>CM034148.1:797015252-799415252 GCA_019776745.2 Taxus chinensis | reverse complement strand
GACCTAGGGGATGACAGACATCAACGTCAGATCATATCTGAGAGATAATGAAGCTACACCCACCCCATTGTTTTTGGATACACAAGAGGATTTAAAGAAGAGGCATGGTTGGTTAGCCCGAGTGGATCATTTAAGCTATGTCTATGTACCAGCAACATGAAGGCTTGTGTTGTTAGCCAAATTCTGAGAGATGGATTTGGGGTTTGATGGACGACTGAGGAGAATAATATCTATGTAGATTCAGATATTTTTACATGGGAGCTCTTCGAGGAGTGATTTAGGAGCATGTATATATCCAGGAGGTTTATACACAACGAATCGATGAGTTTCATGATCTGCGATAGGCATCTACGATAGTGGCTGAGTATGAGAGTCAGTTTCCAGACTTGTTTCAATATAGATACTACATGCAAAATGAGCAGGTGAGGATTCACAAGTTATCCAAGGACTTGAACTTAGCTTTCGGAGGGGAAGTCCACATTGTCCGCAAAATTTAGTTGAGGCTGTGAAGAAGACCTACATTATAGAGGAGAAGATGGGAAAGACACAACAGACTAGAGATAGAGTGAGGATTTGTATTCAACATATGCATGATAGTAGTTTGAGGAGGTAAGCTCCTCCTCCTTATAGAAAACATGGTTCAACATAGTCCTCTTTCAGGCTGCCATAGTAGGCACAACAACAACAGGAGCAGACTTGACCACCTTTTAGACATCCATAGCACCATGATGCAATGAGAGGGTGCAACATGCATAGATGCACAGAGAGGGCCAGATCCAAAGAGGATTTCTTCATATGCATAAATGCTTCAATGGCAGGGATAGGAGGTGTATTGATGCAGGATGGTAGAGTAGTAGCTTTTGAGTCTCACCAACTCAAGGATTATGAGATAAATTACCTGACTCATGACCTTGAGCTTGCAGCACTAGTCCATGCTTTGGTCTAATGGAGACATTTCCTATTAGGCAGGAGGTTCACACTTAGGACACATAATTTGAGTCTACGACATCTCTTCACACAACCCAATCTCAACACTTTTCAACAGGATTGAATAAATCTTGTTATGTGAGTATGATATCGAGATTAAACATGTGAAGGGAAAGGAGGATGCATTTGAAAATGCCTTGAATTGTCAGAGGCATCTTCATATGGCTATAGCAGTAGGTATGAATTTGAGGACCAGGATATTATAGCAACTCCCACATGACAACTTCTACCTTTCAGCTAGAGCAGAGTGTCTCATAGACCACTTGAGGGAGATTTTGATGGATTTACATTAGATTCTGATGGACTTCTTCAACATAGGGGTCAGATTTATGTACCCAGAGATGGAATATTGTGACAGGACATCCTTGTAGAGGCACATCGTACACCCTATTAATCCCATCCAGGGGTGAAGAAGATACACACCACATTGAGACAATTATATCATTGGAGAGGGCTTTAGAGAGATGTAGCTCGATTTGTGTCTAAGTGTTTGGAGTGCCAGAAGGTGAAGGCACAACATCATCATCTAGCAGGTCTTATAAATCCTCATGTTATACTAGACTGAAAATGGGACACCATTTCTATGGATTTCATAATAGGGCTACCTATGTCTGGATATCACCACGATGCGATTATGGCCACGGTTTATAAATTGACAAAAGTGGCTCATTTTTCTCTGGTGAAGACCACATATACAACTAGTGCATTGGCATGAGTGTATTTAGATGAGATTGTCAAAGTGTTATCCAATTTTTCCCCTTGAGAAAAATTAGAAAAAACATGACCTTGCATGCAGAGAATCCAACGTGGTTGATTAAGTCATGAAGGATTACATTTCAGAGTTTTGCGAATAAATTTAAAATAAGACGAGAAAATTACAGGGAGGCTCATGAGCTTGAGCTATTTCGAAGAATCAAGAAGTTTCAAAATCCAAAATTTGGACTTTAGAGGTTGATATTTTCAGAGAGCCCGACGAATCAAAATTCTGAAATCCCGAAGTCTGAAATTCTAAACTTTCAGACTTTCAGGTTTTGAGGTTTCAGAGATCTCGGTGAGCAGAAGAGGAAAAAGGATTCACAAAGTCCGAAATCCCAAACTCCGAAATTCTAAAGTTCCAGACTTTCAGGTTTCAGGGTTTCATAACTCTCAAAGATCTTAAGTGTAAAACTCCACAAAAATTTTGAAATTACAAAGTCTAAAAGTACGAAATTTCAAACTTTCAGGTTTCAAGGTTTTGGAACCCTTAAACCCCAAAATGCAAAAATCTCAACTCAATGTTCAAAATTCCAAATTCTGAAAGTCAAAAATTCCAAACTTTTAGGTTTCAGGTTTCGGAACTCTCAGGAAGAATTGGTGGATAAATAGTAGCCCAATCTCTGAAATGAAAATGTCTGAAAATCCAAATTTCAAGATTTCAGAGGTTGAATGCATTCCAGACTCCAAAAAAGGATAGAGCCAATCACCCGCCATTTTTTCAAAATGACACATCAACCTTCAGATATCCATAAATCTTAATTGGCAGCTTGGATTTTCACAAGAAAGGACTTTTTAGAAAGCTTACAGTATCCTCTACAATACTATGTTATTCAAAATTTATCTTAATTTGAGTGAGACTAAGTTCTTCAAAGTGAAAAATACAGTTCACCATTTTTAGGGTGTCCCAAGTTCCTCACCTACCACAGTAATGAGCTATGGGCTTCCTTTCTTGCCCAACAAGAAAAATTACATGGAGGCATGGGTTTTACAGTAGCACCCATCATTTTTGCAGGTGAATTCAATGCTTTTTTGAGTGGTTGAAGCAATAATTTCAATTCTTCTCTCCATTTTCTCTCATATTCTTCCTATCTATTACAAGGAGGCGCATTTTTCTAAAGGTTGGACAGTTTGGTTTTGTACCCTCCCTTCTTCTCTTGTCTGTAATTGTATCTATGGAGCTAAAACCTCCCATCAAAATTGTAATACAAATCTTTCCTCTTGGCCATTCTAGTTTACTATATCAAATTTTTGGAGCAATAATACATGTATGTGGATGATTTTCAACCCTCTCTTGTATTCATTGCATCTCTCTAATCTCTCACTGTAATATTTTTTATCTGTGTATAGTGGTTGTATTACATTTCATGGTTTGTGTTTAAAGGCAAAGAAACTATTCAACCTTCCTTTGGTGTATCACCTTTGTTAGTTTAGGTTTATTTTCTTACATCTCCTTCACCCTGTCTCCTTGGCAAGTTAGAGTATATTTTAGAATAGATCTTCTATAATTTGAATGTGTGCATCTAAATAGAGGATTAGGAATTGGCCTTCATCTGGAGAGTTCTCTTGATTGCAAAGTCCCACACTTTGGAAGAAGCTCCATGTTATGCAATCACACTGAGAGTCTCAACCCATCAATTTGCAGACATTTAGGGGTTCTGTGATTACGCATCAACACAAACTTTATGGGATTCTGTAGAAGATTATTTGTGACCATGATCCTTTGTACAACTCTCATTTTTGGACCACTATGTAGTTAGAACTCGGGATGAATATCAATTTCAGTACAACCTATCATCTTGAGATAGATGGAAAGACTAAGTGAGTGAATCAAATTTTAGACGACATGCTTTGGATGTACGTCATGGATCATCAGTCGAGATGGGAGGAGTATTTGTACTTGGTTGTGTTTGCTTACAACAACAACATTTAGAGTTACATTAGCATGGCATCGTTAGGATAGGTTAGAGGACAGGGTGTCTCTTGGGCCAACTATGTTGCAAGACATGGAGCAGTAGGTTATCTTGATCAGATAGACATAGTAGCAGGCACAAAATAGGAAGAAGAAGTATGTAGATCAGAGGATAGTTGACCACAATTTTTAGGTTGGCAAGAAGGCGTTTCTTCATTTTAGACCTCATAAAAGTCCTATATATTATGGAAAAATCTCTAACTTAGCTCCAAGATGTGTGGGTCCCTTTGATATCTTGGAGAAGATTGGTCCCTTAGCCTACCATCTAGCCTTACCACCCATCTTGATTCACGTCCGTGATGTTTTCCATGTTTCTGTATTATGGAGTTATATACCAGATCCTTCTCATGTATTAGATTGGAATGCATTAGAGGTGCAGGAGTAGGGACAGGTGATGGTGGATCTCATGCACATTATAGAGCGCAAGACCCTAGGCCTTCAAATGATTATTATATTTTGATTAGTAGGTTATAGACTATATAGACATTTCGATTATCAATATGTTGTGATTAATGAAGTGAATTATGATATGCTAGCTGACATTGGTGGACATTTTTATACATGTTGATTTGCATTTCTTTGAATTTATACTGACACATTATATTCATGATGCATTTCCTATGATTTGGATGTTTGGATTAGTCTTGTGATCTCATTGATGTTAGTAAAATGGTAGAATCAAATTATTTAGAAATTTTAGACAGTTGATAGAATTGCTTAATTTTGATGATGATTATTGATGGATATGTATGAGTTATTTCTCGATGTTATTGATGCGGCCTTGAAGGCCAAAGAGGTATTTTTTCTTTTGATTGTAGGAAAATGATATCACTATACTACTGAAAGGGGATAGGGGACCAACCCTAGAAGAATGTTGGGTGTTTGCAACAAGGCCAATTTGACAACTTGTGTTTTATGTGTATGTTGTTTAATTTTTATGCTTGGTTAGGAGGTTTCCCATGGGGGTGACCTCATGTGTGTGGCCATGGGTTGTGATGTTTCCCTCTTTTAGTTTTGGTTATTTATTTTTTGGTGCATGTATCTAATTATTTTTAAAATTTAGTCACTTTATTAGTACTTGTTAATATGTTTTTAATTAGTTAATTTAACTTAATTGTAAACTAAAAAGAAGATGTGACAATTCAAAATTTAATAGGGTAGATGGTCCTTGATATTTGCTTGATGTTGAATGGAATTAATTGTATTTTGAAGTGTGTACTCTTCCTCCTTTCCCAATCTCAATTTTTTCTTAGAGGCCACTTTTTGAGACTTGTGGGACAATTTAACCTTGTCCCTTGCTTCTCAAATCATCCACCAACCATACTTATGAAGTATGGAGTTAATTTTAGCATTTTTAATGCATTTTTTGAGTGAAAAAGATTAAATAAAGTCTCTTTTCTACTTACCTCATTTAATATGTCCTTGGAAGGTATGGAGTGCATGTTGGAGTGTACACTTGTGCATGTCATAGCCTTACTTGTTCATTTATTAACTTTGGTCTTTGTGTGTTGACTTGTTGAGTTGGAATTGAGGAATGATGAAGTGGTATCCTACATGGATCCACCTCATCATCCTCCACATCCATTTCTATTTATTGAAGTGAATTTGGAGTAATTGGGGTTACTTGGTCTCATTTCTACACTTGCATTTTTGGAATTTTCTCTTGGGATTGCTTGCTTAGAGATTTTGAGAGTTTGCATTTTGGGATTTTTATTGGATTTAAGGTGCCTTGATATTTTTGTGTGAATATTTTTGAAGCTAAATGGAGAGGTAGGATCTTCACTTATTGTTGCTTCTTTTATATATTTATGTAGTGTGAAATTTGTGATTGTTTGAGTGTATGTTATGTGTGTTGTAATTGTATTATGTTGGGATGGGTAGATTTTCTTTAAGAGTGGTGTGGTAGAAGGAAATGGAGTTATTTTTGTGGAGGAAAAAGGGAGTTAGTGAGGAAAATGTGGAGGGAGTGTGGGAGAGGTGCTCCACCTATGTGGAGGTAAAAGGGTTTATATATTATTTTTGCATTTAAAAAGGGAGAAATAAGGTGTTGTGTATGATGTTGATAGTGCACTTTGGAGGTATTGGGTGGACCCTCTTCCCACATGGGAGGCATAAGGAGAAGACTCCATGTTCTTGTCTCCATTTTCTGCTTACTATTAAGCCTTTATGATTGTGATGAAAATGTGAATCTTATTTGTGTTTGTTTTGGAAAAGATTGTAAAACTATTCTTGTTGATCTTGCTTTGGAAAAAATGATTGAGTGTTGAAATATTGTATGAATGTGGAAAATTTGAATGTGTGTGTATTGTGGAAGCCATTATTTTTTTGTGTTGTCAAAGTTGCAAACACACCTATTGTTCTATGGTTGGGCTCAGGGGCCAATAAGGGGGATGGCTTCTCCTCCTTATTGGAATAAAGGTTGGGCAAAGAGCATCACCTACTCCCCTTTCTTTGTATTGTGATTCAAATTTGAGAAGATGAAAGAGTGTAAGTTGAAGCTATGGAATTGGAAGATGAACTTGATATGGAGATCTTTGTATTTGAGCCTATGAAATAATCCTATTTGTAAATTTGGCCATGTTATTTCCACTTAGAGTGGAAGGCTTGTAATTCATGTATTTTAAAATAATGTTCTTGTAAATTTCATTTATTAAATTTGTAATGTTATAGTGGAATGAAGAAATTTAAAATTTGTATATTTTTGGAAAAGAAACTCTCAAAATCTGAACTTTTATTCAAGTTTGTATTATGTATTCAATTGAAAAGAATGGTGTTCTTGTGTGGAAAGTGAATGTTGATTCCTTTTTGTAGTGTTGGCAAACTTGACTTTAAAAGTTAAAAGGAAGGATTTTTATTTAATTATGTTATACCTCTTATTCTCTCCAAATTAAATTGTGAAAATGAATGATTATGGTTTGCTGGTGTTGTACTCAAATTCCTTATAATGAATTTTAAATAGGGAAATTTACAATTTAGTGTTTCAACCTTGAGTTTAAAAAATTGGGTTTCAATATCCTTACTTTAAATTAAAAAAAACATCTAATTTACTTAAATACCTTAGATATTTCCAACTATTTATATTTACAAAATGGTAAACTTATATAACTTTTTATTTACATGGATTTATATTGAAATGAACTTCAATATTGTTTAAAATAAAATACAAATAAAAATATATCAATTATAACTGTCTATGTCATCTCTCTGTCTACATGCTACTAGTATGTATATATAAACAAGTTTAAATATCTATATCTGTTAAATAAACCATATTTATCAAAATATAAATTATATAATGTTGGTAAAAGATTATAAAATTTTCAAATAGGAAAATATTATATAACATTTTAATACAAACCACTATGTTTCATTTATAAAAAAATGTGTTTTGGGGTGTCGTATGTAATGTATGGGATATGGGGGTTTCCCGTACCCCCCAACCCCACACCTAAATGTAATACTGATTAATATAGCACCCCTAAAGTCAATACCCATTTATGTAAATGTAATGGGTTATGTTAAAATTATATATATATATACCCCCATAAATCGAGTGTATATAAACTAAATAATAGATCTACAGACGAAATATAATATAAGATGTAATGACAACACATAACCATATAAGGTATTTGTATTAAAATAAAAACAATTTAATATTATACATTAATATACCCTATATAGGTATATGAAAATATGTTCAAGAGAAATATAAATAAAATTACAAACAATAAAATTTAAATATCCCATTTAGGTTATTTAATAATAGGTGTATATGTAAAAGACAAACCATGTGTGTTGTTCATAGCTTCCTTATGGCCTCCTCTCTCCCTTTAACCTACAAAAAAAATGGTGAAAATGATAGAGAATAGGGGAAAGAACAGTGAGTAAAAAGGAAACTCATAAGGATTTTTTGGGAATTTTAAGAAAACCTAAGATCTAAGGGCTCATACATATTCAATCTAATGGTGGAGGATTACCCCTACAACTTTAAGTGATGAAAATTTCATGGGAATGAGTTCTAATAAAAAATATGGGTAATTGGTGAATGGGGCCACTTAGTGGTTAAAGTTGTGACCTTTTTATTAAGGTAATTTAAATAAGTTGTAATGGGCTATCTTTTAATTAAAAATTTGTTCATTAAATGACATATGATAATTTTAAATATTAAATAAGGGTGTTAAATAAATAAATGGAAAATGGTTATTAAGTAGGAAAATTGAATAAAGAGGAACTTAAAATAATTTTAAACCGTAAAATGTTATTAAATTAATAATATTTTATAATTTATTTGAATATTTATTAAGGTTAGAAATTAAATTCAAAATTAATTAATGTTATTATTTATAACCTTTTTAAACAAAAAAAAATACCATAATTTTTCTAATAATTAATGACTTTTGTCTTAGGTTTTGAGCATCAAATTTGTGGGCGATTACACTTGGTATCATAGCCATGTGGTTCAACACTTGGACCCTGGGCCAACAAGAAACACAACAAGGTAAACTATAGAGCAACTCTATAGACTTAGAACACATAACATTGCATAATATTTTAAAATGTAGAAAACACAGTAAACTAAAACAAACCTAGATGATGATGAACTAACTCTCACCTTTCTCTATGTAGGAGGCATGGACCAGATGATGGTATTCTTGCACATTGAGTTTAGATATACCACCCCTAGAGCAAGAAGTAGTTGTTATATTTCCACAGGATACTATAACATTATAGGATGTCAATGTCACTATATGTGAAGGATCATGTAGGGGGACAACCTAGCCAACATGATAGGGAGCCATCACATGAGGCTCCAACACCTTCATGACATAGTGAGGAGTATAGGGAAGAGAACTCCCATGTGGAGTCAATAGACTAGATTTACCATAGAGAGGACATGGAGATAGGGATTTAGGACATATAGATAGATCTAGGATGCCCTAGACTGAGGGATGATCATGTGGAGAGACCTAGGGGCCGAAAGAAATCAGTGGTAGATCATATCTGAAGAGATACCTGAAGTTACACCCACCCCATTTTTTTGAAGACATAGGAGGATTTCAAGGAAGAGGCATGGTTGGTTAGCTTGAGCAAATGCTTCAAGCTATGTCCATGTACAAGCAACACGAAGACTCATGTTTCCATCTAACCTTCTTAGAGATGGAGTTGGGGTTTGGTGGAGGATTGAGGAGTAGAAGCTCCATGTGGATTTAGAGACTATATACTTGGGAGCTCTTTGAGGAAGGATTCAGGAGTAGATATATCTCCAGGAGGTTCATCTAGCAGCAAATCAATGAGTTTCATGATCTATGATAACCATCCATGACAGTTAGCTGAGTATGAGAGTCAATTTCTGGACTTGCTTTAGTATGTAGACTACATGCAGGATGAGCATTATGGATTCACAGGTTCATCAGGGGCATGAACTTCAATTTGGGAGGGAATAGTACATTCATTGTCTATAGACTTTAGTTGAGGCTATGGAGAAGGCCTACATTGTAGAGGAGAATGGGGGGAAGACACAACAGGATAGAGATAGAGTGAGGATCCATATTTAGTCAGATGTAGGATAATAGGTCAAGGGGGTCAGCTCCTCCTCCTCCTGGTAGACATGGTTAAATACAATCCTCTTTCAGGCCGCCATAAAGACACAATAGTAGTAGTAGACTTGACCACCTTTTAGACCTCCATAGTTCCATGATGCACAGAGAGGGTGCAGTATAGGACCTCCAGCATAGGGGACCCAATAGGACATAGGCTCCACCCTGAGCTCAGTCAGTAGGAGTATATCCAACACAACAGTAGCAGTCTATAGTGGGATCATCAGGATCTACCTCATGACAATTATTGGACCTGAAGGGGTTTCTTCCCATTGGAGGGGACCTGGTAGTTGTTATGGATGCGGAGTGCAGGGGCACCATTAGAGGGAGTGTCTAGATAGAACCATGTTAATTAGGGTAAGGAACCTATTTAAAAGCCTACATAGTCAGTGATATGGGACATAAGCCATCAGATTTATATAGCGGAAATTGAGAACTTCCAGGAAGAGCATCAGGGTATAGTGATAGAACACTATCAAGGTAGAGTTAGTGGTATCCCTACCTCTATATTGTTTGATTATTGATCTTCTGATTCATTTATTACACCATCATTAGTAGAGTGATGTAGGATGGTGGCACATAGGTAGGGTCATAGTTAGGACATTGAGATGGCTTCTGGAGCTATGCTCACAGTGGAATCCTTAGTTAAGGAGTGTGTAGTGGACCTAGGACCCTTCACCATGACCTTGGATCTTTGTATCCTTCCCTTGGGTTTGTATGGAGTTATCTTGGGCATGGACTGGTTATCTGCACACATAGAGATAGAGTGATTATTACAACAAGGTGATATCTTGTGCAGACAATTTGGGAGTTGAGTCAGTGATAGTTAGGGTTAGGAGGCCCATTTCTATTTATACAATATCTGCTATGCAAATGAAGTGGTGTACGTGACAGGGATGTTAGTTGTATGCCATCATAGTTAGTGACCTTCTCAGAGGATGAGACTCATGGACCGTCACTTGATGATCATCATATTTTGAGGGAGTTTTCAGATGTTTTTCCCAGTGATTTGCAAGGTTACCTCCCCCATGTGAGAATAGACTTTCATATTTATTTGGTTCCTGGAGTGGATCCTATCTCACACACGCCATATAGGATGACCACCCCTTGAGCTATGTGAGCTCAAGTTGTAGTTAGAGGGCCTTCTTGAGAAAGGCCTAATCCATCCTAGTGTATCTCCTTGGGGTGCACCAGTGATTTTTGTGAAGAAGGACAGATCTTTGCATTTGTGTATTGACTACAGATAGCTGAACAAAGTAACGATCAAGAATCATTACCCCCTTCCACACATAGATGATTTGTTTGATCAGATGAAGGGGGCTACCTATGTTTTCCAAGATAGACCTTAAGTCTTGTTATCATCAACTGAGGATTGGGGAGGCAGATATCTACAAGACAACCTTTCACACTCGATATGGTCACTACAAGTTCACAGTTGTGCCATTTGGTCTGATGAATGCCCCTGACAGTATTTATGAGTTTGATGAATGGGGTATTCAGGAAATTTCTAGACCATTTTGTGCTCATGTTCCTAGATGATATTTTTATTTACTCATGCACGTGTGAGGAGCATTAGGAGCATCTTCACCAGGTTTTGTATGTCTTCGAGAGAAGTAACTATATGGGAACCTAGAGAAGTGTGCATTTTTCCAGATAGAGGTTCAATATTTAGGTCACATTATTTCTGGGGAAGGTATCACAGTCAATCCTTCCAATATTAGATCTATCATGGATTGGCCAGTGCTAACCAATGTGACCGAGGTGTGTAGCTTCATGGGATTGGCAGGTTATTACAGGAGGTTTGTTCAATATTTCTCTCGTATTGTGCATCCCATCACTTCCCTACAACGGAGAAAGGAATAAGTTTGTTTGGTTGACAGATGTGAGTAGGCCTTCAGGAAACTGAAGGAATTCCTTACAATAACACCTATTCTAGCAGTGCATAGATTCTACAGAGAGATTTATTCATATGCACAGATGCTTCACTAGTAGGGATAGGAGGTTATTGATGCCGGATGGTCGAGTAGTTATTTTTTGAGTCTCGCAAACTCAAGGATTATGAGCTCAATTACCCAACTCATGATCTTGAGCTTACGAAGCAGTAGTCCATGACTTTGTTCCATGGAGAAATTTCCTATTAGCAGGAGGTTCACACTCAAGACAGATCATTTGAGCCTAACACACCTCTTCACATCCAATCTCAATGCCCATCAACGACATTGGATGGAGCTTCTATGTGAGTATGATATGGATTTGAGCATGTGAAGGGAAAGGAGAATGTAGTTGTGGATACCTTGAGTTATCATAGACATCTTGTTATGGATGACAAAAGTAGGTACAAACTTGAGGACCAGGATCTTAGAACAACTCCCACATGATAGCTTCTACCTTTTCTCTAGAGTAGAGATCGAGTCTCAGAGACCCCTTGAGGGGAAGTTTTATGGATTTACATTAGAGTCAGATGGAATTATTCGAAACAAAGGTCAGATTTATGTACCTAGAGATGGAGGATTATGATAGGAAATCCTTATAGAGGCACATTATGTACCCTATTCAGCCCATCTAGGGGTGAAGAAGATGCATGCCACATTGAGACTGTTATATCATTGGAGAGGATTTCAAAGAGATGTAGCTCGATTTGTGTCTTGGTTTTTAGAGTGCCAGAAGGTGAAGGTTGAGCATCAGTATCTAACAGGTCTTCTTTATGCTCATGTTATATTAGAGTGAAAATGGGATACCATTTCCATGGATTTCATAATGGGGCTACCTATGTCGAGATATCACCACGATGTAGATTATGGTCACATTGATAAATTGACAAAAGTGGCTCATTTTTCTCAAATGAAGACCACCTATACAACTAGTGTAGTGGCACAAGTGTACTTGGATGAGATTTTCAGACTTCATGGGATTCTATGGAAGATTATTTATGACCACGATCCTTTGTACACCTCTCATTTTTGGACCACTATGTAGTTATGCTCTTGGGACAAATATCAATTTCAGTACAACCTATCATCCTAGAGACAAGATGGATTAGACTGAGAAGGTGAACCAAATATTAGAGGACATGCTTCACATGTATGTCATGGATCATCAGTCATGTTGGGAGGAGTATTTTTATCTGGTTGAGTTTTCTTACAACAACTTTCAGAGTTCCATTGGCATGGCACCATTTCAGGCTTTATATGGCAGAGAGTGCAGGACTCCATTGAGTTGGGACATCTTAGAGGATAGGGTATCTCTTGGGCCAGCTATGTTATAGATATGGAGTAGCAGGTTATCTTGATTAGACAAGAGATTGCACAGGAGGCACAAGATAGGAAGAAGAAGTATGCAGATCAGAGGAGAGTTGACCACATTTTTGAGGTTGGCACGAAGGTGTTTCTTTGTGTCAGACCTCATAAGAGCCCTATCCATTATGGAAAAGGCTCTAAGTTAGCTCCAAGATTTGTGGGTCCCTTTGAGATCTTGGAGCAGATCAGTCCCTTAGCCTACCATCTAGCCTTGTCACCCATCTTGTCTCACATCCATGATGTTTTCCATGTTTCTATATTATAGAGATACATTCCAGATCCTTCTCATGTATTGGATTGGACCGCATTGTAGGTGCAGGAGCAAGGATAGGTGATGTGGAGCCCACATGCACATTATAGAGCACAAGACCCTGGGCCTTTGAGGCCATGAGATTGATCAGGTGTGAGTCCAGTGGGATAGGTATGATGAGACTGCAAGCTACATGGGAGGACACTACTTTATTATGGGCCTAGTTTCCACACTAATTTGTAGTGACTTCTAGGAGGAATTCGAGTCTAAGGGGAGGGGGATGTAATGCCCACTCCTCTTCGACACTTATCCACTATGATTTTATTACTGTTGATTTGAGACATTGACATTATGATTATTATATTTTTATTAGTAGGTGATAGAATATATAGACATTTGGATTATTGATATGTTGTGATTCATGTTTTGGATTATGATATGCTAGCTAACACTGGTGGACAGTTTTATACATGTTGATTTGCATTGTTTTGAATTTATACTGACACATTATATTCGTGATGCATTGCCTATGTTTGGATGTTTGGATTAGTCTTGTGATCTCATTGATGTTAGTAAAATGGTAGAATCAAATTATTTAGAAATTTTAGACAGTTGATAGAATTGCTTAATTTTTATGATGATTATTGATTGATATGTATGAGTTATTTCTTGATGTTATTGATGTGGCCTTGAGGCAAGAGAGGTATTGTTGTTTGTGATTACAGTAAAATGATATCACTATACACCGAAAGGGGATAGGGGACCAACCCTAGAAGAATGTTGGGTGTTTGCAACAAGGCCAATTTGACAACTTGTGTTCTATGTGTATGTTGTTTAATTGTTATGCTTGGTTAGGAGGTTTCCTATGGGGGTGACCTCATGTGTGTGGCCATGGGTTGTGATGTTTCCCTCTTTTAATTTTGGTTATTTATTTTTTGGTGCATGTATCTAATTATTTGTAAAATCTAGTCACTTTATTAATACTTGTTAATATGTTTTTTATTAGTTAATTTAACTTAATTGTAAACTAAAAAAGATGTGACAATTGGGCATTAAGTAGGGTAGATGGTCCTTGATATTTACTTGATGTTAAATGGAATTAATTACATTTTGAAATGAGTACTCTTCCTCCTTTCCCAATCTATAATTTTTCCTTAGAGGCCACTTTTTGAGACTTGTGGGACAAGTTAACCTTATCCTTGCTTCTCAAAGTCATCCACCAACCATACTTATGAAGTATGGAGTTAATTTTAGCATTTTTAATGCATTTGTTGAGTGAAATAAGAGTAAATAAAGTCACTTTTCTACTTACCTCATTTAATATGTCCTTGGAGGGTATGGAGTGCATGTTGGAGTGTACACTTGTGCATGTCATAGCCTTACTTATTCATTTATTAGCTTTGGTATTTTTGTGTTGACTTGTTGAGTTGGAATTGAGGAATGATGAAGTAGCATCCTACATGGAGCCACCTCATCATCCTCACCTCTTTTTCTATTTATTGAAGTGAATTTGGAGTAATTGGGGTTACTTTTTATCATTTTATACACTTGCATTTTTAGGAATTTTGGCTTGGGATTTCTTACTTGGAGCTTTTGGGAGTTTACATTTTGGGGATTTTTATAGGTTTGAAGAGTTTGTTGAAGCTTGTTTTTGAGTGTGAAGATTCACTGGGAAGCTTGCAATGGAGAGGTAAGATCTTCACCTTATTGTTTTTTCTTTTATATATTTATGTAGTAGTAGAAATTTGATTTATTGTTTGAGTGTATGTTTTGTGTGTTGTGAATGCATTATGTTTCTTGCATGGGTAGATTTCCTTTAAGAATGGTGTGGGAGAAGGAAATGGGGTTATTTTTTGGGGAGGAAAAAGGGAGTTAGTGAGGAAAATGTGGAGGGAGTGTGGATTAGAGGTGTTCCACCTATGTGGAGGTAAAAGGGTTTATATGTTATTTTTGCATTTGCAAAGGGAGAGATAAGGTGTTGTGTGTGATGTTGATAGTGCACTTGGAGGTATTGGGTGGACCCTCTTCCCACATGGGAGGCATAAGGAGAAGATGGTTCATGTTCTTGTCTCCTTTTTGGCTTACTATTAAGGATTTGTGATTGTGATGAAAATGTGAATCTTATTTGTGTTTGTTTTGGAAAATATTGTAAAACTACTCTTGTAGAACTTGCTTGGAAAATGTGATTGAGTGTTGATATATTGTATGAATGTGGAAAATGTTGAATGTGTGTGTATTGTGGAAGCCATTATTTTTGTGGAGTTGTCAAAGTTGCAAACACACCTTATTGTTCTATAGTTGGGGCTCGAGGGCCAATAAAAGGGATGGCTTCTCCTCCTTATTGGAATAAAGGTTGGGTGGAGAGCATCGCCTACTCCCCTTTCCTTGTATTGTGATTTAAAATTGAGAAGATGAAAGAGTGCAAAGTTGAAGCTATGGAGTTGGAGGATGATCTTGATATGGAGACCTTTGTATTTGAGCCTATGAAATAATCATTATTTGGTAAATTTGGCCATGTTGTTTCCACTTAGAGTGGATGGCTTGTAATTGTTGTATGTTAAAATAATGTTCTTATAAATTTCATTTATTAAATTTGTAATGTTATAGTGGAATGGAGAAATTTCAAAGTTGTACTTTCCTCGAAAATAAACTCTCTAAATCTGAATTTTATTCAAGGTTGTATTATGTATTCAATTGAAAAGAATGGTGTTCATGTGTGGAAAGTTGAATGATTGATTCCTTTGTGTAGTGTTGGCAAATCTTAACTTTAAAAGGAAAAAGGAAGGAGCTGTATTTAATTATGTTATACCTCTTATTCTCTCCAAATTAAATTGAGAAAAGGAATGAAATTACATTTTCTTGTGTCCTTACTCCATATCACCTTTCAATGAATTGTAAATAGTGAAATTTCAAGTATTAGCAGTATGACTGTACAACCTTGTTAATTTAAAACAATTTGAGTTTCAATATATTTTTAAATAAAACAAAAACCCACTCTTCCTTACTTAAATACCTTAACTCTTGGCCCAACTATCTCCCTATTTAAATATATGTAAACCTATATAAAATATTTATGCCTTTACATTTTGTTATATAAATGAAATTGATTTGATTGTTTAAAATAAGATAAAACAAAAATTTAAAATTATAATTATATATGTTTATATAAAGTTTTATATATATATATATATATATAAACAAATAATTTTAATATTGAAAAATGGCATATTGTAATCAGTTAAATGTGTTTCATAAGACAAAGTAAGTGTTAATATATATATATATAATATATATATATATATATATATATATATATATATATATATATATATATATATATATATATATATATATATCATTGTGTATTTTCCCAAGCCGTGGCCCTATAAGGGTGTTTGATCTGTAACAAAAAAAGAAAGAAATGTTATTAAAAAAATAAATATATAAATACATGCATGTGTGTGTGTGTCTACACACAAATACCCTAAAATTTCAAGTATATGATCGATATAAAAAAAACAAGAACTCCGCGGGAGTTTCCTCAAGCTTGTATGGCCTCCTCTTTCCTTAACCTGCAAAATAAAATAGTGAAAATGATAATAATAGGGTAAAGAAAGGAACACAAAGGTTTTATAAGAAATTTTAGGGCTTAGAGTGAAACCCTAAGATTGAAGGGCTCATAATGAGTCAATCTAAGGGTGGATGTTTAATCCTACAACTTAAAGTGGTTGAATTTTTATGGGAATGGGTTGGAATTAAAGTGAATGGGTTAATCGGTGAATGGGGCCCACTTAGAACATTAGGGAATCAGAATAAGTAGTAACCCTTTTCTTTTGGACCAACAGTCAAATAAATGACATATAATCAGAGGTTAAATACTTTATATTGGGCATGGGTATTTTAGGTTGTGACCCTAGAGAATTAAATAAATAAAAGTAAAAGTTACTAATTAATTTAATGTTAGATGGTGCATGCGTAGAAATTATTAACGAGAAATTAAATTAAACATAGTTAACGTTACTCCCTTGTAACTATTTTTTTTTTTTAAATTATTCTGTAATTTTAACATAAGTAATTAATGAGGATTAACTTGGTTTAATGCGTCAATTTTTGTGGGCGTTACACTTTACATCAAAAATTGCACGGAAAAAATATACAGTTTGGGCTAAAGTGGACTACAGTCTTGACCAACCTATATGGTCTTGGCTCTTTTTATTTTCTGACTCCACTTTCAATTTGAATATCTAGTGTGTCATTCCATCTTCCTAGAGTTGGCTTTATCACAACATTTCACTTATGGAACAATACATAAACAAATCAATATCAATTTATTACTCGTCTGACATTTTCATAAGATCCTATTACAAATATCAAACCTAAATCACTCGAGGATATCCTAAATCTTCCTAAATGAGTTGCACATCACTTAGAGAGAACACTACTACATGTTTAAATTACTCAACTAGGTAAAAGAGCCTAGCTTCCTCCTTTTCCAAGCATGCAAAGGTCCTAGAGCCATATCTTAGTAGGAGAAAAGTCACCCTAAGCATTGTAAAATATTTTCAAGGGACAAAAGGGTTCATTCCAATAGCTGAAGCACTCTACATCACAATACTACCTCATTAGGTACATTCTCTACTCAATAGTTAGTGGGTAATATCTTTGTGTCAAGAGAGACGGGGGAATTGATAAGGGGTTGACTTAAATCACATCTACACGTGCACATACACCTAGGATAATTACATGAGGCTTGAGCCCACTCAAGGGTGTGATGTGCAACACTTGGATTGGTTTAGCAGGAGTAGACCGCCAAAGGTACTCTAACATCACCTCACATTGATTTATGTTTTTGTTATTTAATGCTTTGATGAATGATATTACAAGTATACAGGATTACTACTTCATTAGAGGTCATTACAAGTTGTGTGAATAAGAGTGACATACAACAAAGCCTTTTCTAGACAAGAAAAGGACGAAAAAAGTTACATAACCTCACTACAAGAAGGTCCAAGATCGTACATTACCAGTTATGACCATACAAAATTAGGGAAATGTTTTACAATAGCTATACAATCCTACACCACGACACTTTTTAGTTCTAGTATTCGAGATAAAGGATATTCAGTCTCATATCAACATGTTTTCCTTGTATACACATCCAAATCTTCTTAGTTTCACTTTTTATAGCTAAGTCTTTATCTCTTCTTATGTATTTGAGTTATTGTTCTATCACTTATCACTGTTGCAAGTATTAATGCATTGCTATGATTATGCATGGTTAATTAATAATTTATTAATTTTGAATAACCAAATGTTACAAACCCTTACAACTTTTATATTGTTTTGCATATTGCATTTAGATTCATAAATAATTATGGTATAAATAGTAGTTGAGCTTGACTAAATTGACAAAATGAGTGGTTGAGATCTATATTTTTAAGAGTTATAGACTTCTTGAACAAGATGAATATGTGTGATTATTATTGTGGATTCGATAATGTAATAGTTTGTTTTTATCCAAGTACTCCACTCTTAGACCTGTCATGAGGGAGAACAAATTGAAATTATGCATAAAAATTGGGTAGAATCTATATTTGGTTTTGAGGAGAAAACATGATAGTTTAGTTTGTTTCACACTTTACAACTCATGATCTTGATTGAAGAGATCATTTCGTGTGTCCCATACTTTTTTTTTAGTATCCTTTCATTCAATGTGACATCTTAGCTCCTTTGCAATATGACAAAGGAATTGTTTCAAATCCTTTTTTTAAAACCTTACCATTGATCTATAAACACTAGGAAAAGTTGTCATTTTTTGGCATCATTGGTAAACCACCATGGACCTTTGAATAAGCACATAATAATACCCTGAAACTACTCAACAATTTCATTTGTCTTCAATGAATAGTTTTTTATTTAGAGAGTGCTATTTCGAATGAATTGTGTCATGTTATTATGTGTAATAAACCTTTTAGATATATATATATATATATATATATATATATATTACAAACATTGAAATAAATAATATTTACCTTTGTTGGGAACCTTTCAATATGAATAAATGAAAACAGATATTGGTGTATGAATGTTCCGGCACAAAAATAAAAAACTTATTTTTTCCGAACACAAATTTTCAACCATCCCCGTAGTCGGCCTTTTTTTAATTTGGTGTGGGGGTTGAATGTTTTGTTTTAAAGATGGGCGAGACAAAAAGTTGTACGCTTAAACAACCAAAGGTTTAATTGTAAAAACTCTATTCGGTCTAGGATTTATAAGGTAATATTAGGTCAACTAGGGGAGAGGACCCTATAACCGAGCGGGTACCAAAACATGTACATCTCTTTTCACCATAGGTTGTTGACAAAAGCACCAATAGTTGTTCACTTTTTGGTTAATTACAATTTTTTAAGAGTTAATGAGAATGTGACACATAGGGCGCTCGGTCATTGGTCCCTCTTTCAAATGCTTTATATTGATTTTCTTCATATTAAATCAATTCAAAAACTACTTTTCCCTCCAAATTAACACGCGGAACGAAAATGTCAATATGACACGATCATACGCTACACGATGATATAATTTTTTTACGCTACCAACATACCTACATATATTTGCGTGCCCCTAAAGTTAGGTGCACGGTTATAGGGTCCTCTCCCCTATGAGAAGTGTGGTGTACGTGCTACGAAATTAATATTGGCCTCAAATAACCGAACTTAGAAATTGACAGGCTGTAGGCCGGTTTTTGTGATTTTAACTGTATTTTACAGGTAAAATATTTTAGAAACCGTAGACGTTGACAGTCTCAAATTTTTGAAAATCTTAAAATTTATTAAGTGGTTTATATAAAAACATAATACCTATTTATATATCTATGAATAGATTATGGATATATCTATAAAAACTACTAGAAATTACAGCCATCTGAAAGAGCTATGGCGTCAACAAATTTTGATTTGACAGGCACAGTTAATTTGAAATTCCAGGCCTGCTATACACTGTCATCTGATGCTACGCTGGGCCACTTTTGCTTGATTGAATTCGGACAGCTGGCGCGACATTTATGAGCTTATTACATATTTTGCTTTCCTGCAACTGTTTTATTTCTTCTAGACGAGACACAACTTGTTTCATGCCTGGTCTAAAATCCCTCTCTCTTGCCAGGCATTCAAACGCCAATTCGGCAACTGCACCAACCATCACCTTCACCTCATGGTTTTTTACAATCTTCAAATCTGGATCCACCAGTTCACCCAGAGCTCCCGTTCTGATCTTGTCTATTGCCATATAAGCAAGGCTGATTTCGTTGTTATTTCGGCCGGTGTCCACTGCTACTTTAGCAGAGATTAGTTCCACCAAAACAACTCCAAAACTGTAAACATCAGACTTATCTGTGAGCTGAAAGCGTTGATGGTACTCCGGGTCAACATACCCTGGCGTGCCTTGCGGAGCGGTTGTGATGTGTGATACATTTACAGGCGCCAATCTAGAAAGCCCAAAGTCAGCAACTTTTGCACTGAAATTTTCGTCCAGAAGAATATCATTGGATTTCACATCTCTGTGAAATATGGGCGGATCGATGCTGTGGAGATAAGCCAAGGCCCGAGCAGTTTCTATGGCAATGTTCAGACGAGTTCCCCAAGGCAATCCTCTAAGGCTTCTTCGGCTGCCATGAAGATGATCCCACAAGGTCCCATTTGACAGGAACTCGTAAACAAGCAGCAGCATCGGACTCTGCGGATATGTACAACCGTAAAGACGAACAAGGTTTGGATGAGACAGGGAGGACAAGATCTGTACCTCATTCATAAATTGTTCCACTCTCCTCGAGTTCTCCTGGTAAAGCCTCTTTACTGCAACATCTCGTCCGTCTTGAAGTTTCCCCAAATAAACTGCGCCAAAGCCTCCATCACCAAGTTCGTTCTCTTCGTCGAAGAAATTTGTGGCCTGCTCAAGTTCTTGATAAGAAAATATAGCCAAACTACCCAGCATATTCTTCAGCCGACCGGCTTCCATGTCGATTTTGTGATAGTCGCTGAAAGCGCTACCAAGGCTCCGTGTAGGAAGGTGTTTTCTTCTCCTCACATAAAAAATATAAACCAGCACTACTGCTGCTACTGCCACAACGCCACCGGCTGTAGAAACGTAAACAGCCATTCGGATTGATTAGGAAAAGAAAAATAAATAAATTGAACAAAAATAATGCGTCGCGTGATAGAGATGAATGATGCTTACCGATGATAATGCTTCTACTCCTGGAATTGTCTGCAAGTCCAGCACAAAAATCTGTGAGTCATGGTTATTAAGAAAACGGCAAGCTCATATATATCAAATATCAAGAAAGAAAAATCTGCACACGACTTGCCACTAAATTTGCAGGAAAAGTGCATCGAACCCTTGTCATAAGCACAACGCCCGCCATTCGAATCGCATTTCGTGCAATTTTCGCTCACATTCCATTCGATTCGGAGCCAGAATCCGTCGAGAATTCGTTCCTCTATAGAGCGCTTATCAGGCTTCTGGACCGGAAGCACAACTCGCGACTCGCATTTGCTATCCGAAGCAGAGTCGAGTTTGGAAGTGTAATACCAACTACTGTTACATTGTAATTGAGTCAAGTCTGTGATGGTTTCAGGGGCGCACCGTTGAAGCAGAGTTAAATTTTCATATCCATCACTGATATGAAATTGAAGATTTGACCAGAATTCAGCTGTATTGTTACTCCACGATGGGTTGCATTTATCCCCTTTTAGACTCCCGTCGATTAATGTGATGTTATGATAGGAATCCCTCTCTAATTTGTTTGTAGGCATTAAGTATTCAAGCGGGAACTTTATGTGGTATTGATGGCCACTGATATTAAGTAGAGGCTTTTGTTCTTCATAATCACAGTCGAGCTGAAGCGCAGGGTCACCGCAGCCGCTGTTCTTCAATCCAAAAGGATATCCGAAAATATACTTCCCACATTTAAACACTTGACAAGCTCCGCAGGGAGAAGCGAGCCATAATATCATAACTGTGAAGATTAGGTTGAAAGGATGAAGATGGAATGGATGAAATGGTAACGCTTCCATTTCTAGAATAGTACCAACTGAAGAGAAGATAACTTAAAAATGCAACTCTTCGATTTGCACAGTAAACAGGGGAACACGAACACCAGCTTAATACTACAGAGAATGACCCGGCATTGACGGAAACTGAAGTAAAAATTAACGAGTCAATGCTCCAATTAACTACAGTAATTGACCCGAGACTGAACGGAACGTCCATGGACGGTCGCTTATTAAATTCCACGCGCTTTGTTGACATTTCAGAATCGCGTATGGTCACAGAAATTCGATCTCCGTGTGGATAAAAGTTATCTTTATACAAGAGATAGCATCTTTGAACATTCTCTTGTATAAAGATAACTTTTATCCACACGGAGATCGAATTTCTTGAATAAATTGAAATTAAACAAGAAGACATGTAGATCAGTAAACACATTAAAACCATCAAACTGCGTTTGGGACATTGGTATCTCTTATCAAAATTATTATGAAAAACTTGTAAATAATAAAATAAATAAATTAAACTTTTACTTAGATTTTAGTACTAAAATTAATACACATTTGGATTCCTATCACTTCAATAAACAAAATCCATTCAAATTTTAACCACTAAAATTAAAATCCATGAAAATTTCAATTAGTAAAATGCATTAAATTAGATTTCTACAACTAAATTACAAATGTGCATCCATACATTGAAACATCCACAGTAATTATGCCACCGACAAATACATCGAGATATTCTTGCTCAGATTTCAGAACCAAGAGCTTCACCTTGTACACAATATGCATTAAAATCCACTACACAAAAATTATGTATTACCAAATTAGACTACATTAAACACACACACCCTTCACAATCCTCCATGAATCTTTCCACAACCCTCTTCCTCGACCACTTAGGCATATAGTTGAGCCGCATTGTCTTGAGAACAAATATAAATATAAAATTGTTGTTGCCCTCAACATCAAATCTATTGAACCATGGTTAGAGAGAAGATACTAATGATGACTTGGAGGGGTTATTTCAATCGATAAAATAATCTTATCTCAACCTATTCACCCCCTCTGCAACGAGCTCTTCTCCTCTGCCCTGCATTCTTTCATCTCAAATAGGTTCACTCAAACTTTGCATTAGGGAGAAACTTAATACTTTGCTTGGTTCTTCTTTACAAGGGTCGTAATTGGTGAGCTCCTCAAGTGATTCGACATTTGTTTTTCTGAAAGAAATCCCTAAATACCTTTTCCTTGAGCTCCTTATCCATTGCATATAAAACGAGTTAATCCAATCATCTCGACCATGGCTTGTCTACACAGTAGGATCAAATTGGTCTGGGATATCTGGATCAAGACCATTGTGAACCAATCCCACCCTTTAGAACCAACACAACTCTCATAGAGCCTACTCGACACCCTACATTAAGAGTCACAAATTGAAATCACACTTTCAAAGCAGTTCAACAGTTTTCTAAAGCTCTTCCCCAACCTCAATATACATGCTTGATTTGTTTCCACATCATGTTGTGAAAGCTCGCAAGCAAGAATATATTTGTGTACAATTCGATCCTAGCTCTATTCTTTGGCTCTTAAGGAGTCTCCTACAACAAAAAACTGGAAAAAATATAAGGAGACAAATAAAACATCTAAATGAATCTCAAGCAAAGGCTAGAACCCTAAATTGTAATATTAAATCTTCAGTTTTAAAGTATTTGTGCTTAAGTATTCATTGAGTTGGCTTCACCAACTTGCTAGAAACCACCTAGAAACTTGGGATTTGACCTTAATATTATTATAGTAGTAGTAGTAGTAGTATATATATATATATATATATATATAATAATTGCTTAATACATCTTAATGTCTAACGTATCTATGAGTCACACATAGAGCCTTGAAAGATAGAAGTGATTGTTGTTTGTAGAAGTCATCAAAAAGATTTAATAAGATTTAAAAAGTACACACAAATTGTTGATAAGCATTTTTCACCATATCCCTTCTTTTATCAGTTTTAAAAGTAACTTGCACTTCTCTATTGTCAAACAAATTTTATATTTTAATTTTTTTTATATGCAATTTTTCACCCACCTTTTTCTAACGAGGTTGAGGCCTTGGGAAGGGTTGTGACATGCTCAATTTTGAACCCTGTAAGACTTCTTGATTGGTTTTTTAATTTATACTAGAACACAACAAGCTCTGGAAAGAAAAATTCACCTTAAATAATGTCATCAAAACTATCATAGCGTACAACTAGCTCAAACATACTCATCTAACCATGGCCCCTTCAACCCCACATCACCATTAATTTAATTAAATTAATATATATCCTCACAATATTTAATATCTAATTACCTTAATTTCTACCCCACCACCTCACCTAGACACCTCATCTAGACCACCTCACCCTAGACCTATTCTTGGCATGTTTCCATAACCAACAATAACTAAGTCTTACTTGCCTTAATGAGCTAAGATTTGGTCTAACCCTAAAATCAATCCCTAAAATCTCTCTAACCACATTCCCACTCATTAGAAGGGAAGTTTCCATTCTAATCCACGAGAATAAACTAACTGGGCCAAAGAAATCAGAAAGATCTGCCCATTTTAGTAAACCTAGGGAATCCCATTACCTCAACCGACGTGGTCACCCCTAAACCGATGTCCGGTCAACCTGGAACCATTGTCGGTTACCATTTATTCACCTAAACAACCTTGTTTTTGGGTTGGCACATTCTGAGAGCAAGAAGAACAAGATTAGAGCTTGCATGCAAGTAAAACCAAGCATCCTTTCACATCATCCATACATCTAGAGCCATCACTAGGATAAATCCAGAAGCATTGCACTCACGAGAATCATTCTGGGAGCCACTGCTATGATATCCAACACTATTCTTCTGATCAACAGCCACCTCCATTCAACCATCAAAATCTACATCACAGTAAGTACATCTCTACCAGCATTGTCTATTTCAGCATAGTTAACTTTTGTCATTCCTGTCATTAGTTTATACTTTGCATGTTCATTCCTCCATTGCTTATTAGCTTGTAATTCAACCATTTCCCTTACCCACACCACCAAATCACCATTCTGACCTAATATCCATTTCTGAGTATACCTGAGATCTCCACAGACCTTCTCATCCACTCTCCCAACCTCATTTGACCTCAGATCAGCCCCTACCATTTGATCTATTTGAGTTTCTTTTACCTCGACCATACCGACGCCGGTTATCCACAACCATCGTCGGTTCTACCTAAACCAGCATCGGTCATACCCGACCGACATCGTCTCTATGTTTTATACCTTGACCAAGAACAGACCCAACAATCATCTCACCAGTTGACCTAAACAACCCAGAATCTGACCCTGACCAGTTCCAACAACCTGACACCTACTTATTATTTAGATCTGACTATAACCTAGCCTGTTATATTAGATTTTCTTATTGTACTTGAATGAGATACCTAAATCATATCAACTACAGTAGGAATTTGTTTATTTCTCGCATTAATTTGTTTTAAACAGTGGATTGACATCCATCTAGGGAGTATCACACTTCCCAGGATCTAGCACATGCTAGGCAGTCCACTGTCATATATCATTTAACTATCCTTTTGTGGTCTTGTTTTCTATTACAGGTAGTTCCTCCTAGCCAAAAGGAATCTCTCACATTCAGCATGTGGATCAAGAAGTCAGAATAGCGCGCAACAACCATCAATCGACCAGCATTTAATAGGTATTCCTCCTTGGCCCTTACCCTTATCTATTTCATCATTTCAAAAAGGTAAAGAAAATGGTGAAACATTTTGGCACGCCCGGTGGGACCCATCAGGGGTTCTTATTGCATTTTCTTCATTCCTAGGCAAAATTTGTGTGTTTGTTTCCCTTCAAAAATCTTACACATTAATCTTCTTCCTTGGTAATCTTCTCTTCTTTCTAATTTCTCTAAAAGGATACACTTTCTTTTGGTGCATTTAAAAAGAACCATTCTTCTTGATTTTTTACATTTAGTGAAAGAGCATACCCTCTCCTATTCACCATTTGTGTCATCGAACATAATATTTCGATTTGGGCTTAAAATTGATTGCATTACATTCTGATTTGTTGCATTTAGATCACATTAAAATGAGGGAAACCTATATGCTGGAAATCATGCCCAGCTGATGGTTGACACAAAGAATCATAGAAAGCACATTTTCTCTCTCTGTGTGTCTTACCAAACTTGCACAAAATCAAAATATACACATCTTTCTTAAACAACATCTTACCCAGGAACATCTGTCAGTGATCACATGATCCGATTGGTAGGTACTCCCCAGCTCATTGCCTCTGTCGAGTCATCATCTCAGAGGACGGCCCACCCCCACCATAACATACCTGAAACCTCTCCTTTTAGATATCCTTCTTCATAGGATGCCTTCCTAACCAAAAAATTCCATTTCTAAATACACACAGTCAGTCCTAAATAGCATAAGCTAAACAAACATAAGAAAATCACTATTAGGATCATGCTTTTTCTTAGCATTTCTTCTTGACTTGTGTTTTGAGGTGTGAGACTATGACTCTCCATTTTTCTTCTTCCTTGCACACTCCACCATCGTAGTTGGAGTATTCTGACTTTGTCTAAGTGTGTCAGGGCCCCATCTCCTCATTCTCAGGTTTCTAAGTTTTATTCTTCACTTAATTTAATTCACAAAACCCAATTTCTTCATTTCTTTCTAATTTCACAGTCACCGACATCGGTCCAGAGACCATTGTCGGTTCACATCTGACCATCGTCGGTTAAACCCTAACTAGTGTCAGCTTTCTGGCTTTCTAGTTACTTTATCTGGAATAGCCTTCATCACTCTTTCTGTTTTGTTTCTGGCCCTCATGGCATCATCATATTTCTCCCCTATTGATACCTACTGTCATACACAGTTTCCCCTATACACATCCAACATTCCTATTTCATTCTTTGAGACTGGTTTTCTTCCACAGTGACAAGTATCAGTTTCAGCAACCGTCATTAGTTTTCCCTCAACCATCACCAGTTAACCTGACCATCATCATTTTCCATTAACCATCATTAGTCAACCTAACCATCGTCAGTTGCCTGTGTTTGATTTTCAAAATCTAGACATTGACCAGATTCACCTCTCGAACCCCATTATTCTTTATTTCTACTGTTTTCTGTGTCATCTACAAAATACAGTCTTACCAGGTCAGCACTTGTTCACATGGTGCTGACTCATAGCCAAACTAATGCCCTCATATTCCATGCTAGTCATCAACCACTCCCACCTAGTCCCTCACCGCCTTCCATCCTGTCACCCATGGATCCAACCTTACCTACCACCATTGCTACAGGTGATGAAGATTTTTCATGACTCCTTGATCAGAATCCCACGGCCTTACAGTTATACCTTTCCCACTCTTCCACCCGAGACTCCTCGGGTCAATTGATATATGGCATGCTTGTATCCATCTCTCCTACCCTTATTCCTACTTCTGCATCAGCCCCTAATAATGCAGTGTTACCCTCACCTGCTTCACCCCTGGTAGTTTCACAGCTAGGACCCATACCCATCATGACCGGTGCGTCTACAGTATCACTCGCCCCTGTCGTATCTGTTGTCCCCACATCAACTACCCAGACCATAGCCTAGTCCACACCCATTATCTCACAAATACCCATTGCAACACAACTACCCGTGGTGTTGGTGACCCCTACTCCATTCCAGAATCTTATCCTCTCCATCCCACAAACACTACCCCCAATCGCTACCAGAGTCATGATGACCATCCCACCTACATACACATACTATCAACAACCCCCTATCTCGTCTGTCACCCATTCTAGATATGTGCCTTCTATGTTGGTTCCCTATTCTCAACCTCCCTATCAGGTTCAATATCCACCCCCTTATGCCACAGGAGGTGTCCCTCCATCACAACCTACCAATGACCTCATCAAGTTGATGATGGAAAAGATGCAGACATTAGAAGCATCAGTTTCTAGCTCACGTAATTCCCTCACCTATGATGAAATTTGTAATGAGCCTATTCACCCATCCATTCCTATTCGACCATACCCCGTACATTGGGAAATGCCAAAATTCAACCACTTCAATAGCAAAGAAGACCCACAACAACTTTTGTAGTCCTTTAAACATGGGTGTTACCTGATTGCCCACGATGATGCTTTACTTTTGAGGACTTTCCCAATGTCCCTGACAGGACCTGCATTGACTGGTATACAATGGACTACCAAGACACTCCATTTACTCATTTAATCAAGTAGCCCAAGCCTTCCTAGATCACTTCTCCATCAACATTGTTAAGAAGGTTACCATGACTGATCTTTATTCCACATGACAGTATGACGATGAGTCTATCGCTGACTTCGTCACTCGCTGGCGTAGCCTCATTAACCAGCTCACATTCCAATTACCTCAAACTAAGCTTATAGAACTATTTACTTGAGCATGTGTTAGACACATCTCACCAACCCTGCAGGTGCAAACTTTTTGCACTTTCGACGAGGCATTCACCATGGCACGAAATTGGAAATTCTGCTATCAAAGAAAAGAAGATTCAACTTCGTAACAAGAACATCACATTCAAATAAAATGATGCTTCTTCATCTTCAAAACCCCAAAACAACTATTCAAAACCCAAAGGGTTCTACTAATGTCATAGTTCTCAAAGCCAGTCCCCCTCATCAATCAAACCTAGCCAAACCCCCTTCTAATCTCTCTCCTGTCCAAGCTTTCCAATTCAGACAAGAACAATGAAAGTACACTTCCATAGGAGAATCTTATTCTTCTATTTTGGAAAAGCTTGTTAAGGCTAGTGCCATTACCCTTCCACCTATAAAACCACATACTGGTTTTGATCCTGAGCGACCCATGCCCGCATGGTATAAGGAACATGAATTTTGTAACTATCATCGTGTCAAAGGTCACAGCGACAATAACTATATCACCTTCAAGAATATCATCCAAGAAATGTTAGAAAATGGAGATCTAGTCTTGGATAGCCCAAATGCACCTGTTAACCAAAACCTGCATATCTTCAAGAAGCCATTCCCTAATCATGCCCCATCTTCCAACCAAGCTGGTGATACCTCAAACAATGATAGCAATGTCTGTGAGGTCCACACTATTTTTGATGACACACCAGTTGCTTCCCAATTGCCTCATGTTCCTTCCATAGATGAAATCTTAGCCCGTGTTCTCCCTACCTACACCAAAATCTATTTCATCTACTCCTCTACCCATAGAGGAACCCCCTTCATTTTCCCCTTCACCTGTGGAAGAGCCTATAATCAGCACGCCGCCTTTGACCCCTCAAAATTCTGAGTAGTTGTCAGTGGCACCTCTCCTACTCATAGAAGATGTAGGTCCACCGCCTACACCAACACAAGGAGATTCCACTTTAGTTGGCCCATCCTCCCCTCTACCCATGGAGGATACTATAGAAGTACCACTACCTGTAGATGACCATTCACCATCAAACCTTCAAGATCCTGTTGATCTGTTTTCGGCTCTCTTACCCACAGAGTCTGAGGCTAGCCATTTCCCTGTATCTCAAACACATTTTACAAAAATTACCACTCGATCCACGTTGGCCCTGCTTACAACAGTACCATTCTCATGCTTGACTGATCACCTGGACTATGTCGATAGATCCTTACTTTGGGGATGCCTTCTACTTCTTATTTCAACACAAATGTAGCTGTCACTTGTTGACACATCCACTATCTATCCAAAAGTGTTTCGAGTGACCAAACCAAACACAACCACAACTATTGCAATACCTTCCACAACACCACTCATGGCCCAACTCACACCTCTTCCCATAGCCCAACATGCATCTACACCCAAACCCACGCCTATATCATCTCCCTTACCTAAACCTATCACTACCTTAGGGGTCATACCAACAGCTAGCCTTACTCACCCACCCATCAAATTAGATTTAGCTTCATCTTCCAAAACTAACACCAAACTTAACCCAACCCCTAAAAAGAAGATCCAATCTCCTAGATCTCATACCCCAACTTCACCTACCACACCCCTTATCACCTTCACCCCTTTCATCCATCCTAGGACCTCACCCCTCGACCCTGGCCAAGAAACCCCCATCCACCGGTAAACCAAGAATGCAGCAACCCATTTCCCCATCACATACCTCTAATATACCCAAGCGACCCACACAACCTCCGCCCTCACCCGTAACCTTCTTACCACCCATACCTCCAATACCATCAATAAATTCTTCACTACCCATGACACTTCCTTCTCTTTCACTCACACCTCCTACCCAACCCACACCACCTACCTCCACAGCACCTCGATTACCCCCATGGGTAACCCACCCTCTTCCACCATTGGCTTTTCCCTCCACATCTCGTACGCCCGTATCACCTTTACCCAAAAAGATGCAACCTAAAGCTAAAAATCTAAAAATCCGCTACCCTCCGATAAGGTAGTTAAACCAACCAAACCTTCCATTGCCATTTCATCTACCATGCCCCTACCCAAGCAGATACGACCAACACCTAAGGCCACACCACACACCAAACTAGTAGCCCAACCTACTCCCCCTCTTGTAAAGACTCTTCCTCCACAGTCAGCCGCACCTGTACCCAAACCCACATTCACCTCCCATTGTGATCCATTAACAGGGTCCTACACCAAAATCCTAACCAATCTCCTCGAAACTTTTGTCATCACATTACCACCTCTTAGACCTTATGACCCACTCAAACCCAAACCAAAAGGGTTTGACGAAACCAAAATTTCTACCTACCATCGTGTGCCAAGACACGATGTAGAGAACTGTAAGGCTTTAAAAACCACTCTTGTCCAATTATGTCCTCCTAAAGAAAATTTTGATGATGATGATCTTCTTGATGAGGACCCCATTTCACCTTCACCAATTTCCACAGATCTTCCCCCATTACCTACTCAGTGACCAAGATCTCCACCCCCACAACTCTTTGATCCATCCCTGAGATTCAAGATTAACATGGTTCATATAAGAGAGTTGGCCAAACCACCACCAAAATGCCAATGCACCCTACTCATTTCCCAAGGATCATATCCACCACTAGGGTTTTGTCCCTCATGCCGCTATACCTTCCATGACACACCATCTTCATCCACCTCCCCTCAGATTAACATGATCAACATTGCCACCCATGCTCAGAAAGAAAAGGGCAAGGAGAAAGCAACTGGCCCATCAACCAACCCTGTACCCAACATACCATCCACACCCATACCCAAATTCATCATTCGAGGTCCTGCATATCCCATTTCCTAATGGGGTCACACATCACACAATGCTAAAACAACTACACCAATCCCCCCTCAAAATGTCTTTATATGACCTCATCCAAACCTCAGAGTCACATCGTCAAGCCCTCATGGAGGTCCTTCAATCTATCAAATTCTTACCAAATGACCCCACACCCATAGCCTCCATCATTACCCCTCACCACGTAGCCTCTCTCACTAGGTCTTCACCTTCCTCTACACCTCCACCCACTCGCCAAGTGGCCATCCCTCAGCTTTTCAGATGAAGAGATCACTCCCTTCCAGTCTGATGACCCTGACCCCACTCTTTTCATCTCTATCTTTATCGATAATATACGCATACGACACGTTATGATCGATGGTGGTGCTAGTATTAACATCATCTCCTCCCATGCATACGACCAAATGCAAATACCTGCCAATTACATGCATGGTAACCCTATTATGTTGCGTTCCTTCAATGACGCCATGACCTCTACCCTAGGTACCATTGTTCTCCATGTCCATGTAGGTCCCCACACCATCCTGGGAACTTTTCTATGTCCTAGAAGGGGAATTCCAGTATAACTTGCTACTTGCCGACCTTGGATCCATGTTATGGGTTGTGTCCCTTCGACTTTACATCAATGCCTCAAATTTGAACATGAGGGACATAATTACACCATCCCTACTGACCCCTCACCTTTCAAGACCTGTAACATGCTATATCGACCCAATGATGTGCTTATACCAGTCAAGGCATCTGCCACCGTCACCACTTCACCTTCACCCACGAGCCCATCCACCAAAATTGCCACTACTTCTGTTGCATCTAACCTTTCTATCCCCACTACAATTGTAGCCTCTACCATTGGTGCCCCTGTTTCCCCTTCATCTAGCGAGCCATCTATACCTGCTACCCACATACCAACTACTGATCCCTTAGAAGGTGTTTTTCAATGCCTCACTCTGGGGGAATACCACCTATACAATATCGATACCTTCCTCACCCCACAAGAGTATGGGAATCTGTGTCAACACCCCAGTTATGACATCCACATCGGTGACATTTTCCCTTATGGCCCTCCCCACCTTCACACCAACCTAATGTATGGGGGACTTGATATGGCCACCTATAAACCTGAACCTCCATCCCAAACCCAACCATTTTCATCCGACCTACACTCCCTCACTAACCGCCACTTCACTCACACTTTCCTCCACTGGTGCACATGGAAAGGATTTGGCTTCAGTTTTTATGAACAAGGCCACCATACTGTCATTTCTTGTACCTCTCGTAAACACAATGACCGTAGTGGCATTGGTTTTGACGCTCCATCCTCTAAGAAGGTTCACATCGACCTTATCCAGGATGAGAAATCTTCCCCCTCTCATTCACCCACATTACCATCTTCACCCACGGAGTCCATAGATCCTGAATCTATTCCTCCTAACTTTTTTTTTCATAAACACCATTTCCCTGGGACCGCTGACCTATCAACATGATGGCAAGGCTCCCTCTTCTCTCCCATTCCTGTATCCTGACATGATCGATGATGATACACCTTCAATTAACGTCATTCAATGTCAGGACGATGAGTCCATCCTCACCTACCTTGGTGCAGAAGACTCTTATATTCATCGGTCATTACCCTCTGAGACACAAACCATGTTGAATGAATCACCATCAAAATCAACATTAATACTTAGGATGACCCACACATTCTAAAGATCGGCCAATCCTTAGACGCTACTGAATAAGAAGCCTTCACCTCTTTCCTTCGGGACCATAGCAACGCATTTGCCTGGTCCTATGCCGATATGCCCGGTATTGACCCAAAAATCATGGTTCACAATATCATAACCATTCTTGATGCCAAACCCATCAAACAAAAGCTACGGAAAATGCATCCTCGCATTGCTCTTCTAGTCAAAGAAGAGCTTCAGTGCCTTCTCTTGGTTTCCTTCATTCTACCCATTGATTATCCCCAATGGATTTCTAACATCATTCCTATCACAAAGGTGACAGGGGGACTCCACATTTGCATGGATTTCCGTGACCTCAACCTCACCTGTCCCAAAGATGATTTCCCACTACCAGGCATTGACCAACTAGTTGATCTCACCACTGGCCATGAAATGTTATCACTCATGGATGGTTTCTCGGGCTACAATCAAATATTACTAGCTCCCAAGGATCAACACAAGACTACCTTCATCACCCCTTGGGGACTTTCTGCTATCGAGTCATGCCCTTCGGCCTCAAAAATGTTGGTGCTACATATCAGCGGGCCATGACTTACATCTTCCATGACATCATGCATCACATATTGGAGGATTACGTAGATGATCTGCTTGCCAAATCCAAGCATCGAACCGAACACCTACCCATTCTTAAAGTCATCTTTGACCGCCTCATCAAGTATTGTGTTCGTCTTCAACCAAAAAAATGTGTCTTTGCGGTACTTTCCAGGAAAAATCCTAGGTTTCATCATTTCTTTGCATGGCATAGAAGTCGATCCTGCTAAAGTCAAGGCTATTCTTGAAATTTGCCACCCACTAATCTCCATCAACTTCACAGCCTACAAGGAAAGTTGCAATCAATTCATCATTTTATCTCGCAGCTTTCTGACCGTTGTCAACCATTCCATCATCTTCTCAAGAAAGATGTTTCATTCAAATGGGATGATGAATGCCATAAAGCCTTTGAAGCCTTGAAACAATACCTCCTTCAACCACCAGTGCTCATTCCTCCTAAGGATGACCAGCCCTTCTACCTATATATTTCTGCCACTGACCATTCTCTAGGTGCCATGCTCGCTCATCATGATGACCAACACCAAGAGCAAGTGGTTTATTACATAAGTTGTACCCTTCTTGACTACGAAACTAGATATACCCATGCCAAAAAACTTTTCCTAGCCTTAGTTTTTCATCGCCACCAAACTCTGCCATTACCTACTCAACCACAAAACCTTCGTCATTACTAATACTGACCCATTACACTATATGTATGCCAAACCTTATCAAAATCAATGTGCCACACATTGGCTTATGCTTCTGGCCAACCTCGACCTCGAATTCATCCATCAAAATTCCATCAAGGGCCAGGATATCACCAACCAATTGGCTGACGCACCTATTTCTAGGAATCAACCCTCTAACTTCGACTTTCCAGATGAGTCTATAGCTACCCTTTCCCTAACGAACCCACTTACCAAATGACACTCTTCTTTGATGGCTCCAAGTGTCAGCGTGGGGGTGGGGCTGGTGTTATCCTCATTCTACTTGATGGTGAACCTATGCCTTTGTCTTTCAAACTCGATTTTGATTGTACAAACAATATTGCTGAATACAAAGCACTCGTATTGGGTCTCCAGGTCTACTTATGCCTTAGATGTTAAGTCAATCAACATCTTTGGTGATTCTCAGTTGGTCATAAACCAAGTCAATGGTATATACCAGTGTCGTAATGAGATACTTCAAAAGTATAAGCATCACGTAGACATACTTTTGACCACCTTTGACGTTATGCACTTCAAACCACCCCACGTTCTACCAATAAATTTGTAGATACCATGGCCTGCTTGGCTTCTCAGATACCTGCTTCACCCGCTGACTCTAAAATATTTGTCACTATACAAAGGCTACAATCACCCTCTTATTTACCTCGTGAAGTTTACTCTATCAGGAACCGCTGCCCCTGACCCACGTGACCTTTGGTATAAGCAATATGCAGACTATCTTTCCCTTTCCATTTTACCCACTGATCTCACTCGTAATGGACAACGTGCCTTTCTTAAAAGTGTCTCCCGTTATGTCATCATGGGTGGTCTTCTTTACAAATCGTGGTTTCGACAGCATTCTCTTGCGCTGCCTTACAAGTTCTGAAATTCCCTACACCATTAAGGAAGTCCATGATGGAATTTGTGGAGGTCACTTTAGTGGTTCAGCTGTCACAAAATGCATTCTTCACCTAGGCTATTATTGGCCAACCCTGAACCATGACTGTTGTGATTATGTCAAATGTTGCATGAAATGTCAACAACATGCTAATCTTCATCACACACCTAGTCATGCCTTACAGGTCACGTGAGACCTTTGGCCTTTCTCTCAATGGGGTTTGGATCTTGTCGGTGAGATCAACCCCCATTCTTCACAACGCCACCAATGGATCATAACCGCTACTGAATATTACACTAAATGGGTAGAAGCCATTCCCCTCATTTCCACCAAAGCTGAGAAAATATGTGAATTCATCAACCATCACATCATTTATCATTTTGGTGTCCCTCACCGCATTATCACTGATAATGGAAAACAATTCAAAAACAAAACCCTATGCAAACTATGTGATGCTTTTGGCATCCAACTCAGTTTCTCATCACCTTATTACCCACAAACCAATGGTCAAGCCGAATCAACCAATAAAACCTTGAACAAAATTCTTATGAAGGTAGTCAATGATACTGGGAAAGATTGGCATACGCACATTCCTTTCACCTTGTGGGCTTATCGCACTAGTATTCACACTTCGACTACTGCCACCACCCCTTTTCTCTGGTCTATGGTACTAAGGTTATCTTACCTCTCGAAGTCCAGATTCCATCCCTCTGCATCTCACTACAAGACATGCTCAACGACGATGATTTTTTCCAGATCATTTGGTGCAACTTGAATTATTAGATGAACATCATCTCAACACTCTTGACCATCTCCAAATCTACCAAAAACATATCAAACGTGCCTATGAAAAACATGTTCACAAACGAACCTTTCAGGTCGGTGACCTCATCCTAAAGGAAAATCAACATGTAACCAAAGAGGAGAAAAGTAAATGGGGAAAATTTTCTCCTAATTGGCTTGGACCCTATATCGTCACCCATGCCTATGGATCAGGTGCTTATCATTTGTCTTCACTCGAAGGTAAACCCGAACCTGAGCCCCTTAATGCCTTGCATCTTTGACCATTCTATTGTTGATATCAAGTCCTATATCACTTTTTGTCAATTGATCACTCATCCCTTGAGCACTGTTCACCTTCCATATTACCCATTTTGAGGATCCACGACTAAACAAGAATCATGTGATTACCCATCACCTTTTAGCCTTGTCTTCAATATGAGTACCATGGCTCTACTCATAGCATGATTCTCATGGATACTTTTCATCTTCTTCAAGATGGAATCCCATGGTCATTCATCACTCAAAACCTCCTCTTCATAGTTAATCTTTGTGTGTTACGGTCTTGTCTTCTAAACAAGAACCTAATCATCCTCTATAGTCTTGTCCATGACTTAAACATCTAAAAACAAAAAGGGATACCACTCCTTGAGTCAAACTTCCAGCAAAAGATGACTCCCTCAAAAGGGACATCTCTTCTTTATATTCTACCACTATCAATAGACTACTCCCTTGAAGGACAGCTATATACAGTCATTACAAAAATATAATAAATATTCAGAAGCTTCCCACATCGATCAGCTTCACGAAGACCTCAAGGAGATAATATACCCATCCCATATAGACTTCCCACATCGATCAGTCTATTAAAAACAAACAAATAAAGAAAAAGATGAAATTTTCATCATGGACTTGCCTATTTTGGATTCTGGGTTTCTTGTTCCGAAATACACATCATCGTACACTAAGTTACACTAAACCTCCCATTCTCACCTCCTTTCCTTTTTCACCTAAATCCCTTGTTACTCAAGGGACTTGCCACAAACGTGACATTTCGTGATCATGTGACTTTTCTTCACCCTTAGAATAGTCCATTATGCAAGGCCTATAGGGTCTTACATTCATAAGCCCATCTGGGGTATGGTAGACTCATTAGGGTTCTTATCAATTAAGCAACTCTTTTACCACCTCTTACCATTCGCCTTCCTCATTACTTATTGATTATCCTATACAGGACCAGATCCTTGACACCTGTATTTAAAAATCACTCAACCATGCCTACAACCTAAACTCAATCATGCCTATGACCTACATCACCCATGCCTAGCACCTATCAACCCATTCCGCTATTTCACCCTAATCTTCCCTAGCTTATGGGAGAACTACATCGGCCTGAGGTCCCTTTTCACCAGGACTATGTAGGCAACACTTCGAGGGCATGGGGCCCTTGGAGGTTAGCTCAGCCACTCTCTACCCTAACCAATTCCCTCTTCCCCTTTCCTATTCACATTCTACCCTAGTTAGTTTCCTTTTTATATCAATAATTGGAAATTAAACCAAACAAACAACAATTGCTTAACATATTTACCATCATCAACTTATACATTCATTTCATCTTGTCTACAATTTCTTTACCATTATCATACATTTTCCTACAAAACATCTTAACATGATCCACATCATCATTAATTGCACAAAATTAATGAATTAGAAACTCAACCATGCCTAAACCAACCTAACTCAACCATGCCTAAACCAACCTAACTCAACAATGCCTAAGTCAACCTAAACTCAATCATGCCTAAGTCAACCTGACTCAATCCATCCATGCCTGAACTCAACCATGACTCCTAATTCCATGCCTAAACTGACCTGACTCCATCCATGCCTAAACTCAACCTGACTCACCATGACTCCATCATGCCTAAACCGACCTGACTCCATCCATGCCTAACTAACTGACCATGCCTACACGACCTTGACTCTATCATTCCTAATCCACTTGATTTCCACCTATCTATATATATGTAACAATGAAAATTAAAACATGTACACCATCCATACTATAAATACCATCATCTATAAATCAGAAAGTCTGTGTAAAAATACATGTGAACATAGATACCAATAATAATCACAATCATCTCAAATTCTCTCATATACAGCCTCACCATCTTCGGCACGTAGGCTGGTATATGATCAAAAATAACAAAAACTCTCATCTACATCCTCACTCTCTTCGGCACGTAGGCTGGTATATATCAAAAATAAAAACTATACAAAATAGGAGGTACATACGGCTATCAGATATCACCCTGCTGGATATCCTCCATATCTATCTCATCTGTCTCCTCCTCCTCCTCTACCCCCATACAACATCCAGCTAGCATCTCACCACCCATCATCGGTCCTGGCCAGATCTCTGCTGGTACCTCACCTGGGGCTGGCCTCTGTGAACTGGTGGCCTCACCCTGACCCTATCTCAGGGCTCGATGGCCCCTTGTGCTCTCTACACTGTGGGTACATGACCTGGTCCTCTCACTCAAGGCTGTTGTGCTCTATACTCCCCATAGGATATAAAATCTATCCCTGTGACCATCAAAATATCCTGATAATACCAGACCTCACCTAAGGCATCTCTCAACCTACCTATCGGTACTGTCTGTGGTGGTGCCATCGGCCTCGGCCCCTGTACCTGTCTCTGGGACCTGTCTCACTGGTACCTATAAAGAGGGACCCTGTCCCTATGCCTGTGACTATCCTGAGGGACCCTGTCCCACTCCTACCTGTATCTGGGCCTGAAGAGTCACAACCTACACCTGTGCAGTGGCCAACTAGCCCTACAAACCTGTAATATACCTGTAGGGCGGCCACCTATACCCCATCTCCATCTCCACCCTGTGCGGGTACCTATCCCTGCGCTACCTGGGCCTGTAGAGTGGCCACCTGTGCCTACAAAAATAGCAACCTGTGCCTCTGAGCCTGTCAACTACCCCTGCACTATACCCAACTGTGTAATCAGGGTCTCCACCTGCCCCTATAGGGCATCCCTCTGCACTGTGATGGTGGCTAAATCTGGTTGCCCCAGCCTCGGTGGTACTGCTCATAAATGTGTAGCCCACCACTGTCTGTATCTATCTGTAACCCTCGACATCATCAATCCATCAGGTCTCTCACCTACTCCTCCTACCCTTCGTTGGCACTGTCGACTATGGTAGAGGTAGAGGCCTCTCCACGTCATCCCTCCTGTACTATGGGAAAGGTGGCGGTATATCCTTGAAGCAGCCTAAACTACCATCTAACCCTATCCATAGGTATCATCTCATGCTCTCCTGCACATCACCCCTCTATCCACTGGAGTAGTTGTAGCTCCTGTAGCTCCTCTTCCATCCACCCATATGATGGAAAACCCACATAGGGCCTCCAAATGATGTCCACATTAGACAACCCCTCTAGTAATCACCTGTAATAGGCTACATCATGTGTAGCTCTAGCTTCTCGGTGCTCCCCAATCACAGGCACCCATCGCCTAAAGCCCACTCGAACAAAACCCAGCTCGAATGCATCAGCCTGGGGCATACCGACTGGATGCACACATACAATGTGCTCATACACCCAATAATGAAGTAGGAAAGTACAACACATGGCTAAACCTCCGTAGCCACCCATAAGCCCATAGCTCTCTATACAACTGTACCAGGAATGCATTTGCCCATGTAAAACGGGTCATGTCCTCCACCATGTCATGCAGAACCCCCATCAATGATCATGGGAATCTCCCACCCTCTGCATCTGGCAGTGCAAAGTAGCAGACTGCCTCCATCAACAAAACTACCAGCCTCATCTCCTCTAGATGGGCCCGGTACATATCTCCATAGCTCATACTAACTATGGAACCTCATCTCCACCAGCCCCTCACCAAACATGGTCAACATCAACTCCTCAGAGGCCTCTGAGGAGATAGAATACACCTGCGTCCCCACTATCAGTAGACACAGGATCCTGTACACATCCTCCAGGGTGACTGTGATCTCACCCATCGGAAAATGGAAGGTATTGGTCACTGAGTCCCATCTATCGATGAGAGTGACCATCAATCTTGGCTCCTGGACTACGTGTCAGTAGCGTCTGACCCTAATCAGGCCAACCTCTGCTACATGGCACCAATCATCAGCTGTCGCACCCCCCTTGTACCTCCACGAGTAAGGGAGGTACCCTATCTCTCATCCGTAGCTGGTCCCTGGCCTGCATTCAACCAATCACACACATTATTAAACACTTGACTTTACCCAACATTGAGCTTCAATCCCCCCACCCACTATCTATTTTACCCACTTTTCCTAACCTTTCCCCTTACCCCTCCTAGACCTCTAGCCCTTTTTCCCTAACCAACACCGGTTACTCCTGACCATCATTAGATCGATATAACTGACACCGGTTCCTCTCATCTCTAACCGATGTTCGGAGTGATAAGACTGACGTCGGCCATACCTTGACCAGGTGTCGGTCACTGTTCCCATGCCCCAAGCCCATAACCCCCATTTTCTCCCCCCATTTATTTCCCATTTCCCCTACACACCTACCCAAACCTACCCCAAATTACTCCCCAACCCTTTTTCCTCTACCTATGACCTTTCCACCCCGTCATCCCTCAACAAATTCAACCACACATTTCAAATTCTCTACCCTGCCCAAACTGACCTACCCATTCCCTTCTTCTTATATCAAATAACAATGAATGGATCAGATCTTACCTCATCTCGATGTCACCTCCATGGTGGCACGTCTGGCCATTGTGCTGGTGGTCCACCCAAACCTTCTCCCACCTTTGCCATGTCTAATCACCTCTAACCTCCTCTACCAATCACCTCACTCCCCCTATGCTCTCATGGACCCATCTACATGGCTCCTCTAACCAACCCGATCTCTCCACCTCAGCAGGATATCATCCCTCATCCTTTCCTCCCGAAAAAGCACAACTCATTCAGTGCTCTATCATTTTCACAAAATCCAAAACGTATAAATGAATCTATATTATACAGATTTTTTCTTTTTATATACCCACGTCGACCTGACCGATGTCAGTTATACCTAAATCGACATCAGTCCTGTGCCCTAGCACACTGTGGTTAGTTATACCCAAACCGACATCGGTCCTCTGCCCTAATAAACCATGATCAACTTACCTAGACCATCACTCGTTACATTATGACCAGCATCAGTTACCTGTCATACTCTTGCCCATACCCTTTCCCCATTTTCGACCAACAACTTAACCAAACCAGCCACTGTTTGACCTTACCCACCCTTATTACAACCAACCTCCATGCCTACCTTACCTATACCTATCCTTAATTATGCTTTAAGGACTTGTTATTTTACCCATACCTCGGCCCTACCCATGCTGTGACCTAGCTACTTAGACCTAGAACATTGTTAGTGACCTATGAACTCATGTGCTCACTATACCTTGTGACACTGTTACCTGTGTTGTTTGACCTAATGACCTTATTTTTCCTATTGTTATGCCATTTATCCTGACCTTACCTTTGGTGTACCAGAACATACCTAAACGTTCCTGCACCTGACCTGCGAAGTGCTTCCACACCATATCCTATACCTTGGATACCGGAATCACCTCAACCTTGTTTGGATAAACCTATCGACCTTAGACGATGTAGAGTTTGCATGCTCTTCAACCTGGTACCGTGCCACAGTTTATACATGTGCGTGACTTTGACTTACCTTTGACCCTGGCCCATTACCTGGATTACCCAATTGGACCTTTGCCCAATTACCCCCATTGTCCACCTTCCTCTTCATCACATCCACCTTTTATCAAACCACTCACCTATTCTGTCTTCTACCTCATCCATTCCTAGTTTGAGGGGGATCACCTTCACCCACACATGGGGCAACCACATCTTATTTTTGTCAGCGTCACTTACCAATACAAGCTACTCAACAAAAAGGGGAAAAATGTAGACACCAAAATTGGGTCACACTCCCCTTGGTCCCTTTTCAAATAACCAGCTCAAGCATACTCATCTAACCATGGCCCCTTCCACCCCACATCACCATTAATTTAATTAAATTAAATTATATATCCTCACAATATTTAATATCTAATTACCTTAATTTCTACCCCACCACCTCACCTAGACACCTCATCTATCCACCACCTCACCTTAGACCTATTCTTGGCATGTTTCCATAACCAACAATAACTAAGTCTTACTTGCCTTAATGAGCTAAGATTTGGTCTAACCCTAAAATCAATCCCTAAAATATCTCTAACCACATTCTCGCTCATTAGAAGGGAAGTTTCCATTCTAATCCACGAGAATAAACGAACTGGGCCAAAATAAATTAGAAAGATCTTCCCATTTTAGTAAACCTAGGGAATCCCACCTTAACCGACACCGGTCACCCCTAAACCGATGACGATCAACCTGGAACCATCGTCAGTTACCATTTATTCACCTAAACAACCTTGTTTTTGGGTTGGCACATTTCTGAGAGCAAGGGAACGAGATCAGAGCTACATGCAAGCAGAAACCAGCATCCTTTCACGTATCCAGACATCCAGAGCCATCACCAGGACATCCATATTGAAGCATTGCACTCACGGAATCATTATGGGAACCACTTACTATGATATCTAACACTATTCTTCTGATCAACATCCACCTCCATTCAGCCATCAAAATCTTACATCACAGTAAGTACATCTCTACCAGCATTGTCTATTTCAGCATAGTTAACTTTTGTCATTCCTGTCATTAGTTTATACTTTGCATGTTCATTCCTCCATTGCTTATTAGCTTATAATCCTACCATTTCCCTTACCCACACCACCAAATCTCCATTTTGACCTAATATCTGTTTCTAAGTATACTTGAGATCTCCACAGACCTTCTCATCCACTCTCCCAACCTCATTTGACCTCAAATCAGCCCCTTGCCATTTGATCTATTCGAGTTTCTTTTACCTCGACCATACTGACGCCGGTTATCCACAACCGTTGTCAGTTCTACCTAAACTGGCATCGGTCATACCCTGACTGATGTTAGTCTCTATGTTTTATACCTTGACCAAGAACAAACTAGAACAATCATCTCACCAGTTGACCTAAACAACCCAGAATCAGATCCTGACCAGTTCCAACAACCTGACACCTACTTATTATTTAGATCTGACTATAACCTAGCCTGTTATATTAGATTTTCTTATTGTACTTGAATGAGATACCTAAATCATATCAAATACAATAGGAATTTGTTTATTTCTCACATTAATTTTTTAAACAGTGGATTGACAACCATCTAGGGAGTATCACACTTCCCAGATCTAGCACATGCTAGGCAGTCCACTGTCATATATCATTTAACTATCCTTTTGTGGTCTTGTTTTCTATTACAGGTAGTTCCTCCTAGCCAAAAGGAAGCTCTCACAATCAACATTGGATCAAGAAGTCAGAATGCGTGCAACAACCATCAAATGACCATCATTTAAATAGGTATTCCTCCTTGGCCCTTACCCTTAAAGCACAAAATAACTCATATCCCTCCTCATCCATCTCTCAAAGATCACACAAACAAAAAATGTGTACACGAGAAGTATAATGGATATGCCATTAGGGAGGAGAAAAGGAGAAAGATTGCAAGAGGAAGTGGGGCGATGAAGAAGGAGATAGGAGAATTATAGGGGAAGGGAAAAATTTCAAGGGAAATTAGGTGATCCTATTCTTTATTTCAAAAATTCATGAATGGACCACATTTCAATTGTGTGATTTACTTGAAGGAGAAAGGGAATACAAGAAAAATTCTTGAAGCAACATACTCTAGAAATACTGTTAAAAGTAGGCCTTTACCTTGCAATACTCCCAATTCCTAATCTAGCTTATCCGTTAAAAGAACTATTATCACCAACATTTGAATATGAGACTTGACATTGTTCTTATTATTTTTTCATTTCTCGGTGGAACTCATAGTTTTTTTCACCTTCATCTTGGTCAATAAATTTTCATGGGAAATTAAAATGCTACCAACATATGATTTTTTCCAACCTTTTGGTATTACTACAATTATAATATAGTAAGCATTCAAATGTTACAAAAATAAAATTATAAACAAAATATGATAAAAAATACTTTCGAATAGAAAAACATGGTATATGAAGAATAAATTTTGTCACATATTGTAAGGGTTGTAGTGAATTCCATAGCTTTAAATGTTATTAATTAAATATAGGTCAAATACATAGGAATATAGGGGACACCAAATCTCGAAACATAACCAATTACAAAATTTTCTTGTGAAAATGCAAAATTAATGTTTACTATTTATTGAATCTTCAGCATAAATCAAAGATCTACAAAAACATGTACACGTACACATATTCAGTGACCTAATGTTTTAACCAAGCATAAGGAACATATTCTTCCCTAGTAATAAAAAAACCAAACCAAAATAAAACACTAAGTGGTATCCTTATAAGGAAAACACCATGAAGTGAAGATGCCACCTCACAAGAAACATGACGTCAATGATATGGCCGAAGACTAGGATAAAGATTGCATCATTTGAGTATACAACCACAAGTTTTCTAAATATGACAAGGGTGGAGGGAGGCCCTGATGTAGAGGGTCACCATCCATGTAGGGCATGTCGTCGAGTATGAGCGAGGTGGTGTGGAACGAATCTAGTGCTGATGCCACAAATAATTCTTGATATATGAACCCTCCCACCACCTCACATGTGGTTATGAATGTCATTAGGCACAATATTTCCCCCCTCCTAGTAGATAATATCACATTATTTCTAGTATATTTTCCAGGTGAGTAAGGTGGGTTAGCTTGTCCATTTCGATGTTCACGATTTTGATTAGGGGTTTTTTGAATGAACTTTGAGATCTAAATCAAAATTGTTCCATCACATTCCTTGTTCTAACTAAGCGTTGAGAGGTACCCTTATGAGGTTAATAACATAAAACAAAGATTTCATCTCACAAGATAATTTAAGGACCTCAAAATTTCTGATGGGATGTTACGAATGAGGAAACCGATGGAAATGATGTTGCAACTTGGCCACCAAAGGCTAAATATTGGAGAGGCCAAGTGCATTTCCATGGAAAATATGATGGACCAAATTTAAGGGGTAAAGCCTGAAGTTGATTATGTGACATGCCACACTAAGCTTGATGTTTCCTCTTCTTGAACTTGAGCTCTCTTCCATTGCATAATTTCATAGTCTTTTCTTCTTTTGTGATGACTTATTCATCATGTTAGATTCATATCAAGATCATTAGCATGTTCTTGTTGCATCTATGGGTTACTCAAAGGAATTTCTTTCCTTACACTCATGCTTTTACACGGGTCTGTAATTTAGTGCTCGATTTTACTTACATTCCTACTACAAGGGGTGGTATTTTTAGAAAAAAGTTAAAGAAAAAATAATATATTTTGAAAAAGATTTCTTTTTCAAAATATATTATTACTAGTGGTCACTTTGAGAGGAGCAAGTTTATGCCATGACTAGGACATTAAGATTTGAGAATGTAATGCAAGGTACTTGTTTGGTGTTTTCTACATTTCATATAGAGCTGCTGACCAAAGAACTTAGAGGTTTCAATTCTGAAAAGGCATAATGGAGATGGTCTTAGACTAAGAAGATGTGCAGTTTATGGCATTGAATTAACACAAATCACAAAAAAAATAGTGAGGATGTTGTTGTTTGCCTTTATAATTGTTCAGTTATTATCAATGCAAACTGGCATACAATTATATTGTTCCTTGAATTTAAAACATTGTAGTTAAATTGCTGAAGGTAAGTGGGGGAAAAAAGATGAAATTGTTAGATACAAGAGTGTTACTTAAAGCGACATATTATATTTTTTTATGTAAAAGTTTCATGTAGAGGCACTGATACGTACGAAGTTTAGTATTAAATGATTGTATTTTTATTTCTCTTGCATTGCATGTACTTCTTGGCATAGTTGTGTAAACATAGTATGTCGTTTACATTGATGAATAGTTTTGGCAAAAAAAATGAAATAGAAAGTTGTTTGGGTCTGTCCTGAAATTGATAGGAAGATGAAAATTATGGTTAAACAGTGCAAGGTGACATGTGTAAATGGTTCCATTCAAGATAGAGTAATTAAGACATGGTGGTTGACAAGAAATCTTTTACCAGTTTTAATCTACACATAACAACTTATTAACAAGTCTTTCCAGTTAACCAAAATTGTTTTTTTTATTCTTATGTTCCAATTTAGGCATCATAAGATGTGACCTTGCAAGTAATTTCCTACACTCATTTTTCATCAAACTAAATGATTAATTTGATTCAAAAGGGATTTTGGTGCTCTCTAAGAAGTGGGTTGAATGAATAAAGAGGTGGTTACATCATGTTAACATTGTGCTTTCATTGATACCTCATTGTAGAATCCTCATGCTTTAATATCTTGTTCTTTTCCTCCAAAAATTTCACCTGGTGATTATATACACATAAGGCAGTAAGAAGCAATACTCTTCCTTCCTCGGTTTTAAGCTAGTCCATAGGAAACTCATGTAGGATAGCACCCTTCTTGAAATAAATATAAATGATAGCAGGAAGGTAACCCCAAAGATGCAAATTTTTTGTGTGTGTTAAAGTATCTATATGTAAGAAATCATGTACTTAAAATCAACATATGTTGTTTAAAGAGTTTTGTACTTTCTATTATTTGATAGTTTTCTAATAAAATATTAAGTAGAAACAAAAAAATAAGCTAACAAAAGCAACATCCCAAATAGGGGAATAAAAGAAACATATGTTTTTACAAAAAAGGGATTCCAGCCACTAAAATGAGAGATTAAGGACATAATATTATATCCCAAACAGAGGTAATCAAATCTGGAGTAAAATCCCTTTAGTATATGAGACCGATGAAATATTTATGTGGTTGGGTAGATTATATAGAAAATAGAGAAATAGCTTCTATAACCAGAATGATTTCTGCAAGTTCTTGTATGGATATATGTAAAGAGTTACTCTCTTAGCTAATTATATGAATAATGAAATGGAATTGTGCATATCCTTTTTACAAAAAGTAAATGAGTTTTCTATAAAATCTACAAGAACATATCCACAAGACACAAAAAATTAAACTATGCTTTAAAGTACATGCAACATCAATGGTTTCAAATGCTTGGTAAGTATCCTGAAAATTGTTGCTCGCTATTGATGCTGAGGATCTAAACCACAAGTATGAAATAGGTGTTAGGATAAATCTTATTATCCTATTATTTAATTATGCATAGGTTAATTATTTAATTAACTTTAAATAGTTTTATTGTTATATGGTTAGTCAACCATATTTGTCTGTATTCAGATTGTTATATTGTTTTAAACAATATATTTGTCTTTATGTAATTTTTCTTCCCGGATGTTATTGGAAGCTTGTTTATTCTGGTTTGTGGTTGCACCTGTGCAACTCATTTTCCCGGATGTATTTGGATGTGCAATATCTATAAATATTGCAGCCCATCCTCTATAATTCTTTATTGATTGAGATCAATAAAATCTACACAAGCTTCCGTCCCTGTTTCTCAATTTACAATAGGGACGTAACAAGCACATGGTGACATAATTTGAAGTGGAATAGGTTGATTGTTTCACATCATTAAGTAGTTTATATATGCATCAGTTTTTTCCCTACTCATTTTATGCTTAGTACATCAATTTTACAGTTTGTGGTATGTACATGAGGAGTCTGGAAGTGTCTTAGTTTGGTGTTTTTTTTATGGAGAGGGGGTAGGTTTATAAAATTCTATGTAGAATTTTTGCTAGGGATGTGGATGGTGTCTTCGTTGGAAATGGTTGTTTGTTGTAGTGCAACCTGCGCTTGTTCTGACTCTTTGTTGTGTAATCAACATTGTGGATATTGCATAATTGTCTACAGGTGTGGCTTCCATGCATTGTTAATGTACACATTCAAATAGTAGGTATTGTATGTAGGTGCAATTAGTTCCAATTCGGGCTGTTATGGCATCGAATGTGGTTGTCATCTTTTGAGTGCCTACAAGGGGGTGTGTAAAGAATGTATTAGAGGCATAAATTGAGGAGGGCAAATGATTTATGCTTGAATTGTAGATGGCATATTGGTTAAGATGTATTTAGTTAAATTACAAGTGTAGATAGAATTTAAGGAGATGATCATGAATACATTTACAACTGACTGAGACTTAATGCAGTCATTATACTGAAATACTTGAAAATGGTTGAAGAATTTTCTCATCCATTTTGGCTGGAAAACATTTTAGGGAATTCAGCTGATATTATTGTAACACTACTTGGAATGCATGTATACTACTAAAGTGTGTTACAGTAGATTCCATCTATGTGGAGAATATAAATGAAGAAATTTTGGAACAAGAATACATGTTATACTAAGAGTGTGTTTTTAATGGTATTGCTCAATCGAAACATTTTTTTAGAGGAAAAACAACTGTAACTAATAAAATAAATTCCTGAAACATGAAAATAGTTTAATTTAATTATGTTATGTGGATTTAACCTACAACAGAAAAAAATGCAAATTAAATAAGAAATCCAACAGGAAAAACAAGTCAACAATTGGGCTTACTTTTTGCATGTCCTGAAAAAGGAATAAGAAGATTTGTAAGATTCGATCTTTTGAAGATATTTTCCAACCAAATACTCAACCCTGCCTTCTGTCTAGCTACACTTTCCTTTAGAAACACAACTAAATATTTTGACAGACGTCAAGTCATACAAATGAAAAGAGAATCAAGTGGAAAAGATGCATGCTAGAAGTGGGGGAAGGAAGATTGCCATATCAATAAAAATCATAGAAAGAACTTGTTCGTCATCGTCGAGGTCATATTCATTGTAAAAACATGCCGAGCTTCTAAATGTATATTCAACATCAACAAGTTATTTTAAGGGAATAAAAGAGCGTAGGACTCACAATGACATACGGTATACAATTTTTTCAATCACTCATGGAAAGGGAAAAACATAAAATTTCTTATTTATTTATGTAATACTCAATTACATTAATTCAAATATGGTCCAAACATAACCAAATGGATCATAAATATTGGTATATATGTTTGGTGTAAATATTTTTCAACGATTGGTAACTATACAACACAACAATATGAGTTAAAAGGGTGTCGCCCATATGTGGTTTTTTATAGTATACAATAGTTTGCACAACGTGTAACTTTTATTTAGATGCGATATAGAAGATTTTAGTTTGTGTATTTCATGGACGTATGCCAAAAAGTAGGCGAGTCACTGCCAGTAAACCATGATGCATGAGAAACACACATCATATGGATCATCCATGTGGGTTCAATAATATAAACTAATCAATCTATTCCTTTTCAAAGGTGAATATCTATTCGCCAAGCTAGTAATTGGTTTATGTCATGTGTAAAAACCAACATTTCAATAATTAAATGTAAAAATGGGGATATTTTGTTCTCTCTAAATTTGAGGGAACCATAGTTATAGGTGGATCACATTGATGATATATTAGATGACTGCGAAGATAATAATGTGTTAGAGATATACAAACAATGTTTTTTATTTCTACTTAAGAGGGAAGGAATTATTTCTACCGTCTCTTATAATTCAAGGTGAATTGGGTATTTATGAACTTATTTGGCATTATGAAAGTTTGAACATTAGAATGTGCATCTAGTACAAGTTATTATAGATGACTAATAAAAATTAAACAAGTGTTCCCTAGAATGTAGGTGTATCTATGCTGAAACAATCTAATATCAAAATAGTAGTATGAATGCATGTAGTAATTGTTTATAGAATGTCAAAAATCATGAATACAATAGAGCCTCCTACGATCAATTAGAGAAGCTCTTTTATTGTGATTTAATTGCTATAGTAAATTAATCATCATCGCTACTGTGTTGTTTACCGGTTTATATTTCAATCAAGATTAACATCCCATAAAGCATCACTTTTTTCAATGTTTACTATGCAGCAGCCTAAGTATCACCTATGTTTGCAGTGAACTTTAAAATGGAATTTTTCAATTTCAACTCCTAAAAATATGCGTGACACAGTGGTAGGTGGTTGAATTTTGCGCTGGTAGGTTACAAGTTTAATTTTGGTTGACCCCATCCCCAACTTGTGTGATGGATAGAGTCATCCATTTACTATATCTTATTTTTATTGAATATATGGTGCTTTCAAACATTCAAAAGTATATTTGAATACTACTACTACGGACTGACCTTAGACTAGGCTCAATGGGAATTTGTATAAACAATTCTTAGTGAATATGTCTTCTATTTATATGTCTATATCTGATAGTAGCATAAAATTTATCTTCCTCGTGCTATGTCGTATATGTATTTATCAATAAATTTTGTAGTTTTAATAAGTTTCGAATTTCCTCTTGCTATGTGGTATATGTTTGTATTGATCAATTTTGTATTTTTAATAAGTGTCAAATTTCCTCATGCTATGTCATATATGTTTGTATCCATCTATTTTGTAGTTTTAATAAGTGTCAAATATTTTGGAAATATAGGTCACCATTGGTATTACAGAATTACTTGTACTTCAGCAAGTTTGCAGACTCATACTGCGCCCCTGCTTTATAGCCTACAGGTTAGGAACATTTTAGAGGATAGTATCTTCTTAATGGCTAATCTTCTAAACAACATTTCAAAATGTTCCCCAATTGAAATATGATATTCATCCAATTTCTATAAAACAATATAATTTACTATGAAAACTCATCAACGTTTGTATAAAACTTGAAACAAATTGAATTTAGATTCCCCTCAATTTCCATTGAACAATACAATTTTCTTACAGAATCCACCAATTTTTTTGCATAAATCTTTAATGAATTGGAGTTTACATTTTCCTCAATTTATATAAAACAATAAAGATTTGAAGGGAAACATTTTCCAAAATGTAACTTCTTTCAGACCATAATCAGGACGAATCAACTTATACATTTAAAAAAAAAGCAAGGAAATAGATTTTTTTCTGGACATTAAAAAAAACTAAAATTTGACATTGAAAATGATTTTCCAAGATGTCTAAAACTTACATGATTCGTTAAAATTATGCCTACCTATAGGGATTCTTCATTGGTAGATGCGTTGAAATTAAGGTTGGGGAGGACATGGAGAAGGTCGGTGATGCCAACATGGGTAGCCAACGGTGCTGCAGCAATGCCCCCAATTCCAGTAGCTCATCAAAATGGCATCCTCGAGATCATGGCATGACCTGAAACAACAGAAATGGCAAGTTCATAAATGTCGAGGAGGCCTCCAGCTGTACAAAATTTTAACAGTTTTATTTTTCCTTCTCCCTGAAGAACGTGATCTTGCCTAGGTATCGGCCAACTAAAAACAACCAGTTTTACAAAATTCAACAAATCCAAATGCTTTAAAATCCAATAACTTACCCTGATAGAATTCGGCATAGAAAATTTGACCAAAAACTTTACCTGATAGAAAGTGACATAGGAACATTGAGAAAATTGTTGCCTAATAGGCTCGAGCAACCTCATGGTTTCGAACGGACCTCCCATCTTAGTATTCACATTTATCATCCCCATGAGTACCATCTGCAAAAACCCTCAATCCGCGGAGCTTCGGTAGGCATTTATCGATGGCCTTCATGTATTAATCGCGTACATGAAGGTAACAACTCATCATACATGCTCAGTTTTAAACATTGAACAATGTAGATCGGTTTGGCCTCAGAAATGGTAAGAAATGAAATAGGATGCAAAAGGAATGAATGGACCTGAGACAAACTTGTTGGCAATTGGACAATGAGACAAAGTCCAAATCCGACAAGTGTAACAAGCAGAAGCCTGCAGAGCAAGACACGCCAGGAGAAGCTTAGTGGCGAGTCAGGTGGGGGAAGGAGGATGTTGATCTTGCTGTGATTACACTGAAACCTGGTCAAGCAGCACCCCATCATCATTGAGACGTGACCGAAGATTGAAACTTTTGACATACGTCAGCTCATAGGAACGTAGAGAGAAAATATCCACGTCGGTAAACACTAAAATATTTTTTAAATCAAAAATTTCATTTTAGACATTTTAAGTGTAATATATGAACATAAATATGCAAGAAAGAGATCATGTTTGGAGATTGAAGGGAAAAAAAATACAAAATAATACATATTATGAGTTGCTTGCTGTATTATCAATATAATACAATTACCATAAATAGGAGTTTCACGCTTGAGCGGTCTTGGCCGTATGGTTAGAAAATCCTCTTCTTTGGTGCGGAGTTCAGTTTCACATTTTTGAGGCAGTCGATAGTAATCATAGGTTTTCCTGTTATATCTACGGATTCTCATTAACAATAATAAATAGATACATTAATGAAGGATCTCCATCTCTTAAAAGACAAATAAATTGCTCATAAAATAGGGGAACAGAGCACAAATATTATTCCACCCCTTTGAACCCAAGGGACAAATGATAATGGACCATTGTTATTCGATAATCACATTGCCGACCTGCACAACTACGACAGTTCGTGGTTATGAAGGTTAGACGAAGATCTATAATTTTTTCATTTTATTGACATGCACAAAGTTCATATGTAAGCATGGAATGCTAATTTGTGAAAAATTCAGTGTCTTGTTTTGAAAATAGATTAGATTTGAATCTTCTAGAACAGTGACACTAAATCCAAAAACATGTTTTTGGTTACAGTCTAGAATTTTCACCATTTGTAAACACAAGAACACGACCAAAAAAATGAAGGCCTTGGAATTAATTTTGAACAAAGAAAGGAAGCACAAAGTGCCAGTAAAGGATACATGCATTACATATGGTTTTCTATTATTGATGTTGTCAGGTGGCAGCATAAAGCATTGGCTCCTTTCAAAGAAATCCACCACACCTTGCATGGTTGTGTGGTATTTGAATTGGCATGGGCCGATGTTTGAGGCATCAACTACACTAATGAGCTTCAAGTATGATACTCTTTCCATGCTAGCACTATCTACGTTTCTTTCTCAAATATGCTTGGTTACCTCCTCCTAGGATTGGCTATGCGAAAAATGGATTCGTTGAAGAGGCTCTAGAAACTTTCAAGCAAATGTATTTGGCAGATTTAAAGCTAAATCCCACAACCTTTTCTAGCCTCGTATCTGTGTGTGCCAAGATGGGGGTTTTGGAACAGGGTATGGACGTATATCAAACCATAAAGGATTGGGGAAACATGTCAGATGGTGTAGTTGCAACTTCCCTGACAGACATGCATGAAAAATGTGGAAGCATGGACAAGGCAAGTGCGCTATTTGACAGAATGCCTCTAAGATATGTATCGTGTGGACATCATTGATTACATGATATGCATAAAATGGATTTATTGAGCATGCATTAGAAACTTTCAAGCAAATGAATTTTGCAGATTTAAAGCCAAATTCCACAACCTTTTCCAACATCCTACTTACCTATGTCAAGATGGGGGACTTTGGAACAGGGTATGGACATCCATCAAACCAAAGAGGATAGAGGAAACATATTAGATGTTGTAGATGGAACAAGGCATCACAATTCATAAAAGCATAAAGGATAGATGAATTTTGTCAGATATTGAAGTTACAACTTCCCTGGTAGACATATGTTCAAAATGGGGAAGCATAGAGAAGGAATGTGAATTGTTTGACAAAATGTCTCAAAGAGTTTTTTTCTCATGGACAGTGTTGATTGTAGGTTATGTAAAAAATGCATTACCTCTTAATTTTCTGCTAAAGCTTTTCTTAATTAAGCTTCTACCGATCGAATCTTCAGCGAGGCATGAAATCTGCGATTAAGTGTTCTAAAGACCTTTCCCTGGCTTTGTTGGAAGACCGCTTCAAGCCTTCAACAGAGAAAATAAACTGTTTTAAAGGCCTTTCCCTGAGAGATGATATGTCATATTACAGTGCGGTGGTGGAGGCTCCCGCTACCCTCTTACTGCAGGTGAATCCTCCCACTCTACAATATACACACGAGTTTTAGAAGCTGAATTTTAGTATTACCCTGGAAGCGGAGAAAAGCACAGACGTGGCTTACGGCTATTTGAGTTGGATTGATAACAAGGGGCGTGTGGTGAAAAGTCCTGTGGTGGCACTCTTAGAATAACTAAATTCTTGATTTCACTCTTCCAATACTCTCTAAATAGTATTAAAATTCGTGCATTTAATATCACCCAATCAGATCTATTACAACGCTGTCTTTTCACAGTTCAATATTCCAATCACTTCTTACACACTCATATCTCTCTTGGCTTTGAGTGGGCATTTATAATGTGATGTTTCAAAATGTGTTTAAAAAAATAGTTTGCGAGATAAGATAATATTTTGGAGATCATGTAATGAGTAAAAACTACCCCATTCAACTACCTCGAATCATAATTAATTTAGAATACAACCCAGAATATAATACAATTTCACTAAGAATTCTAGTAGATCAGGGAGCGAGAAAAAGTAACATTTTTGGCAACATAAGTTGTACCTAATTAAATTGTAACTAGCAATTGCACATGAGTTGCAAATTACGCCGGAGAGAATAACAATGTTAGGTTTTTTGGAGGTGTAATTTACGGTGAAATGTATGCTAGCTTAAATTATTTTTGGTAAGTGTGAAGTGCAGGAGCGAACAATGTAGTACAACAACAACATCCGACGTAAAACACTTCCTATTATCCCTTGATAGATGTCCTTCATAGACGGTGTGCCTCTAAATTTATGCCTCTTGATCGTAAGCCTATGGAGGTAGTGTATTGAAATCCTCATTTGATGGTTTGAGAATGGAATTGTCTACTCTGATTGACAATAACTACTTTTAAGCATACCTCTTAAACACTGGTGAAGTTGAAGGTATTCAGAGTTGTCCCTGATCATAACATCAGGGGAAAAAGCTTTAGTGCCTTGTCACCATGCCCACCATTGGCATACCCTGTAAACATTGCAGTCCATGTTACCACATTAGGTTCTACCATTTCATTCAATTCACTTTTGATAATGTAAGAGTGGACCTTCTTTCGTAATTGTGACCCTTCTAGACTGTTGCAAAAACCTAACACACTATGATAGATGTACTCATCGGATTTGAACCCTACCTGTTTCATATGTGAAAAGATCAGTTGTACTTATTCAATCAAACATTTTGTATCCATTGTCTATCCCAGCCACATTTTAAATACATACTGACAAGTGCATTTTTCTGAATAGTTTAGGTTCCTTGTTTATGGTTCCCGGGTTTGCCTACATGCCTACAAGGGCACTTACAACTAAATCTAACAAAAAATAGCTATTGATTATACTTTGATAGATGTCCATGACATATTCTAAATATCCCATTTCGGAAAACATTGGGAGGGTATTGGCAAAGGTTATGGAGTCTAACTTACACTTATCGATTGCATTTGTTGTCCCATTTCTCTCAAAACAATCTCGCTTAGAACAATCTTGAAGAGAAACTCAATTTCTCTTGCAACACTCTTGAAGAGAAACATAATTTCTTTTACAACAATCTTGAAGAACAACTTCAGTGTACTATGGCAGTTACCACATATATGATGTGATTCACAAATATATGAAGTAAAACAAAATTAAAAATCACTAACCATAAATGAGGCAAAACCAACATATTCATATATTAATTTACATACATAATCTGGTCTTTATAACAAATGACAAATGTTAGAGTATAACTATGATGAGATTCTCTACCCATCATCTCCACGCATTTGATTGATTGTAAGCACTTCACTCACATTTCTCCACCCCCCTTCCATATTTTCATTCCAGATATGTGCAGGTTTCCTGTAAACAATTCAATGTCATGACACCTCCATGGAGTCATAAAATAGGGCTTTACAGAATCCATCAAAAATACTCTCGGCAAGAACAATGTCTTAGTTTGAAATGATGGAAAAATGTTTCTAGTATACTAAGATTTCCTATTGCAAAAGGGGCTTTTTATGTAAAGCTTGTGTTATGCAAATGAAGATCATACAAATTCCTATGGATACCTAGATTGCTAGGAATTGATTCATTAAGGGCATTGTCAGATGGATCCAACTGTTGTAGATTTGAGCATTGGCTGAACCCTTTAGGAATAGTTCTTGAAAGATTATTTCCACCAAGAAATAGACATTGCAATGTTATGCTTCTAGTACACAGAATATTAGGAATAGAGCCTATAAAAGAATTTTCAGACAAAACCAAGTACCAAATCTTTTCAAGTTTGTTCTCTTGACAAATCTAGAATTTACAACTGCCAAAGTTGATTAAATTCCTTATGTATCTTTCCATCCAAGTGATTTCCCAACAGATTCAAGTAATTCAATCTCCGAAGCCTTCCAAACTCTGGAGGAATATGTCCCTACCAGAATAATCTCCACATCTGAAAATGATAGATCTGCTCTCGAATTCAAATCTCTTGCAATGGGGAAATGCTTCACGAAGGTGGAAGTCAATCTTACCGAGAAACTTTGAGCCAATGAAGCTCATTTCATCAATTAGAATATATTCAACATGTTTAAAGGAGTCTTGAAAAGATGTCAATGCTTGACACTATAAGGGTTTGAGTTCTTTGATGGGAATGCGAAGGCTGACATGTATCGTAGAAGAAAAAATGGTAAATGCGGAAACCACGATAGGGGCAAGTAAACGAAGGGGTGAAAGACCATCGAAAGACCTACGAGGGTCACAAAGGTGAATGAGGACTTGATAGTATTAATGAGGTATGATTTTCCATTACATGCAGTACCTTGATTATCAACTTAATGGAGGTAGATGGCCTTTGTGTGCAAAGTGGCAAAGAATAGTTTCGAAAGCCAATTGTTGGTCTTGAGAAAAAGGAAATGCAGGTGGCGCAAATGTTACGTGCATGTAGGGAACATACTTTTCAGCTTTATTCACCTCGATGAAAGACGAGGCCCCGTCCACTCACTTCGACATGCATGTCCTCCCTATCAACTCTTACACTTTGCTTCAAAAATCTCATGTCGATCACAATTCCACCTTACGCCTGAGCTTGTCCATTCAAATAATATGCATGGCCTCTTGCGAAAATGATGAGATTCAAAGAGGGGTCCAAATCGAGCTTGGCAAGAGAAGTGCACACTTTGCACACAAGCAAATCCAACATCAAACCCACTACAAAAATCAGCCTGGCGATGACGAAGATGAGCACCATTAAAAAGTATTTGAATTTAGTATAACCTTCAAAAATTGAATTAAGACACTTAAAAATATAACCAGGGGTTTTCCAGTATGTTTTGGAATCCCTTTGTTTATGTCCTGTAGTAATTGGATAACAATGCCCTTGGAAAGTGTTTATTTGACATATACGATAGTTATTACGTGGAAAAAGTGGTGCAGTATGGGTCCACCATTTGAGTGATGACCTTTCATGCTTGACAATGTACCATTTGACTGATGTCCTTTCATGCATCATGCGCTATCAATGAATCCATTTTGTCCATCCTTCAACATCTTCTACCCCTCCCTGCCCTCTGTTAATATCTTTGTATGCTATCAGAACCCCACCACACCTAACTACACCCAATAACCTTTTTAATTCCTCTATCTTTCATCAATCTCCTTACCATTTCAACCTCACACCACCTGCCTACTTCTGCATACATGTTTAACAGAAGAAAATGAATTTCTTCATTTTTGGGATCTAGTTAAAAAAGAAGAGTTGTTGTAAATGGGCCTAATGCAATTTTATTATAATGATTCCACATTTTCATATATACATCTATATTGTGTGCAGTAGTTTGCTTTTACTTTCTGAGTAGAACAACATCTAATTGAATCATTTCATCAAACAGTTCACGTGCCATGTTCTAAATCTCCCATTCTGGCAGAAGTTGGGAGGATGCTGAGAAAGGTTGTGGAGTCTTCCTGTACACCTGCCAATTACTAAAAAAATGAAACTGGGTTGATGCGTCGTGAAGATGTTCGTGTCTTTTGTTAGCTACAATATACCATATATCATTGTAGTAAGAAGAAATCAGTAAGTCAAATTCCACCTAGTGGCCGCCCAAATAATGGAGTTATGCTTGTTTACGGACACCCGTCGAGCCCATGTTTAGGAGTGATAAAGGGGCTATTGATAAATGTAGTATATGTGTTAGCAGAGCAGCTAGAAAGGGGTCTTCGGGAATAGCTTCCTGGGGAAGTAGACACTTCCTAACAAGGCTCTTCCCACAATGGATGCCTCTGACAAATAAAAACAATGGTCTTCCAATTTTTTTTGACACTTTGTAGACAAAGTTGGCCAAAATCCTAACATTTTTTTTATTTTACACCATCAAAAGAAACATGTGTTTCAAGAATTTTGTCAAATAATTCACATGTTTCAACATTATGCATAAATATCTACTAGGGTATTTTGAAACTAAAATATCTGACAAAATTATCTTCTGTGCAATGCTTTGGTAGATGTCCACACCCTATTTCAAAGCTCATATTTTGGCATAGGATGGGGGTATGATATCAAAAGTGAACTGAAGAGATTGGAAACACGTTGGTTGCATTTACTGAGACACTGGAAACGCTGAAATACCACTTCCATTATGCTTTGGTGGATGCCCATAACTTGCTGTAAATCTCTACAACTTTGCATTAATCTCCTATGCATGTGGGTGTGATTCGTCTCTTACACAAAAAAAATCATTCACCATTTTATATCCTTTAATCCAACTACATCCCACCATCTATTAAATTCCTCTATCCTTCATCAATACGCTTAAAAATATGAACAATGTTTCCATCATACTTTGATTGTTGCTCATGGCTTGCTCTTGAAGCTCTCGTTTTGACAGAGGCTAGCAGGATGCTGGAAAAATTTGTGGAATCTGCATTTGCACATGCCAATTGCAATAGCCCAAAAGTTACTGAGTTGCATATCTTGTAATCTAAGAGACAATATATATATATATATATCAGGCATTTTGTCAAATAATTTACATGCTTCAACATTTTTGCATAAATACCTATCAGAGCACTTGCAACTGTTCCCTTTTGCACAATGCTTTGGCATATGTCCCACACCCTGTTTCAAAGCTCCATTTTTTTTCACAGTTTGGTAATATGATAGTAAAGGTGAACTTATCCATGCAGATCCAAACAAATTGAAGATTATACCCAAAAAAATAAAAAAAACTATGTACTTCACATAATTCCTCAAGAGAAGTGGATTGTTAGGATTAGCATGCAACATCTTCTGATAGGAAGCATCGGTGTTGTTAAAATTAGATCGAGAATCCCCCACACTGTCCTCCATAACCACTTCCACCAGAAAATCCCAATTCTATGTTTGTTCTCAAATCCTTTGAGAGTATACACAGAACTCATCTTTCACTTGGCTTACTACAGATCAAAGAATCCACTCCATCAGTGACTCCAAATTCGATTCCTTGATTCTCCATGCATGTGGCCGAATCTTGAAATTGTTGCTCGAAACTCTAGTGCCTACCCAAATAAAAAAATACTCTCAATATCTTCGAATGCTTCCTCCTCAGTAGCCTCGATCGATCTGATATAGAAAGCACATAAATGACGGTGTTTTTGGAATTCCATTGCCATAAAAGAGCTTGCCAGAATTTGACGTTTTCTAGCAAACCTCTCTTCAAAGTAGACACCTACCGGCGAATTACCAATTTATGTTGTGAGATATAAAGAACAAATAAATATTATAATGTGAGGGAAAAGTCTTTAGATCCGTTTTAAAAATAATATGCAATAAACTGTTCTAAAGACCTCTCCTTAGGTCTATATTAAAAATAGAGATTTGTATAAAAATAAAAACACAATAAGTTGATTATAGGTTTTTTTTTGGTAACAAAGCATGATGAAATAAACGAAAGGGAGCATACTCTATTTTAATGAATACCCACAAATGGATCCGACACACTGAAAAACCCTAGTATCTATCAAAATAGTTTTCGAAAGGTTGAATATTGTTACTAAGGTGTCATATATTTATTTTCCCTGAAAACAATTGTGGGTATTAGTGGTGATTTTAATATGTTTCAAGATCTAAAAGAATAATATCTTTTGTTGTGGCCTGGATGGTAAAAAATATTAGATCCGTATAAAAATAAAAGAAAAGAATCAGATGATATGTTTATTGTAGAAATAGAGCATGATGAAACAGAGGGATGGGGGCATACTTGTTTGGGCTAATACCAACAAATGAATCTAATGCTCTGAAAAAACCCCATTTTTTATGACTCAAAATGACTCCTTTGGTAGTAGTGAATTTCAGCAAGATCGAAATTTTTCCTCAACATCCAGAGAAATTTACCAACAAGGATAATAGCCATTTGACCACATAAACATAATCTAGCAGTAGTATAGAAAAAATCTACTCTTCAACTCCAAAACAACCAACTGTGAGAACTCGTAAAGCATGTTGTAATACAGAACAAAAAATTAATAAAAACAAAAAACCCTAAAATGAGGTGGAGCACACCCTAGGGCACGATCACGTGGATTTGGTGCAAAATAAATGCACAAGAATGCAGCTCAAACCTAATTTCATAGAACCAGTGGACTAAAGCAACCTGACCTTTTTTCATCTGAGGAGAGAATAGATGACTGCTTCTTTACAACAAGTGGACCTATGGAGTTTTAATTGTGTCTCTTGCGCTCTGGGACCCCAGTGTTTCCCATGCTACAGCCCAAGGTCACATTATAAGCTCCACTCCAGCCTCAAAGATGGTATTTTAACCACTATTTTGCAGCCGCTGGACCGCCTGGCTTCTTCTCGGCTCCTAAAAGAAAATAAAAAAATTACATGTTTAGTTGAAAAAAAGTATGAATGTAAGCGTCCTTGAGCAACGTCCCAACTCATAATCTCGTCCCCTAGAATGCTGGATCAAATTGAGATGACTTAAATGACCAGTGCCACAACCAACCCAGAAAAGACCAATAAACAAAGGCCACCCACAGAGCACCAATGACAAGCACTTCAAGCATCTGGCCATCGTCATCGAGGTCAAGTGTAGGGTAGAAACACGCCTTCAACATAATTATATTGAATTTTTGGAAGACAATAAACTAGGGTAAATGAAAAATTATATGTAGGGAAAATTGTTGCGAGGTTTATACCGTGAGTGCATATTAACAACATGTGGTTTGAATACATTCTTGATCTTAGAATCACACATATAACAGTCCAACCTAGACAAAAATGGTATGTTGCAATACATCCATCCATATAGACGACCACACATGATTCCAACCATTAATATGGATGAGCTCTGCGTTAGGGGAGGAAGTTTGGGTTCCTAATCTTCTAAGCAGTGCATATGCCATTAATTTGTGTGGAAAGGAGGCTATGATGTGAGGTTTTGTAGTTCTTGTTGTAGTGCCCACCCCTCTTCGACACTTATTATATTTTGATTTCGATTATTGTTGACTATTATGAGTTTTTGTAGTGCTTGTTCACTGTTGACTATCGATTTCCTACTCACATTATTTTAGCATAGTTAGCATGATTTATCCATGTATGATTTATTGAGATTTTTTAACTGACATATTTTATTAGGAATGTACGTTTAATGTTTGCATTGAGTGTGTAGATTACAGGGTATATGAGAACGTGGGTTTAAGAGCTGTTGTAGTGCCCACTCCTCTTCGCCACTTATTATATTTTGATTTTGATTACTGTTGACTATAGACATAGATATTATCATATCATTTTGGTTTAGCATGATAATAGATGATAGAGATATTCTGACTATTGATGGATTGTGATTCATAGTATGATTTTTGTGGATTTTTAGAGACATAGAGAGAAATTTTATATTGATGACGATGATGTGTTGGTAGCATTTACATTTATTGACATTTGGAATTCTCATCATGTTGAATATGATTTAGCATTTGAACCAATCTTGTGATATTATTAATATTGATGCAATGGTAGAATTGAGATGTTGTTGAAATTATAAACAAATGATAATATTGTTAGTTTAGATGATGATTTAGTTATGTGAGGATGTTTATTGATTGATGTGCGTATATTTATCCTTGATGTATTTGATGTGGCCACGAGGTTGAAGGAGGTATTGTACGATTTTGCAGGTAATTATATCACACAAATCAAAAGGGGGTTAGGAGACCAACCACACCGGAATACTGGATGGATATAATGATGATCACCATGGCAACTTGTGTAATGTGTTATGTTTTTAATTAGTTTCTTAGGGGGTTCCCATGGGGGAATGACCTCCAAATGTGACAATGGGCTATGTGTGTAATTCCTTCCCTTTTCTTTTATTTATTGTGGTGTATGTGATTTATTTTGTGATGTAATTCATGTAATTATTTTGATTAGTGTACCTCAATTAAGTGAATTAATCATTTCTATTAAGTTAATTGGGGATGTGACAAAAGGTGTCATTTATTAGAGTAGTTGGTTCTTGTTTTTTTTGTTTTATGGTGGGTGTAGGTGACCTTGAGTATTGTACACCCTACCTTACATGGAAAATTATGATTTGGGCTTAAGGGTTATTTTGGAGGCCTGTGGGACAAGTTAAGTTTGTCGCACACCTCTTAATTTCATATACCAACCCTACCTATGGTTTGGGGGGTCAAAAATAGACCCCATTATGTGTTTTGTAAGACAAAATGTGACATCTAATTGCACTTTCTTACATGAGTTGTAAATTTTGTCCTTAGGGGGTGTGGGTTGGAGTTGTGTGTGTATGAGGGTTGTCATCTCTCTCAACCACTAATTTATTGTGCCTTGGGGTTGAGGTTTGACTTGTGCTTGGTAAAGTTGAGAATAAGTGATGTGCCATTCTACATGGATCCACCCCACCTTCCTCTCCTCTTTTTCTATATATGTAAGTTTATTTGTTTGTTTGGGGGTGACTTCATTTTGTTGGGCACTCGTATTTTGGGAGTTGAAGAGTTTTTGGAATGATTTTTAAATTTTGTAGCTTTTTGGATTTGGATTGAACTTGAAGGAACTTGGAGTGTGACTCTTTGATCAAGTTCTACCATGGAAAGGTAGAAACTACACTCTTGTTTTAATTGTTTTCTTTTATATGTGTGTATTGTATGCAAGTGAATGATTTGTATTTTTGTTGGGATCTTGGGTATAATGCCTAAGTATGGTGCAGGAGAAGGCTATGGGAATTTTCTATGTAGGGAGACATAAGAGTTTGTTTCATGTTTTGGGAGGGAGTTGGGTTTGGTACCCCACCTTTGATAAGAAAATGCTTGCTTTTCTTACTTGATTCTTTTGAGGGAGACAAGAGATTGAAGGGAGACATAAGAGGATCTTGACGGAGGCATAAGAGTTGTGTAAGGGTTTTTGAGTTGTGTTTTGGAGGGTTTTAAGGTGGGCAACTAATCCCATTGGGAGGCATAAGTGATCTCCCCAGAGATCCTTGCTCCATTGGCTTTGCATTTCAAGCCTTGTGTATTTTGAAAGTTGTATTCTTGTGATTGTTATCTTGTGTTTGAATGTGTATTAAATGGTTGTGAAAATGTTTATTGTGATGTGGAAGTATTGTGTTAGTTGTCATGGGTTGTCTCCATTCCTTATTGCACTTTAGTTGGGACTCGGGGGCCAATGAGGAGGATAGATTCTTCTCCTCATTGGATTATTGGCTTGGTGGAGAGTGTTGGCTCTCTGCCATATTTTTTGTTGTGATTGAAGTGAAGAAATGGTAGAGATCTTGTTGAAGACTTAGAACTTGGAGCTTTTGTTGGAGTCAAAAAAATCCTTCATTGTAGAAACCTTCCTTATAATCCCCACTCAAGGGGAAGGTTAATAGACATGCATTTAAAAGAAAAGTTGTATTGTATATTTTTTTATTAAGTGTAATTTATTCTTGGAAAGAAAGCTCTTTGCATTGTAAGAAATGAGCTATGCTCAAAGAAAAAAAAGTTCATTGTTATTTGTAGGAGTTATATTATTGTAAAGAATGAAAGGGAGAACTTGGAAGTTGTAAATCATTAGGAATGTATTCTTAGTAAATCTTAAATGTATAATAGTTCATTGTGCCTTCTTGAATAAATGGTTGTAGTTGAAATGGAAGGATGCACTAAATTATAATGAGATACTTTGTTGAAAGAATAGATTTTTGTAGTGGAAAAGAAAGCAAAGATACTTAGGAATAGATTGAATTTCAATCCTTCATTCGAGTTTGAAAGAAATTTCATTGGAAAAGTAATCATGTAGTTGTTTTTTCTTGTATGCTATTGAAATAGAAAATCTATGTAATTTAGTGATTTAAGTCATGGAATGAATAAATGGTTTGAAATTTTCAACATGAGACTTTAGGAACATAAATTCAAGCTAAGGATAAATTGTAAATCACCCTATTAAAATTAGTTTTTGGAAAATTAAGGAATTGATGGGTCTGTTTTCAAAGAACATGACTATTGCCCTATGCAGTGCGGTGGTCTTCGGACTGCCGGCCTGATCAGAGCGACAGTTTTTGAATTGCCACCCAGGAAAGGCGTCGGTTTATGAATCATCACCCGAGTAGAGCGGTGGTCATATGATGACCATCCTGATTTGGGTGACGGTTTCGTCATTTTCAGCAGAATTGGTAAAATACGCGACTGTGTGAAATTAAGCTTGATCTAATTAAAATCTGAACCTACAAAACAAAAAATGAAAACTACCAGCAAACCATGAGTGGAAATAAATTCATTGTTTTAAGCTTGTAAATCTATGAATGAACTTTTAAATGCATCAAATCTCATATATTAATTAGAAAGAGGGTTTTTCCCAAATAAGAACTCAAAAATGGAAATAACTAAATAACTGCCCTAGATTTAGGGTATAAATCTCTACAATCCTCAAATGGAAGACATTGTTATATTAAATCCATAAACTAAGATAAACAAATCTAGATCGAAATGAATCGCTCCATGGCTTCCCTCCTAACTTTCATGGCTTCCACTCCTCCAACCTGCAAATCAAAGAAAAGAAAAGAGACCAAATAAGGAGGCTAGGGCAAAGAAAAAAGTTTAATAAAATTTCATAAGCTGTGAGGGTTAGTAATGAACCCAAACAAAAAAATTATAAAAACAAAAACCCAAAGAGGTTGGAGCACACCCTAGGGCACGATCACTGGATTTGGGTGCAAAGAAATGCACAAGATGCAGCTCAAACCTAATTTCATATAACCAGTGGACTACATCTACTGAACCTTTTTTCATCTGAAGAGAGAATGAGAACTGCTTCCTTTAAACAAGGTACCTAGGGAGTTAATTGTGTCCTCTTGCGCTCCTGGACCCCATTGTTTCCCCATGCTACAACAGCCCAAGGTCCATTTAAAGCTCCACTCCAGCCTCAAAGATGGTATTTTAACCACTATTTGCAGCGCTGGACCGCCTGCTCTTCTCGGCTCCTAAAAGAAAATAAAAAATTACATGTTTAGTTGAAAAAAAGTATGAATGTAAGCGTCCTTGAGCAACGTCCCAACTCATAATCTCGTCCCCTAGAATGCTGGATCAAATTGAGATGACTTAAATGACCAGTGCCACAACCAACCCAGAAAAGAACCAATAAACAAGGGCCACCCACAGAGCACCAATGACAAGCACTTCAAGCATCTGGCCATCGTCATCGAGGTCAAGTGTAGGGTAGAAACACGCCTTCAACATAATTATATTGAATTTTTGGAAGACAATAAACTAGGGTAAATGAAAAATTATATGTAGGGAAAATTGTTGCGAGGTTTATAACCGTGAGTGCATATTAACAACATGTGGTTTGAATACATTCTTGATCTTAGAATCACACATATAACAGTCCAACCTAGACAAAATGGTATGTTGCAATACATCCATCCATATAGACGACCACACATGATTCCAACCATTAATATGGATGAGCTCTGCGTTAGGGGAGGAAGTTTGGGTTCCTAATCTTCTAAGCAGTGCATATGCCATTAATTTGTGTGGAAAGGAGGCTATGATGTGAGGTTTTGTAGTTCTTGTTGTAGTGCCCCACCCCTCTTCGACACTTATTATATTTTGATTTCGATTATTGTTGACTATTATGAGTTTTTGTAGTGCTTGTTCACTGTTGACTATCGATTTCCTACTCACATTATTTTAGCATAGTTAGCATGATTTATCCATGTATGATTTATTGAGATTTTTTAACTGACATATTTTATTAGGAATGTACGTTTAATGTTTGCATTGAGTGTGTAGATTACAGGGTATATGAGAACGTGGGTTTAAGAGCTGTTGTAGTGCCCACTCCTCTTCGCCACTTATTATATTTTGATTTTGATTACTGTTGACTATAGACATAGATATTATCATATCATTTTGGTTTAGCATGATAATAGATGATAGAGATATTCTGACTATTGATGGATTGTGATTCATAGTATGATTTTTGTGGATTTTTAGAGACATAGAGAGAAATTTTATATTGATGACGATGATGTGTTGGTAGCATTTACATTTATTGACATTTGGAATTCTCATCATGTTGAATATGATTTAGCATTTGAACCAATCTTGTGATATTATTAATATTGATGCAATGGTAGAATTGAGATGTTGTTGAAATTATAAACAAATGATAATATTGTTAGTTTAGATGATGATTTAGTTATGTGAGGATGTTTATTGATTGATGTGCGTATATTTATCCTTGATGTATTTGATGTGGCCACGAGGTTGAAGGAGGTATTGTACGATTTTGCAGGTAATTATATCACACAAATCAAAAGGGGGTTAGGAGACCAACCACACCGGAATACTGGATGGATATAATGATGATCACCATGGCAACTTGTGTAATGTGTTATGTTTTAATTAGTTTCTTAGGGGTTCCCATGGGGGGAATGACCTCCAAATGTGACAATGGGCTATGTGTGTAATTCCTTCCCTTTTCTTTTATTTATTGTGGTGTATGTGATTTATTTTGTGATGTAATTCATGTAATTATTTTTGATTAGTGTACCTCAATTAAGTGAATTAATCATTTCTATTAAGTTAATTGGGGATGTGACAAAAGGTGTCATTTATTAGAGTAGTTGGTTCTTTGTTTTTTTTGTTTTATGGTGGGTGTAGGTGACCTTGAGTATTGTACACCCTACCTTACATGGAAAATTATGATTTGGGCTTAAGGGTTATTTTGGAGGCCTGTGGGACAAGTTAAGTTTGTCGCACACCTCTTAATTTCATATACCAACCCTACCTATGGTTTGGGGGGTCAAAAATAGACCCCATTATGTGTTTTGTAAGACAAAATGTGACATCTAATTGCACTTTCTTACATGAGTTGTAAATTTTGTCCTTAGGGGGTGTGGGTTGGAGTTGTGTGTGTATGAGGGTTGTCATCTCTCTCAACCACTAATTTATTGTGCCTTGGGGTTGAGGTTTGACTTGTGCTTGGTAAAGTTGAGAATAAGTGATGTGCCATTCTACATGGATCCACCCCACCTTCCTCTCCTCTTTTTCTATATATGTAAGTTATTTGTTTGTTTGGGGGTGACTTCATTTTGTTGGGCACTCGTATTTTGGGAGTTGAAGAGTTTTTGGAATGATTTTTAAATTTTGTAGCTTTTTGGATTTGGATGAACTTGAAGGAACTTGGAGTGTGACTCTTTGATCAAGTTCTACCATGGAAAGGTAGAAACTACACTCTTGTTTAATTGTTTTCTTTTATATGTGTGTATTGTATGCAAGTGAATGATTTGTATTTTTGTTGGGATCTTGGGTATAATGCCTAAGTATGGTGCAGGAGAAGGCTATGGGAATTTTCTATGTAGGGAGACATAAGAGTTTGTTTCATGTTTTGGGAGGGAGTTGGGTTTGGTACCCCACCTTTGATAAGAAAATGCTTGCTTTTCTTACTTGATTCTTTTGAGGGAGACAAGAGATTGAAGGGAGACATAAGAGGATCTTGACGGAGGCATAAGAGTTGTGTAAGGGTTTTGAGTTGTGTTTTGGAGGGTTTTAAGGTGGGCAACTAATCCCATTGGGAGGCATAAGTGATCTCCCCAGAGATCCTTGCTCCATTGGCTTTGCATTTCAAGCCTTGTGTATTTTGAAAGTTGTATTCTTGTGATTGTTATCTTGTGTTTGAATGTGTATTAAATGGTTGTGAAAATGTTTATTGTGATGTGGAAGTATTGTGTTAGTTGTCATGGGTTGTCTCCATTCCTTATTGCACTTTAGTTGGGACTCGGGGGCCAATGAGGAGGATAGATTCTTCTCCTCATTGGATTATTGGCTTGGTGGAGAGTGTTGGCTCTCTGCCATATTTTTTGTTGTGATTGAAGTGAAGAAATGGTAGAGATCTTGTTGAAGACTTAGAACTTGGAGCTTTTGTTGGAGTCAAAAAAAATCCTTCATTGTAGAAACCTTCCTTATAATCCCCACTCAAGGGGAAGGTTAATAGACATGCATTTAAAAGAAAAGTTGTATTGTATATTTTTTATTAAGTGTAATTTATTCTTGGAAAGAAAGCTCTTTGCATTGTAAGAAATGAGCTATGCTCAAAGAAAAAAAAGTTCATTGTTATTTGTAGGAGTTATATTATTGTAAAGAATGAAAGGGAGAACTTGGAAGTTGTAAATCATTAGGAATGTATTCTTAGTAAATCTTAAATGTATAATAGTTCATTGTGCCTTCTTGAATAAATGGTTGTAGTTGAAATGGAAGGATGCACTAAATTATAATGAGATACTTTGTTGAAAGAATAGATTTTTGTAGTGGAAAAGAAAGCAAAGATACTTAGGAATAGATTGAATTTCAATCCTTCATTCGAGTTTGAAAGAAATTTCATTGGAAAAGTAATCATGTAGTTGTTTTTTCTTGTATGCTATTGAAATAGAAAATCTATGTAATTTAGTGATTTAAGTCATGGAATGAATAAATGGTTGAAATTTTCAACATGAGACTTTAGGAACATAAATTCAAGCTAAGGATAAATTGTAAATCACCCTATTAAAATTAGTTTTTGGAAAAATTAAGGAATTGATGGGTCTGTTTTCAAAGAACATGACTATTGCCCTATGCAGTGCGGTGGTCTTCGGACTGCCGGCCTGATCAGAGCGACAGTTTTTGAATTGCCACCCAGGAAAGGCGTCGGTTTATGAATCATCACCCGAGTAGAGCGGTGGTCATAGGATGACCATCCTGATTTGGGTGACGGTTTCGTCATTTTCAGCAGAATGGTAAAATACGCGACTGTGTGAAATTAAGCTTGATCTAATTAAAATCTGAACCTACAAAACAAAAAATGAAAACTACCAGCAAACCATGAGGGAATAAATTCATTGTTTTAAGCTTGTAAATCTATGAATGAACTTTTAAATGCATCAAATCTCATATATTAATTAGAAAGAGGGTTTTTCCCAAATAAAGAACTCAAAAATGGAAATAACTAAATAACTGCCCTAGATTTAGGGTATAAATCTCTACAATCCTCAAATGGAAGACATTGTTATATTAAATCCATAAACTAAGATAAACAAATCTAGATCGAAATGAATCTCTCCATGGCTTCCCTCCTAACTTTCATGGCTTCCACTCCTCCAACCTGCAAATCAAAGAAAAGAAAAGAGACCAAATAAGGAGGCTAGGGCAAAGAAAAAAGTTTAATAAAATTTCATAAGGATAGTTAGGGTTAGTATGGAACCCTAAGATCTAGTGGCCATAAGTGATTTAATCCAAAGGATAGGAATCAACCTTACAATTGTTAGGTGAGAATATATTATGGGCTCTTAAATAAATTAAGTGTATGTGAAAATGACTGAATGAGGCCACTTAGTGCCCTGGTGTATTAATATGTAACTCTCCTAGTGTGTTTTAGCAAATGTTTAAATGGGCATTGAAGTTAATAATTTAAAGGGATTAAGGTAACTAAGGGTAAGGGTTTAATAAATGTGGGATAAATGTTATTTTGTGAAAATGAAAGCTAATTAATCGAGTAAAAGAATTAATGGACACTTTTCTAGAGAATTGTAATTGAAATTGACTTTAGAAATGAGTTAAGAATACTTTAATTGTTAATTTAGACTTTTTCCATTTAACATAATGTAGTAGTAGCTGGTAGGAAATTAATCAAACGTATTATAGGGTTTGACACCCTTGCAATCTTTTAAACAATTTTTTTTTGCTGCAACTTTCTAGATAATTATTTAAGGTTTTATGTGGTTCTTGAATGTCAGATTTTGTGGACGTTACACTTGTTGTATGGCTTGTGTGATCAAATCCATGCCTTGTGAAATATCCATGAGAGGCCATGTTGTCATAATAGGAAATATGGGTATGAGATTGTCCTGTTGGAAAGCCTTGAAACCCCTCATCGGCCTTTAACAAAGGATGTTATAGATTTTTGATATTGTTGGTCCATATAAAATTCATTGAAGAGAAAAAACATTTTCAGGAGAAAGGTGTTTCCTACTTCACGTGCTAGATGGAGAGTATGATTATGCACCCTCTGTTTCTTGTATTTTACATTGTGTGACACTTTTTTTCGGTGTGTAGCTTTTTTCTTGAAAAGGGTTTCTGCCATTTCTGTTGCAAGTTTCCTAACTCATGTGCAACATGGAAATAATTTTGAGGGTTTTGTCCTACACAACTATCTACTTGTCATTAAAATTTGAGTAGGGTGAGAGCCCTATGACCTTCCTCTCATCATTGTTCCATACCTATGTTACATCTTTCCATACCTAGGTTACACAATAAACCTTTGGTTTTCGTTGTCAGAATCATGGTCTCTTCCACTCATAAAAAAATGATGACATCACGTACCCATATTTTTAGGGTCCTCTTATAATTCCCATCTCCCCTGTCATGCAATTAACTCACAGAAAGACTGTATGTGCCATGTTATTTTCACAATCAATCATTAATCATCTTATTGTTTATTTTTCATCATCATTACCATGTTCTTCAAATCGTCCTACCTGTTAACCCCATAATAACTATTTGAAATTATAATATTGGGAATTTTTGGGTTCCAATTCCCAAATATGTTTGGCCACTTGTTCTCCTATATCAACATTGATATACTTCAACTTTATAGCTGCCTCCATTTGGAAATCCTTGGGGGCTTTAAGTGCCTTCTTGTTACATGCACACTCTGAGATCATTATAGTCCACGCCATAAACTAGCATTCAAACATTTGGTTAAAAAAATTGTGTGCATCCTCTGTTTTCCCCAATTTCCCATACATGGTCAACAAAGAAAGGTCGTGGAATCATATTGTAAACCTAAGTTTTTACTCCAATTGCTTCTAGTATTAAAAATGAACTCAATTTTTTTAAACAATTGCTAGTCCACTATATAATTTTGGAAATTTTAGAGTGAATTTTCCAATGTTGTATTGTTTTATATATATAATAGCTGTTTTTGATTTAATGTGATTTTAGATAATGTAAATATATGTTTTTGGGTTAAAACAATGAATTTATAAAAATATAATAATAAATGATTCAGTATAACCAAGATGAATTGCTAAAATTTGGAAATACCTTAATGGCCCAGCTAAGAATGTTGTCACTGCTAATAGTAAATTAAATTTTAATTTTATCATCTAGTTTCATAGATTAGGATTTGGTTAACCATTAAATAAGATTTACTTGATTTCCTTTCATTGGGTAGAGAAAGAAAATTTATATTACAGTTTATTAAGAAGGTACATAATGTATAGAAAATACATTGTTTAACCAAATTAGTATGAAAAAAGTAAAATGTTTTAACGTTAACTGTCAATGGTGTAGGTAACATATGTAGCCGATTCATGTATATTGAATGGGATGTTTGGACACTATTGTAAGAAATGAGTTATAAGTATTTCCAATTTACAATCTTTTTATTGATGGAAGAGAAATTTAATACTAGACAAGTTTTTTTTTCATTTTATCGAACAGGTACAATTAATTCAACATTAATGGAATTTTAACTATCGTATTAAAGTTTTTCACATATATATATTAAATATAATTTTTCTATAGGTGTAAATCTTGGTTGCTACCTCCCAAAAGGACTCCTGATTTTTTTTTAAGGCTCTCTATAAAGGAATTTATTCTTGTCAATCATCTCACTATCAAAGGTGTGCGGAAGGATGTTAACTTAATTTTTTTTTTCCAAAATATACAATTACATAATAACATTCTACTCTCTAATGTAAACTCACTTCAAGGGATGGCTTTGAAAATTACTTTCTAATTAGTGTCTTCTTTTTGTGGGAGAAATGTGTAATTTATATGATTGGTTTAACCACTAACTATAAAATGATCACTTCAATACATTTCTTTCTTTACTAAAATTTTGATATATTTGATATGAGGTTTAACTTGTTTTTTTCCCACCAACCTCCACTAGTGAGTATAACACACACGACATATTGGACAACATAGGTTTGGTATTGTATTTTGTAGGTTGCTTTTCAATTAGTATATGAGATTATGTAACCTTTTTAATATGTGCACCCTCAATATAGGATTCAAATTTGATAGCAAAATTATCATGAGAAAAGAACTTTTTCTTCGTAACTTAGTTATACATAGTGTAATTACAAACATTACACAATACATAGGGTGTAAGGTTTTTGTTCTTATGCAAAAGTGATAAAATGAGAATAATCTTCAAAACCTGACAAGAATTTGCTTGTTTTCTAATGATCTCTATACATTACAGAAATGATCCCATTTGATAAATAAGGGGAAAATGCTATCACATGTTACTAATTTGTTTAAAATATATCGGTTTCTTTCAAAGCCAATGGTGTATGAGATCCACTACCAAATAATTAAAAGGTCATTCTTTTATATCGACTAATGGAGGCATTACTCCTTGTGCCCATAAAATTTCAATTTTTCATTGGGTCATGTTTGGGAATACCCAAAAATGATATATATTATTGGATTCCTTTATCAAAGCATAACATTGTGTGCGTTGTATATGTTTCCAAAATTATTATACAATATATAGTCAAAAATCAATAAATTTATCGATTGTATGAAAGTGGTATGTCTATATAGGTCACTCTCTAAAACACCATCTATATTTTTCACAACATACTTCTTACTTATGTAGACAAGGTTTGAAGCATGAAACGATTTATCAAATACAATAGAGCTTCCCTCTTTTGTATCATATCAAATATTTTTAATAGGAGGATAATAATCCAAGTCCTCAAAAATCTATTCAATGTCATATGTATTTTTTCAATGTTCTTGAGAAATCCTCTCTAATCATAGCTCTTAGTAGGGACACATTCTGAGTATCAGGAAACATTGTATAAGTAGGAAGAGTCCATTCATGTTTTTGTGGATCCTCTACAACTTTGTACTCAAACATATTTGGTCTCGTCTTTCAATAAAAATATAACTAGGGGAACACTTACATTTTTGGAAAGGATATTTAATTTTCTTGTTACGTCGAGTTTTCACACAAGAAATCTTACATTTGCATGAGAATTGATGATGATTATATTATATCCTTGCAGGGTAACCATTTACATGCATTTTGGTATTGGATGAAAAACAAAGGATATCATAGTTAGATTTTAAAAGGTTACCTAAATTTCAAGTCATATTTACTGGTAATATCATAATTTTAAAACTCATAAACAAAATTTACTTGGCAACCTAAAATTTTGACTCAAGACTTGAGAGTTTCTCAACATTTTTCAAGAAACTTTAGTGCTCGATAATTAAGTTGGTGTTGAGTAATCGCCGATATTACTCGACAAAACTCAGTGATTAAGTGTTATTCCTCTTATTGTGATTTTCCATTAAATTAAACATTTCTTCAGAGTGAATATATGTTAGCGCTCATTTTAAAACTAATTGAGACCTCCTTAGTATATTTTAAAATACCACAACAAAGTTGAAGGCATAGAGAGAACCAAATGCTAGTTTTTTTGTATGGTAGTTTTTCTCTTTGTGAAGTGAAATACAAAACAACCCATAATTAAGGATTTGATTCACTGCTCAAAGGTATATTTACATAATAAAGCACTTGTTGCAGCACAATCTAATAAATATGATTTGGTTTATCAGTGTTATAATCTGACTTAGACCAATTTTTTGAGGTTATTCTTTTCTCTCATTATATGTAGGCTCTGATGGAAAACCATGCCCTATTCTAAATCTCCCATTTTGAGGATGTTGGAAAATGTTGTGTTTGTTTGGCTTGTTTTTCACACTTTATTGCAAGGACTTTTCAATAAACCTTGTTCAAAATTTATTTTTTGCGCATATTTTTTCAATTATTGCAAACGAAAAGACCAAATATATTTCAAGAATTTAGTCAAACAATTCACAAATCAATTTCATGCTTCCTGTTTTGGGTGTGGATGGCAAGGTTTCTTTGGCTGGGAATCCTGAGAGTTATGGCAACAAGAAAGCAAAGAATACATAGGATTCCAATGGAGAAAATGGATTTTCCTATATTGACCTTGCTTTCATAGGTAACAGAGACAAAGGTGGAGAAGAGAACAAAGGAAATTGTGACAAAGAAATTGTGAACCCTGACCCAGCGGATGGAGGACCCACTAATGAAGGCAATAAGACTAACAAAAATTTGGGGTATGAGATGCAGAAGGATGTGGTTACAGGAGAGGGCCCTCTTTCTAGCCAGGGGAAGCAATGCAATGAGGAAAAGAGGCTAGGGAATGAAGGATCCTCCAAATCCTTCGGTGTAGTTACCTCTAACCAAAAAAAAATACAAGACATGCTGACAAGATGCTAACACCAGCCCAAAAAACTCCAATTCTAAAAATAGAGGAAGATCTATTGCAAACATTCCTAAAGGAGGAGGAGAATCTTTTACAACTATGCCTCATCTGCATATTTCAAAATTTTCTAGCCCAAGCTATCACAACTCCACGACTAGATCTCTCAGACTTGGAGACAAGTGATTAAGGGTAAGATTGAACTTTACCCTTGTGCTAAAGCTTATTTTATTGCTGTGTTTGAAACCCCCTAGGTTAGGGAACTAATTTTGGATAAATATTGGGTTTGGGGTGACCATGGTCTCATGTTCAAGCCATGGTTAAAAACCTTCGACCCCCTTAAATATTCCTTTGATTCCCACCCAGTCTGGATTCACTTACCTGGCCTTCCTTTGCAGCTTTGGAATAAAACTTGCCTTTTTTCTATTGGAGACACCTTAGGTTCATCTGTGAAAGAAGATAAAACTATGGGTTAAACTCATACTACCTACACTAGGATCCTGGTCGATATTTATACTTCCTAATCCCTTCTAGTAGAAATTAAATTACAAATAGATAATAAACACTAGATCTAGAAGATTAATTATGAGGGTTTAGCCTTTAGACATTGTAGGTGCTACCAAACTGGGTATCTCTTAGATGACTGCATGCATTCCAAACACAAGGAAGAACCTGCTTAGTGGAAGGATTCATTACCTGAACATCTTATTGTAAGCCCCCTTTCAGATTCGGTTCAAGACTATTTGAACCCATTAGATGATCGTGCTCAAAAGAAGTCACATCTCAATATGCTAGGATTTGAAGGGATTGCCTAGAATTTTTCTACACATGCAGTATTTATTGAAACTCAGACGGCTGAACTACTTGACGAAGGAAGCATTCCAATCAAGAACTTTGAAGTTGATCTTCTACTCTCTACGAAAGATGGTACTGAGGACTAGATAGTGGTGGAACAGAAGAAGAAATGTTACAAATAACAAAACCACTCTGGTGCTTTTGGTAAGGCTTGATTCTTGTCTTGAATTTTTCTTTTATTGTTGTATCTAGGTGGCAGGCCTTCTATTTTTAAGTTGTTTTTCTTCTACGAGCATGTTGTTGATTGGCTGTAGTTCTACTGTTTGTTGTTTTCTTTGTGGAGCTTTGTTGAATATCCTAGTTTTCAGACTTCTCCTTTTTGTGCTCTTTTGGCGTATCTGGGTTTTGAACCTCTCTGTACTGGGATATGGTCCCTCCCCAAAAATCATTCACCATTAAATAAAAAAAAATCATAATTCCACACTTTTCACATATATCTACTAGAGCACTTGCAACATACCATGTTTTAGATATCTTATTTTAACATAGTCAGAGAGTGCTAGAAAAGGTAAAATTAGGTATGTCCAAGAGACATAATAAACCTACATAATATTTATCATCCTCCCAACACACAAACATATATAATTTTTGTAGTCTCTTAGTCTAAAAATTTTGATGACATTATTTGCAATTATAAATTTATTTCTAATTTATCTATAACATATTGCGAAAAAATTATTAAGGTGTTATGGTTCTAGCCTATTAGGTACAACTCTATTTTTCTTGAAATTCAATTGTCTCACTCTAGTTAATGCTCAATAGCAGGGAAACTTTTAGTGGCGAATTTTCGTAAACTCCCAAATATTAGGGATTTTGGAAATTGGAAATGGAAAATTTTTAGGAGTTGGCTTCCACCCAATTTTCCTAAAATTTTAGCGAATAATTCATTTATATGAGTAATTTTGTCTACTATTTATATGTAAAAATTAAATTATACATGTATTTTTCGAGGTATGGAGGTTGCACCAGGGTACCCGTTTAATATAGACATCCAACAAAGAGTGGTTGTCTGTCCAACTTAGGTTGGATGGAAAATCATTGTCTACTGTCTAACCCAAATTGGATGAAAAATGATGGATGGTTGTCCACCCTGGGTTGGATAGTCGTCCATTCTCTGTCATCCAACCCAGCTATCCAACCTGGGTTGGATGACAGAGAATGGAGGACTATCCAACCCAGGGTGGACAACCATCCATCATTTTTCATCCAATTTGGGTTAGACAGTAGACAATGATTTTCCTTGGATGACAGACAATGGATGACCGTCCAACCCATGTTGGATGACTGGGTTGGATGGTAGACAATGAATGATCATCCAACCTAGGCTGGATGACTGTCGATCGTCTGTTGTACAACCTAGGTTGGACACTGTCTAATCTAGGTTTTATAGTAGATTATAAACGATCGTCAGATGACCCTCCAACCTAGGTTGGATGGATGGGTTAGAAAACAGACAATAGATGACCATCTAACTCAAGTTGGACGGTTGTTCATCATCTACCATACAACTTGGGTTGGACGGCATCTAACCTAGGTTGTGTTGGTTGTGGATATTGATAGCAACGAGGGTTACAAGGGGGGATTTACTCCACTTGCGGGGTCCGAAGCCATGTGCCTTGACGGGGATTTGGGGGTAACGCCCCAGAAAGCCACATTTTGCATGTATTTATGCATTGTAAAATCTAGACAATTCATTATTAGGTCACATATCTAACGGGTGGTTTTCTATGTTTCCCCAAAATGATAAAAACCATAATATCTTTAAATGGTCGTTATATATGAGGCTCATTGTAATAGTGGTGGAACTATGAAAGAGAGTTTTATAGGACCGAATAATAAGGATTGGCTATTTCTGGTGGACGTGGCCCATTTTGGGTGAACCACATTAAATCTATGTCTCTGTTTTATTACATTCTTTTCTGTTTTACGTTTTCTACATGATTATTTATCTGTACAATGGTATAAAACTCAAATAAAAAAATGGTAAAGCAGAACATGGGTAAGAGTGTTTTTGGCAGGATAATCACAAGGGATTTAATGGTGAGGGGGCCTCTCCGCTCGGCCGGCTCTCGCCGCCTCTGCGAGCAGCAACAATGACAAGCATAATAACTTCAGAGTTGATAAGTTTGAAAGGCCGTAGAATTTACCACTATGGATAATCCTGGTCGTATTTATACTTCCTAATCCCTTCTAGTAGAAATTAATTACAAAATAATCACACTAGATCTAGAAGATTAATTATGAGGGTTTAGCCTTTAACCTTGTCGGTGCTACCAAAACGGGGTATCTCTTATATGACTGCACATTGCATTCCAACACAGGAGCGAACCTGCTTAGTGGAGGATTCATGACCTGAAAAATCTTATTGTAAGCCCCCTTTCAATTCGTTTTCAAGACTATTTTGAACCCATAGATTATCGTGCTCAAAAGAAGTTCACATCTCATAATCTAGATTTGAAGGATTGCCAGAATTTTTCTACACATGCAGTATTTATTTGAACTCATACGCTGAACTACTTGACGAAGGAAGCATCAATCACGACTTTGATTTATCTTCTACTTCTCTACGACAGATGGTAACTGATGATAGATGGTGGTGGACCAGAGAGAAATTGTACAAAATACAAAACCACTCCTCGTGCTTTGTAAGGTGCTTGATTCTTGTCTTGAATTTTTCTTTTATTGTTGTATCTAGGTGGCAGCCTTCTCTTTTTAAGTTGTTTTTCTTCTACAGCTGTGTTTTGTTGATTGGCTGTAGTTTCTACTTTTGTTTTTTTCTTTGTGGAGCTTTGTTGAATATCCTAGTTTTTCATTTTCAGACTTCTCCTTTTTGTGCTCTTTTGGCGTTCGGGGTTTTTGAACCTCCTGTACTGGATATGTCCCTCCCCCAAAATCATTCACCATTAAATTAAAAAAAACTCATAATTCCACCACTTCTTTTACTATATCACTAGAGCCTTGCAACAGCCCATGTTTTAGATATCTTATTTTAACATAGTCAGAGAGTGGCTAGAAAAGGTCAAACTTAGGTATGTCCAGAGACCTAATAACCTACATATATTTATCATCCTCCCACACACAAACATATATAATTTTTGTATCTCTTAGTCTAAAAATTTTGATACATAGTTGGCCATTAAGAAAATTTAGATTTCTAATTATCTTAACATATTGCGAACAAATTATTAAGGTGTTATGGTTTCTTTAGCATATTAGGTACACACTCGCTTTTTCTTGAAATTCAATTGTCTCACTCTAGTTAATCTCAATAGCAGGGAAACTTTTAGTGGCGATTTTTTCGTAAACTCCCAATATAGGGATTTTGAAATTGGAATGGAAAAATTTTTAAGGAGTGGCGTCCAACCCATTTCCTAAAATTTTACGAATAATTCATTATATGATTTTTTTGGCTACTATTTATATGTAAAATTACATTATACATGTAGGTTCGAGGTAATGATGGTTGCACCAGGGACCCTTTAATATAAGAACACATCCAGACAGAGAGTGTTTGTCTGTCCCACTTAGGTTGGATGGAAAAATCTTGTCTACTGTCTAACCCAAATTGGATAAAATGAGGATGTTGTCACCCTGGTTTGATATTCCCCGTCCATTCTTTCTCTGTCATCCAACCCACTTATCCAACGGGTTGGATGACGAGAATGGGAGGACTATCCAACCCATGGTGGACAACCATCCGCATCATTTTTTTCGATCCAATTTGGGTTAGACAGTAACAATGATTTCCTTGGATGACAGACAATGGATGACCGTCCAACCCATGTTGGTTGACTGGGTGGATGGTAGACAATGAATGATCATCCAACCTAGGCTGGATGACTGTCGATCGTCTGTTGTACAACCTAGGTTGGACACTGTCTAATCTAGGTTTTATAGTAGGATTATAAACGATCGTCAAGATACCTCCAACCTAGGTTGGATGGATGGGTTAGGAAACAGCCAAAGATGACCATCTAATCAAGTTGGGACGTTTGTTCATCATCTACCATACAACTTGGGTTGGACGGCATCTAACCTAGGTGTGTTGGTGTGGCTCTTGTGATAGCAACGAGGGTACAAGGGGGATTTACTCCACTTGCGGGGTCCGAAGCCATGTGCCTTGACGGGGATTGGGGGGGTACCCGCCCAGAAAGCCACATTTTGCATGTATTTATGCATTGTAAAATCTAGACAATTCCTTATTAGGTCACATATCTAACGGGTGGTTTCTATGTTTCCCCAAAATGATAAAAACCATAATATCTTTAAATGGTCGTTATATATGAGGCTCCAGTGGCATAGTGGTGGACTATGAAAGAGAGGTTTTATAGGTACCGCATCATAAGGATTGGCTATTCTGGTGGACGTGCCCATTTTGGGTGACAACCAATTCAAATCTATGTCTCTAGGTTATATTACATTCTTTTCGTGTTTTATTACGTTTTCTACATGGATTGATTTGATCTGTCCAACTGGAATAATCCGAAAAAATGGTATCAGAGAACATTTAAGATTTGTTTGTTGGCAGTATAATCACAAAGGGATTTATGTTTGAGTGGGAGAAGCAACAATGACAGAGGATAATAAGTTCAGAGTTGATAAGTTTGATGACTGAAATTACCAGCTATGGAAAATGCAGGTGGAAGATTACATGCATCAAAAGGATCTATACCTACCATTGGGAGGTGTAGAAGTGAAGCCCCCATTCATGTCTGATGAGGAGTGGAAGGTTTTGGACAGGAAGGCTCTCGGTGTGATTGGATTGTGTCTGGCATCATCCATAGCTTTAAATATCTCATAGGCAAAAAGTACGGTAGAGTTGATGAAAACTCTAGCTAATTTATATGAAACACCTAGTGCATCCAATAAAGTTTATTTGATGAAAATATTGTTTAATCTATAAATGCAAGAAGGTGGATTTGTATCTAACCATCTTAATGATTTCCACACTATTGTAAATCAGTTAGATTAAGTTAATATCCCATTTTATGAGGAGGTTAGAGCATTATTCTTCCTATGTTCTTTTCCAAAAAGTTGGGACAACTTAGTAATGGCAGTTAGTAATACATCATGTACTTCTCTTAAATTTGAATATGAAGTAAGTGTCATCTTAAATGAGGAAATGCACAAGAAAAGTACAGGGGAAAATTCTTCTTCTGGAAATGCGTTGAATATGGAGAGTAGAGGGAGGAGCAAGGAGAAATCAAAGAGTAAGGCTTGTGGGAGATCTAAATCCAATATGGCCAAATCCAAATCTAGGAGTAGAGGCATTTATTGTTGGAACTATGGAAAGAGAGGACATGCTAAAAAAATATTGTTGGTCAAAGGAAATAAAGAAAACCAGCTTGAAGGTATTAAAGAGGAAAATCCGATAGGTAATATTGTTCAGGATGTTCTTATACTTTCTCTTGATACTAGAGTAGAATCTTAGGTAATAGATTCAGGTGCCTCTTTCCATGAAACCCATGATAAGGGCTATTTTAAAGAGTATTTCCATGGAAATTTTGGACAGGTTTATTTAGGCAATGATGAGCCATGCAAAATTGTCGAGAAGGGCAATGTACACCTGAAATTACAGAACGAAACTATATGGATATTGAGAGACGTGAGGCATGTACCTAGTCTCAGGAGAAATATCATCTTTGCAGGATAGTTGGGTGGTGAAGGTTGCACAATCACGTTCACTTTAGATGCTTGGAAGGTTTCTAAGGATTCCCTGTTAGTGGCACGGGGTAAGAAAGTACACACTCTTTATTTATCTACTTGTATATCTAATTCTTCTACCATATTGTCTACTTTAGATGAGGATGCCAACATATGGCACAATAGATTGGGACATATGAGTGAGAAGGGCATGAAAATTCTATAGATAAAAGATAAGATTTCAAGTTTGAAGTAATTAGACTTAGAGTTTTGTGAGCATTGCATTTTTGGGTAACAACAAAGAGTTAGATTTCTCAAGGTAGGGAATACCAAGAAAGATAAAAAGTTGGAGCTAGTTCATACAGATGTGTGGGGCCTGGCCCATGTTGCATCTCATGGTGGTTCTCTGTACTATGTCACATTCATAGATGATGCCACAAGGAAGGTAAGGGTATATTTCATTAAGCGTAAGTCTGATGTCTTTGATACATTTAAGAAATGGAAAGCACTTGTTGAGAATGAATGTGGTTTTAAATTGAAATGTTTGAGATCTGATAATGGTGGTGAGTATTGCAGTAAAAAATTTGATGATTATTGTTCCTTGAACGGGATTCATAGAGAGAAAATAGTTCCCAGGATTCCACAACAAAATGGTGTTAGTGAGAGGATGAATTGAACAATAATGAAGTGTGCACGGTTAATGATATTGCATGCAGGGCTGCCTCTTCAGTTTTTGGGCAGAGGCTGTAGATAATGTTGTGTACTTAATCAATTATGGGCCTTTGCATGCATTATATGGGGGAATTTCCAAAGAATACTAGACCGGGAAAGAGGTAGACCTTTCATTTTTAAGAGTATTTGTTTTAGAGGCATTTGTGCATGTTAATTAAGAAAATAGGAAGAAATTGGATTCAAAATCGAAACGTTGCACATTCATAGGCTATGGCTCCAATGGTGATTATGGATTTCGGTTTTGGGATCTAGATGAATCTAAGAGAATTATGAGTCATGATATTGTTTGGCATGAAAATAGAATGTACAGGGATCAGGTAAAGGATGAAAAAAAATCCCAAGGAAGACTTGGTTGAGGATATAGATCCTAAAAATGAACTCTCGGATGGAAAATATCCACCTATAGGTACTGAGGCTAACAGTTTTGTAGGCTGAGCATGACAGCCAACGTCAACATCGACACCTCTGTCAGAAATTCAAGAAAATGAGTAGCAAGAAAATAATGATCCCAAGACACCCCCATCTTTGGTAAGAAGGTCATAACGTATTAGTAGACCTCTAGAAATATTTTCCCCTGCTTTGTATTATTTGTTACTAATAGATAGTGGTGAGCCATTGATCTTTGATGAGGTAATGTAGGTGGAGTCCACTAAGGAGTGGGAGCATGGCATGAAGGAGGAAATGGACTCCCTCGAGAAGAACCAAACATGGGATTTAGTCAAATTACCGACTGGGAAGAGAGCACTATAAAACAAATGGGTCTACCGTGTGAAAAAAGAAGAAGGTGGACAGAAAAGGTACAAAGTAAGGCTTGTAGTGAAGGGTGTGAAAAAAAGAAAGGTATCGATTTTGATGAAATTTTCTCCCCTGTTGTAAAGATGTCTTCCATTTGTATTGTATTAAGTTTAGTTGTTGTTGAAGATTTACACTTAGAGCAACTTGATGTCAAGATGACATCTCTCCATGGTGACTTGGAGGAGCAGATTTATATGCAGCAACCACTTGGATATGAGGTGAAGGATAAGGAGAAATTGGTTTACAGGTTGAAGAAGGGCCTATACAGGCTCAAGCAAGCTCCCCAACAATGTTATCTAAAGTTTTATAGTTTTTAAACATTAGCATGGTTTTACTAGATGTCAATTAGATCATTTTGTATACTTTTAATAGTTGGATAGTGGGAGCTACATTATTCTTCTGTTGGTATCAAAGCTGAATGTGTTTTTTTCTTGAATGGAAGGCTGAGTTCTTTGCTAGGTGAATTGCACTTTGACTATCACTTTATAACTTACAATACCCTTTCTCCTTACCCAACTTCTCCATGAAACTGCTCATCTATAACATTTCCTTACTTGCCTCAGTTGTTGCAACATATTCTACCTCTTTAGTAGATAGGGCAACTACCTTCTGTAACTTTAAGATCCAACTCATTGGCGCACCACCAACAGTAAACACGTATCCAATAGTGCTCCTCCTGCTATCCACATCATTTTTCATATCTAAATCCACAAATCCCTGTAAATTATAATCCGACCCTCGGAAGCACAAGTGCCTATTAGTGGTCCCTCTCAAGTACCTAAGAATCCACTGGATTGCCTTCTAGTGTGCTTTACCTGGATTTTCCATATACCTACTAATAACTCCCATTGCTTGGGAAATATCTAGCCTGGTAAAAACCATGGCATACATAAGGCTCCCAACTACTGAAGAATAAGGAACCCGTGCCATATAATCTTTTTCCTCTTGTGTTTGTAGGCATCTTAGCCTGGTAAAAACCATGGCATACATAAGGCTCCCAACTACTGAAGAATAAGGAACCCGTGCCATATAATCTTTTTCCTCTTGTGTTTGTAGGCATTTCTCTTTACTTAATCTAAAATGTCTAGCCAATGGTGTACTAACTGGTTTCACATTCTGCATCTGAAACCTTTCTAACAGAGAGGGGTAAAATGGGAGGAAAAATACCATTTGACCTTAAAAAGAGACCCCCTAGCCATAAATAGGGTCAAAAGGCCAGTTTCAATGTAAGGGAGTCCCCCAATGTGAAAAGAGGCAATTATAAATGCCACATTTGGCCCAATTTAGAGATTTGTTAAAGTGGCTCAAAGAAAGAGGTGGTGGTGCCCACCCAAATGATGATTAAGTGGTCCCATACTAATAACAACAAGATTACTAACATAAAAAAACTACCAATGAATGCAGGGACCATTAGGTCCCTAAAATAACGTATCAAAAGACTTAAAAAAATTAAAATGAACATAGATACATTAGGAATAACCAATGGTGTCGAAACACGAGTATGCCACATACACACAAGGTTACACAAAGATCATAAATGGCTAAAGGACTCAGCCCATTCAGCCACTTGTGCAACATGAGGCACAAGTCTGAAAGATACACGTAGGAATAACCAATGACCTGTCGAATCTACACGACTCAATGCCTAACATTAAACATTCCTGCTCGATATACATAAATAAGAGAATAATAATAGCTATAACGACTCAACCAAATCAATCATGGATATTCATTCCAACATGATGCACAAATTGATATGAAAATGTTATGACGTACATCTCTTGTAAAGACCTAAGATATAAGATCACTCAATTCTAACATTATAACATGATAACATGCTCAATTATAATAAATAAGAGAATAATACCAATAGTATATCACGACAGTACCACAATCAATCATGGACATCCATTCCAACATATATGAGATAAAAATTGATATGTATCATATCCTATCACTATCCATAACCGTATAAGTGCAAGAACTAAGATATAATGATCATAATCTAAGTTATAACACTTTGATAACATCCCATTTTCCATTATCAACACAATGATGTCATCAAAGTGATCACAATAATGAAACAACATCCATATCTAACATATATGAGATAAAAATAATTGTATCAAAATCCTAGTCACTAATCCATAACCGTATAAGTGCAATAAATAAAATAATGATGCAAGAAGGTAAGTTTGGTACTTTGTGCCCCAAATCAACACATGTGTCATCAAATGATCCAATATGAAACAACATAATATCTAAATAGTGCTAAATCCATGTCCAAAATGTAGTAAATTAAATGATTCAATAAATGAAATGATGCAAGAAGGAGGTGGGTACTAAATATCTCACACATCACATCACCCTATGACACACTCTTGTGATATGGTTCACACTTGAATTTTAAGGGGCATACTAAAGACATGAAGCCCACAAACTACACATGTATACACTCGGTTCATTCATGACACATCTTTCTCGCTTCACATTCTCACACATCACATCACCCTATGATTCACTCTAGTTCCATGGTTCATACTTGATTGTTGAAGGGATGAATATGAAATGAACCTCACTACATTCACACATCTTATACTCTATGCTTCATTGATCATATATTTCTAGCACACACGTTCACACCATTTCCCAATGACACACTCTTGTTATTTTTTTCATTATTGAATGATGATGGGGCATTTAAAAATTAACCTTATCGCATGCTCATACATATCCGCTTGGGGAGCACACTACTCCTATTGGATTCAATTTACATTCCATTTCATTCACACTCACAACATATTACATAGCTTGGTTGAACTTTTTTCTTATTCACTTGTACTTACATGCACTACTCCTATTGGATTCAATTTACATTCCATTTCATTCACACTCACAACATATTACATAGCTTGGTTGAACTTTTTTCTTATTCACTTGTACTTACATGTTACACTTTGATTACTATGTTAGACAAATATTTCATATGTCATTATATTTTCTATATAAACATGCACGTTCACATGCATTCTAGTTATGAATTTATAATTTACAAAGATCATTACATGCAAAAAATATGTTTGGCACTATACCTCTTACCAATCCCACCAAGGCTCCTAGGGTAATTTACTTTACTACACACTACAAGTGTTATCATTTCGTTTTAAACTACTTTCTATTCTTACTAGCACACTACTTTATTGATATATAAATGTCTTGACATAATTTTTATCTTTCTAACATGATAACGGGTGCTTCATGTCCATCATTTTCTTTACCGGAACTATTTTCTACCATGGTTGTTTGATACTTTACTTTTTACTATTTTCCATTATCTACCATTGTTTACGGGCTTTGCCCTATGTCTTGTATGTTCATTTCTTTTATTGAACTGGATTCTTTGGAATTTATTGTCTTGCGACATTTTACTGAGTTCCATTATCTACCATTGTTTACGGGCTTTGCCCTATGTCTTGTATGTTCATTTCTTTTATTGAACTGGATTCTTTGGAATTTATTGTCTTGCGACATTATGAGTGATATCCCATGTTTGTAACCTAATTTTAGCGGTCTACAATATATTCTTTCTTTCTAGATTACACATTCTCTTCTACATGTGGATTTGTCTTATTCGTACTAACACATGTTTCTATCCACTTTGTTTGCATTTTTCCTTGTTTTTACCAAGTACATTCCCTCCCCTATGCAGGGCATCAATTTCAAATGAGTGTGTGGTCCTCTCATTTGGGCTGCATACTCATAGTGACGTTGCATGCACCCTAAATTGGGGGGCATACATTGTGTGAATCAGTCACCCAATTCAGTGGTAAAAAGTCATAGTTGAGACCTACGCATTATAAGGACATAGAAGATATATAGTCACAGAAAGGCCTAGAATGTAACTTGGGTCTTTAGTTAAGTAGAGATGCCAGCACCCAGATACATACATGACCACTTGGGTACTCCTGACCCTTCCTAGGTACGTATGACTATTAGTTAAGTAGAGATGCCAGCACCCAGATACATACATGACCACTTGGGTACTCCTGACCCTTCCTAGGTACGTATGACTAGGGGTCAGTTACATACTTTATCTCATATCAACATGGTTCATAAAAACCTACTGAGAAGTTTTCATTGTACATGCATAATCCTCTAACAAGTATAATGCAATTTATATATGTTTTTCCTCTATTTTTCTTGGATCAAACTTGATTGATCTACATCAAACTGGAACAAAGTCAGATCACACCATTTGTAGTGGTGTATAATTTTAGGAAGCAATCAGGGTTAGAGAATAACACTAGACCTTTCTCCTCAATACTTCTTTTGTCATGGCGTGAGACCACCCAAAAAAATTCTCTCCTGGCATGAGGTCTCCTAAAAAAAATCACTTTTCTAAATCATTTTCAGGACACATTCTATCATTTTCACTCATCATGGATCAGGGGGGTACATGTTATTTTTACTACTTTTACACATTTCTACATGTTCTTTTACATATTTAGATTGAATTTTTTTTTACATATTTAGATTGAATTTTTCATATACACATATTTGAATACTCTTTTTCTCTTCTTTTTGTATCTCTATCTTTATAAGAAGAAACAATCACATCAGTAAAAACATCAAGCACAAGCAATAATGACGACAGGTACAATACGGAACAACACATGTGATTTTCCCTAGGTTTGATTAAATAAATTTATTCTAGTGTAATCTAATGCTATAGGAGAAGTAAAATAGATAATTAAATGAAGCATTAAAATATTAAAATACACTAGAGAAAGCTAAGAAATAAAAATGTAAAACCCTAATGTGTAAAAATGGTTGAGAAATCCTTAGCTGATTTGCATATGTCATGGGACTGCATCACAATGTATACTAGGTGAACATGAGGAGGAAACCTTCACACAAGATCCTAAGAAAGTGTAGATATGGAATGTATGGATAGACTAGGGCACCTAGAGAGGGATAGGGGAGCATATGGGTGCCCTGGTCTGAGTTGTGGGCACCCTGGTATGCGGAAATGGCTAAAACCCCTCCTCTACAGTGTCGCTATATGTTTTCCTATATTTTATTCTTATCGCATGAAGTTGCAGAGTGATCACCAGAGAAATAATAAACCTACAATTAAATAATCACCTGCAAAACCCCAGAAAAAACATCAAACCCCTAAAAATGAAAGATGCATATGAAGGGATCAGATTGTCCTCAGCTTCCAAATGGACATAATTATCACTGAGCATTCCACTACATCTCAAACTCAATGTAGTTCTAGGTGAATGTGTGTAATTGTGCCCTAGGTTTCTCTTGTGTTAGTCAAACTTTGTGAAGCAACGAGAAAATAACTAGATATAGAATGTAGTAAATGTGTGCATGTAAACAATAGAATCCCCTCCTATGAATTGTGATGTAAATGGAGCAGTTTTGTGCCTTGTGATGGAGCTAGATAGAAGAAAATATAATGTTAGATGCCTTTGATGGATGCAACCTTAGGTGGTGATAGTAAGTGTTTAGTGCTTGGTCCTTCATTATGGTCTTATAACTTTATATTTATGTATTTTTCTTGCTTTAATTTTGTAATTAACTTTGAAACGGCCCACCACTAAAAATATAAAAAGCTCAAACAACTATAAAGTGCCCAAAAAGTGAGACGAAAGTACAAAGAGGTTTAGGGTACCCAGAGGGGAACAGGGCACCTAGGGCCCCCCAGTCCCGGCTGGTTGCCCCAATCAAAAATATGAAAAATGTAGTATGAGAGTACATACTAAGAAATTATAGGTGTAAGATTTAAAATAACGACAAAAAACAATGAAAAATAATGGTAAATAGTAGCAAGAAAGATATTAGACAACCATAGTGGAAAATAGTTCTTGTAATTTAAATGCTGCACATGAATCAACAGTTAACAAGTTAGAAAGATAAAGAGTATGTCAAAGTGTGTATGTATCAAAGGAACAAGTAGTGTTCTAGTACGGATAAGAAGTAATAGATAATGAAACAATATCACCTGTAGTGTGTAAGAATAAAAATGTATATGCCCCCAGGAGACTTGGTGGGACTGGTAAGTAGTACAGTGCCAAACATCAATGCCACTTGTAAAGATCTATAGAAAGTATACATTCACAACTACAGAACAAGTAAACATGCATGTTTATATGATAAAGATACTGACATACTAGATATTGAGATAACATAGTAAACAAAGTGTAACATGTGAGTATAAGAATGTAAGAATAAGTGCAACCAAGATATGCAGTATGCTATGAATGAGAGATGGAATGGATTGCAATTTTAATGTGATAGAAGAAGAGTTACCCCAAGTGGATGTGTATGAGTATGAGAAGAGAATCATTTATAAAATACCCCTCAACAATCAAGAATGAACCATATAACAAGAGTGTGTCATAAGGAAATGTTTTAAATTGTGTGTGAGATAGATAGATCTATGAAGCATAAAGAGTAGGTTATAGAATATGATAGTATGATATGTCAAAATGGAGTGATAAAAATATATATAATGAATTTTGGAGTATAGAATATGTGGTGTGTGAGGTTCATGAATTTTTAGTATTCCCTCAATAGTCAAGTGTAAACCTTAGCACAAGAGTGCATCATAGGGAAATGTTTTGATAGTATACGCTAGAAAGATATGATCAGTGAAGTAGAGAGTGTAAAGAGTGTGAGTGAGGTGATGTTCATTTTAGATTTAGACCCTCAAAAACCGAGTATGAACCATGGAACTAGAGTGCATCATACATTAATGAAAATACAAAGTGTATCATGTTGCGTAAGAGTGCTTAGAAATAGAAATGATAGAGCACAAAGTGCATGAGTAGAACTTATAGACACCTAATGAATTTAGAAGAGGGGAGAGAAGTAAGCATGGTTCTATAAGTGTATGATGATGATCAATCTATCCAATAAAATTGAAGGGTAAGGGTAATGCAAAGCATAATATTGGAGGCTTCTAAGTAATAGATTTTCTAGTAAAGTATGACCCTTCGCATAATATATACAAGCAACATTAAAATATTGAAGATGCTCTTGAGGATCACCATAGCCATTGAAGGTGGGAAACTTAGGAATGACGAAGTTTGGAGGAAGTGCATAACTGTAAATGGAGGGTGCGAAAGGAGTATGAAGAATTAATGTAGAATCAAGAGATGGAGATGCATGAGAAGTATCTATTTGAAGTTGACTAATTTGAGTTTATAGATCCTGATATATTAGGATTATTTGAAGAAGAGTTTGGTTGTGTATTAGAATAATTATGTTGAATGATTAAAGAGATAGTAGTATGAATTGAAGTGGGAATATTAAGGGGTTGAGTGGAGGCCATGAAAGTTGAGGTAGAGCCTATAAGGGGTACTGAAGCAGCATCTCGAGATTTTTTAGCAGTCATCAAAGCATGTATAATATGTGAAATATGAGTAGGATTTTCACACAAAGCTTGACAAAAATTGATAACCTTTTCTAGTTTTTCTTGATCAACATTGGTTTCCTCATCATAGGATTTCTCACTATCAGATGTTTCAATGTTTTCAAGAGGAACATTTTCAGAGTTGGAAAATGGGTTATCATATTTAACCATTGATTTAGAAACCCTATGATAAGATGGAGGCAAGTCAATTTTCTCAAAATACCTAAAATGACCACTACAGGCAATGGTCAATAGAAGAGCACCCTAAAAAGAAGGTGGAATTCAAGAGATGGGTTCACCAAATGATTTTTAAAAAATAGGCTTTTTGTAACACCATAATTACAGAGTAACAAATGTAAACTATGAATAACAACTATTAGATATAAGATTACACAAGCAATAAGCTAGATAAAAATGAAACCTTAAGTACAAGAGAAATATTTAAGGACTTAGTTGATTTATACGTGATGCAGGGACTGTGCAGACTAGAGAAACTGAGAAATAGGAAGGGAAGACTGTCATAACCATGCAAAATAAATATTTTATTTTACGGATAATCCTGAACCAAGGTTACTAGACTGGGTTAGGGGAACCTTGGTTCTGGAGACCTCTGTTTGGCTCCTGTGACCACGCAAAAGTTCAAAACCTAGTTTTTATGGTGTCACACAAGTGTTGCTAACTGTCGCTTTTAGTCACTTGTATGTCACTGGATGATCGAAAAATACACCTAAAACCTAAAAAGAGATAAATATATGCAAAAAATTCATACTACATCAATTCCTAAGAATAAAATATGAAAAATGAGGATTAAGACTAACCCTGGAAATCATCCGACTGAGTGATCTTACAACCCAGTGTTGCACTACATTTAAGACTCCATATAGTTCTTGTGTGCGTGTGATAGAATCATTCCCTAGGAATCCCTAATGAAAGTGCGAGTGATAGTGAGTGATAGATATATGTACTAATGTAAATAGATGTGTGGATGGTAAAATGAATTTCCCTTCCTATGTGTGTATGCAAAAAATGTAGTCTCTTGTTCGTTGAGTGAGTGATAGATAGATGCCTTGATGGTCTTAAAATTCCTTTGAATGTAACCTTAGGTGATGATAATAGATAATTAGAGATTGGTCTTTTATTTTGGTCACATAACTTTGTATTTATATGATTCCCTTGGTTGAATTTTGTAATTGACATCTGGAAGGCCGAACCATAAGAAAATAAGATGCCCAAAAGATAAAAGAATCCCAAAAATATTGAGTAAGGTGGAAAGAGGTCAAGGGCACCCAAAAGGACGAGGGCACCTAGGTGCTGACATCCTATCTGGGTGCTAGTGTCCAGAGTCATGAAAGATAAAGTAATAATGTTTAGACTGGGCTGTAGGGTGTAGAAGGCCAAATATAAAATAAGAAACATAGAAAAAGGCCAAAGATAGTTGTCAATTGTTATTTTTCTCAATTATGAATAATATGAATAGTAGTATGTGATTAATACCTAGAATTGTACCCAAGTGCGTGAATTCATGTCTAGAATTTCTGTATATCTGTCATACAAATTCAAAGTCTCAATGCATAATATTATTAATTTTTAGGTTTTGATATCTATGTTGTAGATTTTTTCCTTCTTTTATATGTAATTTTTTTTTTCTAATAATATAGATACCATTTTTCTTCCAATAAAATATGAGCTATTGAGAATTTTACTATATATTATAAGATCATTTTGTTCCATATGTTGATCTATATTTGAAGGAAAAATAAAAGGTTATCTTACATCAAATGTTAACATTGAAATTTGTTAAATGTAATCGTTTCAGTACAAGATGTTATCTTATCTTGTTAAGAAATACTTTGTTATGGTTTCTAAATAATTTTTCACCAATGTTTTTGGTTTTACAAGTGTATTCATGTTCCTAAAATTAGAGAAGAAACTCTATCAACACGCTCATTCCTACAATCAAGTTGTCATCATGGAATATGGGAACCATCACTTACTTATAAGGGTACGAAATTTGAGAGCCTTTAAAATGTTAAATTATTGTCACACATTTAATTTATTTTCTTTGAAACTTTTAAATTTACATAGATTATGATAATACAAAACATTGTTAGAACCTTAATTTCCTAAAATCTCTATTTTTTTATCCAAAAGATTTGATTCCTCATATTATTTGTTTTGATTGGGTAAAATTTTCTTTATTATTTGGTTATTTCTTCTAGGATGATGTCACATTTGAAGGTTTGAATCCATGCAACAATTTATTGCATTCTCAAATTTCTATTTTTCTATTATGTTATATTTATTATTCTCTTGTCTCCTAATTCAAGTTGTCTTATCATACTACTTAGGATAAATAATCGTTTTCACATGGGGATGAAAAATAAGCCCTTTATCATATTGTATGATGTTGTCATAAAAAGGATCACAAATTAGGTTAATAGTTGTAGTAGTTTAAACTATCACATGGTTGTAATAGGTAACTATGAAGAGACAAAAAATTGTCTACACTTGTATGAGGGGGGCATCAGACAATATACTTTAGGGAACATGAATGTGAATGGTATTGTATCTTTTCAAATTATGTATCATTACTTTGTAGGTATGAAGCTATGTTAATGTGATAGTTCCCTATTGTTTAACTCACCATGTTTAAAATGACTCAGTTACCATCATTTTTAATTTCAATATTTAGTGAAGGGTTTTTCTTTCCTGTGGAATCATTTATATAAATTTGACTGGCTGAACATGCCCAATTTTTATCAATTTTACCAAGTTTTAACTAGATTTAATAACATAAATCAACACTAAAAAAACTAAATATGCGAACTCTATTAGGGATTTTTTAATTCCCCTATCTTTCATCAATTTCCTTAGCATTTGAACATCACCCCACATTCTCACTTCCACATAGATCTTTGAGAGAAGAACATAATTTGTAGCATGAATGAAGTGTTATGTATGAAAAAATGTGATGATTTTCCAATGCATCAAACAAGATATTCAAGGGGTTCTAACCCTAGCCACAAAATCTTGCAAGGTAAATAGTTTAAATAATAAAGTACATCATTTGTTGGTTGCATTTTATGCATTGAAACAAAATTTCCTCTCATTGATGCAACACTGTGTTTTGTCACCCACTAAAAGGGATTTCCTTGAAAACCTACTATGTAGTAATTTATCAGCCACTTTTATGGCCCATATCTCTACTCTTTTTATTCCTTTGTTTACATGTGTTGTCATCTTTCTCCCATTTCTATATGGTTCTCTTGATCTATTCTATCCCATGAAACAAACATTAAGAAAGGTTGATAATTATTATATTTTCTACACTATAATGTTCTTCCCACCTTTGGGTTGATTTATTATTGGGAAAGGAAATAAAATGATTTTAACTCTTGGTTTGTCAAGTGAGGTCACATATATCTACCCTTATATTAAACAACCTCTTAATACTATGCAAATTTTCCCATAACGCTACTAATTTTTTGGAGATCCTCACTTATTATTTGTATTTGCAAATATGGAAATCAAACTTCTTTTCTACTCTTATACAATTTTTGATTTTTCTCTATAATGCTATTAAACCTTTGGAGATCCTCCCTTAATATTTGTACATGCAAATAGTGCAATTAGATTTTTTTCTAGTGAAATGTAAGTGCCCAATTTCCCCTATTTTTGGATTTTACCAACCGGGAAGGAGGGAATTTATGAATGATACTATCTTTTCCTTAGGAGAATAGGTAAAGAGCATCAAACTTCACCTGACTAACACATAAAGGTGAGAATTTTAAATGTAATCATTGGTAGGTATAGGGTCATTCCAACATTTATCAGGCATAAGTTTTAGAGGATTATTATATGAAATTTTCAAGGAAACAAGTTCCAAAACATGCATAGTGTGTGCCTATGTTTATATATACATGTGCATATGTCTGTGGGTAAATATTTATTTGAGTTTCAACCATTTATTAAAACTCTACCAACTAGATGTCTAATTATAGTATATTTTTGTTGTATTTCACCTCAAACAAATAGACACATCCTTGCATACATTGATACATATACATAATGTCACACTCTATATATGTATATATTCTTGACAATAAATTTCATACATTCTTGTAGACACCTAAAATCTGCATACGTAGTTTTATTACTAAAATTGTACTAACTATCCTCTTTTCTATCATTTCCATTATAATTAGTGGTTTCCTGCTAATTAACTAACGTTCCCTCTATTTTAGTCAATTAACAAAACTTCATTAATTAACTAGCGTTTAACACATTCTGAATTCCAATTAACGACACTTCATTAGTTATAATCCTCTTCCAACTGATTAATTACCTATTATGAGTTAATTAAGCCTTTTTAATAATGTATTTAATCAATAAACCATTTTATTGGTTAAATACCTCTTTGAAATGCTTCAAATCATATGAAATTCCTCCTGAATCACCTCCAAATAGCCCAAAAATATTATTCTAGCCTATTAATTGATCCTTGTTGATTAATTAAATCATATCCAACTCCCATGAGTTCTTAATCACTTGTTAATTCCTATAATCAAGCTTAACAAGTCTAAATCTACTTTATCCTTTATCCCACATTCATTGGGATCCAAGCTTTTCCCAAATGGAAAAGCTATATAAAGGAACCTTCTACATTCTTTCACACACACACACACACACACACACCACACTTTGATTACTGATATATACAAACATATGATAAGATCCTTCTCCATTATTTGGAATAACTACTTCATATTTGCATCCATTCTACCATTTTTGGCTAGAAAGGAAGATCCAAGCTTGGCCTTGTAGCCATTTCTTGGTGAGATCCTTCCATCTCTTTGGAGATCAAACAAATAGATTTAATTACTCATGATCTATTGAGGATCATGTTTTAGAGTAATCATACATTAATAGAGTAGGAATGGATAACATTAGGTGATTTAATTCATCTTTTATGTAAAATATCTAGTTTCCTTTAAGCTCTAATCATAATGTTAATGGTATATTTAGCTTTGCTTTGATACTACTAGGTGTTAGTTTCTTTCAATAAGCATAGCAATTTTAACATGAACACATTTTGCATGCCCAATGGGACATACTCCATTTGTCTTTGCATTTAATTCTAAGATTTTTAGATTAGTTTCAATTTTGGTTACTAATCCTCCTTTTAGCATATTTTAAGATAAATATGGTGTTTCGTAACTAGATTAGTTGGGTTTTCCTTGTTTTTTTCTCTTTGCACCTATGAAGGAGGTGAGGTGCTGCCAAATTTGGATCAAATTGACAAAGTTTTGAGATTTTTTTACTTTCTTTTTGTTAAATCCCATATTTTTGTGCTAGTGAGAAGAACCCTTGCATTACTGCTTTGAAGTTTGTACTACTGCAAAAATCCATGCACTATCATTGTTAAAGCTTATGCTACCACTTGAATGGCTTGTGTTAGTGCTTCTCATCTTGCATTTTTGACCAACTAGATTTTTGCTACTCTGTGTATTGCATGTGATAGTGCACCATAGGCTTGCGCTACTATTTACTTGGCTTACGATACTGACTCTCTACCTACTCTAGTACTTAAGTGTTATGTGTTTTTGTCTAAGACCTATGTTTCTCCTAATTATCCTTGTGCTAGCAGGCTTATCCTTGTGATACTGCTCATATCCACACACTATAACTACACAAGCTTGCACTAACACTTTGTGTTTAATTTTAGATCTGATTTCGAGGTATCGTGATTCTGGATTTTTGTGTTTATGTTATTTTATAGGTTTTACTAACTTTTTAATGCATTTTTTTAACATTTTAAATCATATTTCTAACATGTTTTCAATCTTAATTAATGTAATTTTTCCATGATTTTCTTAAGTTATACTAAAGTTTGTGTATGTTCTTCTCTTGCACCTTAGGATGATCTTGAGAATCAAAAACAACTTTAGTTGTCATTTTTCTAACATTTAGTTAATTGGAAACTTAATCTTTCAGTTTTTGTTTGAGGGAGTGAACAATTTATCAAGCATTATTTATATTACTTTTGATTTAAAAGTTTTCCTTTACATTTATCTAGTTAAATTAAATTATTGTTTATGCTCTTCTCTTGCATCCTTGAATGATATTCAAAATCAAAACCAACTTTGATTCACTTTCTATAGGAAACTACTAATTTTTTTGTGCACAAGACCTAACGCTTGTCAAAGAATTGGGATCTAAATAAATATTAAATACACGTGTTGTAGGTTGTCAAAGATATTCTAAACCACATTTTACTCAAAAGATAAAAAATACACCACTTTATTCAACACACTGTATTTGTAGGTTTTGGTTAAGAGCTATGAATTGTCTTCTTTAAACTAGGGGAAGTATCTTGGCATTAGCCATAAAAATAATTATGAGGATTATTCTAGGAACCCCAAATTAGTCCACACCTTCAGAGAACTGGTAGACAAAGTGGGAAGTGCCCCGCTACCAAATTGACTAGCTGGAAACCTTTGTGAGAAAAGATTCATGTTTCCCATATGTGACCTCATTGATTAGTTTTATTGTGGGGTAATGGTCTATTATTTAGAAGAAATTATAGAAATATGTACCTCCTTTAGGAGATAATTGACAAGTTTGAGAACAAAAACTTAGGAAACCATTTAGCATTGGGGTTAACTGCTCTTTATCCAATGTGTTTTATCGAGCTCTCACAAAGAAAGGAATTATTTTGGAGTCAAAACCTTATTATTCGAACAAGGGGAGAGTCTATTGAAGTTGGAGCCGCGTGCTGTTCATCATGAAACTTACAAGGTATTAATTTATCTTTGTTTCTACCTTGTCCTGAGACAAGGTGAAACTCTTCCAAATTTAGGATAAGTATTTTTCATCACCACTTGGTCTACTCCTTTGTTTTCTTGTTACCCATTTGGGAAGAAATAAATCATACATACATGGATACCTGTAGAAATAATCATTTTCACCACTTTTTTAATCTACTCACATAACTAGGTTGCAATGCTAGAATGCGAGTGTTAAAAGTGTGAATGGTACATCTTCATGTTCTAGTAGGCCCTTTTTCTCACACCCATATTGAGACTCAATATCATTATAGCTTGGTTGTCTTATCATTGAATTCATTTGAGTTGTTACACTTATCATATCATATCAATGTAGTTTTGATACTTATGTCATGTTTCCTTTGTGAAACTTGATCTAAGCCTCTAAGTTGTATTGCTGCGTTGCTCACATAAATAAAAAATTCTTGATATACTTAGACTTGGTTTTGATCCCAACATTTCCTTGATTTTTGGAAAGTGTATTCATTACACTGCTCACATTTTGGTAACCTCATTTTGATACTAAAATTTTACTTTTTCTATAAGGCTTGATTAACGTTTCCAAATAGCATTGTTTCACTGCTCGCATTTGTAGCCTCCATTTTCAAGACTTGGAATTTGTTTGTATCTAAAACTTGTTTTAGTAAACCTTGTTTGGAGATCATGTCAACACCTTCTTAGTGTTTAGGTCTTGTTTATTCTAAAATTGACCTAAGTATTTATATTGTGTTGTCATTATTTACACCAAACCTATCTTTGAGAACATAGAGAGTAGTTATTCTTGTGATTGGATCATAGTCTTGCACTTGACTGTTGTGTCCTATATACTTTTTTCTATACACTACCTTATTAGTGTGTCATTATTTATTATTTGGTATCCTTAGTTCATATTTCCTCAATCTTTTGGATTGTTTTCCATTCATTATTTGACATTCTTTGTGATGATATGATGTCATTATGCTGTTTGGTTTATCCTAGGGTCCATTTTAAATGAACCTCAGTAAGACATTTCATATTATTCCTCCTATTACAAGGACGAGGAATCAAAAATTAGGGTCAAATCCCTTTGTAAATGACAAGATAAACCCAATTTTTGAAGACAACACCATGGTTGATCATAGTGGTGGTGAGGATAATTCTCCTTGGGCAGACATTGAATTTAGTCCCACCCAAATAGATAACTTCTTGTTTTGAAATAGACATGAGGTTCTTACGTGTGTTGTAGAATTAGGGGCCAAGTTACCACCTACGTTTGATCCCTATATCCTTTCCAACATGGTTCATGGAGAGGAATAAGTAGAGCATTCTCCACATAATGTTGATGACATCCTAAACCCAGGTCATACTTCTACTTCTAGGAAATATAATGATGAAGAAGTGATTTCTCGAAATTATGGAGAATATCGCATTCCCGTTGTAAAAATTCATTGCAAGGATCATGATGAACATGCCAATCATGAACAACCTCCTCCTTATGAGAATCACGAAGAGTTACCAACCCAAGAGGATACCTTAGAACAACAAATACAATCTATTACTTTCCAATTAGAAAATTTGGCTTCGCATGTTAACAAAGAACCAACGAAGACTCTCAGAAAAGAGAAACCTAGAGCTTTGTATCACGAGTTCTATACCAAACCTCCCCATTAGGAAAAAATTAAAGAGTCATATGAGGATTTATACAAAAAAAATCAAGGCGATGAAACAACTAGACTTAACTACTTATATAGACCAACCCCACCTACACAGGTGAAACTCTTCGACCAAGAGTGATTATCCATGAAGAACACCCTTGCTAATTTACAAGAAGGAAATGTAGGACATAATAAAAAGTATCAATTTGAGGATCTATGCTCATATCCATTTGAAATGGCTATGTTATAGGTACCTTTCCCTCACCACTTTGATTGTCCTAATATTGATAAATACAAGGTAAAAGGTGATCTAAAAGGAAAAATTAAAAACTTCTACATGACATGTCAAGAGGTCTTTTCAAGTGATAATTATACCAATCACCTCTTCCCACGAAGTTTAAGGGGTCAAGAAATCGATTGGTTTTTACATATACTTAAAAGCTCCATGTCTACATGTCCAGAATTAGCATAACACTTTATGCATCACTTCTCCTTTAACATGGAAAATGATGTTACCATGATAGATTTTTGCAATTAAAAACAACAGAACAATGAAATATTCACTATTTTCTTACAAAAGTGGAAAGGGTTAGCTAGTTGCTTCCCTTGCTCCATACTAGAGAAACAGTTGGTCAACATATTTGTACCTAGCTTACACCCTGTGATTAATTTCCACTTACAGATGCATTGTGGAAACACCTTTGAAGAGGTCATAGAAAAAGGTATTCAAATTACAAACGCATTGTTAGCAAAATGGACTTAAAAACCCTTCTCACATGATAATCGGGATTCAAAACCTAACGAAAAACCAAAGTTCATTCTAAATAAGAACAAGAATGTCGGAGGTGATTATATAATGAAATTTAAATGAGTACAATTTTTTCAAAACCATGATCCTTTGAAACTTACTAAGGGACCTTCGGCCCTAGAGTAAAAAATTCATTCTTTCACCCCTCTATTGGACTCTATGTCCTTGATATTAAAATAATTAGAGGCGGTCAACATGGTTAAATACCCTGAAACTATACCCTATGGAAATGATGCACCTACTCCATCATGGTTTAGAGAAAATGAATATTATGGGTTTCATCGTGTAAGGGGTCAAAAAAATGATAAGTGTTTGAAGTTAAAACATTTCATCCAAGACTTAATTGATAGTGGTAATGTGGAAATGGATTCGTCTGCCCCTAGTAAATCTACTAATGAAAACTTACAACTTTATAAAGAAGCTTTTATTGCACCCTATTGCATTGGTCATTTTTGTAATTGATCTCAATGGAATTGATGGTAAAGGGAAAGTGCAAGAGCATACATATCAGGTTTTCTTCATGATTCTCAGAGGTTTAAGGTGGTTTCAAGCTGCCTCAAGAAGGTTCCATGTTGGTTTTAGGTGCTACAAGATCATTTTGGAAAGTGGTTGGTCTATGAAGAAAAATTACGAGTGATAGGGATAAGCTTTAAAAGAGTTTTTATAACATGTGTGAGCAAATAAAAGGCTCATATTAACCCCATGAGTCAAATTTATATGTTTCTCAGAAGTTAGTCTTGAGAACTCACAATCTTATCGTATGCAAATGAGATGGTATGGATTAATTACAAGCTATTAATATAAAATAAATCATGGGAGATGATGGAGGAAGGTGTCGTTGTGCTTCATGAAAACTTTTAGGTCCTCATCATGGCATTTGAGCAAGTTGTGTAAGTTTTTACAAAATTGGTCTATTGAAAAGCTCATTTTGAGTTGCCTGGCTTCTTACCGCTCATGAAAAAATATAGTGTCTCCTTTAGATAAATCATAGAAGAATTTTTTTAAGATTATTCTAAGCATGAACTAGTGTAAAAAGTTTCTAGTCATTTGGACTTGTCATTGAAAAGACATGAGTATTTTTGTGAAGCAATGTTTCTCTCTCCTGGACTGTGTTCTGAGCTAATAGGAGAAAAAAGGTATTTTTGGTTTAAAATTCATTTTTTTATATCTTATAAATATTTTTTTAGTTCTATTATGATTATGATAAGGCATGTGATCAGTTGACATGGTTTCTATGTGAAGATCATGTTACAATCTTGAGTGTTTCATGTTTTCCGAAAAGGATGTCTAGAAACAGTGTTGCTAGAAGCCACTGCTTTGAGGTGTCTGTATCCATATCTTGCATTAAATAAATATTTACATAATTCTCAAAATATAAAATAACTCTCCTCATCTCAGTCATGGAGCATTTGAGCAAGTTTTAGTGTTGGTGGTCTACTTGATTATTATCGAGTCTCCTAAAGTCATGTTTAGCTTCACACAGGCATGCAACTGCACTTTTCTCCATTTAAGGTGAAATTTCAAGATCACTTAAGTGAATATCCTAACATAATAAAGATGATAGTTCACAAATCCATCTTCTTCAAGGTAACTATTTTCCTTTGGAGATCAATTGTAGGATTTATTTCAATCCTTCTTCCTAAATTAAGACTACCATGTCTTTATTCTCAAGTATGAATTGAAATTGCTAAGTTGAAAAGATATTTCAAAGGATATATGAAAGTATATTGGTTTAAAAATAACTTCATAAAGGTATTTTATTCATCTTCAATGCATTCAAATACTTGAAAAAATGTCCAAGCTTGACATTGTTATGAATTTTATAACAGTGGTGGTTAGACTAATGATCCGTGGACTGTATGTATGCTAGCTGGGGATGTTTGGAAAAAATTCAAGGATGAATACCATTTGGAGATGATGAATTTAATTCCTAAAAATATTTTGTAGTTGAATTTTTTGAATTTAAATTTTATTAGAGGGATATTTCATGTTTTTAAAACTCTCAGGTATTGTATAGTCCCATACCCTTTTATAGGGTTTTAATAAGAGAAATTTGTTCGAATAGAGGGATTTATCCAACCAAATAACTCAAAAATTTGAACATATATCTACGAAGGGTTTCATAAATGTTTGCAAAAATAATCACATCAGATTATGGAGTGTGGATAGAGTATTTTCTAGCAGAAGGTTCACAAGATGATATCAGACTGGTAAATTAAAGTTTCCTTCACTGATTCACAAAAATATTGATGTTTAAATCAAATCATTCATTAAAACTAGATATAAAGGAGGTAAACAAGTTGTAGGAATCCCTCTTGATGTTTTGAATGGACAAATTCTCTTCAAGAGAAAATATTTATTCAATAGTGGACAATATCAGTGCTTCATTGTAAAAAGTGAAGTTGATGACTCTATTTCAACAATGTATTACTACTTCCAAGATTTCTAGAGATTTGTAAACATTCATGAGTAAATCACTAGAGTATTAAATTCATGAAGATGTTAGAACAAGCTCCATTCTGTTTGGAGTTAAAAAATTCCTTGGGACTTGGGAAATAGTGGCTTGTATAGTTGCACACAAAGTTGTGTCTTGTTGATCAAAATGTTTCTCAATCATCTTGTGTGTTGGAGTAGGATACTATAACACCTGTGAAAGGATAACAAGTCCTATGAAAATGCATTGGAAGCACAATTAGTTCGAATGATAAAATAAAATGGGTGTTGATCAAGTTTTCAAAATAGGGAAAGGTTGAATACCAAGGAACAATGGTAATTCAAACGGTAGAAAACTTGTTTTTATTAAATAAGATGAAACTTATGAGCTCCTAAAACGTATAAGGATATCAACCACCTATTTAACTTTGCACAATCTTGAAGGAGTAGATCAAGAGTCACATATTTTTCATAAGGTGGTCAAGTTTTCAAGGACATATTGAAAAGATGAGATGTGAGGTGAAGTCAAAGGGTCCATAAGGAGTTACAATAAATTGTAAAAGAATCTGAATAGAAAGATATAAGGAGAATGTTTTGAATGAATAGAAAAAAAATTGTGTGGATTTCAAAAAAAGGGGGGTGTGGAAATTGAATAGAAAATTGAGTGTTTGAATTTTCTAACTGAAAATAGTGATCCTATAAAGTGAGACACATATAAAGGTTTCTGTGAGTTAATCTGATGAACATATGATGAAAACAAACGTAATACAAGAAGAAAAATGAATGAAGAAATGCATGAAAACAAAAGTAAAATAGTGAATAAATAACTCAGAAGATAGAACAAGTGTGAAGTATGAGAAAATCATGAACATATAGTGTAGAGTTGTATACTTTAATTAATGCTAAATCAAATGAAACAAGAACTACCACCTAAAATAGCTCTACGATTTAGCTAAAACAAAGCATAAACACCATCATGATAAGAATTAAACAAGGGTTAGATACTAGCATTCATCAATACAAACTTTGAAACTAACAATGCTAAATATATAAACTCCTCTATTCTCTAACAACAAATAAATGAATGGACCTAAGTAAGCTCCATGGCTATCAAAATAGTTGTCCTTAATGCTCCAAGAACCTAGGAATGGGGGCTAATCAAAGTTGGGCTACAAGACCCTTTTGACACCTCCCATATGACCCAAGCACTTTAAGAAAGAGGCTTAACTCTTCAAGATGATGAACTCTCAAAAGGGCAAGGTGCAAGCTCTTAGTCTCTTTGCTATATGCTTTGCATTTACTCTCTTAGAAAGTTTAGGTGTAAGTAAAAAGGTAGGTGGAGGGATCTTTATATAGCCCAAAGGATAAAGGATTCAACACATTCTCATGAATGTGGGATAAAGGTAAAACATGATTAGGAATGGATAAGGTTGCTTTATTAAAGGTAACCTTACTTTAGAAGGGTTTAATACATGTTTAGCAAGTCATGGGAGTTGGGGGTATTTTAATTAATCAAAGGTGATTAATTAATAGGTAGATGTAAGCTTATAGAAGCTAATTAGAGGAATATTAGTACGATTTAGGCTATTAAAAGGGGATTAAATCAATTAAATATTGATTTACTAGTTAAATGAAGGGGAAGACTAATTAATTAATAATAATTAATTAATCTAGATAGAAGAGGTGATTTATTAACGGAAGGTCGTTAATTAGGGTATTTGTTGGATAGGCAACTTAATTAATTAGCTTAGTGTAATTAATTAATGATGATATGAGGGAAAATGAGTGCTTTTGACGATATGTCGTTGATTTGCGAGAAAGGGGATAATTAGCACAATTTAAGTATTTAAATTGCTTGGGCGTAATTATAGGTGTCTACATTTGCCCCTCTTTGGGGTGGCATAAGTGATGCCACTTCAAAGATAGTAGACAAAAGAGATTTTGAAGAGATGGAAGAAAAATTAGTAGGAGGGAGAGATGCCCCCTCGAGTGTCGATGGGGTGATAGAAGAACTCGATCGACGATCGAAAAAGATGAGAAGTAGGTAGAAGAATGGGGACGAGGCAGGATGCCCCAAGGAGAGGGAGAATTAGGGGTGAAAGGGAAGTCGTGTAGAAGAAATATGGATGAGGGGAGAGAAGAGCTTAGCCTCTAGCTGCTTATTTTTTTGGAACAAATTTGATGTCATCATATGGCCATAGGAACTACATCATCGGTCCTTATAAAAAATATAAGCATACGACAAGGGTAGAATGACATAAAAAGCCATACTACAAACAATTGTCCATTGCTGAAAGTACCAACTCCACGCAACATACAATAATGCAATGCAATACGAGAAGGAAACAAGCTCATATAACAGGGAAAACAAGTACGAACACACATATCTAACCCAACAACGGTCAAGACAGTTGTACAAATGTTTTGTTATCAGTGCTGAAGAGATCCACAAGTTCGTGATTGACGACAAGGGTTAAAAATGATGCCCCAAGCAAGGATACATGCAAGGGGAAATGAAAATGGACACGGGGTCCATGAAAAGCATTTGTGCGCAACGAAACAGCACCAGGCAACCAAAAGTGCCCCAGAGTACAGACGAAGCAAGCAGCTAGCTTTTGTGAATGGTTGTGAATCCAGTGATCCGCGAGTCGTATTAATCGGGGAAGATGTGAGACAAACCAACAGGATATGGAGAAAATACCATGCGCAAGACACAAGTTTCAGCCGTAAGAAGCAAGTTACCATTTTGTAGGGTGTTTTACTTTTTAGGAATTTTTTGAAAAATTTTGCCTTGTTTTTAGATTTTTTTGATATAGTAAATGTTTGTATTGTTTTGGCTTTCTGAATTGTGATAAACAATAGAAGAAAGGAGAAGAAGAAAAAGAAGGGCCTAGGGGCAATAGAAAGTTCCCTAGGTGGAAGAAAAGAGAAACAAACGACAAATAATGTCCTTGTTTAGTGGAAAAATTAAGAAAAAAATAATTATTTGAAAAATAATTATTTACGAAGGTGTGAAGAAGAATAAAAATCGCCAGGGAGCAATAAAATTGTCCAGGGGAGAAGAAAGGGGTATTGGACAAAAAATGCCCCAATACGGTGAAAAATAACAGAAAAATGTGTATTTTAATGGATATGGACGGGATGATATGATGATATTGATGCGGGGGGGGATAGATTTTTGATTATGCGCAACCCCTCTTGCCCCCATTGATGATACGATATGTGATGATTAGCTTAGCATACATGCATGATGTAAAACTTAGCATTTTTGTTTATATATGATGTATAGATGATGCTAGATGTGATGATAGTGATGGTAATGTGATGGATAACAAAACAAAGCACATGCAAGAAACACAACCAAATGCATTAAGAAAGAAATAAAGAATTAACACACTAGCATGTCAAAACCCACTACAATATGCACAAGCAAGAATGAATCTATTCTAAGCAAGAAAAGATAAACTATGAAAAAGTACACCCAAGCAACAAACAACTCAAAAGAAAGCACGTAAAACACTATACAAGCAACAAGAAAAGCAAGAAAACAAGACAATGCAAGTAAATGTTTTTGTAAGATATGTTTTCATAAACCGATTTTCTATTGTTTAGGTTTTTGTGAAACAATTTTATATTGTTTTTGTGTTTTGTGAAACAATGTTCTATTGTTTTTGTGTTTTGTCGAAACAATTTTCTATTGTTTTTGTGTTTTGTGAAACAATTTTCTATTGTTTTTGTGTTTTGTGAAACAATGTTCTATTGTTTTTGTGTTTTGTGAAACAATTTTCTATTGTTTTTGTGTTTTTTCATGAAACAATTTTCTATTGTTTTTGTGTTTTGTGAAACAATTTTCTATTGTTTTTGTGTTTTGTGAAACAATTTTCTATTGTTTTTGTGTTTTTAACAGTTTACCAAAGCTATGTGCAGGTAACCAAGAAAGCATGGATGCCCCCAGCGTTAGGTGGGGAATATACAAGGGCAGAAGCCACGCGCTTATGAACAAGAAGGTGAAATCGTTGAGTTGCCCCCAACGTAAGATGGGAAATAACGAAAGACCACGTCCCTTACAGACGAATAGAAGAAGGCAAAGCCGGATCAAGGCTGGACTAGATGGTGTGCACAAGGAAACTCGAAGGTAGAACCAGGTCCAGGAAAAAGACAACTACCCTTCGAATACAGAATGCTTGTGAACAACGAATCCTCCCGAGGCGCCGGAAACCGGTTTTCACCCAAGGACATGTCTAAAGTGCCACAATTGCGTGGTTTTCACTAGTGGACGACCTGTTTTCTCTTCTTCTTCTTCTTTTTTTTTTTTTTTTTTTTTGATTTTTTGATTTTTTGATTTTTTGATTTTTTTTTTTTTTTTTTTTTTTTTTAAGACTTTCTTGTGCCATGTTTAGGCATAAAACCTCTTAAGATGCATGGAATTCATGGGCTCCCGAAGCTCATCACCATTGGGGTGAGCCAACTTGTATGCCCCTGTGCCATACTTGGCAACTATGACATAGGGTCCTAACCAGTGTGGTTCGAACTTCCCTTTCTTTTCTCGCTCTGCTCTGGTGTTGAACTGGTTCTCCTTCATAACTAAATCACCCACCTCAAACTGGCGAGGGATGATTCTCTTGTTGTAGTTGCGGGAGATTCTGTGTTGATATACTTTCAGGTGATTAAAAGCGCGAATGCGCCTCTCATCCAGGAGCTCTAACTCAGCCAATCTTGCCACTCGGTAATCTTCATCCTTATCCAAATAGTCCCGAAGAGAAATTCGCAGGGATGGGAGTTCAATCTCTAAAGGGATGATAGATTCTGTCCCGAACACAAGGGAATATGGCGTCGCACCCGTAGCAGTGCGAATTGATGTTCGGTAGGCCCAGAGGGCTGGGTGGATTTGTAGGTGCCAGTTTCGACCAGTTTTGCTAACCATCTTCTCCATTATCCTTACCAAAGTCTTGTTTGTTGCCTCAGCTTGTCCATTACCCTGAGGGTAATATGGCGTGGACCATTTTAATCTGATTTGGAACCGTTGGCAAAGACCTTTCACAGTTTTGTTCTTAAATGACTTCCCATTATCTGTGACAATGGCTGCAGGGATACCATATCGGCAAATAATGTGATTCATGATGAATTTAGAAATCTGTGCTCCTGTGACATAGGTTAAAGGGACAGCCTCCACCCATTTTGTAAAGTATTCTGTAGCTGTGATGATATGTGTATGACCATCAGATGAGGTAGGAGTAAGCTTCCCTATTAGATCAAGTCCCCACTTGGAGAATGGCCACGGGGTAGTGATTGGTTGCAATGGTTGCGATGGAGCATGGATGAAATTTCCATACTTTTGGCATAACACACATTTTCTAACATAATTACAACAATCAGTTTCCATGGTGGGCCAATAGTAACCTACTCTTAACAGTTTCTTAGCCAAGACCATTCCATTTGTATGTGCTCCGCATACTCCTTCGTGTACTTCTTTAATTGCCTGGATTGACTCCGGCACATCCAGACAACGTAACAGATTCCCATCGTAGCCACGACGATAAAGTGTACCTCCTAACAGGGTGTAACGGGCTATCTGGCGAATTAGGCTCTGCTTTTCAGAGCGGGAGATTTCGGGAGGGAATGTACTGTCCTTAAGATAGGTGAAAATGGGTTCATACCATGGTGAATGGGGACCAACAACCTCACAAGCCAAGCAAGATTCTGGCATGTCATACGCGGGCTGGCGTAGATTTTCTACGAAGAATGGCATATCATTGTTCCCTGGCGGAATACGAAGCATAGATCCCACCGTTGCCATAGCATCTGCCGATCTATTCTGCGCTCTTGGGATTTGCTCAAAGGTAATGCGCACAAAATACTCCTTCAGAGTTTCCACCAACTTCTTATAAGGTATGAGCTTGTCATCCTTAACTTTATACTCATCATTAACCTGTTTGATGATTAGCTGTGAATCACCTACAACCTTCACATGTTGAATATTCCACTTGATGGCTAGCTTCATCCCTGCAATGAGTGCTTCATATTCCGCAATGTTGTTCGTGCAAGGGAAGGCCAGGCGGAAAGCCTGTGGTATAGGATCACCTGAAGGAGTAATAAGGACCACTCCTGCACCTGAACCATGAAACGTAAAAGATCCATCAAAATGTATCTGCCATACGACAGATTCTTCAATGTAGAGCAAAGATGCATCTGGCAGATCCAGACTCAAAGGTTCTGTGCTTTGCAAAGGTGCTTCCGCTAGCTGGTCAGCAAGTACTTGTCCTTTAATTGATTTTTGATGGACAAATTCTATATCAAACTCACTGAGTAGAATGATCCAATTAGCCATTCTACCTGTGAGGGCAGGTTTGGACAACAAATACTTGAGTGGGTCGACCTTGGATATGAGCTTGGTCTTAGTATTTAGCAGGTAATGGCGAAGTTTCTGAAAGGTAAAAACAACAGCCAAGCAAGCCTTCTCAATCTGAGGATAATTACGTTCATAGGTGATGAGGGTGCGACTCAGATAGTACACTGCTTTCTCTTTATGGCTAAGGTCATATTGGGCGAGCAGTGCACCAATAGCATATTGCGTAGCAGAAATATAGAGCAAAAGTGGTTCTCCCGGAGTGGGAGGCATGAGGACAGGTGGATTAGCCAGGTACTGTTTAAGCAAAGCAAAGGCTTGTTGTTGCTCAGGTCCCCAGATGAAAGTGATGTCCTTCTTAAGCAAATGAGTGAATGAGTGACATTTATCTGCAAGCTGGGAGATAAAGCGGCGAATGGCTTGAATTTTCCCTTGCAAGCTACGCAGTTGCTTGATATTCTCAGGTGGAGGCATTTCTGTGATGGCAGATACTTTAGCAGGGTCTACCTCAATACCTCGTCTGGACACGATGAAGCCTAATAGTTTCCCAGATAGCACACCAAAGACACACTTCTTTGGATTTAGCCTGACTTTGTATTCACGTAGGCGTTCAAAGATACGCCGCAAAATGATAGGATGTTCCTCTCTTGTTTTGGACTTTCCCAGGATGTCATCTACATAGTCTTCCATGATGTCATGAATCATATCGTGAAATATTACTGTCATGGCCCGCTGATAAGTTGCTCCCGCATTCTTAAGGCCGAATGGCATCACCTGATAACAGAAGGTGCCCCAAGGAGTTGTGAAAGCTGTTTTGTGTTGGTCTTCCTCAGCGATCTTAATTTGATTATAACCCGAAAAGCCATCCATAAGTGATAGCATTTCATACCCTGCGGTTGAGTCAACAATCATGTCAATGTTGGGCAATGGAAAGTCATCTTTAGGGCAAGCTTTATTGATGTCCCTAAAATCTGTGCAAATTCGGATACCAATAGGTTTCTTCTGGACAGGAACAATGTTTGATATCCATTCAGAATAATCAATTGGCCTGATGAATCCTGCTGCAAGCAACCTTTCCAACTCTTCTTTAACTAACAAGGCCACTCTTGGGTGCATCTTTCGAAGCTTCTGTTTGATAGGCTTAGCGTCTGCGTGCACAACCAAGTTATGCACGACCAAAGTTGGATCTAAGCCGGGCATGTCTTTGTAAGACCATGCGAACACATCAATAAACTCTCGCAGTAGCATAGTGAACGTCTTTTGTTCTCTGGCTGAGAGTGATGCTCCCAATTTTACTATCTTGGGATCTTCTTCAGTACCAATATTGACATCAATGGTTTCTTCAACTAACAATTTTGATAAATCCTCCATACGCGTGGGATCGGGAGGTAGGTTGAGATCTTCATCCAAGGATGTCTCTACGAGATTTTCATCCTTGGCGTGGTCACTTTGTTTGTCCTTTAATTTTCTTATTTGTTTGTCAGCCAATGCCTCAAAGAGGTTTTCACTGTGTGACTTGGACTTTGATTTTTTCCGAGGCTTTTCTTTAGAACTCTTGCCCTCGCTTTTCTTTAAATTTTGCTGACCACGAAGTTCAGCCTCCTCGCCGAAGTAGGCGCAGGTGTCTAAGTCAATAAAGAAACCCTTCTTGTGATCTCCAATGGGAATTGTATCCCTTATGCCCATGAACTCTGCAATAGCCTCGTCATTCTCGAATAAATCTAGTGGCACGTGACGTTGTTGGTCCCATTCAACAAGGGAGGGGTATACAAGGTCAAGGGTTGGTTTATTGGGGGTGATGGTTAGGACAGCATTATTCATGAAAAGGTTCGTGGAGGCCAGATCCTCATATTGGCTACAACAGGAATCCGCATCGCTATCTAGATAATCGGAGCTATCCTCATGCTCAGAACAAGTCGCATCTTGATCGTTGGGGTGTGCTCCATAAGGGCGAATCCCAATGCCATATCTTTCTGTTTTGAAATGTGGAAGAGGGACTGGTTCTCTTTGTCCTTGTTCATTCCTCCCACATCCTAGGCCTTTGTAGCCCATGGAGTACATCATTCTGCTAGATTTTTCATATTCTGGGGTTTGATAACAAGATGGCTGAGTGTCCTCAGGGACCCAAGTAGTAGGTGGATCAAGTAATTTTTCCTCAGCTAACAAGCCTCCAGGTAGGAACGACCCAATAGTATGTTCCTCTCTAGGTCTCCTGAAGCGGTAGTTGGGTCGACCTCTAGTCTTGGGCGACAAGGAGAGGTCAGAAACCAAGAGCGCTTGTTGTACATTATACTCCCCACAGCCATATTCCAGAATTTTCATCTCCCATAAATTAAATGGAGATGTTGAAGTAGATGCCCCATGAGTGCAAGAACTAAGAGAATTTGAATCTACTCGAGATTCCATGGCCTCAGAATGAAGGGGGACAACTATATCTGTGGAGGGACATGCGTATGTACCCTTTTGTGCAAAGCTATTAAGAGCTCTACAATGAGAAAAGGGCTCTGAGTCTCCTGGTATTGTTACTGTATGTCCCTCATGCTTCAGCTTGATGCATTGATGAAATGTTGATGGCACTGCTTGCATGGCATGGATCCATGGTCGGCCTAGAAGCATATTATATGGAAGTTCCAAGTCTAAGACGTGAAACTTTGTCTGATGGCAAGTGGGGCCCACCTCCATTGGCAGCGTAATGGTGCCTGCTGACTCTCTTTCCGCGTTGTCGTATGCGGTGATAGTGATGATATGGGACTCAAGATCTTCTTCCGTATGTCCCAATTGTTTGACTAATTTAAGCGTGCAGATGTTCAATCCAGATCCGTTATCCACAAGCACCCGTTTGATTTTCCTGCGGGTAACAACTACCTCAATGTATAAGGGAAGATTATGTGTAGGATTCTCGGTAGGGACCTCCCTATGGTTGAAAGTGAGATGCTCACTGGGTGTAATATTTGCCACCGCGGCTTGAAGGTATGCAGGATCGACTTCTAAAGGCACTCCCGACCCCTGAAGAGTTTGATACAAAATGTCCTTATGCACATTGGATATCTTGAGAAGATCTAAGATCGAGATCTTAGCAGGTGTCTTCTCAAGTTGTTCTAAAAGGTTATATTTACCAGTTTGTGGGGTCACAAGAGAGGGTTCTGGAATCACAAGGCGGGCACGCCTTGTTACCGCAGCGCAGTCCTTTCCCTTGATCCGGATGGTATTGACACGGTTAGTAGGGGAGCGAATACATCCGATAAGTGAATCGTAATGATTGTTATCTCTCTTGGTATACAAGTAATTTGTGGCTTTATAGGTTTGGGATGACTCCCCCCGATCCGGTTTTGCCTTTTCCGACTTATCATGCTTGGGGAATGGTTCCTTATAAATCCCCATTTTCTCATTAGGTGTTTGCATGTGGCTAGGATTATCCACCTCTATCTCCCCGTTGTCAATGAGGTCTTGAATATAGTGGCGAAGTCGCAAACATTTGTCTGTTTTATGACCTTTAACGCGATGCATTTCACAGTATTCATGTTCCTTATACCATGAAGGTTTAGGAGTGTTGTCATCAAATGGTTGCGTTGTAGGATAGGTCATCATGTGGGCCGCATCCAACTGTTTTAGTATGACAGACAATGGTTCATTGAGGGAGGTGAATGTTCGTCGCTTTGGTGGTGGTTGAATTGGGCCCTTGGTTAGTTTAAAAGGTTGACTGGTTTGGACCGTTTGAACACGTTTGGAATCAGTGATTCCGTCCCCCACCACGTTTTTGTTTTTGTTAAAGATCTTTGGCTTTTCAGTGGGTTTGACACTTTGGTTGTCTTTAGATTGGGTTTTGAGGGTGCCTTTGGCAATGAGAGCCTTTTCTATTTGAATCCCTTTCTCGATAACCTCCTCAAAGGTGCGGACACAATGCATTTGGAGGTGGAAAGCTATATCTGGGTTGAGATTAGGGATGAAAATACTGACTAGCTGCTTCTCAGGGAAAGCGCAAGGGAAGCGACTAGCTATCCCTCTCCATCGTTGGAGGAAGCTGGCGAAGGTCTCATTTGGGCGTTGTTTTGTGCTGCACAAGTCTGCCATGGTGATGTCACTCTCTATGTTATATGAGAAATGACGCACGAATCTTTCTGCCAATTCTGGCCAGGTGAAAATTGATCCTCGTGGTAAGCGTGTAAACCATTCCAATGCTTGACCTCCGAGACTCTTAGGAAAGAGTCTGATAAGGTAATTATCACTATAAGACACCTCTTGACATGCCATGTAGAAATCTTTAACATGATCCCTTGGGTCTCCCTTTCCTTTGTATTTGTCAAACTTTGGCATATCAAATTTCTTTGGAAAGGGTTGAAGGGTTATTGTCTTGTCAAAAGGATAGGGGCATAGTTCTTCATATTTGTATTTCCTAATACTCCCTATATTGCTTTCTTGTATGCTTGCAAGCGTTGCTTTCATAGATTGCACTTCTTGTGCGAGCAATTGTTCTTTAGTGGGAGAAGTGGGGACGTGTACACGATGATACCCCATGTCTTCTTCTCCTTGGTTTTCTCGATGGAGTTCATGGATCCTAAACTTAGGCCTTGACTTTTGAACATTCTTGTTTGTGTCTTTTTGTACCTGGAAAGTAAGCAAAGCTAGTTGTCGGCTTAGGTTACTGAGTTGTTGTTGGATTGTGACTTGGTTTGTGTTTTCTTCTTCTAAAGGTTCTTCCTCTTCGTATTGTGGAGGTTCTTCCCCTGTCTCATGTTCTATCTTGTTTCTTCGTGGCACTTTGATGAGGGGTATTCTATGCCCTACCACTTTATCATTTTCTGCGTAAGAAGTGGAAGCATGCCCACCTGTTAAAATATCTTCCATATTGATAAGGGGGCATTCTTCCTTAGTAGTGTCATTTGTAGGTAATATTGGTTCATTCTCGGTGGGCAATTTGGCCCCTAATTCCACAACCCGTGCCAAAACTCTATCTTTGTTTCTAAGGAGAAACTCATCTAGTAGAGTAGGGTCAAAATCAAATTCTGCGTGTGGTGATTCTAATTCATTTCCACTATGATCGACCATCTCTTCGGTTTCCTTTTCTGCAGAAAATAGTGGCCCTAAATCGTGTCCAATGAAGGGGTTTGACCCTTGTCCGTTAGAGGTCTCCCAAGCATGTGCTTGTTGTTCCTCATATGTCTGTTTCTTCAACCCTAGACGTGTTTTGGGAGCCATGTTTTCGTGATAAGTTTCACTAAGGTAAGTTGTAGATTTTTTCAAAATTCAATGTCTACCCCTAAGTGAAACACAAGATGAAATTGCTAAGAGTATGAATGTGTCACCAATGTGAGAATACCAATATGATAGAGTGATAAATCACCCGTGATACAAGCATTTGGTATTAAAACTTAATCAAAAGAAGCACTTCCTAGACTACGTTTCAAAGTAATTTGTGACGCCAGATGATTAACAAGATGTCTCCACTTATGCCAAGTTCAAAGGAATGAACAAGACGTAAGTAAATACATGAAGTTAAATGCGATCTCCCAATCAAGATATACAATGAGCAAGCTTGAGTCTGATTAAGACCTATATCTCAAAAAGTGCCAATTACGATTTGCGAATGACACAACAATATCACCAAGATATGTTAACCCACTTTGCAAGAAAGTGAAGTATTGATATCGAGGTGTTATTGATATAACACGCACAAATGGTAGTGCCTAGCACCTTTTGAAATCGAGGTAATAATAAAACCGAACAAAAAAAAAGCTCAAAGTATAGCTAGGAATAGTTAAGAATGTGTGCAACGTAACCGTACAATATAGGTATTTATGTCGAGTTTACAAGAAACAAGACGTAAATATCAAAATTGTAATGATACGAGACAAACAAGCTAACTCCTCTATGGAAGTCCGCAGTGATGAACCACGCCTAACTACAATGACGATCTTGACATGGGTATCAAGATCACAATGGCTACCAAATGACGTGAAAGCGCCTCCACTCACTTTAGACGTTTAACTAACCCAGCCGCAAACATGGATGGGCGTAAACGGACATAAAAGTGAGAGAAACAGTCGAATGGCAACACAAAGGTAATCACACTTCTTTTGATCAACAAAGTGTCAAAAGAATATGAAGGAAATAAATCAAGAAAAAAAAATGACGAAAAATGCTAGCCTCACTTCGGCAGAGTTTCGCCTCGCCCTAAGGCAAGTAAAAACTAGGCGAAAGTAATACGTCACACGTTTCTCAAAAAGAAGGTTCACAACTCAACACTGTTTTAAAGTGGTCAAAGTGGGCTCCTGGCCAAAGTATATTCTCCTAGGTGGTTCTCTCGCCCTAGGTGTTACAAAGTTGCCACGAGCGAGCGCGATTTACCCAAAAAGTCGCACTGACTAGTTTGGGAGTATCTCGGCTTTACTTTACCCCCTTCAAGAACAGTAGGCAACTAGTGCGTCTACGTGTACTATCACTGGGGTCGCCACAACGGACAACCTGTAACTCTATCTCACAAAGGAATCACTAGTCAAGTAGGTAGTGCGGAGCACTTCCCGTTTCGTCCACAAGGTTCCCTCTTGCGTGGACTACTTTGGGGTTCCTGGAACCACCCCCATTGTTGTAGCTTAAGGCGTTATGCCAAAGGGGTTATGTTCCAGTTGAGCGGAGAGGGACGTACCCTTTTCCGAAACCTGCAATACAGTGTTTTGAATATGTTGTTCTTTTTATCTTGTTTAATTAGGTGTGGTTTGCTTGAACACCTTTTGGCAACCTGTATAACAACTGTATTAGTAGTTTTTGATTTTGTTTTGATTCCTCCTTTCTTTGACAAGCGTTTTTAGGTCCTGCACTCAAGCGTTAGTAGTTCTCCAAGAAAATCACATTATTTAAAAGAGGATTAAGAGTTGCTTTTGATTCTCAAGATCATCCAAGGATGCAAGAGAAGAGCATACACAACAAATAATCCAACTAAAAAGTAAATAAAATCTTTTCGATCAATGAACCATACAAAATTCTTGATAAATGTTCATTCCCTTTAAACCAAAAGTGAAAGATGAAGTTTCCAATTTACCAAATGTTATAAAATGAAGAATAAAGTTGCTTTTGATTCTCAAGATCACCCTAAGGTGCAAGAGAAGAGCATACACAAACTTTATCCCAACTATATAGAAATGGAAAACTTCAAATCAAAGGACCATTGAAAAAAATGCTTTGTAAAAGGTTCATTCCCTTAAGCAAAATGAATAATTAAATTTCCAAGTTTAATCCCAATGTTAAAAAGATATAGATCAAAGTTGTTTTTGATTCTCAAGATCACCAAAAGGTGCAAGAGAAGAGCATACACACGCTTTGATCTAAATCGAGTAAGCATGGAAATACAACATTCATCAAAACATTAGACATGTTAGAAAATGACCAGTTTTAAAATAACAGAAAAACCTGTTACTTCTGTAAGTGTAAATCCCGAATTTATGTTTTCATTGCATAGTTAACTTCAATACCTTTCCAACGCAAAAAAAATGGAGTCATTTCGAGGTCGGGAGCAAAAGTTATGGCCTTCGTAAGATGGGTTACGCATATGCTCTTATGCTCATGGGTATGCACTTGACATGCACTTAAAAAATGTCAAAAAAAACGTCCCTTAATATGCAAAATGGGCAAATTTTTCCAACCAAGATTCAATTTTGACAACAACCCATCACATTAATATATGAATAGAAGACTCAACGCTATCAAACATTAACATACATGCTCAAGAATGTAAGATTTTCAAGAAATTGGCAAAACTAGCATGTAGAATGATGAAAAAGTAAGCTCTAAAAATGAAAACATGATGAAATCTTGAAATTTTCTCACCAACATTAAATTTTGACAGCAACCCACCACATTAATATGTAAATATAAGACTCAGCACTATCAAACACTAACCTACATGCTCAAGAATTGAAAATTTTCAAGAAATTGACAAAACTAGCATGTAAAATGTTGAAAAAGTAAGCTCAAAAAATGAAAACATGATGAAATCTTGAAATTTTCTCACCAAGATTAAATTTTGACAGCAACCCACCACATTAATATGTAAATAGAAGACTCAGCACTATCAAACACTAACCTACATGCTCAAGAATTTAAAATCTTCAAGAAATTGACAAAACTAGCATGTAGAATGTTGAAAAAGTAAGCTCTAAAAATGAAAACATGGAGAAATCTTGAAATTTTCTCCTCAATTCCAATTTTGACAGCACTTCACCTCCTTCATACCTACAAGAAATACTCAACACATGCAAACTCAACAAAACAAGTTAGGAAAAACAAGTTAGATCAACATGTGTAAAAGAGGGTTAGTAATCAAAAATAAAACTTAACTACAAAAACTTGAAATTAAGTGCAAAGGACAATGGAGTAAGTCCCACCGGGCGTGCCAAATGTGTGCATGTATACTTTAATTAATGCTAAATCAAATGAAACAAGAACTACCACCTAAAATAGCTCTACGATTTAGCTAAAACAAAGCATAAACACCATCATGATAAGAATTAAACAAGGGTTAGATACTAGCATTCATCAATACAAACTTTGAAACTAACAATGCTAAATATATAAACTCCTCTATTCTCTAACAACAAATAAATGAATGGACCTAAGTAAGCTCCATGGCTATCAAAATAGTTGTCCTTAATGCTCCAAGAACCTAGGAATGGGGGCTAATCAAAGTTGGGCTACAAGACCCTTTTGACACCTCCCATATGACCCAAGCACTTTAAGAAAGAGGCTTAACTCTTCAAGATGATGAACTCTCAAAAGGGCAAGGTGCAAGCTCTTAGTCTCTTTGCTATATGCTTTGCATTTACTCTCTTAGAAAGTTTAGGTGTAAGTAAAAAGGTAGGTGGAGGGATCTTTATATAGCCCAAAGGATAAAGGATTCAACACATTCTCATGAATGTGGGATAAAGGTAAAACATGATTAGGAATGGATAAGGTTGCTTTATTAAAGGTAACCTTACTTTAGAAGGGTTTAATACATGTTTAGCAAGTCATGGGAGTTGGGGGGTATTTTAATTAATCAAAGGTGATTAATTAATAGGTAGATGTAAGCTTATAGAAGCTAATTAGAGGAATATTAGTACGATTTAGGCCATTAAAAGGGGATTAAATCAATTAAATATTGATTTACTAGTTAAATGAAGGGGAAGACTAATTAATTAATAATAATTAATTAATCTAGATAAAAGAGGTGATTTATTAACGGAAGGTCGTTAATTAGGGTATTTGTTGGATAGGCAACTTAATTAATTAGCTTAGTGTAATTAATTAATGATGATATGAGGGAAAATGAGTGCTTTTGACGATATGTCGTTGATTTGCGAGAAAGGGGATAATTAGCACAATTTAAGTATTTAAATTGCTTGGGCGTAATTATAGGTGTCTACAGTAGCATAAAAATACAATGCATAATTGATTGATTAATGATGTATGTGAAAGAATTGGTTGGTGAATGAAAGCATAACAATAAAATAAATTTGATTGTTATAAAGAAAAAACATTTGGATTCTGAAGGATAAGATATTTTAAGACATTTTAAAGGAAGACACATTAACAATAGTGACTGAACTATAGAGAATGAAAGGAGTTGACAGTGAAGGGAGTGGTCTCAATTCCAAGTTTGTAAATTAAGATAAAGTAGAAGAAGCCAAAGATTGAAAACAAAACAGAGATAGAGAGAAAATATAGGGTCATCATATGATGTTCAGTGCATCATACTGAAGAGTGATCATCTCTTAATTGTTCAAGCTTAGTTGTAGCTCAGTTATACTAAGGATTTGTTGTTTCCTTACAGGTGACATCTTGTAGAAGGTTAGTGGGAGATGACTAGTCTTTTTCAGGGATTTGTTGCTTCCTACACGAAGTTATAGCTTGAGTGGCTACTGAGGTTATAGCCTCAAAAGTTGAGTTGTAGCTTGAGAAATATTTGTAACCTTTTTCCATATAGTGCATTTTTTCATTGGGTTTTCTCCCAATTTGGGTTTCCCATTTAAAAATACTTATCTCCTCTGTATGTGTGATGATGGTTTCTCTTTTTGAATTTATTTTTATTTTGAGTAATTGATTTAATTGGTTTGAAAAGTTTAATTGAACATTGAGTCTCCCCCTCTCAGTGTTAAATTTTCTAACAATTGGTATCAGAGAAGGCCCTAGTGAAGTGAGTTTAACAAATCAAGGGAGATCAAATAAATTCAAGTATGACAAGCAACCAAGTAGCTAGCAGCTTCTCCACCTCAAAAGTACCTTTGTTTAATGGGGTTTAAACTATGCTTTCTGGAGTGTCAGGATGAAAACCTATCTAATGTCTCTTGGATTTGATATCTGAAAATCAGTTGATAGTGGTTATACCATTCCATCGAAATCTCCCACTGACCAAACATGAAAAAGAGTAGCTGAAAACAATTCTAAGGCCATGAATGCAATTATTTTTGGGTTAGATGAGGATGAATTTGTAAAATTTATCTAGTGTACTATAGCACAAGAGATGTGGGACAAGCTGGAAGCAATATATGAAGGAGATACCAAAGTAAAGTTAGCCAAGTTACAAACATACAAAGCACAATTTGAAAACATCAAGATGAAAGAAGATGAGAGGGTTTCCTCATATTTACAGAGATTTGATGAAATTATAAAATCTAATTAGTCTTAGGAGAGAAGATAAAATAAATTTTGATTATATAGAAAGTTCTTAGATCCTTATCCTCAAAATTTAATGCTAAAGTATCAACAGTAGAGGAAGTTAAAGATTTGACTACTCTGACAATGGATGATTGTAGTGCCCCACATTTTTATAGCCTCAGTTATTTGTTGTTCTTGTTACTCATAGACATGTTTTGACATGGATTTGATATATTTTGGATATTATGTAGGATATTTGGCCTCCTTAGACATGTATGGAGATTTGGGCGTATAGCGCCAATTTGACTTGATTACTATATTGACACCTTATCTTATGATGTTACAGATACTAATTGATATGATGTTGTTTGGACCTTATTTATATATGACGGATACTCAGTTTAGTTACATGTTTGGATTTTATGAATGTATGTAACTTTTATTTATCATTATCGCTAACTCATGGTAAATTGTGTATAATTATGCATGTTGTCACATTTTCGATTCCAGGATGATGATATGCTAGCATAGAATTCATTGATTGCTTACTGAGTAGTTGATTTACATTGTATCAGAAAAGTGCATCTAATATGTGTAATGAGTGTGCAAGTGACAGGGCACAGGAGAACGTGGGATTCAGGGCAGCTACCCAAATTTTGCATAAGTGGCCCACGGGGATAAGTCATAACCGTGTTTATTGTATGAGGCCTTAGTATTATATTTCATTATTTTGGGCACCATGAGTGACCCTCATTTGTAATGTAATATTAATCTTTTTTAGGATGTTTAGTTTTCTATGTAAAATTGATTTGGGGACTTAATGGTCCCCACTTGCATTAAGTTTTGTGCTTGGGTAGTGGTGTATTTAATTAGAGGGGATTAGGGTCACATGTGAACCCTTGGGTGGGTCCCAAATCCTCTACACCTATGCCCAAATGTGCCAAACCCGAAATTTGGCTATTTTAGGCATTTTAAATGACCCCGTTTTAGTTTGGGAGTTCACTTAGCATGAAAATAGGCCCTTGTACCCTACCTAATAGGTAGGGGGGCTTAATTCCAAGGCATAGAGGGAGTTTCCCTCCCATTTTGCCACAAGGGGGGTTCATTAGCTAGGCAATATCCTAGCACGTGAGTTCATATTGAGGTAATTAAAATGACTAAAAGTAAAGTCAATCTACCGGTAGACATGAGAGGGTGAAAGGGTTTAATTTATTAATATTTTGAATCAGGTATTGTGGGTAGGTTAGAGAGGTAGGCCAAAAGAAATGGAGGTTTAATTTTAATATAAAACTAAAACATTTGAACCCTAGTTTTAAAAACTAAATACCTTAAAATTGTAATTTAAGGAGTGTGGTCAAAAAGTTAAAGTATAATCTCTTTTTGAATAAATAAATCTCAATTAACATATTTTTAACCAAGAAATAATAAGATGGTAGAAAAATAGGATTGAGTATGTTTTTCAACACAAGTGTGAGTTTTTCACCATCTTAATTATTTGAATAACTATTGATAAATGATTAAAGCTTAACATTTATAAGGTAATTGGTAATAGGTTTTGAATGGATTCAAACTATCTTTCGAGAGAAAATGCATATTAAAAAAATTGAGTGAGAAATATGATATATTTTTGTTTTAATTAGGGTAGAAATAAAAAGGGGTAAATAAAATTGTCATGGAAAAATGGGTAAGGTACATGGAGAAAATATGGGGTATTTTCATTTTAATAATATAATGGGAGGGGGTATAATCAATTGAATAATTAGAGGTAAAAACTAGAATTAAGGGTATTATTTAATACCCTTCGAACGAATGTGTGTATACCATTTTTTTACTAAGTGAACCCCCAGTGTATTTTACCTCCCTTTGGTCACATCCATGTAAGGTGGATTGGTATGTGTGTTATGTATAAAGCTGCACAAGTTTGTTTTGTTTTTCATTTTGGGTAATTTGGGGGGAAGGGTGTTAAAAGCTATTTTATCTTTTCTATCTTTTTATTTTGAGAATATTTGACCTTGAGGGTAGAGAGGGGTGACACATGTCACCCCCTCATTTGTGAGGATTTTTGTTGGCTTCTCTTCAAATTCTCCCTCATGGGGAAAGAAGAGAACTTTTTTTTTTGTGGGAGCTTTTCCTTAGGGGCTTGTGGATTTTGGAGGTAGAGCTTTCTTGGATAAAGAAGTGGGAAAGTTAGAGTGTTGGAGATATTTTGGAGGTAGGCTCCTTGAGCTCATTTTATGTTTTATATTATGATTAGATCTTAGCCTTGTTTTGTCAAAAAAAAAAATGTGTGTGTGTTTTTCTTGTGTGTGGTTATTTGTTGAGTATGCTTGTTGTTTTATTTTTCTCTTCCTATCCATCATATGGCATGATGGATTTTGGAGTTTGTGAGGGAAGAGAGAGGGATTTTCCCTCTCAAACCTCATGGCTTGATGGGCAAGCCATGTAGGATTCTTGTTACTCCCCCTCAAATGGTTTGAGGTGGGGAAGTTGGTTCATATGGTTTGAACCCCCTTACCCATTCTTAGAGAGGAAACCCAATGGGTTTGAAAATCCTCCCAAGAAGGATTTGGTGAATGGGTGGAGGAATAAGGAGGGTTTGATGACTTTGGAGGAAAAAGGAGGTTGTGAAGACTATTGTTATGTACATCCAATGTTGGACTACACTTTTGACACTCGGAGATATCTTCTTCTTCTTCCCCGTTTTTCAGGTAGCATATGGTTTTCTCCTCCTTTATTTCTTTGCAAAAATTTGGTGTTCATCTTAGTGTTTGGATTGTTTTGATTGTGAATATATGATGTTGTTATGTCTCCCTCTATCTTGTACAAAGTTTGTGGAAGCTAGCTCTCTCTCTCACGGGCTTGGGGGAGGATAGCATGTATTCCAACCTTGAAAAGGCATGTAATGATGCCTACTGAATGGGTGGTAAAACAAGCCCTTCTTTTGGTTTTGGTCTCTTGGAAAAACACTCACAGTTTGAACTCAAATGTAAAAGATGTTTGGGGGTTCTTGTCACCATGGTCCTTCATTGATTTCTAACATTTTGGGTGAACATTACTCTCATTATAGTATCATGGATATGACTATGTTTAAACCTTTATTATCTTGTAAAATACCTATTTTGTATTTGGTATTACTTGTAAACTTGAGTCATGTTTGCTTGAGAAGTCTCCCTTTAATGTTAGAAAGAAGCTTGTAAAAAGGTTTCTTGGGTAGTATGTATTTGGGTATATTTTGCATATGTGAATTTAAATCCTTGAAAATGAAATATTGTAATAGTTGATTTCTTTAATATGAAATCATTGTAATTCCATTTTGAAAGGAAAGTTTAATTATTGGAAGGATGCTTTAGTGCTAAAAGAAAATGTGTGTTTTTATTCTTCTTGTTGGACCTCCCTTTTGTAGAAATTTGCAATAATGTATTTAGTTATTACAGTTGAAGGAAAAGTTAGTGTTACATGAAGATTTAGGATTAACATTGTATGAAAAACATTATCCTACTTGCCACGTATATCTTCCTGAATTTTTTTTTAGCATTATTGAAATAGAATGAGATTAGTTGTTTTCATGTTATGTGATACTTAATGATTTGTTCTTATTAAGAAATCATATTTGAATATGTGTTACCCCTTACAACTTGTAAACATATTTCAAGCATCTCTTCCATTTAAACTTTTGGCTACATTCTTCTTTTGGCACATAAAAGAGAAAATCATTTTTTTTATAGATGTAATGCAAAAAAAAACGCATTAAGTATAATCCATCATTTTATAATTTGTATACTTTCAACTTCAAACATATGATATATGATTATATTAACACATATTTCATTTAGTTAAATTTCAAAATACAACTATAGAGTGTTCTTTCAAGTTATTCATCATTTATAGATATATATATATATATATATATCACATTTACATATACATATACATATATATATATATATATATATATATATATATATATATATATATATATATATTAGCACAGTTATTAATCTTAATTATAAAAGTTGAAAATTTGTTATAGTTAACCATATATTATTCATATATATATAATATGATAATAATGTAATAATAAATATTAATTAATATATTATTACATATTATATATATATATGTATGTATGTATGTATGTATGTATGTATGTATGTATGTATGTATGTATGTATGTATATATATAAACCTAAACTAAATAAAAGTAATAATAATAAACAATAAACAAACAAAAAAAAACAAAAAAAAGGTTAAACGAATTGTGGGGAGGGTCGAACCCCTCCTCAACTTTGTGTATTTCCTCTGTGGAAACCACACCAGTAGACCTGTTTCCCCCTCCCCACTCCTTGACCACATTTCCCTAGCCGTGTCCACTCGGTTGCACCCCATCTCCCTCTTCCCACGCTGTTGCCCCTTCCCCAACCTGTGTAACCACCTTCTCTCCCACTCCATGCGGACCCTTCCACCGTGGATCCCATGCCTCCACATAGCCATTCTCTCCCCCATCGTCTGCATACCACATTTTCTTCACCCACGGTTTCTATATAAAACCTGTGCCATTTCCATTTTGGTTTGGAAGTAAATATCATTTTTGGAGTATTAAAATGTTTAACAAATATGCACATTTAGGTAGTCTTGCCTCCTTTTTACAAAAGAAAAATGAGTATTTCATATACCCAGCCAGAGATTATTTGGATAATGAAACTACAATGGGAAAACTCCTAGATCCTAGATTTATTTGGATAATGAATTAGGGCCATAAATCTTAGAGGCTCTTCAGAAGTTGATCGGTGTTGTGTAACATCACCTTCCACCACCGTAGGAGGAGAGAGAGGAGGACATCCAGTTAGGAGACGAGGAGCCAATAGGAAAGCATGCGCACTCAAAGCCGCCAGAGCACAATACCCCTAGGTGGGAGAGGTCACATAGCCCTTCCATTCACCACAAGAGGGTGGCCTCGTACTGTCGTAGCCATTCACAGAGTCTTGAGGGACCATTTGGTGATAGGTGACCTCACTCACCTATTGGACCGCATTGCTAGGATCGTGACACCGACAGTGTGATTAGGGATCTTCTTTGCTTTCATCCACCTACATACGCAGGATCTACAGATGGCTTTGGAGCTTAGTCATGGTTCGCCATACACATCCTCTGAAATGCAGCATGCATTTGGTGGAGGAATGAAGAGTAGAAGATCCATTTGACTCAAGAGACAATGACCTGGGAGTTGTTTGAGGAGTGATTCATGGCTCGCTATATGTCAGAGAATTTTGTACAGAAGAGGATTGATGAGTTTCATGAATTGGATCTGACACAATGGCTCAGTATGAGAGCAGGTTCTTGGATCTTCTGTAGTATGTGGACTACCTGTAAGACAAAAAATTACAGGTAAATAGATTTATTTGGGGCCTGAATGCAGACATAGCAGGAGCAATTAGGATGCTATCTCCTCGTACGCTTGAGAAGGATGTTGAGAAGGCCTACTTAGCCGAGGAGAACAAGACCAGGGTATAAGAGCACTGAGATAGAAACAAGAGAAAGTTTCAAGATAGGATACATGCCTTTCAGAGTCAGAGGACATGGGGTACAACACCACCCCCTAGAGGAGAATTCTAGCTTCCACCAGAGGCTTTGAGGGCTCTACCACATCCATAGCAGTAGACATAACATCATGGCCATCGGAAACAAAAGGTTAGAAAAACTTAGAGCTTTCAGAGATGTGGCACTAGAGGAGGTTTTGGTGGAGCCAGGGATAAGAGATAAGGTACTCAACATGTACAACTAGCTCGTACATAGCATTCTGCTAGGGTAAGTCCGGTAGGATCAGTTCACGCGAGTACAAGAGGATGTTTTATTTATGGGACCCCTGATTATTATGTGCGTATGTGTCTGTACAAAACCTGCTACCATGGATATGCAGAGAGCTCCTAGATCCGAGAAGATGGTGGGTGATGTGGGACGTGCCCATCGTGTGTATGCAGCGGTTGACAACTGCTAGGTCTAGCATTAGGCCATAGTTATTGAGACAACAGGTACTATTAGGGGTATTTCAGTCTCAGTACTTTTTGATTCAGGTGCTTCAGATTCTTTTATATATCCTTCTATAGTGGACCAGTGTGGGCTAGTGGTGGCTAGGCAACAAGATAGTTGGCAGGTTGAGTTGGCCTCTGGGGCCAAACTCATCGTGGACTTGTATGTGGAGAGTCATGTACTTGATTTGGGAGTCTTCTCCACTACTCTTGACCTCCAAGTTATTCCTCTAGGATCCTATCAGGTAGTTTTGGGTATGGATTGGCTCGAGGCTCATTAGGCTAAGGAAGATTATAGGAATAAGGTCATTGAGTGCCAGGATGATCTTGGGAGTGCAGTTGTGATATCAGGGATGCAGAGGATTATCTCTTTGCACATGATCTCAGCTAAGAAACTCAAGAGGAACATACATAAAGGTTGTCATTTGTTTTCTATCACCATTAGTGATTGATTAGAGAGCACTCCAGAGCATTCACCCTAAGATGATCATGTAGTTTTGAAGGAGTATGTAGATGTGTTTTTAGGTGAGCTCCTAGGGTTACCACCCCGTAGAGAGGTAGATTTCACCATTGATTTAGTGCCAGGATCTGCACCACTTTTTAGGGCACCCTATTGGATGATGACTCCAGAGCTTCATGAGCTCAAGATTCAGTTAGAGGAGTTGTTGGAGAAGGGTCTCATTCATCCTAGTGTATCTCCTCAGGGAACGCCAGTCATATTTGTGAAGAAGAAGGAGGGTTCTCTCAAGCTTTGTGTAGACTTCATACAGCTCAACAAAGTCACAATAAAGAACCGTTATCCACTTCCTAGGATTGATGACTTGTTTGATCAGATGCAGGGAGCTAGAGTGTTCTCTAAAATTGATCTCAAGTTAGGGTATCATTAGTTGCACATATCAGACACAAACATTCATAAGACAACTTTTTGCACACATTATGGGCATTATGAGTTAACCGTTGTTCCATTTGGTTTGAATAATGCCCTAACTATCTTCAAGAGCCTCATGAATGGAGTATTCATGACCTTTATGGATTGCTTTGTCTTAGTGTTCCTAGATGATATATTGATATATTCTTGTTTCGAGGAGGAAGACGAGGATAATTTGAGACATACTATAGGTTTTGAGAGAGCAGAAGTTGTATGGGAACTTGGAAAAATGGAGCTTCTTTCAGACAGAGATTTAGTACTTGGGTCACATCATATTAGGAGAGGGTATCTCAGTAGATCCCTCTAAGATTCAGGCTATCATGGATTGGCTAGAACCCACGTCAGTCACTGAGGTGAGGAGTTTTATGGGTTTAACAAGTTACTACCACATGTTTGTTTAGGATTTCTCTAGGATTGCTCACCCTATTACTTCTCTTCAGAGAAAAGGGAAGAATTTTTGATTGGTTAGAAAAGTGTGATAAGGCCTTTCAGTTTCTTAAGGAAAGGTTAACCACGACACCCATCTTAGTAGTTCGGGACCCTACAGAGGACTTTGTTGTTTGTACTAATGCATCACTAGAGGGTTTGGGAGCCGTTCTTATACAAGAGCATTGGGTTATTTCCTTCGAGTCACGTAAGATAAAATAATATGAACTTAATTATCCTAATTATGACTTGGAGCTTGCAGGATTTGTCCATGCACTTGTGCATTGGTGTCATTTCCTTTTTTGGTAGACCTATCATTTTGAGGAATGGTCATCGTAGTTTACAGCACATCTTCTCACAGCCGAACGTCAACGCTCGTCAGTGGTGTTGGATGGAATTCCTATGTGAGTACGATATGGAGGTACAATACATAAAACGGAAAGGAAAATGTCATTGCAGATGTACTTAGTAGATGATGACATGTGCTTGCAACTTTGACCTTCCAGTCAGATTTGAGAGGCATAATTCTTAAGCATCTTCTAGAGGACATGTTTTATGAGGGAGCTAGATAGATGTTGGAGTCACAAGGTTCATTAGGGGGAAGATATTCAAGGTGCATTTTAGAGATAGATGGTTTACTTCAGTTCCATAGGTGCATCTATGTGCCTAAGTCAAGTGATATGTGAAACTTCATCCTCATAGAGGCTCCTTGAGCTCCATATGCAGCACATCCAGGAGTAAGAAAATGCACGCTGATATGAGGGAGTTATATTATTGGCCCGGTCTTCGACTAGACATAGCTAATTTTTTGCACGATGCCTTGAGTGTTAGAGGGTCAAGGTGGAGCATTCTCATCCCGCAGGACTCTTACATCCTCATCATATTCCAGAGTGGAAATGGGATGTGATCTCCATGGATTTCATAATCATACTCCCTATGTCTTCTTATCATCATGATGATATTATGGTTATCATGGATAAGTTGACCAAGGTTGCACATTTTTCGCCAACCAAGGTCACCTATAATGCACAAGACATCGCCAAAGTATTTATGAAGGAAATTGTTAGGTTGTATGGGATTCCAAAGACCACCATCAATGACAGGGATACCATTTACACATCAGTTTTCTGGACTTCCTTTCAGGCTGATTTGGGTACGCAGATTAATTTCAGCTCAACATATCATCCAGAGATAGATGGACAGACATAGAGCGTTAATCAGGTACTGGAGGACATGTTGAGGATGTATGTGATGGACCAACAGAAGAAGTGGGAAGATTATCTTCATTTAGTTGAGTTTGCATATAACAATAGATATCACAGTTCCATTGGTATGGCTCCCTACCAGGATTTGTATGGTCGACCTTGCAGGACAACTCTGAGTTAGGATAGACTAGATGACTAGATTATTCAGGGACCCACTTATCTACAGGACTTGGAGTAGAAGGTTATTCTGATTAGACAACATCTTGAGTAGGCTAGAGCATGTCAGAAGGCATATGGAGACACCAAGAGGATTGATCATTACTTCTCAGTTCTAGGTGATAAAGTTTTCTTAAGGGTTCATCCATATAAGAGCCCAATCCACTATGGAAAGGGTTCTAATATTTCACCTCGTTTTGTGGGGCCCTTTGATATTTTAGAGGTCATTGGTCTAGTTTCCTATCACCTAGCTTTGCCACCACGCCTTGCATGGGCCCACGTACTTCGTAGATATGTACCTGATGTTTTCTCATGTTCTGGATTGATCAACATTATAGGTAGAGGATGGAGGACAATGGAGACTGGAGCCCATACGCATACTAGGCACCAGGCATTGGCTCTTTGGGGTCGAGACTTGGACCAGATTAGAGTGCAGTGGGATAGATATGATGAGACAATAGCTGCCTGGGAGAATGTTACACCCTTTGAGGGACAAATATCCTTATCTATCTCAGTGGCTTCCAGGAGGAATTCTAATTTTAGGAGAGGGGGATGTAGTGCCCACATTTTTATAGCCTCAGTTATTTGTTGTTCTCATTACTCATAGACATTTTTTGATAGGAATTGATATATTTTGGGCATTATGTAGGATATTTGACCTGCGTAGATGAGTATGGAGATTTGGGCGTATAACGCCAATTTGAATTGATTACTATATTGACACATTATCTTATGATGTTACGTATACTAACTGATATGATGTTATTTAGACCTTATTTATATATGATGGATACTCAATTTAGTTACATGTTTGGATTTTATGGATGTATTTCACTTTTATTTATCGTTATGGCTAATTCAAGGTAAATTGTGTATAGTTATGCATGTTATCGCATTTAAGATTCCAGGATGATGATATGCTAGCATAGAATTCATTGATCACTTAATGAGTAGTTGATTTACATTGTATCAGACAACTGCATTTTATGTGTGCAATGAGTGTGTAGGTGACAGGTCATAGGAGAACGTGGGATTTAGGGTAGCTACCCAAATTTTGCACAAGTGGCCCACTGGGCTAAGTCCTGTGTTTATTGTATGAGGCCTTAGTATTAGATTTCATTATTTTGGCACCATTAGTGACCCTCATTTGTAATGTAATATTAATCTTGTTTAGGATGTTTAGTTTTCTTTGTAAACTTGATTTGGGGACTTAATGGTCCCCAGTTGCATTAAGTTTTGTGTTTGGGTAATGGTGTATTTAATTAGAGGGGATTAGGGTCACATGTGAACCCTTGGGTGGGCCCCACATCCTCTACATTTGTGCCCAAATGTGCGAAACCTGAAATTTGGCTATTTTAGGCATTTTAAGTGACCCCGTTATAGTTTTGGAGTTCACTTAGCATGAAAATAGGCCCTTGGACCCCCTACCTAATAGGCAAGGGGCTTAATTCCAAGGCATAGAGGGAGTTTCCCTCCCATTTTTCCACAAGGGGGTTCATTAGCTAGGCAATATCCTAGCACGCGAGTTCATATTGAGGTAATTAAAATGACTAAAAGTAAAGTCAATATACCGGTAGACATGAGGGGGTGAAAGGGTTTAATTTATTAATATTTTGAATCAGGTATTGTGGGTAGGTTAGAGAGGTAGGCCAAAAGAAATGGAGGTTTAATTTTATATAAAACTAAAACATTTGAACCCTAGTTTTAAAAACTAAATACCTTAAAATTTTAATTTAAGGAGTGTGGTCAAAAAGTTAAAGTATAATCTCTTTTTGAATAAATAAATCTCAATTAACATATTTTTAACCAAGAAATAATAAGATGGTAGAAAAATAGGATTGAGTATGTTTTTCAACACAAGTGTGAGTTTTTCACCATCTTAATTATTTGAAGAACTATTGATAAATGATTAAAGCTTAACATTTATAAGGTAATTGGTAATAGGTTTTCAATGGATTCAAACTATCTTTCGAGAGAAAATGCATATTAAAAAAATTGAGTGAGAAATATGATATATTTTTGTTTAATATATTAGGGTAGAAATAAAAAGGGGTAAATAAAATTGTCATGGAAAAATGGGTAAGGTACATGGAGAAAATAATGGGGTATTTTCATTTTAATAATATAACGGGAGGGGGTATAATCGATTGAATAATTAGAAGTAAAAACTAGAATTAAGGGTATTATTTAATACCCTTCGAACCAATGTATTGTACCATAATTTTACTAAGTGAACCCCCAGTGTATTTTACCTCCCTTTGGTCACATCCATGTAAGGTGGATTGGTATGTGTGTTATGTATAAAGTTGCACAAGTTTGTTTTGTTTTTCATTTTGGGTAATTTGGGGGAAGGGTGTTAAAAGCTATTTTATCTTTTCTCTCTTTTATTTTGAGAATATTTGACCTTGAGGGTAGAGAGGGGTGACACATGTCACCCCCTCATTTGTTGAAGATTTTTGTTAGCTTCTCTTCAAATTCTCCCTCATGGGGAAAGAAGAGAAATTTGTTTTTGTGGGAGCTTATGCTTGGAGGCTTGTGGATTTTGGAACTAGAGCTTGCTTGGATAAAGGAGTTGAAAAGTTATAATGTTGGAGATATTTTAGAAGTAGGCTCCTTGAGCTCATTTTATATTTTATATTATGATTAGATCTTAGCCTTGTTTTATCAAAAAAAACGTGTGTGTGTTGTTCTTGTGTGTGGCTATTTGTTGAGTATGCTTGTTGTTTTATTTTTCTTCATCCGTCATATGGCATGATGAATTTTGGAGGTTTGTGGGGGAAGAGAGAGGGATTTTCCCTCTCAAACCTCATGGATTGATGGGAAAGCCATGTAGGATTCTTGTTACTCCCCTCAAATGGTTTGAGGTGGGGAAGGTGGTTCATATGGTTTTGAACCCCCTTCCCCATTCTTGGAGAGGAAACCCAATGGGTTTGAAAATCCTCCCAAGAAGGATTTGGTGAATGGGTGGAGGAATAAGGAGGGTTTGATGACTTTGGAAGTAATAAGGAGGTTGTGAAGATAATTGTTATGTGCATCCAATGTTGGACTACACTTTTGACACTTAGAGATATCTTTTTCTCTTCCCCATTTTGGAGGTAGAATATGGTTTCTCCTCCTTTATTTATTTGCAAAAATATTGTGTTCATATTAGTGTTTGGATTGTTTTGATTGTGAATATATGATGTTGTTATGTCTCCCTCTATCTTGTGAATTTTTTTTGGAAGTTAGCTCTCTCTCCCATGGGATTGGGGGAGGCTAGCATGTCTTACAACCTTGGAAAGGAATGTAATGATGCCTATTGGATAGGTGGTAAAACAAGCCCTTCTTTTGGTTTTGGTTTCTTGGAAAAAAACTCAAGGTTGGAGCTCAAATGTGGAAGATGTTTGGGGGTTCTTTGTCACCATGGTCCTTCATTGTTTTCTACCATTTTGGGTGAACATTACTCTCATTGTAGTATCATGGATATGACTATGTGGAAACCTTTATTATCTTGCAAAATACCTATTTTGTATTTGGTATTACTTGTCAGCTTGAGTCATGTTTTCTTGAGCAATCTCTCTTTAATCTTACAAAGAAGCTTGTAAAAAGGTTTCTTGGGTAGTTATGTATTTGGGTATATTTTGCATATGTGAACTTAAATCCTTGAAAATGAAATATCGTAATAGTTGATTTCTTTAATATGAAATCATTGTAATTCCGTTTTGAAAGGAAAGTTTGTTTATTGGAAGGATGCTTTAGTGCTAAAAGAAAATGTGTGTTTTATTCTTGTTGTTTGATCTCCCTTTTATAGAAATATGCAATAATGTATTTAGTTATTACAGTTGAAGGAAAGTTAGTGTTACATGAATATTTAGGGATTAACATTGTATGGAAAACATTATCCTACTTTCCATGTATCTCTTCTTGAAAATTTTGTAGCATTATTGAAATAGAATGAGATTAGTTGTTTTCTTGTTATGTGATACTTAATGATTTGTTCTTATTAAGAAATCATATTTGAATATGTGTTCCCCCTTACAACTTGTAAAAATATTTCAAGCATCTCTTCCATTTGAACTTTTGGCTACATTCTTCTTGTGGCACATAAAAGAGAAAATCATTTTTTTATAGATGTACTGCAAAAAAAAGCAGTTAAGTATAATCCATCATTTTACAATTTGTATACTTTCAACTTCATAGCATATGATATGTTTATATTAACACATATTTCATTTAGTTAAATTTTAAAATACAACTATAGAGTTTTGTTTCAAGTTATTCATCATTATATATATATATATATATATATATACTATATATATATATATATATTATATATTATCACAGTTATTAATCTTAATTGTAAAAGTTGAAAATCTTTTATAGTTAACCATATATTATTCATATATATAATATGATAATAATGTAATAATAAATGTTAATAAATATTAATTAATATATTATTACATATTATATATATATATATATATATATATATATATATATAAATCTAAACTAAATAAGCATAATAATAATAAACAATAAAAAAACAAACAAAATAAAAAAAAGATGAAATGAATCGTGGGGAGGGTCGAACCCCTCCCCAACTTTGTGTATTTCCCTCCATGACCACCCACACCTGCAGACCCGTTTCCCCCTCCCCACTCCCTGACCACGTTTCCCCAGTTGCCTCCACTCGGCCGCACCCCATCTCCCTCTGCCCATGCTCTCGCCCCTTCCCCAACCCACACATCCACCTCCTCTCTCCCTCCACACGGACCCTTCCACCTTGGATCCCATGCCTCCATCCAGCCATTCTCTCCCCCATCTTTCCACATACCACATTTTCTTCACCCATGGTTTCCATTTAAAACAGTGGTTCCATTTCCACTGTGGTTTGTAAGTAAATATCATTTTTGGAGTATTAAATATTTAACAAATATGTACATTTAGGTAGTCTTGCCTCCTTTTTACAAAATAAAGGGGTATTTCATACACCCAACCAGAGATTTATCTGGATATGAAACTAGAATGGGAAAACATTGGAAACCCTAGTTAGTAAAAAAAAGAGAGAGAAACTAGTTTGGAGTGAAATGAAGGAGAAGAAAATTTTCCCTCTACAACCATCAATAAAGAAATTATTCATGGAGATTCATGGCCTCTCCCAAAAACTTGTAAATAACAAGACTAAATAAAATGAGATGAGGAAATAGAAAAGAAATAAACATAAAGATTTTTAGGGAAACCTTAGGGAAAATTTGAAATCAAGGGTCAAGATTTGATCTATCCTAGGGCTCTCATTAAACCCTTCACACTTTAAGTCTTGGGTATTTTGTTATGGGAATGGAACATAATTTAAAAGGAAGTGTGTGGGAAAACTAATAAAAAGGCGGGGGGGAGGAACTAATTAGATTAATAGGTGTGTAGACTTATTAAAGGTGACCCTAGTAAACTTAAAATAGAAGTAAATAATTAAAGCTGGGTTGGACTAATAGTCAATTCATTTGGGTAAATTAAATTAATATAAATTAATTATTAACGGGAAATAACATTATTTTAGTTTCACTTTAAAAAAAAATTACCCAATTTTTTTTAGTGGCACATTGGTTTGGTTTCCGGTGTCTCGAGATGGGGCATTACAATGATATTCATGGCATACTGACTGCATATGAAATGATGATTAGTGATCAAAATCAGTAAAGAAGGAGGTAGATTTCAAAGAAGACAAAGAGTCATAAGGGAAGAATAAGGAAGTTGATTCTGATGTGGACATAGATGATGAAAAATTATAAGCCTTGTTTGTAAGGAAGCTGAATAGAGGTTCAAGAAAATACAAAGGTAAGATCACATTCAAGTGCTTTAGCTGTGGACAAGTTGGTCATTTTTCTTCTAAATGTCCTAATAAACACAAAGAAGATGAGGAATTGTCTAATAGACAGAAGAATAAATTCAAGAGATATAATGGAAAAAATAATTACTTCAAGAATAAGAAAAACTTATACACATAAGAGTGTTCAAGATCCTCACAATAAAGTGAATTTAGCACTGAAAGTGATGGTAAAGGTATGCTAGATGAGACTCTATTTATGGCTATTGAAATATTTGATGCAAGTAATTCTAAAGGAAAATTTTAGACTCGGTATAAAATTTCAGATGATGATGAAGAAGAAGTTAATCTTGAGGATGAATTAATAAGTGCTATAAATGAAATAAATCATCAAAAAAAGAGAAATCAAAAACTTAAAATTTTGGTAAAAGAGTATGAATAAAAAATCATACTTCTTGAAGAAAATTAAAAAAATGAAGCTCAAGAACATGAAGAAATAATCAGTGAATTTGAAGCACAGGTAAAACAAATTGAATATTATTTCAAGGTCAAAGAAGAATATTATTTGAATCTCAAAACTGAGATGAAGCAGCTGTAAACTCAGTTAGATAAGACCTCTACAAAACTGAAAATGTATCGTAAGTTTTAGAAGAGCACTACTGATTTGAGTGATCTTTTGAGCAAGCAAAAAGATGTAAATGAAAAATTTGGTTTGGGATATGAAGAGAAGAAAGAAGATGACAAATTAGAAAGAAAAATGATGGTCAAGACAAATGAAGAACCTCCAAAAGTCAAGAGAGCTGATTTCAACAAGAAAATATATATCCAAGGAGACACTATACCATGAGGTATGCATAATCATTCTATGGATATTGTTATACATGTAGTGGATTTGGTCACAAGGCTACAAAGTGTAGAATGTATTCCAAAAGTCATGGTAGACATATAAATTCTTATTATGTAAGAAACAAGGATGAGTTTATTTGTTATAATTGTCAAAAGTATGGGCATGTTGCCAAGTTTTGGTATCAAATACCTCCACAACAGAACATGAATGTCTACAGAGTTAAAGAGAAATGATTAATAACTAAAACAACCTTTCATTCATAGAGTGAAGATATGGAGTGATACATTAATAGTGTGTGTTCTAGCCACATGACAGGGAACAAGAACAAATTCATCTCCTTAGAGGAAAAAGTATTTAGCACAGTGAGTTTTGGGGACAACACATCAGAAAATATTGTTGGAAAAGGTATGTTAAGTATTGACAATGGAAAAACTATAACTAAAAATGTGTTGTATGTTAAAGGCTTAAAACACAATCTTCTAAGTGTCAGTCAAATGTGTAAACAAGGATACACAATTCTCTTTCATGATAAAGGTTGTGATATAAGGAAAGGAGAAACAAACAAGGTGGTAGGAAAAGTAAAAAGAACCAAATATAATTTATATATTGTTAAGGAAGTAAACAAAAAAAAATGTTTCTCAATCAAGGTGGTTGATATAATGACTAAATCATTTCCTAGAGCTATTTTTTGAGTAGGTGAGGCATAAATTAAGGGTAATTCCAACCCCTAAAAGTCACTAAATGTCTCAGAATGATAGGGAAGAAAATGATGTGCCAGAGTTACTTCAAGAGGGTTTTTTTAGTCCAGACAGGGGGATTTGGTTTCCCAATTCCAGGAATAAAACATGTGTTCAAGTAAAGACAATAAAAGAAGGCTGATTAATCATGATTTATTCATTCATGCCTCTGAAGGAGGGTTGTATATGTTGAATAAAAGAAGAATAACAATAAAAAAAATTTATTCAGACAAGATAAATTTTTTTCCCAGGGGGAGTTCCTGCAAGGTATGAGCATACTCTAGTTTTTTTGAATTTTTCCAATCTAATCAGTTTTTTGTGTTTATGCATCTTTTTCATAGATCTCAAAGGTGGAGAGAGTGTGTCTGGAAACTTGTTTCATGGTTTGAAAATGTCATCAGAATGGTTTGCCATCAAGTTTCAGTGTGTTTCCATTAATGACAAAGGGGGAGATTATTGAACCCTATTGCAATGGTGATTATTGTCATTGAGGTTAATGACATTGATGGAAATGGGAGAGTGCAAGAGAATGCATATTTGGTTTTCCTCATGATGCTCAAAGTTTCAAGGTGGTTTCAAGTTGCTTTAGGAAGGTTCCAGGTTGGTTTCTAGTGCTACAAGATCATTCTTGCAGGTGGTTGGTCTCTAAAGACAAAGTACAAGTGACATGAACATGGGATAAGCTTTGGAAGAGTGTCTATAGTACTTGTGAGAAAAGAAAAGGCTCAAATTATCCCAAGGATTCATATTTCTATGTTTCTCAGAAGTTGGTCTCGAGAACTAGAAATGTTCTTATATGGAAATGAGAAGGGATGGATCAATTCAGAGATATTCCTGTCAAAAAAATCATGGGAGATGATGTGCTTCATGTAAACTTTCAGGTCCTTAAGAGGTCATTTGAGAAATTTGTGTAAGTTTTTACAAAATTGGTCTGTTGAAAGCTCATTTTGAGATTCCTAGCTTCTTGGTAGTCATGAAAAAATATAGTGTCTCCTTTAGATAAATAATAGAAGGAATTTTTGAAGAGGATTATAAGCATGAACTAGTGTAAAATTTTTAAAGTCATTTGAACTTGTCATTGAAAAGATATGAACATTTTTGTGAAGCAATTTTTCTCTCTTCGGGACTGTGTTATGAGATAATAGGAGAAACAAGGTATTTTTAGTTTCAAATGCCTTCTTTCATCTCTTAGAAATATTTGGTTAGTTCCATTATGATGATTCAAATGCCTTTGATTAGGTGACATGGTTTCTATGTGCAGATCATATTACAATCTTGAGTGTTTCATGTTGTTCTAAAAGGATGTCTAGAACCAATGTTGTCAGAAGCCATTGCTTTGAGGTGTTTGTCTCCATCTCTTGCATTCAATAAATCTTGAAATCATGCTCAGAATCTAAAAAAAATCTCCTCATCTCACTCATGGATCATTTGAGCAATTTTTAGTGTTGGTGGTCTACTTGATTATTGTTTAGTCTCCTAAAGTCATGTTTTGCTTCACATAGGCATGCAACTGATTTTTTTATCCATTTAAGCTACAATTTCAAGATGAAATAAGTGATTCTCATCCCATATTGAATATGCTAGGTTACAACTCCATATTATTCAAGGTATCTATTTACCTTTGAAGATCAAGTCTAGGCTTTATTTCAACCCTTCTTGCTAAATTAAGACTGCTCCGTCATTATTCTCAAGTATTAACATAAATTGCTAAGTTGAAAAACTATCTCAAAGGATATATCCAAGTATATTGGTTGAAAAATAACTTCATAATGGTCTTTCATTCATCTACAATACATTCAAATAATTGAATAAATCTCCAAGCTTGACATTATTATGACTATTATAATATTGGTGGTTAGACTAGAGGTATATGGACTGTATGTATGTTAGCTGGAGATGTTTGCAAAGAATTCAAGGAGGAATACCATTTGGAGAAGATGAATTTCATTCCTACAAATATTTTTCTGTTGAATTTTTTGAATATAACTTTTCTTAGAGGGAGATTTCATGTTTTAAAATCTCATGGGTACTGTATAGTCCCATACCCTGATATAGGGTTTTGACAAGAGAAATTTGTTTGAATAGAGATACTTATCCAATCAAATCACTCAAAAATTTGAACGTATCTTTGTGGAGGGTTTCAGAAATTTTTGTAAAAAGAATCACATCAGATGATGGAATGTGGAGAAAATAGTTTCTAGCAGAAGGTTCACAAGACGTGGTCAGACTGGTAAATTAAAGTTTCCTTCATTGAATTCACAAAAATCTTGTTGTTCAAATCAAATCATTGATTGAAACTCAATCTAAAGGATGTAAACAAGTTGTATGAATCCTTATTTATGTTTTTAATGGATTCATTTTATTTGAAAGAAAATATTTATTCAATAATGGATAGTATCAATGCTTAACATTATAGAACATGAAGTTGATGATTATGTTTTTAACAATGTATTATTACTTCCAATATTTATAGAGTTTTGCAAACATTCATGAGTAAATATATGGAGGCATAAAGTCATGAATCTATTAGAATAAGATCCATTCTATTTTGAGTTCAAAATTTTCTTGGGACAAGGGAAATAGTGGCTTGCACTATTGCACACAGAGTTGTGTCTTATTGATGAAAATGTTGCTCAATCATTTTGTGTGTTGGAGTAGGATAGTATGAATCATGTGAAAGGATAATAGTCCTATGAAAATTTCTTGGAAGAAAAATTAGTTTGAATGACAAACTAAAATTTGTTTTGATCAAGTTTCCTAAAGAGGGAAATGTTGAATACCAAGGGACATTGGTATTCAAAGGGTATAAAACTTGTTTTTCTTGAACAAGATGAAAATTATGAGATCCTAAACTATATAAGGATATCAATCACCTCTTGAAATTTTCACAAGATCGAATGAGCAGACCAAGAGTCACAGTTTTTTCATAAGGTGGTCAAGTTTTCAAGGGCATATTGAAAAGATGATATGTGAGGTGAAGTCAAAGGGTCAATAAGGAGGTCTAATAAATTAAAAGAGAAGTTGAATAGTCAGAGATAAGGAGTATGTTTTGAATGAATAGAAAATAAAGTGTATGGAGTTCCAAAAAAGGGGGTGTGGAAATTGAATAGACAAGTCAGTGTTCGAAATTTCTAATTGCAAAACAATGATGTATAAACTGGGACACATAGAAAGGTTTATTTGAGTTAATCTGATGAACATATGATGAAAAAAGAGGGAATACACTAATAACAATGAATGAAGAATGCATGAAAATAGAAGTAAAACACTGGACAAAGAACTCAAAAGAGAGAACAAGTGTGAATCATGAGAAAAATCATAAACATATAATGTTAAGTGAAGGATGACAAAAATTGAAAAAGATTGAAGATTTGTAACATAAAAAATACAATGCATAATTTACTGATTCATGATGTATGTGGAATCATTGGTTGATGGATGAAAGTAGAGCATTAAAGGCAGTTTGATTGTTATAAAGCATAAACATTTGGAGTCTCAAGGATAAAATATTTTACGAAATTTGAAGGCAGACACATTAAAAATAATGACTAAAGTGTAGAGAATGAAAAGAGATGATAGTGAAGGGAGTGGTCTCAATTCCAAGTTTACAAATTAAGCCAAATTAGAAGAATTCATAGATTGAAAGGGTAGAATAGATAGAGAGAAAATATAGGGTCACCATCTGATGTTCAATGCATCATAATAAAGAGTTATCATCTCTTAATTGTTCAAGCTAAGATGTAGCTGAATTGTACCAGGGAGTTGTTGCTTCCTTACAGGTGGCAGATTGTAGAAGGTCAGTGGGAGCTAACTAGTTTGTTCAAGGAGTTGTTTCTTCCTACACCAAGTTGTATCTTGAGTGGATACTTAGGTTGTAGCCTCAAAAGTTCAGTTATAGCTCAAAATATATTTGTAACCTTTTTCCGTATAGTGCACTTGTTCAGTGGGTTTTCTCCCAATTTGGGTTTCCCACTTAATAATACTTGTCTCATGTGATATGTGTGATGATGGTTGTTATTTTTGAATTTATTTTTCAGTTTTTGAAATTAATTTAATTGGTTTGAAAAGTTGAATTGAACATTGATTCACCCCCCCTCTCAGTGTTCCAGTTTCTAACACCTTACCTCAAACATAACAAAGGAAAGGAACAATTTGGATCAATGAAAATCATCCCAAACAAAAAATGCCAACTATGTTGCAAAAATAAATAATTCTTTTGATGTCGTAATCGGTGGTGTTAACCCACATTTTCAGTATATCAACACCATTACTATTAAAAAAAATGAGTGCACCGTGGAAACGTGACATGCTTGCCTTATTATCTGAGAACCTCCTCTCTCTACCCCTCAGGACATTCATTATGATGTTGTAGAGTAACTTGAGAAAACTAATTCCTAAGATATTTATCTTAAATCTTTTGAAAATCTCTAATGTTCACAAGGACATTCTTTGTAAGACATTATAGGGGTTAGGAGTTTTAGTTGATATTAAACCTACATGATTCCAAACCATGGTCATGCAAATTGATCCAATGGAGCACATAACCTTTAGTCATGAGGAGATTATTGAAGAGAATCCTACCCATAATTTACCCTTACACATTGAGGTCATTATCAATCGTAAGAAGATAACAAGATTTCTTGTAGATGGCAGATCAATCTTGAACATTTACAATCTGAAACTGGTTCAACAACTAGGTCACTCTGAGGCTGATATAGAAACTAAGGTCATTACCATCAAGGTGTATGACAATGAAGAATGATAGTTAATCGACATGATTAATTTCTCACTGGGATTAGTGACTACTACCCACATTACTAAGTTTCATGTTTTAGACTTAGAGCTTCCTTACAACATACTTCTCAGTCGCTCATGGATTCATGCCATGTAGGTCGTACCTTCTATGTATCATCAATGTTTGAAGTTATACCATGAAGGAAAAAACATCACTATTCAGGAGGATCCTCAACCCTTTCTCATTGCAGAGAATTTTCAAGATACTTTTCCACCACTTATGAATTAACTTCTAGAAAGATGACCATTCCAATTCAATCTAAGGCTCTTGCCTCACATTTTTACCTAGACACCTTGGGTTATCATACAAATGGTGCTTCTATGTCTGAATATCCCTTTGCTTTGTAGGAGATGAAATTTGTTGCAAATGGATGCAGAGAATATGATATCTAATAAGCCCTTTTAGTTTCCAAACTCCACCCATCACCTAAGATGTAGGGTATACCTAACTACAAATATCAATGGTGTAGAGAGCATTATACCATCGACACTTTTACTGTTGGTGGTCTATTAGCAGATTAAAATCTGATTAACAATATTATATCCTAACCATCGGATGAGGAGATGGCTCTTTTCTATCAATCACCTAAGTATGTTATCACAAATAAAATGATGTATGCTATGATATACAAAGAATATGGAAGTGGAATAAGTGAACAAGGTATACAAGAAGTTATTCCAATACCACGTCACAAGGTGTGTAAGTATGGTATTGGTGTTCGACCATATGGCTCCAATCCTTTAGAGGTCAAAGAAACATCTTCTGAATGAGAAGATAGTTCGTTCGAATATGAAAGTGAAACATATTCCCATTGTAGTATTTATGAAGACCTTACCTCCACGAACCTGTTGTTTGACGCAAATATATTTACTATAACCCTTGTCATACCCCCTACCATTCCAACATTAGACCTTTCGTACCTATCCCTTATTAACTGGGACCAAAAACAACATGTACCCATTGACTTATTTGAAAATGATGAACTATTGGTGAGTTTATGGGTCTCCGTGATGACATTCCAGTTGTTGATCATAAGAAGGGATTATCCATTGGTCTTGATGCATGCACATAATTCAGGGAGGAGGGTGAACTTCATGGTCAAAAAAATCAAAATAAAATCAAGGGAAAGATTTCCATAGAGATGTCTTTCACAAATAAAAAGTCCAAGTCATATAGTGAAAACCTCTTTGAGGCACTTGTGGAAAACCAAATAGAAAAAACACTGGACATAAAAAGTGACCACGCTAAAGGTGAAAATATCTTTGAGAAGCATGTAGAAGAAGATCTCAATCTCCCCTCAATCATATTCGCATGGAAGAAGAATACATGTTTCTTATGGAGGAGACCATAGATGTAAATATCGAAATAGAGGAATTTCCTAGAATGGTCAAGTTGGGAGCTTCAAACGAAGCTCAAGAACATAATATACCTTTGTGCTACTTTTGTATGAACTTTTAGATATCTTTCCTTGGTCCTACATGGACATGCAAGAGTTAGATCGAGAATTAGTAGTGCATAACCTAGTTGTACATGAAGAGGCAAAGCCTATAAAACAAAAGCTTAGAAATATGCATCATCGCATCGCATTATTGGTAAAAGAAGAGCTGGAGAAATTATTAGTAGTAGGATTCATTAGGCCTATTGATTATTCAGCGTGGATTTCAAATATAGTACTCATACAGAAGAAACCCATCGATATTATAATCTGTACATATTTCAGACATATAAATAAAGGTTGTCCCAAGGAAGAATTTCCTCTTCCTAACATCGACATGATTGTCAATTCAACATTTGGTTATGAAATTCTATCACTCATGGATGGATTTTTAGTGTATAATAAGATTAAGATTATTAAGGAAGATCAACACAAGAAAATTTTTACAACCCCATGGGAGTCATTTTTCTTTCAAGTCATGCCCTTCGGCCTCAAGAATGTAGGCACAACATATCAATGGGATATGCTTGTCATATTTCACGTTAAGTTCAAAGACATAATGGAAGAATATGTCCATGAAATCTTGGGTAAATCCAGAACTAGGGAAGATCACCCAACTATCTTACAACAGATCTTTTAGCATTTTTTGTATTATATGGTCATACTCGACCTGAAGAAATGTGTCTTTGGCATGTTATCAGGAAAACTATTAGGGTTTATTGTTTCAAGGAGAGGAATTGTAGTAGATCTTGCAAAGGTCTCAGCTATAACATAGATGCCTTCTCTAAAGAACATTAGAGAATTATGTAGTTTACAAGGGAAGATTTAATAAATTAGGAGACTCATCTCCCACTTTGTAGATAAGTTCCAATCATTTACACATCTTCTGAAAAAATATTTTTATTTTCATTGGGGTCCAGAATAACAAGTGTTTGATTTTCTTAATGAATATCTATCCAAACCCCCAGTTCTAAAGCCACCTACTCCAAGTGAACCACTACTACTGTACATTTCTACTACTCAATTTGCAATTGGTGCGTTGTTAGGCTAATATGATATATAGTAGAAAGAAAGTGTTATGTACTATCTTAGTCATACATTGATTGCTTTCAAACTCAACTACCCACAGATTGAGAAGGATTGTTTGGCCATTGTTTTTACTTTTCAAAAAATTCATCATTATTTGCTGAATAGTAAAACCAAGCTCATATCAAAAGTTGACCCATTGAAATACTTGTTATCAAAACATGTAATTACATGAAGGATGAAAATTGGATTATCCAACTTAGTGAATTTGATATTGAGTATGTCCATCAGAAATCAGTTAAAGGGTAGGTGTTGGCGGATCAACTAGCTGTAGCCCCTTTTCAAGGTATTGAACCATTGAGTCTAGAAATTCTAGATGCTTCTACAATATACCTTGAGGATTCCATTACATGGAAACTATACTTTGATAGATCCTTTACCTTCCATGGTTTAGGAGCAAGATTTGTGCTTATCACCCCTACGGGTGATCATATTCCTCAAGTATTCTGACTTGGTTTTCCATGTACAAATAACATAGAATAATATGAATCCCTCATTCCATGGATGAAATTTTCTATCAAGTGGGACATTTGACAAGTGAATTTAATAGGCGATTCTCACTTAATCATCAAACAAGTAAATGATGAATATAAGGTTAAGGATGAAAATACTCTTACTTGTAACAAATTAGTTGAAACTCTGAAGGAATTATTTGAGAAAATTATGCTCAAGAAGATCCCTAGAGGAAATAATCAAGAAACGAATACTATGGCTACAGTTGGGTCTATGTTGCAAATCCCACCTGGAAACAATGACATGTCATTCTTCATTGAACATCTACAAAAACCAGCATATGACATGTTGGAGTCCTATTTGGTATGTGATGTTGTTGGTCCCGTTTCCCGTTATCCCTACATCATCTTATGATCATATGTTCATTATCACTACCACTGATTACCACACGAAGTGCATAGAGGCTATTCCTCTCACCTATATCACTGGTGTGCAGATATCCAAGTTTATAATGAACCATATCATTTTTAGTACAAAATCCCCTATGCCATTGTAGCTGAAAATGGTAAGTCATTCAAGAACAAAAATATGAAGGCTTTGTGTCAACACTTTCAAATTTGACTCAAGTATTCAACCCATATTACCTGCAAGGTAAAGGTCAGGATGAAGCCTCAAATAAAACACTTATTCATATTATGGAGAAGATGGTGAAAAAAAATGGCCATAATTAGTATTTTCAGATTCATCCCACTCTCTAGGCTTATAGAACATCCATCTGTACCCCTATTGGTGCTACTCAATATTCCCTAGTTTTCAACACAGAAGTTGTATTACCCCTTGAGATCAAGCTCCCCTCTTTGCACATAGAGCTAATAAATTACTTGGATAAAGAGGAGGAATACATAGTGGCTCGACTAGTAGAGCTAGAGATATTAGATGAGAAGAACCTTCAAGCCCATGATCACCTCAAAGTGTACTATAATCAAGTGTGTTGAGGTTATAAAAAATAATGTTACCTCACCAATTTGAGGTAGGAGATATAGTGCTAAAGGAAAATTAGTTTAATACCACCAAGTATTGTGAAAAGAAAGGCAAGTTTGAGCCTAACTGGTTAGGACCATATGTTGTGGTTGCTAAATTTGGTTCAGGTGCATACAAGCTTGCTGATTCTAATGGTGATGAACTTAGGGAACCCAATAATGCTATGCATCTCAAGTGTTTATATGCGTAAGTATGGGGTCCCTCAAAATATCAAAAAATCAATAAGTATATGTATAATAAAAAAATTAAAAATAAATCAATTCATATAAGTGTGAAAACCACACAACTGTGGCACTTTGGACAATTCCTTTGGTGTAAACTATTTTTTCAGTTCCATTAGAGGGTTCGTTGTTCACAACCATCTCATACCTACGGTTACGGTGGCTTAATCCTAAGCTAGTCTTTGCCTGTATTTGAGATATTTTTGAGCCTATCCCTCTTGGCCTTGATCCAGCTGATCCTACTTATGTATTCAAATATTTTTCCTTTGTATATTCCCATCTAACGTTTGAGGCAACTTTGCATCATCACTTCTTGCACATACACATAACATTTTGCCCTTGTACATCCAATCTATCATTGGGGGCATCAACGTTTCTTTTTTTTTGCACATAGCTTCAGAAAAATTATAGAAAATCATAAAACATTCATATAAATTTTAAAAATCCTAAAACATTCAAATGTGTTTAGTTGGAAAAATAAAAAAATTTAAATACGTCTCATGGAAAACTCAAGAATAATATAATATTGTGTTGAGATAATACCAAAAATTGTGTTGGGAGTATGTTGGAAAATGTAAGTTTGATCAGGTTGGAGACCTATTTATTGAATATGGGGAAATGGTGTGACTTCCTTGTAAGGAAACACATGTCTTCTATACACTGCAATAATTATATTCCAAATAGATCTTGTACTAAAATTTAGTGGAATTTTGGGTGTCAAATTTGTTGGGCATTGTGTCTATGTTGTTTTCATTGATGTCAAGTAATATTAATGTCAAATGAAGTCAAGGATCATGAGTGAGTCAACATGATGTTGTCATTGGTTCCTTGAGTTAGTATAAGGTGTCTAGTGGTATGAAGAAGTTGCATTGATGTTGTCAAGGTGCATATGCATGATTTAGAGCATGAGTTAAGAAAGTAGGTATTGAGTGTGAACTCTAAAGGTTGAATGAAGGATGTTATTAGGTAAATCATTTCCAAGAATATGTTTCAGAGGTGTATGCAGGTTTGAATAATGGTAAATAGGCTAGTTCCTAAGAAGCAGTCATTGAAAAAAAAAATTCTAGGACTAATCCTAGACCTAGAGTAAGAATACTGACTGAAAGAATGAAGTATGGTGAAGAGAAGGCTAGTAAAAGCATGTGAATTTTTTTTTAGGCTTTAGGACATGTGTGAAAGATGTCAAAGGTAATAATTCAGGTATATGATGCAATTTCAAGGTCCTTTAGAAAAAAATTCATGAAAACAATGCTAGAAGGCATGGGAAAACCATGGTGTATGGAGAGTTACAAAGGAAACTAAGCATGAATGAGCATCAAGATATATTAAGGAGGTTGTTTTAGTGTTTTGTGCCATGTTTTAGGTCCAATTATTGAATATTTTGTAATATATTTCACTTTTTCCAAAACCGGGTTTCCAAAGGTGAGTTTTTGAGCTAAAAATTGACTTTCAGATGCTTGTTGTGGAGTGTGTTATTTGCATTGCGACCCAATATCCTAGGGTTATTTTATTAGGTAAGTTATTAATATTTTCTAAGAAAAATGAGGTTGTTTGATAGTCATGTTTTTATGAACAATCGTTAAAAAGATAAACAAATTTTTAACCCTCTTAAAACCCTAGCTTTGGAGTGACTTGGAAGAAATGGTTGTATAGGTACATAATTGATTATTATTTCAAATATGATGATTTTAGGTTTTGCATTGATGTATTTTATAGGTTTTGATAGTATGTGGGCCCCACTCAAATATGCTTAATTTTGGAGAGTTTCATTTTGTGACAAAGTTCTCAATTTTACCTATTGACTAATTTATCATTTATTGAATCATGTGATTCATAATTAATGTATATGATGATTTAAGAAAATGGTTGAGGACATAGGATGCAAAGTGGTCCCTATTTATGAGGATTGGATTTTAGACAATTTTGGGGCATTTTGGAGCAGTCTGGGAACATAGTAATTTTGGAGGTGCTAAAGGTGTATTTAAGACTTTTTAAATTTTTTTGATGATTCAGACATCAAGAAATTTCCAATGGTATATCATACTTGAGTTTTGAGCAAGTTATGACCTGTTCCTTGAAAACAAATTTTGAGGCTTCTTGATTGGGCATGCTCTCAAGTAGGTTTCATGGTGTCATGATTGTTTTGAGTTATTTTCATGATTGTGTAGATCAAGAATTTCCGCGCTTGTTACCTGTCCAAGTTAATGCACCAAACTAAACAAAAAAAACCTGAAAAACTAAAATAAATTTGATACCTGATTAATTGGACAAGATTCGAAGACGTGGATGGAGAGAAATCATGATGGAATTAAGACAGGTGCACATGAGAAATCCTGTGGAGTAGATCCAAGAAAATTACGATGCAAGAAGCTTACAAAGTTCTACCTTGACTGGAGGGAGAAATGGAGTCACCCAGAGATTAAAGAACCTAAGCGATATCAATATTATGTGGGCAGAATAATGGTGCACCTCTCCAGGATTGATTTGGACAAAATTCACTTTCTCTCAATTGATAGCTTCAATATTCGCTCAAGATTTCTCAACTATTTCTCAAGTATCTACTGTCCAACAAAAACTAAGTTCAGGTCGTGTATTTATAGTCAGTGATGACCGAGGTAAAATCGGTGCCGATCAGGGAATAGATTCCCAAAGTGGCGAAAAGGGACGAGTTGTGAGGACAAGAATATTATCCCTCTAACTCAAATACAGGAAAAATCCCACTGCACGGTTCTAGGAGAGGATAAATAGGTGGGATGGATGGATAATAATAGCACAGGAGGTTGGGAAGTGATATGGGGTGATTAAGTAGAAGTGGAGTAAATGTAGAAGATAGAATTACATGGTTAATGTTTAATTAACCATGGGTAAAATATAATGGGGTGGAGCAAATTTAGGATAGGCATTTAAATTAGATATTTAATTAATAACCTAAGAGAGAATTAGTGGCACAAAAGTGCACTGGGTTACCCAAGAATAGAACAGGTAAGCGAACATGAGGGACACTAAATTGAGTAACCAATTTTATGTGTCTACATTTGCCTCTTTTTGTTGAGTAACTTACGATAAGAAATGCTACGAGAAAAAAAAAACAAGGAGTTGGGAGAAGAGGAAGAATATTGATGATGTGATCCCCCTCAAACTAGGGATTGGGTGGCCCCAAAAGAGCCAACCGATCTCGAGTTTGAAAGAGATAGATGAAAAAAGAAAAGAAGAGAGGATACCCCAGCTAGGTGTCTAGAGTATATTTGATCATTGATGACAGACGTAAAAAATAAAAAAGGCAGTGACCTAAGGAACTCACATTGGTAGGGCAGACTACATGGTTTTCATATGAGACAACGTTAGTGGCTACAAACTTGTGAGTTAAAGGTGACTGCAAAATAGTAAAAACCAAAGAGTGACACATTGGTAGGGACAAATAGATGGCCTTTAAACGAGATGATGCTAGTGCCTACAGACCTGCTATCTCTACGTTGCAAAAAATGTGAGTTACCCATGTACAGGGAAAAACTCGGAATGGGTGATAACACTAAAAAAATATGCAAAAAGGTAGAAATAAGGTCATAACAATGATAAGATACACAATTCAAGCATCCACACGTAGACAAGCTAGATGAAGCGATGGCCTCGAGAGGAGAGCCACCACAGAAATCAACATATGGCCACTACAGTGGACTTTGTAATAGAAATGCTGCCAGTCTAGGTAGAACAAGTGTGCTATGGGTGGCACATGCAAAAGATATAATGATGAGATGCCCCAGGTGTGGAATGACAAGAAAAGCCATGCTACGAGAAACACATGTGTGGGTCAATGTAAGGCAACAAGGTATAAGTACCCAAAATAAAGGCTCAATGATGGCGACAATGTGTTACGGGTGACACGTGCAAGATAGGATAAGCAGACGAGAATGAAGCATGTCCTGGTAGGATGAGATGAGAAAATGTGTCAAAATTGACTTAATCAATCCTGATAAGGGCCAATTGGCGTCGATTGAAAGAATCTATGTCGACCCAACGAATCGATGCTGACCAAAATAATCAGCGTCGACCGCTCCAAAAACCTATAAGTACAGAAAAGGTGAAGGGTAACGATTCATTTGCATTGCGATGATCGATTTAGAAAAAGTAAAAAATTGAATTGGAAGAGGACGTGATCAGGGGTAAGTGGTCCTCCCCTAGCTTTGTACTTTTGTGTAATTTCATGGTTTTTTGTAGTAGGAGGCAAGAGGGATTTTTTAGTGCTCTACCTTTCAGTCGGCATCAATTGAAAAAATCGGCACCAATTAGCGTGTGATTGGCGTCGATTGTAATATATTCAGTTTTGATCATAAAGTAAATGGCACCGATGGAAACGAGTTGGCGCCGATGGGAAAAAATGAGTTATTTGGAAGCTTTTGAGAAATATTTTGATGAAATTTTAATGATGTTGATTTTGATAAATTTGAAACTAATGACGATGTTTGATGTGATGCAGGCATGAGAGGTCCTACACATGTGGGATGCTATTCCTGAGCTACTGGAGACTATACTACCAGATGTGACAGATGCTGAGTGGTGCCATATGGAGTTGGCCAAACTAGGGAGTTTCTGTTATTATTGACAGGTACCCTGAGATGTGGAACTTATGTGAGCATTGATTCAGTGGTGGGATAGCCAGACCTTCACATTTTGGTTTCAGATGGGTGAGATGACTATCACCCATGAGGACATCTATAGGATCCTCAGGTTTTCGATTACAGGGGACCTGATAGAGATTACTCCCCGGAAGTAGTAGAGGAGGGCCCTAGTATGGTTATATGGGGACAGGGCAGATGATGTAGAGATAGTGTCTGGGGATGTGAGGATAGCCTCACAGTACCGGTAGGATGACCCCAAGAGTAGACTGATAGCCTTGATCTAGATGGCTATCTCATATTATGCACTACCATATTTTGGAGGTGGATAGTTCCCACTACTCCTGCTTGATTGCGTCTATGATATCCTGGAGTTCATACAGGTATTCGCATTCACTGATGCACTTTTAGCACAGATATATCATGAGCTATGGATGTATTCCACAGGTAGATGCATCGGGATTGATGTCAATTTTGTGCTCCATTGTTGGGCTTATGAGTATATATCAGTGATTAGACTATCTGGACTTCCATGGATGCCCAGAATAGAGGGAGCCCTTGATTATGATTTTTGAAGATAGTGGGCAGACATGGCTCCTAGAGATACAGGGAGATCATCAGAGTGGTGTTCCCAGAGATTCAGACCTCTGACACCATCACAGGTTATATGGAGGCCATACAGGGTCTATCCTACATGGGCCGGATAGGATGCCCACCTAGTGGAGCTGAGACGCAACTGAGTGGTCAGGGGCCGCAAGCCATAGATTTTAGAGCGGGTTCCATTTTTATGAGTGATGAGACAATTTGGATTGATACAGATCATTTCGACTGTATATGTGCCATACAGATGGGATAGCAGGGAGATAGATCTTCCAATATTGGTCCCATTAGATCCACTCAGGGAGGCCCTACCTCCCACAGATGATGATGATGATGCAGGAGTGGATGAGGGTTATGAGGCATGGTATCACGAGGAGTTACCACGGCATCTCACAACATCTGTAGAGTTAGACGAGGGGGATACAATGGCAGAGCTAGAGAGACTGTAGGGAGAGCATGCTACCTTGGTACAGACACACCAAACTACTCTGGAGGAGATCAGGACTCTGAAGGAGGAGAGGGACACAGTGATACAAGAGAGAGACACCACTCGCTAGGAGAAGGATATAGCTATCTAGTAGAGGGATATATATCATAGACACAAAGAGGCCCTCAGGGCCAAGTATAGTGATACAGGAACCACATTAGAGTCAGGGGCACAGGGTGCCATAGTGGGAGGACCACCACCAATAGTAGCACTATTGAGAGAACCTGACATGGTGAGTCTAATTACCTCTCAGGATCTCCTTTCTGAGGTGAGATACTACGAGGATGCTTTGACACAGAATTCCCTAGACGTGCCTTGTTACGGAGTGAGGAGGAGGACAACAACAACCACTACCGGTGGTGTGTCAGAGGGGGCGAGCACTGGGGGAGACCGAGGAGGTCGTAGGGTCACGACTACGGGAACCTCTAGTTTTATAGGTGATGGTTAGGAGAAAGAGCCCATGCCCGAGGAGGGAGGAGGAGAAAGCGTGTACCATTTATCAGATTTTACTATATAGAGATGTGATTCGTAGAGATATACTGATGTAGCCTTGATTTGAAGGTATTTTTGATATGATGTATACGGATCGATTTGAAGCCATTCAGAGATATATATATATATATATATATATATATATATATATATATATATATATATATATATATATATATATATATGCATATTTGTGTTATGTGCTTGTACTCATGCTTTTAATTTTGATAGATACAAATAGATAGATGTGATTTAATTTTGATTTGTCATGGATGAATGTTGCTTTGATGTTTTTATATGAAGTAGATAAGATGAACATAGATAGATGATAGATTTGATTGATTAAATTAACATGTCAAATGTCAATTTAACTGAATAAATAAAAAATGAACATGGGTAACGTCCATTTGATTTGATGAAAAGAAAGTGATGCAATGATCTTATCCCTTATAAATAAAAATCATTACACCTAGATAGAAAAAATAATGATAAGCTAGTCCCCTAACCAACCATAAATAGAGACCTCGATGGTAAATCAAAAGACGATGCACACAAGGCCATAGACACGGATAAAATAAACCTGACACTAGTTAGTCACAAACCAGATCTAGGAGGTAGATAAGGACGAGAGATAAGTATGCATCTCATTAGAACACATGAAGGATTAAATACACACCCATATGGGGAAAATAGGCTCTCCATTCGATCGAAATGGTCTTATATCATAGATTCATGATTTTTCTTTTGATATAAAAGAAAACTGATCAATGCGGGGATTTTGCTAGATATGGAAAGAATGATCGATACGGGAAGTATTTCAAAGATGCTAACAAGTGAAAAAATTGGATGAGAGAGGAATTTTATTACTATAAAGGTTCAAAATGCCATAAAACAAACAACCGTCCTTCAAGGGAGTGGTCTGTATTTTGAATTTGATGGTAGCCATCCTTCGAGGAATGGTCTACATTTTTTTTTATTTGATAAGGCATGGATAACTATCCTTCAAGGGATCAGTCTATTTTATTTTTTGAGCTTTGGAGGAAGCTGATTTTAGACCAGATATATCAGATAGAGGGAAAGAAAACATATATAAGCACATACTCATGCCCCAAGTGGCTTTGACCAAGATGAACACCTAGGGAAAATGAAATAGTGATTAAGGTATTCCTACAATGAGAAGGAACAAATCCGTAAGGAAAATGCCATGAGTAGAGCCGCGGTACTCATATTTAAGGTATAAAAAAAAATAACGCGAAGAACCACATAGTTCCAAATCACTACAAAATGTATGACTGGTTGTAGATGGATGAAAGATCTGTTTTGCGACTAAGATCGTGTAAGATAGATTTTAATAGTAGAAGGGCCTTAGATGCAAAGCATTAAGAGGTTCCATTTCAGGTATACCATCCATGGAAGACAAGTGATAAGCCCCAGACCCATTCTTATGAGTGACAACGTACGGTCCCATCCAGTTAGGAGAAAACTTACCACGTTGACTCTGTGCCAGAGTAGTGACATTTTGGTTTTCTTTAAGAACAAGATCACCAATTTGGAAGTCATGCTGCTGCAAGTTCTTGTTATAAGCATGCTTGACATGCTAAAGATAGACTTGCTGATGTTCAAGAGCATTGAGACGATGCTCATCTAACAACTCAAGCTATGCTAGACGGTTTCGACGATAGTCTTCATCACAGACAAACTCTTTGAGAGAGACGTGAAGAGAGGGAATCTGGACTTCCAAAGGAAGGACAACCTCAGACCCATAGACAAGAGAGACGGGAGTAGCACTGGTAGGGGTACAAATGGTAGTCCGATATTCCCAAAGAGCAAAAGGGATGTGTAAGTGCTAATCCCTACCACCTCAACTAGTGACCTTTGCAAGGATATTATGTAAAGTTTTATTAGAAGTCTCAGCTTGACCGTTAGCTTGTGGATAGTATGGAGAAGAAAAATGAGTTTAATATTGAATGTGTCACAAATCTTCTACAAATATTTGTTTTTGAAAGACTTTCCATTGTCTGTAACGAGTTTGTGAGGAACACCAAAGCGACAAATGATGTGTTGATAGACAAAATCAACAATAGGTTTAGCTTTGGTCGATGAAAAAGGAATAGCCTCCACCCATTTAGTGAAGTATTATGTGGTAGTAATGATAGAGTGATGTTGTTGTGAAGAGCATGGATTGATGAGACCAACGAGATCAAGACCCCATTGTGACTAGGGATATGTGTAAGATTAGCATGTTGTTGACACCTGACACATTTCTTGACATATTCGTAGCAGTCTTGATTAAGAGAAATTCAATAGTAACCTAAACGTAGGATGCGCTTACCCACGGATGAAACACCAAAGTGCCCACCACAGATACCATCGTGGAGCTCCTGAATGGCCTTAGATGATTCACCAAAGCAAAATACCCTCAAAACCACATTTGTAAAGGATTCTACCCAGGATAATATACCAGTTTACGCATTGGATAAAAGATCTTCTACCATTGGAAGTCAAATATGGAGGAAGCACTGAGTAAGACAGATAATCGAAAATATGCTGGTACCGCTCATCTTGAGAGTCATTCATGATGGCGTTGATTGAAGTCAACTTCCTGAGATGAGATGGTTGGTCTAGACACTGAACAATCACATAAAGCCGCGAGTCTTCAGTGAATGGAGGAATAAGCGAGGCTAAAGAAGCCATTCTATCTATAAATCAGTTTGCAGTGTGAGGAATAGCCTGGATAGTAAATTTATAAAAAGATTGAAGCTAGAAGAGAATGATATCGTGATATTTTTGAAGGATATCATTTTTAGACTGATAGAAACCAATGATTTGATTAATAATGAGATCAGATTCATCAAAGATGTCAATATGGAAAGCGCCGAGATTAATGGCATTTTGAAGACCTAAAATGAGGGCTTCATATTTAGCCATATTATTGGTACATTCAAAGTTAAGCTTGTATGCGACAGGGATAGGTGTACCCCAAGGAGGAATCATGACAAAACCTGCACCTCCCCCTTGTTGACACTTGGACCAATAAAAGAAGAGTTTTACTTTAAATGGAGACAGACCGAAATCAATTTTTTGGATGTACTTGTCTGGGAATTGAACGAGGGGGACTTGAGTGTATGGAAGAGGGGCATCCACTAATTGATTAGTGATAACCTGACCCTTGATAGATTTCTGCGAGATGAACTCGAGGTCAAACTTTTTCATCAGCATGAGCCAACAAGTGATACGATCATTGTGATAGGGTTTTGCATGCATTGTCTTAAGTGGATTGACACTCATAACAATGTAAGTTTTATGATTAAGGAGATAATGATGAAGTTTAGAAATCAAGAAGAAGAGAGCACAACACAACTTTTCAGCTTTGGAATAGCGAGTTTTCATACTCATGAAGAGTGCGACTGATATAATAGACATCCTGTTCTTTACCATTAGCATCTCAATGTGAGATCATGGCTCCCAGAGCATGGTCAGTCACAAAAATATAAAGATAGAATGGCTCCCTCTCACGTGGAGGTGTAAGCATAGGTGGAGAAAGAAGATAAGCTTTGAGATCATCAAAGGCTTTTTAATAATGCTCATCCCATTCAAAATGAACGTTTTTACGGAGGAGATGATGAAAAGGTTGACAACGGTCTGAAAGTTGTGAGATAAAATGATGCACTACTTGAAGGCATCCTTGAAGACCACACAAATGCTTTATGTTGGAAGGAGGAGGCATCTCGATGATAGCTTTTATTTTTTTGGGATCGATCTCAATACCCCTGATAGAAATGATAAAGCCTAAGAGTTTACTAGTGAGAATGCCAAACACACATTTAGACAGATTTAGGAATAGAAAAAAATGAATGAGTCTCTCAAAGAGAGGCACAAGGATGAGAAGATGATCCTGATGGTGTTTGGATTTACCAAGGATGTCATCGACACAATCTTCTACATTTTTGTGTAAGAGGTCATGGAATATGTAGGTCATTTTCGGTTGATAAGTCACCCCTGTGTTGTTAAGACCAAAGGGCATGATGCGATAAAAAAAAGTCCCCCAAGGATTTATGAAGGAAATCTTGTGCTGATCCTCTGGTGCGATGAGAATTTGATTATACCCACAGAAACCATCCATCAGAGAAAGCATCTCGTGACCTACAGTTAAGTCCACGAGTTGGTCGATATTAGGTAGAGGGAAATCATCTTTTGGGCAAATGAGATTAAGATCTCGAAAGTCAGTGAAAATTCAAATTTTCCCAATAGCTTTGGTTACTGGTACTACATTTGAAACCCATTGTGGATACTCAATGGGTTGGATGAAGTTGGCAAAAAGCAAGCACTGTAGCTCTTCTTTGACAAGGAGAGCTACACGAGGATGCATCTTACGTAGTTTTTTGTTTAACTGGTTTGATGTCTGGAAGAGTAATGATACTGTGGACCATGATGTTAGGATCCAGGCCCATCATATTTTCATACAACCAATCAAATGCTTGGCGATGATGGGAAAGAATGCCGGAAAAGTCTCCTAACTCATGTGGGTTAAGATATTGGCCGACCTTAATGATGCAAGGGTCTTCAAAAGTCCCTATATTAAGGTTGATAGTGGCTTCATTGAGAAGTGTAGATGTGTCAGAAGGAATGGTTTTAGGAAGATAAGAATCCTCTACCCCCAGATAGGTAAGGATAGAATCTTCATCTCGCATAGTGGATAGTATTGATAGTAAGAGAGTCATCTCCGACTATTTTAGGGAAGACTAATGGTATGGATGTGAATTTTCCATTAGTCTTATAGGTTAGTGGACCTAAGGAAATGGTATTGACTAAAAAATAAACTAGGTGGGATGGAAATGGTGTCATCCTCATTAAGCGATGCTTCAGACCTGACGAGAGAAGATGGTTCCTCAATGGAAAGAGGCTGAGAGAGAATGGTGACGGTGGATTTTGAGAGAGGTTTGAACCCTAAACCAAAATTTTGATGTGGTTTAAGAGTTGGAATGGATGCGAGGTCATGCAAAATCTATTCATACTTTCCCAGGCCAGAGCCCTTCCATGCACATCGATATAGATAAGTTTTTGCAAATGCGGGATTCTGTAGACAATCAAACCCTGATGAATAGGGTTTGGCTCTAGGAGGAGAATCCAGATGATAGTGAGGTGTATTAAGACCACCAGATATGAATTTATTCTATTGATTGGGTAGACCAATGGTGTAATGCAGCCAAGATCTGGTTGATATTCAGGTTGTTTATCTGGCCTACCATACTCATTAGGTTTGAGATGGGTGTTGAAAGAGATAAGGGGAATCTCTCCTAGCGAAAAATGCTACAATGTATCTTCCAGATTTTGTAGATCTGGTAGTTTTGTTGCAGGTATGGAAGAAGATGATAGCCTCGTCAGGAGAATCAACGTTCTCCTTTAGAGGGATAGACCCTGTGGTCATGTCACATTGTGCGGACGGAAAAGGGTCTCCTGGATGAGTATAGATTTTGCCTTCATATTGATATTTTATGCATCGATGAAGGGTTGATGGAATGCATTGCATTGTACAGATCCAGGAGCATCTGAGGATCATATTGTAGTGGAATTTCCCTTCAACAATGTAAAAAATCTCGTGAAGTAGTTTCTTTCCTACCCGAATGGGCAGGACCACAGTTCCTAAAGTAACCACTAGCTGATCGTTAAATGATCGAAGGGCGAAAGGTGGTGGTGACACTACATTCTTTGGTAACTTAATTTACTCAAATGTGTGGGAGGAAATGACATTGAGTGCAGCACCACTATCGATCATAGTGCATTTTAACGTAGTTTTATTGATTTAAACTGTGATAAAGAGAGGAGCCTCTAAATCCTCAGAAGAAAGGGGAGGAATTTTAGAATCCTCAAAGGAGATGGTGGTTGATGGTCTATTCAATCCAACAACCATCTCGAAAGGTTGAGGCTCATCTGATTTCACCGCGATGTGGCGCAGATTATCAATCAGAGCCTGGTGATGCTAGGGAGATGACTGAATGAGGTCAAAAAGATACATTTTGACCGGAGCGTGGGTGAGTTGTTTCATAACACTCTCCTCAACTGACATGGGAATCTAAGCCTGAGGTGATGCATGAATAGAGACCCAAGGTCTTAGGGCTGATGAGGAAGGAGGAACTCCTTCGAGGGAAACAGAAATAACGACTCGTGGTTGAGAGGCTATAGAAGATGATGGATTATAGTACTGTTGTGTTCTAGTGGTGATACAAATTGCATTGATTTGAGAAGGTGGAAGATCATCCAGAGTGATACCAATAGAATTAAGGTCCTGAGTAGACCATTCAAGATCAGATGTAGTTGGGATGACAGGAGACACTTGTTCCTCCTCCTCTTCCAAGAGAAGATCAATTTCTTCCAAGAGGCTGTTAACGACATATTGCAGGGCTTTATACCCCTCGGTGTCATGACCTGGAGTGTGATGGTAAGCACAAATCAAATTAGACTTAAACCATGAAGGTTTTACTCCTTTAGGATTATAGGGTTTGATTGGAGGAAGATATATAGTTGAAGATTGGATAATTTGGTGAAGGATTTCAATATAAAATCCTGTAGACGAAGATGTGGACAGAGGTGAAGAAGGAACCTCTTTAGTTTTAGTGGACTACCGAGGTAAAAGAGCCTACATATCTGGTTTGATAGTCTTTTTAGGGACTCTTTTTCTCTTCTAAACATTGGGAGAATCAGCCTTAGGTGCTTGAGGTGGAAGCAAGTGAGGTAAGATTGATTTTAGTGGAGGAGGAGCTCCTAAGATAGATTTTGAAGATGATGAAGACATGACAAGTGTGTTAGTCCTTCAGAGATGAAGAAGGTTGTTTGGCTAAAACAGACGATGATTTAGATGAGACTGATTTAGATGGGGGAGTAGCTCCCAAAATAGATTTAATACGAGGCACAAAGGGTGCCTTGGTTTTTGGTGACGAAGATGATGGTTTTTATAAAAGAGGTGACACCTTTCCAATAGGTAAATCCACTTTACGAGGCATCGGTGAAGATGGTGTTATAGAAGAAGATGCCTTTTCAATGGACAAATCCACCCTTTTATGAGGCGTAGAGAGGGATTTTTGAGGGAAGACACCAAAAGTTTTGATGGTTTGGAAGATTGGTTTTCCCTTTTTAGGAATAGTGACAACTTCAACCGCATACGCTAATTGTTACCATTTCAGAGGAAGTAAAGGAGATGATACTGATGATGTGACTTTAGATTTAAACTCTAACTATTTATGTCTGAGTCCAGGATTCGGAAGTATAGGTGTCAATGCTATCTCTTTAGATGTTTCCTTAATAGGTAAGGAAGCACTGATGGCGGAAGAGGTAGGTAATGAAGAAGCAGTATCTTGTGCGGAGGGTACTTCAGATGTAGTAATCGTGGGTGTAATTATTGTAGGGAAAAGAGATAAGAAGAGTTAAAATTGAAGATTCTTCCTAAGGCATAGAATTTTTTAGAAGTATGGGTACGTTGACCAAAGGCATGGTCGTGGAAAAAATTGGAGTGACAGAAGTAGAAGAATCTGTATTGGAAATTTGAATGGAGGTAATTGACTCAACAACCGAAAGAATATCTGATGACGAGAAAAATGAAGATGACACTGTCTTAGGTATAGGTGGAATATCAGATAGAGAGGTAGAGAGAGACAACTCTGTTTGTAATAAGGAAGACTCAAAGATGGATCATCCAAGGATGGTGGAATCTTGGAATTTGAAGGAGCAGAAGGAAGTTCCGATTCAGTCGATACATTTTTGGATGATTCAAAATTAGAAGAAGAACCATCAGTAGAAATGAAGATGATAGTATGAGTGTTTTGTTTTTGAGATGCCGAAGCATCATTTTTTGGGGAATGATTTGGAAAAGGTTGTTTAAAAACATCAAGCACCTGATTTGAGGAAGCATTTGGGTTATCCAGAATGAGCTCATCTTTATCAATGAATTTTTAGACGAGATTTTTGAAGGTCTAACATCGTTCAATGTCATGACCTTTGCTTCTATGATAACAAAAATATTCATTTTCATGATACTAGAATGGTCATTCCTGGTTTCTCATCAAAATTTCTAATAGCAGGAAGTTTGATCATGTGAACTTCCAACATTTTTTCTAAGATAGAAGCATATAATTTCCCCTAACAAAGTAAAAGACCGAGATGAAGGAGGTCCTTTTTGAGAAGATGAAGAGTCTCTCCGAGGTGTTTGATTAGAAGTGTTATAAGATCATGATGTTTTTAACACGATAGCATTTGTGGACCCCTGATTCTTGTCTTTGTTAGAAGCGGAAGGGTTTCATTTTGTAAATCGAGAAAAATATGGTTTAGACTTAGAGTGAATTTTTAGCTTTCCTTGTTCAATGACGTGCAAGACTCAAGTTTGTGTGCCATCATAAAGCCTTCTTCAAATGTATGAAAGGTTTGAATCCTTAAAGTGGAGGAAATATGATTGGCGCAAGATCGAGTAAAAAACTTGATTTTTTGAGATTAAGGGTGGGAGAAAGACAATTGATTTATTATTCCTCTCCAACAAGTGACAAAGTCTGCAATAGACTCGTCATTGAATTGAAAAATGTTATAAAGATCTATGATCGAGATATTATGTGTGATGTTTATTGAAAATTTTTCAACAAAAATCTGGGCTAATTGAGAGAAAGAAAATAGAGAGTGTTGGGGTATGTTATTGTACTAGTCTAAAGTGGGCCCTGCTAAAGACATAGGAAAGGTACAAAGCATAAGCTCCTAGTCCTAGAACTATAAGATAACAAGCGTGTTTAATTACTCGTAAGATGTTTTTGAGGATCCTCCCAACTATGAAATTTTGAGAAGTTAGGAAGTTTGCATTGGGGAGGATAAGGATTAAAAGCCACTGATGGATGAATCAGTTCATTACATACTTCTTCAAAAGAGTATGAAAGGTGAGCCCCTTTGGTGGCGGCTTCTAGGTCGATGATTTTCTTGAAAAGAAGTTGGATGACATCAGATTGAGGAGGGGGCATCTTGATATGTCCCGTATGAGAAGCAAATGGTATGTTTTGTTGAGGCGTTAATGGGAGATTGATATGCTGATTAATAGGATGATAAGAGGAATAACCAGGCATTTTGGGTGATGCCTGGCAAGGTATTTGGTGTGAAGGAGCCTGAGTATAAACAGGTTGTGAGATGACAAGTGGTTCAGAGAAAGGTGATTGAATGAAAGATGAAGCCTGTGATTAGTGGGTTCCTACACTTTCTGACTGAATCGAAATGGATTGAGGAATGTGGGTGTTTATTTGATTTGATATAGTGGGAAACAAAATCTATGAATGAGGATTTTGACTACCAGATTGGTTATTAATGGTGTCGATGCCAAAGGATGGGTAAAAGTCACTGTCGCTAGAGCATTGGAAGAAAGATTAGCTGGAAGATGAGAAGGGGGAACCAATTGACTCGTAGGAGGGGGTTTGGTCACAGAGAGATACTGACCCTGAGATATAATAGACAACAGGGAAGAATTAACAACAATTTGTGGGAGTGTGGATGCACTCATCACAGCTAAAGAAGAGGGCCTCTTGAAATTAGGTTGTGGGGTAGCTGAGGTATCTGTGGCACTAGGGATAGGCAGGGTCATTTGAGAACCAATCGACATGGTTGGTGGAAGAGAAAAAGGAGGCATAGAGGTGCCACCTTCTTTTGTGGTTCGAGGTAAGAAGAAGCATGCTAACTGCTCTATGAAAGCATGGGATGGATCATGAGAATAATCGTAAAATTTCTGGATCGACAGTCCTTGATCAGATATTCGAGTAGACTTATGCAGTAAGTAGTCCATAAGGGCTACCGGTTTGTGATCAAGGAGTGCCTGAAATTCAAGATCTCTATAAGGAACATACTCTATATTAGAAGTAGATGACACCTTTGAAGGACTTGGGGAAGTCGGTCATGATGGGATCACTTTAGGATAATAGAAAGGACTATACGACCAAGATGGGGAACTAACAAATAGTGGTACCAAAGAAGACCCGAGGGGTGCCAAAAAATCCACATTAGCGGGGGTCTCGGATGAGGAAGATGCCAGTTGAGCCATTTTTCTAGATTGTGACAGGGTGATGACTGTCATAAATAAGCAAAAACACAGAAAGAGTTTAACCTAATTAATGCACAGACAATTCAAGTAGTGTAGGAGATTATCTTTTTTTAGATTTCCATGCTTTTTAATATTGAAAACGTTAGGGAAGGATTTTTAGAATGGGGACTACTCAATTGGCCAAACTAAGGATTGTTTGGGGAATGTTTTGGTGAGGATTCCCAAAGGCACTTCAGTAAAAGACTGGTATATGGTGTGATATAGGGGCCTGCCCCTGCACTTGACACACCGCTGCGATAAGGGAGTTGGGTGCTTTGCCAATATATACCAGGACTTTTGTGAATTTATAGTGTGGCCCGAGTACCATGTAGGCTCTTCCTCTTAGATGTCACTTCCAAGTAGGCGAGGGTAGGGAAGGAGTTCTTGCTTTATACCTAGTGATTTTGGCTTTGTGTGCAAAGGTGAAAAATAAAAAATCAAATAGTGTCACTACCGATTTTGATCAATTTTCCAACATATTTAGAGAACAAGGTGAAGAACATACACCAGAAACGAAAAAAAAATGTTATTTTTAAGCACTAAAACCGAAGTGTTTGATTTCAATGAAGACAAGTCAAACAAGTTTTTTCCCAATGTGATTAATTCATTTTAGGTACCAACACCAAAGTGTTTGAGTGTGATAAAAAAAACAAACAATTTATTTTTAAGTTCTTAAAAAGGAGAAAACACCACAAAAGAGAAATACCTGTAGATTTAGCTCTCCAAGGTGTGTGGAATTCAAAAAGTGCATTTCTCTTCACCTTGAACAATCCCGCGAACAAGAAAATTGCTTCGCAAAATAGGGTTAAGAAAAACACGCAAAACAAATCCAACAAGATACTAGTGGGAAGGGAATTTCTATTTTAAGAAACTAGAAAACTTTCAATAAAATGACAATTTTGCACAAAGAGATGAATCAAAAATGCAACTTTGAAATCAAATAAAGAATTTAGTAATTTAGAAATAGAAATAGAAATTGAGATTTGCAAAAAAAGAAGGGACCCTACTTTGTAAATTTAGAAATGAAAGAAGCAAGACCGAAATGATGAAAGGAAATGCTGAAGAGCAATTGATGAAAATCAATGAAGAAAAAGAACAAAGCTCAAAACTAGATAAGAAATGAACTTACCAATAAGGGACTTTGGTGGGGTCCCACTGGGCATGCCAGAATGTAGATCAAGAATTTCTGTGCTTGTTACCTGTCTAAGTTAATGCACCAAACTAAACACAAAAACCCTAAAAAACTCAAATAAAGTCGATACTTGATTAATTGGACAAGATTCGAAGACGTGGATGGAGAGAAACCCTGATGGAATTAAGACGGGTGCACATGAGAAATACTGCGGAGTAGATCCAAGAAACCTGTGATGCATGAATACTTGACAAAAAAAGATGACGTTAGAATATATAAGGGTGAATTGCCCAGAAAGCGGGTCGAGGAAGCGATTAGCTTCCTCAGTGGATGTCATTTCACGTTTTCAATTAAGAATAAAGGCATACATGATAAAATATGTAAGCAAATGTTTAATTTTTCTAATTTTAAGTTGCAGATAGAATGTATAAACAACAGCAGAAACTGAAAGAAAGAAGTAAACTGTAAAAACAAAGATGAAATTGTGTCACCCAGATTCTGTACCTTTCTGTAGACCGGTCGGAGTCGATCGGACAGTGATTGGCGTCGATGGTTTTTAACGGCTCCGATTTAGATAAATCAGCATCGATTAAAGATGGGTCGTCGTCGACCGGGAAGGAATTACAAAAATCTTGACTGATGATTGGATTGTGGAGACCTACAGGAGCTGAAAAGATGTGGACAGAGTTCTACCTTGGTTGGAGGGAGAAATGGAGTCACCTAGAGATTGAAGAACCTAAGTGATATCGATATTATGCGGGAAGAATAATGGTGCACCTCTCCGGGATTGATCTGGACATAATTCACTTTCTCTCAATTGATAGCTTCAAGATTCGCTCAATATTTCTCACTATTTCTCAAGTCTCTACCGTCCAACCATAACTGAGTTTAGGTCGTGTATTTATAGTCGGCGCCGACTGAGGTAAAATTGGCGTAGCTCCAAAAAATTGGCGCCGATCGAGAAATGGTTGGCACCGATCAGGGAACAGACTCCCAAAGTTTCTGAAAAGGGACAAGTTGTGAGGACAAGAATATTATCCCTCTAACTCAAATATGGGAAAAATCCCACTGGATGGTTCTAGGAGAGGAGAAATAGGTGGGATGAATGGAAAATAATAGCACGGGAGGTTGAGAAGTGATATGAGGTGAATAAGTAGAAGTGGAGTAAATGTAGAATATAGAATTACATGGTTAATGTTTAATTAACCATGGGTGAAATATAATTGGGTGCAGCAAACTTAGGATATGAATTTAAATTAGATATTTAATTAATACCCTAAGAGAGAATTAGTGACACAAAAGTGCACCGGGTTACCCGAGAATAGAAGAGGTAAGCGAACACGAGGGACACTAAATTGAGTAACCAATTTTATGTGTCTATAGATTGATGGATATTTTTAAGGTCTTAGAAAACATGTCTAAGTGTGATCCATTCCTTGATGATTATATTTTGGTTTAGGACACTCCTTGGTTGACGAGTTTCTTGTATTGGTGTTTTAGGGCTTGTTGGGTCCTAATGGAGGTCTAGAAGGGTGTAGATGATCTTGGTGAGCTATGTGGTCCTCTGGGTGATGTTTTTATCATGTTATTATGATGTGGGAAGTTTTTTTACTCTATGTTGGCTGACCCAACTAAATTATAACAAAGAAACAAGTATATAAGCAAGTTAAGAAAACTCATTTGAGCTAGTTGTGTATGAGAGGGAAAAGTGTGACCTAGAGGAGAGTTATTGGAGTTGTTAGAGGTCTTTGTGACCATCATGAGATAAGGTATGGGAGAGATAGGGAAAATGATCAAATCATATTGAAGAATATGTATGTGATCAGGGAAGGCTAGACAGGTGTTTTGAGAAAGATAGAGAGGAGAGTGAGCTTTATGGTGTCATATTGAAAAGCAAATTTAGGTGGCTGAGTTAGTGCTTGGTCATCTTGGGGGTTGTAGTGTCCTTGTAGGATTAGTGTCCAAATAAAGTAGGGGTCGGTGCCTCACTAAAAACATCTCTCATGATGTGTAATATTCATTAGATTCCTTTGTTTTATGTAATAGATGCAGAAGTTGAGTGGGGTTTCTTCCCCTTGAGGTTTTCCCACTCATATATAGTGTTCATGTGTACTTGTGTTCTTAATTTCTCATGTGTATTATTTGAATGTGTATGGTTTAATCATCTTAATGTTCAAAGGTTTATAATAATGAATTTTTAATGGATTGAAATTTTTAAATGATTGTTTCACCCCCCTCTCATTCCATTGTGCTTCTAACAATTGGTATTAGAGAAAAGTATTTTTGAAGAAATTTTAACCACTTAAAGGATATCCTTGAAGCACAACAATGGGAAAATCATCTGATGTTAAAAAAAATATTAGAAAGAAGAATGAAATTACATAGTCCTTTGTTTTTTGATTAAAAGATCAAATCTTTTTTATGGAGGTTGAGAATAATTACGTCATCAAAGAGTTGGAATCCCAAGTTAGGAGTGTGATAGAATCCCTAAAAGTAAAATAAGAAGAATGTTGTACGATCAAGTCTGAAGTAGAAACCCTAAGTGCCAAAGAGGTAGATTGCATCAGGTATGAAGATGATTTGAAATCCCTAAATAAAAAGTTGGCGCAATAATCTAATAGATTGAATATCTATGAGAGTTTTGAAAAGAGATATAAGGATCTAGATGGTACGTTGAAAAATCAAAGGTTATCTAGTGATAGAACAAGCTTAGGTTTCAAAGGAGATCACATGAAGAGTTATGAATATGAAAAGGAAGGACCTATTGCTGATGTAGACATGAAGGATACCAATAATACATATTCAATAAGGTCTAACTCTGTTAGACAACCAAATTCAATGAGGTATAGTCAATATTTCAATGGTTATTGTTATACATGCAATGAATTTGATCATAGAGCTAGATATTGCAAAAGAAGGTCATCAAGGAATGAGTATTCATAAGATTATGAAATTTATTTCATAGGTAAATTTTATTCATGGTATGAATTTTTTCATAAGGATATGAATTGTGGTTGGAACCTCTTCTCATATCAGTCAAGAGGTAAGAATATTACGGTGTCCTATAATTGTCATAAATTAGGCCACATTGCTAGATTTTGTTTTCAAAATGAGTCTCCAAGGTAAAGAAGTTGATTTCAAGCTCCTAAAAGGAAATATTAAAGAGTGTTCAACAAGAATATCAATACTAAGCATTAGTATGTAAGAAAGTATGGTTACATAACATAGTTAAAGAGGAAAATGAACTAGTCAAGATCAGCTTGAAATGAAGACATGCAGATAACGAAAAGGAAACATGCAAGGATTCTAAATTTGATCAGTAAAAAATTCAAAAAGGGATGTTTGTAATGATTTAGAATGAGCTATTTGTTGAGGAGAACCATATGAGTTTTACAAGTTTTTAATAAGAAGAAGAAGAGATGGCAGATGAAATCATCAATCCTAACGTGCTAAAGAAGAGAAAGAGGACATCAAGGGCTAACTGTAAGTTAGATGAAAAGAAGGTGGAGACTTTGGGCTATTTTGGTGATTTCATATTGTTCAATTCCCTAATATGATGTGATTTATTCATTATGCCTCTTCTATACATTCCTCGCTCATGAGAAATCATTGAAGGTTGATTTCTGCGTATGAATCATGATACGGTATGAGATCTTGTTTTATCAATTCATATAATTATCTCCTAAGAAGTGTATAAGGTTTCAAAAGTTGTGTCATTTTAAATGAAGACTTGGTTAGTCATGTGACAAGGTCAGAGGAAGTATTAGCATCAAGAAATTATACAGGTGTGTGTACCAAGAAGGTCTATAGAAGTTTGATCATCAATTCTAGGAGGTAGTCATTTTTTACAGGGTTTCTCCAAGTTGGAAAGTAAGGTCTCTGACTATCAAAATCTACAAATGTTGGTTTGGAAATTCTTAGAGGTATAATATTGAAGGTAATAGGTGTGTAAGTCTAATCACTATGTCATGTTTGTCAAGAAAAAGTTGGTTATGAGTAGCATGTTATCTTAGTTCTCTTGAAGAATTGTAGATATGTCATAGTCATGATCAAAGAAAAGTTACTCAAGGATGAAAAATAGTCCATTGACCTAAGTGAAAATGAGGTGTAAGGTAAAAATGAAGAGATATATTAGTATGATTTCCTAGGTAGAAAATTTCCTTGTGAAGATGATCTATATACAAAACATGAAGGTACAAGTGTCTTGTTGATCTTGGGGGTGGATGACAGAGTTTGAGAAGTTTAAGCAAGGATCAAATAAGGTTTGTAAGCATGCTCAACTTAGTAATATCAAGAAAATTCTGCACCCTAAGAAGGATTCCTAGTTCTAAGGACATGATGCTCTCAAAGTATGTATCTTGTGTATAATAACTTGAAAATTCAAGGAAGGATATTTGTGAAACTTGCAAACATGTTGATCTCTTGAAGATATGACTTGCTCTGATTATAAAGGACTATGTGTGTGGAATCTAGAAGTATGTTGATCATGAAAGATATGGTTGAAGGAAAATTGTTATGTTTAATTCAGATGGTATAGCTTCATGTATAAGGTCTTGTCCTAAATAGATGATTCTAAGAGGAATTTGTAGTTGAATATGTATGGTGACAATATTGATGATGCCATAGAAGCTTAAGGTCTCTATTCTAGGAATGCAATAGGTAAATGTTCCATTGTTCTTTATGATCATTATTCTGAGTTTTGAAATGATTGTTAGGCTCTAACAACCTAATTTTTTGTATCAATCATATGGATAAAGTTGTGTTGATAGTGGTCCATGAAGTTTCAAGTAGGTATTTTATCGCATCATGTTTGTTCTAAAGATGATTTTTAAGGTAATGTGTGGAGACACAATTATAAGAAAATAAGATAGGTTGGTAGTATAGTAGAAAGTGTTTCTGAGGCCATGAAAAGGGATCTTGAGGATATAGCTAATTCCATTATAGTGATTTACAGATCTGAGTAACAGCTATGCAGAGATCCAAGATATTAAGTGATGATTAGAGGAATATAAGCATTCAGGGTTAGAAATATTGGAAGTACCACAAGGAAGGGATCATATCTTCATGGAAATAGATAAGAGATGATCAAGTCCTCTCCTTCTTTGCAAGATCCTTGTTTATTATTCATCCAATGCGATTCTTGAATCATGGTCCTCCCCTTCTTCATAGGACCTTCTTCATCAATCACCCCCATGAAGTATTCCTCCTTTTAAGATTCGTATTGTTGATGCAAAATCACAGCACCCCCTGGATGCAGATCAGGCTTCTAGGTTGATCACTCAGGCATCCAGTGTGACTGCACCAACATGGAAACCTCTCTCCAGGCGTGGGACCTATAAAATGAGAAAGGAATCTCCAGAGAAGGCTGGTTCCTGCTCCTAAACTACCTGCCACAAGCTATTCCAGTGCAGGCAAGCTAATCTAATCCTAATCTAACCATGCCAAGGAGACAGAGAGAGAGAGAGAGAAGGGAAAAACAGCTAAAGCCCTACACTAAAATGGTGATACACCAGAGAAGGAGAATGTTGAAACATCTATCAAAACTGTCATTGGGGCAAAGAGAGGTGAGTGATGGGAAGGATGGACAGATGCATCATAGGCCCAAGGATAGATTTCACACAGAAAATGTCCCAAAACTCCATGAACACAGCTCCAAACCTGCAATGAACATTCGAACATGCACAAATACTTGCAATGAAGAGAGGCAAGAAGATAACAAGCAAAAACAAGGAAGGATGGACAGATGCATCACAAAACACGTTTTTTTGCTCCAGAAGTTTGCACAGAACATCATTCCATTAGTAAAAGGAAAAAACGCCATTACAGAGCAAGGGAGGAGGCTCGAGCTCCATTTTCAACCCTAGAGAAGAAAAGAAGGGAGGGCAGAGCAGAAAGAATGAACCCCCTCAAAATGAGCCAAATCTGGCTTTTTACATTGCAATGGGTCGAGCCCAGGGGACAGAAACGTGGGAAAACGTGCAAGCCCATTCCTCATTGACTGCAGATGCATTAAATCAGCATGGAGGATCTTACCAACCCATACCCTGTCATTTTGAGTGATTTTGGAGGAGAATGCGACCCATGTGCATTAATTTGGCCGCTAAAATGTCACTTCTGGCCGTACACAAGAAGAATGCGACCCATTAGCATTAAAACAGGTTGTTGAAACGTCGCTTCTGGCCATTATCACGCGTCAGAGACGTTTCTCTATTTTCTCTCTTCAGACTGCACCAAAACTCAAGATTGATCCCAGAATCAAGTAGAGAATTTCATAAGCTTTCCGTTAATTTAAAGAACGTGCAAATCCGAGCTCTGGATCAAAAGTTATGGAGGTCTGAAGTTCTAGGGCACAAAACAGGCGAAAACGTGTTTTGAAATCTTTCCCGCACTCTGCCACTTGGATGACACATGGCACACTCTGATTGGTCGCGTGATTCTCTCTCCTCCACCTTTCAGCGGGCTTTCTTTTGAAATTTTGACCTTTTGATGATTTTGGGAAATTTTCCACCTTTTTCCCCGTGCCCCCCGCCACTTGTATGACACGTGGCATGATCTTGTTGGAGGACAGGGCGCGGGGCTTCCTTTACTTTTAGCCTTTTTGGGGAACTCGGCCAAATTCTCTAACTTCTCCCCGAGCTCTGCACTTCCCTGCTCTATTGGACACGTGTCCAATTCCTATTGGCTCGGGCCAGCGCTTCAAAACCTTGCCCCTTTGACTTTTGGACTTTTCTCTTGTGAGGACGTGTGGCAGGCTTCTTATTGGTTTTCGGGCTTTTCGGCTCTCCGCGTCCCGCGCATACCCCTCTGTCCCATTTGGCACAGTGCTCCTTGTGCTGATTTCGGCCGAACTGGCCGGTTCGCGTCCATTTGTCCCAAATGTCCCTATTGCTTCCGGACTGCCTCGACTCTTTTCACCCCAGTTCAGCCGGTTCGCGTCCTCGCAACCCAGATGTCCCAAATGCTTCCGGACTTGTTTGTGCTCATTTCGGCCGAACCGGCCGGTTCGGGTCTTTTTGTCCCACTTGTCCCACTTGCTTAGCGGGCCGCCTAGACTCTTTTCGGCCGATCCGCGCCTTTCTGTCCCACACGTCCCAAAGGCGACCTTGAGCAGGGACTTAGCCAATTTTCACGATTTTTCCTGGATCAACCTACTTGCCTTTCTGAAAATTTTTCGCATTTTCTCAGAGCTTGCTCCTTCCTTCTTCGGCCAGGGGAGTTAGAAAAATATCTGAGGGAACCTCAGAAACATGATGTTTGCTCTGAATCAATCAATGTGCCTGGGACTTGAATATTCTGATGCATGTTATCAAAATTACCCGGGGGGGTGAATTTTGGATAACAGTTTGGTGAGTCAGCGGGGTCATCTGCCTGCTAGATGAAATGATCAGTAGCCTAAAGCAATCCATTGGGCATGGAGTCATGAGTAGTAGCCTGAAAACTAATCTGAACTTTGAAAACCTCCCTCTGAGCTGTTAAATCCCGCTGGGCATGGAGTCATTCTCACCAAAAACTACTGAAATGAACAGTGCAAGAGCAAAACCAGCAACACCAAAAACTATGTATAGAACTGAAAATCATACATGCCCCAAATGGAACATGCAGAGTGTGCACAAGCACTTCTTCTACTGAAAGCAAACCTAGCTACTCTACTCTAACTGGAAGCAAAGGCAAGCTAAACAAACCCTGCAACTGGTTGTGAGAAATAGCTTCCTTTCTTCAAAATTGGCAAGCCATGCAATTGATTTGGCACTGATCATGGCTGTTTGGATGGATGGAAAATCAACAAGAAGCTGGTCTTCAATCCAAATCATCAAGGTATCAACTGAAAAAATCCAATACCTCTTTTAGTTGCTCTGCATTTGGATTGAAGAGGTATGGCAGCTGATCCTTGGTACTTTGTAGCTCATCCTCATGCCCCAGAAGTGAGCATGACCGGTTGTGGCTTCTCCTTTGGCTCCAATGAAGCCAAATACCTGATTGGACAAGGTATGGTCCTTTGAGTATGCCCATTGCTGTGATTTTCAACTCCAAGAATGGAGTCTTCTTGTAGGACCCTCTGAGGTGGATGATGTGGAAGAAATGGTGGAATTCTTCTGTTCTTTCTCTTCCTCCAATGAAGAATAGGGAAGATTAAAATCTTCCAATTTTGATTCCAAAGGGATGCTATAAGATGCAGGCTGTTGCAAATGAATGCTCTCCTTCATGGCAGCAGGCTCTGGTGTTTGGAATGTGGATGATGAAAGAGAGAATGGTGAAAACTCAACCGGCTCCTCTCCATCAAAACAGTCCTCCAAATTTGATAGATAAACTACCTCATGGCTGTCCTGCTGCAAATGTTCAACTTCCTCCATGGTGTCCTCTTGATCTGTAACTTGACCACCATGGTTTCCTTCACTCTCCAATATTGAGTTTGAGAGATCAAACTCCTCTTTAGTACTAGAACTTGAGAGAGATGAAGTGGAAAGAAGAACTGAAGGTTCTCCTGTAGCCTGCTTTGTGCTTAAAAGCCCTTGGATCTGCACTTTTCTCCTCCACAGCTAGAATGTGCTCCTCTTCTTTCGGATTTGGAGCAGCTTCTCCTTCCTCCAATGTTTGAAGGCAATCTTGCTCTTGATAAAACTCTTCCTCTAGCATGAAGTTTGTCAAGTCAAACTCTTCATTCTGCTGCTCTAGAGGACAAGTTGGGGCTGCAAGATCTTCTTCTTTAACAAAATCAGTCCTCACCACCATTCGTTCAACCTTAGCCTCTTCTGTAGGCTTAACCATCAAGGGGATCTTTGTCATCCCAAATCTAAGAGCCCAACTCTTCAGACTTTGAATTTCTTCCTCTTTGTTGGCACTCTCTTTTTGCTGTTGCTTTCCTTGACTGGCATTCTGATTTTCATCCTCCCAACATGGATTTGGGAATGCAAGAGGAGGAATGGGTTGAAACTCAACCGATTTTACATTTTTTTTGTGGTGGTGGAGGAGGTGAAACCTCTTGTTTCTTTGGAGGAGGGGGTGTTTCTGTTAGCTCTTGTGGAGGGGATGACCGTTTGGAAGGGAAAAGGAAAGAAGAATTAAGATGGGGTGGAAGACTAGGGGATGTAGGGATGGATTCAACACTTGGGACAACAGATGGAGGGTTTGAAACTTGACACTGCTGAAATGAAACAGATTAGGAAAAGAGGAAAATAAAAGGCATGAGATGATGTGCTTACCCGTTGACAAGGTTGTTGAATACTTCTCTCATACACCTCTATTTCTTCAATCCACTTAGCAAGTAAAGGCAGCGTTGCAATCATGAAGTTAAGCTTCTCCTGAGGGCTGTAATGCCTTGGAAAAGGTCCCACCCATGGATAGGGTGCTCCACAACCGATTCCAAAAGCTTTCATTTTTGCTTGAGCCCTGGACTGTGCCATCCCCACCTCCATCTTTTGGATTTTCTCCAACAGACCAGCATCTTGGATCTGATGGTCTTCATTGTCTGCATACTCTTGCTCGTGGAAAGATCCATAGCCAAACTGACTTTGGCACTACTGTTCATATGAGTATGCATGCTGATCTTGAATCTGCTCAAAATGCTGATTTGGAGGATTTGTAGAACATGTTGGAGGTGGAATATACTGCTGTTGCTGATGTGAATTCCATGATGGAAATGAAGTCATGATTGCACAACTTCATAGAATGAAAGAATGATGGAAGAGATGGAAGGAAGAATGGATGAAAATGGATGAAAATGAATGGAAGGGAAGGTCTGTAACTTCAGAGATGGGTTGTTGACCAGATGGAGTCGCCAGATGTGTTTGCAAGTGCCTCCAAAGGCTGAAATCTTCATAGGAACACATCAACCTACAAAAGATGAAGTGAAAGACCTCTAAGCTCCCACCCAGCATGCCAAAACTGTTGATGCAAAATCACAGCACCCCTGGATGTAGATCAGGCTTCTAGGTTGATCACTCAGGCATCCAGTGTGACTACACAACATGGAAACATCTCTCCAAGCGTGGGACCTATAAAATGAGAAAGGAATCTCCAGAGAAGGCTGGTTTCTGCTCCTAAACTACCTGCCACAAGCTATTCCAGTGCAGGCAAGCTAATCTAATCCTAATCTAACCATGCCAAGGAGACAGAGAGAGAGAGAAGGGAAAAACAACTAAAGCCTACACTAAAACGGTGATACACCAGAGAAGGAGAATGTTGAACATCTATCAAAACTGCCATGGGGAAAAGAGAGGTGAGCGATGGGAAGGATGGACAGATGCATCATAGGCCCAAGGATAGATTTCACACAGAAAATGTCCCAAAACTCCATGAACACAGCTCCAAACCTACAATGAACATTCGAACATGCACAGATACCTACAATGAAGAGAGGCAAGAAGAGAACAAGCAAAAATGAGGAAGGATGGACAGATGCATCACAAAACACGTTTTGTTGCTCCAGAAGTTTTCACAGAACATCATTCCATTAGTAAAAGGCAAAAACGCCATTACAGAGCAAGGGAGGAGGCTCGAGCTCCATTTTCAACCTTAGAGAAGAAAAGAAGGGGAGGGCAGAGTAGAAAGAATGAACCCCCTCAAAATGAGCCAAATCTGGCTTTTTACATTGCATGGGTCGAGCCCAGGGGACAGAAACATGGGAAAACGTGCAAGCCCATTCCTCATTGACTGCAGATGCATTAAATCAGCATGGAGGATCTTACCAACCCATACCCTGTCATTTTGAGCAATTTTTGGAGGAGAATGCGACCCATGTGCATTAATTTGGCCACTAAAATGTCACTTCTGGCCGTGCACAAGATGAATGCGACCCATTAGCATTAAAACAGGTTGTTGAAACGTCGCTCTTCTGGCCATTATCACGCATCAGAGACGTTTCTCGATTTTCTCTCTTCAGACTGCACCAAAACTCGAGATTGATCCCTGAATCATGTAGAGAATTTCATAAGCTTTCTGTTGATATAAAGAACGTGCAAATCCGAGCTCTGGATCGAAAGTTATGGAGGTCTGAAGTTCTAGGGCACAAAACAGGCAAAAACGTGTTTTGAAATCTTTCCCGCACTCTGCCACTTGGATGACACATGGCATGCTCTGATTGGTCACGTGATTTTCTCTCCTCCACCTTTCGGCGGGATTTCTTTTGAAATTTTGACCTTTTGATGATTTTGGGAATTTTCCACCTTTTTCCCCGCGCCCCACCGCCACTTGTATGACACGTGGCATGATCTTGTTGGAGGACAGGGTGCGGGGCTTCCTTTACTTTTAGCCTTTTTGGGGAACTCAGCCAAATTCTCTAACTTCTCCCTGAGCTCCGCACTTCCCTGCTCTATTGGACACGTGTCCAAATTCCTATTGGCTCGGGCTAGCGCTTCAAACCTTGCCCCTTTGACTTTTGGAATTTTCTCTTGTGAGGACGCGTGGCAGCTTTTTATTAGTTTTCAGGATTTTCGGCTCTCCGCGTCCCGCGCGTCCCCTCTGTCCCATTTGGCACAGTGCTCCTTGTGCTGATTTCGGCCGAACCGGTCGGTTCGCATCCATTTGTCCCAAATGTCCCTGTTGCTTCCGGACTGCCTCGACTCTTTTCGCCCAGTTCGGCCGGTTCGCGTCCTCCGCGGCCCAGATGTCCCAAATGCTTCCGGACTGTTTGTGCTCATTTCAGCCGAACCGTCCAGTTCGGGTCCTTTTTGTCCCACTTGTCCCACTTGCTTGGCGGGCCGCCTGGACTCTTTTCGGCCGATCCGCGCCTTTCTGTCCCACACATCCCAAAGGCGACCTTGAGCAGGACTTAGCCAATTTTCACGATTTTTCCTGGATCAACCTACTTGCCTTTCTGCAATTTTTTCGCATTTTCTCAGAGCTTGCTCCTTCCTTCTTCGGCCAGGGGGAGTTAGTAAAATATCTGAGGGAACCTCAGAAACATGATGTTTGCTCTGAATCAATCAATGCGACTGGGACTTGAATATTCTGATGCATGTTATCAAAATTACCCGGGGGGGTGAATTTTGGATAACACGTATGACTCAAATTCATTCTATTTAAATGTCTGAATTGACCCATGTGTGATAATCTATAGACTTTAGACTTAATCCTATTAGTTTACAGATGATATACCATCATTTAAGTAGGTCCTCACCACCTTCTTCTACTCCTGAGACATCTAACTCCATATATTCTTCATCCCCCACGTCATCTTCTTCTATCAATCATCATCAAATATATTCTAATTTTTCCACACCAATTTCACCTATTTCTTCCAATCAACCCCTGGTGGTCGATCAAAAAAATCATACCGATTGACCTCTTTCAAAATAAAGAAACAATCAGGGAATTTACAGGGGCACATGAAGATATTCCTTTAGTAGATTACGAGAAAGGATTCTCTTTAGAATTTTATGCATCCCAATATTGTGAGGAAAAGCTTGATTCCTTTATCAATAAACGGAGGAAGAGCCTCATATCATACAACTTGATCATCCTCTTATTCTTCCATCTTCACATTCTTCATTATGTGATGAAACTTGTGGGTATTTCACTAATCTAGGGCCTATCTTATCATCACCCAATCAATATTTTTTATCAAAATTAATCAATCACAATCTCTTAGGGGTTTAATGTCAAGTAGCCCTTAATCTTTGTCTAGGTGTGGTTCACCTTCTAGTAGCTCTCCTTCCGCTATTTATGGGATATTTTCAAGTAGTCCAATATCTACTATTCTTGAGGCATGTTCAACTAGCCCCTTGTCTTCTATGTATGGGGTTACCCCTGGGTAGTCCATCCTCTTCTATTCTTGGGCCAAATCCTAGTATCCCATCATCTTACATCTATGGTTCAGTGTCCATATTATCCCTTCTTCTTCTATTCTTGGAATCATGTCCAACTAGCCCATAGTCTTTTGTCTATATATGTCACCCCGGGTAGTCCCATCATCTTCTATTCTTGGGCCACTTATAATAGTAGCCCATAATCTTACATCTAAGGGTTGCTTCGTGAAGACATTATCATCCCCTTCTTCTTATATTCTTGGGTCACCTCCTAGTAGCCCTTCTTTGTCTATACTAGGGCCACATCCAAGTAGCCTTCCATCTTCAATTTTTGGCTCGCCTCTTGATAAGGATTCCATATTCTTCAATTCTTGGACCATATCCTTTTTTTCCATCACATTCTCCTTCTACGAATGATTGTGTCAATCCCATCATCATTTCTCATATCAATTCTAAATTTCCATGTTCTTCTCCCACTTCCTGGGATTAAACAAGTCAAGCATTAGCCTATAAGAAACCTAGACAAGTTCTTTACCAAGCTAAGAGAAAAACACCGAAGATCTCCAAAGCTCCCAACGACTCAAATGATTATAAAATTCAAAATTAAATGCGATTCCATAATGCACATCAAAATACCCATCAAGTATGGTGCAAAGTGCAAAACCTATGGATAGGGAACTCAAGCTCCCACATATTTAACCCATGTTTCAAAACAAATCACAATCATTTGTTGAGTGTGAGCTCACCAAGATCATCGAGATTGGGGATAATATTACACTTGATAGACAAACATGCTTAGTCTCTCTTATCATTAGAAATCATGAACCATCATTATTGGATCCTATCATGCAAAGTAACATGTTTCATCCCGATAACCATCAAAAAATAAAAATATCACAAAATATTTCAAAAATACAAAAAAATAAAAAACATTAAAATATTACAAAATAAGGTACAAAGATCAAACATCGCAATCAGGTATTGCGTACACATGGATGTTATTTCTCCCCCTTTCTTTCATATTTCTCTATAAGTCATCCACCATTTTCATCCATTTGATGAATTTTGGTTAGCTTATTTCATACACATTTTGTGACATTTATCTCTATGGTATCCATTTGACCTTGGTATTTCATATCCTTGGTAAATTAAAGAACAATTGACTTCTTAGAGATCCAATCACTATCTACATATAATAAAATTGTTGGAAAAGAATTTTTTTGGCATATTTGTTGACACTAGCCAATGTTGTCATCATAATTCCAAATTCCACATACTTCCATCAAGACATCAATGGTTCTTAATCCCTTTTCAAACAAGAGAGCTGAAATAAGTTTTCAGAAAGCAAAAGAATCAAAATCAATTAATCAAAAAGTAAAAGCTAAAAGCAAAAGTAAATTGATATATAACTCTCTCTTGGGGTGTTTCCAATAATCTCTCTCAAGGATTTGGACTAGTCATCCTAGAAATAGAAAAATGTTTTGATGAAAAGCATATTGTGATCTACCACCACTACAATAGAAACTTGGTTGGCAATCGATTGCAATGTATAACTATGCTTTCATAATCCATGTGATCCAATCACCTTTCAAACTGATTCATGCCTGCATATTGAGCTGGGATGATCCTCTCACATTCAAACCTGAAATCTGATCAACTGATAAGCTTCAAGAGTTATTTAATTACTCACTTGCTTAAGCATGAAAAAGCTCGCATTTGAAGTAATTAGGTTTAGTCATTCTTACCACGTAGTTACCGTTTGGACCTTGTTCAAAATATATCTAATAGCGCATGTCTTGTCTTAGAATTTATGCCTTGGTACTACTCACTAATGTCACCAACTGCCATCTAATTGCTTTTGACTAATGTGAATTTTCTATTCTTTAAAAATAGTTCACATCTTCTACGTGCTATCACATTTCCTCTATAGCCATGTCTACCATGCAAGATTGTCCCCTTTTAATAATGACAATGATCAATCTTAATTTCAAACATAACATATGTTTTCTTCCCCAGCTTGCGCTGGTATTATATTTGCTCACTATCTCAAAATTGAACTTATTTTATAGTATCCTTACTTCCCCTACAGCGCATGAATATCTCTTATTTTCAATAGTTGGGCCTCTTACCTAATCGTTTTCCATTTTTTGTAACATTTTGAATCAAGTATTGTGACATAATGCATTAGGAATTCTTCCCTTGGATTACATTCCATCTATGGCTGGGGGAATCCATGCTTCTTATAAACTTCAATGTGTCAATAGTTCATACAATGACTGTCAAAATAATCACCATTCAAGGTATCCCACCTCAGACACCATTACCTATTATATCTCAAGCTTCACATGTCCTTAACACTAGTCTCATCTCTTGCTTCGAGTCTACCTATTTTTCTTATGTGACTCGCATGTTCATCTATAGTTACTACCTACAATTAACAAAGTTGGTTACTCTTACTAGTTTTTTTACATTGACTCACTATCGAGTTAGTCCCAGTACTGTTCACCACCAGATGCACTATCTTTTCATAGGTATCCAAGTCGACCTTCAGTTATCCCATCACTTTGCAGGATATCCTATCATTGGGGCACCATCTGTGTAACCCTTGTCAATTGATGTTACAGAAGTCAGACTGGAAAGATTGTTAACAAAAATCATTGTATGGGGATTCTCTGTTAGGTTACCTCTGTATAATTTCTCATATGGGATTACCATTAATCTTAAGTTGTATTGATGATAAAATGGCATCTATTGGTAAAATGAGAAAGTAATAATAATGAAGGTTGATTGGTAGTTTTAGCTCTCAGATGCCTCAAGATGGTCAAGGATAATTTCTATAGGGACATTAATCAACTTTGTATATGCATTTTCATAGTCATACTACACTTCGATATCCGTAGAAGTCTTGAAGTAAGTACTGATCAAAGTCTGATAAGAAGCCACAGAATGACTAGATAAAGTTGGTTTTTACATCGAATAAAGATGATATCTATAGCCTTCTTTTTTCAAAGAAAAAGGAGTTAAAGATCACTGTGCATTGAGTCAAAAATGGTCTTAAAAAACGTGGATGTGAAGGAAGATACCGATGGAAGTATTCTACATATTCTAAAATTTTATTTCAGCTGCGGGAATAATTGATCGCCCTCTTTCATCACCCCATTGACACTCCAGGGTGTAGACATCCTATAATTTGGCTCGAGAAATTTAAATACTTAAATCTGCTTCTAATTATACCTTTTCCCTCAAATCGACGACATATCATTGAAGTGGTGTACACATTACGCCACTGCTAAGAGTGGAAAATGTAGACACCTAAAATACACTTATGTTAGTTAATTAACTCTTCTATCCAACAAACGATCACTCAATTCTACGACCTTTCTGTTAATCAGTTCCCACTTTCTATGCTAGATTAATTAACATTCCTCTTCATAATCGTTAATTAAGCTCCCCTTTCATATCATTAAGGATGTAGATTAACGATCTTATAATTAATTAAGCTCCCCTTTCTATCTAGATTAATTAATTATTCTTAATTAATAACGCTCTCAACTCTATTTAATCAATAAATCATCATTTATTTGATTAAAATCCTCTCTTACATAACATAAATCATACTTAACTATTCCTCTAAAAAGCTTCTATAAGCTTAACACTACATATTAATTAATCACCTTTTATTAATTAATAACACCCCCTCAACTCCCCATGAGTCTTACTAGAGGACAAACTAAACTCTCCTAAAGTCAAGACTCAACCACTTCTAAACCATGTTTATCCATAACTAACCTAGCTTATTTTACCTTTATCCCACATTGATAAATAGGATGCTAGCTTCTTCAAATCATTAGGAAAGTTATATAAAGGAACCCTCCTTCTAACCTTTCTAACTTACACCATAAATTTAGCATAGAGCCTAAGCTATAACCATTTTACCATCGTAGAGCCATTATTCATTGTTGAAGAGATATCTATTTTCATTTCTTGCATTCATTTCACTCCAAGTTTGAAGTCATATGGAAATATGTCAAAATGGTCTTGTAGCCATGGATTGACAAGACTTCCATTCTTGAAACCTTCGAGATTCAAGCATACAATCAAACCCTTTGATTGCTAAAGATATAAATATGTTCATAGTTCAAGTTAGCATTCAATTAGAGAGTAGAGGTTAATATGTTTAGCATGCTAGTTTGAATCTTCATTTCATGTTCTAATGCAAATATGTTGATAGATTAGCCTTGTTTAAGCTTTAAGCATGATGGTATCATTGATCTAGTTAGCATTTGATATTGAAGCTATGTAGGTGTTAGCTTTGAATTTCCATTGCTATTGTTAATTAATTCGTATAAACATATTTGGCATGCCTTGGTGGGACTTACTCCATTGTCCTTTGGATTTAATTTCAAGTTTTTGTAGTTAAGTTTCAATTTTGGTTACTAACCCTCTTATCGAACATGTTGATCTAACTTGTGTTCCTTAACTTTTTTTTTTGAGTTTTCATGTGTTGAGTCTTCCTTGTAGGTATAAAGGAGATGATGTGCTATCAAAATTGGATCTTGATGGGAAAATTGAAAGATTTCTCCCATGTTTTCATGTTTAGAGTTTCATTTTTCAACATTTTACGTGCTAATTTTGTCAATTTATTGAAAATCTTAAATTCTTGAGCATGTGGGTTAGTCTTTGATAGTGCTGAGTCTTCTATTTACATATTAATGTGGTGGGTTGCTATCAAAATTGAATCTTGGTGAGAAAATTTCAATATTTCTCCATGTTTTTATTTTAAGAGCTTACTTTTTCAACATTCAACATGCTACATTTTGTCAATTTCTTGAAAATGTTAAGTTCTTTTTTTTTTATCATGAATGTTAATGTTTGATAGCATTCAGTCTTCTATTCATATACTAATGTAATGGGTTGTTGTCAAAATTGAATCTTGATTGGAAATTTTTGACCTTTTTATAGACTAAGGGACGTTGTTTTTCACATTTTTTAAGTACATATTAAGTGCATACCTGTGAGCATAAGAGCATATGTGCGTAACCCATCTTCCGAAGGCCATAACGTTTGCTCCCAAAATCGAAATGCCTCTATTTTTTTTTACATTGGAACATGGTATTGAAGTAAACTATGCAATGAAAATATAAATTTAGGGTTTATACTTATAGAAATTTTAGGTTTTTCCTTTATTGTAAAACTGGTCATTTTCTAACATGTCTAATGTTTTGATGAATGTTGTATTTCTATGCTTTACTTGATTTAGAACAAATATTGGGTATTCTCTTCTCTCACACCTTTTGGTGATCTTGAGAGTCAAAAAACAACTTTTATCTCTATCTTTTTAACATTTGGATTAACTTGGAAATTTGATTATTCATTTTGTTAAGGGAATGAACCTTTTATAAAACATTTTTTTATGGTCCTTTGATTTAAAGTTTTCCATTTCTATATAGTTGGGATAAATTTTGTGTATGCTCTTATCTTGCACTTCAAAGTGATCTTGAAATCAAAAGAAACTTTAACCTTAATTTTCTAACATTTGGTTAATTAAAAACTTCATCTTTCATTTTTGGTTTAAGGTAATGAACATTTATCAAGATTTTTGTATGGTTCATTAATTAAAAAGTTTTCCTTTACTTTTTATTTAGATTATTTGTTGTGTATGATCTTCTCTTCCATCCTTGGATGATCTTGAGAATCAAATGAAACTTTTAATCCTATTTTAAATAATTTTATTTGCTTGGAGATCTACTAACGTTTGAGTGCAAAACCTAAAAATGTTTGTCAAAGAAAGGAGTTTGAAACAAAATTTTATAATTACATGTGTGTTGTAGGTTGCCAAATGAAGAAGGAATAAACCACATTAAGTCTAAAAGATAAAAAAAACACACCACATTCAAAACACTTGATTTACAAGTTCGGATAAGGGTATGACCCGTCTGATTAAAACTAGGACATAACCCCTTTGGCATAAGCCTTAAAATATAATAATGGGGGTGGTCCCAGGAAACCCAAAGTATTCCATGCAAGAAGGAACCTCGTGGATGAAACAGGAAGTGCTCAGTACACTTAATTGACTAGTATACAAGTGAGAATTAGTGTTAAATTTATCTGTATCATGACCCCAGTGAGAGTACACGATGGATGCATTAATTTCCCATTATTCTTGAAGGGGGTAAAGTAAATTTGAGATAATCTAAGCATTAGTCAGTGCAAATTTTCTTGGAAAATTGAGCTCGCTCTTAGATAACTTGTGGCACCTAGGTGAGTGAACCACCTAGGAAGCTATCTTTGACCAGGAGCCAACTTGGACCATATCAAAACTAATTTTAGTTGAGAGCCATTAATCATCATGAAACATGTGAAGGGTTACTTTTTCTTTGTTTTTCACTCGCCCTAAGGCAAGGTGAAACTCTTCCTAAGTGAGGCAAACATTTTCACCCCCAATTGATCTACTTCCTTCACTTTCTTTTGACACTTTGTTGATTAGAAGAAGAGTGACTACCCTTGTGTTTCTAATTGATTGTATTGGCCACTTTTGTTTCCATTTATGCTCATCCATGTTTGCGGTTGAGTTGTTAAACATCTAAAGTGGGTGGAGATGTTTTGATATCATTGGTATATTTTTTGATCTTAATACCCAAGTCAAGATCATCATCATAGTTAGGTTGGATTCATCAACTTGACTCTTCTTTGAATAGTTACCTTTTTTATATTGTGTCACTACAGTTTTGGTATTTACGTCTTGTTTCTTGTAAACTTGACCTAAATATCTATATTGTGATGTTATACTATATACATGTTAACAATTCCTATGTATACTCTAACTTTAGTTTGATTTCAATTACTACATCAATTTTGAAAAGTGTTGAGTTTTACCACTTATGCGCGTTATATCAATATCGTATTGATATTAATACCTTACTTTTTCAAAAAATTTGGTTAAAATATCTTGGTGGTATTGTTGTGTCGTTCAAAATTGTAACTGCCACTTCTTGGGATATAGGTCTTGATTAGATTCAAGCTTACTTTTAGTATACTTTGTTTGGGGACCACATTAACTTATTGTTATTACATACGCCTTATTCATTTCTTTGAACTTGACATAAGTGGTGACATTTTGTTAATCATCTTGAAACACCAACTATCATTTGGAAATAGACTTAGGAAGTAATTTGATGATTGATTGGTTTTAAAAAATCCTTAAGTGATTATGTTTTGTGATTATTCTTCATTTTGATTTATCCGTTTTGGAAAATCACTTTGATCCATTTATTCTTTATCATTCATTATTCTTTGGTCATTAATTTGGCTTTGTATTTTGAACTTGCATGATTATTCCTTATGATTATCTGCCTTATAAAATCATTTCTAGGACAATCCTTTGGGTCTTTGATCCTCCTAATCTTCTTGTTTTTGCCTAAGTTCATGATAATTTTTTAACACATCTTTCAAACCTTGGCAAAAACATTTCCTATCAAGAAACTTTTTCATCAATCAAACATAGGAAATCTTTCCTTTGTATCCTTTATGTTGCTAAAATTTTGATCAATCCTTCGAGATTTACGCCTCAAAACCTTATTGCATTATCAATCTTGAGTCATCACGATGTATGTTTTCCTTAGCTTCCCTTTTGGAAAATCACACAAGCATCCCCATCTTTATGAAATTTCTAGTTGGTTTTCGTTATGTTACCAAAAACAACATGAAACCTTCGTTGATTTGAAGAAGTCTGATCATACAATATAGGTCTAGGACTTTGAACCCAACACATGCTAGCAATGACTGATTATAGCAAGGTCCCTTATACATATGAAAATAAGGAATAATATTTTTGGCGTTCACATCAAAATACGCTCATTATGACCAGATCTCATTTGGTTCTTCACAATAGAGAACCCATCTAGGTAACCCGTTCCCCACCTTCATCTCATAGTCGGCGGTATGGTTTGGACACTTTTGATCCAAATTATTATTCAGGTTCCCCCTACTCTTCTTCTAATTCTAATCCAAACATTTCCTCTTCTTATGAGGATTCCAATCCAAATATTTCCTCCGACTCTTCTGATCATTTAGATCCAAACTACTATGCTTATTCATCTAAAACGAGTCATACGTCATGGTCCTACCTTTCTTCGCAAGCCCCCTTTTATCAGTCTCGTCAATGACATATTCTTCGTTTGAAGATATGCATGACTCCAAATCCCTCCAATGAAACATCTAATATAATTATTGAATCACAGTCCTCTCTTTCTTCGCATGACCCTTGTTATTATTCATCCAATGCGATTCTTGAATCACGGTCCTCCCCTTCTTTGCAGGACCTTCTTCATCAATCACCCCCAAAAAGTCTTCCTCCTTTCAAGATTGATGTGACTTAAATTCCTTCTTTTCTAACATCCGAATCGACCCATGTGTGATAATATGTAGAGTTTAGAATTAACCCTACTAGTTTACAAACAATATACCATCGTATAGGTAGGTCCAAACCACCTTCCTCTACTCCTGAGACATCTAAATCCACATATTCTTCATCCCCCATGTCATCTTCTTCTATAAATAATCATCAAGATTATTCTAAGTATTCCACACAAATTGAACCTCTTTCTTCCAATCAATCCCTGGTGGTTGATCAAAAACTCATACCAATTGACCTCTTTCACAATGAAGAAACAATCAGAGAATTTATAAGGGCACATTAAGCTATTTCTTTAGTAGATTACGAGAAAGGATTCTATTTATTGTTCTATGTGTCTACATATTGTGAGGAAAAGGTTGATTCCTTTTATCAAGAAACGAAGGAAGAGCCTTATATGATACAACTTGATCCTCCTCTTATTCTTCCATCTTCACATTCTTCATTATGTGATGAAACTCCTGGGTATTGTACTGATCTATGGCCTATCTTCTCATCACCCAATCACTCTTTGTCTATCATAATTCCTTAATCACAATCTCTTAGTGGGTTAACGCCAAGTATCCCTTTATATTCATCTAGGTGTGGGGTCACCTTCTAGTATCTCTCCTTCTACTATTTTTGGGAAATTTTCAAGTAGTCCACTATCTTCTATTCTTGGGGCATGTCCAAGTATCCCCTTGTCTTCTATGTATGGGTCACCTCTGGGTAGTCCACCATCTTCTATTCTTGGGAAAAATCCTAGTAACCCATCATCTTACATTTATGGTTCGTGTCCTATTATCCCTTCTTCTTCTATTCTTGGGACATGTCCAACTAGCCCCTGGTCTTCTATGTATAGGTCACCCCCGGGTAGTCCATCATCTTCTATTCTTGGGCCAAATTCTAGTAGCCCATCATATTACATCTATGGGTTGGTTCCTATTAGCCCTTATTCTTATATTCTTAGGTCACCTCCTAATATCCCTTCTTCATCTATACTGCGGCCACATCCAAGTAGCCTTCCATCTTCTATTTGTGGATCGCCTCCTGATATCCCATATTATTCAATTCTTGGACCATATCCTTTTTGTCCATCAAATTATCCTTATACGAATTATTATGGCAAGCCCATCATCATTTCTCATATCAATTCTAAATTTCCATGTTATTCTCCCACTTCTCGGATTAAACAAGTCAAGCATTAGCTTATAAAAAACATAGAAAAGTTCTTTACCAAGCTAAGACCAAAACACCGAAGAGCTCCAAAGCTCCCAACAACTCAAACGATTATAAAATTAAAAATAAAATGCAATTCTAGAATGCACACCAACGTACCCATCAAGTATGGTGCAAAGTGAAGAAACCTATGGATAGGGAACACAAGCTCCCACATATGAAACCCATTTTTTTAAAAAAAATCACAATCATTTGTTGAGTGTCAGCTCACCATGATCATCGAGATTGGGGATAATATTACACTTGATAGAAAAACATGCGTAGTCTCTCTTATCAAATAAATCACAAACATTTTTGTTGGATCCTATCACGCGAAATCACATGTTTCATCCCGATAACCATAAAAAATTCAAAAAATCAAAAAATAGTTCAAAAATACAAAAATAAAATAGAACATACAAAGATCAAACATCGCAATCAGGAATTACGTACATGTGCATGTTATTTCTTCCCTTTCTTTCATATTGCTCTATAAGTCATCCACCATTTTCATCCCTTTGATGATATTTTGGTTAGCTTATTTCATACACATTTTGTGACATTTATATCTATGGTATCCGTTTGACCTTGGTAAATTAAAGAACGAATGGCCTCTTAGAGATCCTATCACTATCTACATATAATAAAATTGTTGGAAAGAATTTTTGGTCATATTTGTTGACACTAGCCAATGTCGTCATCACAATCAATTCCACATACTTCCATTAAGACATCAATGGTTCTTAACCCCTTGTCAAACATGAGAACTGAAATAAGTTTTCAGAAAGAAAAAGAATCGAAATCAATCAATCAAAAATAAAAAGCTAAAAGAAAAAGCAAATTGATATATAACTCTCTCTTGGGGTATTTACAATAATCTCTACTGGGGATTTGGACTACTGACTGAAAATAGATCAATGTTGTGATTAGAATCAAATGCATCTCCATCAGGGCTATGGACACTTGGCTGGCAGCGGAGTAATGTACAACACTCCTTTCATAATCCATTAACAAATCACCTTTCAAACTAAATCATTCCTACACATTGATTAGTGTCTTCATTTACTATCTATCAATTTTTACTTCAAGAGGTAATTCATTTTCGCATGCACACACAGGATCTTGATGAGTAAACAAGATTAATATTTTATCAAGTGTTACCATTTGGACCTTGTTCAAAATCTTGATTTAGTGCATGTCTTGTCTCAGGATTTGTGCCTTGGGCTAATCACTTTTTCATCAACTGCCATCTAAATATTTTTATAGTATCCTCTGTTCTTCAAAAATATTTCACAGCATCCATGTGTATCATATGTCCTCTTTTCCATAATTACATGCACTTTTTTCCCCCTTTTAATAAGACAATTTTCTACTTCCTTTCTCTCATGTGTTTCTTGGCCAGCGAATGGTAGGGGCATCCTTTCTCCCTCGTAATTGAACTTATTTTATAATTTCCTTGATCCCCCTTAAACATGTGAATATTCTTCCTTTGAATACTCCCATCTAATCGTTAGGGAATTTTCACATATTCACTTTCTTGCACATACACATGACATTCTACCCTTATACATCCCATCAATCGCTGGGGGAATCCATGCTTCTTTGTCTTCCTGTACATAGTTTCAGAATAAATTCAAAGTAAAAAACAATAAAAATCATCCTAAAAAATGTCTCTCTTTGGTTCTCGCATGTTCTTGTGTGTGACTCGCAGATCATCTTGATCTACCTGCATTAAAAAAGTTGGTTTTGTTACTATGTCTATACTTTGGGGCATAATGAGTTGCTTGGTATTGTTTCATAGTGCACTACTTTTCATAGGGCCCAAGTGTCCTCCATTATTCCCCTTGCATGTATCCTTTCTTGGGGCACCATCTGTTAATCCTTGCCATTAATTCATGTAGATCAGAATCAAAGCTCGATAACCAAAAAATTGCATTAGGTTAGCTTGTTTACTTTCTCATATTGCATTGCATTATGTATGTTGTAGGGAGTTAGGCATATTTTATTGTCTCGTATAACATTGCATTTTTTATGTTGCATGGAGTTGGTGTTTTTAGATATGGACATTTATTCGTATATGGATTTTCATGTCATACTACACTTCTATTCATTCTTTTTAAAAACAAAATATGACGTCAATCATAAGAAAAATGATGAAATAAAATTGGTTTTTACATCAGCAAGATGATAGCTATATCCATCTCTTTTCATCTTCATTTTTCTTCCATATCACTCTCCTATCAACACTTTTCTTCAAAAGCATCTTGGGCAAATAGGGATCAATTATTCTACTTATTCTATTCTTTTCTTTCATCTTTTTGATTGTCGATCGCCCTCTTTCATCACCCCATTCGACACTTGATGGGTAATCCTTCATTCTATTAATTTTTTCTTCTATCTCTTCAAAATGTTTATGTGTTTGTACTTGTATACTATCTTTGAAGTGCCGTCACTTACGCCACCCCAAAGAGGGGAAAATGTAGACAACTAAAATCTGCTTATGTAGGCTTTAATGCTAAGATTGCACTAATTATCCTCTTTCTCATCATTTCCATAATAATTAACACTTTTTCACTAATTAGTTAACATTCCTCTTCATATTCGTTAATTAACGATCGTTTGTTAATTAATTAGCCTTCCTATAATTAAGGATCCTGATTAACGACATTTTGTTAATTAATATCTGCTTCTACCTGGGTTAATTAATTATTATTAATTAATTATTCTCACAAATCTAAATAAATAAATTATCATTATCGGATCAAATTCCTCTCTTACATCCCACAAATCATACTAATTTTCCTCTAATTAGCTTCTATAAGCTTACCTCTACCTATTAGTTAATCATCTTAGATTAATTAAAACATCCCCCAACTCCCATGACTTACTGATGAAAAATTAAACTATTCTAAATCAAGATTATGTTTTTTAAAGCAACCTTATCCATTCCTAATATTATTTTACCTTTATCCCACATTTATCAATTTTCTAGCCTTACCTCTTTAGGAAGGCTATATAAAGAACCCTCCTTCCTACCTTTCTTCTTGCACCATGCTTTGAATAGTTAAAACTATAAGCATTTTTATCTTGAGCTATTCTCCATTGTTGGAAATAACTTCTCCATCTTGTATCCTTTCACTCAAAATTGAGTAATATGAGAAGATCCAAAATAGCCTTATAGCCATTCTTGGTGATATTCCATTCTCAATCTTTGAGATCAAGTAACAATCCACTTTGATTGCTTATTTTCTTCATAGGTTCATAGTTTAACTTAGCAATCATAGAGAGTAGGAAATAAATTAGCATGTAATTTTATTTATGCATTGAAGAAGCATTTCCTTTAAGCTCTTATCTTGATGGTTCATTGTTTATTTATCATTTGATTTTAAAGATATGTAGATATTAGTTTCAATTTATAGATTTGTTAATTGTACATGAGCACATGTTTAAAGGTTTATAAGTATTCATGGTTAATAGATTGAAAGTTTTTAAAGGATTGATTCACCCCCCCAGTCCATTATTCTTCTAACATAATTTCATATTTTTATTTCCTTTAATATTTCATGTAGCAAGTTATGACTGTAAAATTTGTGCAATTTTAACTAATTTTTTTTGAAATGTCAGTGGTTTATTTATAATCTATGTGTTATAGAGAATTTCCAATAAGATTTCGTGTGTTAGATTATCACCAGAGTAGTCTGAACTAAAATTTTATATTATGCTACCATCTTCGTAATTTGAACTAAATTTTATCAAATGCTACTGGTGTTTTGGAAGTCTAGTTTAAAATAAAATTCCTTTAATATCTCATGTATTAGGAAATCACTATATATATATTTTGTAGTTTTAAACTTTAAAATAGATTTAAAAAAAAGTTCCTGATATAATTCCATGCCATATGTTACGAATTCCAATATCTATGTAATTTTAACTAAATTTTGTTGATTTTTACTTGATATATTGTTAATTCAAGATAGTCTTAGGTGAGAAGCAGGCAAAGTAGGTATCAAATCCATTTATTTTTCCATGTTTATCTTGGATCTACTTTATGTATGTCTCATTTGGTACTTATTGCGTTCTGAATGTGTTTGGAGATGCTTTGCTTTATATAATACCAAATATTTGAAGGTGATGGGAAAATAGCGTGATATATTTAGTTTTGTAATGGGGTAATTGTAGTACTGTAGTGATCACTTCCCATCATGTGTAGATCCCATAGCCATATCCATTGCTTGGTAGAATTATTTTTCCCTTCCAAATGATATTTTTGTAAGTGCTCTGCTACGTATGTATGTGAAATGTTAGAGCATGCAATTGACATGCAAACTATTTGAAAAAAATTATAGAAAAATTTGGCATCATAAACTACAATTATTAGAGGATATGCACTAAATGGGACACTAGGTGAAAATTCATTTTGAACCTATTCAACCTCTGAAATTGAAAACTGTGCCACTTGTTTAGTGAAAACATGGTTTTATAACTTTTATTTCAAATAGATTTATTGATTGAGGAATCTAGTTCTATATTATATGATTTTTTCTTTCCTTTCTATGCCAAATAGGGGATTAACTTGTAGGAAAATAATTAGTATCACTAATCAATTGTTATTCTTTTAGGGTGTCATTCTTACCTAGCGTATACTCTTAAGATTGAGTCTTTATCCTTATTCTGAGAATGGAACGATTGTTCCTTTCATGAGATTCTAACAAGATTTTCAAGAAACTATTAGCTAATTGAGGTTTTTAGCTAAGGAGGAATAGGGTTGTAATTTATTTATTTTATACTTGATATCGTACTTATAAGTTCAAGGCTCTTTCCTTCATAAGGAAATAATGCTCCAACTAAAATTGACATTTTGATGTGTAACATATTCCACTTTACCTTCCCAATGGAATATTTAGGGATTCAATAGTTCATATAGTCTGAATGTTTGTTATACAATAGAGAAATGAGGTTGAGAACGTTTTATTTCTTCATTATTATAGTGACTTGTGTTGTAATTCTTCACATTTTCCTAAGAACAAATAGGAAATTTATAAGCCACGTTTTTATAAGATTCCAATGGATGCATGAGTATAGTTAGGTTTCTTGAGTTTACTATCATTTCTGTAGGTACAACATTGAAGTTAAAATAAATTCTAATAAGATGAAAGTACTGACATACCTCCACTTCATTCCTCCCTCAATAAGATGAAATCCATGACATGGTGAGTAATAAACAACTACCCCTCAACAAAGCATTTATTCATGATTATAATCTTGCAGCCAAAAAATCAATGTCATGGGTGGTTGAGATTTAAATTTTCCCTATTGTTAAATATTTTATACTCTTTAATAGGTCATGAAAACCTCCACTACACAAGAATTGACTACCTAAATTCTATTCAATGTGTTCAATAGACAATGTGAAATAAGATACATGGTTAGCCCAAATATAGCATTCTATGCTAGGACCGTGATAGGTTTTTGTCCTTCATGCACATGTGGATTTATCTTCAGACTTATACTAACACTTGCACTAAAAAATAGGTGCAATGGTTATGTTGATAGTAAACTATGGGAAGGATTTCCATTTTTAAGTTTTGAAATTGAACAATAATATGATGTACACCATTTAAAGGGAGGTCTTTGCAGTACATATTTTGTAAGCATTGTATTTGATGAGATAGATTTTCCTAGGCATTTTGTGAAATATTTAATGTGTCATGTGTATGCTGGCACATTCTATGTATATTTTTCAGGACACCACCGACTATAATGGACAATTTCAATACAAGTATTTGGTGTTATTGATGGAAAATTAATACTAAGAAAATAATATATATAGTGGGAACTGCGAGATCTAATGATTATAGGCATTAAATTAATTTTTTAAATGTGATCTTGGAATTACAGAAAACAAAACCAAAGCTCCAATGAATAGATGTTTAACCACCTTCACTCAAATTTTAGCAAAACAAAAAATAGCGTTTGATGCCCCTTCTTTAATGACAAATCACATTTAAGGTCCATAACATTCAACAATGCCTTGTTTCCTTCATCAACTCAAGCCAATTTCTTCACATTCGCATATATATCATGTATGTGAATTTAAAACATCGATCTTGAATCTTTTTCAACTTAAGTAATTATTCTTTTGAGTTTTATTCCTAGTTGTCCTCATTTTATAATGTTTTTATTTAGATAATTTCAATGTGACTAATGTATGAGAGTTTCTTATTATTTTCTACTATGTTTATTATTGAATGTTTTACATCTGTTGTTCAATGAAAAGGAATATATTTTATTTTAAGTGATTATTGAATTTCAGTAGGGGAAAATACCTTAGGAAGAGTCTTGAATCCTTAAAGGAGGGTTCTTGGAGGAATTATAGCCCTTAATCATCTTGAATGATTGTATATTTTATTAAAAAATCCCTATTTAGGATTATTCCCCTATTTTGTTAGTAAAAAGTCAATGAAAAATTTGTAAGAAAAAGGTTTGATGAATTGAAAGAGTGTAATAAGACCAAAATGTTTGAGAGGTATGTCTTTGACCTTGTAATAGTCAGTTTTGTGCTAAAAAAACCCAATCTTATAAGTTACCTTTGTTTTTTACATTTGAAGGTGGATAGAAGAGACCTTTAATCAATGTTCTCCATGTGAAAACATATTTTTGAGGTATTATGTCTAATAATTTGGTTTATTTGTATATACTTCCAAATTTTGCATGCATTTCTATCAGGGTAGTTGCAACCAAAACATCTGAAAAAAATATCATAACCTTTTTGGTTTTATGGATGTGAATACTCTATTCCAAATCCCCCGTTTCGGCACAAACAGATAGGATGTTGGAAACGATTGTGGAATTTGGTTTGAATCTGCCAATTACATTTGCTGGAAAACAATTTAGGATATAAATTATAGAAGAGAGTAAATATAGTTGTTGCAAGGAAGATGACTTCTTAAATATTTCAAGTAAAAAAAATATATTTGGATATTTTTTAAGTAGTAACTTAATAAAATTTAAAGATTGGGGTAATTACAAGTACAAACCAAATAGTTTTGTATGTTAGACAAGAACCATTGTTATAAGAAAAATGATTGTAAATCATAATGAGAGATAAAAATGAGAAAAGTTAGTACTTGTCTCACAAATATATTCCTTGACGATGTTGGCCTTTAAAAATACAAAAGTCTTGAGTTTGGTGATATTTATTGGAAAAATCTTGTCATAGTAATAAAAAAATTGTTTCAAGTACGCTAAATTTTCAAAATGATCTAAGTATGTTCCACTGACAGAACTCTTAAATAAGTGTTCATAATGCCCAAATGTGATGCTTCAAATGAAAATTCTAGCTAATTGTGTGGTAAAAAAATCCATTTTATATTTTGGAGTGTCAATATGCTAGTTTCCTTGTAGTTAACAAAATCCTTATGATTCAGGAGGCGTGACAAGTCTTCTAGTAGAAGCTTGGCTAGGTCATTTATTTCAAATCATTGTCTATGATGTCCACCATCAGAATATTTATATGCAATTTTTTTTCTAAAATATTAAATGATAAATGTATATTGAAACATGAAATCTAAATCTGGAGTCTAACAATACAGATGTTGTACTTATTTTGTGGCATATTGAAACATGTTTGTCTACCTATTTACTTATAATTAATATGTACATTTTTGTATTCATGTTTTCATGATTCATTTAAAATTAAATGTCAATAAGACTCTAATTTTGGGAATTATTTTGCTATTTTTGGAACTCATTATGGGAAAATTGATTTTTTTACAGCTTTACATATTTGTTGTGTGAAGAGGCAATAAAGTGGTTACATGGGAAAAGAAACTAATGGTATGTTGTGTATTAAGAGAATATATTTGGTTTTTTGTTTTCATTCCATGATAAACATGCAGTGAATTTAGCTAAAATCATAAAATTTCAAGGAAATGAAAAGCACATGTTATCACTCAAATGAGCCTAACATTATGATGCAAGAGCATCATCTCCATAGTCTGTATATAGGTTGATAACATCAAATTTGGATTCCTAGTTGTGTTGTTAGGTCTTAGGGGTCTTCTAGAGTTGTCTAGGTATGTTAAGTTTTTATAAGTCCTTCACAAATTCAAATGAGGTCATTTCCCTCCAAAATGAAATTTGAATCATTGAAGGAAATTTTGTATGTAATTAGTGTATAATTGTATCTTCTTGGAGAATTTTGAAGGATGCATAAGTTTTTAATAGAGTCCTATCTAGGTTTAAGAGTCTCTACTTGGGTCATATTGTGACGTAGAGCTAGTACCTAGGCCATGTTAGTCCTAGTTTAGGCCATTTAATGGATAGGGAAAAAATGACAAATCATGTATCATCAAGAGGTTTCTAGAGTTAAGATTACGGTGAGAGAGCTCATGAAGGCCTATAATTAAACATCTCTTGTAACTGATTACATCATCATTTGAATGATCAAGAGGTGTAAGAACAAGAATTTCCAAGAAGTTTGAATGGAATTCTAGTGTATACAAAGTATTGACAATGACATTTCATGATTTTTATACATTTTTCAAGAGTGAGGAAGTCATGTGCATGCAACTTACAAGAATTTTATTCATGGTAAGGGATCTTATTTTGTATATTTTCTTTGAGAATTGAAAAATTTATAGTTACAGGTATTCATCCTAGAAGATGTTTGTAACTTATATAGTTGAGAGACATGAGATCAAAATCTCTATTGTGGACTGAGAGAAGCTTGTACATAGTTGACAGGGATTATGCTAAAAAAGTTCATTGTTTGAAATTTCATTTTATCTAAAAACAATGAGTCATGGCATTCAATTAAGATGGATCATATAACATGAGTGAAATTGTGTAAAACTTTGTGTATAGGAATCCTCTCACACAGACCTTGAAACTAAGAATAATGGAATAATTGATGAAATATTCAAGGCTAGATTTGTAAACCCTATAGGAGTATTTAGAAATCTGACTTCATAGACTCCTACAGGATAAAATGAAACTTTAAGGATGTTTTGAAACTAAGCATATCATGTGTGAGAAAGGAAGTAACACAATATCTTGAATGGTAAGTTTTTATTTCAAGGTTTGAAGATTGAAAAAACCACTCCTTAGGAAGAATATTAGGCTTGAAAGGTACGTGAGAAAATATTTTGAATAACAGATAACTACTCTCGGGTCTAAGTGAGAACCCTCATTAGGGTTTAGAATAAATGTGTGGTTCCTTGATTTTTACAAGGATATAACAACTGAAATTTTAAGATTCTATCTTTATAGGAATATCTTAAGTGTAATTCCAAAAATGGAAGGCCTGAGAGGATTCCAGAGGTAACAAGGAAATACGTGACAGTACAGTCCTCGCAAACTTGTAGGTGGCTAATTCTAGCAACAAAATACAACATTATTAATGTTGCAATAATGAAGGTTGTGAAGAAGACATAGGTTGAAAGACTTATTGAGGGATTCCAAGTAATCCACTAAGTAAAAATGGATAATTCCTAGAGATACCTATAAGAGGTCTCATTCAGTTGGAATTTTCTATTTGTAATAAGTACTACTAGACATATTTTAACACAATCATTGGCCAGAAAGGAAAGTGTAGAGAAAAGGAGTAAGAGTGGAATCAAGAGTTTAAGATTAGTCACTTATCACCTACATTACCTATTCAGAGAGTGTTAAAATATTTAAGGTGGTTAGGGGCTCTTAATGAGATACTAAGGATTCACAATAGTCTATGAAAATCCATTAATGCAACTTACAATCACTAAGAGACCTAATTTGGATCAAAAAGGAGTAATTTTGAGTGAAGAATTTTACAAATAGAAGACAAGTAAAACTTTGCATACAGAGAATGAACCCGATAAAATGGTATATCCAAGTAATGGAGTTATTTAGTCAGGGGATTCATTCCCTTAGATAAACATAGACTATCCTAAAGGTAGAAACACTATAGTGGAGGATGGAAAGTTCTTAAGAAATAAGAAAGGAGAAGTAGAAAGACCTTAATAAAAGTCTTGGAACCTCAATTTTTTTGTACACCACAAAAGTCTTAAAGGGTGTTAGGATCAATTTTTACCTTATTTTGAAACCTTACAGATTCTAAACCTTGATTCTACCAAGAAAGCAATTCTCAAGTAGCCTAACAAAGGAAAGAATTTTGACAAAAGGGTAAGTCTTTGATGATTATCTTTTATGGTTTTTATCTAATTATGAGGGTTTAACTAGTATAGATTTAATGCCTAATAAAATGAGATAACCATTGGTTAAGTGCTACAGGAGTTGATTGAATGAAGAAATTTCATATTTTAGGGTAATGTATATAGTGAGAAAAAGCTAATTTAGGAAGGCCTAAAAGGGAGTAATTGGAGTTTTAGTCATTTCTAACACGATGTTTGATTGAAGTTGTGTTTTATTTACTACATCATAGTGGTATCAAAGAAGGAATTTATTCTTGAAAATGAAAAATATATTTTTGATAGTGATTGTAAGAAATAAGTGTGAAACATAATGGTGCAAGTAAGAGAGATGAAGAAGTTAGATTGGGAAGAAAATATGGAAATGATGATGGGAGATATGTTGAGAAGGTTAGAGATCATGAGGAAACTCAAAGACCAAGATGAGATGAGATTAGTTATATTTAAAGGAATAAGAGAAAAATAGAATACAGTTTGCAGGAAGATATTACAATTGTCATAGGTATGAAGTCACAAGGCATACGAGTGAAAAGAGATGAGAGGAATATGATCCGAGGTTGCTAGGAATGTAGATTGAGCAAGGAAAAAGTAAGTCATTATTGTGTAGAAGATAAATTTTTAAACCAAGTAAAATAGTTAATGAGGTAACTCAAATAAGGTTTTTTTAGAACTACATGTAAAGCTAAAGGAAAAGTTTGTAAAATGGTTATTATAGTGGAAGTACTGAAAACAGGTGTTTCATTTCAGATGTAGAAAGCTAGGATTGAAAACTACTATGCACCCTAATGCATATAAGGTATCATGGATAAAAAGGACATCACATTCTGGTTAGGGAACAATGAGGTTGAGTTTCAAATTTAGAGATATAAGGATAAGGTATTGTGTGATTTAGTTCCTATGGATGTTTGTCATGTTTTGTTATTAGACCCTGGCAATATGATAGAAATAAGTCCATAATGGTAAGAAAACACTTATACTATCTTAATAAAATGGATTATTGAAACACTTTGACCACTCAAAGGTGAGAAATAACCAAGAAAAATAGTGATGATGATGGAAAGCAAGAAGTTCTTAATTGACTAAAGAAGCATGTGAAAAGATACTATGTAGGGATGAAGCCACACAAGTCAGATTTGATCAAGGATTTGAAAGTGATGCAAGTCATTGTTTAGAGAGATTGAGATGGTTTCAGTACAAGAGAAGGTGAATAATGAAGATGAGGGATAGAAACAAGAAAGAGATGACAGAGAGAGAAGAGAAGCACATGGTAAAGTGCTTATAGACCAACAAGATAGGTCTAGTGAATGAAAATTAGATTGATGAAGATGATAGAGGTGATAAAAAAGAGAGAAAATAAAAGTAGGAGTGAAAAATTTATGTGAAGAAGACAAGAGAGAAGATGAAGAAAAACAGGTTATGAAGAATAAGATGAGGCATGCAAGCCTCTTGTTTTTTAATCTAATATTTCTTTGATTTTTGATTTTGTAGGTACAATTAGTGATGAATGAAAAGGTCTAGATCATCAAATGAGAATATAATGTGAATAAAAAAAAAAAATTTGAAAACAAAGGTAAGAAGAATCAAAAAATGTACAAAGGGAATCAGACAAGGAAAGGTATACAAAAGAGTCCTAGAAGATAATAATCTACAAATCCTATATAAACCCAAGGTAGACCAATTGAAGACAAATCAAGCATGAAAAGGAGGTTAAACAACATAATGAATATAAGATCATCATTTCTTGGGTGATGAATATGCAAGTGTAGAAGCTTAGATGAAAGAAGACAACTTAAAGAAAGGTGAGTCCTTGGAATCAAGTCAATGCTAATATTTCATGAACTTGAAGGGTGGTGATTCAAAAAAGATAGTAGGAAGGTAGAATATCAATTTAATAGCTATAAAGGGTGAAGTAAACATCATGTATAAACCATGAATTCAAGCATACCTACTCAATATCAGATGGAAAATGCAGCATACAATCCTAGAAACCAATCATGATCAAGAAATTGAGCATTTCAAAGGAGAAAGAATTGATGGAAGATACAAGGACAACTGAAAAATAGAGCAAGGAATGTATACAATCAAGGAACATTTATTGAAGATCATTTCAACTTGAAACAGAGAAATAACTAAAAGAACAAGGAAAGATAACACAAGTATGGGGAAATTTCTCTTTTCCCCTTGGGAGTATGATGCAGGAGCATCATCTCCGTAGTCTGTATATAGGTTGATAACATAAATTTTGGCTTTCCTAGTATTGTTTTTAGGTCTTAGAATATTCTAGAGTTATATAGGTATGTTAATTTTGAATAAGTCCTTCACAAATTCAAATGAATTCATTTCCCTCCAAAATGACATTTGAATCATTGAAGGTAATTTTGTGTGTAATTGGTGTATGATTTTATTTCTTGGAGCATTAAAGGGTGTATAAGATTTTCATGAGTCCCACTAAGGTCTAAGAGTCTTACTTGAGACATATTTGTGACCTAGTACCTAGGTCATATGTTTCTAGACTTAAATTAGGCCATTTAATGATCAGAACAAATGAAAATAATGTATCTTAAGAGGATTTTGGAGTCAAGATTAGGTTAGAGGGCTTATCAAGAATATTTAAAAATCTTTTGTAACTATTTGTATCATCATTCGAATGATCCATAAAGAAAGAAGGAAGTTCCAATAAGTTTGAATCAAGAAACTAGTGTATACATAATATTGTCATAGTATTTCACTGATTTTTGTACATTTTGTCAAGTGATAAGTCAATTACATGTAAATTAGGAGAGGTTCAATCATGTTAAGAACTTCATGTTATACATTTTTAATGAAAATTGAGGAGATTCATCTTGACATGTGTTTATAAGTTGAGGAAAATATTTATTATGTGACTGAGGAAGCCTATGTATAGGGATTAAGATGCAAGTTGGAGAAAATTTGTGAATGAGGATTCAAGTAGAGGAAGAGGAGAAAATTGATGATGTTTTGAATACTTATTATGATTTACAAGACCTTAAAAACACTATAGGAAAATTATAGTCAGACTTAGAAACCCTAGGAGTTGAGAATATTTGATGACAAAGGCATGGGAGTGATGTTTGAAGTGACATGTGAGTTTAAAGGAGTATTAAAATCTACTGGTAAGATATAACGGTGAAGAAGGACAAGAAAACCATTTGAGATAAGTTTTAGGATTGAAAGGTAAGTAACACTCATTTGATAAAAATATACTACTTTCACGGGTCTATGTGAGAACCCTCATTAGGGTTTAGAATAAATGTTTGGTTCTTGATTTTTTACAAGGAGGTACAACATCTTAAAATTTTAAGATATATTTAGAGGTGTATCATAAAGTGTAATTGTAAAATGTTAAGGTCTAAGAGGATTCCAATGACAAGGAACAACATGACAGTCTCCTCCAAAAACTGTAGGTGTCTAATTCTACTGCAACAATAACATTGTTAAGGTCCAAGATCGAATGTGGAAGAGAATCATATGGTGAAATCTTATTAGGAGTGTTTAAGTGCATCTAGTAAGAAAAAATTGAAGGAAAAGTGGTTTCTAAGAGTCTCATTCATTAGGAATTTTCTATTTGTGCCTTTTGAATAGGTTGAGACAAAAAAGAGCAATGGAGTAAGTGAAAGAGTTTTAAATAAGGAGAGAGTTCAAGTGAGATTTGAATAATTAAACATTGCTCTTAGCATTAGAGGAGTGTATAAACACTATTTAAGGTGGTTAAGGGTAATAATGAGATAATAAGGTTAAATTGTGAATGACATTCCTGTAGACGACAAAATTTGGTATCATTACTCTCAATTTCCCATGTGTGCATCTTTCACCATGGTCCTATTGTAAACACCTAAATTCTGTTTTTACAATCTTATTTCCAAAATGCACACAAATCACTCCTATTCTTCCCAATTCCATTATAATTAATACTCCTTTACTAATTAACTAATGTTTCTTACCACTTTAGCCAATTAACACCATGGGTATTGATTGCATAACCCATTTTGCATTCAGGATGCCACTTTACGGTGAATCGCTAAGACCTGTGTCAATTGCATCATCCGCTCGAACATTGAAATATGTCTTACAAAAGAGTCTTTCTACGGTTCTTACTTGTTATGGTATCAAACGAATTGCAGATAATTTTAATCTACCCCCATTACCAAAATATTGGCTACATACTATATCGGTACTCCTGTGCAACAATAAGTTTTTAGAGACTGTATCATAGTGCGCAAAGGTTTTTCCTAAGAACTACTTGTGTCCTCCATTTTCCCATTGCATGTGTTATTACTTGGGGAATCAGTTTTAACCTTTGTCATTACAACATGGACATTTGGGAACTATGTCTTGATAATAAAAACATGGGTGCCACACGTTATTTGGTTTGAGTACATGTGATTGTACTGGTTTATTTGTTAGGTAGGATGGTTTACTTTCTCGTATTGCATTGCACTTTGTATGTTGCATGTAGCTAAATATCATTTTATTTTCTTGTATTACATTGCATAATATATGTTGTATGGAGTTACATATTTTTAGCAATAAACAAGTGTTAGTAATTTATCTTTTCATGTTATCTTACAGTTTTGTTGATTTTCAAAAAAGGCTGATGATGTAGACCTAGGGAAAAATGATATAAACCGGTTGCTTATGGAAAGTTTGGATGTAAAGGTTAGACTTGTCCTATATTTATCCATCAATAATTTCTTCTCCATTATCATTACTAATTTTCCTTCCAGATCAATTGGGGTAGTAAAACAACCACGTTTATCCCTATCCTTATTTCTTCTCAATACCTAAGGGTTTTGCGCTCGTTCTGACCCATTTTCTTATATCCATTTCCAATCATTTTTGCAATCTTTGATTGACTTCTTTTATCACTCCATTGACACTCGAGGGGGAATCCTTCATTACTACTAATTTTACTTCAAAAATCCAAGTGTTTTCACTTATCTACTAATTTTGAAGTGAAGTAGCTAACTTCACCTTAAACAAGGGCAAATGTAGACACCTAAATTATGATTTTGTGATCTTATTGCCAAAACACACGCAAATCACTCCTATTCTTCCCAATTCCATTATAATTAGTACTCTTTACTAATTAACTAATGTTTCTTACCACTTTAGTCAATTAACACCACATTTTTGATTGTGTAACCCCTTTCGCATTCAAGACGCCACTTTATAGTGAAGCGTATGCCCAAAATCCTCTTCAAAATAGAAAATTAACGATTATAAGCTAATTAATCCTATTTTTCCCTTGATTGTGGTCAATATACCCTAGTATTGACTCAAACCCCACTTCCAACCTCTCAAAATCACCCCATTCAACTCTACAACGTCTTAATAAGCTTCAAAAGCTTATCCCAACCTCCTAATTGACCCTAAGCACTTGATTAAGGATCCATACATATTAATCACTTGGTAATTTACTAATATTGATTAGCAAGGCCTAGTCATGATTAGAAATTCTAATCTAATTTGGGGCTTTTTAGTCCCACATACCAAAATACAATTTTCTCCCTAAATGACAAACTATAAACAGAGTGCACATCATTCCTTTATACTTTACACCCATGCTCTGATTTGCATCTCATATAATAAATATGATTTATAGCCAAGATCAATCCTTGCCTAAAGCCTTCACATAGGGGTTAGTAATACAGATATCCAAAATGACCAAGTAGTCATTTGGAGAGGCCATTTCACCTTGTTTGTGAGTAACAACCATAACCATCTAATTTTTTTTAGGTCTATTTAGGCCCATGTTAGGTAATTCAAGCATATTAGTAGGCATGTTTAGTTAGTTTTGCATTTTTTTAATATTAGATAAGCATTCTTTTAAGATTTTATCATAATGTTACATTCCTAGATTTAGAGCCCTAGCTAATTAGGTGACAATAGTGTTAGCCTTCCTTGTTTAGCTTTGTAATTTTCTAATGAAATTCTAAGGTGTCATCACCTATCTAGACCCATTTTAATTTAAATAATCCCCTTAATTTATTTAAATCCCCACCTATTAACCCATCATCTTTAATGTTTAATTATTCTTGTTAACTAATCTAAATTAGCTAATTATCCCTAATCAACTTTCCTTTTAGGATGAATTTATCCTAAATCTACATCCCTATGTTTTTTCTATCTTTTATGCTACCCATATATATCTCCCAACTACCCGTGACACATCCCTAAACAACCTCTTCCCTGCCTATAAGATTTAAAGTGTTTTATCCCATCCTTAAAACCTAAAATATTTATTAAAAAAAAAAAAATTCACACTTTGGGGAATGTTTCCCCGCAGTTAGCAGTGACCTAGCCCAATCGCAGTTGACCCTTTATAATTACATTCACCTCCCTCTTCTCAAGGTATGCATGAAAATATCTAAGATTTCTTACGACTTGTGAATCTTTTCTCATGCCTGAACATCCCTGCAATAGTTAAAGACCTCTTGGAGCTCCTTTCAACTTGTCTTGCATCACTCGTTTCATGCTTTATGAGGTTATCATCATTCTGTTTTGTTTTATTTATTTATTATCATATTATCATTATCTTGCTTGCATCTAAATCCTTGTAGGTCTAGCTACTATTATAATTCTACTCTCAGCCTATTATTCCATCCAATTTTCTTACAGGTTCTCTATCCAAATTATCCATCCTTGGGCTTATCTTGCACTACCCCGGTCACCATCGCTCTGCCCAAGTCGCAGTTAACCCATCCATGTGTTTTTGATTACTCTATTTCTGTATCCTTCTTTAATTTTCGTTTCTTTTTTGTTTGTCTCTAATCCTTAGATCTGTCATTCTACTTCCCTGTTATATAAAACTTGTTCTATCTGCACCCTCGGTCACTATTGACCCAAGTCTTGTTCATAAACCAATATATCCGAATACCTATTTTCTTTTATTATCTCTTCTTTCCTGTCTAAGATCTCATTCTATAGGTTATTTCTGATGTTTTCAAGCTTCTTTGTTCACCTTATTTGCATTCAAATCATCTCAGATATGCATTTTCATAGCTTGTTGTCTAGATCCATCTACTCAGGTCACCATTAACCTGCCCCTCTGCAACCTTGTTCGACATCGATCTTGCCAGGTAAATTCATTTTATGTAAATTTAGATCATATTTTTACGCGCCTTAGATTTTTGCATTTGTAGTTTCTGTGTTCCTTGGATTATGCATATTATATTGTTTATTATCAGTAATTTTATCATATTTTATCAAACACGGGGGTTGAAATCTGCCAAGGGAGTTAACTCTTCTTGGAGCCGACTTCATCAGGAAACCCCCACATCTACCATATAATCCCTTTTCTTCTTAGTTTATTTGTTGTGCAGGTCATCGACTTGTAGTAGCGAGGATCCATAATTCACTTTGCACCCATTCATCCATATCCATCACATCACATTTGAGGTACCATAAACCCTCCATTTTCTGAGTTATTCAATTTTCTTTAATACTATCTCATTAATTTGGAAAGGAACAAAAAATTTAGATCAACATTTCTGGCACTCCTGGTGGGAACACCCTTTAGGTGATTTCTTGCATTTCTTATTATTTTATATGTTTCTTTTGTCTTCTACTAACATTACAGGAAAACTATTCTCTTTTTGCTTGTTCGTTGTTACACTTGATTGCTTGGATCAATCTTTGCTTGCATCTTCTTACAGATTAGATAAAAAGGAAAAAAATTATACAAGTATTATCATTTTGTCTTGTTTTCTCTTTTTGCATTACATTTTCCCTTCCTTGTGTGTGTTCTCATCAAAATTTCACATTTAGATTTGGCTTAAAAAGAACCCTTTGCATCATTTCTTGAAAACATAGTTTAAATTATGAGAAATAGTTTAAATTATGGGTTAATCAGTTGCATCTCACATTCTATCACAGACAACCTAAAACTCATGCATTAATCAACACATGTAGACATCTTCCTACTAGGTAGAATGATTGGGATTTCATCACCCAATAGGAAGCCGTCATAAATGTCTGAAACCTCCTTTGCCATAACTACCTGAAACCAACCTTAGACTGCCATTTCTTAGGTAACTTCATTATCCACCTCCCCCTTTTTATTTTTCTCACATTTATTAATTAATCATGTTAATTAAAACGTCACTTCTTTATTTGTTTTTTAATTAAATTCATAAGAAAATATTTTATCATTTCATGCCTATTAATACCTCTTCTTCAATAATGCAATACTATAATATATCCAATGATACATCTTCCTCTAATGATCTTGAGATTCCACATTCGATCTCTCTAACCTTGTAAATACCATGTCATCCAAATTGATCCCCCTTTTGAAACCAACTCTCCTATCTCTCATCAATCCACTTCTCCTCGACCGACCACACCACCATCTCCTATTCCTTTAGAAACTCATGGGCCTCCCTCTATCCTCATTTATGACTTCATATTTCGTAGATCTCCCACAATCTCTCAATCCTATCAATCTACTCAATCGATAGATTCTATTCCATCCCCATAACCTCAAACCAAAACTATCCCTACTTTGTCTGATATTATAATTAGAATACCTATCAAACAATCTCAATCTCCCAATAATCAACAATCAAATATCCCTATTCAATCTCAACAATCACACCAAATTTCTATCCCTCAACAACAATATCACAACCTATCTCATCCAATCACATTCCCATTCAATCTCCACACCTTAATTATATTTCCTCTTATCGAACACTTCTGTCAACTTCAACATACCCCAAAAATTCTTTACATCCTTATCCATCAACTTCTCATGTTGTGTCACCACAACCATCCACCTCATAAGTGCTACCTTCACATGAATCTTTGATACCATATTCTAATTATACCCTTTTGGGGGAATATTACAGTTCTGTCTTTGACAAGTTGATGGCATCTCGACTTCTCATACTTCCTCCCATCCAACCTATTGACTACTTAGATCTCAAACCCACTTGGTATCATGAGGGTCATTATTTTAAATATCATTGAGTCATAGGTCATGACACTGAAAAGTGTCGTTATTTTAAAGATCACATTCAACATATTATAATTCAGGGGGATCTCCAAATAGAAAACCCTGTCTCATCACGTAGCCAACCCCTTGCCATCTTCAAACAACCCTTTCCTAATCCAACATCAACAAATAAATTTCTACTTTCCACATCTTACACATCTAATCCTTATGCAATAAATAATTTACATCATACACCTCCATCCTTACCTATCTCATCTACCTCATCATTTATTTATACCCTAGACATTTTACCTACAACTTTTACCATACCTATCACATTAACTTGCACCACTTATCCTACATCTAAGTCTATTCCCATCTTTACCATATCCACATTAGATTTGAAAATACCTACTACTTCATCCAAATTTATTGTTACCAAACCTACCATATCCAACCCCTTACCCTCATCAACATTTAACAGACATACATCTACATCCCTTACATATTTAAACATAACAATCATACCAAACCCATATCGATCCTAACTACCTCTATATCTATCACATTAATAAATCCACTTAGGAAATCTTCATTACACATACCAACATCTTTCCCCATGGCAGCATCACATATTTTATCTCAATCTTCTACACTTAAACTTCTAATGTCTACCATTCCTGAATCTATACTCACTACCACACCAATCACATCTTCTAGATTTGTAAAACATATCGATGATAACTCTTGAAACATTTATGAAGAAAACACCCCCACCTAAGATAAACAAAAAGGGTATTCAACCAATGGTGTCCAAATTAACCAATCCTAAACCTATAAAATCCACATCTCTCATAGACCTCATTAATCACATCATACAAACACCTCATTCTCCATCCACATCTACACCCACCTTTGATTTTGAACCTTTATCTGCTTCATCCCTTATCACATCCAATTCATAGGACCTGATCATACCTACTACTACACCCACATCTATTCCAACCTTACCTATTATACCATCCATAGAATTAATCCAGTTCCTCTTTCATTAACTATTGTAACTATATCTTCTCCTCCTACATCATTTTCATCATTTGAAGAGTTTATGAAAGCATTCCAACTTTCCTTAACTTAAAATGATCCTCCCATCTCATCCCAACAATCAAACAATCCCACATCTTCATTAGGAATTATCAAAATTCCTCCACCAATACCAACCACACAACCTTCGGATCCTCTAGTTGAGATTATTGTTATCCCTGCCAAGGGTAAATTTTCTTGATAAAAATTTAAGAATCTTGGTACATGTCCCCAAATGTCTCTCATGCATCCTCATAAGAATTTGGGTCTTCCCTCTTCTTATCCATATAATGTCACAACATCCATCCTAGGAGTGCCCCCATCTATTTTACGGCCAAGACCTTCATCTAAGACATCTCCCAACATTTAGTCTAAATCCAAACAATCTAATCCTCCTCCCAAATATGATTCTAAGACATTTAATTTACCCATATAATCTACATCCACCTCTTCCCCCAAATCTAAGTCAAAATATCCTACTAATACTCATAATAAAAAATATCCATTATCAAATCATACGCAGATATTCTTAGACATTTAATTCAAACATCTTCCGTCACGCTTCCACCTATCAAGCCCTTTAACCTAAATAGTAAGAAACCATCATGGTTCGATTCCAGTTGCATTTGCACTTATCATCATAACCCAGGTCATGAAATTGAGCATTGTAAGGCCTTTCATGATAATATTGAGAAAAATAACTTCCTCATTTAAAGAAGCCATCCTTATCCATCCATCACAACCAAATCCAATTCCTATTTCTACATCCCCATCCATTGAATTTTCTAAGTCTCCACCTTCATCCACATCATCCCTTATCATTTATCCTTTGCATATTAATCCTCCTAAGGAGAGTCCTCCCTTTTTCATCGATATCATTTTCCCTTACAATCACCCTTATGATCCCCGACCATCTATCCAATCCAGATCCAAAAATTTTCATTGAAATTATCTTTGACATCCCCATCCAATATCCTTCAACATCTGCTACCTCATCTACATCTTAGTCGACCAACGTAATCTCTTTCGCTTGGGGAGAATTATCCCCTTTTATTGGTCCTTTCAAATCTTATCCACATAAATTTATCCCCTATCCATCTAACGACTCTCTTGAAACTGGGGGAATTAAGTCTAGGAATTCCTCTTTGACATTGTCCTATTTGCCTCATCTGATCTTATCTAGTTTATCTATCTACCATATTTTGTTTTATTTAGAGTCCACAATTGTGGCCATATTTTTCCCTCCTTTGGGGAACCATTCATCTCTGTTCTCATCAAATTTCACCATTGTGGCCATATTTGTGCCTCTTTTAGGGCACCATATTTTTATCTTTTTCATCAAAGTCCACCTTTGTGGACATATTTTTGCATCTTTTGGGGCACCATATTTTCATTCAAGTCCACCATTATGGCCATATTTGTGCATCTCTTGGGGAACCATATCCTCATCATAAGTCCACCATTGTGGCCATATTTTTTCCTCTTTTAGGGCACCATATTTAAATTTTTTCATCTAAGTCCACCTTTATGGCCATATTTGTGCTTCTTTAGGAGAACCGTAATTTTTCATCTTAAGCCCACTATTTTTGTGGCCATTTTTCATCTCACTGGGACACATATTTTTCTCTCTTCCTCAATTTTGAAAGGTAACACATAGTTTCCTCCTTCTCTCATTTTATCTAATTTATTATCTAATCTTGAGTCCACCTTTGTGGCCATATTTGTCCCTCTCTTGGCCGACCAGTCATTCTCATCCAAATTCCACCATTGTGGTCATATTTTTCCCTCTTTTGGGTGATCTTATTTTTGTCTCATTAGCGATGCATGTTTTTCACTTCCTTAAAAAGTAGTGCATAGATTTTATCTTCACTCATATATCTCATCATATCCCATCTGTCATAACCTGTCATCTTATCTTATCACAAATTTTACATCAATGACCTTTCCCTACTATAGAAATGAGAAAATGTGGAAAGTTTTCCCCCAACTCAATCAGACCATAAACACATAAGTATGGGTCGAGAGCCTATCACTTGGCCTCCCTTGATGGAAAAATGGAAGTGGAACTCCTTAACGGATTGCACTTGTGACCATTATATTGTTATCACACTACTAGTGAGCACTTAATCATATCTTTAGATCATCCCTCCATCATTAGCCTCTTTCATCTATCATTGTAATGATTTGGAATTAGGTGGTCTACCATCACTTTCCTAGAGATGACCATAAATATGGGCACCACAACTTTTCCCATAGCATTTTACTTATGGATAGGTTCTCCCTTCTAAGTGAGAACCCTGTCATCATTACATCCATCACCCCCTTATTTACCTCTTGAAACCATGTAAAGGGATCATAGATGTATCTTTTACATTCATTGATCCATATGGATCCAAAATGACTCTACTTCATCATATCACCCAACACCAAAGAAGGAAAATGAAGAAACAAAGGTTATGTCTTTATGTTAATAGAACCACCAATCTATGCAAAGCGATGGTTATAGAACCACCACCCAACCCGTGTGGCAGTCTTATAACCACTGCCCAACTAAGGTGGCGGTCTTTTGACCATCGGTCTGAATTGGGCGGTGGTCCTGGATCTTTCAGAAAGAAAAATAAAATCTAAAATGAATAGTCCCAAAATTGGAAAAGCTTTCTATGTCTCTTCTCCTCCATGAACTTTCCAATCCTCCAATGCATGGGAGGACATGAGAAGAGCTATAAATACATGAAGGAAGCAATGTTTTGGATTATCGAAGGATGAAAGCAAGTGAGTAAGAAATTCTTAGTGCTGGAATTGTGTTTGTAGAAGAAAGGAGTGTTGAGGTAGAGTAAACATGTAATTGGGATGAATTGTGAGATATTATCTACTTCTCTTTCATACTTATCGTAAATTATGTACATATTAAATGAATTGGCCAGTAAAAAGTGGGAAGAAAGAGCATTTCCCCTTCCCGACTAGTTTTCCTCCTCTGGAGTTTTCCAAGATAAAACTTGTTGGTGTTTATGAGTTTATATTCTTTCCTTTCCTACAATTTTTGATTCTAAGCATAAGAAAAATTCATTCACTAGTTATCTCTTTCATTTTATAATCAAAATTAGAACAACAACTTTTAATTGTGATTCTGTGAATAATTCTAAAGTACAGAGTTTAGAGATCATTTTGGTATCAGAGCTAACAAGTATATAGGACTGTGGTATTTGTTCTTGGATTTTTATGAAAATGACGAGATCTAATGGTGAAGAGGCTTTACCTTGCGATTTAGATATTTCTACAAGGAAGTGGAAACAAAGAATTCAAGAACAAATGGAGGAAGAGAACTTGGTCCATAGAATCGAGATGTTAGAGACCATGATGGATAGGATGTTTAGAAGAAAAGTAGAACTTACAAATTTGAAGAAGACAACTTCTGTTAAGCAAGACTCCATGGACCCAATGGTTCAAGGCTTAGCAAAAACTATTAGCATAAAGAGGAGCCACCACGAGGAAGATTATGGGGAATACTGTGAAGAAGAGATTTCAAATGTAAGAGAAAAGGTAAAATCTGATCATGCTCCTTTTAAAGTTGAGATGAAAGTTGAAATTAAAATATTTAAAGGAAAAATAGATGCAGAGTTGCTTGATAAATGGTTAAAACAGCTAGAATTCTAATTTAGCATCCATAATTTCACTGAGGCATAGAGGATCACCTTTGCACATATCAAAATGGAGGGAAACAATCTGGTTTGGTGGGAAACCCATCTAGCCACTTGTGAAAATAAGAAACATCTTATTGTGAAATCTTGGAAATAATTTAAAGAATTACTTAGAGCTAACTTTTATCCTATTGGCTAAAAGACTGACCAAATGATTAAATGGAAGTATTTTAGACAAGACAATGGTCAAAGTGTGCAGGAATATATTACGGAGTTTCGGAGGTAGGACATGATGTTGAACATGGAATTCGAGGATGAGGATATTTTGACTAAGTATTTGGGAGGACTTCACAGTCACCTTTGAATAAAATTCATCTCCATGAAGCCCAAAGATCTCAACGAGGAGTTTGTGTAGGCATACTATATAGATGATGAAAAGAAGAAAGGAGAAGCATATATAAGGGAAAAGAAGTCGATAAATCATTAGAAGAAAGAACATGGGTAAAAAATTAATAAGGTTAAGTGGAAAGGGAAAGGTAAACAAGCTACCACTACTTTAAATACTTGTAAAGATCTCAAGAATTTTTACAATAACTGTGATATCAATGGTCATACTCACGCTACATGTTGGAAGTTGCATCTGGAGTTACATCCGAAGAACCAAACTAAGGACTCAAAGAAGTCCATAATAGAAGACATAAGGGGAGGTGGAAATCGAAGATGACTCTGATGTAGATGAGAGGCTTGGATGCACGGCCACCAACATGGATAGCTAGAAATAGGAGATGAGTAGACTATTTATGATCAAAATATAGATCAAGAGAACTAAGGTAAATGCTTTGGTTGATACCAGTTCTCTGTCTAATTTGATTTCTGAAGTAGTTGTAAAGAAGCTTGGTCTTGTGACTTATGAACATCCACACCCTTATCCTTTGGATTGGGTGAAAAAGGGTGTTGAGATTCAGGTAAGAAAAATATGTAAGATCGAGTTTAGGATAAATTCCTAGTATATTGATGTATTCGAAGCTGATGTTATTCCACTTGATGCTTTTGATGTTTTTTTCGAGGAGTCCTTACTTGTATATTAGGGATTCTATATTTATGAGAAGGAAAAAATGATAGAGAAGGGTAAAGGATGTGATCAAATACAACATATGAGCAGACCAACATAAGACACAGGTTACAATGGTGAGTGCTAACTAAGAAAAACAACTTATTCAAGAAAATCATAATTAGTTTTATTTAGTTTTGTTGAAGGATAAATAAGATGGAGTAGAAGTTTCAGATATTTCTAACCAGGGAAAACATGATTTGGATAGTATTATTCAGTCATTTTAGGAAGTTTTTTAGGCTCCTAGTGGGTTACCACCAAATCGGGAAGTAGAGCATGAGATTCAGTTGTTTCTAGAGTCCCCTCTACCGAACATCAAGTTATATAGGCAATCCTTGTTGGATAGCACTGAAGTGAAGAAATAACTCCAGGAACTACTATACCAAGGGGTGATACATCTGAGCACCTCAACATGCGGTTCACCTATTGTGATAGTGCTGAAGAATGATGGTTCTTGGAGAATGTGCATCGACTACTGCACTTTGAACAAGATCACCATAAAGAAAAGATATCCACTTCCCCACATAGATGATCTCTTGGACGAGATTCAACATTCCAAATTCTTCATGAAGTTGGATCTCAAGTCAAGTTATCACCAAGTCAGAATGAAGGAGGAGTATATATGGAAGACTTCCTTCTAGACAAAAAAAAAGGTTTGTATGAATGGTTAGTACTTCCATTTGGTTTATGCAATGCATCCACTACACTTATGAGATTGATGAATTATGTATTATGGAATTTCATAGATTCATGTGTAATTTTTTATCTAGATGATATCTTGGTTTTTAGCGCCACATGGGAGTAACATCTAACTCATTTGCATCTAGTCTTCCAAGTTCTCAAGGAGAAACAATTACTTTGTAATACAAAGAAATGTAAATTTTCCAAATAGTCACTTGTCTATCTTGGGCATGTGGTTAGAGGATGAGAGCTACGAGTGGATCCAAAGAAGGTGGAAGCCATCACCAGTTGGCCAGCACCAACAGGAGCCACATATACTAGGAATTTTGTGGGAGCAGTATAGTACATGCAAAAGTTCATTCCATGCTTCTCTACGATTGCAACACCTCTACACATAGCAGCTGCAAAGAGTAAGGGATTTGAATTGAGTAAGGAAAAAGAGAAATCCTTTGAGTTATTGAAATACAAGATTAGTCATTCTCTAGTACTTTCTCTTCCTAATATGGATCAGCCCTTTGAATTAGATACAGATGCCAGTGATTACGCTATGGGCACATTGTTGTTTCAGGGAGGTAAACCCGTATCCTATCATTCTAAAAATTTTACTTAACAAGTTAAAGCATATTCAGTATATGATAAGGAAATGTATGCACTGGTTTAGGAAATAAAAAAATGGAAGCATTATTTTTTGGGTAAAGAAACTATTGTGCACACCGACCACAAACCTCTCCAGTATTTGCAAACACAGTCTAAATTGCAGTAGGTAAGGTACTACAAATGTATGGGGTTCCTTCAGCACTTCCATCTGGTGATAAAATACAAGAAGGTAGTAAAAAATTGGTGGTAGACATGTTTTCTAGGCCTCCCACACAGGATAATTTCTCTATCTTTTCCACTATATCTCAGATCGAGCCCTTCATGAAGGAAGCTTATAGAGAGGCATATGCCCAGGAAAGAGACTTTGGGGTGACATTTCAATAGTTGCAGTCCCAAGGGACTGAAAGGATGGGAATTGAATATTGTTATCTCAAGGATGGGCTGCTCTACCAATGGGGGAAGATTTGTGTGCCTAAAGAACAAAGACTTCTATTTAAGAGGGAAACACATACCTCGAAAGTATTGGGACATTTCGGTGTTGATGAGACCCTAGTCCACTTACAAAACTACATGTATTGACCCAATATGTAAGAAGAAGTATCAAAATTTATATGTGGATGTAAAATCTATTTTACAAACATGCCTAAGCCTAGGAAGTAGGGTTTGTGTATGCCTTTTCCAATGCCTACTTGTCTGTGGGAGGAAATTTCTATGGATTTTGTAGGAGGATTATCTATGTCTAAACATGGCCATGACTATCTCTATGTTGTTATTGATAGATTCTGTAAGATGTGTATTTTTATGGCATGTAAAAAGATAGTAAAATAACATGAGGCAACAGATATTTTCTTTGTTAATGTATGGGTGCATTTTGGTTTGCAAAAGTCTATTGTTTTTTACAGAGATTCCAAGTTCTTGGGGAAGTTTTGGACTAATTTTTGGGACAAGATGGATACCAAGTTACAAAGGAGCATGAATTTTCATCCACAAACAGATGGACAGAAAAAGGTGGTGAATAGGAGTTTGGTACAATTGATCAGAGGGTATAATAACAAAAACCCAAGGACTTGGGATGAGTCTTTAGCCTACATTCAACATTCCTATAATCATGCAGTACACACATCCACTATGAAGTCACCATTTGAAGCATGCTTGGGATATCTACCTACAAACCCACTAGACATAGAAGTTGGGAAACAAGATGAGGAGGAGACATGAGACACAGAGGTGAATAGAGAAAATAAATTCATTGAGATGATCCGGTAAATCCATCTCAAATTCAGAGAACAGTTAGAGAAATCTCAAGCCAAGCACAAGGCTAGGCACGATCAACACAAGAGAGAACACAAGCTTCATGTTGGAGATAAAGATTGGATTTACTTGTGAAATGAGAGACTACAAAGTAAAGCACAGAAGCTTAAACCACTATAATATGGACCCTTCACCGTATTGGAGCAGGTTGGAGAAAATTCCATTCGACTTGATTTTCTGTCATTTATGAGGATGTACTCAGTAGTAAACTATGAGAACTTACACCTATATGAGCCATCCATGCTATATGAAGATGAAGGACTATAGTTGCTACCTTCTATTGAGGATTGCATCTTGAAATCATGAGGTGAATTGGAGGAGGATGTAGTGCTGCAACCGAAGGTCAGAGGGGCTAGGAGAGGTCTGCATGAGTCTTGGTAGGTTGGACTGAAAGGAAAGACACAAAGGTAGGCCCGATGGTACTTGAAGGAGAAAGTGAGGGAATTATTTCCTCATTTTCTCCCTCAATAAATATTTTGTGTGACCCAAATCCTCCTAAGTAGGGGAGGTGTGATCCATATGGATTCAAAATGAATCTACTTCATTAGATCAGCCAACACCGAAGAAGGAAAAGGAAGAAATGAAGGTTCTATATTTATGTTAATAGAACCACAAACTTTGTGCAGAGTGGTGGTTACAGAACTATCACCCAACCTAGGCAGTGGTCCTGTAACTGATGCCCATGTAGGGTGACAGTCTTATGACTATCGGTCTGCATTAGGCAGTGGTCCTGGCTCTTTTGGATAGAAAAGTAAAACTCGAAATGAATAGTACCAGAATTGGAAAGGATATCCATGTCTCTTCTCCTCCATGACCTTTCCCATCCTCCAGTACATGGGAGGACATAAGAAGGGATATAAATACATTTAGGAAATATTTTTTTGGATTATCAAAGCACGAAATCAAGTGAGCAAGAAATTCTTAGTGCTAGAATTGTGTTTGTAGAAGAAAGGGGTGTTGAGGAAGAGTAAGCAAGTAATTGGGAGGAAGTGTGAGATAGTATCTACTTCTCTTTCATACTTATTGTAAATTATTTACTTATAAATTGAGTTGGCCAATAAAAATTTGGAAGAAAGAGTATTTTCCCTTCCCAACTAGTTTTCCTCTTATGGAGGTTTCCAAGATAAAATTTGTTGGTGTTCATGAGTTTATATTATTTCCTTTCCCGCAATTGTTGATTCTAAGCATAAGAAAAATTCATTCACTAAATATATTTTTCATTTTCTAATCAAAATTAGAACAACAACATTTAATTTTGATTCTTTGAATAATTCCAAAGTAGAGAGTTTATAGATCATTCATTTCCCCCTCCTAGGTGGTCTACCTAGTTATTCTTATCTCCTCCCCTTGTTAAAATAAAAGTTCATGGATGCTCTTAAATAAATCAAGGCTATCAAAAATATACCACTCCCTTGAAACACAACTGTTCACATTAAAAAAAAAGAAAAAAGAAAAATAAAAAGAGAGTCAAATTAAATCAAATAAATAGACCGATCCCTCAAAGGAAGGCTATTATGTATACCATTGTTTCAATCTATATCATATATGTACAAAGTAGACCATACCCTCGAAGGATGGATAATATTTTGTAATATGGAATTTTAAGGCTTCCCACCTAAGAAATAAATCTTCCCACATTTATCAACTTTCTTCTAACAAACTTGCCGCATTGATCAGTTTTCTCTTTCCCCTACCTAGAGCTGGGAAATAAATTTATGGAACACCACTTATGGAGAACCCTTTTCCCATGTAAAAGTTACATCCCAAATCCCTTTAGCATGTTGATATTATGTTTATGATCTTCTTTCATCCATATCTTCCCTCATGGTATTTTAATAAAGCTAACTACCATTGGTTATGTGTTAACATCTGTCTCGGTCACATGTGCCTTGCATTTCCTGAATCCCCTTCTTGTGTATCTCCAATGCAGTTGGGCCATCGTTTCCTTGCATACTCCTTGATATGGCATAGTTCATATAATTTTGTTACATATATTGTAACTTACCCATCTCATCAAATATTATCAAATCTACCACATCTTAAGTTTTGTTTTGTGGCCATCTTTGTGTTCCATCTAAGGGCATCATATCATGCATTATATTATCTCACCTTTTTGGCCATATTTGTGATATTTTTCTAGGGCACCATTTCACCATTTCATCTTGTCACAAAATTCCACCCTTGTAGTCATATTTATTCTCCCTTTGGACATTTTATAGCATCATTTCGTATTTTTCTTTTTCGGTCATTTTTTGTGTCCTCTACTTGGGAACCATATTTTCATCCATATCTCATCCCAAGTCCACTTTTGTGTTCCCTCTGGGGCATCATTACTCATATTTATCCTTTTTTTGGCCATCTTCATGCCATGTTTTTGGGAACCATTATTTTCATTTTCAGCCTTTCCCTTTTTGAACACATACCTTTCACTTGATTCCTCTTGTTGGAAAGATTTTGCATTACATTTTGCGTTGAGTTGTGCATAATTTTGATTTGTGCCTATCACCCATTGGTGCTCATGGATTGCATCCATTTGAGTGGTTTCCCATTGGATTCCTCTCTATTTTGTAGTAATTTTTACATTTTATATCATCACTTTTTCATATTTTTACTTTATGGCAATTTTTTGTGTCCTATATTGGGGCACCAATATTTTCATCCCCGTCCCTTGTGGACGCATACCTTTTCACTTAATTCCTTTTGTAAAAATAATTTCACATATTTTTTGCATTTAGTTGCACATAATTTAATGTGTTCCTATGACCCATTGGCCATCGTGGCTTGCATCCATTTGATAGGTTTCCCATTGGATTCCTTTCATTTCGTAGTGATTTTCATCCACTCACTAGTTTGCAGAGCATTGCCACTGTCTCCATTGAGAATCTACTTTTTTCCCTACTGAAATAATATCAAAATCACCACCATAGTTTTTATTGTTGTTGTGTACATCCTTTTTTATTGGGACATATTTCTTTGCTTCTCTTTTTTACACATATTTCTTTACCCACATGCCATTCAACATCTACCTTTTTCAAACGTTTCATCGATCCCCCATTTCGTTATCGATCCCTTATTTGAGGGGGATCTCATCATCAATCCTTTTTTATCCTTCATTTTACTCTCTCATCATTTTGTTCACAAGGCTTGCTAGTAAAAACCACATGACAAAAAGGAGCAAATGTAGACACCAGAATTTGGTATCGCTACTCTCGATTGCCCATGTGCGGATTTTTCACCATAGTCCTATCTAGAAGAATTTTAATTTAAATCATCCCCTTCATTTATTTAAATTCCCACCTATTAGCCCATCATCTTTAATGTTTAATTATTCTTGTTAACTAATCTAAATTAGATAACTATCCCTAATCAACTTTCCTTTTAGGATGTTTTAATCCTAAATCTACATCCCTATGTTTTTTCTATCTTTTATCCTACCCATATTTATCTCCCAAATACTTGTGACACATCCCTAAAAAACCTCTTCCTGCCTACAAGCTTTAAATTACTTTATCCCATCCTTAAAACCCAAAATCTTCATTAAAACAAAAAATCCACCACTTTGGGGAACGTTTCCCCACATTCAGCCGTGACCTAGCCCAATCACCATCAACCCTTTAAAATTACATTCACATCACTCTTCCCAAGGCATGCATGCAAATATCCTATATTTCTTGCTACTTGCAAACCTTTTCTTGTGCCTGAGCATCCCTCCAACAATCACATACCTCTTGGAGCTCCTTTCAACTTTTCTTGCATCAATCATTCCATCCTTTATGAGATTATCATCATTCTGTGTTTTTTTATTTAGTTATTATCATATTATCATTGTATTGCTTACATCGAACTCCTTGTAGGTCTTACTATTGGAATTCTACTCTTAGCCTGTTCTTCCAGCCATTTTTCTTACAGGTTGTCTATCCAATTTATCCATCCTCATTATTATCTTGCACTACCATGGTCACCATCACTCTACCCATATCATTGTTGACCTAGCCATTTGTTTTCGCTTACTAATTTTCTATATCCTTCTTCAATGTTAGTTTATGCATTTTTTCTTTCTCCAATCCTTAGATCTGTCATTCTACTTCCTTTTTATATCAAACTTGTTCTTTCTGCACCCCGGTCACCATCGAACTAATTCATGTTCATTCACCAATCCACCCAAATCCTAGTTTTTTCCCATTCACTCTACTTTCTTATCTCATGTCTCATTCTGCAAGTTATTTCAAGTGTTCTAAGGATTCTATGATCACCTTATTTGCATTCAGATCATCTCAGATATGCATTTTCAACTTTCTTTCTAGATCCATCTTCTTAGGTCACCATCAAATTGCCCCTTTGCATCCTTGGTCTCTGTTAACCCTACCAGGTAACTTCATTTTATGTCAATTCATATCATATTTTTATGTGCCTTACATTTTTGCATTTTTTAGTTTTTGTGTAGCTCAGATTATTGATTTTATGTTGTTTAATATCATTTCTATTATCCTATTTTATCAAACATGGGGGTTGACATCCACCAAGGGAGTTAACGCTTATTGGATACAAATTTGTCGAGAAACCCCCATCTATAATCTAATCCATTTTCATCTTAGTGTCTTTGTTATGCAGGTCATCATCTTGTATCAGTGAGGATCTTCCATTCACTTTATGCTTGTTCATCCATATCAATCACATCACATTTAAGGTACCATAAACCCTCCATGTTTTGAATTATTTAATTTTCTTTAATATTATCTCATTAAATTGGAAAGGAAATTTTTTTAGATCAACAAGTCCATTAACAACTTTGGAAATACACTTAAGAGACCTAACCTGGTAAATAAAGGAGTGATTTTGAGAAGAATGGTACAAAAAGGACATGAAGAAATTTTTCATACAAGAACAAAATCTGAATGTGTATACGTAATAATGATTTGTTTAAAATTTGAGGCATTATTCGCTTAAATACTCATGATTTTTTCCTAAAGCATGGCTGGTAGTGGAGGATGAACTAGGAAGCAAAAATGGAAAACTGGAAGACCTTAATCAAAGTTTTAGAACTTTATTTTTTATGTACACCAAAAGGGGCTAAAAGGGTGTTAGGATCAATCATCACTTTTTTTGGGCATATGTAGAATGCTCAAGCCAAGAGTGTACCATAAGCAACTTCTCAAGAAGCTTGAAAAAGTCAGGAATTACAAAAATGCAAGTCCTTTGTTTATTTCGGTGGTTTTCATCTACTTTAAGGGTTGAACTAGCATAGATGAAAGCCTAGATCATGATCAGATGGTTGATTTAGTGGAAGGATTTGATTAAGAAAGAAATTTCATAATTGAGGATAGTTGTCAACTTGAGAAGAAAGCAATTTGGGAAGCCTAAAAGGGCACAATTAGAGTTTTAGTAATTTATAATATGGTGTATTGATTGAAGTTTTCTTTTATTTGCATCACATTATCAGTTGATAATTAGTTCTACGATGATCATGTATTGGAGGTAGGAAATATTAGCACAAACAATGAAAATCTCCTTTAATATGTATTAGAAAAATCCTTACACGTAATGAATGATCGGTTTTAATGAAATATGAATTAAAATTCTTGAAGAGTGGAATCTGACATCGTTTGGTTTGAATGATTATAATTTTAGCATTTTTTGTCTATGTGCTTTAAAGTTAGGCATTGGATTTTAATGTATGCATTATTGTCTAAAAATTCTCCCAGATCTTAATGTTTTGTGGTCTTGCATCAGATCAATTATACCTTAATGATATTTTATTTTTTCATTTCTTTGTATATATTCGAATCTTTTCTTGCATGGTTCATCCATCTCAACTATATCTCAAATTCATGTAACATATGGAAATATTCTAACATGAAACAAAACCAAAGAAATTGTCAAATTTTCACTATAGTGGAAGAGAAATAATTTTTCTTCCTCCTGTTCCACATCACAAAGTTAATGTCTTGAGTCTAAAATATACCCTGCTTCCTTCATCTCCCAAGCCAATTTCTCTAAATTTTCATAGATCTCCTATGATTGTGGATGTGATATGTTTCCTACACAAAAAGCATGATCCATCTTTTTGGCCTTTAATCCAACCACATCAAAGGATGTTTTCATTTCCTCTATCTTTCATCAATATCATTGACATTTGAAACTCATGCCACCTGCTAAAATTTTCATATATGCTTGAGAGAAGAATATAAGTTTCAAAATTCTTAGGATCTAAATAAAAATTCAGTGTTATTGTAAATAATCTTAAACCTATACATATGTGATGTTCAAAAACCAAGAAAACACTTCAACTACACCACCACAAGTTTAACTAGAATATTATTGATAAATTTTAGGGTGTCCTCAAGATAGCCATCATGGGAAAAAAGGCCAACATGAAGAGATACTCATGTGATTGATATACATCCCGCATCCACTAAACCTACTTTCCTGCATGCACATTAAACACAAGAAAAGGGTGTGGAATTTCTATTTACACAAGCCTATTGTGTTTTATTGAATATTGCTAAAGCTTTTTCAAAAAATCCATTTTTTGCATACCCTGATATCATGGAATTCCATGAGAACACATCTTTGAGGATTTTTCAAACAATTCACATGCCTTGTCCATGCTTCCACATTTTGCATACATGTCTACTAGGGTGTTTACAACTTCATCTAACATGTTTCCTCTATCCTTTATTGTTTGATGGATGACCATACCCTACTCCAAAGACCCCATTTTGGCACATGTAGGTAGGATGTTGGAAAATTTTGTTGACTCTGGATTTAAACCTACTAATTAAATTTACTTGAAAATTTCTAAAGAATTTTCAACAAATCTAGTTATACATAGCCTGCAATCAACAATGTACATGATAACACATCCCTTTGAAGAATTATGTCAAATAGTTCTCATGGATTTTCTTTACTTTCACATTTTACATACATGTCTATCAGGGAAGTTGCAACTATAATATTTGACAAAATTCCTCTATTCTTTATGATTTTATGAATGTCCATACCCTGTTCCAATGCTCCCATTTTGGCACAAGCTAGGAGTATGCTAGAAAATGTAAATTGATCGGGTTGGAGACCTATTTGTTGCATATAGTGATACAATGTGACCATCATGTGAGGAAACATGTCTTCTATATGCTGCGATAATTTTACTCCATGATATTTTTTTTCAATCTTTCACGTGGTAAAACACTTTACAGGAATCTACCAAAATTGCAAACTTGGCATACATACAATCATTTTTATGTTTATAGAATTTATGCATTCTTTTACATACACATTTATTTTTAAAAATATGTGTAAACATTTGTATACTTCTGCAGCTATGGTGTGTTTTATGATAACTAGTAGAGAAGATATGAGGATGGAAATAAACATCCATAATTTTTAGTAAGATTTATTATACTTGTCATTACTTTTTGTACTTAACTCTTTGTAGCATGTTTTATATCTTGGTTATTAGAAAAACATGTCTTATTCTATCTTCTAACAACATATTCTTATGAGAAGATTATGTTTTGATTTTTTTTTTCTCAAAGATCATAATATTAGCTTTATTATGCTTCAATTCATTACATATATGATAATTTTTATACTAGCTTGTTCCTATTTTCATATTAAATCATGGGTTTCATGTTGTTTTTTAGTTCTTGTTGTTGCAAATGACCAACCATAATGGAAACTGCTAGAAAATCCAAGCAACCATTTTGATCTTGTTTTAAATAGAGGGATAGTCATACCTTTCTTTTAAGGGAATATACTACTATGAAAGATCACGAGTCACAAGATCCATAAAATTATTGCTCGTGTAAGTAAGTTTTATAAATAAAATTGCATCCATTTTTATTTGACTTCAATATAATGATGTCTTATTATAGTTATTAATAATGTAATGACAATGATGTTGCTTCTTCTTATTTTCAGTTATGGCAATAGATAATGATATGGATATTGTTTTGCTATTCCTCTCAAAGGGAGTTGTACAGTGTCTTGTAAAATCAATTAGAAAGAATCTGCTAGATAATATATGACAATATTTTTCTAGGAGGTTTGACACTTTATTGTAAAACTAGTTAGAATGAATCAGCTAAAGAATCTATGGTGGCATATTTGAGGAGGTTTGAAAGTGTAGTTTTGACTCAATCAATACATGTACCATTCTGTCAAGGGTTAATCACATTTAAGAACCCTTTTCTTTTTTCAATTTTTGATATTAATAAAATGTTTGTGGACCCATTTATGGCACAAGATTCAACAAAAAATATTTTTTATTTATAATATTGATCACCATCCTGCTCTGGTTCCATTGACGATATGTATCTATTGATTGCACTATAAGAAATTTAGTTTTTTTAATTAATACTTGAAATTATAGTTTTTTATTCATTTAATTTATATTATCTCTAAAGAGACAAAATAAAATAAAATTTGTAATGTCTCTAGAGAGACAAAAATGATATTGTCTCTCAAGAGACAAAATATGTCTTAATCTATATTGTCTCTAAAGAGATAATGATTAGAGACAACTGCTTTGAGATAATATTTGAAACAATATACAACATTTTTACTATCTCAATTTGAGACAATTTGGTCTATTATCATCTCTAATATTGTCTCAAATCACCCCTCCATGTAGTAGTGCATGTTTGATCTTGCATTTTTCATTACAAAGTTAGTTCAACCTTAAACATCCCCCTTCATAGGAACATTATGTCACTTCCATAATTTTTATATACTTTCCTCTAGACTCGATTAATTTCTAGTGCTATGCGTTACTCATGGCTCTATCTTTACTTCTAGTTTATTGAATGCATATTTGGTTGTACCTTTAGTTGATATAATATTGTATACAATTTTACACCCTTCTATTTTCCTTTTTTGACATCACTTTTCACTATGCTTAAAACATGACCTCTTGGTAGGGTGGACCTCTGCATCATGCATATTTTTTGGTGACCATGTATTTGTGCCTTATGTCTTGCACTATTTATTTGTTATACCATGTCAGATGAAATGACCCTTCGTCTAATTTTTTATGCATACAAATTGTCTTGTTTTCATGTTGAATGCAATAAGAGTCTAATTTGTGTCGTTGATATACCTATTTGGAAGATTTTTGTAGAATTTTCTTAGTGTTTTTGTAATAGGGAACACCTATCATCATAATAAAGATACCATTGCTACCCAGTAGGGAAAACCAAACAAAAATAAGCAACCTATTTATATGGAAAATAGTTTTACTCTATAGTATAACACAATCCATACATCCATTTGCAATCAAACATAATTGATTTTAAAAACTAAAAATCAAACTTAATTCTAATAAATAATTATTTCAAGAAAAGGTTTAGAAAAATTATTTGAATTAATGGAAATTTGAAGACAATATTAAGAAATAAATAAAAGTGTATAATTATTTTATACAACAAGGTGAATCAAATTCAGAAAATTGGAGATGAAAAAAAGGAGGTTAGAAATGCTAAAGAAGTTTTCAAAAAACTTAGCATAAATTAAACAAAATTTGAGATTCCAAGTTGCTCACTTTGAAACTTGAAAACCATTTTTCACTTTTCTCATAATTCATTACAGAGCCCATAAAATTTGATGTCCTCCTCTAAAACCCTAATCGAGTGGTAACACCTTGTGAAACATAAGTAGTAGAGATGGTTATTGGGGGTATGCGTTAATCTCCATTATTATCAATCCCCTAAGATATTGTATAATCTTAAAAACAACACATTAAACATATATTTCATTTAACCAAACAATCTTATGAGATATAAATTCCAACCCTTAGGACATTCTGCTTACACCCTAATGAAATTATGTTATGAAAAAGACACAACAATAGAGGATGTACGAGTGTGTTATAGGAAATGATTATGGTCTAATTAATTAATAATTAACCATGCAATCAAAATACTACTTTAATGCTTACAAAAAATATAAACAATGAAACAACAACTCTATGCAATCTTTAATTAAATTTTAGGTCAATTTAATGAGGTTTTAGAATATATTATAGTTGATTACAGATCTAAAAATTATGTAACAATATAAACACTATCTCAAATTCACAAATCAAATCATAAATGAAAAATTAACATACACCAAATCAAACTAACATGTAATTTGAAAGCATGAAATATATGTATGAGATCACTTAGTTGATTTTATATGATTTCTAGAGAGATATAGGACTATATAATACTAGAAATAAGAGATATGAACCTGAAAAATCTTCACATCCAAAGTTGAAAGTGTAACTGCATCTGGGTCATAACTATACCTTAGGGTCTAGTGCCTTATATATCATCTTAAACTTGCTTTTATTATACTCTTGCAACTTTATGGGTTGATCTTCGTGTTGAGTTTGTCTGTCACTGTCAAACCCTAGTTGTCACACATGCAATGAGACATTCTGAATGGATGAAACATCACCTTAAAACCTATTCATGGATGAAGAGTCCTACAAAACAAGAATTATAATGGTTATGTGCACCCCACGCACATCCAATGTTGGAGCTACTCTAAAGAGGCCTCAAATTGCACATTGTTCTCCACCTAGTATGTGATATCTAGATAGATCAATAAAATTTGGAATTTGCTTTGATCATGCTTGATTTAACTTGGCTCTCACTAAAAAACATTGGAAATAGGATGAGTGGATGCTTTTAGATGAGAGATAAAAATGCCTTGACCTCGTTTGTAAGTTCAAACCTAATGTAGGTGTTTCCCTAATTATTATAGATCTGTAATTTTGAGATCTAGGGAGGTTTGGCTTTTTTTTGCAAGTGTATAAACTGAGTGCTCTAGTGAATAACATTAGGATTTCTAGGTTAGAAAATGAGGTAGTGTTTACTTACTTATATAGGGTTTCATAGATGGTTTTTCTAAGAAAGGCCAGCCTAAATGAAGTATAATACTTAACCAAAGTTTTCAATTTGAAAGTTCAGTTGGAAGACATATCGATATTGAAAAACATATTTACACATGAAACAAAATCATATATTTTCTCTATTTCTCATACGAAATGTTGGATATAGTTTATAGTTTAAGCTTCTCCTATAAGTAAGGAGGTAGATATAATTATTTTCCTATATGAGTAATTTGTTAAAATAACTCATACCAATATTAGTTTTTACAAATAATAAAATTTAATGGAGTACTAATATATTGATTTCCTATCATTCCCCCCTTAGTGTGAATGTGGGGAAAACCTATCTTGTATCTACACTTGTTCATGATTTGGTGATTTTTATATTAAAACCACAAACCCTAGTGATGGTTATACATATGGGTAACCAAAAATGTACATGTGTTCACTATTCATTTTTTGAGTTTTCATATTTTATGCTTTTTTTGAAGAAGAGATAATGAAGTACTCTGAGATGCAAGGTTAGATGATTTGAAAGGAAACAAAAAGATATGAAATCTAATGAAAAAGGGATTTGGGTCCCATCGAGTGTGCCAAAATCTTTGTCTGATTATTGATTCATTAATTATATGATAAACACCAAAAACTTGAAAGACAACAAGGTTTAATGATACTGGCACAGAAAATGGAGTGTTGGGGTGAATGGATGCAAAAAATGTGAGAGACTCATCCTTCCAGTGGATAAGAGAAGCTGCATGCAAAGATAGATGAACAAAATAGATATTAGATAGACATTTCACAAGTTTCTCAACAAATTCCGGTCCTAGGAACAAATGGGCTTCCTTGAAGGGTGACAACTCTTTTTTTACAATTAAGTGGTATGATATGGAAGTAATTGACATTATAATGATGATTTAGAAATACAAGGGCATAGAAAGATCCTGTTCCACATGGTAGGTAGCCCATGTAAGGGCTACGGTAAAATCAAAGTCTAGGAAGTAATCAAACCAAGCTTGTTCTGCATCCTATTCTTTGCATAATATTTTGAGTTATTCTTTGATGTCTTAAATTTTAGGTGTCAAGGTGATGAAAAAAAGGCTAATTTTATGCATGATGTCAAAATGTTCCCATATGAGGGGTTTTTGAATGATTGGAAGTTCATAAATACTGGTAATGGTATGTGACTCACTTGACACTGTCATCTACAAAGAAACAAATCTTGAAAAAATAATATTAGATAGAAAAAAAATATAAAATGATTGCAAATATGATAAATATGATTAAAATGATAAAAATACAAGGATCACTAATGATTTTGTATGGTCACTAGAGATTAAGGTAAAATATTTGGCAAGTACTATGAGAAATTTGATCTTTTGACTAAATGTAAATTTGATCTAAAGTGCATGATTTATAACTTGATGTGGTCTCTAATAGGATGTATTGATAGACTGAAGGTGAAAAAAATAGATAAAAAATTGCCTTTGTTGATAAATTTTGTTGGGTACCGAAAAGTGACTAATTGTTGAAACGTGCATGTGGGAAGTGCTACAGAGGAAATGTACATAGATGAGTGAACAAGATGAGTGTGATTTATGATAGAGTTTTTGTGTTGGAGATGAAATAAAGAGTGTGGAAGGAATACTGCATGTAGGCAGAGGACTTAGTCATTTTGGGTGTTGAGATAAAAATAGACATGTAGTGATGAGCATGCATTGGGTAAGGGTAGAGGACTTGGAGGCTACATGAAACTATTTTGGGAACAAGAAGAAGTGAAAGAGTATTGCATAGTTCAAGCTAAAAATAGGATTAAAAATATAGTTAACTATAGATGATCTATTATTAGGCAGATCTTTCATGTTTCTTTATCTTCTTTTGTAGTGTTGCATGACTATTTTGAGCATGCAACCTATTTTAAGAGTGCATGAGAGGTGAAGGGAAAGTTCCCACCCCATATATATGTATTGATTTGTAGGTTTTGAGAGATATCTTGATCATCAGTTCATATGTGTTAGAGTTATGTTGCTAGCCTATGAGTGCGCATGACCTACCGCATTATTATGTATGTTTTCAACTATTAGTTTTCATGATTTAATACAATGGATAATTATGGTTGGATATTGATTATCAATGTTTCTTTTCATAGTTATTGTGTGGTGAATATAGTATTAATATTTATGTAATCTATATGATTTACTTATTATGTGTGTTTCCAATTTGAGCTCATGGATCTGATTATTAGAATGGAATATGCACTTTGAGATTTGATTATTATGAGCATGCATGTTAACACCCTAGTTAGACAATAATAAAGAAGGACCTGGAACCTTTGTGTGCTTCAAGTGAGATCTCAGATCTTTCTGAGTGATGTGTGAGAATGTATAGGGCTTGAGTGGGAAAATAAGACTAAATTTTGGTTCCATTGTCGAGACCTATTTTCAAAATGGTTACCAAGATGTTACATGATGATGGCATATCGATTAAATATCACGGCCATTGAATATTGGGTTATTGACGGACAAGATCATTTTACATAGAGATATAGTACTAGTCCCAATGTCAATGCGTGTGCATGGGTTAAAGAACATCATTATCATGAACTCTATGATACTTTCTTTTTTTATTTTCTGATAGAGTTGTATGAGTGATTGTTTGTGTATTCATAAAAGAAAAGATTGAGTTATAGACCAAGGAATTTTATACAGGAAGAGTATTAGGATTTATTTGATGCAAATGAACCTCGGATGCATGTTGTAGATTATTTGTGGGCTAGTGTTGTGAATAGTTATACTTTAGAGTACAATGTTTCTACATATTATTGTATAGAGGTTGTGGAGTTTGAATTTTTGTGCAAGCCGAGAGGATCTTACTTGCGCGCTATTCCATTAGAAATTAAAATCTCAATGGTGGCGCTAAGTTTAGAGTACCTACCTATGACTAGATAAATACCCCACCACATGTAGGCGAAGGAGAAAGTGTGGTGAAATATGGCATACCTTGCTGTAGAAATTAAGAGAGAAGAAATGAGGCTTAAGTATAATGAGGTATTAGAGAAGGAATTAGTGAAGAAGCGTGATATTAAGGAGTATGTGTAGTCGTGGAGGATGATTTCTCATGAAGTATTTGAAGCTCACGTGGAAGAAGTATAGCCAGAGCATCAGGATTTCACCCACTTAGAAAAGTGCAGTAGATAATCCCATTTGCTTTCTGATGACAGTGCATCTAATGAGGAAATATTAAGGATCGCAGGTGCATATCTGATCCCACTAGGTGACCTAACACTTACTCTTGGTGTTTGAGTTTGAGAAGTAACTATTGATAAAGTGATGAGTATAAGTCATCTGGTAGTTTCAGGTAGATATAATTTTCTTTTCAATAAAAAAGTACATCACAAAACACATAAATATATGGCATCACAGGCAGTAACATATTTTGTTTGGAGGTCCGCTTAGAGGAATACTTTCTAGTGCATCATCAAGATAGAGTGTGGGTGCGTAGAACCTTGGAAACACGTCTGGAAGTATTACAACTTCACATACTATAGGAGTTCAGTTTAGTACTACAGTTGGGATGTAAGGAAGTACATCCAATAGTTTGATATGTGCTATTGGAGGATTAGGAGGTGGTTCAGGAGGATCAAGAAGCTAGGGATCAAGTAGATCAAGAGGTTTTGGTGGTGGAGGAAATATTGGTGGGGGTTCTCATTCTAGATATGGTAGACAAGGTTCACACCCTCATCAACTGCAACAAATATTTTATGAGATATATCTTCACTTGCTAGAATATAGAGGTATTGAGGATGCTAAAGATCATGTGCACAAGTGTGAGATACTATGGAACGCTAAGGGAATCACAACTCTTGAGTGTAATACAAGTTAGTTTGTTAATACTTCGCAAGGGTATGCACATAGTTGGTAAAGGAAGTATGACTCGAATCTGGACGTTGAGGATTACAATGCGATGCATGATGGCTTCTTAGCTGAGTTCCATATTCCTACGTTTGAACAAAAAAAATAAGCATGTTGAAGGAAATTAAGTAGGGCATGACTGAGAGCATAAGGGACTATGATGCACATTTTAAAACCTTTTAATTCAAATTATCTTGTGATATTCACCCTAGCAAACATGCACAATGGTTTATTGGTGGATTGATAATAAATTTTAGATGGGCACTATCTCATAAGAAATTTACAGATCCACGTGAGGCATTAGAGGTAGCTCTGTACACTAAGGAAGTTGGAAGCATAGACACTGGAGCTAACCCATTCTTAGAGATGCAGATAACATCTATGAAAATGTAGTTAGAGAAACGTTTGGCCAATTCAGATCATGAGACGTGTAGTAAAATATGGTGTACATATTGGGAGGATGAAGGACATACTAAGGATAACTAACTTCATAAATTAGTGCATGCCCTATTGTTGGATTGTGAGATCTGTCACTTAGATCATGATTCGAGTACATGCCCATTGTTGTAGTGTATAATCCGAAAGAGCATATCTTGTTACAGTAATTTTTTTAAGTCTCATACTCATGATACAAAGAACTGTAGACCGATTGATAAGATTCATGAGGCTATCGAGAATGATGTGTGCTATACTAGTGTAGTCGGTGGATCTAAGGAACAAGGAGAACAACATAATGAAGTTCATAGTAATGGGGATAACATGAATAGAGGATTTCATGGTGGATATAAAGGCCAAGGTTGTGGTGGTAGCAGAGGAGGATTTTCTAGAGGAACTTGTTTTACTTTTGGATCTCCTAGTCATTATCAACATGAATGCCCTGAGAATGTTGTTTTCTCCTAGTGTGTAAAACAACATAAGTTTTAAGAATGCCTTGACTTATATGAGAACATGAGAAAACAACACAAGCAAGAAAAGGGATCTACTATGATTAAGATAGAGGACACGGATCGAGATAAATGGATACCGAAGGTTGGGATTAATTATTAACTACAACCTGTGTTACTTACCACACGCACTGAGGCTACGCGCACCTGTGAATCTCCAAAGTATAAACTAACTATAAAAAATTATGAATTCATTAATGCCAAGCACCATAATGTTGAACATCGAAAAGATGTTTATCTAGAGACTATGGAAGTGATCAGGAATCTATAGGGGGAAATTCAGTGTTTCAAGGATCAGGCGTGTGTGATGGAATGTGCTAAGAAGGTTAAAATCCCACAAAAGGATGTAGATGATTCAAAGGAATTTTACAGGATGTTTTGACATGAGAACATAATCCCCTTATTAGGAGAGTGGTTGATAGAAAAAGTAATGCGTACATGTAATGAGTGTGAGAGGAAGATCCTACATGCAAATTTTCCTCCCTGTAATCATGAGTATGACAAAGATATTACATTGAATGTGGTCATTGATAGATGGATTTTGAGAAATATAATGATAGATAAAGGTGAAAAATTTAATGTACTCACGTTGAATTCTTAAAATCAGATGGGAAGACCACCATTGTAGCCTTCTTTTGAATGTGTTTTATATGGCAAAAAAAACTAGGGCTAATACAATTGGGGTGTTAAAAGATACTACTATTATGATTCAGGGAGTCAAGTTTACTAGGGACTATGAAGTATTAGAGCTTGCAGAGGTAGATATTTTCCCAACGTTACTTTGGCGCCCTTGGTGTTATGCCAATAATGTGGATTTTTGCCTCAAAAAAGGGGTATATTAGCTTTGAGAATAAAGAAGAGCACGTCATTATACACTCTGACAGATGAAAAGGCTACCCCATGTTGGTACCCAAATTTAATATCCTTCAAAGACTGAGAAGCATCATGGATTTTGACAGGACACTCATAGGCAGATAGATAATCATGTATGTCATTTTTTAGCCGAGGAAGAAATCTATCTGACTTGTTAGCACTCATGTTTCGAAAGGAGTGGGTAGCACCTTAAAAGGATGTGATCTGATCCTAACTATTTTAGATTGTGCCTTTCAACCAGGGTACGAGAACCTATTTTGTAACCTCTATTATTGAAGAAACTTGATAAATCCTTCTTTTGTATAAATTTTATAGAGAAGACCTTGGGAAAATATGATCAACACACCAAATTTAACTCTCACGAGTTGTCACTTCCAGATCATGGAGATATTTTCACAACAAGGAAAAGGTTACTAAAGACATTTGGGACCCTGATTGCTTCTTCATGTTTTGGTAACAGAGATTATGCATTTGTATACAGACAGGAAAAACAAGGGTAGTATAAGTAGGATTGGTTGTGGGGCAGGATGAACTTGATTCACTAGATCCTTGACGAATCTTACAAAATGGAAGGTTAAACTGACAGAATGCCACATAATAGCTAAAATGTTTCTTTGTCTAGAATATGTGCTTCAATGGAGGCCCAAATTAGCACTTTTTCACATAATATTTGAGATTCTATCACGAAGGATTGAGTTAGAAAATCCAACAAAGAATAAATATTTGAGTCAAATCACACCTAAGGTACATCCAGAGGCTTACAGAAAATCTCTGTTGACAGATGAAAGAAAAGTGATTTTAAATCATTTATTCCAATCCCAGATGAAAGCTCTTATGAGAAATGAAATTGTATATGACACTAAGTTGTCACAAGGATTGAGGCCTGTGTGATTGAATCACATTTTAATACAAGATTGTAACAGAAACAAGAAAAACTACTTGCATACATTAGAAATAAAAAAACCACATTTTGCTCAAGATAACATAGAATAATTCGAATTTGATTAAATCTATCAGCAGGGGAAAGTTTCTAGAATATTCTCAGAGCTTTTCAATTGTTGTAAACTTGCAACCACCTTAACATGATCAGATTTAATACAGAAGAGATATCCAAGCTTCTCAAATGGCTTCTCAAAATGATGGGCTCTATCAAGCTTTTTCTATTAGGAAATTCAGTCCTGACCCCTTACATACTCCAACCATTTGCATGAAAAATTTGTGTCATTTATAAAATTTACAATAGAGCCCCTTTCCCCCCAAAAAATCTAGACCTTGAGTGCTACCAATGCTTACCATGATCACAATCACGATTCCCAGAATCAGATCTCTAAAAAGTTACCAGGTGCTCAAGGGGACATATCTCATCGAATATCTCCCACATTAAACTCCTTCCCCTAGTAGATCACTCTTTCTTTTATTCACCAACCACTTCCACACCTAATCTATCAAATCATGGCTCCTTGCGTGCTTAGGAAAAGAAAAACAGAAAATCCGATCGAGCACTATAATCAAACCATTTTAATGGGGAAAGACATCTTCCATATCTCCCCACCAAACTCAAATATCAACATTAACTCCCCTCTTTGCCTGGCGTGTAGGAGATACCAATAAATCATGAAGACTCACACTTCTAGGTGTGTTTTAGTAAAATGGGGGGAATATCAGATTCAGACTCTCAGTTGTTGTTGATCTTTACTTTGAATTTGGGCCTTCCATGTGGAAGATTCAAACTTAAAAATAGACTCAGGGGTTTCCTCTAACTTTTTACAACTTTTGAAAAAATGGAAAGATTTCACATTTTATTCCGCATCTCCACCCTCCAGAAATCAGCCTAACATGTGTCCTGAGGTGGGTCCCAAAGGAACCGCAGATAAATTCATGCCATTTGACCCTCTTTTTGGAAAAACCAAATTTTTTTAGGTTTTCCTTGCAGCTCTGCCCTTCCGCTTCAAGTTTCCAATGTGGGTCCCAGCGGAACCATGCTTCCTTTTTTTCTTTTAACTCTTTTTCCCACAAAGGGAAAATTTTCCAAATTTCCTTCAAAGGCCCACACCTCCGCCGTTGACTTTAGAAAGCTTTGACCTTTCTTCCATTGGGCTTGTGGGCCATTTTTGATATCTTCACCCTTTTGAGGATAAGAGGTAGAAATTCTAAGTTGCCTCCAATGGTCCGCTTCCCCACTCCTTTTGACTTGTCAAACTGCCATGTGTCACTATGGCGCACCTTGAGATGGTCCCTAAAAATTGAGACCTTGAATGAGCGTGGGCTCACCATGTGTTCTAGCTCGGTAAAATTTGTTTGAAGGCTCGAAGCTCAGTGGAAGATGCCAAGTGTCATGCTCTGGGGTAGTCTCCTTTGGCCGTTGAAAATTCTAAGCAATGCAAAGTGAGCGGAGGCCTTCAAGTGTCCTCCTGACACTTCTTTAAAAGACTCTCAGCGAGTGTGGGCTCGCCACGTGTCCCTGTTCTCCACCAAACTATTTTAGCTACATAAAATTTATCTAATTATGGGTAAAGTAGTGGAAACCTCCACGTGTCCTCTTGGCGCTACTCTAAGGCCAAACCAAAAATTAGATCTTCAAACGAGCATCGTTCCTCCACGTGGACACATTTTTAAGTTGAGGCGATTCATAGAAATTTTGAAGTACCCAGTTGAGACATGTCCAACGAAAATGTGCCACATCCCCTATCGATGCAAGGATGTAAATTTGATTAGGAGAAACACCCATCAAAATGTAAAATACAGAAAAATGATCATTTGAGCCCGAAAATGAAAATTTCTCCAATGAAAAGGAATTTAGAAATGTTACAAGGCTCAAATACATCCATAAGAGACACATCCATTCATTTTTCTTCAAGTATTTAGGGCATAAATGATGAGGAAGACAAATCCTGGCCGTGGAGAATGTAAAATATGGGAGAACTTGAGTTTTTAGATTAATAGAGAACGGTAGACCCAAATTATATACCTTTTCCAAAGGAACAAAGAAACAAGGAGCAAACCATGGACCCATAAATGATCTATGACTTAGGAACAAATTAAAAATGGCAAAAAAGATTAACTAGGCACAACATGGGGAAAAAGAAAGTGAAAGAGGCCGTAAATCGATAAATTTTCAAAGGAAAACTGGGGCAAGATTATTTTGAGCACCAACATCAGCTCCTACTTAGAGATGGGCACTCCCTGTGAGTACCACAAGAACAAAGGTAGACCAAGTGCCAAAAACTTCCATTGGGTAATAGAGTCAATTTGTAGAGTAGAGAAACAGAGCCATCTCCAAAAATGAAATAGAGAAACCAGAAAAAACAAGTCACCGAGGACAAGAACGAACAAAAACACAAAAGACAAGAGACAAACAAAAAACTATACACTATGCACAAGATTTATGCCTTGATTCATGGGAATCAATCCAAGAAATGCTTCAAATTCCTGCCATTAATAGGAAATTCGAGCAGTTCACCATCTAAGTCCTTGAGGAAGAAGGTATGCTCACCAATCCTGATATCAATGGAGTAAGGGCCCATCCATAATGAGTCAAACTTTCCATGCTTTCCCTTATATTCATGCCTGCTATCCCATAGCAGCACAAGATCTCCAACATTGAAAGCCCTGGGAGTGACCTTCTTGTCAAATAACTTCTTTAGCCTTGCTCTAAACTTTACTTGCCTCTGGTGGGATGCCCTCCTCTCTTCATCAAGCTCAACAATCTGGTTAATGCGATCATCATAAGGACTTACCTCTTGATCTTCTAGCTATTACATAAATTGATATGAAGACAATTACATATGAAGGGGCAACAGGGCCTAAGTCACATATACCAACTCAAATGGACTCTTTCCAGTGGCTCTTTTAGAAGTGACCCTATCAACCCAAATAGAAAACTTCAATTGTTCACCCCACTTTCTCTTGTTCTGCTCTAATGTTCTTCTGATAATCTTCAACAAATTTTTATTACTGGACTCCGCCTATCCATTTCCTTGGGGATTGTAATTAGATGCATATGTCAGGTTGATCCCATACTCTTTGCACATAGCTACCAAAGGTTTAGCTCTAAAGCTCATGGAATTGTCAGCAATAATCTTGACTGGCACCCCAAACTTGCAGATGATATGGTTTAATAGAAAATACATGATAATTTGGTGTGTTTCTCTTTTGGTGGGGATTTTCTCCACCCACTTGGTGAAGTAGTCAGTGGCTACTAGAATCCACTTATGGCAAGTACTTAAAGGGTATGAAATCTCACCAATGAAATCCAATCCCAATTGCTTGAATGGGGCTTCAATTGATACAGGCTGCAAAGGAAGGGAGCCTGAAGCTTTCAATCTTCCAGAGAAGCACTGACAACTCCCACATCTTCTATCCAAAAGAGTTATATCCTTGAAGAGATTTGGCCACCAATAACCAACCCTCAAGATCTTGTGTTTTGTTACTCTTGCAACAAAATTCCCCCCACAAAATCCTCCATGGAGATCAACAATTATCTTGGGGGCTTCTTCTTAAGTAATGCACCTTAAGAGGACTCCCTCTGGGTTCTTCCAAGCTAACCCATAATCAGTGATGACATATTTCTGGGAAGCCAACTTAAGATCTCTTTTCTGATTCTTACTTAAATACCCGGGGTAGTATAAGTGTCTGGGATAGAAAATTACATCCTTGTACCACTAAGAAATCATCAACCTTTCAAAAACACCTGCCCTTTCTTCTTCTACCTCATTTACCTCAATAGTTTGCAAGTTTCTCTCAGCCATAAGCTTAGCTAAGCCCAAACCTCTCACCAACTTTGTGGTTTGGATATCCATATCATATTCTTGCAACTTGTTCACCCACCTACATATTTTGCTTGAGACTTCCATCTCTGACAAAATGTCCTTCACCATGGTGTGGGGAACATAAGCAACCACTTTAGAACTTAGAATGTAAGGTCTAAAAACCTTTGTTTCTTTTACTAAGGAAAATGCTTGCTTTTCCATGATTATGTATTTTAGCACAGCCCCCTGCAAGGCCTTACTGAAGAAGGAAATTAGCCTCTCAGCCCCTTCATCATATTTCTGCAGCAAGAAAAAACCAATATTGTTCTCTGAAGCAAAGGAAAATAGTTGCAAAGGTTTCTTATAGTTTGGAGCTTTCAGAACAGGTGCATGCTTTGGTGCCTCTTTAATCCCATTAAAATCTTAGATGGTAGCCTCCTCCCATTTGATGACCTGGTATTTCTTCAACATGGAAGTGATTGGAATGGTCAACTCAAAACTTTTTGATATGAATCTTTTGATGAAGTTTATCTACCCAAAGAAGGACTGAATTCCTTTCTTGGTTCTTGGGATTTGGACCTTGTTGATGGCCTCTACTCTTTCTAGATCAATCATCACTCCTTCTTGTGACACAATATGACCAAGAAAATTTTCCTTCTACACTCCAAAATGGAATTTCTTTGGATTGAGTGAAATGCCACATTCTCTACATCTTATCAGCATCTTCTCCAAGTGTAGCAAGTGGTCACTTATCTTTCTTGAAAACACAGTCACATCATCCTGGTAGACATTAATAAACTCATTGATGTAACCAGAGAAAGCAACATCCATTGCTCTTTGAAAGGTAGCTCCAACATTCATCAGACCAAAGGTCATCCTGACATAAACATAGGTCCCCCAAGGAGTAGTAAAGGTTGTCTTGATCCTTTTTGATTCCTTCACCACAACTTGGTTATAACAAGAGAAACCATACAAGGTGGAAATAAACTGAGAACCAGTCACTAACTGCAACATTTTCTCCATATTTGGTAAAGGATAATTATCCTTCATTGATGCTCTATTCATATTCTTGAAATCTACACACATCCTAATGTCACCATTCTTTTTTCCCACTGGCACTACATTTGCAACCCAAGAAGAATACCTTTTGGGCTGAATAATCCCTCCATCCCTTAGTTTCTTCGATTCCTCTTACATTTTGAGAGATAAGAGTGGATTGATGGGCCTCTTCTTCTACCTAAATGGCATTGCATTAGAATTGAAGGGAATCTCATGCTGAAATAGGTCCTCTCTGTATGCTTTTAGTTTAGAATAGGTCCAAGAAATGCAATATTGGTATTTTTTAAAAACTGGATGTATGACTGCTTCTCCACCTTGATGAGATTACTGCCTAACCAAATTTTCCTTGGCTTATCCTTTGTACCAAGATCATGTTCCTCAACATCCCTTGAGGCTACTATGCATATGTTAACAATGCAATCAACATTATCAAAATTGGACTCAAGAGAAACCAGCCCTCTAGGAATGGTATTGGTTTTTAGGTGGATGATGCCTTTCTCAAAAAAGGTTTCTTTTCCTTCTGTTGTACATACCATTGGCTCCAAATCAATGCATTGATAAAAAACTCTCCATTGTTCTGCAAAAATCTTTTGATTTGAGAATCATCATAAAAAACCTACCAATGTTTAATGTTTTCAGGGAAAGAAGGTCTTGTCAATACCTCAACATCATATTCACAATATGGGGACATTGTACAATTTCAAACTGAGACCCCAACACTAGAAGCTTGTCTTCCAAGTCATTAAATTTCCTATCATGATGCACTATGTTGAATGAATCGAATATCTCAATAATATCCCAAAGTGCATGTTTATACTATTTCATTCACTAATTCTTTGTGGCATACAGTTTTCTGACTTGTTTTACAATTAATTATGAGTCTCCTTTGACAATGATGTCATTGATACCATATTTCCAAGTAATTCTTAACCCAACAACAGTGCCTCATACTCAACAATGTTGTTGGTGAACTCAAAGTTGAGTTTGAAGGAAAAGACAAATTTTCCCTGACCAGGAGAAAGTAGAACAACATCAACACCATTCCCAAACTTGGAGCAAGCTCCATTAAACAATAGATTCGAAGGAGATCCCGCTTATTCAAGATTCCTGCATTCCTCAATCTTGTGCTCCTTTCCATCAACAAATCCTACAAAGTTGTCAACACCAACATTTGTGTACAATACTTCATAGGATGCATTGTTGGGATCCTCAATAAGATGTAACATTTTCTTTTCTCCATACAACCTGACAAGGCTGCCTTCAATTGGAATGGTGGCATAAGACATATCCATTTGGAAACTCCCACCAACACTAGCAACCCATTTTCTTGACAATAGCATGACCCACTTGGTTGGGTAGTCAACGATGACAACATCAAGTTTTAAATTTTTACCTGGGTAAGCTGCAAGCTACACCACCAAACCCTTCACACATCCCACTACTGGCACTTCTTTGGAATCCATGGCAGTGCACTTCCCATATGCTGCTGTCACTTTGATATTCAGCTCGTTCATGACTTCTAGAGGCATGACATTACATGATACCCCTGAGTCAAACATGCAGTTGTGTAGCAGTCTGTCCTTAATGATCAAAGTGGTGAAGAATGGATCCACATTCATCTGAGAGTACACCAAGGATGTCCCGAAATAGACCTCAGACAGTTCACCTAGTTCCTCCAATGCTGGTGGTTTTTCTAATTCTTGAATGATTGGAGGAGTCTCCACAATATTTACATTTATGCCTAGGGCGGTCTTCTCTTCTTTCAATCCCAAGTATTCAAATGCTCTCTTTTTGTGCTCAGGAATCCTAAGCAACTCAACAAGTGGAACAGAGACTTTGATTTGACTTAAAACTTGGGCAATATCATATGGGACATGTTGGTACCCAAATTTGTTCTCCTTTTCAGTCTGAGCAGCCTCAGAAATATGGCATGAAGCTTGAAGCTAGATAGATCTTGATGTATGTCATTTTGTAGCCAGGGATATGATCTAACTAGAACTCAGGTTTGTGGAGAGATGGATAACACTTTGAAATGATTTTTATCTAATCCTCACTATTTTAGGTTGTGCCTTTCAACCAAGGTAAGAGAACCTATATTGCATCCTCTGTTTGGTGAAGGAGGTGGAGATATCTATATATTGTGCATATTGTGTGGAGATGGCCTTGGGAAAACATGATCAATTTTCCATTATTTAAACTCAATAAAGTTGTCCCTAGTAAATGGTGGAAATGCTTTCAAGACAAGGCTGAGGCTGCTAGAGACATGGTATGATCCTGGTTTGCTTTGTGGATTTTTGTAAATGGGTTGTATTCTTTTGTTGAGAAACAATGCAATGCAGGGGTAGTATGGGGTAAGATTAGTTATTCTGAATGAATTTTTGGTGGGATATTTTAGACAAGACTAACCAAATTTTTCCAAATTCTTTGATGACCTTTGCAAGAAATTTGTAAGACCCACATAGTAGAATGCTTCAAAAGGGTTAAGGTACTCCTTCAACTAGGATATGTGCACTAAATGGAGGCCCAGATTTGTACTCTTCCACACAATATTTGACAACCTGCCACAAAAGCTTGAAGTAGATGAACCAACAAAGTATCAAGAAATCTCTATTTTATCATGACCTAAGGTACACCCAAAGGTTTACAAACAACCTCTAAATTCAAGGAAGGTAAAGTGATTTTAAATCTATTTATCTCTTTATCAGATGAAAGCTCTTCTGAATGTGAGACTATAGATGCCACTAAACTATCAATAAGAAATGATACCATGTATGATCAAGAGAGATTTGAAACACAAGACTGCAATAGGAGCAAGAAAAACAAATTGAAAACATTCTCAAACATATGTGCATGCAAATTTTGCCAAGAGACAACACAAAATAATCTAGAATGACCAAATTTATCAGCAGGGGAATGTTATAAGAATAATTTCAGAGCTTGTTGATGGCTTTACAATTGAAACCAACTCAACATGATACAAATATAATGCAAAAAAGGAAAAGATATGGTTCTCAGGTGATTTCTCAGAGAATGGGCTTCTTCCCAGATTTTTCCCGTGAAATTCTAAGTTTCTCCGACCTTTTGCATGTCTCAAAACATGCATTATATAACTTTTAATTACATTTGATCCTTCTTTCTCAAGAAAATAATATGCCCAACATCAATTTTGTTACAAAATTCCAACATGATTTGCAGATAGGGACATTTAACAAATCTGCAACAAGAGTTACCAGGTGTTTCTAAAATGGTGAATCATTACAAATCCTTCATCATTATCCATTGTGGAGGAACTTTTTTCATTCTCTAAGCATGTAGACCCCTTTCATTTCATCATTTCATCCTTATCATTCCAAAATTTGATTCTGTAACTTTATAATTTGATATTTCACATTTTACACGGGCTTGAGTAAAAATTTATTACAAAAACACCTCAAATCTGTAAATTAATCCCTAAAACCACTTGCATTGGTATTTATAGGCACAAATGACATGAATTCCCCAAATATTCGATGAAAAATGATGCATAATTCACATCTCCAAGCTTCCTAGAGAAAAAATGGTGGCCAAATTGAAGAATGTACAGTTGACATTGATTTTCTCTTTCTCCTTTAATCTAGGCCCTACACGTGTCAAAATATGATTGGGAATGAATTCAGGCTCACTTTTGGAAAAATAGAAAAAATTGAATTTTTTCTCCACCCCTTCGCCCTTGAAATTTGGTGATGACGCGTGGCATATGGTGGGTCCCATTGAAATCGTGCTTCAATTCTTCCCATTTCCACCCTTTTTTGGAAATTGGAATTTTTTCACTTTTTTCCCGCGGGCCCGTACCTTCACCTATGTCCTTGACATGTGTCATCCTCTCTATCACTAAAAATTCACCGGCTTATTTCATGTTTTAACCCCTTTTCTCACCAAGGGAAAATTTTCTCATTTTTCCCCATGGGCCAGCGCCTTTGATTTTGTCCTTGACATGTGTCCCCCTATGGTTCATTCACGGAACCATGCCTCAAATTTTCACTTTAACTCATTTGTACAAAAAGGGAAAAAAAATTCTTCTGCCCCTGGTGGCCCGCACTCTCTCCTGCCTTCTGAACCTTCCATGTGTCTCCTTTTGTGCCATTGCAGACCCACAGTCCTAATTTGCACTCTAACTCCTTTTGTTAGAAGGGAAACAATTCCCATTTTCCTTTGCGGCCCACACTTCCCCACTCTACCAATACACTGACATGTGTCCACCCCCTGCTCCATTACGGACCCGCAGGCCTTTCCACACCCTTTTCCCCCTTCGAAAAAAAGGAATATTTTTCCTACGTTCCCCGCCCATCTTCCATTCTGCCTTAGAATAAGAACATGACATGTGTCCTCCTGTGGAGTTGCGGGGGTAATGTTTAATTTTTTCCTGAAGCCAAAAAAAATGCTAAGTTTTTCAAAGAAACCCCGTCGATCCTTGTCCAACCAAAAGCGGCCACGTAGGAGACGTCATTTGAGCTTAATTTTGATGGTCAAATGACACCGGTCGACCATACAAAAACATAGAATTTGCTAAGGACACCTGAATTCAAATTTTTCATCATGCGTAAAGGATTTTTTGGTCCAAAAACATATGGGAAGTAGTTTTAAGCAATTTTCGACCATGGGGAAGGATTTTTGAGGGAAAATAAGTACAAAATGAGAAAAATCAAGCTCCACAGGCTAGGAAAAATGGAAAAAATGACAGAGGCCCGTGGATTTGGAAATTTATGGAATAAAATAGAGCCTGCATGTATTTTTCTTTCAAGTTAGGGAAAAATAATAAGTTTATGAGCCATTTAAAGCATTCAATCTGGATGGGGAAACTTGTTCCTCAGACCACCAAAATCAAAGAAAATGTAGAAGAAAGAGGAAAGTTGGGAAAATAACAGAGGATCAAAATGGACACCAACAAGGACATTCCTTGGCAAGGCAGTATTGGAAGGAAAGCCAACACACTCATTAGGTGGTACAGGATTTTTTCACAGCTTGGGCATGAGTGAAGGTATGATTTTTTTTTGGAACTACAGGGTTCTTGGCAGATGCATCTTTCTTAGGATTCTCTTTAGGAATGTTTGAAAGTAAGGGAGCTTTTGGCTTGGCTTGAGGCCCTGTCCCTTTAACAACCTTACTTCTTGTGTTATATTCCTTTTCTTGAGCAACAACAACATTCATCAGTAGTTGTCTATCCTCCTCAGATGGGAATTCCTCCATCCTACTTCTTTATCATTAAAGCCCTTAAATATTCAAAGTCATTATTGGGAAATTCAAAAGCCCGTGTACATTATCTACTTCTAAAGTATGAGAGGGAGGAAGAATAGGTACCCTATGAATGCAGTTCCAAAAGGTGGCAGTAGTCTGAGAACTTATCACCTCAGTTGAAGTTGCCCCTTGATGTGAGCTTGTGGAGCAACCCATCATGCAAACATCATCATCATTATCATCAGCTTCTTCCTCTTCTTGCTGATCTTCTTCACAAGGAGCATGAGGCATGAAACATTTGTCACACCAATCAATGATATCTATCTCCTCCACAAGAAACTCTGGCAGCCAAAGGATCAGGCACCATTCTGTTTTCCCTGCCTTGGGGCTGCTTATTTCTAAATCCAACAGGTCCTTTGCCTCTATCATCATATCTTTGGTGATTTGTAAACCTGTCTTGGCCTTGCTGTCTTGTGTTGACCTTGTGAGCTCTACCCAATTCCCTTCTCAACCCGGGCTAGTTTGTAGGAAATTTCTTTGACAGCCCCTGCCAAAGTCTTCACAACTTCTTCCAAATCAGTAGCCTTACTTGTTTGAGGTTTTTCTGGGTTAACCAACTTTACACCCTCCCTCTTTGGAGGCTTTCCAATTGCCTTGATGTTGTTCTCTATTTGCAGAGCCATGGTGAAGGCCTACCTCAAATTTGGGGGGTTCTTGTCTCTTAAGTAATATGTAACCTTTTTATCAAATGCATCAGAATATTTGATCAAACATGACTCATCACAAGGCCTTATTCTAATAGGCAATATTCTCAAGGTCTTATTAAACCTTGTGTTGAAATCATGTACTGACTCATTAGGATTCTTCTTGATTTTTTCAAATTTTGTCAAAAGAAACCTAGGGTCAGTTTCTATCACCATACTGCAATCTAAATGCATTGTTCATCTCAGTCCAAGAATCAATAGAGTTATCTAGCAATGCTTTATACCAGTCCCTAGCATCCTCTTCCAAGGTATGGATAAAACAACTTGATATATACATCTTCATGTTCAATCTCAAAGTCTTCCATCATATTGATAAAAAGCTTTAGATGTTGATCACCAGTTATAGCATTATTTCCTTGGAACTTTGGCATTTTGTTCCTTACATCTTGAGGCACTGCATTTGGATAACCAGCCATTCCCACAAAATTTATAGGTCCAAAGGTGTTTACAACAAATGGAGGTCTGGGTGGGGGCAGGAGCCATATTGATTCAAGGAGGTGACCCTGGAGGGGTGACAAATTGATAAGGGGCTAAGGGTTCCTTGGAACACAGGAGTATAATATTTCAAAATGGATACCCCCCAAAGGCCTTGTTTCTTGGAAATCCCTATCAACCTCAGAAAAGACAGGTGTAGAATGTGAAGCAAACCTTTCAAAATCAAATGAAGGCCCTTCTCCAGTTGGAGAATTCAATTCCACAAAGAGGCTACCTAATTCAGAAGTCACTTGAATGGAAATCTTCAATGATAGGCCAATCACTTTCATCAATGGAGATCCCTCTTCTTGTCTGTTGTTCTCCCAAAACTCTCCAAGCTTTTCTTCCTTCTGAATTTGCTTTTCCTAGCTCTGGAAACAATGTTCCTAGCAGGATCCCTAGCAAAGAAAGATCTTCTTCCTTCCAGCTTTGCAAATATTAGTAACAAATTTGACTTGATAGAGTTTTAAGACACTGGTACTTATTAAAAATTAGATCAACAGGGAGTCACCACTAAGGATTTCCACCTTAGTTGTGCAAATGCACTAAATATGATATGTCAAATGTCTGTCAATGGTAGAAACTCAAAATGGAAATATTCTAACGTTTCTTTACCCATAGATTTATCAAATGAAAGCTAGTGCACTAGGTGTGAAACTGAAAGAACTACACACAACACTTGGAGCATACAAGAAGTGTTTTACCAGGGATTAAATTTTTATCACAATGAACAACTGTAACTCCCCGACAACAGCATCAAAAGTGTGTTGGTACCCAAATTTAATCTCCTTCAAAGACCAAGCAGCATCATGGATTTTGACAGGACACTCAGAGGCAGATAGATAATCATGTATGTCATTTTGTAGCTAGGGAAGCAATCTATCTGTCCTTTGTTAGCACTCATGTTTGTGAAGGAGTGGGTAGCACCTTAAAAGGATGTGATCTGATCCTAACTATTTTAGGTTGTGCCTTTCAACCAAGGTAAGAGAACCTATTTTGTAACCTCTGTTATTGAAGAAAGGATGATAAATCCTTCTTTTGTATAAATTTTATAGAGAAGACCTTGGGGAAAATATGATCAACACACCAAATCTGACTCTCACGAGTTGTCACTTCTAGATCATGGAGATATTTTCACAACAAGGCAAAGGTTACTAAAGACATTTGGGACCCTGATTGCTTCTGCATGTTTTGGTAACAGAGATTATGCATTTGTATGCACACATGGACAAACAAGGGTAGTATGGGTAGGATTGGTTGTTTTTAAATAAATTTTTTGGTGGGAGGTGGGGTAGGATGAACTTGATTCACCAGATCCTTAAGAAATCTTACAAAATGGAAGTTAAACCAACAAAATGCCACATAAATAGCTAAAATGTTTCTTTAACTAGAATATGTGCTTCAATGGAGGCCCAAATTAGCACTTTTTCACACAATATTTGAGATTCTATCACGAAGGATTCAAGTTAGAAAACCCAACAAAGCATCAAGATTTGAGCCAAATCATGCCTAAGGTACACCCAGAGGCTTACAGACAATCTCTGTCAACAGATGAAAGAAAAGTGATTTTAAATCATTTATTCCAATCCCAAATGAAAGATCTTCTGAGAAATGAAATTGCAGATGCCACTAAACTATCACAAGGATTGAGGCCTGTGTGATTGAATCAGATTTTAATACAAGATTGCAACAGAAACAAGAAAAACTACTTGCATACATTCAGAAATAAAACAAACACATTTTTCTCAAGACAACACATAAATAACTTGAATTTGATTAAATCTATTAGTAGGGGAAATTTTCTAGAATAATCTCAGAGCTTGTCAATGGTTGTACACTTGCAACCACCTTGACACAGATAAAATTTAATACAAAAAGAGATATACAAGCTTCTCAAATGGCTTCTCAAAATGATGGGCTTAGTCAAAGCTTTTTCTATTAGAAAATTCAGTCCCGACCCTAACTACCAACCTCCAACCATTTTGCACAAGAAATTTGTGCCATTTATAACATTTACAATAGAGCCCCTTTCCCCCAAAAAAATCCAGACCTTGAGTGCTACTAGTGCTTTCCATGACCACGATCGTGATTCACAGAATCAGATCTGTACAAAAGTCTCAAGGTGCTCGAGGGGGAAGAATCTCATCAAATATCTCCCACATTCAACTCCTTCCTCTAGTAGATCACTCTTTCTTCAATTCACCAACCACTTCCACCCCTAATCTATCAAATCTGGCCCCTTGTGTGCTTGGGAGAAGAAAAATGAAAAATCTGATCGAGCACGATAGTCAGACCATTTTAATGGCGAAAGACATCTTCCAGATCTCCCCACCAAACTTCAGATATCAACATTAACTCTCCTCTCTACCTGGCGTGTAGAAGATACCAAGAAATCATGAAGACTCACACTTCCAGGCATGTTTCAAAAAAATGAGGGGAAAATCAGATTTAGACTCACAACTGTCGTTGATCTTTACTTTGAATTTGGGCCGTCCACGTGGAAGATTCAAACTTTAAAAAAAACCTGGGGGTTTCCTTTGACTTTTTACAACTTTTGGAAAAATGGAAAAATTTCACATTTTGCTCCGCACCTCCGCCCTTGAGAAATGAGCCTGACATGTGTCCTGAGGTGGGTCCCAAAGGAACCGTGGATAAATTCTGCCATTTGACTCTCTTTTTGGAAAAAGGAAAATTTTCCAGGTTTTCCCCGCAGCTCCGCCCTTCCGACTTCAATTTTCCAATGTGGGTCCCAGTGGAACCACGCTTCCCTTTTTACTTTTAACTCTTTTTCCCACAAAGGGAAAATTTTCCAAATTTCCTCCAAAGAGCCCACACCTTCGTTGTTGACTGGAGCAAGCTTTGACCTTTCTTCCTCATCGGGCTTGTGGGCCATTTTTGATATCTTAACCCTTTTGAGCATAAGAGGTGAAAATTCTAAGTTACCTCTGATGGTCCACTTCCCTGTTCCTTTTGACTTTTCAAACTGCCACGTGTCACTATGGCACACCTTGAGATGGTCCCAAGAATTTGAGACCTTGAATGAGCGTGGGCTCACCATGTGTCCTAGCTCCAAAATTTGTTTGAAGGCTTGAAGCTCAGTGGAAGGCACCAAGTGTCATGCTCTGAGGCCAGTCTCCTTTGGCCATTGAAAATTCTAAGAAAAATGCAAAGTGAGCGGAGGCCTCCAAGTGTCCTCCTGGTGCTTCTTTAAAATGAAACTCTGAGCATGCATGGTTCCTCCACGTGTCTCCATGACCAACTTCAAGTGTGCCCAAAGCAGAGATGTTCTCTCACCAAAATATTTCCAGCTGCATAAAATTTATCTAAGTCTGGGAAAAGCAGCGGAAGCCTCCACGTGTCCTCCCAGTGCTACTCCAAGGCCAAACCAAAAAGTAAATCTTCAAATGAGCGCCATCGTTCCTCCACGTGGACACATTTTTAAGTTGAGGCAATTCATCATAAATTTTTCTAAGTACCCACTGAGCCACATCCAACCAAAAGGTGCCATGTCCCCTATAGATGTAAGGATGCAAATTTGACTGGGAGAAATACCCATCAAACCGTAAAATACAGAAAAATGACCATTTGAGCCTGAAAATGAAATTTTCTCCAAGGAAAGAAATTTAGAAATGTTACAAGGCTCAAATATGTCCATCAGAGACACATCTATTCATTTTTCTTCAAGTATCTTAGGGTAGAAACAGTAAGGAAGACAAATCCCAGTGTGGAGAACATAAATATGGGAGAACTGAGTTTTTAGATGAACAGAGAATGGGAGACCCAAATTACAAACCTTTTCTGGAGCAACAAAGAAACAAGGAGAAAACCATGGACCCATAAATGATCTATACCCAAGGAATAGATTAAAAATGGCCACAAAGACTGACCAAGCACAACATGGGGAAGTAAATAAAGTGACAAGAGGCCATAAATCGATAGATTTTCAAAGGAAAATTGGGGTGAGATGATTTTGAGCACAACACCCCAATATGTTTAGCCTTTGAGCAAAGAAGACAACATGATATGATGCACGTACAATCAGACACCTTGAGGTAATGGAGCCATCTAAGGTTGGACTGATTTAATGGGATGATGCTCATTCGGTAAGTGATACTACAAGTATTTCTTGTGACAACTTGGCACATGGAATGTATGAATTAGTTAGGAAAGAGATCACAATACTGTTACTTGCGGTCAGGCCACGCGCTTGGAATTTAAGTCATAACTAGGTACCTCGGTACACTAGTGAATGGAAAGCTTAATGTATTTTTACGCGTCATGGAAGGCCTAGTTGAAGGATGAGGGATGATAAAAAGAAATATGACGGTTTATACCCTACGTGGGATAGCAATGCATTGGTGGAATACACATAAGAGACAACCTATTAGAATGGTGACGAGGTGAGAATTGCCTTTTCTAATACGTTTCTAAGGAGCAATGTACCTTCACAAATATGTGAATTCCATGGGAAGTCCCTGTGCTTTGCACCACGTCTAAGACATGTGAGAGACTTTAGATGAAGGGGCAGGAGGACTTACCACCATCACTCTGGGTACATAAGTTATATGCCGCCCTAAGCGGTTACACTGCATGCATGTGGTATGTCCATGCAAAGTTGGCACGAGAGATAGTTAACTGGTAGGAGATGACCTCAATGTATGATCCATACTTTTGATTACTTTTCTACTAAACCTCTAGACAATGAAGAAATACAGATTATGAAGTGTCTTACTTTGGGAGATAGCGTGAAGGACTGAGGAACTTCTATTAGACATGTTTGGAGAGTTGGATTTAGAGGCACGCCTTGACCTTAAAGAGACATGAAGAAGAATAAATGGTTCCATGCCTGGGAAGAAAAGGAAAGGGGTAAAATGGTATGCTTGATAAATGATGATGATGAGGATAACAACTTGGATGTTAACCACACTGAAGGTATGCACGAGGTGATGGAAACAACAAATGAGAAGGCGTGCGCATGTATCATGAGCCTATGAAAACAAAGAAGGTTAACATTGGGACAGATGTAGAACCTAAAGAGGCCATTATTGGTGATTATTGGTCTGAGTAGGATGTGGCTAAAGATTATTGAGCTCTTGCGTGACTTTCAGGACTTATTTTCTATGAGACTATTACATGAGTTAAAAGGACTACACCCTTCTTTAGGTGAGATATGTGAATCAAACTTAAGTAGATAGGCATGCACACCCGATTAGGAAGAGGCCATACATGATGAATAATAATCTATGCATGTCAAGGTAAAGGAAGAAATTGATAAGATGCTCAAGTCTGAGAATAATTGAGCCCATATAGGAATTTGAGTGGGTGAGTCCCAATGGTCATCAATATAAAAAGGATGGGAGGATAAAATTCTGTGTGGACTACAAATAATTAAATGCTTCATGTGTTATTGATCATTTTTCTACCCCATTTACTGAGGAGATTCTGGAAGGATTTACAGGGGAGTACAAGATTTACTCTTTCACGGATGGGTTTTCAAGATATCATCAAGTACACATAGCAAAGGAAGAGAGGAAAAGACAACTTTCACAACTGAGTGGGGAAGTTTTTCATATAAAGTTATGCCCTTTGGTCTGAGGAATGCACCCATTGTATTCCCGCTCATTGTTATGCAGGATTTTCAGGACTTCATTCATAAGTTTTTATAGGTACATCTAGATGATTGGACTGTGTATGGTTTAGTTAAGGATCATTGTGACAATTTGATGCTTATGTTTGAGGTGCAAGAAGTTGAGTATCTCTTTGAATATTAAGAAATGGATCTTTGTGACACCTTTTGGAACTTTGCTTGGGCACATTATTTATAATAAGGCTTGTGGGTAGAAACCAAGGTCAATGTGATCTTAAGAAATGTATCTGTGTGACACCTTTTGGCACTTTGCTTGGGGCATATTATTTGTAAAGAAGGTTTGTTGGTAGATCTTGGATTGGAAGAACCTAACAATCAAAGTGAAGTGCACGGATTTCTTGGACATGGAGGGTATTATAGGAAATTCATTAAGGGCTATGAAAATATTGTCATGCCCCTGGAGGAAATTTTGAAGGCTAAGGGAAAATTCTATTAGGGCGAGGCACAAACAATAGGCATTTGAAAAACTGAAGAAAAGGCTGACCACTGCACCTATTTTGCACTTTCCTTTGAGGGAAAAACATTTCCATGTTCATGTGGATTATTATGGGATGGAGATTAGCGTCGTGTTAGCACAACCAAACAAAGAAATTGTAGAGCATCTTATTTGTTTTGTAAGCAGAAAGTTGACACCAGCTGAACAGATCTATAAAACTATTGAGCACAAAGATTTTTCCATGATTTACGCACTACAAAAGTTCATAAAATACTTATTGGCTACACCATTTATTTTCTTTACAGATCATATGGTTGTTGGCACTTAATTATTTTCTCAACAAACCTATTATATAAGGGTGTATTTACAGGTGGATACTACTATTTCAAGAGTTTCAATTTACAGTGATTCTGAAACTAGGAAAAAATAACTCAAGACCTAATCATTTGTCAAGGATCAATTCTGGTGAGGACATGCAAAGCATTGAGGACACCATGCTAGATACACAAATCTTTATATTGAATCATGCACACCTGCCGAGTTGGAAGATATTGTCATCTTTTTACGCACTAGATAAGTGCCTAAGGGAATGAAGACTTTAGAAAAGAAACAACTTGAAATATGTGTGGCACCTTACCAGTTGATAGGTGGAGATTTATATAAGCTAGGTCATGATGAATTCTTGCACCGGTGTGTTCTAGATCATGAGCGTGAGGCAATAATGGAAGAAGCTCATGGTGGAATTACAGGATGTCATTATGCAGGAGATGCCACCACGAGTAAGATTCTAATGGTTGGATTATGGTGGGAAACTTTGTATAAGGATATTAAATAATATTTCAAGGTGTGTAATCATTGTCAGCATCTTAGGAAGCTTGGATCTAGAGATGAGGTGCCTTTGAGGCCTATTGTAAGTGTTGAACATTTTGAGAAATGGGTGATTGAATTTGTAGGTCCTATTTCCCAACCCACATGAAGGACTACGACACACTATATTATAACATTTTAAAAACTATCTAAAAAGGTGGGTAGAAGCAACATCTATAAAGGATTACACGGCACCTACAATAACAATATTTCTATGGGAAAACATTATCAAAAGGTATGGATGTCTATAGAGTTTGACAAGTGATAGGGGCACTCATTTTTTTAATGAGACCATCAAAATTATTTTGGCTAAGTTTATGGAGGTACACCACAAGATAAAACCCTATCATCCAGAGGCCAATGCTACTACTGAGGATTTCAACAAGATTTTGGGACACACACTAACAAAAATTTGTGATGTTGGAAGGAAATACTGGGATGATAAACTATCTGTTGGTAGTTTGGGCATATAGGAACTACTTATAAGAGGTTAAAATAAAGCCATACCTTTTCAGTTGGTGTTTGGCGTAGAGGTTATATTGCCTATTGAATTTATGATGTCATCCCTACATATTGTGCATGTAGGTGGAAGGTATGATGAACAATCACTTGAAGATCACATTGATAAATTGATGAAGTTATATGAATGGGTGTGCCATTGCAAAATCAACCAAAAGAAGGAAAAATCAAGACAGAAAGCATGTCATGATAGACATATAAGAATACAAATAATTTGAAGTGGGAAAGATGGTTCTTTTGTATGATTTAAAGTTTGCACACCACCTTGGGAAGTTGAAAATTCATTGGTGTTGGGCCCATAGAATATTGACCAAGTATGAAGGCGCATAGGCATGCGGGATCACAGTTATAGAATGGCGCACAAGGTAAAAGTGCATGAAAGAAAGAGTTAAGGAAGCACATATCTCACATGACATACGAAAGGAGGTTTTGGAATTAGCTAATTTGAGTGCCCAAGGTAGAACACGTGAAAAGCATGATCGGTTGCACGTGGATAAGATGCCATCCTAGTGATAGGATAGCCTAGGAGAAGAGCATGCCCCAGATGGAATCTTCTAGAAGATCATCATGAGATGGAGTGAAAAGCTTGGGGCCTGGAGGATCATGCTCACATGAAGGAACACAATTGACACTTGGCATCTGATCTGAGGGTGCTGGAAGGTGAGTTGGCAGCCCGGGAAAGCTATAAATACAAGTTCCTATGGAGTAGATGATAAACTGATATACAACATATACATCTTCATAGAGATACATGGAGACCATATAGACATATGAGGATATATACATAGGGAATATCGGGTTAGAAAGTGAGCGGAGCTCTACAGAATTGTTGCGAGTGGATATTTTTGGTTTGAGAAAGAATGTACTAAGCATGGAAGTTGTTATTTTCTTTTTTTAACTTAGTTACATACGTCCAGTGATACGTATGACTGCGGTCTGCTCTCTGTGACACTTTGTAATGAACCAATGAATATAATGAGGTTACCTATTATAAATAGACATGGATATCAATGGTTTTAATGTATATTTCTTTCATATGAGTTATTTTTCCTTTCATGCTAAGAATGGATGTTTGTATATTTATTTTTGTTATAATATATGTTCTAGATTATGTTAAAAGCCTTCGGTCTGAGTGACTGCAAGGATCTGGAGGCCGTTTTGAGCCCTATGGTTCTTGTTTGTCTTAACTTCCTAAATACTCTTACAATAATCATAGATGATGCTTCCCACTAAACTCACATAAAAGAGAGATGCGGTACCCGCGCGTGCCTCGGGTGAGCACTCAACTTCTGTTGGGTGGTAAGATGGCATGCATGGGGTTTCTTCCTTTTTTGATAGGAATAAAAATGAATACAATTGGTTGGGGACTATTTTTGTAACATATATACTTGATTAAGGTGCTTGTTAGTCGCAGGCGCTTGATGAAAATATGTTTCTCAGTTACTTCAATGGGAGTTAGCTAAATCCCTACTATAAATAAGTCTTCTTGGTGTTTGTAATAAGGGAGTATTTCCATTTAGATTATATTTCCTTTAATGAATTTTTAGTTATATGTTTTTCCTTTCATCGTTGTTATGTTTTATCAATTTAGTTTAGTGTTTTGTTGGAATAAGAACACTTGCATGCCAGTTGTTGAAGACTAGCTATTGAGTTCATGCACAAAGGACCGCACATACTTTTAGTGTGGGGTGGATTACAAGAAAGAGTTCATGGAAGGAAATATTTGTTGATAATTATAGGTGGCCTAAGTACTACAAGAGTGTGCGTGTCGATAATGATGTTGGTTGTTGAAGTATAGTGTTAAGGTGTCATACGAGGAAGGGTGATAATAAGGACAATGCCTAGATGAAAATCCACATATGATGAATAAGAGTGGAATGTAATACGAGGTAGGAAACAACATGGGTAAATACTTGGTATAGGACACAAAGGTTTATGCACTTTGACACATGGAGCATGCGTAAGGAAGCCTGCGGTGGTGGAATTAGTTTACTTACTTCAAGGTTGCAGCTGGAACATAAAATGAAAGTGTGGTGGAAGCACGATAAAAATAGTAGAGAAGGTAGGAAAATAAATTGAAAAAGAATAATTAAATGCACTCGTACGGTTGTAGTTGGCAAGTAATAAATGAAGGAAAATTTTGGAAACCTATAAATAAATTGTCAGGGTAAAATCATATTTACATTACCTTGCATGAAATTTGTGAAGTGTTTTTGTGCGACCTAGGGAAAACTTGAGAAATTTGGTGAGTAATCAAGTTCCATTTGAATAATCCTGAACCAGTGTGTGAAGGAGAACACGAACTAGTGAGGAGTGTGTTCCATTAGAGTGAATCTTACAAGTTGAAATGAAATGGTGTGAATTTTAAAGGAATCACAAGTTTTTGGCGAGGGTTTCAAGAATTAGTGCATGACATACAAAATTTGAACATGGAAGTATTGCAATGTTGTGCTAAAGGTTTGTAACAAGAGGCTAAGAGTAATAAGGTAGAGAAATACACAAGGTAATATTTTTGATTTTACATGAATGAAATGGATCCAAGGAAAGCAGAGACTACATCACAAGAAAAAGGGAAAAATCAAAGAAAAACCAACACCTATCATAGACATCCAAGAAGAATGGTACTCAGAAATGTAGTACCTTGATGGATTATTGATGGGAAACGAGTGGGTGTCTCATGTCAGGAGTGTTGGTGCTCAATTTGGTCTCACCTCGTTTTTCCTTAAAGTTCTTCAGTTTGCGGGCTCTTTCATCTTCTCTATCTCCCTGTATTGATGCATAAAAAATCTTTCCTCCATTTGGTTGCCATGATCAATCCACTCCTTGGTCAAGGATCACTTAAAATTATAGAATTTTGTTTTGTTCCTCTGTCCATGTGAAAGAGTCCGTAACTTGGTCATAAACTCGGGTTTTTTTCCCTTCCTTCTATTTTCCACACTCACGTTTTGTTGTCCCTGTCTCTTTTGTCCAAACTATCTATGAAAACAAGATTGGATGCAGCTCGGAAGATCATATTTGGGTCTTATATCATTTCAAAATTCTTTGTCTTTGAAGAAAGATTCATTTCCAGGCTCGAATGGTGATTTTCCTGCTTTTTACTGTTTGACGGGTGTGTTTTTCCCCATCAAATTTACATCTTAGAAACTATAGAAATTTGGCCCTTTCTAGTTGAATGTGGCTCTGCATGGTGCTTTGAAAAATCTTAGGCTCATTTCAACTCAAAACTAGTCCATGTGGAGGGCCAACGCTCATATGAAAATTCACCTTTTGATCTGACTTTGGAGTTGCACCGGGGATACATGTAGAGGTTTTCGCTGCCCTTCCTAGACTTAGACAATTTTTTCATGTGGTCGATATAGTTTTGGCGGACCATGGACATGTGGAGGGCCGACGCTTATTTGAGGATCCACCTGAGGGTCCCACCTTAACAATTGCATCAAGGAGACATGTGGAGGCTTTCATTGGCTCTGCTCTATACTTGAAATTTTCAAAGCAATTTTGAAAGGCATAGGCCACGTGGAGGGATCACGCCTATTTGGGGGATGACCCATTTGTTTTATTTTAAATATGTGCTTAGAGGAAACTTGGAAGATTCTGCTCATTCTTCCCTTGCTCTAACTTTTCAACGGCTAAGGAAAATTGTCTCGAACCCTAGACACATGGCGCCTTCCGTTGATCTTTCAAATTTTGCAACAACTCGGCCTGCTTGAGACACGTGGTGAGCCCACACTCATTTGGGGTCTCTATTTTTGGGCATCATATCAAAATAGTGCCATGAAGACACGTGGAGGTTTCCACTGGATCTTTTTATATTGATACTTTTCAAAGGCCAAAATACATTTTTCTTGGGCCCAGGACATGTGCAAGGCCCGTGCATGTTTGAAAACCTGCCTCTATATTTCTCCTTTGTAGTTGCACCAAGAAAACATGTGGACGACTCTAATATAAAGTAGAGAAGGGGTAGAATCAATGGTTATTGTGCATTGCATCTATTTTTCTGCCATTTTTTCTATAAGACTCTTGAAGATGCAAATACGCATTATTTTTTATCATTTTTTGATGAAATTCCTTGCCGTTTTTGTCTGCAAAGTGCAATTGAATGGATTCATAGATTAATTCATGATTCTAGAGACTGTAGAGACTGATATTTTGAAGTTAAAGTGGCTTGAGCACTTTTAAAAGGAAAAATTACCAGAGAAGACAGATGTGGGGCAGAATTGCAGAGGAAAGAGAGGGAAAAGGATGAAATAATGGAGGTTGCAGGTGAAAAATATGAAAAAGGTGTTGCCTTGAGAGGGAAAAATATTTCCCATGAGATCCAACTGTACAGAGCCTCTGTAGAATGATTAAAATGGAGATTTCTTACATGAAAAAATTAGAATGATTAACAGGATTGCCAAAACATTGTGGCATTGCATCCTAGTCATTAATCGAGGGCTTTAGAAATGTGATCAGTTCATAATTGGTCCACCTAGAAACTTAAGGATGTGAATTTGTTAAACATCGATTTCTAAGGCCAATTGGTAACAAACAAAGGTCCCTCGAATATTCTTCTTTTTGGGTTGAAAAATTGGGATGAGTGAGTGAGTGAAATGTATAAAGGTAATGAGAATACTCTTGCAAAAGGTCAGGGGTTGAATTCTTAATAATTTTTTTGAGAAAAGCCATCTTCCTGAGAGACCAATCGGAGATAACCTGTTAATTTATTTTGTGTTAGATTTTCTATCATGTCAATTTGGTTGTAGATGTATAGCCATTGACGAGCACTGATATTGCTCTAGAAGTTTTCCCCTGCTGATGAATCTAAGAAATTTTGAAATTAATTTGTGCCAATCTTGGAGCAATTAGTGTCTGCTTTGTGTCAGAATGTATGCAAGTATTTTTACTTGTTCCTATTGTAATCTTACATTGAAACCTTTGTGAAATCACATAGGATCTCGTCCTTGTGACAATTTTTTGGCATTTGTAATTTCATTTCAAGAAGAGCCTTCATCCTGTGATGAGATAAACAAATTTAAAATCACTCCACTGCCATTTTTTGATAAAGATTGTCTGTAAGTCTTTGGGTGTACCTTAGGCATGATTGATCAGATATTTTGGTGTTTAATTGAGTCTTTTAACTTAAGCCTTCATGCTAGATTCTAAAATATGGTGTGAAAATGTGCTGATTCGGGCCTCCATTGAAGCACACCTTCTGGTTGAAGGAACATCTCAACTATTCTGAAGCTTTCTATTTTTGAGTTGTCCATTGTTGTGAAGTTTCTCAAATATCTGGTAGAATCAGATTTATCTTACTTAATCTCCCACCAAAATCATTCAAAAACCATGAATCCATCCTAAACTACACCTATTTGCCTTGTATATCCACAAAGGAAGAAAATATATTTACTAAAATATGTAGAACAATCAGGATTTAATATTGTCTTCCATAACCTTAGCCTTGTGTTGAAAGTATCTCCATCTTTTAGAAGTGACAACTCTTGAGAGTTAAATTATGGAGTATTGACCATATTTTCCCAAGGTTTTCTTCATAAAATTTGTGCAAAAGAAGGATATGTCCATCTCCTTCATCAAACAGAGGTTACATTAAGGATCCTCTCACCCTAGTCGAAAGGCATGACCTAAAGCAGTGAGGGTAGGTCAAATCCTCTTGAAGGTGCTATCCATCTCTCCAAAAATCTGGGTGACAAAGAGCCAGTTAGATATCATCCCTGGCTACAAATCTATACACATTATGATCTATTTGTCTCTAATATCCTTGCGTAATCTGTGATGTTTCTCATCTTGAAAGGGAGAAGAAATTTGGATACCAACACTAGTGGCACCGTTTCCGGGGACTCTTTGAAGTATTTTACAAATGTTGTACATACAAACCCTGGTAATGTTTCTTACATGATCTAAGTATAAATACATTTCTGAAACATCATTATCTATTTAGATCTGTAAGAATTGTTAAAAGGTGTAAGTTCTGAGTGCAATATTTTCATCTTATATAGTTATTGCACTAAATTTTATATCATCAATGATAAATTTCGGTAAAAGAACAACAGATCTTGTAAGCTTTACATGAATTTGGTATTTACATTAATTTGATTGGTATTTCATAGTGCATTTGCACAAACTAAGGTGAAAATACTTAGTGGCGACTTTGTGCTATTTAAATTCTTAATAAATACAAGTGTCTTAACATATATCAAGTAAGATTTGTCATTAATCTCTACAAAGTTGGAAGGAAGAAGATTTGTCTTAACCAGGGACCCTAGTAAAAGGTTGTTTCAAGAGATGCGAAAGTATAATTCAGAAGGAAGAAGAATTGGAAGATTATTGGAGATCAAGCATCAAGAAAAGAGATCTCCATTGGTGAAACTAACTAGCATGTAGTATCTTTATTGAATTGAATTCTCCATCTGGAGAGGGGCCTTCATTTTTATTTGAAAATTTTTCTTCCCAATCTGCCCCCGTATTTTCCAAATCTGATAGAGTTTTCTAAGAAACAGAGCCTTTAGAGGGTAGTAATTCTAAAAATTGCATCCTTGTACTACACAGACCCCTCACTCCTCATCATTTTGTTTCTCCTGTAAGATCACCTCCTCAAAATAATATGGCTCAGCCTCCACCAAGACCTCCGTTTGTTGTTAATACTTTTGGTCCCATCAATTTTAGAGGTATGGTTGGCTATCCAAATGTTGTGCCACAAGATGTAAGAAATAGATTGCATAAGTTCCAAGGAAATAATGCAATAACTGGTGATCAAATCTTGAAGCTCTTTGTCAATATGATGGAGGACTTTAAAATATAATTTGAGGATGTGTACATTGAATTATTTATCCATACTCTAGAAGAAGATGCAAGGGACTGGCATAAATATTTTCTAGATAATTCCATTGATTCTTGGATAGAGATGAAGAATGATTTTAGATTACATTATGGAGATAAAACAGACCCTAGGTTTCTTTTATCAAAATTTGAAAAAAATAAAAAGGAATCCTAATGAATTAGTGCATGATTTCAATACAAGATTTAACAAAACATTGAGAATACTTCCAGTTAATTTGAGGCCATGTGATGAATCATGTCTAATAAAGTATTCAGATGCATTTAATAAGAAAGCTACTTACTATTTGAGGGATAAGAACCCTAAAAATTTGAGGTAGGCCTTTACCATGGCTCTGCAAATTAAGAACAACATTAAAGTAGTTGGAAAATCTCCTAAGAGGGAGGGTGTTAAACTAATCAACCCAGAGAAGCCTCAATCAAGTAAGTTTGAGGATCTTGAGGAATTTGTAATGACTTTGGCCGGAGCTATCAAAGAAATATCTTACAAGCTAGCCAGGGTAGAGAAAGGAATTGGACAAGGTTCTCAAGGTTAGCATAGGAAACAAGACAAGACAAATTTGCGAATCATCCTAGAAATGATTAGAGATCTGCTGACATAGGTAAAGGACCCATGGGAGCTAGACAACCCCAAGCTAGGGAAAATAAAGTATTACTCGATCCTCTAAATTCCAGAGTTGTTGTTGTTGAAGAGACAAATGAAATTGATTGGTGTGACAAATGTTTCTTATCCCACCCGCCATGTGAAGTATATCAACAAGTTGAAGAAGATGATGATGATGATAATACTGATGATGATGCATGCATGGTTGACTTCTCTACAAGCTCACAACAAGGAGAAAATTCAACTGAAGTAATAAGTGCAAGAATTGCTGCAAGTTTTTTTGGATTGCATTCACCAGGTACCTCTTCTTCCTACCTTTCATACTTTAGAAATAGTTATGGTACAAGATTTTGAACTTCCTAATAATTATTTTGAGTACCTAAGAGCTGTAAAGATTAAAAAAGTATGATGAAGGAATCCCCTTAGAAGAGGAAAAAATAACTATTAATGAATGATTTTTTTTGCCCAAGAAAAAGAGTATAACACAAGAAGTAAAACTATCAAAGGGGCAGGTACTCAAGCCAAACCAAAGACCCCCAGTTCTCATCAATGTCCCCAAAAGAGGCTCCAAAGAAAGATGCATCTGACAAAGGTTTTGTTGTCTCAAGTATAACTGGTGTTCCCACCCATGCCAAGAATGTAAAAAATCTTGTGCCATCTGAGGATTTTGTCAATCTTTCTCCAAATGTTGCTTTTTCCCATATACATTCCTTATGACATTTCCCAATTCTTGAGTTAGATCAAGATTTCTATCCCAATTATTCAACTACTTAGGATTCCTGAGAACAAGAAGAGGGCCTTTAAGTATTTGGGATTGGTAGAAGATAGGAGTGCCCAAGGTAGAAATATAAATAATGTAAACACGCATCCTCCAACCATTACAGACCTAGAAAAACCACCAACATTAGAGGAGATAGGTGAACCACCTGAAGTTTACTTAGGAACATCTTTAGTTGAGTCACAAGTAAATTTTGATCCATTTTTTACAACACTTATTATTAAGGACAGACTGCTACACAATTGTATGTTTGATTCCAGAGCATCATGCAATGTTATGCCTCTATATGTCATGAATGAATTGAACATTAAAGTGACAACAACTTATGGCAAGTGTACTGCAATGGATTCTAGAGAGGTGCCAGTTGTAGGGTGTGTTAAAGGTTTGGTGGTACAACTTGCAGCTTATCCGGGTAAAAAATTGAAACTTGATGTTGTTATTGTTGATTTCCCTGCCAAATGGGGCATGTTGTTATCAAGAAATTTGGCTACAAGTGTTGGTGGAAGTGTTCAAATGGATGTCTTTTTCCACCATTCTAATTGAAGGTAGCCTTGTAAAGCTGTATGGAGAGAAGAAGATGTTTCACCTCATTGAAGATCCCAATAATGCTTCTTATGAAGTCTTGTATGCTGATAACTTTGTTGGGTTTGCTGATGGAAAAGAGCACAAGATTGATCAATGTAAATGTCTTGAACAAATAGGTTTACCTTGGACCTTGTTATTTGATGGAGCTTGTTCCATGTTTGGAAATGGTGTTGGCATTGTTCTGAATTCTCCAGGCCAGGTAGAGTTTGTTTTTTCTTTTAAACTCAACTTTGAATTCACTAACAACATTGCTTAATATGAAGCACTGTTATTAGGCTTGAGAATTGCATGGAAATATGGTATAAAGTATATCATTGTTAAAGGGGATTCAAAACTGATTGTGAAGAAAATTATAAAACTGTATGCTACAAAAACTTAGAGAATGAAACAATACAATCATGTAGTTTGGGATTTGATTGAAATGTTTGACTCTTTTAATGTTGTGTACCATGATAGAAAGTTTAATGTTGTTGCAGACAAGTTAGCAGTACTAGGATATAGATTTGAGAATTGTACACTGTCTCCATTTTGTGAGTATGATGTTTAAATACTAACAAGGCCATCTTTCCATGATAACATTAAAAATTGGCAAGTGTTCGATGATGATGCCCAGGTGAAATGGTTTCTGTAGAACCAAGGTGAGTATGCTAAACAAAATATAGATTGGGAACCAATGGTGTGTGTTACTAAAGGAAAGGAAACTTTTTTTGGCAAAGACATCATCCAACTGAAGACAAACATGTTTCCTAGAGGTTTGCTGGCTCTTGAATAAAACTTTGATAATGTTGATTGCATTATTAACAGAAGTATGTTAGTTTCAAGAGATGTGGAAGAGCACGACCTGGGCACAAAGGAAAAACCACGTAAAATTTGGTTAGGAAGCAATCTGAGCAAGGAAGAGAAGCAGTCCTATGTTCAACTATTAAAGAAATATCAAGACTGCCTAGCTTGGTCTTACTCTGAGTTGAAGGCATACAAGGAAGATTTATTCCAACATGAAATTCCACCTGAATCTAATGCCAAGCCTTTCAGGAAAAAAAAGAGGCCTATCAATCTGATCCTTTCTTTAAAGATGCAAGAAGAATTGAAGAAGTTGAGGGTTGGAGGAATCATTCATCCCACAAGATACTCGTATTGGGTTGTAAATATAGTTCCTGTCATAAAAAAGAATGGTGATATAAGGCTATACATAGACTTCATGAACTTGAATAAATCATCATTGAAAGATAATTACCCTCTACCAAACTTGGAGAATATGCTACAATTGATAACTGGTTCTGAATTGTTGTCCAGTTTGGATGGTTTCTCTGGCTATAATCAAGTTGTTGTGAAGGATTCACAAAAAATAAAGACTGCCTTTACCACTCCTTGGGGAGCTCATGTCTATGTCAGGATGCCTTTTGGCTTAATGAATGCTAGAGCAACTTTCCAAAGAGGAATGATGTAGAATTTAGTGATTATATTAATGATTTCATTGTTGTTTATCAGGATGATGTAACTATGTTTTCCAAAAAAAAAGATTAGTTGCAACACTTGGAGAGAATGTTGTTAAGGTGTAGAGAGTATGACATATCATTGAATCCCAAGAAGTTCCATTTTGGAGTGCAATATGCAAAATTTCTTGGTCACATTATATCAAAAGAAGGGGTCATGATTGATCTAGAGAGAATGGAAGCCATCAGCAAGGTTCCAATTCCAAGAACTAAGAAGTGAGTTCAATCGTTGTTTAGAAAAATAAACTTTATTAGAATATTTGAGTCTAACTTTACTGAGCTGACCATCCCCATTACTAGCATGTTGAAGAAGGACCAAGTTATCAAATGGGAAGAAGCTTCCATTCAAGCTTTCAATAGGATCAAAGAAGTATTAAATCATGCCCTTATTTTGGAAGCTCCAAATTACAAGAATCCTTTTCAAATGTTTTATTTTACTTCAGAAAACACCATTGCATCTATCTTTTTGCAAAAGGATGATGAAGGGGATGAGAGACCAATTTCCTTTTTTAGCAAGGCATTGCAATGAGCTGAGTTGAAGTGCACCATCATGGAGAAGCAAGCATTTGCCTTTGTGAAAGAAACAAATGTTTTCAAACCTTACATCTTAAGCTCTAAAGTGGTTGATTATGTTCCCCACACCATGGTGAAGGATATCTTATCAGAGATGGAGGTCTCAAGAAAAAGATGCACATGGGTGAACAAGTTGCAGGAATATGACATGGATATCCAAACCACAAAATTGATAAGAGGTTTTGGCCTAGATAAGCCTATGGATGAGAGAAACTTGCAAACTATTGAGGTGAATGAAGTAGAAGGAGAAAAGGTTGATGTCCTTGAAAAGTTGGTAAGCTCTGAATGGTATAAAGATATAATCTTTTATCTCATAAATCTATGTTGCCCTTAACATTTGAGTAAAAATCAGAAAAGAGCTCTTAATTTAGCCTCTCAAAAATATGTCATTACTAATTTTGGGTTAGCTTAGAAGAACCCGGAGGGAGTGATCTTAAGATGCATTGTTGAGGATGAAGCCCCAAAGGTAATTGTTGATCTCCATGGAGGATTTTGTGGGGGACATTTTTTTGGAAGAGTTACAGCACATAAAATCTTAAGGGCTGGTTATTGGTGGCCAACTCTCTTCAAAGATACAACTCTATTGGTTAGGAAATGTGAAAGTTTCCAACATTTTTTTGGAAGAATGAAAGCTTCAGGATCCCTTCCTTTGTAGTCTGTGTCAATTGAAGCCCCATTTAAGCAATGGGGAATGGATTTCATTGGAGAAATTTTTGATCCTTCCAGTACTGGTCATAAATGGATTCTTGTAGCCATTGATTACTTCACTATGTGGGTGGAAGCAATCCCCACCTAGAAAGAAACATACCAAGTCATCATGGACTTCATGTTGAATCAAATCATATGCAGATTTGGAGTGCCAGTTAATATTGTTGATGATAATACCATGAGTTTTAGAGCCAAAACTTTGGTGGTAATGTGCAAAGAGTATGGAATCAACTTGACATATGCTTCTAACTAAAATCCCCAAGGAAATGGACAAGCTAAGTCCAACAATAAAAACATGTTGAAGATAATTAGAAGAACCTTGGAGCTAAACAAAAACAAGTGGGGTGAGCAACTGAATGTTTTTGTTTGGGCTGATAGAATCAGTGTCAAAAGAGCTACTGGTTAGAGACCATTTGAGTTGGTATATGGAACTCAAGCTTTTCTGCCCCTTCATTTACAATTGTCTTCATTTCAGTTTGTTCAAAAAATTGAAGATTATAAAGTTAGTCCATATGATGTTTGAATCAATCGGATTATTAAGTTAGATAAAGAAAGAAGGGCATCCCATCAGAGGCATATGAAGTTCAGAGGAAAGTTGAAGAAGTTATTTGACAAGAAGGTGACTCGAAGAGCTTTCAACATTGGGGATCTCGTGTTGTTATGAGATAGCAAGCATGAAGATAAGGGAAAGCAGGGTAAATTTGATGCATTGTGGATGGGCCCTTATTCAATTAACATTTGAATTGGTGAAAATACCTTCTTCCTAAAATACTTAGATGGGGAACTGCTTGAATTACCTATTAATGGCAGGAATTTGAAACATTTCCTTGATTGATTTCTCTGAATCAAGGTATACTCCATTGTATAGTGTATAGTTCTTTGTTTTCATTCTGATTTTGTATTTTTGTTCATTTTGGTTCTTGGTGACCTTGTTTTGTTATTTTCTTGGTTCGTATTTCAGAGGATGGTTATGGTTTCTCTGCTCTATAAGATTATTCTTCGAATCCATTTCCCCATGGTTTGTTTTTGGCACTTGGTCTAATATTTATTCTTGTGGAACTCATAGGGAGTGACCATCCCTGAGTTGGAGCCGATGTTGGTGCTCAATTTGGTCTCGCCCCATTTGTCCTTAAATTTCTTCAGTTTGTAGGCTTTGTTGTCTTCTCTATCTCCCCGTATTGATGCATTAAAAATATGTCCTCCATTTCGTTGCCATGATCAGTCACTTCCTTGGTCAAGGATCACTTAAAATTCTATATTTTTTTTCTTTCCTTTGTCCATGTGAAAGAGTCTGTAACTTGGGCATAAAATCAGGTTTTTTCCCTTCTATTTTTCCACAGTCACATTTTGTTGTCCTTATCTCTTTTATCCCAAGTATCTATGAAAACGTGATTGAATGCTGCTAAGAAGATCATATTTGGGTCTTATATGATTTTCAAATTATTTTTCCTTGAAGAAAGATTCATTTCCAGGCTCAAATGGTGATTTTCCTACTTTTTACGATGTAATTTTACGATTTTGCGGCTCACCAAGCACTTTAAAAATTCTAAGGCTCGCTTCAAATCAAAACTAGTCCACATGGAGGGCCAACTCTCATATGAAAATTCACCTTTTGATTTGATTTTAGAGTTACACCGGGGAGACACGTGGAGGTTTCTGCTGCCTTGCCCAGACTTAGACAATTTTTTCATGTGGCCGGTATAGTTTTGGTGTACCATGGACACGTGGAGGGGTGGTGCTCATTTGAGAATCCGACTCAGGGTCCCACCTTAACAATTGCGATAGGGAGACATGTGGAGGCTTCCACCAGCTATGCTCTATACTTAAACTCTTTCAAAGCAATTTTGAAAGGCCTCGGACACGTGGAGGGGATCACTCCTTTTTGGGGGCTAGCCCCTCAGTTTTATTTTAACTAATCACCAGGAGGACACTTGGAGACTTCCACTCATTCTACCCTTGCTTGGAATTTTAAAACGGCCAAGGAAAACTATCTCGTACCCTAGACACATGGCACCTTCCACTGATCTTTAAGATTTTGCAACAACTCTACATGACTGAGACACGTGGTGAGCCCACAAGTTTGTTTGGGGTCTGTATTTTTGGGAACCATATCAACAAGAGCACCATGAAGACATGTGGAGGTTTCTGCTAGCTCATTTTATATTGAGACTTTTCAACGGCCAAAAGGTGTTTTTCTTGGGCCCAGGGCATGTGGAAGGCCCGCGCTTATTTCCAAACCTACCTCTATATTTATCCTTTGCAGTTTGCATCAAGAAAAACATGTGGATGGTTATAATATAAAGTAGAGAATGGGAAAAATTAATGGTTCCTGTGCATTGCATCTATTTTTTTTGCCACTTTTGCTCCAAGACTTCTGGATATGTGAATATGCACTAATTTTCATCTTTTTTTGATGAAATTCCTTGTCATCTTTTTCTGCACAAGTACAATTGACTGGATTCAGAGCTTAATTCATGAGTCTAGAGACTATAGAGACTGATATTTTGAAGTTAAAGTGGCTCCGACACTTGCAAAAAGGAAAAAATTACCAGAGAAGATGGATGCGGGACAGAATTACATAGGAAAGAGAGGGAAAAGGATGAAATGATGGAGGTTGTAGGCGCAAAAGATGAAAAAAGTGTTGCCTCGAGAGTGAAAAAGATTACCTATCAGATCCAGTTGTACAAAGCCTCTAGAGAATGTACAAAATCAAAATTATTAAAATGACTACTAAATAGTTTGGCATGGCATCCTAGTCATTAGTCGAGGGTGGGAAAAACGTTATCAACTCATAATTGGCCCACCTGGCAAATTTTAGATGTGAATTTGTTAAACGTTGATTTCTGAGGGAAAGTTGGTAACAAGAAAACGTCCTTTGAATATTCTTCTTCTTGGGGGGAAAATTTGGGATGAGTGACCGAGTGAAATGTACAAAGGAAATGAAAATACTATTGCAAAAAGTTGGGGGTTGAATTCTTAAGATTTTTTTTGAGAAAATTTGTCTTCCTAAGAGACCAATCTGAGATAACTTGTTAATTTATTTTGTGTTATATTTTCTATCATGTCAAGTTGGTTACAGATGTATAGCCATTGATGAGCACTGAGATTGCCCTAGAATTTTTCCCCTGCTGATGAATCTAAGAAATTTTGAAAATTATTTCTGTTAATCTTGGAACAATTAGTGTCTTCTTTGTGTCGGAATATCTGTAAGTAGTTTTAATTATTCCCATTGCAATATTACATTTAAATCTTTGTGAAATCACAAAGGATCTTGTCTCTGTGATAATTTTGTGGCATTTGCAATTTCATTTCAAGAAGAGCCTTCATCCTATGATGATATGATAAAAACAGTTAAAATCACTCCACTGTCATTTGTTGATAAAGATTGTTTGTAAGTCTTTTGGGTGTACCTTAGGATTGATTGATCAGAGATTTTGGTGTTTAATTGATTCTTATAACTCGAGTCTTCTTGCTAGATTCTCAAAGACTGTGTGGAAATGTGCTGATCTAGGCCTCCATTGAAGTACACCTTCTAGTTGAAGGAACGACTTAACTATTCTGAAGCTTTCTATTTTTGAGTTGTCCATTGTTGTGAAGTTTCTCAAAGATCTGGTATAATCAGCTTTATCATGCTTAATATCCAACCAAAATCATTCAAAAACTATGAATCCATCCTAAACTACACCTGATTTCCCTGTATATCCACAAAGGAACAAAATCTATTTACTAAAATATGTAGAACAATTAGGATTTAATAATGTCTTCCGTAACCTTAGCCTTGTGTTGAAAGTATCTCCATATTTTAGAAGTGACACCTCTTGAGAGTTAAATTACGGAGTATTGACCATATTTTCCCAAGGTTTTTCTTCATAAAATTTGAGCAAAAGAAGGATTTATCCATCTCCTTAATCAAATAGAAGTTACAATAAGGGTCCTCTCACCTTGGTCGAAAGGCACGACCTAAAGCAATGAGGGTAGGTCAAATCCTCTTGAAGGTGCTATCCATCTCTCCACAAATCTAGGTGAAAAAGGGCCAGTTAGATCTCATCCCTAGCTAAAAAACGAAACAAATTATGATCTATCTATCTCTAATCTCCATGCCTAATCTGTGATGTTGTTTAGTTTGAAAGGGAGAACAAATTTGGATACCAACAAGGAGCATGGTCATGAAGAACTACAATCATCAAATAGATTTAACGACATGAGACATGGAAATACAAATTTTTCAACCAAAAAAGGAGGAGAGAACACCTAAGGATAAGCCAGTGTATGATGATAAGGTGAAGATGTTATTAAGGAAGGATGGGCTACTATAGTTATACGATATTTTGTTCTTTGGGAAGCTTGAGATATTATACAAATGGATGATGTTGCACATTCACAAAGACTTCTTCTACTTTATAGGAAGGAGGATGCACATTAATGTGCAATTGATTAAAAAATATACTAGTTTGATTGATACAGGATTCACATTTGAGGAATACCTTGCTTGTGACACTAAGGTACAAAATACTGTTATGGAGTTTGAGTATAAAAAAGGAAGGGCATGTAATGGATATCATAAAAATTAATCATCCTGTCATGAGGATGGCCTCGTGCTTGCTCAAAAAGTTGAATGGACAAGAAATATGGACACAAGTGAATAAACGATGGTTTCATGTGTGCAAGAAGATATCATAAGGAACGATATATAATATTACTTCCTTTATAGTAAAGGAGATCATTCAAGCTATGCGTGACAGAGATAAAATAATCTTTGCAAATTTTTTATTGGTGATAGTGTTAACTGAGATTGGGGTTCCTGATAGGCCAAAGGATAAGATATGGGAGTATCCTAAGGAATATCCCTCCCCTACAAAATGGTTTTCAAAATATACCTGTGACTCAATGTCACCAACATACAAGGTGCATGTGGATAAATGGTATAACTGGATGCGTGGTGCATTTGGTGTAGAATGATGAATTCTGAGTGAGTTACCTACTCTTGTAGATGGGATTACAAAGTTCATAGTCTATCAATAGTTATGTATTCAGTGGTTCACATTAAACGATGGTACTAAGAGCCCATGGTGCAAACTATTATCCAATTTTGCACACATGGTAAAATTAAACAACGGGGTCCTGTTAAATTCTAGGTCTCTACTCAATGACTTAAGGGCCTACATGAAATTTTTTTGTTTCGAAAAAAATTTATGATATTCCAAGAGGATTCGGAAACATATTGAACTATCTCACCTTTTCTGATTTTTCAAGGCTCGGGACTTACTCAGAGCAAGGAATTTGATATTTGAGAGCCTTACTCCCAAATGAATCATATAGAAATGTTCAACATTCGTAAATCAGGTTTAAAGGGCCTTGTTGTACTTATATTACCCTCTAGTCTTAAGAGAGATCCTAATAAATTCACTTAACTGAAGAAAAAAAAACTTTTCGAGAGGAGCCACAAAAGGGGCTCTGAGCTTAAAACAGCTCAGCGAGTAGCTCAACGAGTTGCTCAATGAGATGGTTGAGAACATAAGGTGAGATAATATGTTGAGTTGAGGGAAAATGAATACATTTAATTGAGTTGAGTTGGTTAGGCTATAATTCAAAAGACGGGTTCATAAGGGATGATCGAGCTTGCATCAAGTATCCAAATTTTTGCATAACTCGTGTTAGAGCACCAAGTCTAGTCGGTGGTGTAGAAATAAATCTCGCGGGTTCAATGGGAATAACAGGTTCTTAGATGGATCAAACCTTAGGTGAGATCAAAATTGAGCTGATTCGGGTGACAAGTCATCGTAGAACTTGATCCAAACAAATGATCAAGTGTATAACAATGAATGGGGCGATTTGAAATGGGCTTCTCTAGCTTGGTGGGCATGGGAAAAGTGAAGCTTAAAAGCGAGTCCAACATAGTGTGCAAGGGAATAAAATGACTTGGTTCATGAGTTCAAACAAATATACTAGGCCACATAAGAAAAAGAGAAATCACACAACGTGCAGCCAACTCGACCTAGACTAAGTGATCAACATTGCTTAGTTAAGATATTGGTTGTGGGGGTAATGAAATAGCTCAAGGAACCAATCTATGCCAGATGATGGAGAGCCATGTAGATTTGGATCTCGGGTTGTGTCAATCGAAGTGAAGGGGCTTAGTCACCAGGCTCACGATGAGTTCATGGAAAATTAGAGATCAATCAGCTCTAAGGTGATTGTTAGAGTTGAGATCAGATATCGAAAGGATGAAATGGGTTCACTATGTGGAGGAGCTAGTAGTTAAGCTCGAGTAGGATAGGAGAGGGTGAGTCATTCAAAGGATTATAACCTTGCTTAGTCAGAATGTAAAGTGGGATCAACTCGGTTGACCGAGGTAGAACTAAATCAGGAGAATTCTAGGTCGAAGCCCAGTTTAGAGCATTAGTAATAGCGAACTAAGATGGAATTTTCAACTCTCATAAATTTGTGGAGATCGGTGGCTATCCAGCCATGACGATTGTGGCCAAGATGGTGCCAAAAACCCGAATTCCCCACCTCAGACTTTCACGGTGTGAAAACCATGCCAAGCTTGGCATGAAAAGATGGCGTTCATGTTTGTAAGCTGAAGTTTCCAATTACATAGGGGAATAAGGATGTCGGGTCCACCATGAAAATGCAGCAAGAAGTAGTTGGTAGGAATTGAGAGCTATATTTCTGAGTTTGAGATGTTAGAGATGGAAAACAAACATGAGATTCCGGCATGAACTGTAAAAGCGGGAAGATCGGAGTACATTGGTGAAATTGCAGGAGGCGGTTGATGACCGACTCATGGCAAGTGGATCACCTTATGAACAGGTGGATAAGGAATGACACCATTTCGGAGGACCCACATCAAATGCCAAGAAGTGTGGAATTTGAGGTCAGTGTATGGTTCTTGAATGCATAGTAAATGAAGGTGTTTCAACCATAAGTGACTCATTCAGAATTGAGTTCCAAAGTGATGAGGAGCTCAACTTTGGAGAATGCATTTCCAAGAAAGCGTGAAGATCCATCGACGATCCAGGAGCTCGATGCACATGAGTGTGCTACTTCATGGACACATGCATGTACACCAAGTTCGGTGATGAATCTCTAAACAATTGGGTGAATAATTCATTGCATTACTAGGGAGGATCTTGGCATATATGATGCACAAGAATTCTAACTCAGTGTGCAGAGGTAAAAGAAAGCTCGTTTTGAGTGAGTCATGAAAAACCACACTTCCAGGTGAGGTCGTTGCATGCTCACCATGAGTTGGGAGGTGAGCTCAACATGAGTATAGTTATCAGATGTGTGCTCAAAGGTGAGCTCCACGTGATCTTGAAGTGGTAGAACAGATGTGAGGAACTCGATGGTGGTGCCGAGGAGTAATTTGATTTGGAAATTAGCATTTAATGGAAAGGGCTCATCTTTTTTGAGCTTAGGATCATAGTCGACATGACGATGCAAACAAGCTCATTAAGTCAGAGGGAATAGAACCCAGGGATAATATGACAAGGATGGATGGAGATATGTTTGTTAGAAGAAGCAATTTGGGCTTACATAGCCAATTCATGAGCTACACACGCACAAAAGGAGCTCGATTTGGCACATCAGAGATTGGTTGCAATGAGATCATGATTGAGCTTAGGAATTTTGGAGAAAAAACTTGGTGTATTTCCTAGCACGAACATGGATTGGGGTTCACCGGGTGTGAGCTCCACCGAACACAGAAGATCAAGAGCTCACCGAACGGTGGTGTTGCGAGACATTTATCTCATGTGTCAATATTTTTATAATGTCAGTGCTTTAGGACTCGATGGATCCATGATGTAGTGGGCTCTGTGATTAATGAAGAGTTCATGATGTAGACAGTTCAGGAGGAGCAATCATAATAATCAATAGTGAGAGTAGAAAATGTTTAAAATATTTTGATGTTTCCAAGCTCACGTGGTGAGTGAATCAGCCTAGGCAGAGAATGAGTTATTGGGTGAGGATACATGGATGGGGTAGTGTCAGGGAAAACACGAATGTGACATGGTGCATGCGAAGTGATAAAGGCTAAACTCGGTGAGCCAAGTTAAGACTAAGCTTAGGTTGCATGTCAGGTTTGGAATGTCACAGTTGAGAAAGCATAAGCATTGACCCATGTTTGATCTATGAGCTAGGTAGCAGGATTATATCCCAAATTCATGTCCGTATATGGATGAAAAGGGTGTGAAGTTCACACAAAGTATTCGATCTATTGAGCTGAATCATTCACCGAGCGAGGTTGTATACATGACGAGCTTGCATGGAGTAAAATACCAAGCCATATTGTAGGATCAAAGTATGGCCTCGATGAGAGGATTCATGGGGGATTGGTAGGAAGATCTCATAGCAGAGAGTTCGTACACTAGCTAAGAAAGACATGGAGATTAGTTTGAGTTAGCATAACTCTATCAATCCAATAAAACGTAGAGCTCGTAGACTCATTCTGACTTAGTTCTGCATAAAAATCATCGAGCTCACAGAAAAGGAAGATATGTTTCCCAAGTCATTAGATTGCAAGCTCAGTGCAAATCTAGACTGAATAAGGTCTGGGTGGCTCGGTTGTGATGTGATGAGGAGCTCAACTCTTATAAAGGAGTTTGACAGTGAGCTCGTGCAGGAGTAGTGTTTGGGCTCGTCAGTCGGTTGATGCGTGTAGGTAAGAGGAGCTCAGTTCATAGTTGGAGCTCGGTCGATGGATGAGTTTGATTCAAAGTGAGCTCATCTTGGTGTGGCATGGAAGGACTTGAGTCCAACTTGGTGAGTTGGCTTGGCGAGCCAACCACCGAGTTGGACTCATTTTTTGGCCTTTTCTTCATGATCCCTCCTTCGAGTCAAACCGGTCAACGGGGGGGGTCCCACCAGTATTTTGATTAATTTAATGTATTTTTAAAAATATTTTAATAATAATGTTTATTATGATTATTTAAATATTATTTTAATTAATTAAGGAGGATTAGGTCAACTGGGTATTAATGATACATGATGGAACCTTCTAAGTGGTTCAACCAACTGTAATAAATACATCATGTGCCTTCAATTTAGGAATGTAATTATGACCTTTCCTCTTCTTTCTCACATATTCTTCTATAAATGTAAGTTGGAAGCTCATTCAAAGTGGTTCCAATAGGTCATATTAGTTGGATAGTTAGACATCTTAGGCAAAGTGTGTATTTTTTTAAGAGTCCTCTCTTTTCTGCAAGTTGTCCTTGTATGTTGAGAGAACTTCAATCCTCCTTTCAAAGATTGTAATGGTAAACATACCTCTTATGAATGTATGATACATTGTGCACGTTGTTGAAGCAATAAAAGTGTGTGTTTTTTGACTAATATCAATCCTTTCATCCTTCTATACTTCTTTGTGCCTTTTCTCATGCTTGCAGGTACATTGTGCAAGTCTACATTTCTGTTACAGGTTCTTGGAGTTCTTTGCTTATCAAGTGGTGGAGTATTGCATGCATTTGAGTTGTTGCACTCATTCAAACTTCTCAAGTTCATCCCTCTTCACTGGAATATTGATAGATTGTTTTTCTTGATTGAGTTTAGCAAAGGGAATGCATGCTTCCTAGTATAGGGTATCTCATACCCTCTTTGAGTTGCAGTAGGTGAAGCTGACCTGTGGTGCACACACCCTCTTCAAATCAACCCTTCCTCAGTCTAACAATAAACTTTATTTGGTTCATCACCATCCCTAGTATAGTTTAATTTTTGTAAATTTCTTTCCCTAACACCTATGAAAATGTTAGCATAGGACTAGATAGCCTTTTTATTACACGAGGAATAGTACAACACTTAGTTTAGGAAGAGGAACCCAACCTTCTCCACAGGTTCACCTCGAGCCCAAGACCCATAGTTTGAGAGTTGATCCCATGTGTCCCAATCACACTAAACTTCATGTTCAAATTTTGTTCATTCAAAGGGTGTAGTGATTCGGGGACAACACAAACTTCCATTTTCTTTTATGATGTAGTACTTTCAGGGTGATGTGAATAGGTTTAAGGAGGCTTGGAAGTTAAGACTCGACCTAAGAAAAGTAGATAAGGAGCAGCATGAGATGATTCAAACACGTTTTTACCCCAAGAAGCACTCCTATGAAGAGAAGTATGTGTCAGAGATCATTCACTTGTATAAATTGGTTACATTATCATTAGCTTCAGTGACAAAAAAAGATATACATATATCTAAGGCCCTGGTTTGTTGATAGAGAATTCATAGAAGATGATGTGAGTATTCTTGAAGAACCCTCCATGTGGAAGAAGGTTGAAAAAAAGAAATAAGGGCGCGACAAAAATCCCATAGCCAATGAAAGTGAGGAAGAGAGTAAAGAAAAGACTCCCATTCCTAGCATGCTCGGAAGGGTAGACATCAACTCGTAGGGAGGTAGATCCAAACACATATGTAAGGAGGCAGCCTACCAAAGGAAGGTCACCGGTGAATAAGAAATAGAAGGTGGTACCAAGCTCAGATTCTAAAGAGATAGAGAGCTAGAAAGGAGAAGAATAAGATGATGGAAGAAAGGAAGAGGTGGTAAGAAAGGTGATACCTCATGTGTACATCGTTGATGAATTAGATGTAGAATGCCAAACTAAGCACTACTAGGAAACCCAATTTATGGTTGTGGATGAAGGAGGTATCGGGTTTCCCTTCGTATAAAATATAAAAGAAAAACTAGAACCAACTACAGAGAATGGGACCAGGTGTACCCCCGAATCTAAGCTAGAGCACAAGTTGGATAAGGAAGTTGTAGAAATTATTTAACATCTAGTAGAACATGAGGTGATGGGAGGAGAAGGAGAAAGGATTGAAGGAAAAACTGAGTCATTATGTAAGGGGACATCTCTTATGGTCAGTTTTCCCAAGGGTGTTTGTGGGAAGAATAAGAGGCCAAGGTATACTCTCCACAAGGTCTAATAATGTAATATGTTGACAATTTTAGTAAAGTTTTAAGCGCAAGGTATCAAAGTAAGATGCCTCTATAAAAATTGTGTTTTTGGTCATTTTTCAGTTAGGAAAAGGCACTTCCATGCATAAGGAAGATGTTATCTTGGGAACTTGAGTCACATATTGATAAGCCAGAGTTCGAGGTAAGTGCTCACTCATTAATAAGTACTAGGGAAATAACAACCTCTTTTGATACTTATACAATAGTGGATTCCCAATAGTTATCATATGAACAAGCATGCAATGTGATGAATAAATTATCAGTGAAGGTTGGTGCAAGAATTTTTGATAAGAGTAATAAAGAACGATTTATGCAGAGGGAGATGGATGAAAAGAATAAGAAAATAAGGGAAAGAGACAAGGAGATAAAAGAGAAAGAACAAATTATTGCATAGTTACAACAAGAGTTTAGGAAAGAAAAGGGGCGGAGTCATGCGACATATAAGAAAGAAGAATGCATAGCTGATGCAATATTAATAGCGTGCCTAGATATGGTCTCTACTAATAAAACCACATATGAATATGCTTTTCATTTCCTAGAAGATTATTACATTATAATATGTAAAAGAAATTATTGCGTGAAAGAAATAAGAGGAAAAAGAACAAGTTGAAACTGCTATAACCCAATACAGTGAGTTAATTGAAGAAGTGAAAATAATTGCTCATATTGCAGAAGTTGTCTATGATAACTACGAGGATAGGGATGATGTAGTAGGACTACTTGTTGCCAAGGATGAAGAAGATCTAAAATAATTATAGGCCAAGAATAAAGGGAATAGGGAGGAATGAGAAAGAATATTGGTCAAGGTCGAGAAAATGAGGGAGGCAATTGATTTGTTAAGAGCCTTGATAAAGAAAAAATTGAAGGAACTCTACCCTCAGGTCACGTGTAGGGTGGAAACACTAGTTGATGCAAGAAAACAGTTGGAGACTATGGTTGAAAATATGAAGGTGACGGGTGAGAACTTGACTATTGCAGAGGTTCATACAATTATGGGTAAAACCCTAAATCAAGTAACTGTAGAGTTGGAAGGATGGAAAACGTTGGAAGCAGTGGTGAATAAGGAATTCCCCCTTATTTTTTCCCAGTAAATTGGATTCTTTCATTCTTTGATACACACTATGCCGATCTTATTTATGCTTTGATTATTGAAGGATCACTTATGATTCTTTGTATGAGTATTTCTGAGGATGGATCACATACCTAGTGTGGCGTAATGTTGGGTACTGAAAAGTGACTAAGTGTTAAAATGCATGCATGGGAAGGGCTACAAAGGAAATACGCAGAGGAGTGAATAATATGAGTGCACTTGATGATAGAGTTTGCGTGCGAGAGATGAAACGAAGAGTGGGGAAGGAATACTATAGGTAGGAAGAGGAATTAGACATTTTTGGGTGTTGATATAAAAATAGACATGGAGTGATGAATATGCATTGGGTAAGGATAGAAGACTTGTAGGCTACACAAATCTATTTTGGGAAAAAGAAGAAGTGCAAGAGTCATGCATAGTTTGAGCTAATAATAGGATTAGAAATAGAGTTAACTATAGATGATCTATTATTAGGTGAAGCTTACATGCTTCCTTAGTTACTTTTGTAGTGGCACATGGCTATTTTGAGCATGCAACCTATTTTAAGAGTGCATGGATGGTGAAGGCCATGTCCCCACCCATATATATATGTATGTATTGATTTTCATGGTTTTGAGAGAGAGCTTGATCATCAGTTCATATGTGTTAGAGTTATGTTGTTGGCCTACGAGAGCACATGACCTATGATGGTATTATGTATGTATTCAACTATTGTTTTATCATGATATAATACAATGGATCATTATGATTGGATATTGATTGTATATGTTTCTTCTCATAGTTATTTTGTGGTGAATCTGGTATAATATTTATGTGATCTGTATGATTTAATTATTATTTGATTTTCAGAATGGAATATGCACTTTGGGATTTAGTAATTATGAGCATGCATGCTAACCCCCTATTAAGACAATAATAAATATGGACCTGGTACCTTTGCACACTTCGGGTGAGTTCTCATATCTGTCTAAGTGATGTGTCAGCGCGTATAAGGCTTGAGTGGGAAAATAAGACTACATTATGAAATGATGTTGTGGGATTCTTTAAAAAAATTACAGAGCTTCTAAGTACGTAATTGGGGTGTTGGAGATAATGAAACATCTGAAATGATGTCGTCTCGGCCTTGAAAGGAATAGATAACTTCATTATCAATGTCAAAATATCCCTCACAAAGAGGTTTGGTGTTGCTTTTATAATCATCAGCGATTCTGTTAGGGTCACTGGAGATCCAGAAAATGTGGGTAAAACCTGCTTATAAGTGGTTTAAACCAATTATAACTAAGGTTTTCAAGATTAGATGCAAGTGGAAATGGTTGAGAAGTTTTTTAGGGATTTAAGAGGTTGGATGGTTAGGGCTATAATGGGTTATAATAGTTTTTAAGTGTTTGGGAGGGTTTAGGATAGGTATTTAAGTTTTACGGGGGTAGAAATTTGTTTTTATGGGGGTGAGGGTATGATTTATGATAGGTTTATGATTAAATGATAAGATTATATTAATATTTGAGATATGAATGTGAGGGATGTAGACAGGTCACCTAGGGTACCGAAAACCTAGTGTCTACACTGGCCTTTTTTGTTATCATTAGTAAACCACCATGGACCTTTGAATAAGCACATAATGACACCTTGAAGTTGCTCCATAATTGTATGTGTATTCAATGATTAGTCTTTCGTTCGAAACTAAATCATTAAAATTTATTCATCTAAAATTTGAAAGGAGTTATTTCAAATGAATTTCATCATGTTATGTGTAGTAAATTTTTATAGTGACCTAGGAAAATTGAATTTGTTTTTTATAAATATTGAATCTTCTAATATTTATCTCTATTTATAACCTTTACACATGGACCATTGAAGAAAAATTATTGGTGTGTCAATTTCTAGCAGAAAAAAACTTGTGTTTGTCCAACATAAATTTTCAACCATCTCCATCATTGGCCTATCAACATGCCATTGTGAACTTGTATCAAGATGGGTATATATGTATGTGGGGTGGGAAGCAGCTACCCTGTACTCAATTTACACCCATGTATATGCATTTTACATAAAATCAACCATCCAACATGTCATGCTCCCATCGAATACACATGACATGTTCATTTTTTAAGGCACTGGTTGTCCTGTCAAATTATATAGTCGTCTTCATACATGGGAGTCTTCGGCGATGGGCAGAGGACGATTCAGAGGATCACTGTCCTGACAGAGGTTGTAGAAAAAGTAGTTAATGCACTTAGGTGGAAGTGATTTACCGCTAAAACTCTAAATACTACATATTTTCACAAAATCCACCCCTGCAACATAACTCAAATAGTTTTCCATTGGTTTAGTAAACACGCAACGAAAACAGTTTTGTCACTCATAAAATCTAGAGCCAAAGCCACAAGGGTAGTCATTACTGAGCAAAAAGTGTGAACGAATTTGTAGAGTAGAAGGTAAGCTAAGGACGATTTAAAGAATAATAGACGACTCTCAGGTAAATACCCCATTATTTAATATTTTAATTTCCACTTAACACAGATTCATACCATTGTTGTGTTAACATGTATTTGATTATACTATTAACATTAAGCTAGCATTAACATATATTTTAACTTTATGATTCATACCAATGTTTCTTTATGGAATCCCTAAAAAATTCCTTTGAATGATCGATGCCTAAGATCATATTTGCATTCAGACAACTATCAGAAGAATGCAAATTAAGTTGTGATGTTTAATTAAGTTGTTCATTTATAAATTACATTATCATTTCAATTATTTCGATTATAAATTTCCACTAAAAATTTAAAATTACTAGTTAAATAGTTTGGAAATTGATCACTTTAATTGTTCAAATAATGTAGATTACTACCCTAAGATTATACACAATGTATGTTTGAATAGTCTCTACAACTCTCAAAATTTTCATTATACACAATGTAATGTTAAGGGAATGAATTCCTACACATGATCGATGCATACCAATGTTTGTGGGGAATTCATTATACATCACAGATTTATCCATATGGACAATATAAGTTGAGGCATAATATGTAGTAGCAACTTCATTTGTGCAAATGGTCTAGCAATCACTAAAAAGGCTAGAACTAGGAAATGAAGGTTGTTTATCTCCACTTCTAATCGTTATTCTAAACTATTGCTCCTCCACAATGAGGTATCACAACCAGGAAGCATTTATAATACTTTCTGTTCGCTAAATAACTCACATTAATTCAACAATAGTAGATTATATTTATAATGTATAATTATTTATTTAATACATTTTTTATTTACTAAATAAGTCAAAATATGTGGAAAATTTTTGTTTTTTAAAACACTTTTACCAAACACATTCTCTTTTTAATGTGTTGAAAAACACAACGGAACATATTATATAACAACATTATATTCTTACATGGTTGTTCAAACATATAGTGCCAACACCTAAGTTATTACAGAAAATTGATGTAAGTAAAAATCATTAAAATGTTTGATAAAATTAAATTTATATAAATTACAAGAGCTATGTAGATTATGGTAAAGGAATGCACCTTCATGTAAAGGAAGGAAACTGATAGGCATTTTGAGGATAAAAAATTCTTTGTTGTGGGATGTGACAAAATGTTAATTACAATAGATTGTTCGATAAAGGATAAAGTAAATAATATTATAGAATGTATAAATACGGGAAATAAAAATGTATATTCATTTGGTATAGATAAAAAAATTTAAAGGTATAAAATTCCTATATTAAATGATAGAAGTACTGGAAACAAAGAGTATTTGATACATATTGAAAACATGCAAACAAATAGTTACCAATTGATATTTGATACACATATGCATGTCATAGAGAACTATGGTGTTGAACCCTTTTTCTAATGACTGTATTTTTAATTTGATTATCTTATGTGTCATTTAATATTATAAGAGGCATTCTTGAACTGAAATTTTACCTACAGAAGCCTACATAAGCCAATTAATATCTCTTCATAACTCACATGGAACTTTCATAAGATGTAATTTAAATATCTTGACAAAATCCTCTTGCAGTATGAATCTTATGTATTCTATCATAAGATGTAGTAAAATATATGTTGAAATTGTGTATCTATCCCTAGAGCTATATTAGAGACCTTTAGAAAACCATATTTTCACAAGACATATTAGATGTTTGCACCAACTTAGGAAAATAAAATATATTTGAGACAACAAAATCCAAGGGTTTCACCCTCTGTCGGATGATTCCATCTAGATCAAATATATATGAATGGTTTTTATTTGTACATGTAAGTATGTCCCTATAACATATTCTATTGTATTATAAAGTTTGAAATCTTTACATGTCTCTGAATTACATTTCTCTACTTTGCGCTAACCACATTGAATTCCCCCTTTTTTGAGGTGAGTGAGATATACTATAAATATCTCATTGATGAGGGTCGTCAATCCTCGCCATTAATAATGTCAATCCGGGTTGGTTTCCAAAGGATGTATGCATTAAGAGAAGAAGATCTTGGAAAGAAGCTCCCTTAAACACAATCCAAACTTACAAAAATTGAAAGCACACATGTAGAAATTTAAATGCACACTTGCAAAAATGGAGACACACTTGCATAAGGGAAATCACACTTTCAAGATTAAAACACACTTGCTTAAATTGAAATTTATGAATTGAAAATAAGCAAAATTAAATGAAACACCTACATGTTTACAATAGAATGAATGTTACAATACAAAGAGAAGAATAACACATTAAAAAGATAATTACAGAAAAATAAATAAACACAAATTATTACAAAATAAAAACAAAAATATATAGATCCATCTTCCTTAGAATGAGTAGCCATCTCATTCCTTGGAAGAGTATTTAAACCATTCTTCGAGATCTTAACTCAAAACTACATAATATTAGAGAGAAAAGAACATATTCATTTATTGGGGGTAAAAAATTACATATCTGAGTGTGGAAGGTTACATTTATAATTTATGCGTCCAACCAACTCCTTATTTTGGGAGATAAAATATGATCTTATCTTTATTATAATCCTAACAACTAAGATCTCCATCTCCACAAAATATGGAGAGAGATATATTATTGGAGTCAAAGTCTTATCTCACTTATTTTCGGTAACAAGAATCATAATGATTTTATTCTCCAACATTATTGGAAAGAGGTTTTTCCTCAAAATATGATTTTGACCAAATACCTTTCCCAGATTTTCCATTTGACTTTGCTGTTTTTGATTTAGGAATTTTTGATTCTTGTCTGATACCCTTTTTCCTCAGACTGCAGTTCACTAAAAGTTAGATTTATCTTCATTGGTAAAACCTATTGCAAATCTGAATGAGATTTTTGTTAAACACATTTCTATGAACAAAAAACTCTCTCAAAGTTTCTTTTTTACTTTTCTATTTCTTTTTATGGAACTTTTAGCACTCATCTGATACACTTTTCCTCAGACTGTAGCTCACTAAAAGTTAGATCTCTCTTCATTGGTAAAACATGTAGAAAATCTGAATGAAGTTTTTGTTAAACACATTTCTATGATAAAAAATATCTCTCAGATTTTCCATTTGAATTTTCTATTTATGTTTATGGAAATTTTAGTGTGTGTCTAATACACTTTTCCTTAGACTGCAGCTCACTGAAAGTTAGATTTCTCTTCATTGCTAAAACCTGTAGAAAATTTGAATGAGGTTTATGTTAAAAACATTGATACAAAAAAAACCTCTCTCAGATTTTCCATTTGACTCTTTGATTACTCATAGTCCTCACTTTATGTGATCTCCAAAACTAAACCCACGAGTTCTAGAACTAACTCTGTGGTTCCGAAATTAAACCTACGGGTTCTGGAACTAACTCTGCAAGTTCCAGAACTAACTTAAAACAACTATAAATTTTGCATATGATCTCAGATTGAGATGATTAGTTTTTTGAACTTGCATAAGTTTTTGAGAGGAATCTGAATATGAAATCATATTTGAGTTTAGATTTACCATCAATGATAAATTCTACTTTTCACAATACTAGCATTATCTTTCCTTTATGGCCTGCATACACAAGACTTTGCATATTTTCCCAAATAATCAATAGGATTAGTCAACAAAATAGATAACAAAATATTTCTAAAGAATGAATAATATATATATCCTATATTCTATCTTAAGCAAACTATAAGTTCCTAGATTACATTTCAATCCACTTTCAAAGATAACTTAGAAGGACAAAATAATGGTAATTTATGGCCTCATCACTCGTCTCAAAATAATTAAGGTATATTCATGTCATATATAACATATAATAATTTTAGAACACATGCACTCAAAATGCACACATAATAGCCATAACAGAGTGCATCCATGACCTTATACTAAAGGAAAAATCAAGATACGTTGGAAACTTCATGAGTATGTACATGTACACGTGAAGAACCTATCTATAAGTGCATATAACCATGTGCAAGTAATAATATAGAGAACCATAAATTTCTATTGCATTCATATCAAAGGTAGAAGTATATGTAATATAACATGTTAGGGTATTAAGAAGTAGAATTGAACCTCTTAAAATATCTCAAGAAAAGGGAAAAGGATGAACATTCTTAGATGAGTCCTTTATATACCTCCAAGGTGAGTTCATATTCCACTATAAGGGGATCCCCTTTCTTGATCCATATATGAAATGTTTAGAAATAGAAACTCCCAATCTGATTCTTATGTCATACTATAGTTTAAGGAAAATTCTAATTGCATGTATCTAAAATTAGATCCCAAATGCTCACAGATATATGTTATATCATACACTAGGGTTTGTACATGGATTTATGTTCTCTATCTATGGATTTCATTAGATATTTCAAATGCATTTTCAATTTTAGAATTTACTAATAAATTTCTACAACTCTGCAATAAAATCCTCGTATTCGGGGTTCTAAAAATATATCCAGACATTTGTTTTCATGGGCTCTAAATTCATGTAAGTACAAATTACTCATGATAGTGAAAAAGTAGTTGTTAAAACTTATACAACCATGTTGCAACTTATATAACCATGTAACAACCAGGTAATTAATTTTTGGTGATTAACATTAAGAAATCACAATGTGTTCTTCATCTTACTGAAAAACATAGTGTGTTTCTCAACATGCTGAAAAACACAGTGTGTTTTTCAACACTTTAAAAAACATGACGGTTTTTCACATGTTTTCATTTACAAAATTAAATTTTCTGAAGTCACACTGGTATGACCTTAATATTTTTGAATTCATATTTGTTAACAAGAACCTTAATAATAAATGTGTTGAAATCTAAACTCAAACATTAATACAGTTATAGTTAAACCAATTGAACACATTTAATGTTATAAGTGTTTGAGATGATTCTTAATTTTATCTATACGTATAAATAAGTTCTATATTTTCATGTCGATCTATTACTATTGTAAGAAAATATAAACATTTCATTTAAATATGCATGTGATCTTCAAGCTCTCAGTTGTAATTTCATTGCTCTTAGTTGTGTTAAATGGAATACAGTAGGAAATGTTTGATTTTTTGGATTCATTATAGATGGAAACATTCCTAATGTGTAGATCATTTGTATGTATAATTTTTTGATCAGATGATAAATATTGGTAATTATAAGGTTGTGAATGTTTGATGTAAGTTGAAGATATAAAATTATGTGATATCCTACCCTCACTTTCAATTCGACATATGGGGGTGAGTGCCTCTGCAAAGATAAGAATTGGTGCATGTTGAAGGGGTTTTCCCCTTAGGATGCCACATCGATACGCCCAACTATCATTGTGTGCTGAAGGGGCTTGCCCCTTACGATTCCACATCAATAGTTGGGTGGTATATTGTGCTGAGAAAAGGTTTTTTAAGTCTCCCATCGACCCTTCAATCAAAATGTACCCTCCCATAATATCACAACCGTCCATTTTTCAATGGATGACTGTGATATTATAGGAGAGTGCATTTTGAGTGAAGGATAGTTGTTGGCATTTATTCATACTTGAATTTTTCATGGATATTAGATTTATGATATTGTGATTATTTTATCATATTGGATGATGTATATAATATTTGTCATGTTTCGGACTAACATTAATTTTATGCTTCTTTTGTGTACTAGTTACTCTTTTGTGTAGTGAATATGAATACTAGGAGCCTAATTTCTCCCGATCCTATTTGTAAAATGAATACATATAAAAATACGAGCCTCTGCATAAATTTAAGATTAAGGGAGTTTGCATAGAATGTTTGAAAACTACACGAGTTCCTAAAAATAGTCCTCAATTTATTAAAAATTTATACATTATATGTATATTGTAGGCAGTTTAGTATGCCATCGAATACTAGTTGTTTAGAATGTATAGCAAAGAATTTTTATTATGATTCAAAATTTAGTACCATTTCTAAAATACAAATAAAAGTGTGAAAAATCTACACATTATAATATTGTGTTTGTATTATCCACAAAATTTGAAATACATGCATTGTGGGAAATTTAATATGCTAGTGATATCTATTTTTTAATAATATACATTAACATAATATAAGTAAAACTATAAATGTAGATAGTCTATGCTATTATAATTTACTCATGGATGATAAATCCTTAAACAAGGTAAATTTTACAATAAAAAATAATATTCATAATTTCATACAAGACAAAATAAATTTTTCAGAATATCCATATCTTATAAATTTCATTGTGGAGAAATCACATTTTTCAATTTATTTTATTTTGAAATATCTATATTACTCAATTTTAGTTTGTAACTTCAATTTTTTCAAAAGTAAGGGTATGTGGGTGTTGCAAAGATTATTATTTTATTGTTGTTTAATTATTATGTTTTGGCATATATAGATATACATATATATATATATATATGTATATATATAATATATGTATATATATATATATATATGTATATCTATATATATATATATATATATATATATATATATATAGATATACATATATATATATATTATACATATATATATATATATATATATATACATATATATATGTATATATATATATTATATATGTATATCTATATATATACATATGTATGTGTATATATATATATATATTATATGTGTGTGTATATATGTATATATATATACATATATATATGTATATATATACAGCACACACACACACACACACATATATATATACATATATATATATATATATATATATACATATATATATTACTCAATTTTAGTTTGTAACTTCAATTTTTTCAAAAGTAAGGGTATGTGGGTGTTGCAAAGATTATTATTTTATTGTTGTTTAATTATTGTGTTTTGGCATATATATATATGAAAGATATTATTAATAATTTAGTTTTTTATTTTTTATTTGTAACTTCTATTTTAAATAAACATGTTCTTGTTTTGATAGTTTTTATTGTTTTTAGCTAAATGTAATAGTTTCTATTTTATATAAATCATTTAAAAATATATTATTTAATAAATAAAATAAGCACCATAAAATATATTATTATACGGCGTGAATTATATTTATAAGGTTAATTATAATATTTTCCATGGAATTTTCTCTCAACATTGAATAACTTTATTTGAAATAATATTAATTTTTGTAACAGTCTTTGTCACATTATAGATGACCATATTGTGATATGCTTGTACACTGGAAGCAGTAGGCAGTCCTATAAATTGTTGTTTTCCTTACATTTCAATACTATCTTTTATACATGTGGCTTTTGAATTAGAAAAAAATTCAAATGCTTCCAATGTTTTAAGATGGTATTCATGTTGATGATGATCAATCACAAGTAAAAATTTATTTTGGAAAGTATGAAATAATTGTTTCATTAACGATGCGAAAATTTCATGTAATAATATTTAGGATGGGAAGGAGGCCCAAATGGCAGAGCATGATCGATCTTCCTATCCAAGAGATTATAGAGGAAAAGAGTTAGTTTTTGTACGATGACCTAGAATGGACAACAATAGGGGATGAGCCAAATGTCAACATTTGTGCTTGCCATACCGCTCGCAATACTAGAGTCATTTCTAAAGGGGGAAGGTTCTAACAAAATTTTTGAGACTACCTTCACCCGCATAAATCACAAGTCAACAAATATAGAAAATCCTAAACAACATACAACCAAGTCATATACTAGGTTCAGACCTTTGCTAACAATTTTTTTTTGTACATTATTTTCATAAACATTTGTATAACATTTGATGTTACCATTTTTAATTACAGCTATTGGTGTTTGTATGGTCTAGATGACAATAGAAATAAGCCAGCTAGTATCAAGTAAATTAATTGTCAATATGGAAGGTTTTTTATGGGAGACCGATAGTGGCCATAATATTATATAAAAATCTATTTCATTGTGATGTAAATGGTGAGTGTTGTCATGGGAGGAACAAAAATACCATTAACAATCCTCATCTGAATGTTGCCCCGTACTTATCAAATGAATGCAAAACTTATATCAAGAGTCGTTTGTTGATGGGAGTCAGCATGGAAATGGTGTACGATAAATATATAGAGGATCCATCCAACATGGGTATATCAGCAACAAGATGAATGAATACATGACAAGAAATGACGTGGTGAATGCATGGAAAAGAGTTCACTGCAGATAGGTCTCAAAAGCACGCCGATGATGCCATGAGTGTGAACTTATGGCATGCAGAGGAAAGAGACATTTTTTTCTACTATCAACACCCAAATGGAACCACCGTTCCATTCATTATGGGGTTGCAAACACCGTGGATGTGTGAGAGAATGGTTCAACATTCACACAATTCCATAATCTCCATGGACTCGACATTTTCTACGAACAAATATGGCGTAAGTAATTAGAATGAATTTTGAAATGATGTGTAATTTATGTATCATTAATAATGTTCCCTTTCTGTTATATTAAACCCCATGTTACCATTTGATGTCATATTACTTGCAGTACCAATTATACACATTGTTTGTTTTCGATAAGAAAGAGGCTGGGGTGCCCGTAGCATGGGCCATTTCTTTGAGGAATAAAATTGAAGACATTTATAGGTGGTTGGTGGAAGTCCAAAAATGAGGAAAACACCTTCATGTCGATTGATAGATCAATGCGTTCATTACGGATGATGCGTTGAGTGAAATCCAAGCCATCAGGTGTGTTTTTGGTTTTTGTGTACTGCTATGCCTATGGCACATGTGCAGGGCATGGTTGAAAAACATGCACATGTATTGTAGCAAGGAGTCCAGGTGGAAGATTTTTGAGAGACTAGGTACCATCATGTATGGTTCCGAAATGCATCACGAGCACACATTTCGAATCATTCAAGACTTCTTTAATGAATTCAAAGAGGAAACTAAGTTCCTCGAGTACTTCAGGAATATATGGTGTGAGAGTGAAGAACGTGTTGGTGAGTACGATCCTTTGTGTGTTTCCTTATTAATTACCATCAATTATAATTCTTGGTTTATAGTGTCATTGATTTTCAATCTGTGTCACTTGATAGCTATGTGGGAAACAAATTTTAGAAACTTCTCCCATGCAAATCAAGAAACAAATGCATCCATCGAGTCCTACCATTGTTTTTTGAAGACTAGATACTTGTGTGATAGACAAAAAAATGTACTCGCCAGATGGAATATTTGTTCTACACACTTGTGTACAAGGTGGAGCCATTTTACAAACACAAGAGGAAGTTACAAAAATCTGGATCTTCTTGACCAATTTCAAAAAAGAAAGACAACTATTGACAGTGGTTGAGAGAGAAAAGAGTATTCCTGATACATATTGCCTTGCAATTACGCCTGATTGCAATCAATTATGGGTGAGGAGCCAAACAACTAGAAGCACATGGTATTTGGTAAGGAAATGCGAGAGCCTTGGACGTATGTGAATGTGCTTGGGATATCAGAGGAAACATATGTAAGCATGTGTTGAAGGTGTTGGATTTTCACAAGCAATATGTGTCGATGTCATCATATCAAGCACAAGAAGTGACAGGTAATTCAATGCCATCATATGTTACCGATGTAGATTGCTAAGCATAAGTCGTAACGAAATAAGCATCATGTTGAAATTCTTTTCATTTCACGTGCAGGAGCCAATACTTATGTGGAGACAAGTAGGGTAAATGAAGACACATTCCATGATGGCCCCTCCTCACTGTATCCAAAATTAGAAGTGGAAGGTAATTCAATGTCATCGTATGTGGCAAGTAGTGATATAGATTGCTAAGCATAAGTTGTAACGAAAAAATCATCCTGTTGAAATTGTTTTCCTTTCACATGTAGGAGCTAGTACTTATGCCGAGACAAGCATGATAAATGAAGACACGTTCTGAGATGGCCCCTCCTCATCGTATCCAACAACATAAGTGGAAGGTAATTCAATGTCATCGTATGTGGCAAGTAGTGATATAGATTGCTAAGCATAAGTTGTAACGAAAAAAGCATCGTGTTGAAATTGTTTTCATTTCTCATGCAGAAGCCAGTACCTATGCAAAGACAAGCATGGTAAATGATGGCATGTTATGGGATGGCCCCTCCTCGCCACCTCAATAGTCACTGATAGTTGATGGTTAGTTGTTAATGCCTTCAATCAATTAATTGATTCCAATGATAATGTTCATCACATATTTATGATTAGGTGACATTGTGTATTCATGTGTATGATATTGAAAAACCTAGTGTATAAATAAATAACTTTCTATAATGTCTTATATGTCACAGGAACTCCTAAAACAATTGGGGCTGGTGGTTTGATGATAGAAAGTGATTTAAATTTTATGGAACACACATCCAAAGAATTCTTGAAGTTTGTCTTGGATACACAACTGAGTACAGATGAACAGAAAAAAAAAATTCTTTGAATGTGTTCAAAGGTTTAGGAGAGACCTAAAAGCATCAAATATGTTGGATGTTTCTTTCAAAGGAGATGTCAATGAGACAACCACCACCCGCATGCATCCATGGTTTAGTGCAGTAAAAAATGCCACCACAGTGTGACTAAGAGGCTAGTCATTGTAGAAGATTTGAACAATCACGTTGAAGACTATGAATGCTTCCAATTTCCTGGCGACAATCGTGCAAAGAGGAGAGAAACCACACAAATGGAACCTACAGTTAAAACATTGAATTATTGGTGTGATTGTGAATTTTCAAGAAATTTTAATTGTGGAGGTGAAGACTAACATATTGATCATTTATTTTGCAGGTGGTTCAAATGCAGATGAAACATATCCCCTCTACCACTTATCTTTCAGCAATTTAGCATCTGTGCAAGGTGTGTATTGAATGTCCTTAATTTCAATACATTCATTTACTGTATGTAAGGTAAAAATACTTTTATATCTTGTCTAATATTTAATGCATTGTGTTGCAGATGCAATGGATATGCAGAGAGATGTATCTTACAGAATGAGTAGGTTGAGCTTTGGAAAGTAAATGTATTACATGTTGAGTGGGCCTATATTAGAATTTTAAACATTTAAAATTCATGTATATGAGATTGTAGATTGCGTATATTTAAAATACATAAATATGGAACGTGTACAATTGACCTACTCTTTGATTATTTTTAGAGTATTTAAAAAACATTGCTTGTTGGTGTTAGCCAACGTAGAAACCACTCATGTAATATATGGATAGTAGAAAATATTTTGACAAACAAAAAGCTGATGTAATTATGATGAAATGATGTAATCAACAGTAACAAATTATCATGTCGAATTTTTATTGCCACTATCAAAGTGCTGAAAAACAAACCTTTTTCAACACTATAAAAAATGAACCATTGTTTTCCACAAGGTACAAACCGTGCATTTCTATTCCACCTTTATGTAACAATGTAAAAAAATCAAGTAATTATCAGGTGGACAAGGGTTGAATTTTTTCAAAGTGCTGAAAAATAGAGTTTGTTTTTCACACGTTGAAAAATGCACTGTGTTTTTCAGCACTTTGAAAAATGAAATTTGGTTTATAACAAAGTGTAACCCAACGGTGCATTTCCTCCTTGTTGTAAATGCAATCCACATCAAATAATTATTAGGTGGAGAAGATTTGGTTTTTCCAAAGCGATGAAAAAATAGAGTGTGTTTTTCGACATGTTGAAAAACGCAGTGTGTTTTTCACACTTTGAAAAACACAATTCAGTTTATAAAAAGGTGTAACCCGTGATGCATTTCCTCCTTGTTGTAATGATGTAATCCACATCAACTACTTATCAGGTGGAGAATGATTAAATTTTTTAAAAGCGATGAAAAAATAGATTGTGTTTTTTGACAAGTTGAAAAACACACAATGTTTTTCAACACTTTGAAAAATGTAATTCGGTTTATAACAAGATGCAACCCATGATGCATTTCTTCCTTGTTGTAATGATGCAATCCACATATAATAATTATCAAGTGGAGAAGAGTTGAATTTTTCCAAAGTGATGAAAAAATAGAGTGTGTTTTTCAACACGTTGAAAAATGCAGTGTGTTTTTCAGCATTTTGAAAAACGTAATTCGGTTTATAACAAGGTGCAACCCATGATGCATTTCCTCCTTGTTGTAATGATGCAATCCATATAAAATAATTATCAGGTGGACAAGGGTTGAATTTTTTCAAAGTGATGAAAAAATAGAGTGTGTTTTTCAGACACGTTGAAAAATCACACCATGTTTTTCAGCACTTTGAAAAATGTAATTCAGTTTATAACAAGGTACAACCCATGATGTATTTCCTCCTTGTTGTAATGATGCAATACACATCAACTACTTATCAGGTGGACAAGGGTTGAATTTTTCAAAGTGTGAAAAATTAGTGTGTTTTTCGACACGTTGAAAAACACATGGTATTTTTTAGCACTTTTAAAAATGTAATTCGGTTTATAACAAGGTGAAACCCATGGTGCATTTCCTCCTTTTTGGAAACATTGAAATCAACATCAAATAATTATTAGGTGGACAAGGGTTGGTTTTATTCAAGCGATGAAAAAAGAGCTGTTTTTTGACACGTTGAAAAACAACGGTGTTTTTCAGCACTTTTAAAAACATAATTCGATTCTCGAAAAGGTGCAACCCATGATGCTTTTCCTTCTTGTTGTAAATATTGACTCCACATCAACTAATTATCAGGTGGAGAAGGGTTGAATTTTTTCAAAGTGATGAAAAATAGAGTGTGTTTTTCGACACGTTGAAAAACACACAGGGTTTTTCAGCACTTTGAAAAACGTAATTTGGTTTATCCACAAGGTGCAACCCATGATGCATTTCCACCTTGTTGTAATGATGCAATCCACATCAAATATTTATCAGGTGGAGAAGAGGTTGGTTTTTCAAAGTGATGAAAAAATAGAGTGATTTTTAAGAAACGTTTAAAAACACACGGTGTTTTAAACACTTTGAAAAATGAAATTTGGTTCTCCAAAAGGTGCAACCCTTGATGATTTTCCTCCTTTTGTAAACATTGAATCCACATAAAATAATTATCAGGTGGATAAGGGTTGAATTTTTTCTAAAGTCTATGAAAAAATATGGTGTGTTTTTCGACACATTGAAAAACTCACAGTGTTTTTCAACACTTTGAAAAATGCAATTCATTCACCAAAAGGTGTAACCCACGGTGCATTTCCTCTTGTTGAAACATGCAATCCAAATCAACTACTTATTAGGTGGAGAAGGGTTGAATTTTTTGAAGCGATGAAAAAAAGAGTGTGTTTTTTGACACGTTGAAAAAAACACAATGTTTTTTAACACTTTTAAAAATACAATTCGCTTTCAAAAAGGTGCAACCCATGATGCATTTTCCTTCTTGTTGTAAAAATTGAATCCACATCAACCTACTTATCAGGTGGAGAAGGGTTGATTTTTTTCAAAGTGCTGAAAAATAGAGTGTGTTTTTTGACACGTTGAAAAATGCACGGTGTTTTTCAGAACTTTGAAAAATGTAATTCGGTTTATAACAAGGTGCAACCCGTGATGCATTTCCTCCATGTTTGTAACAATGCAATCCACATCAACTACTTATCAGGTGGATAAGGGTTGAAGTTTTTCAAAGTGATGAAAAAATAGAGTGTGTTTTTTGACACATTGAAAAACGCACAGGTATGTTTTTCAGCACTTTGAAAAATGTAATTCAGGTTTATAACAAGGTGCAACCCACAATGCATTTCCTCCTTATTGTAACAATGTAATCCACATCAACTACTTATCAGGTGGAGAAGGGTTGAATTTTTTCAAAGTGATGAAAAATAGAGTGTGTTTTTCGACACGTTGAAAAATACATGGTGTTTTTCAGCACTTTGAAAAATGTAATTTGGTTTATAACAAGGTGCAACCCACGATGATGCATTTCCTCCTTGTTGTAATGATGCAATCCACATAACCTACTTATCAGGTGGACAAGGGTTGATTTTTTTCAAAGTGATGAAAAAATAGAGTGTGTTTTTTGACACGTTGAAAAATACATGGTGTTTTTCAGCACTTTGAAAAATGTAATTCGGTTTATAACAAGGTGCAACCCATGATGCATTTCTTCCTTGTTGTAACAATGCAATCCACATCAACTACTTATCAGGTGGACAATAGTTGGTTTTTCAAAGCGATGAAAAAATAGAGTGTGTTTTTTGACACGTTGAAAAATGCACGGTGTTTTTCAACACTTTGAAAAACACAATTCGGTTCATAATAAGGTGCAACCCACGATGCATTTCCTCCTTGTTGTAATGATGAAATCCACATCAACTACTTATCAGGTGGACAAAGGTTGAATTTTTTCAAAGTGATGAAAAATAGAGTGTGTTTTTCGACACGTTGAAAAACACATGGTGTTTTTTCAACACTTTGAAAAACATAATTTAGTTTATAACAAGGTGCAACCCACGATGTATTTCCTCCTTATTGTAATGATGCAATCCACATCAAATACTTATCAGGTGGACAAGGGTTGAATGGTTTTCAAAGTGCTTGAAAATAGAGTGTGTTTTTTGACACGTTGAAAAATATACGGTGTTTTTCAGCACTTTGAAAAACAATTCAGTTTATAACAAGGTGCAACCCACGATGCATTTCCTCCTTGTTGTAATGATGTAATCCACATAAACTACTTATTAGGTGGACAAGGGTTGGTTTTTTCAAAGTGCTAGAAAAATAGAGTGTTTTTTCGACACGTTGAAAAACACACGTTGTTTTTCAGCACTTTGAAAAACATGTAATCTGGTTTATAACAAGGTGCAACCCATGATGCATTTCCTCCTTGTTGTAATGATTCAATCCACATCAACTACTTATCAGGTGGAGAAGGGTTGAATTTTTTTCAAAGTGCTGAAAAATAGAGTGTGTTTTTTGACACGTTGAAAAATGCACAATATTTTTCAGCACTTTGAAAAATGTAATTTGGTTTATAATAAGGTGTAACCCATGATGCATTTCCTCCTTTTTGTAATGATAAAATCCACATCAAATAATTATCAGGTGGAAAAGGGTTGGTTTTTTCAAAGTGATGAAAAATAGAGTGTGTTTTTTGACACGTTGAAAAACACACGGTGTTTTCAGCACTTTGAAAAATGTAATTCAGTTTATAAAAAGGTGCAACCCATGATGCATTTCCTCCTTGTTGTAATGATGTAATCCAAATCAAATACTTATCAGGTGGACAAGGGTTTATTTTTTTGAAGTGTTGGAAAATAGAGTGTTTTTTTTACACTTTGAAAAACATACGTGTTTTTCAGAATTTTGATAAACGTAATTCAATTTGTAATAAGGGGTGACCCACGATTCATTTCCTCCTTTTGTAATGATGAAATCCACATCAACTAATTATCAGGTGGACAAGTGTTTTTTTTCAAAGTGCTGGAAAACAGAGTGTGTTTTTTGACACGTTGAAAAACACACGGTGTTTTTCAGCACTTTGAAAAACACCATTTGGTTTATAACAAGGTGTAACCCACGATGCATTTCATAATTATTATAATAATTCAATCCACATCAACTACTTATCAGGTGGACAAGGGTTGCATTTTTTCAAAGTGATGGAAAACAGAGTGTGTTTTTAGACACGTTGAAAAACACACAGTGTTTTTCAACACTTTGAAAAATACAATTCGGTTTATAAAAGGTGCAACCCACGATGCATTTCCTCCTTGTTTTAATGATTCAATCCACATCAAATAATTATCAAGTGGAGAAGGGTTGATTTTTTCAAAGTGATGGAAAAAAGAGTGTGTTTTTTGACACGTTGAAAAATGCAAGTGTGTTTTTCAACACTTTGAAAAATGTAATTCAGTTTATAACAAGGTGCAACCCATGATGCATTTCCTCCTTGTTGTAATGATGCAATCCACATCAACTAATTATCAGGTGGAGAAGGGTTGAATTTTTTCAAAGTGATGAAAAATAGAGTGTTTTTTCTGACACATTGAAAAACGCAACGGTGTTTTTCAGCACTTTGAAAAACATAATTTGGTTTATAACAAGGTGCAACCCACGATGCATTTTATCCTTGTTTTAATGATGTAATCCACATCAACTACTTATCAGGTGGAGAAGGGTTGAATTTTTTCAAAGTGATGAAAAATAGAGTGTGTTTTTCGACATGTTGAAAAATGCACGGTGTTTTTCAGCACTTTGAAAAATGTAATTCGGTTTATAACAAGGTGCAACCCATGATGCATTTCCTCCTTGTTGTAATGATGAAATCCACATCAAATACTTATCAGGTGGACAAGGGTTGAAGTTTTTCAAAGTGATGAAAAATAGAACATGTTTTTTGCTGACACGTTGAAAAATGCATGGTGTTTTTCAGCACTTTGAAAAATGCAATTCAGTTTATAACAAGGTGTAACCACAATGTATTTCCTCCTTTTTGTAATGATACAATAAACATAAACTAATTATCAGGTGGACAAGGGTTGATATTTTTTCAAAGTGATGGAAAATAGAGTGTGTTTTTCAACACGTTTAAAAATGCACGGTGTTTTTCAACACTTTGAAAAACGTAATTTGGTTTATAACAAGGTGCAACCCATGATGAATTTCCTTCTTGTTGTAATGATAAAATCCACATTAACTACTTATCAGGTGGACAAGGGTTGAATTTTTTCAAAGTGCTTGAAAACAGAGTGTTGTTTTTCGACACATTGAAAAATGCATGGTGTTTTTCAACACTTTGAAAAATGAATTCGGTTTATAAAAAGGTGCAACCCATGATGAATTTCCTTCCTTGATGTAATGATGCAATCCACATAAACTACTTATTAGGTGGAAAAGTGTTGAATGTTTTCAAAGTGATGGAAAATAGAGTGTGTTTTTCGACACGTTGAAAAACACACGTGTTTTTCAGCACTTTGAAAAATGTAATTCGGTTTATAACAAGGTGTAACCCATGATGCATTTCCTCCTTGTTGTAATGATGCAATCCACATCAACTACTTATCAAGTGGAAAAGGGTTGAAGTTTTCCAAAGTGATGAGAAAACAGAGTGTGTTTTTTGACACGTTGAAAATCGCACAGTGTTTTTTTCAGCACTTTTAAAAATTCAATTCGGTTTATAACAAGGTGCAAAACACGATGCATTTCCTCCTTATTGTAATGATTAAATCTATGTCAACTACTTATCAGGTGGACAAGGGTTGAATTTTTCAAAGTGATGAAAAATAGCATGTGTTTTTCGACACGTTGGAAAATACACGGTTTTTACAACACTTTGAAAAATGTAATTTGGTTTATAAAAAGGTACAACCCATGATAATTTCCTCCTTGTTGTAATTATGAAATCCACATAAAATTACTTATCAGGTGGAGAAGGGTTGAATTTTTCAAAGTGTTGGAAAACATAGTGTGTTTTTCGACATGTTGAAAAATGCACGGTGTTTTTCAGCACTTTGAAAAACACGTAATTTAGTTTATAAAAAGGTGCAACCCATGATGCATTTCCTCCTTGTTGTAACTATGAAATCCAAATCAACTAGTTATCAAGTGGACAAGGGTTGAAGTTTTTCAAAGTGCTGGAAAAACATAGAGTGTGTTTTTTGACATTTCCTATCATTGAAAAATACACGGTGTTTTTCAGCACTTTGATTTTAACTTTGATGTAATTTGGTTAATAACAAGGTGCAACCCATGATGCATTTCCTCCTTATTTGTAACGATGCAATCCACATTTATTTATAAGGTGGACATAGGGTTGGAGGAAGGTTTCAACATGTGAACACCTATAAGAACTCTGCTTATCAGGTGGAGTTAAGGGTTTGCATTTTTTCAAGCACTTTGAAACGTAATCCTCGCAGACATGATAACTAAGGTGGTCACAAGTGAAAAAACAAAGTGTGTTTTTTCGACACATTGAAAAACTACAATGCAATTTTTTCATGACACTTTGAAAATACACTAAGTGTACTGTACACAATTCCACATAAACTACTGGAGCAAGGGCTTTTTTCTCCAAGTACTAAAAAAAGGGTGTATTTTTCCTGACATGTTCGAAAAATGCATGGTGTTTTCCAGGTTATGAAACAACTGAAATTTAGTTTATAACAAGGTGCAACCCACGAATGCATTTCCTCCTTATTGTAATGATGCAATCCACATCAACTACTTATCAGGTGGACAAGGGTTGAATTTTTTCAAAGTGATAGAAAACAGAGCGTGTTTTTTTGACACGTTGAAAAACACACGGTGTTTTTCAACACTTTGAAAAATGTAATTTCGGTTTATCTCATAACAAGGTACAACCCACGATGCATTTCCTCCTTGTTGTAAATGATGCAATCCACATAAACTAATTATCAGGTGGAAAAGGGTTGAATTTTTTCAAAGCGATGAAAAAATAGAGTGTGTTTTTTGACACGTTGAAAAACGCACTGGTGTTTTTCAGCACTTTGAAAAACACAAATTTGGTTTATAACAAGGTGTAACCCATGATGCATTTCCTCCTTATTGTAATGATGCAATCCACATAAAATAATTATCAGGTGGACAAGGGTTGGTTTTATCGAAGCGATGAAAAAATAGATCGAATTTTAAGACACGTTGAAAAATGCACTGTGTTTTTCAGCACTTTGAAAAATGCAATTCGGTTCTCCAAAAGGTGCAACCCACAATGAATTTTCCTCCTTTTTGTAACGATGCAATCCACATCTAATAATTATCAGGTGGAAAAGGGTTGGTTTTATCGAAAGCGAATGAAAAAATAGAGTGAGTTTTAAGACACGTTGAAAAACACACTATGTTTTTCAGCACTTTGAAAAATGCAATTCGGTTCTTGAAAAGGTGCAACCCACAATGCATTTTCCTCCTTGTTGTAATGATGCAATCCACATCAAATAATTATCAGGTGGAAAAGAGGTTGGTTTTATCGAAGTGATGAAAAAATAGAGCGAGTTTTAAGACACGTTGAAAAACACACTGTGTTTTTCAGCACTTTGAAAAACGTAATTCGGTTCTCCAAAAGGTGCAACCCATGATGCTTTTCCTCCTTGTTGTAACGATGCAATCCACATCAAATAATTATCAGGTGGACAAGGGTTGGTTTTATCAAAGTGATGAAAAAATAGATCGAGTTTTAAGACATGTTGAAAAATGCACTAGTTTTTTAGCACTTTGAAAAACACAATTTTTTTAAGGTTTTAACGATGCAATCCACATGAAATGCTTATCATGGAAGGGTTGGTTTTATCGAAGCGATGAAAAAATAGATTGAGTTTTAAGACGCATTGAAAAACACACTATGATTTTCAATTATGATGAAAAACATAACAGAAATGAAAAGATGAAATCCTATTATTTGTAGATATAACATGAAATCATAAGAGATATCATTTGTAGATATAACATGCATCATTAAATTATAATCAATAGTTTTTTATATGAATGTTAACACAACCAAAATAACACAAGTTCCACTCCTTTTTATTTAAACCCATGTGTGGAGCCCATATTACAGTGGATACAATGTGAGAAAATCATAATATTAGACAAACCATTTATACATTTACACCAAATTTATAGTAACCGTAGAAAATACTAATTATCTCTTATAAGACTGGATGATAATAATGAATTACATTGAAATAACCAATATTATTCTTGCAAACTTCTCCTTGAAAACCAAAACATTTTTTTGAAATGGAAAATCCTTCGCATCAAATATGTATAACACTACAAAAAAACTATGAGAAGATGAGAAGTTAGACTTGAAGCAATGAAAACAAATTTGTAGTCTTAATGAATGGTAACACACATTTAAACTAAGATCAAACCATTCATCAATATATGCACAAGTTGAAAGAAAATTACATGACGATGTCAAACCTGCAGACATTTAACAAGTCCATCAATAACATATATTATTGTGAACGACATTCCAATAATTGTTATAGTTTACTCGCTAAAAAACCATTGTAATGTATATGTAGTATGAAAATTACATGCTTCAATGAGTACTTGAAATTTGAATTCTCTATAATATGTACATTAACTAGAAGTAACATTCACAATACTCGCACATTTTAAATCTTATTCCAATTTAAATCTTGCTATTTGATTTTCAAACCTTCTAATATTTTATTATGTTTTTATGGTTTAATTATTATTTACTCTTTTAAAAACTAAAATATATGTTTAACCAACATCTGTTGATGTCAAAGGTCACATGGACAGTGTCATTTTATTACAAAGTCATATTTTATGTCAAAGGTCACATGGACAGTCTTCGGTGTGAGTGACTGGTACTTTTTTCTCAGTCGACGCCTTGGCCAAGATGTACATCTTCTTCCATAATTCTTTGTGACCTTCGTGAATTTTAACAATGGAATTAAAGCTTGTCTACTTGATTTTTGAACACTTTTTGTTTGATTCACATGTCGCCTCCCAATTCTTAATTTCTAATTCCAACTCTTGAACCTCAAGCTCCAACTCCATCTTCCTCGAGGAAGCATCTAGTAATTGGTCCAATAATTCCTTTTTTTTTGAACAATTTTAAATATTGCAGTCTAAGTCTTTCACGCTCGGTTTTATAAAACTTTTCCTTATTCATTGCAAGTTTCATTTCTATTTCCATACGCAATGATGGGGACGACTCATCTTCTTGTTCAACTCTGACATCTTCGTTTGTAGGGCTCTCTACAGTCTTTCCGAAACACATTAGTACTGACACTATATAATTTTGCATAATATCTTTAGTTCTGGCACTGGTGAGGCCTTGCGCTTTCCAACCTTCTTTTGTCTTGCCATCTAATTAAACTTGTATTTAAACAACTGATTAATATCTGTTAACATTCAAACATAATTGTTAATATATGTCACCATTCAAACATAATTATGAAATGTATACGAAATTTTAGTAAGAAAATCAAACCAAAGTAGGCATACATGGAATAATAATGCAACTATGTAACCATAACCCACAAACCGTAATCCATAATACACAAGTTTTGAAAGTAAATTTGTGATTTATCTACATTAAATTACTGAACATGACAAACCCAAGTAGGCATACATGAAAGAAGAATGCAACTAAGTAACCATATACCATATATTGTAATCCACAATCCATAGTCACATTAATACATTAACCATATACACAGTGACAACATCATCATTTATACAATAAATGGAATGTGACATAACAAGAATAAAAACCATCTAATGTGCTATAAATAGAACCACAAACCATATTCAATTTATCAAGAATGTAATACTAAATCATAAACATCAAACACATTAAAGTAACAACCTCATCACACATATATACACTTGTCTTCTAATCACACTTGTATTACTCTTCCTTATTCATCACATCGCATACCATATATAACAATTCATATACATGATCTAAATACTAATTAATGTGCACATCATAACATCAACCAAAAAACAACCATACTAGAGTAAAATCACATACATCTAATAATCATAATATAACCACATACGTCTATCCATATCATCTATTATGCTACAAAGACAAAATTCATTAAATAAAACTAATTTTTTGCATACCACATAATCAATATCTATACATATATGTCAAAATATATAAGTAAAATATGTCAAATATGTAAGTGAAATATAAAATTACAATAACACACTGATGTCAACTATATAAGTAAGTTCAATATGTGTTTAACAAGCATATTTTCATCTCAAAGGTTGTATGACTGGTATATTCATTTGTTATCATTGTCTTCGGTGGGAGTGCCTAGTGTTTTTTCCTCAATTGCCACCTTGGCCTGCATGTACATCTTCTTCCATACTTCCTTCTGATCTTCGTGTATTTTAAGAATGGTATTAAAGTTTTGCTACTTGATTTGCGAACACTTTTTTATCCACTTCATGCATTGTCTCCCAATTCTTAATTTCTAGTTCTAACTCCTGAACCTCGAGCTCCAACTCCATCTGCCTTGAGGAAATTTCTCCTATTTCATCCAATATTTCCTTTTTTTTTTGTAAAATATAAATTTTCCAATGCAAATATTTCACACTCATTTTGATACATCTTTCTCTTCTTTGTTACAAGTTTCATTTCTAATTCCATACGAAATGACAAGGAAGACTCATCTTCTTTTCTAGCACCGACATCTTTGTTTGTAGAGCTCTTTACATTCTTTTCGAATGCATAAGTGTCACTATTGACTGTTTCACAATCATTTAGTTCTTGCACTAGAAAATCCTTGCACTTTCCAGCCTTCTTTTGTCTTGTCCATCTAAATAAACATGTATTAAAACAATCTATTATTATCTGTTACCATTCAAACATAATTAGAAAGGAAATAATGCATTTAACTTATACTTAATAAAACATTATCATGGATGAAATATATACGAAATCTTCGTAAGCACATCAAACCCAAGTATGCATACATGGATGAAGAACAAAACTATGTAACCATAAACCACAAACCGTAATCCATAATACACAAAATTTGAAAGAAAAATTGTGAATTATCTACCATAAATTACTGAACACATCAAACCCAATTAGGCATATAAGGAAGAAGAACACAACTATGTAACCACATACCATAAACCATAATCCACAATCCATAGTCACATTAATACATTAACCGGATACAAAGTGACAACATCATCATTTATACAATAAATATAATGTCACATAATAAGAATAAAAACCATCTAATGCACTATAAATAGAATGTAAATGGATAACTCTATGTAACCCATAACCACAATACCATATTCAATATATCAATAATGAAATACTAAATTGTAAACCTCAAACACATTAAAGTAACATCATCATCATCATATACGCATATATAATACTTTGACTCCTCGTAAGCAATGTTATACAATAAATGTTTTCATCTCCTTTGCTTCCTATTGTTAGCGACACACAATACTCCATCATAAAATCTAATACATTTCTTCTCGTCTCTATGAACAAAATTTGGTGTGATGCCAAGAATGGGTGGGGCATCTGATGTCTTTATCCGAGTATGGTGCGCAGTCTCAACCTGTACCTCATCATCCTGAAAGCCAACCATATAGTAAATAAGTCAACGTAGATGAATCTCTCAGTTAAACACATAGTTAAATTAAATCATCCATTACATCTACTTGCCTCTTCACGATTGTCAAGTCTAATATCTCTGAGATCCCATATAGCAAACCCTTTGACACACTTTTCCACAGTGCTTGCAAATGTATTAGGGTAGGGCAATGGAGCAGTGGGAACAATGGCCTCATAAATAATGAATTTGATAGTAAATTGGGGGAGTGCGATGCCATGACACTTCGTATGTGGGCTACTATCACAAACCACTCCTCTCGCGATAACTATATCATCTGACATTAACTTGACTTTGACCTCATTAGGAAAATAATAGAATAACGACAATCTCAATTGCATTAATAACTTTATCTTAATTTCACCAAAAAAAATACAAAAAATCAAATGAGAACATTCAATAACTTACAAGTCCAGCTCCATCGTCTCTCATAATTTTAGTAATGACATTTATGCCCCTCTCCTCATGCCTCCCCTCATCACCCTTTATCTCCTCGACTGGAAAATAAGTTGTAACTCCAAGATTGTTCATCTCCGCCTTTCATGAATCTATCTCACTGATAATATCAATACCACAAGATGATTGAGAAGGGGGTGTGTTATCGCAAACGTCCACCTATAACAATAGAGTCATCAAGACAATTTAAATATCAACAACATAAGGCAACATACAAGGTTCAAGTACATGTTAAGTGGTTTTTTACCTTTCTCCATTTTGTAATACGAATCGAGTCTCTATGTTGGTTTAGGATATCACACAAGGGAATGTCAAAAGCCTAGGCACACCTACAGTTAGTATATAAAAAAATAAACAAAAACTACATTCTATCCTTACTTATGAAAGACCAATAATTACTTACGTTATCATTCATAGGGGGGTCAAAATTTCTGCTACTTGTTCCACCCTCTTCTATATCTTCTTGTTCATGATAGAATATTAAGTTTTTGATTTCCAACAAAACATAAAATATAATATATTATACTAATCTTAAATTTACCTATGTTTTGATATTTGAGTCAATTTTTCCTCTCGCTCTCACCCAATGCTCCTCTCTCTCCTTTTGCATCTCCTTTGAGCCATAGGTGCACATTGTAGCATCCACCTCCATCTTTCATTCTTGGATCAAATCCTTGAATTGATTTTTGCATTATTTTTTGCAAACTCGATCGATAATCCTCCTCCGCTGCAAGTATAATCGTTTCCCCGTGACATAGTTCATATCCCCCTCTTGCTTTTGCACATATACCCTACTCCTATCTTGAGGGATAGGTGGTATTTTTCCCATATTCTTATGGCCATGCTTATGAGGTTCCACGGAGGGAATATTTTTTTGTACTTGGCGATGTCGACTAAGTCTATGCAACTCCGAAAACCTAACATCTCCACTAATTGTATGCATGTAATAGTTAGTAATGCAGGTAAAGTTGAAACTAACACCAAGTAGTTTCAATACAATACTAAAATAAACCTATGTATCATCATGATAAGAGATTATACAAAGCTAACCTATCAAAATTTCTACATTAAACATGAAATGGGAATTTCAAGCTAAATGCTAAATAAACTAACTTCTATCTCTTATTGAATGCTAAAAATAAGATGAGATTGAACCTAGGTAGACCTCTAGAAATCAAAGATTTGATTATGTGTTTGAAATCCCAAGGTTTCTAAGAATTGAGTCTTGTCAAATCATGGCTACAAGACCATTTGACATATCTCCATATGACTTCAAAATTTGGGTTGATGAATACAAGAAATGAAGAAGGCAAGCTCTTCTAATGGAATAATTCTCAAAGATGATAAATGGCTATAATGTATGCTCTATGCTCATTTATGAATGTAGGTGTAAATAGAAAAGTAGGAGGAGGCCTCCTTATATAGCCCAATGGATAGAAGAATCTCTACATCCCTCTTCATGTGGGATAAATGGAGAGGTTGGGTTATTTGTGGATAAAGAAGGTTTAGAAAGGGTTGAGTCAACTTTAGGATAGTTTAGTTTGTCCTTTAGTGACCCATGGGGTTTGAGGGGCTTTATTAATTAGCCAAAGTGATTAATTAATAAGTGTGCAAGCTTATAGAAGATTTTTAGAGGAATAATTAGCATGATTTAGACTATGAGAGGGATTTAATCAAATAAATGATGATTTATTGATTTAATGGAAGAGGAAGCTAATTAATTAATAATAATTAATTATTATAGAAAGAAAGGGGCATTAATTAACAGAAGGTCATTAGTTGGTGTACTTGTTAGATGGAAGGGTTAATTATGTAGCTAATTAATGGTGATAGAAGAGGAAGTGTGATATAATTGACGATATGTCGTCAATTTGCGGGAAAGATGATAATTAGCGCAATTTAAGTATTTAAATTACTTGGGTTAAATTATAGTTGTATACATTTTCCCCTCTTTGGGGTGGTGTAAGTTATGTCATTTCAAAGATAGTAGAGAGACAATTTTTTTGAAGATGTAGAAGTGAGAGATGCCTCCTCGAGTGTCGATGGGGTGATGATAGAAGGTGATCGACGATTAAAAAAGGTAATAGAAAGAAAAGAGAAGAATGGGCAGGAGTAGAATGCCCTAGGTGAATAAGAAGAATAATGTTGATAAGAGAATGATGTAGAAGAGGAATGATAGACAAAAAAAAGAGTGAGCTTTCATCCAGTGTATTGAAACAATTTATTTTCATCATATTGCCAAAGATCTACGTCCTCGGTCCTTATTAAAAATATAAGCATACAAAGAAAGTAGGATGACATGAAAAACCATACTATGAACAATTGTCCATTGCTGAAACACCCACTCAATGCAACACACAAAAATAATTGTAATATGAGAAGGAAACAAGCTCATTTAATAGGGAAAATAAGTACGAACACACATATTCCAACCAACAACGGTCAAGACGGTTGTACAAATGTTTTTAATCAAGATGAAGATACCCAAATGTTCATGATTAACGAAAAGGGTTAATAATGATTCCCTGAGTGAGGATAAATGCAAGGGAAGATGATGAAGGACACCGGGTCCAATGAGAAAGCGTAGTGCACTACGAAACAGTACCAAACAATTATATGTGCCCCAAAAGTACTAACGAAGCAATCATGTGAGTTTTGTAAATGGTTATAAATATGATGATCTGCAAGTCATTTGATCTGTGAATATGTGAAATTTCTAGAAAGATACTGGAAGAATACCATGCACAAGACATAAGTTTCATCCGCTATGAGCTGATTTACCTAGTTTTGTGAGTTTTAAAAATTTTTAGGATTTTTTGAAAATATATATTTTTGGATTTTGGATGGATATATATATATATATTTGTTTTTTCAATTATTTGGATGGGTTAGATGTGTAGAAGAAAGTAGAAGAATTAGCAAGAATCTCCCAGACACAAAAGAAATGTCACAGGGAGAAGAAAGAAGTAGTAGCCGGAAAATAATGCCCTAGCATAACGGAACAATTAAGAAAATAATTATTTAATAAAAATCATTATTCAATGGAGTGTGTAGAAGAAATTATATTTCCAATCCTAGTGAGAAGAAAGGGATACCAGTTGGCAAAGAATGCCCCAGCACGATGAAAAATGAAAGAAAAATAATTATTCACAGCAAGTAGAAGAAGAGTGAGTGCAACAATGACGATCAAAATAGGCTTCTAGGCATCACGACCGATGAAAATGGGTTGATATACCCCACCCGAAAGGGGGAAATCATCGAAACCAATTTATTTCTTACTGATCACTGCCAAAATTTTACCGTGAGACCCCCGATAGCGACGAAGACAATGGTGAGAATTCAATCCCGCAGGAGATACACCGAATGAGTTCAGGAGTACGCCTAGCACATAGACGATGGATTCTTCGTGAGAAGTTTGACCTACTTCATCAATTTTTCATTTAAATTCACAATTAATTCTTTAATAGCTAGTCTAGAAGTATTGTATAGCATAGGTGCGGGAGCGCAAGCACCCCTATGGTGGTGCAGGTACCCCTGAAGCGCATGTGTGCACACGCAGACACTAAAAATATATGTGTGCATGTGCATACACCCGAAAAAGGCATATGCACATCTACACACATACACATAGCACATGTGCACACACCAAGCATCAGAACCCTGACACACACACATATTAGACTCCCGTGCACACACATAGGACAGAAAAATAAGGTGTAAGCTCCCTGAGGCGGATGCACATATGCGCATGTGCCAAAAAGAGGGCGAACATGCCACAAGGTGCACACATGCCCAAAAGGGTGTGCAAGCACCTAGAAGAGATGAAAAAGAGGGAAAATTTTTTAAAAATGACAATTAGAAGAATAATGGAAGAACATAGAAGAAATTTTTAGTGTCTAATGCATGTCATGTTTTTGAAGAGATGGTTGCTAACACTACAAATGTGAGAGTGACACACTTACATAGCCGAGATGGAGGGGAGCATGCACCGACGTGACCATCGTGCAATGGCGATTCTACTAGAGGCAGTTGGCATAGGCTATGTAGCATGGATTCCTTTTATTACCTTAGACCATGGCCTATTGACTACTTTAATTGAGTGGTGACACAGTGAGAGCTAGTCTTTCGAGATCCCCATAGGGGAGATGACCATCACACTGGAGGACGTGTGGAGAATTTTATGCATTCCTATTGTAGGATCGATGATTGAGTATACGAGTGATTTTGGTCAGATTACTGTGGCGATTAATGACCTATTTGGCTGCGAGGAGATACGAAACGAGGGTATGATAGTGTCTCTACATGATTGCATAACAGATCCAAATCCTCGTTGGGGACCACTTTATTTGATGGATCTTATCAGTGGGTTCTTACTCACTGATAATACATGGACATAATTTTCAATGGGTTTGATTACATTACTATAGGGATTGTTTAGTGGCGAGTGATACATCTGGGGCCAGTGCATACTGGCTAATTTATATTGGGATTTTGACCTGATCACCTACCACCGTCAGAAGATGGTGGGGTTGGCGTCCTTACTACAGATCTGGTCCTGGGACCATATAGCAATTAGGTGCCCTGTAGGTGCGTTGCACACTTGAGCACCAGAGGAGCCAACATTCATGACATGGGTCTCCATGGGGGACAATAAACGAGGGCACTTAGGAAAAATTTACTACTACCATCGAGAGTTTGATGAGTTATTGGATAGAGACATCATCTAGAGGCCCTACAGACACATACAATGTCCTGAGGAAGGAGTAGAGTTTACCATCTGTGTGGTAGAGCATTTTATTCTTAGAAGTTGCAGTTATATTACTAAGATATACAAGGGGGGCTGGTGTTAGCGGAAGATGGGTAGGGTTCAGGGCACCCCTCAGCCTAATATCTGGAATTCTCATCGGTATTAAGAGAGGTAGACCATGGGGCCATGTATTTAGGTTGTCTGAGCTAGGGATAGCTTCTTAGATGTGGTACCATAGGCTTTGGATCCTACCGGATAGGTTAGAGACCCAGGAACCACACTAGAGTACATAGCTTGGTATGTGATTGTTTAACCGCAGAGCCTAACTATATTAGATGAGGCATGGGGAGTAGGTATTTGAGCACCACTTGAGGTACCCTATAGTAGTGATGATGATTATGCAGCTTTGGTTCATGTTGATGATCCTTTTGATGGGTAGAGACACGATGGGCAAGGTCTAGTACAGGATCCTAGACAGAGGCAACAGGTTCCCGGACAGGGATAGGCACAAGGTCAGGCACAAGCACATTGTTTGAGGCTTAAAGTATGGGATCAAGGATAGGCCCATGGACACATATAGGGACAATCTCTAGTGGTACTACCGAGGTTAGCTTGATATTTGGGTAGAGATATCGAGGCACAACTAGTTTCCTTAAAACAGGTGACAACAGAGAGAGATCATGCCAGATCTCATATTTTGGCCATGATAGCAAAGCGGGACCATGATGGTCAGGGGGGATATGGATCTACACACTCACAAAAGATACGCCAGATGGATTCTCAGATGGCTCAAGTGATGAGCCTACTACAACAGGCCCAGACCCAGTTACAGCCAATTATAGTCAAGAGATATCGACTTTATACAGAGTGAGTAATGGGTGAAGCTGAGGTTAGATGACTAGCAGTGAAGGTAGTGTCATTTGGACACATAGATGGGATGGTTGTTATAGTTTGCACTCACTAAGACTAGGCTACATCGGAGGGAATATCCTCTTATTATCGGCCACTCTATGATGAGGCAGTTCCAATTGGTCAATGAGCACCTACTTATAGCCAACAATCAAGTGGATCAATGAGATCAGAGAGGCCACAGGCATCAGTGGAGTAGCCATAAGGGCAGCCTACAAGATAACACAGGACATAGGTTATGGGTCCTCCTCTATTGTGCAGACTAGCCAGTCCATCTGAGGGTTCTAATCAGCCATGACTCTTGTTTTATTATTTGATTATACTTGTATCGTAATATACATACCTCTTATGAGGTGTTATACTTTACAATTGTATATGATGTACCAGATTTTGTTGCATGCCTCTGATAAACACCTTATTATTTTTATCGATGTATAGCATTTTTTATGTACACCTCTGATGAAGGATTTTATGAGTTGTGCCATTTTATGGCCCATTTTGTATCAATGATGTATATCTTTTTATGAGACTGACATTTTATACTTGTATACATGGACATTTTGATGTGGCACAATTGTTATGAGATGATGGACTTTATTTTTTTGATGCTTTAATATATGCATTATGGATGTGTCATGATGTTATATGATTTGATTTCACATTTTGTAGGTATCATGATGATAGTTCAGATGTTTTTACCACATGTGTTTGATTTTTAATATGATAGATCCATGGATGATATCAATTGTGATGATCTTAGAGTAGTGGACGGGATGATAGGATGATATTGGTTTCAGGGGGATAGATTTTGATGTTTGCGATCCCTCTTTCCCCCATTTGATGATACAATATGTGATGATTATCTTAACATTCATGTATGATGTATACTTAGTTGTTTAGTTATATGATGTATATATGATATTAGATGTGATGATATTGATGGAAATATGATGAAGTGATAACAAAACTATGTACATGCAACAAGAAAACACAAAAAAATGCTAACAAACCTAATCACATATACAGTGCTAACCAACACGAATTAACACAAATAAGTACAATTATTTACAAGCATGCAAAAACACACTTCATATGTACAAGTAATAATGAATCTAATCTAATTAAGAAAATATGAGTCTTATCAAAGTATGTCTGAGCAATAAACTATACAAAAGTACAAGCAACAACTATACAAACAAACAAAGCAAGAAACAAGATAAAGTAAGTAAACTAAAGTTACGTTTTTGCAAGATTGTTTTGTGAAACAATTTTCTACTGTTATTATGCTTTTGTGAAACATTTTTGAATTGTTTTTGTGATTTTATGTGAAACAATTTCTATTGTTTTTATGCTTTTCGAACATTTTTGAATGTTTTTGCAATTTTATGTGAAACAATTTATATTGTTTTTGTGCTTTTCAAACATTTTTCAATGTTTTTGTGATTTTCTAACATTTTTGAAGCTATGCATAGGTAAACTAGAAATGTGGATGCCCCCGCAATAGATGGAGAATTACCAGGGAAAGTTCCACATGCTTATCAACAGGAATGTGAAGTCGCAGAAGTGCCCCCAATGTTAGACGAGGAATATCCAAAAACCATCCCTTCATAGATTAACCAAGAGGAGAAAATTTTGGATCAAGGATGGACAAGATAGGTTCGTAGGGAATCTTAGATATAGACACAGAACTAGCCCTAGGCTAAGTAAAAGTACCCTCCAAATGCAAGATGGTTGTGAACAATGAATCCTCCCAAGATTTCGGAAATAATTTTTCACGAAGGCACCTATCCAAAGTGCCACAAATGCGTGGTTTTCACATATGAACGACCTGTTTTCTCTGTTTCTTTTTCTCTTATTTTATTTTTTTGTATTTGGATCATTTTTACTCTTTTTTGTTTTCTTTTCTGATTTTCGCACCATGTTTAAGCATAAAACCACTTAAAGTGCATGACATTCATAGGTTCACGAAGCTCATCACCATTGGGATGGGAAATTTTGTATGCTCCCATACCATATTTGACCAAAATGATGTAAGGTCCTAACCAAAGCGGTTCAGACTTGCCTTTCTTCTCTCTTTCCTCCCTTATGTTGAACTGATTTTATTTCATGAACAAATATCTGACCTCAAACTAATGAGGTATGATTCTTTTATTGTAATTTCTGGAGACTTTTTCTGATACACTTTGAGATGGTTAAGGGCACGGATGCACTTTTCAACTAGGATTTCTAATTCTGCTAGCCTGGCCACTCTGTAATCCTCATCCTTGTCCAGGTAATCTATAAGAGATATTCTCAGGGAAATGTTGGTTTTCAAATTAGGACTTTAATGAAAACAATAGTCAGGGGATAGAAAGTCCCTCCTCTTTAATGGGAGAGGTGCCCTTATTGAAAGAAAGAAACAAAACTATTTATATCACAAAAGTACAACTTTTTACTTTAATGAGCTACTCTAATATCACAAAAGTGTTTTAATGACAAGGTAGATCATCATTACAAAAGAGCAGAAGAACTAAGGGAGGGAAAATGTAGAACATAACAACATTTGATGTGTAGAATAATCAACCAATGATATTATGTCTCATACCCTGTTGTTCATTAAATGTCAACCCAGGGGCGTAAGATTTTCAAAGGGCCTACAAAATATATGCTACAATACTTTGGAGTGAAGTCTTTATAGGCTAGAAATTCATCAAAGAGTATAAAGTAATGCTTATGAAAATTGGAAAGTAAAATATAGAGGTTGCTGATCTGCAGATCTAAAACTCAACACACTATGCACTCATTAACTTTTAGAAATGAAAAATTGATAATCAATCCACACAACATAAATAGGAAATGGAGGAATAGGATCTTCCCTGCAATTCCTTCCGAGGGGGCCCTTCCTCGTGTAGAAGTGAGTTCCGATCCTACCCTAGAAACTCACAGAACTTCTCAAGAAGATAAATGATTCATCTATTGAGTTGTAGCAATTAAAGATTGCTACAACAAAGAGAGATTATAATGAACTCAAGAGAAAAACTCACATTAATATATTCTGTCTTCACACATTTACAATTCTTCTTTTCTCATACAACTATCACTTCATTATTTTATCTATTACTCCCTCTCTATTCTCCACATTTCTATCTGAATATATATATATATATATATATATATATATAGACAGATCACTAACTTATTCTATACTAGGAATATGATAAAAAAACCACTCAAATAGATTATAGTTGTTCGATTTCATATTTGTATAGTGAAGACAACTAATTCTTGTCTTATTTATATGATAGGTACTAATTACAAAACTACTTAACAAAATAGCCATATCATTACATATGATACGTTAGGATAGCTGACACTTTTTGTATTTTGCTGCGGTGTGAGATGGATAAGTTTTCTTTGGCTACGGATAGCTGGAGGTGCATACTACTCTGTTGTTGCAAGTAGTTCTGGAAGATGCTATGGGCAGGCCTAGAGCTTGCTACGGGTAAGATAAATAACCCCAAGACTTCTTAGAATTGTCCAAACAATGCTGCCACTTGGTTAACTCATTCTCTAGCTTCATATGCTCAGTTCCATATAATTCATGATGCTTCATTGTTTTTTGAATGCCATGATTCTCTTTTATCATTTCCCAGCCAGTGGCTATGGGCTGTTGTAGGAGCACAACTAGTGGCTACGGGCTGCTGTAGGAGCACAGCCAGAGTTGCTATGGGCTGGGGCCTACTACTTCAAAATATTATGACATCTTGTATTTTGTTCATGGAGACATCAGAAACATCAGTTTGCACAATAGACAAGATTCACCAAAGTAAATAAGTATATTAAATCTTAACAAACATATAAAACTAAATATATGCAAAATCATAACTTTATCTCATATAAACTATCAAGAGAAGATCAAAGTCTCAAAACTGTATGTGCAAGATGCTTCAAAAAGGATTTAGAGGGGGCCAAAACATGCCAATATGTGGCTTCATCAACATTCTCAGGAAATATAGATAGCAAAATTGTTCCTTATAAATGCTAAGCAAGGATGATATATAGAATATAATCATTCATATTAAACCAGCAGATATTATTTTATAGACACAATTTCAAGAAACGACATCCATAAGAATACAAATCTTATTAATGCAATGGATTAATGATTAACAAACTTTAGATAGGAAAGAGAGAATAAATAGATGCAGATAGAAACAAGAAGGGAAATCTTCTATATTGATAGATTTTAATTCTTTTACACTTTCAGAAATTATCAAAGTTCTAGCCCCTTGGAATGGCGGGGAGAGCCCAATATATAGTTTACAAAGTGGTTACATTTACTAACCATTTATTTTAACCAAAATAATGATTAAGGAAATACACAATATAAAGTTCTTAATTAAATTACAAGGAGATTAGAACTAAAAATAGAAGAAAAAAGTCAAGAGCCAGAAGTAGAGACATCCGATTGTGGCTGAGGAGGGCCCACTGTTTTGAGGATCCGATGCCTGAATCTCCTCAATACTTCCACTATCTCCATGCCCCTTTGAATCATTGTGTTGGAAGTAGCATGATTCCATGTGCCCAGGCATTTCTCCATATCTTTGTCAAACTCAATATGCTCCAGATATTCCTTATTAGCCTTGGCTATAGCTGAATGGAGAGAACAAACATCCTTCATTTTCTCTTTAGTGATTGACTCTTCCTTGAACAAATCATCCTTGGCAAAGGATTTAAAATTAGCCTTGATTTCTTCGAGAGAGAAGAATACACTCGTGGTTTCATCCTGAAAATGGCAGTGGATATCCTTGAAGGTGGATAAAACACAAGATTTAAAAGACTCCTCTTTTTGCCATACATTCCTCAATTCCCCCTTTTCTTCTTCTAGAACCTTTATTTTCCACTCGATGCTAAAGATCCATTTCTTTGAGAAGTTATTCTTGACATCATCAAACACATTGTTGGCCAACATGATCCAATCATTTAGTTTGACCCATCAGATGGAGATCTGTGATACATCCACTCTAGATTTTCAATTACTTGTCCATAGCCTTGATTGAGGATGTGAATTTATGTTACAGCTTGATCACCTTCTCCTGAGATTTTAAGGCTTCCTCAATGAAGTTTAAACCTACTACAGTCATATCATGCACTGTGGCCCTCAACAAATTTCCCATAGGTAGAATACTAGTGGATGTCTTTTATGGTTTGTACCTCATCTTGGCTGAGAACTATGGGAGGAGGGAGAGAGGCCAATGGGGATGGATCAAAAACTTTATCCTTTACCAACAATGATCTGATAAAGTTGAAAAGAACTTGGTTGTGTTCTTCCAACTGCTCCATGGTTTGCTTTCCTTTCTCCACCTGTTCAATAACCTTAGTCACGGTTTCCCGAAGGTTATAAAATTCACTCTCAGGTGTGGATTCTCCCATTCTAATTCTGGAAATCTCCAAGTCAGAGATCAAAAGATATTTCTCCTCTTTATCCACTTTGGGTTTTGTAACCTCCAAGAACTACTGGCCTTGGGAATCAGTTACCAACCTCGAAGTAGTCTTCACTTTCTTTGCTGGAGGAGGAGGGGTAGTACTAAGTAGAGCTGCTACAACATCAAAGTCAGGCACTATTAATTAGGAGGAAGATTTCCTTTTCTTTTTGTCAATTAGGGGCTGCAACCAGGAAAAGGAAGAAGAACCAAGGGACCCGAGTGCAAGTGAACTCATGGCACTCAAGGTATAAACCACTGTTGTCTCCAGTGGGGAAATGAATGCAACCTTAGGAATTTCCTTTATAGAGGAGTCTATTAAACTTGTAGGTTCAGTCCTTGGTCCTTCCTAATCCACTTCAGTAGTGATTTTAGGGGCTTCTTCTAGGTCTTTCATCTCATCATCATCATTCTAACTTAGAACAATAATGTTCTCCAACCTAATAAATAATTCCGACTGCTCTAGAAGAGTCTCTTTATCAATCGGTTCTTGCTTGAATACTTTGATATTCTTCTGATACACTTTAGTGGAAGATGAAGGAGTAGACAACTCAAGTTCTTTCATCAAAGAAGGAGGAGTTTTCTCAAGTACCTCAGTGCTAGGCATATGTACTTTCTTCCTAGGTGTTGAAGTATCTCTTGAAGAGGATATACCTTTGTTCATCCTGAGGTCAAATATTTTTATGTCAAACCAAATCTTAGTTCTGATGATGATAGGGGTGATCACCTCATTCAAGTAATCTCTTTCCTTCACATACCAATCTAGGGTTTATAGAGGAGTGTGCTTGATTGATCTTTCGTACTAAAAGGATTGCAAATCTTCATCATCGTCCTTAAGCCCTTAAGGCACCTGGTAGAGGTTAAGGTCTATCATCTGTTGTAGAGAAAATATACCAAAATGCTTCCTCCTGGCTTCAAAATCATCATCACAATCAGCCCAGTAATCCTCAATGTCATGATGGTAATGATAAGTTATCCTGAGATTTTGATTAATGTATCTCTTAAGATCAAAGAAAGTCATGGGCTTGAAGAAATGAACTGTAAGAGGATCAATAGTCCTTTCTATATTTTGGGCATCTAGATATATCCTACATGTATAATTCCCCCAGGTAATAGGGAAATGAAGACCAATAATATTCTTATCTCGACAGGTTCTATGAAGTTTATCCAGCTTCCTACACACCTCAACCAAAGCCTTTTTACCGTTGCATAACATGGGAAGCTTGAGAGGTGTGTTTTATGTTGGTATGAAAATATTTCGGTTAGGTAGGTCGTGGGGAAACAGGCCAACAGTGTGCAGGGCATAGCCCCTCTTTGAGACAGCAAAGAAAAACTGGTTTATTGCTAATTAATCAAGTAGGAATCTGTATAAATCTACACTATTCTAACTTTAGGGGGTTTGGGATCTCACCCCAGTAGAGGTAGTTCCAACTTTGAATAGAAATGTAAGAGGGAAGGAACAGAGGAAGGTAAATCTGAAGGAAGAAAAGAAATGAATTCCAAGACAGAAAGGTCAGAAGGTTTATGCTTTGGGCTGGTAGTAAACAGAGCCAAACTTACTTGCATAAACAAACAAAGCAATAATGATGAACATATGACAATATTAAGAGTGAACCCAACATAATAGGAACATAGATCTAACTTAAGAAAGATCTGAAGCAAATAACACATATATTGAGCACAAAATCTTAACATATATATTAATATCTCTTCTGTTGCAAGAAGGCACAAAGTCTTTCTCTCTTCACCTCCTTTTTCATACAAAAATGTCCACCTGGAATAAACCAAGTATTCCAGTATTTATAGAAGGAGAAGGAGAAAGAAGACAAAAGGAACCAACCACTATTTTCAAAATATCTAAATAGTAAAAAGTTGACTTTGGGCAAGTTTGTGGATGGCAACATCCCATGGTGCAACATGGATGATGTCATCGTAAATGCCAACACACTTTTTAAATATTTTTACAAAAAGATCAAAGCGTACACAAGAAGAGAAACTATTTTTTGTCATTACTTTGCTTGAACGAGATGTCTTGCTTCCGATCAGGAAAGATTATGTGACACTGAGCTCAGTACTCCATAAACTTGTTGATCATCGTCTAAATTTGATTATGATCAGGACCCTTGAAATGGTCACCAATAACTTCGTAAGTTTCTTTTTCATCCTTGAGCTTGTCAGGTAACCCGACGTACTCTTCGTTTGCCTCAATCAAGTATCCAATGAAATCACAGCAATCCAGAAGGTTATTGATAGACTCTCTGTCAAAAGTGACCTCTGGCACCAAACCTTGTGTTGCGATATTCTTGAAGAGCTGGATTATATCATCTTCCTCCCTCAAGGTGAATGTCTCACTGAGCATCTTTGGTGCCATCTTTGTAGCTATTTACTGCATGTGGTTTTTTGCATCCAGGGCTTCCTCCTTGATTTTATCTATCCTTTCTAGGATATAATCCATTTGATCAACCCGGTAATCTAACGCAACAAGAGCTTTGAGGTGTGCCCGTGGGTGATCAATGATGCCGAGCTTTAATAGGTCATCAGATGAATAGTCGACCATTGCCTGAAATTTTTCATGTTATAATCTGACATTGTCTAAATCCTCAAAGAGGGATCTTGCTACTGCTTGTAGCTCCTTATTTTCCTGATCTATACATTGATAGAGTCCTATGAATTTCTTGATTATTTCCTCACTATCTTTGAGGATTCACTCTATCCAGAAGGATATTGCTGCTCCTTGTTCACTAATATTGGAGTATTCATTTATCTTGTCCTGACTGAGAACTTCAGTAGGCTTGGTGGCAGTCATAGGAGGAGCGTTTCCCATTCTCTGCAAAGCTTGGAGGAAATGTTTGTTTTGTTCCTTTAGTATCCTCTTATCTTCCTATGCTTCTTGAAGTTTCTTGCAGAGGACATCTACTACAGACAAGGCCTCTCCTTGTAGGCTCTCAAATGAGGTTCCCATTGTGACTTGAGTCACTGTAAAGTCTGTAGGAGATATATCTTTCTTCTCTTTAGTGGGATCAGGATAAGCAATCTCCATGACTCTCTCTCATGAAACGCTCTTAGAGAAGCAAGTTATAGCTTTTTGCTTCTTGAGTACCTTCTTTGGAATGACAGATAAGTCCATGGATGCTATGGGGACCTTTCTCTTAAGTTGAGCCAGATGGTCAGAGATCTAACTTGGAATTATGGGAGAAGGAGTGGAGGGAAAGGAAGAAGAAACGAGAGTGAAAGGGGAAGCAACTAAGGAGGCCACAGGGAAGAACGTTGAGACACTTGGTGGTGGCATCGATAAGGAGTACAACGTGCTAATGCTTGTGGGGCATGGAGTTACTACCAGGGAAGAAAAGGACATGGAGGTGGAAGGGATATATAATTGGATGGAGGGAACACTGTGTGACAGATCCACAAGATAGGAGAAGATGGAAGAGGTGGGAGATGGAAGGGAGGAAGGGAGAGAAGAAGAAACATCAATTGGGATAGATGTTTCAAAGACAGGGGGAGGAGAAGGAGTGGAAAAGGGAATGATGGGTAACTCAATGGTTGTATATGTGACCACATCCTAAGTAGATTTATCCGTTGAGACTTTGGTGGTCTCTTCTTCTTTACCTGGGGAGACTAGGTCGACCACTTGCTTCTCAGAAGTAGTAGGAGGGCTTTGAGGAGCTTCCTCTTTACTTGATTCTCCCTCCTTGTCTTTCCTTTTTCCTTTTGGAACTTGAGCCGGCCTTGGAGGTGATTTTCCTGAAGGATAAGTAGTGAAATCTACCTCAAGGTAGATGAGGCAATTCTTTTTGCATCAATGTTCAGTGCGTTGTTGATCAGGGGATCATTTTTTAAAAATTTCCCTAAACATCCCTAAATGGTGTTAGTGCCAACACTCGTCGAATTCTCTCGATTTTCCTATCGGGAGATGAAAAGTGGATTATATGCTATTTACTGAGTTAATTATTTCTATGCCACATTGTATGGGTCGAAATTAAATTATCTTGGTAAGTCCACTTTTCAAATGGCACGCATATATGCCAAACCACTATATATATTAATGTGTATACATTAGTATTAAAATCTAATGTTGATACATTAGTATTAAATCCTACCTAACCACCAACATGAAAAGCTAAGCATGTGGAGTAGGAAATGAAGAAGTGGTAGGGGCTAGGCCCATGCGTGGATTCCACGTGGAGAAGGAGGATGAAGTGGTGGTAGGGGGGCTAGGCCCATGCGTGGAATGTTCCACGTGAAAAATGGTGAGAGTAAGGTTTATTAAACCTTACCCAAATTTAATGGCCCCAAAATGTGGGATATACCCACTTCACCCTAAGCCGCCTCTTTTGGGATCTAATCCCACTTCATCAAATCCACCACTTTGGGATATAATCCCATAAAAAAATGCAAAATGGCTCAAAAAACAATAAAAAAACTCCAACCATTTTGACCGCTTTAACAAACTCCACGGAAAAATTATAGGAGGAAGGATTTGATCCCCTGACCTCATGGGTCTAAAACAAATCCACCAGCCAACCCACCAAGGGATCACAACAAGTTATAAAATGGGGCGGTTCCACTTATACAAGGAGGGCAGGTCTGTGTAAAAGCCAGAAGAGGATGGCAGTCTCAGAGAATGCCTTTTTTGAAGGCCTTGCACTCAGATTGGGACCTCGGAGTAAAAAGGTGAAATGTAGAGAATTATGAGATGATTCCAACCATATAATATTTGATGTTTTTTGTTGAGTTTTAACCTGTTTTTGGAAGCTTTGAATGCAGATTTTAATAGGGATCTACAAGACAGCTAGCTAGAAAACACAAATTTCAATGCACTTCTGGTCCGAATTGTGACTTGGTGTAAACATGAAAAATGTTCATAATTTAGAGATGATCTGATATATATAATTTTTTTCATGGAATGTTTTTAAATCTCCATTTTTATGTGTTTTTCTAACACAGTTGCAGGGAGATCACATTGTGAAAACACTGTAGGAGCCACGGATCGTTCTTGGGACAATTTCTGTTATTTTTCAGAGTTCTTGGGACATTGATCAGCTTATTTTCAGGTTGTGATTCATTATTGGTTTTTTGTAAGAGTTATTGTACTTGCATTTCAATATTATTAATGGATCAGTTCAAACTGAACCCGGGGGACGTAGGAATTACCGAACCCCGTAAACAATCTTGTTTGTTATCTGAATGTTTTTAGTTCTGATTATTTATTTGCTACACAAGTTTTCCACACTTCTATGGATGCATAATAATCATAATTTAATCAATTTTTGGAGTTTAGAATACTTAAAATTGGTTAATAAAATCACGATCTTTGGAAACTTTAAAAGTGAAAAATACAACACACAGTTGTTACAGATCAAGTTTGGTATCAGAGCAGTTAGATTGCCGGATTAGCTTCTAATTGTGATTGAAAATTTAGCTTCAGTTTCAATATTGATTTTAGTATTCAGTGTGTAGACATTTTGGGGCTTGTTAATCTTCTTTTGTAGTGTGTAGTTTTGGAAGTACAGGTTTGTGTTTGCAGGAACAGGGAATCATGGGCAAGTCATCCAAACAAGAGCAACTGGATGAGCTTGAAGCCATAAAACCACCAACTCTAAGAAGAAAACTCCTTCTTGAGAGATAAATTTTTATTCCTTGGAAGAGAAAATTAGTGCGGTTAAAATCTAAGCCACAATCCTCTATAACCAAGAAAGAGGAGGTATGTCAACAAGATGCTTGAAGAGAGTAAGAAGTTGATGGGATTTGTTAAAGAGTTACAGCAAGAAATACGAACCAAGGATGCCCTCTTGGAAAAGCTGCAACAAGGTGAAACACAAGAATGAAATGCCTTCCAAATCAAATGTAGGTACTATGACAAAATACACTGTAAGTTGTTCACATTTTAATTCTTCCTCTCATTCAGTTTCAGATATTCCTTTGGGTCAGTTTGAAAAACACACTAAGGGAGTTGGGTCTAAGCTAATGGTTAAGATGGGATTTAACAGAACGGGCCTTGGTAAAAATGGACAAGGTGATGCTAACCTAATACAGGTAGAGGATCAGCCTCAGTTTGCAAGTTTGGGTTATTCTAGTGGGAAAATGGAAATTGGAGAAAGTTCCAAAGCAGCTGAAGGAAGACAAGCTTCCAACAGCCAAGGATCTACACCACTAGAATTGCAGGATTCTGCCATCAGGAGGAACAATGAAAGGTGTAAGAAAACAGGTAAAAGAGGTAATCAGATTCCACCTCCTTCCACTTACACTAAAAATAGCACTAAGGGAAAATCAAATCCTAAAACTTCTAATACACTCTTTCAATTGGAACAATATAGCTTTGGTAGGTAGAAATATGCTTTCCCTTGCACATTTTGTGAAGGTACTAATCATTCTGTTGCATATTGTTGGAAGAGGAAAAATTTGATTAAGAAGTTAATGCCTTTTGTGAATGATAAGGTAGGTGCTAAAGACCAATCTCACCAAGGAAAAGTGAAATAAATGGCAAGAATGTTACCTCTCCTAAACAAGGGAATCATTCTCGTAGACAGAGTTCTAAGAATGGTAAAATGGGTAAGACTCCTAAAAATAGGGAAGTTAAATTTTGCTCCCATTGGAATAAGAATGGTCATGATGTTAAGGTTTGTTGGTTTGTTCCTAAACAAAAAAATTGGAAAGTTGTTAAAAAGAACAGTATTGTAAAACCAACAGTGCTAAACCTAACTAAAACTCATTGTGGTACTGAGAAGGTAAAACAACCAAAACAGAAAAACCCAAGTGATTGGTTTGGAAAAACACTCCTCAACTTTATATTTACACTATAGTAAATTGTTGATAGTAGGCAAGCAAAATGTTTTTCAGAGCTATATTTTAGGGATTCCTGTTGATTGATAAGGATTTGTTCCTAAGTTGATACTTAAGTTTTGAAAATGAATGGAAACAGTTGAAGAGAAGATTTGAGTGATAGGTTCCTCATACTCATGTTTTGGTTTCTCAGATTGGTTGGTAGTTCCATTGTTGAAAACACTATGCAGGGATAGGCATTAGTAACATGTCTGAATTTGAAACGTGCAGTTGTAATCAGCATAATCACAAAGTGTCAGTTGAATACTAGCTTCTGTTATAGATGGGTGTTATTATCTGACTTATTATTTGTGATGGTCGATACAGTGTTTTGGAATATTCATGATGATTTAGTTGTTGACTATAGCTATTTTTGCGTCGTTGATAGTCTATTATATTCTGATAATGAATACTTGCAGTTGTTACAGTTTCAGATGGACAGTGGGCACTAGCCTAATTGTGGGCAGTTTAGATGTCTTGTATATTGATCTGTGTTATGGAATTATAATTTTTGGTAATCGGCAGTATCACAAAGTGACAGTTGAACACTAGCTTTCCGTAATAGAATGGGTTTTATTATATGGTCAATTATTTGTGATGGCATTACAGTGGGGTATGATAGTTCACAGTTGTGCGTAGAGTTGACAGGGTTGCAGCATTTCAGTTGAACACTAGCTTAATTGGGTGTTATTATCTGATCGATTATGTGAATAGCTAATCAAATATTTGAATTTTTTTAACCTATAATGTTATTTGGGGTTCTTGTATGTGTTTTTGCAATGCAGGAAGAGATATCATGTTTTTGTGGGTTGATACACAGCTTTTTGTGGACAAAAAGCCTTTCTCAGTGGGGAGGTGTGATCAGGGGATCATTTTTGAAAATTTTTCCCTAAACATTCCTAAATGGTGTCATTGCAGAAGATCATCTCGATATCTTTCCAACGACTATGATAACGTGACAAACGGACATCGGGAGCTCTAGATATGTTCGGTCAAAGTTCATACATCAGAGAAAGTCAAACTATGGTCAACTGGTCAATATTGGACCAATTGCACTGTGACACGTGGCTTGCCAAAACTCGTTGAATTCGCTCAATTTTCCTATCGGGAGATGACAAGTGGATTATATGCTATTTACCGAGTTAATTATTTCTATGCCACATTGTATGGGTTGAAATTATATTATCTTGGTAAGTCCACTTTTCAAATGGCACGCATATATGCCAAACCACTATATATATTAATGTGTATACATTAGTATTAAAATCTAATTTTGATACATTAGTATTAAATCCTACCTAACCAGCAACATGAAAATCTAAGCACATGGAGTAGGAAATGAAGAAGTGGTAGGGGCTAGGCCCATGCGTGGATTCCACGTGGAGAAGGAGGATGAAGCGGTGGTAGGGGGGCTAGGCCCATGCGTGGAATGTTCCACGTGAAAAATGGTGACAGTAAGGTTTATTAAACCTTACCCAAATTTAATGGCCCCAAAATGTGGGATATACCCACTTCACTCTAAGCCACCTCTTTTGGGATTTAATCCCACTTCATCAAATCCGCCACTTTGGGATATAATCCCATAAAAAAATGCAAAATGGCTCAAAAAACAATAAAAAAACTCCAACCGCTTTGACCGCTTTAACAAACTCCATGGTAAAATGATAGGAGGTGGGATTTGATCCCCTAACCTCATGGGTCTAAAGCCAATCCACCAGCCAACCCGCCAAGGGATCACAACAAGTTATAAAATGGGGCGCTTCCACTTATACAAGGAGGCAGGTCTGTGTAAAAGCTAGAAGACGAGGCAGTCTCAGAGAATGCCATTTTTGAAGGCCTTGCACTCAAGATTGGGACCTCGGAGTAAAAATGTGCAATGTAGATAATTCTGAGATGATTCCAACCATATAATATTTTATGTTTTTTGTTGAGTCTTAACCTATTTTTGGAAGCTTTGAATGCAAATTTTAACAGGGATCTACAAGACAGCTAGTTGGAAAACACGAATTTTAATGATCTTCTGGTCCGAATTGTGACTTGGTGTAAACATGAAATTTTTTCAAAATTCAGAGATGATCTCAGATATATGATATTGTTTTCATGGAATGTTTTTAAATCTCCATTTGTAGGTGTTTTTCTAACACAGTTGCAGGGAGATCACATTGTGAAAAACACTGTAGGAGCCACGGATCGTTCTTGGGACAGTTTCTGTTATTTTTCAGAGTTCTTGGGACATTGATCAGCTCATTTACAGGTTTTGAATCATTATTGGTTGTTTTTAAGAGTTATTTTACTTTCATTTCAATATTATTAATGGATCGGTTCAATCAAAACCCAGGGACGTAGGAATTTCCGAACCCCGTAAACAATCTTGTTTGTTATCTGAATGTTTTTAGTTCTGATTATTTATTTGCTACAAAAGTTTTCCACACTTCTATGGATGCATAATAATCATAATTTAATAAATTTTTGGAGTTTATAATACTTAAAATTGGTTAAGAAAATCACGATCTTTGGAAACTTTAAAAGTGAAAAATACAACACACATTTGTTACAGATCAGTTGCAACATGTTCTTGACTCTTTCCTGAATGGTCTTTGGTGCCTTGGCTCTATCAATATCTACAAATGGCCAATCATCCCCATCTGTGTCAAGGTAAACTTGATCAATTTCTTGATCAAGCTCTTGGAATCCTTTTGGAATGATGACCATGCCATAGTTTCTGATCTCTTCTAGAGCCATCCTGGAGTGATCCTTTCACCTGAGATATATTTCATGTGTCAGGTCGATGTAGATGTCCTCGATCTCAGGGAAATGGATAGGTTCAATTTTTGCCTTTGGGAGGAAACCCTGGCAATTAAAGGTAGGCATGGCTGGGAATTTGTGCTTTAGATTCAACAATTCAATCTCAACATACATTTCCCGTGCTTTGGCCAGTGTGGTGCAGGTGTATCAACCCACCGTAAGGGGGAATGGAGTTACTCCCTTCTTTCTCTTCATGCATTTCTCATGGTATGTGATTAGTTTCCTTGACAACTCTATGAGAATCAGCTTGAGTCCTACATACCTCGGTGGCTTTGCCAGTTCACCCTCAAAATTCACTGCTCTGAGATATGTGAACCTGGGAAACTATGTAAAATATACTCCTCACTTCTTCGTGACAATGACCAAACTTGGGCTAGTCCAACCATGTCTCATATTCGGCCTCAATAGGTAGATCACCTCATAGAAGAAGGCATTGTTGATTTTTGAGAACTGAGGGATGTTGTTCTCAAGCCTTAGCCCTGGGTAATATTCATATATTTTGACTTGGGGCCATACCCCATGCCAAGCTAGGCCTGTGAAATCTCTCGCTGATGCTACAACGTATACAACATAGGAATTCATATAGAACTTCTCAGTTGTCATGACCTGTTGAAGCTGATCTGGGAGATGGTGTCGCTTATGATTTCCCCCCAGCCGAAATGCTGCTCAGGCACATACTTTCTCATGTTCTCTAAGTACCTCAGCATCCATTTATGGAAATCATGGGCATCAGGAAGTCCAAACACTCTACTCAGGAAGGTGATTGTATCACTCATTTCCTCATTGAAGTCACTGCGGTGGATGGTCTATGGCCATCTGCTCACCGGCTTTTTGTTCTTAAGATATAGCTTGTTCATCATTTGCATACATTTTTCCTCATTTTTATCCCATGCCTTTTTGCAGTATTCTAGGCTTATGGAAACATATTGCCTATGATGAGGGATGCCTAGGGTTATTTCAAAGTGACAAGCAGTTAGGTCAATGACCGTCTTTCCTTCTTTATCTTCGACACATCTTGTGTCCTTGTTATAACATCAAGCCACCAACATGATGAACTCGTTATTAACAGCACTTACTGGCAGCCCATCTGCAAAGTGCAATCCACTGCCCACCAGTTTGTTCATCCAGGGGCCACTAGTGGTCTAGTTGGTTATCACCTAGAAGTCTTCCATATCAATGTGTTTGAGTTCGGAGTCTTTGATATCAAGATCACTCTCTACATATGAGTCAGGCATCCTGACTTTCTGATATTTATACTTCATCTCTTGTTTTGTCAGCTTCACTTTTCCTTTAGACTTGGTTGGCTTTTTGCTTGATGAAGACATGTGTGGGCTCGTGGATGGATGTTTTTGTTCTGCAAGGAGAATCAAGGAGGTCCAACACAGAAGAACCATGTCAACCGTCATGTTATTCATAATAAAATCTTATAGAAAGAAGAATGAGCAATTATAAGGCTTAGGAGGTAAGGCACAAGTTCATAGCATGTTGCAGAGGCTTACAAAGGTTGGGTGCACGTTTGGGGATGTCAACATGTAAAAAGGTGCACCTGTGTTGACAGGAGAAAAGCTGCACCAAAAGGTTATAAAGGGCACACTTTTAGAGACTGTTGCACAAAAGGTTTTAGTGCCAAGGAGAAAGGCGCGGGGCACAATTTTTTAACACACAACATGCAGTGTTGTTGTTATAGAAATGGCACCAGCGCTTTAAGAAAATTTGCTTTAGCTGGGCGTTGAAAAGGATAGTGTTGCATGAATTTTAAGTGCGCCCAATGTAAAATTTCTAAAGATGTTGCAAAGGAGCTCAATGCACCAAAGGAAAACTGCTTGGCATAGATTTGGAGGACACAACATTCAATGTTGATGTTGGTCAGGATGCGCCTATGCCTTTAGGAAATTTTTTAAGTGTTTATACTTGGCGCATGTTATGGATATGTTGTATACGGGGGTAGTGCGCCAAGGCATGACTGTGGGGGTTGCAACATGTAAAAACAGTGTGCCAAAGGATAAATGATTTTTGCACCTTTTTCACAAATTCTCATATTTCTCTCTCTTTACGTGACCTTTTCTTTCTCTTTGGTTTTGAAAAATGGTAGGGAGGAGAGGGACTTCTTGCAAGGTAGTAAGAAAATACATAAAGGATGGTTCCTTCTGAGGCAGAGCCCTCTCATATTTACAGATCTGGAAGGAGGGATAAGGTGGTTTCATTTGGGCAGTTCATTTTAAATGTGTTCTTTTTAGATTTAACCCTTTATACCAATCCAAATACCTAACACAACCAAAAACAAAACCACAAACAACAACAAAGAGGATAAAAGTCACTTACCCAGTTTAATAAAGGACGAAGGACAATGTTAGGGTCCACAAAATCAAAAAAATGCATGCCGACATGACAGGGATAACTGACAGGCACAGAGGAATACTTTTCACAATTTTCAATTCATGAAAATGACAGGTGTTAAGCACCTATATATAGAAAATTTGGCATTTATTACCCCAGCCACTTTCTTTGACACACTTCTCAAAGTGTCAACATGGGTACAAATGCACCTTGGCACAATTTGGTTAGTGTTGACATAACACTTTCAGTGCCTTAAGCGCACATTTGGAGATGTCAACATGAAGTTTTTAGCGCCAAGGTTTTCACTTACCGCACATTTTGGTATGTTGACATGACGTTTTTAGTGCCTTTGCGCAATTTTTAGGCGCATGTTTAATGATGTTGACATGTCCTTCCCTACACCAAAGGGGTGCAACTTCTCTGATGTTGACATGTCATTTAGGGCGCCAAAGGATTTTCTAAGGGGCACACACTTCGTTGTGTCGACACAATATTTCTTGCACCCAGTTCAAAAAGGCTAAAAATGGCTAAGTTCTTAAAACTTGATTTCCGAAAGGGAATTTTTAGGCCATTTTGAATGTTAATAGACCTCCTCAAGGGACCAAAGCATAGTTTTGGTATGGTTACCTACAAAATTGACCTTGTCAATTTTATAGGATAATAGATGGCTCTTTATGGGGACTATCCTTAAGTGAAACTTAAGGGTAGAGAATCCCAGATTTTCATGTGCCTATCCATTTGGTTACAGAGAGTCATAAAAAAGGGCAACAAAAAAGGGAAGAAAGGGAACACATGACAAATAGGAAACAAACACACAAAAAAAGCAAACACATAACAAAATCAAACTATACAAAGAAGAGAGCAAGCTCTACTTCCTGAAGATCTTCAGGTGCTGCCCGCTATAGGGAAGCGGGAGCTCGGTTCCATCCAGATATGAGAGATAGAAACTATTCTCTCTATTGAGCTGCTTGATCTTGTATGTCCCTCTCCAAAGAGAGTCAAATTTCCCATGCATAGCTTTCTGTTCTCTTTGTGTGTCTCACAGAAGAATGAGATCTCCCACTTGGAAATCTCTCTACCTAGATTTCTTGTCGAACAGCCTCTTAACTTGATTCTGATGTTCAGTTATATTTTTGACCACTTTTAATCACTTTTCTTCAAGTTTTTTCAGGTACATAATCCTCTTTTCAAGAGAATTCTGAAAGGTTTCATCTTCAATTGCTCGAGCCAAGCGCAGAGCAGGAAGTTCTACGGAGATAGGGATTTTAGCATTGATCCCATATAACACCTGGAAAGGTGACATGCCGAGAGACCTCTTTAGAGTGATACGATCTGCCCACAAAGCATCGTACAATGACTTGTGCCAGGATCACTGGTTCTCATCAACTAGCTTCCGTATGATAGTTACCAGGTTCTTATTGCTAGATTCTACCTGACCATTTCCCTGAGGATAGTAATTAGAGGCATGAGCTAAGGTTATCCCATATCCATAGGAAAAACCAATAACTTCCCATGAAGAGAAGTTAGAAGCGTTGTCAGCAACGATTTTGTGTGGAATGCCAAATCTCACAATAATATTTTCCTTAATGAAGTTGCAAACAACTTCAGAAGTGGCATGTTTGACAGGTGTAGCCTCCACCCATTTTGTGAAGTAATCCGTTACTGTTAGGACGTAACTATGTACAACACTTAATTAAGGATTGAGTTCCCAAATGAAATCAATTCCCCATTGTCTGAATGGTTCGTCAATAATTACGGGCCTGAGGGGAAATACAACTAGCTTTGGTTTGCCAACGAACTGTTGGCAAAGTTCACATTTCGCTACCCAGCTAGCTGCATCCTGAAATAGCGTCGGCCAATAGTACTTGGCCTAAATGATCTTATGTGCCATCACAGATGAGGAAACGTGACCACCGTGGGTTGAGTCATGAAAACACTTCAAAAAAATTATCTGTTGTGGCTTATCAACACACCATAAAAAAACATCATCGATTCCGCGTTTGTACAATCCCTCATCCCATATGACATATCGTGCAGCTATGAGCTTTACCACTTGCTTTTCCTTAGTGGTTATATGAGTTGGGAACTCTCCATAGGTGAGAAAGAAGGCGGTGTCAGAATACTATTCATCGTTGGTTGAGAAAAATAGAACCATAAGCAAAGAATACACTTTCTCCAGCTCACTTAGTTCTTCATCAACGTGAGTAGTTTGCTCCTCAGGTACCTCTGAGTCTTTATTTTCAGCCATTAGCTGACACAGGCCCTTGCCCCTTACCAACTTGGTTGGTCTGATGTCTAGATCATATTCTTGGACCTTTGAGATCCAATTCCCTTGAAATCTCCCTAACTCCTATTGAGTTAGGATAGACTTAACATTCGTGTCTAGAACCAATACTACTGTATGAGAATTCAAAATGCAGTAGTGGAAAAAATTTTTGACTTCTTTTACCATGGAAAAGGCGTGCTTTTCCAATTATGACATCTTCATTTCATGAGGCTTGAGAGGAGAGATCATGAAAGCAATCGGGGATTCAATATCCTCGGAGTTCTTTTGCATCAAGATAGCTGATACAATATGTGCAGATGCATAACTGTACATGATAAAGTCTTTGCTGAATTCAGGACACACCTGAAGAGGTGCATGAGTGACGGAGGTTCTTTATGTCTTCGAATGATGCCTTGCCTTCCTCAATCCATTGGAATGTTTGGGACCCTTTCATCATATTAGATATATGATGAGTCTTCTCAGCAAAATCAGGGACAAAGCGTTCGAGAAAATTTACCTTTCCAAAGAAAGAGTGAACACCAGTCTTGCTTGTAGGAAAAGTAAGGCTCTAAATAGCCTTGACTCTTTCGACATCTATCTTAGTTCCCTCTCTTCTGACAACATGTCCTAGCAGCTTTCCTTCAGTGACCCCAAAAACTAACTTCTTGGGATTTAGTGAAATCCCGTGCTCTCGGCATCTGACTCAAGACTTGTTCCAAATGATCATAGTGATCACTTCATTTTTTGGAGAACACGGTCAGGTCATCTAGGTAAACTATGATGACCTTTCCCATCATTCCTTTGAATGCAAAGTCCATTGCTCGTTGGAAAGTGGCACTGTCAATTGATTAAACCGAACGACATCCTACTATAGGTGAAGGTACCCCAAGGGGTGGTGAATGTCATGTCTTGAACTGATCTTCAGGTGTGACTTGAATTTGATTGTAGCCTGAAAAAACCGTCAAGCATGGACAACAACTTCTGAACCGGTTACTGCCTGTAGCACTTGATCCATTATCAGGAGTGGATAGTTATCCTTTAAGGATGACTGGTTCAAGTTGTGAAAGTCCATGCATATGCGTATTTCACCATTCTTCTTCCGGACAGGTACAATATTAGCAACCCAGGTACTGTGATGAATTGGAAAAATGATTCTTACATCCAGCATCTTCTGAATTTCAGCCTGGATGGTACCTGAGATCTTGGGGTTGTAATGCCTTTGCTTTTGACGAAAAGGCTTGACATCATCCTTGAGCGGGATGTCATGTCGAATGTCCTTGGGCTTGAAGGACTTCAGATCAGCATAAGACCATGCTAATACATCCATGTAATTTTTTAGCAGCTTGACAAATTTTTGTTTCTCTTCAGGCGTACAACACTTCCCTATGTTCACGGAAAGAGGATGTTCCGCGGTACCCAAATTGACGGATTCAGTTTTTGGAGAGGAGGAAGGATCATCCTGTCACTTTTTCTTTACAAAACGGTCATGACTGTCAAATAGGGAAACTAAACCTTTCAGAATCTTGTTTCCTTTGAGCTGTATCACTGTTTCTTTTTCAGATTCATGTGCTTGATTGGTGAGAGACTCATGACATGCATAATTTGATCCATCGAAATGAAGCTCTTTGAAATTGGCAGCTTTCTCCAGAAAAGTGATAATTTGGTTGTCATCATTGAACACTTGCCAGTGCTGTGAATTATCTGGCACACTTGGGTGAAAAACCACCTCAATGGTATATGTATCTATTTTTAACCCTAGGTGAGGGAGCATGAGAGATGCTGAGATGACCAATGAATCAACCATGTCATTTTGAGCTCTCAGAACTAATTTGATTGAGAAAGCATCAAAATCCTCGATGTTATCCCATACTGCATTGCGGTAGTGTCTGAGCTGGTCATTTTTTACTTGGTATATCCCTTTTACCTGATTGACAATCAACTCAGCATCACCTTGTACTTTTATATTCTTGATTCCCTTATCCTTTACAGATTGCATGCCAAGTAACAAGGATTCATACTCAGAAGTATTATTGGTATTGAAGAACTGTAACTTGAAAGAAAAAGGGAAAATCTCCTCCTCATGAGATATTAGAACAGCCCCAGTGCCACATCCACTTGTTGTGCAACTGCCATCAAACTGTAACATCCACACTTTGTTGAGATCCTCTTTTTGGATGAGAATGTCCATTTTATCTGATTTGGTGGACAAGAAGTAGTTTCCCATCCCTGATGGTTTGAAAAGAATCTGAGCCTTAGGGTCATCAGAGTTGGTGACTAGATATTTCTTTTGCGATTCTGGTTCCAATGTCTGCATCACTCTTTTGACAGGAATTCTGGCTTTGGACCAGTCCATATGAATTTCCCCACCAACTTCTTTACAGAAGATCCTCCCTAGCAGTATCCCGTAGGCTGTTGGAATATCAGCTACGAGAATAGTCATTTTTACCTTTTTCTTAGGAAATATTGCGAATGCAAATTACACATCCTTGATCTGACCAATCAATGGTACATGTTTGGTTTCCATGGAGTAGCATCTACCAAAAGGTTTAGTAAGCGTGAGGCCCAAAGCATGGGTGAACTTTGCTGGCATGAAATTATCAGAAGCTCTAGAATCAATTATACAGTTACTTAGTTTATGACCATTGATAAGGAGAGATAGGTAAAAAGGCTCAATTTTCCCTGACGCAGAAGTCGAGGTGACGTTTATGTGAGACGTAGGAGGTGTGGGAAGAATTACTTTTGGGGAAATGGGAGGAAGGACAATAGCCTAGCCTTAGATATAATTAATTAATCTCACAAGCTTCTCTGGGTTAGACTGAAGGTATTCAACCTCAGACATTTGGATCTTGGTCTTTTTAGCATGATCAATTATATCAAATGCAACCAAGGGTTGCGCTAACGAAGGAATGAGTCCTTCATTTCACGTTTGTGGAGGAGGATTACTAGACTTTACGGAATTGGAGGAAGGCTGGTATTGGAGGAGAAACAGGAGGAAAATGATTTCTTTACAAAAGGTTTAACCAGAGGTTGAGTAGGAAGGGGATTACCTCTTTTATCAATCGTTGGCGGTGGAGTTACCACGAGCCTTTTCCTTTTGTTTTTCATCAGCAATATTTTCTTCTTTTCCTTGTGAGTGAGTGAAAACTATGTGTATGATTGTCCACTCAGCATACCCTTGGGTACCCTCTTCTTCATTAGATTCCTCATCTTCGAATTCCATAGACTTGATAGTAGAGTCACAAGTCGGTTCACTGACATTTTGATCATCTTCGTCTTGCGACAAAGGTTCTTCGTAATTTGTATCATCTTAACTGGAGGGGCTTTAATTGCTAGCCTTTGAGAAGTAAGGTAAACAAAGCATCCTATGGGATAACCATGGAGCAGTAGGCCCAATTGCTCTTTAATAAGAGCAAGTCATTTTCCATCTTCTGGAACCAAGGTGGCTTGAGAAGAAGTTGATTTGAGTTAAAGCAGGTTAAGAAATGGCCACAGCTTGAGCACAAACCAAGTCTGGTATTTGTTCTTGTAAAAGAAGAAACTTACATTGCATTCACAAAGAAATAATTTTGATTCTCTAATGTTGGCAACATGGCAGGCAGCACACGGATGATTAGTGAATTAAATTGGGTGATAAAATTGTGCATGGTTTCATTGGCCTCCTTCTTCATGTGAGTGATTTTTGACAGTAACGCGAATGCATCTTCTAAAGGCTTGTACCTGTCTTCAAATGGAGTTCGTAATGTAGCCCAACTGGTGACGGATCTAGCTGGTAAATGCTGGAACCATTCTGATACAGGCCCTTACAAGGTCTCGAGAAAGAAACATACAGGTACGTCTTTATGAGTCACATCTAGAATACTGCATGATGTAATAAACGCAGCTATATGCGCGTCTGTGCTTTGATTCCCACTCTCATCAAACTTCAGGAAATTCTTGAGATTTCCATGAGTGAGGGGGTTGACTGGATGTGGAAGTGCTAGAGGACCCATGGCATTTCCCTATGGTACAGGTAGATTTATCACCATTTAAAACGTGGGAAAAAGAACACGAGAAGGGAGTCATGGCATCCACATAGCAAAAGAAACTGTAAATTGATGTCGAGGCACCCTGTGAAATCTGGCTCCTTCATGGAAGGTGAGACACTTCTTGCTGATCGATCCGCTGAACCTAGTGATGCGAATCATGCATGGAGTGATACTGAAATTGTACCTTTGAAGTAGATAAAAGATTGGATCAACTTCTCCATGAGCTCTTCTGCCATGAGTAAATTGTTCACCTGCCAGCGTATATGTTTAGATCTGTAACAATTAAGAGCAGATCCACAACAATATTTTTGTTTGTACTTGCTGATTTTTTTATTTTTCTAGCAAAAATCAGCAGCATGTAATTTTTTAATATTTAAATTTATCCTCTTTTAATAACAACCGATTGTGATTTTTTGAGAAAAGGTTAACAAGGATAAAAGTGGGTTAATTTAGAAAGCTGATTTTCAGATCTTTGAACTGAATTTTGCAAGGTTTTGAAAATATCAGAAAATGTCAGATTCTCAGATCTACGGAAATATACAAGTTTTTGTAAAAACTCAGTGAACTAAAAGCTCCTATTTGGTCCCAGATCTATGGATTTGTATAAGGAAATTTTCAGTTTCAATCACTTCTGCAAAAAAATTGATTTTTAACAAAGACTTAAAATTTGCAATCTGGTAGTGATTTTTACAGCTTTTTTAATTATTTCCTTAGTTTGATCCCCAGTGGAGTCACCAAAAACTGTTGGTTTGAAAATATGTCAGTTAGGTAGGTCATGGGGAAATAGGCCAACAGTGTGCAAGGCATAGCCCCTCTTTGAGACAGCAAAGCGAAACTGGTTTATTGCTATTCTATCAAGCAGGAATCTGTGCAAATCTACACTATTCTAACTTCAGGGGGTTTGGGATCTCATCCCAGTAGAGGTAGTTCCAACTGTGAACAGAAATGTAAGAGGGAAGGAACAGGGGAAGGTAGATCTGAAGGAAGAAAAGAAATGAATTCCAAGACAAAAAGGTCAGAAGGTTTATGCTTTGGGCTGGTAGTAAACAGAGCCAAACTTACTTGCATAAACAAACAAAGCAATACTGATGAACATATGATAATAATAAGAATGAATCCAACAGAATAGAAACATAGATCTAACTTAAGAAAGATTTGATGCAAATAACACATATATTGAGCACAAAGTCTTAACATATATATTAATATCTCTTCTGTTACAAGAAGGCACAAAGTATTTCTCTCTTCACCTCCTTTTTCATACAAAAATGTCCACCTGGAATACAACAAGTATTCCAGTATTTATAGAAGGAGAAGGAGAAAGAAGACAAAAGGAAACCAACCACTATTTTCAAAATATCTTACAAGATATTTACAAAATATCTAAAAAGTCAAAAGTTGACTTTGGTCAAAGTTTGTGGATGGCAACATCCCATGGTGCAACATGGATGATGTCATCATAAATGCCAACATACTTTTTAAATATTTTTATAAAAATATCGAAGCATACACAAGAAGAGAAACTACTTTTCATCATCTCTTTGCTTGAAAGGGGTGTCTTGCTTCCAATCAAGAGAGGCGATGTGACACTGAGCTCGGTACTCCATAAACTTGTTGATCATCGTTTGAAGTTGATTATGATCAGGACCCTTGAAATGGTCGCCAATAACTTCACAAGTTTCTTTTTCAGCCTTGAGCTTATCAGGTAGCCCGGCGTACTCTTCGTTTGCCTCAATCAAGTATCCAATGAAATCATGGCAAGCAAGAAGGTTATTGATAGACTCTCAGTCAAAAGTGACCTCTGGCGCCAAACCTTGGGTTGCGATATCCTTGAAGAGCTGGATTGTATCGTCTACCTCCCTCAAGGTGAATGTCTCACTGAGCATCTCTGGAGCCATCTTTGTAACCGTCTGCTCCATGTTGTATTTTACATCTAGGGCTTCCTCCTTGATTTTATCTATCCTTTCCAGGATATACTCCATTTGATCAACATGGTAATCTAGTGCAATGAGAGCTTTGTGGTGTGCCCGTGGGTGATCAATGACGTTGACCTTTAATAGGTCGTCAGCTGAGTAGTCGACCATTTCCTGAAATGTTTCATGTTGTAATCTGGGATTGTCCAACTCCTCAGAGAGGGATCCTGCTACTGCTTGTAGCTCCTTATTTTCTTGATCTATACTCTGATAGAGTCCTATGAATTTCTTGATTATTTCCTCACTATCTTTGAGGATTCGCTCTATCCAGGAGGATACTACCACTGCCTTGTTCACTGAATCTTGGCATATTCATTTATCTTGTCCTGACTGAGAACTTCAGTAGGCTCGGTGGCAGTCATAGGAGGAGCGTTTCCCATTCTCTACAAAGCTTGGAGGAGATGTTTGTTTTGCTCCTTTAGTATCCTCTTCTCTTCCTTTGCTTCTTGAAGTTTCTTGCAGAGGGCGTCTACTGCAGACAAGGCCTCTCCTTGCAAGCTCTCAGATGAGGTTCCCATCGTGACTTGAGGTCACTCTAAATTCTGTAGGAGATAGATCTTTCTTCTCTTTTGTGGGATCTGGATAAGCAAATCTCCATGACCCTCTCTCCTGAAACACTCTTAGAGAAGTGAGTTATAGCTTTTTACTTCTTGGGTCCCTTCTTCAGAATGACAGAGAAGTCCATGGGTGCTATGGGGACCTTTCTCTTGAGTTGACCCAGATGGTCAGAGATCCAACTTGGACTTATGGGAGAGGGAGTAGAGGGAATGGAAGAAGAAATTAGAGTGAAAGGGGAAGCAACTGAAGAGGCCTTCAGGGAAGAACATTGAGATACTTAGTGGTGGCATCGACAAGGAGTCCAACGCGCTATTGCTTGTGGGCTTGGAGTTACTACCGGGAGAAGAAAATGACATGGAGGTGGAAGGGATCTATAATTGGATGGAGGGAACACTGGTGAAATAGATCCGCAAGAGAGGAGAAGATGGAAGAGGTGGGAGATGGAAGGGAGGAAGGGAGAGAAGAAGAAACATCCATTGGGATAGATGTTTCAACGACGGAGGGAGGAGAAGGAGTGGAAGAAGAATGGTGGGTACCTCAGTGGTTGTAGCTGTGACCACATCTTGAGTGGATGTTTCTGTCCAAACTTCGGTGGTCTCTTCTTCTTTACCTGGAGACACCAGGTCGACCACTTGCTTCTCAGGAAGTAGTAGGAGGGATTTGAGGAGATTCTTCTTTGGTCTTGATTCTCCCTCTTTGTCTTTTCCTTTTCCTTTTAGCACTTGAGGTCCGGCCTTGGAGGTGCTCTTCCTGAAGGAGAAGTAGTGAAATCTACCCCGATGTAGGTGAGACCATTCTGTTTGCACCAATGCTCGGTGCACTGCAATGTGGGCTTGACCCTTTCCTGAATGGTCTTTAGTGCCTTGGCTCTGTCAATCTCTACAAATGGCCAATCGTCCCCATCCGTGTCAAGGTAAACTTGATCAATTTCTTGATCAGGTTCTTGGAATCCTTTTGGAACGATGGCCATGCCATAATGGATGATATCTTCTAGAGCCAGCTTGGAGTGATCCTTTCGCCTGATATCTATTTCATGTGTCAGGTCGATGTAGATGTCCTCGATCTCAGGAACATGAATGGGATCAATTTTTTCCTTTGGTAGGAAACCTCCGGTAATCGAAGGTAGGCCTGGCTAGGAAGTTGTGCTTTAGATTCAACAATTTAAGCTCGGCATACATTTCCCGTGCTTTTTCCAGTGTGGTATAGGTGTATCGGTCCACTGTAAGGGGGAATGGAGTTCCTCCCTTCTTTATCTTCATCCACCTCTCGTGGTATGTGATTATTTTCCTTGACAACTCCAAGAGAATCAGCTCGGGCCCTACATACCTTGGTAGTCTTTGTCGGTTCACCCTCAAAATTCAATGCTCTTAGATATGTGAATGTGGGGAACTATGTGAGACAATGCTCCCCACTTCTTTGTGATAGCAGTCATGACTCAGCACTTGGGATCCTCACCGTGTCTCATATTTGGCCTCAATAGGTAGATCACCTCATAGAAGAAGTGCTTCGTTGATTTTGGAGAACTGAGGGATGCTATTCTTGAGCCTTAGCTCTGGGTAGTATTCATATATTTTGACCTGGGACCTTACCCCGTTTTGAGCTAGGCCTGTGAATATCTCTTGTTCATGTTGTAGCATATACACCATAGGAATTCATATAGAACTTCCCAGTTGTCATGACTTGTTGAAGCTGATGGGAGATGGTGTCACTGATGATTTCTCCCTAGCCAAAACACGTTGCTTAGGCATATTCTTGCTCATGGTCTCTAAGTACCTCAGCATCTATTTATGGAAATGATGGGCATCAGGAAGTCTCAAATAATCATGCTCAGGAAGGTGATTGTATCACTCAGTTCCTCATTAAAATCACTGTGGTGTATGGTCTGAGGCAATCTACTAACCGGATCTTCTTGTTCTTTAGATATAGGTCATTAATCATTTGCATGCATTTGTCCTCATTGTCGTCTCCATGCCTTCTTTGTAGTCTTCTAGGCTTATGGTGACGTATTGCTCTATGATGAGGAATGCCTCGAGTTATTTCAAAATGATGAGTAGTGAGGTCAATGATCATCTTTCCTCTCCTTATCTTCAACACATCTTGTGTCTTTTTTATAGCATCGAACCACCAACATGATGAACTCGTTATTCATAGCACTTACTAGCAGCCTAACTGCAAATTCCAATCCACTGCCCACCAATTTGTTCATCCAGGGACCACTAGTTTCCTAGTTGGTTCTCACCCTGAAATCTTCCATATCAATGTGCCCAAGCTCAGAGTCTTTGATATCAACATCACTCTCTGCATATGAGTTAGGCATCCTAACTATCTGATATTTCTACTTCATTTCTTGTTTTGTCAACTTTTCTTTTCCTTTAGACTTGGTTGGCTTTTTGCATGATGAAGACATGTGTGAGCTCAAGGATGGTTATTGTTGTTATTTAAGGAGAATCAAGGAGGTCCATCACAGAAGAGCCATGTCAACCATCATATTATTCATAATGAAAGATTTGCAAAAAGAAGAATGAGTGATTATAAGGCTTAGGGCACAAGGCACAAGTTCATAGCATGTTGAAGAGGCTTGAAAAAGTTGGGCACACTTTTTGGCATGTCAACATGCAAAAAGGTGTGCCCATGTTGACAGGAGAAAAGTTACGCCAAAGGGAAAAAAAGGGAACACTTTTGGAGGAGTGTTGCAAAAAAGGTTTTAGCGCCAAGGAGAAAGGTGCGGGAGTGCGATTTTGTAACACACAACATGGCAGTGTTGATGTCATAGGAATCATGCGCCTGTACTTTAGAAAAATTGTTCTTAATTGTGCATTGAAAAGGATATGGTGTTGCATGGCTTTTCAGTGCACCTGAGGTGCAATTTCTGAAGATGTTGCAAAGGAGCTCTTAATATGCCAAAGGAAAACTACTTAGCGCAGATTTGGAGGACACAACATTCTAATGTTGATGTTGTTTAGGATGTGTCTGTGCCCATAGGAAATTTGTTAAGTGTTTATACTGGGTGAAGTTTATGGATATGTTGCATGCGGGGGCAGTGCGCCAAGGCAGCGACTTTGGGGAGTGTACAACATGTAAAGGACATAGTGCGCCAAAGGATAAATATTTTTGTACCTTTTTCACACTTTCTTCGATTCCTTTTCTCTTTCCATGACCTTTTCTCTCTCTCTCTGGTTTTGTAAGATGGTAGGGAGGAGAGGGACTTCTTGTAAGGATGTAAGCAGATATATAAAGGATGGTTCCTTCTGAGGAAGAGCCTTCTCAGATTTGTAGATCTGGAAGGAGAGGATAAGGTGGTTTCCAGATGGGTGGTTCATGGATTGGTAGTTGTATTCATTTTTAGATTTAACCTTTTAGATTTACAACAACCCTAAAACCTAACAATAACCAAGAAACAAAAACCACAAACAATAACAAGGAGTGGTAAAATCCACTTACCTGGTTTTATAAAGGATAAAATGATAACGTTGGGGTCCACAAACTCAAAAAACAGGCACGTGGGGACATGACAAGGATAGCTGATAGGCATAGAGGAATACTTTTCACAATTTTCAATTCGTGAAAATGACAGGTGTAAGTGCCTATTTTTAGAAAACCTAGCATTAATTATCTCACCAAATTTCTTTGGCATAGTTTTTAGAGTGTCAACACGGGTTTGGATGCGCCTTGGCACAAGTTGGTTAGCATCAACATAAAAGTTTTAGTTCCTTAAGTGCATATTCTATGAGCATGTAAACATGAGAATTTTAGCGCCAAAGGGAAAAACTTAGGGGCACAATTAAATTGGTATGTTGAAACATGAAGTTTTTAGAGCCAAAAGGAACTTTACTTACGCGCACATTTTGATGATGTTGACATGTCCGATTCCCTCACGCCTTAAGGGGCACATATTTTAGGCACAGGTTAGAGGATGTTGACATGTTATTTTCTACGCCAAAGGATTTTCTAAGGGGTGCATATTTCGTATGGTGTCGACACAATCATTTTTTGTGCCTAGTTCCAAAAGGTGAAAAATGTCAAAGTTCTTAAAACTTGATTTCTAGAAGGGAATTTTTAGGCCATTTTGAACGTTAATAGACCTCCTCAAGTGGACCAAAGCATAATTTTTGTATGGTTACCTGTAAAATTTTCCTTGTCAATTTTACAGGATAACACTTTCAAAACAAGCCAGCCTGATGTATGAGAACTTTCAGAACTAAATGAAGAAAGCCCCATACTCGGTTATCAAAGCCTTAGCCTGATCAAAGAACCTTCTGGTAGTGTCACCCTCCAAGAGCCTCATAATGTACATAGTGAAGGAATCATTTACCCTTATGAAATTATGATTACTGACCTTGAGGGTAAACTAAGGGCAATATGCATAGATGGGCTCATTCTTCTTATCTTCAATGAAAGTGAAGCCAAGCCACTCATGAGATGCTGCCAAGGTGTACACGAGATAGGAAGTCATGTAGAAATTTTTGGTTTACTGAACATTTTACAATTGTTCAATCAAGTTTCCACAGATAATCTCAGCCCAATTCATATTTTGGTTACCCTCGCAGATGATATTTATGAAAGGGCACATCCAAAAATGGAATTCATTAGTAGAGGGCATTCCCATAATTTGGGTGAGTAAGGTGATGATATCTGGTAGTTTTCCCTTGAAGTCAACCCTAAAAAATGCCTTAGAGAGTTAGGATGCTCCCTTCTTAGGGCACTTCAGCCATGATTTCGCCACTCTGAGCCTTATATTTCTCGTTGTCTTGATCAAATAGAGTCTGAGCTTAAGTGAGAGTGGGAACACTGGAGTCTTCTGTTTCGGGGATGCGCAGGGCAGCAGCGATGGCTGGTAGTGTCCAATCTTGTAATCAACTCGTCTTGCACTTTGACAACCTCCTTGGTGTGTAGATTGAAACTAGCCCCACAGGTGAGCACAGTGTCAGCACTTTGCACAGAGAGAGGAAAACCAACAGCGTACATGATTCCACTATCATTTATCATTTAAGCCATGGGAGTAGGGTTTTTACATGCTAATATACTCTAGAAATCATCAAAATCCAAATGCCAAACTTTGTTATCTCCAATATCGGGCACAAAAGTCTCCAAAGGGAACAAATGCTCATGCCCTTGAAATTTGATCTTCATTTTGATAGTGAACAGAGGAATGGCCTTCAAAGAACAGACTCATGAAAAATATTGGAAGGAGATACAGAAAGGTGGATAAACGACTCAATTTTGCAAAAATGTGGGCAAGAGATAATGAGCAGGAAATGTGACAAGTGCATAGACGGTTGCCCCTTTAAATAGCCATTCAGGAGAGAGAAGATCATAAATGCGTATTAATTATACCTTGCATCAACTCAAAAAGGTGAAATGTGGGAAAAGTGAAAAAAAACTGGCTTAGACGGTCTATGGAACATTGGGATGCGAAGGACACGAAGAACTGATTCAGCCGATGTGGGTGATGTGGGGAATCGGCAAATAGGAGACCCATGCATACCTGGGATAGATGGGCTGAAAAAGTTTGAAAAAGTTGATGGACAAGGACTTGCGGGGAAATTGGCCAATCAACGAACATGAGGCATGTAGGTACTTGGGACACAAGGGACAAAAATGTCCAACAGACCTGCAAATCACTAAAATGACCCCAAGAAACGGAATTTTCACCATCTCTTCGAATTTCTTACTTCACTAAAATACTATTGAAGGGTGCCAACTCAAAATTTTCAAATTTTTTAACTTTCAAAAGAGAGGAATTTTGAGGGGAACAACAGGAAGGAAGCTCAATTTCCAATGGGATGATGGATTTGGTTCCGAATACTAGGGAATAGGGTTTCACACCAGTAGGAGTGTGAATGGAGGTCCTATAATCCCAAATATAGGGGTGAATTTTCAAATGCCAATTGCGACCTATCTTACTCACCATATTTTCCATGATTCGAACCAATGTTTTGTTAGTGTCTTCAGCCTGCCCATTACCTTATGGATAATATGGCGTGGAGCACTTCAATTTTATTTTAAGTCGATGACAAAGTTCCTTCACTATCTCGTTCTTGAATGATTTTCCATTGTCAGTAAATATGGCTGTAGGAATGCCATACTGAAAGAAAAGGTGATTCACAATAAACATTGAAATCTGAGCTCCTATAACATAAGTCAAAGGAATATCCTCCACCCACTTAGTGAAATATTCCGTAGTTGTGATGATGTGAGTATGACCATCAGATGAGGTAGCGGTGATATTTCCTATTAAATCCAGTCCCTATTTGGAGAATGACCATGGGGTTGTGAGTAGCTGCAACGACTGTGATGGTGCATGGATGAAATTTCCATACTTGTGACATAGTACGCATTTCCTCACATTGTTGTCAAAGTATGTTTCCATAGTAGGCCAATAGTATCATACTCTCAAAAATTTCTTGGCTAGGACCATTCTATTTATATGGTCCCCACACACCCCTTCATGCACCTTTTTAATCTCTTAGACTGACTCTGCTACATCTAGACAATGCAACAGATTCCCGTCATAGCCACGACGATAGAACGTATCTCCTAAGAGGGTGTAACAAGCTATCTGGCGGATGAGGATTTGATTTTTTGAATGGGATATGTAAGGAGGGAAGGTTTTATGTTTAAGATAGGCATGGATGTGCACATACCATGGGTAATATGGACCAACAACTTCACAAGCCAAACATGATTCTGGCATGTCATACACAAGCTGGTGTAGATTCTCCACAAATAATAACATGTCATTGTTCTCTAGTGGAATTCGTAGCATAGAACCTATGGTTTCCATAGCGTCTGTGGATATTTTTTGTGCCCTTGGAATCTTCTCGACTGTGATATGCACAAAATACTCTTTCAAGGTTTCCGCTAGTTTTTTGTAGGGGATGAGTTTCACATTGTTGACTTTATATTCATCGTTAATTTAATTGATGATCAATTGTGAATCACCAATGATATTAACATGATGTATATCCCATTTGAATTCTAGCTTCATCCCAGTGATGAGTGCTTCATATTCCGTAATATTATCTGTAGAAGGAAAACCAGGGTGAAAATATTGAGGTATAGGGTCACCTGAAGGAGTAATTAATACCACACCTATCCCTGAATCATGAAAATCAAAAGATCCATCAAAGTGTACCTACCACATGATATATTCCTCAATATATATTAATGAAGCATCTGGCAGATCCAGACTCACAGGCTCTGTTGCTGGTAACGGTGCTTCTACTAACTAATCAGCGAGTACTTGTCCTTTTACTAAATTTTGATGTACATAGTCAATGTCAAATTTCCCTTAGTAGGATGATCCAATTATCCATTCTAGCTATAAGGGAGAATTCTGAAAATAGGAAGTTAAGTGGGTCAACTTTGAATATAAGCTTGGTTTTAGTGTTCAATAGGTAGTGGGGAATTTTTTGGAAGGTAAAAACTACAACAAAACAAGATTTTTCAATATGGGGATAGTTGAGCTCATAAGAAATGAGATTACAACTAAGATAGTACACATATTTTTCTTTATGGCCGAGGTAATATTGAGAAAGCAACACACCAATAGCAAATTAAGTTGCAGAAATATACAGCAAGAGTGGCTCACAAGGAGTTGGAGGCATGAGGATTGGCTGATTAGCTAAGTATTTCTTAAGCAAGGAAAAGGCCTGTTATTGCTTTGGTCCCTAAATAAATGCAACATGATTTTTCACTATATGGGTGAATGAATGACATTAGTCAGCAAGTTGGGAAATGAAGCGATGAATGGCTTGTATTTTTCCTTGCAAGTTGCACAGTTGTTTGATGTTTTTGGGAGGAGGCATTTCAGTAATGGTGATAACTTTAGCTGGGTCTACCTCAATCCCTCTTTGTGATACAATGAATTCGAGCAAATTTCCTAATAGTATGCCAAACACACACTTCTTTGGATTTAATATTGCTTTGTATTCCCACAGACGTTCAAAGATACGCCGCAAAATCGCAAGGTGATCTTCTCTTGTATTGGATTTCCTAAGGATATCATCCACATAGTCCTCCATGATGTCATGAATCATATCATGGAAAATCACAATCATTGCCCTTTGATAATTTTCTCCTACATTTTTAAGGCCAAGGGTATTACCTGATAACAAAAAGTCCCCTAGGGTGTTGTAAATGTTGTCTTGTGTTGATCCTCATATACAATTTTGATTTGATTGTAGCTTGAAAATCCATCCATAAGAGAACATTTCATATCCTCTAGTTGAATCAACAATCATATCAATATTGGGTAATGGGAAATCATCCTTCCGACATGCCTTATTAATGTCTCTAAAATCCATATAGATTCTTATCCTGAAAAAGTTTCTTTTTTATGGGGACTATGTTTGATATCCATTCCGAGTAATTAATAGGTCAAATAAATTCTGTTGCTAGCAATCTTTCTAGCTCTTCTTTCACTAGAAGGGCCACCCGTAGATGCATTTTTCTGAGCTTTTTTTTTATTGGCATGGCGTCTGCATGCACTACTAGGTTATGCACTACCAAATTTGGATCCAAGCTTGGAGTATCCTTACAGGACCATGTGAAATTCCCATAGAAGCATGGTGAATTTTTTTTTGTTCTCGTGCTGAGAGTGAAGCTCCAAGTTTGACTATCTTTGGATTATCGTCTGTTCCAATATTCACATCAATGGTTTCTTCTACTGGAATTTTTGACAAATCCTCCATACACATAGGATCATAAGAAAGATTGAGATATTCTTCCAAGGGCATCTGTACAAGATTTTCACCCTTGGTGTGGTCACTTTTCTTTTCCATTTAGTTTTTTTACTTGTTTATTAGCTAACACCTTAAAGAGTTTTTCATTGTGTGACTTAGACTTTTGTTTTTTCTTAGGCTTTTTGTTGGAATTTTTTTCCCTCGCTTTTTCTCAAGTTTTTCTTACCACAAATCTCATCTTCCTCACCAAAACTACGCACATGTATCTAAGTCAATGTAGAAATCCTTCTTATGGTCTCCAATCGGAATTGTATCTCAAATGCCCATGAATTTTGAAATGGCTTCATCATTTTCAAAGAGATCCAGTGGCATCATGACGTTTTTGGTCCCATTCAAAAAGGAAAGGGTTAAAAAGGTAAATTTTAGGTTCAGTAGAGGTTATGGTAAGGATAGCGGTATCCAAGAATAGGTTTGTGGAGGTAAGATCCTCGTATTAGTTATAGTGGGAATTTTTGTCATTGTCTAAATAATCAGATCTATCTTCACACTCAGAAAAACTGACATCTTGATCATTCGGGTGTGATCCATAGGGTTAGATGCCGACACCATACCTTTCTATCTTGAAATTTGGGAGAGGAACTAGTTCTCTCAGTCCTTGCTCATTCTTTCCACATCCTCGACCCTTGTATCCCATCGAATACATCATTTTGCTAGACTTATCATACTCAATGATTTGGTATCAAGTTTGTTGAGTATCTTCTGGTAGCCAAGTTGTAGGTGGATCCAAAAATTTCTCTTCAGTGAGAAACCATCCAGGTAAAAATGACCTGATAGTTCACTCATCTATAGGCCATCTGTAATGATAGTTGGGTCGACCTCGAGTTTTAGTTTACAATGATAGGTTTGAAACCAAAATAGCTTGTTGCACATTATACTCTCCACAACCATATTCCAAAACATTCATCTCTCGAAGAATAAAAAGTAGATGTTGATGTGGAAGCTTCTCGAGCGGAAGAACTTAGCGAATCTGAATATAATCATGACTTCATGGCTTCGAATTGAAGAGGAACGAATATATCAGTAGAGGGACATGTATAGGAAACCCTTACGCACAAAACTATTGACAACTCTGCAGTGCGCAAAGGGCTCTGAATCTCCTTGTATTGTGATAGTGTGTCCCTCATTTTTCAATTTGATGCATTGGTGGAACGTTGACGGCACGGCTTGCATAGCATGAATCCATGGTCAGAAAAGAAGCATATTGTATGGAAGTTCCAAGTCTAATACATGAAACTTCTTCTGATCACAAGTGGGTCCTACTTCCATGGGTAATGTGATTGTGCGAGATGATTACCTTTCCATGTTGTTATAAGCGGTTACGGTAATGATGTGGGACTCAAGATATTCTTATGTATGTCCCAATTGCTTTAATTAATTTCAATGTGCATATATTAAGCCTTGATCCATTTTCCACAAGCACCCATATTATCTTTTGGCGAGTAACGAAGACCTCAATATATAAGGGGAGATTATGCGTTGGATCTTCAATAGGGATCTCCCTAAGATTAAAAGAGATATACTCAGTTGGTATAGTGTGAGCCACCGCCACTTGAAGATGTTAATTATTGACTTATAGTGGCACTCCTAACTCTTGAAGATTTTTTTACAAGATGTCCTTATGTACATTTGATATTTTAACAAGATCCAATATCAAAATCTTGGTAGATGTCTTCTCGAGTTGTTCTAAGAGGTTGTACCTATCATCTTGTAGGGTTGATTGAGAGAGTTCAGGAATAACAAGGTGAGCACACCTTGTTACCGTAGCACAATCCTTTCCTTTTATTCAAATGGTGTTCACATGGTCACTAGGAGAATGGACACATCCAATGAGTGAATCATAATGAATATTGTCCTTCTTGATATATAGATAATTCACTGCTTTGTAACTTTGGAATGACTCTCCTCAATCTGGATTTTTTTCATCTCACTTACTATGTTTAGGGAATGGCTCTTTGAATATTCCCATCTTTTCTATCTCCCCATTGTCGATGAGGTCTTGGATGTAGTGACGAATTCATAGACACTTTTCCGTTTTGTGTCCCTTGACATGATGTAATTCACAATAGTCATTATCTTTGTACCATGATAGTTTTGGAGAATTTTCATCAAATGGTTGTGTCATGGGATAAATCACCATGTGAGCCAAATCTAATTGCTTCAAAATGGCCAAAAAAAAGGCTCAGTGAAAGGAGTGAACATTCTACATTTAGGTGGTGGTTTAATAGGTCCTTTGGTTAGTTTAAAAGGTTGACCAGTTTGAACCGTTTGCACACGTTTGGAATATGTGATCTTGTCTCCCATCACGTTCATGTTTTTGTTGAATTTTTTCAGTCTTTTCCATAAGTTTTGCATTTTTGTTATCCTTAGAGTGTGGTTTAATGGTTCCTTTGGCAATAAGGGATTTATCTATTTGAACACCCTTTTCAATAACCTCTTCGAAGGTGTGAACACAATGCATTTGTAGATGAAAATTGATGTCTTTGTTGAGATTGGGCACAAAAATACTCACCAACTATTTTTCAAGGGGATGTACAAGTGAGACGACTGGATATCCCTCTCCATCTTTACAGGAAGATAATGAATGTCTTGTTAGGATGTTGTTTAGTGCCACACAAGTCCGTTACGGTTATGTCACTTTCTATGTTATATGAGAAGTGTCGTACAAATCTTTCTACCAGTTCAAGCCATGTAAAAATAAACCCACAGGGTAATCGAGTGAACCATTCCAAGGCTTGGACCTCGAGACTCTTTGTAAAGAGTCATATGAGGTAGTTGTCACTGCAGGTCACTTCTTGGCATGCCATGTAAAAATATTTCACATGGTCTTGCGGGTCACCTTTCCCTCCATATTTTTCAAATTTTGGCATGTCAAACTTTTTAGGGAAGGGTTGAAGCGTCATATTTTTATCAAATGGATAGGGACATAGCTCTTCATATTGATATTTTCTGCTATTCCCCACAGTACTCTCTTAGAGGCTTGTAAGTGTCACTTTCATAGATTGCATTTCTTGAGCGAGTAATTGTTCTTTAGTAGGAGAAGCCAGGATATATACACGATTATGTTATGTATTGTCTTCTCCTTGATTATCCAGTTGAAGTTCACTAATTTTGACCTTAGGTTTTGTTTTTTTTATACATTCTTGTTTGTTTCCTTTTGTACATGAGATATTAACAAAGCCAATTGTCAACTAAGGTTGTTTATTTTTTGTTGAATCGTGACTTCTTCTTCGAGAGGTTCCTCTTCTTCTTCTTGCTGTGCAGGTTGTTAAACATTTTTATGTTCTATTCTGACTTTATGTGGTAATTTAAGGAAAGGTATTATATATCCCACTGCATTGTCGCTTTCCCATGTTAGAAGTAGAAGCATGTCCATGTGTTAAGATATCATCCATGTTAATAAGAGGTTTCAAATCATCTAATTAACATTATTTGTAAGTGGGATTTCCTCTTCTTTGATAGGAATTTTGGCTCCCAACTCCACAACTCGTGCCAGTTGCCGCTCTTTGTTTGCTAAAAAGGAATTCATCTAACAAGGTGGGGTCGAAGTCAAACTTCGCATGTGGTGATTACAACTTGTCACCACTATGATCTATCATTTCTTCTACTTCATTCTCCATGGAGAATAAAGGCCCAAGATCATGGCTAATAAAAGGGTTTGACCCTTGTTTGTTGGAGGCTTCCCAAGTTTGCATTTTTCTTTCTTCCAAAGCTTGCTTTTTTATTCCTAATCTTGTTCTAGGAGCCATGACATGTAATAGTTTCACTAAGGTATATGTGAGTGTGTTTAAATATTTTTATCAAACCTAAGTGAAAAAATGAATGTCAATAAATTAAGGTATGTTATGAATGTCAAAGAATCAACGTGACAAAATAATTTTCACTTAAGTGAATTAATCACATAATGTTGAGTTTTAAACTAAATAATAAAATGAATTACTTCCTAAATTTATCTTCGAAAAGGTAGTTAGTGTCGTAGGATGATTAAGAAAATTTCCCTACTTATGTCGAGTTCAAAGAAATGAACAAGGCGTAAGTAGTAACAAGAAGTTAACGTGACCTCCAAACAAATTATACTAGAAGAAATCCCAAATTCAATCAAGACCTATATTCCAAAGGGTGTTGGTTACGATTGTGAGTGACACAACAATTTCATCAAGATATGTTAACCAAAATTTGTGAGAAAGTAAGGTATTTATATCAAGATGATATTGATATAACACGCACAAGTGGTAACACTTAACACTCTTCAGAATCAAGGCAATAATTGAAATCAAACTAAAGCGATAGTATACCTAGGAATTGTTGAAGTTTATATAGCGTAACCTTTCAATATAGATATTTAGGCCAAGTTTACAAGAAACAAGACTTAAATACTAAAATTTTAGTGGTACGATATAAACAAGATAACCGTTCAAAGAAGAATCAAAGCGATGAACCAAGCCTAACTACGATGATGATCTTGACTTTGGTATCAAGATCAAAAAGGATACCAATGATATAAAAATGTCTCTACACACTTCAGACGTTTAACAACCCATCCGCAAACATGGATGGACATAAATGGACAAAAACATGGTGAAATAATCAATTCATAAATCAAAGGTAGTAACTCTAATTTTGATCAACAAAGCGTCAAAATAAAGTGAAGGAAGTAGATCAATTGGGGTTGAAAACTGTTTGCCTCACTTCGGTAGAGTTTCACCTCACCTTAGGGCAAGTGAAAAACTAAGCAACAAGTAATGCTTCACACATTTCATGATGAACAATAGCTCTCAATTCAAATTGGCTTTGATGTGGTCAAAGTGGGCTCCTAGTCAAAGATAGATTCCTGGTTGGTTCACTCAACTAGGTGTCACAAGTCATCTAAGAGCAAGCTCGATTTACCAAAAAAGTCACATTGACTAATTTGGGAGTATCTTGGCTTTACTTTACCCCCTTTAAGCATAGTGGGAAATAAATTTTTCCATCGTGTACTCTCATTGGGGTTGCGATATGGACGACTTATGACACTAAATCTCATGTGTGTACTAGTCAAGTGGGTTGTGCAGAGAACTTCCTATTTCGTCCACAAGGTTCCCTCTTGCATGGACTACTTTGAATTTCCTAGGACCACCCCCCATTGTTGTAGCTTAAGGCTTATGCAAATGAGGTTATGTCCTAGTTTTAAGAGGACGGGACATACCCTTGTCCAGACTTACAAATACAGTGTGTTGATTGTGGTGTTTTTTTATCTTGTTTTAATTTGAATGTGGTTTGATTGAACACCTTCTGGTAATCTACACGGAATATGTATTAGTAGTTTAATTTTTTTTCAACGCCACCTTTTCTTTGAAAAACATTTTTTTTGGTTTTGCAAAATAGATTAGTAATTTTCCATAAAAAGAACAAACGTCGTTTATTATTCTCAAGATCACCCTAAGACGCAAGAGAATATCATACGTGGTGTAAAATCTAGGAAATCAACAAATGGAAATACTTAATTCAAATGTGAAACATATCTTTGCTCAATTTGGACATTCAACACATTCTCTAAGCAATAAAAGACATAGGAATTGTTTCTCATTCCCAAGAGCACCCCAAAAGACGTGATGGAAGAGCATATGCGACCTTAATCTTATAATTAAACATGTAATGTTTATCCAATGTCTAGTCTAGCATATCCATGCAAAAAAAACCTGTAATGATGTTAGCACCTTATGAAATATTTTTTTTTTAAATCTTAAATTAGCATGCTAACTCGGACTGAAGCACCTGCACGTAGTTTAGGATATGTGCGCATGGGTTAGGGTGGTTGTGCCCCTCTATGTAAATTTAAATCTCCAGTGTGCCCATGCCACCCAAGAGATGTCATGTGCCAGGATATTGGCGTGTGCGCCAAGGTATAGGCATGTGCACTAGGGTTAGAAAAAATGTAGTATGAAAACTTAAATAGTGCACCCGCGCCACCCAAGAGTTGCCTACGTCAGGGTATGCACGTGTGCGGTAGGGTACAAAAATAGAAAGTGTGTGCCAACAGAAGGGTACGTGCACCAAGGTTATGGTGTCTACACTAGGGTTAGGGTATGTGCGCCAGCCTGACAGGTTTCCAACAACAGTAAAGGTACAGTACGAAACAGGGTGTGTGCATTCTAAAATGTGTGCCTACGCTTGGTTTAGTGTGCCTATACTAGGGTTTGTGTACCTGCACCAATCCTACAATAAAAATATAGCTAATGACACAAAAAATCTCAAAATACTCCAAATTTTAGTATGTTAGCTCGAAATTGACAACAACCCATTAGAATTAAAGCTCTAAATGAGATCCTACTAATGTAATATTAGCAAAAATCCTAATAAATTTAACATTATTTCCCATATGTGTATATCAAGGGTTTACCAAAAACTTGAAATAACAATAAATTTTGAACTAGAGTGTTAAGGGACTAAGGATTGGGTCCCACCGGGTGTGCCATATGTATGCATGTAATAGTTAGTCATGCAAGTAAAGTTAAAACTAACACCTAGTAGCTTCAATACAATACTAAACTAAACCTATGCATCATCACGCTAAGAGCTTAAACAAAGCTAATCTATCAACATTTCTACATTAAACATGAAATGGACATTTCAAGCTAATATGCTAAATAAACTAACTTCTATCTCTTATTGAATGCTAAAAATAAGATGAGATTGAACCTAGGTAGACCTATAGCAATCAAAGATTTGATTATGTGCTTGAAATCCCAAGGTTTCTAATAATGGAGTCTTGTCAAATCATGGCTACAAGACCATTTGGCATATCTCCATATGACTTCAAAACTTGGGTGGATGAATACAAGAAATGGAGAAGGAAAGCTCTTCCAATGGAAGAATGCTCAAAGATGATAAATCGCTATAGTGTATGTTCTATGCTTGTTTAGGAATGTAGGTGTAAATAGAAAGGTAGGAGGAGGGATCCTTATATAGCCTATTGGATAGAAGAATCTCTACATCCCTCTTCATGTGGGATAAATGGAGAGGTTGGGCTAGTTGTGGATAAAGAAGGTTTAGAAAGGGTTGAGTGAACCTTACGAGAGTTTAGTTTGTCCTTTAAGTGACCCATGGGGTTTGAGGGGCTTTATTAATTAGCCAAAATGATTAACTAATAGGTGTGCAAGATTATAGAAGATTTTTAGAGGAATAATTAGCATGATTTAGACTATGAGAGGGATTTAATCAAATAAATGATGATTTATTGATTTAATGGAAGAGGAAGATAATTAATTAATAATAATTAATTAGTCTAGAAAGAAAGGGGGATTAATTAACGGAAGGTTCTTAATTGGTGTAATTTTTTGATGGAAGGGTTAATTATATAGCTAATTAACAGTGATAGAAGAAGAAGTGTGATATAATTGATGATATGTCATCAATTTGTGGGAAAGAGGATAATTAGCACAATTTAGGTATTTAAATTGCTTGGGTTAAATTATAGGTGTATACACTAACAACACATGATCCATGCTGGCAGAGATAACGAATATGACGATTAACATACTCGGTTTTGTACTTTATGGGTGGCTCATGAATATTTGAGTGAATGGGCTCAGAAGGCCCATCTAACATAGCTCCATCAACTGTTGGAGGATAATCTCCCTTTGCTTCCTCTATGACGTTTGTGAAATGCGTAACCACCGTGTGATGTGAAGGTTCTTGTATCTAGGGAGTACAAGTGCATAACTATTATCCCAACATAAAATATTAAGTATTTTGCAAATGAAGTAATGTTCACATATTCAAATACTACCATCATGGAATGCAAAGAAACCTATGTGAAAATACAACAATTTTATAATTGTTATCCCAACAAATGAAATTTGGTACATTGCTATGGTAAACAATTAACGTTCATAAAGTTATATATTACCCTCTCATTATTTATGTCTTCCCTAAAAACATAAGAACATATTGTGAACATGGATTGACCCATGTTGCCGAGCTTTTGCATGTTTCATTCATGTGCGTTGTTATAACCATAATTGAAGTGGTGCATTGTAAAACAAGTTAAACTGAAAAAAATGGTGCACAAACTTATTTATTCATATTTTTCATTCATATTGAGAAAATTGTGAACAATAAATGATTTTTGATGAAGTTAGCCGCACACATTATTTTTCAAAACTAGATACTTTGACTCTAGATGTTTTTGAAGTAAACATGAAATGTGAATTATAAGTGTGTTACAAGACAAGATAGGATTAAAGCATGATATATCCACAATTCTTGGTTTATCAACCAACACTATATGTTATATCATCATATTATCCACAAAATATATAATATATATGCTAGAGAAAATTCACATAATATTAGTTATTCATAATATAATAAATAATGTATGTCTACCATTACGCAAAAAGGAAATACATTGTGTACATATATCATATTGAAATGTCTTCCATGGAAAGTGCTAACAAAGCTGCCACTTCTCAGTTTATAGTGTCCCTAGACACTTGACATACATCTAACCTACCTCTATTAACTTTTACATGCACATATGAACATTTCACAAAGCGAGATAAACTCTCTAGCACTTGAACTCGAAGAATTGAAAGATTTACATTGTTACATTGGTATAAATATGTCATTTGTTTCACAAGCAAGCATATCGGGAGAAAACACACAAATGTTCCTGATCAAGGGATCATTTTTGAAATTTCCCTAAACATCCCTAAATGGTGTCAATGCAGAATATCATCTCGAGAGCTTTCCAACGACTATGAGAATGCGAAAAAATGGACAACGGGAGCTCTAGATATGTTCGGTCAAAGTTTAGATAGTGGAAAAGTCAACTCTGGTCAACTGGTCAATATTGGACCAATCACACTGTGACACATTGCTTGCCAACACACATCGAATTCACTCGATTTAGCTATCAGGAGATGACAAGTGGACTACATGATGACCGAGTTAATTATTTTTGATACCCCATGGTATGGGTCGAATTTTTATTTACTTGGTAAGTCCACTACACATTATTCCCAAATGCCACGTGTGTGTATATGTATATATATATATATATATGTTCAAACATTAGTATAAACTGCAATATTCCACCTTACCCACATAACTCTCCTAATTGCTAACATACTATGCTTCCACGTGGAGGAGAAAAGGTGGTGAAGTGGTTGAGATGAGGGCGGTTAAGCCTAAGGTGGTCCATTGACCACTATACATTTGTGTGGGAAAAGGCTTTAAAGCCTTAAAAAAATTACATCCCACCAAATATGGGATTTAATCCCATTTTAACAAAAAGACACCCATTATTTGGGGATTTAATCCCATTAAAAATGCAAACCGCCCTATATGGGTATGCAATCCCATTAATTTTGCTACGGGTGAGGCTAAGGTTTAAATATAGCCTAAAGATAATTTGTATTGTATTTTTTAAGGGCCCTATTTTTTGTATAAATAGGGAACCCATTCTATTGTATGACACACACCCTAAACTTATTATTTGTTAAGCTTATTATGGGGACACACATTAGTCCGAGAAGCTTATTATTTTTTAAGCTTATTTGTGAGAAGTGTCAACAAATATTGTTTATTGGCCTATTATTTTAGGCAATAGTAGATGAAATATTTATGATTGGGAGTAAATTATAAACTACCCAATAGGCCCATTGAGCCACACCAATTACTTGTAAATCTTGGACTGTCGACCGGAGTGCTAGCGTCGCATTGATAGCGTCGGGAAGGCCGATCGAAGCCGAAGGATATTGTGCATCAAGAAGGTGAAGAACAATTCAATTGATCATCGGAAGTTTTTGAAGAACTGGTGTACTGATAAGCAAGTAAAATTCCATTAGGTTTTCTTGTGAAATTACTATTGTAACTTACAAGTTTTGACTAGTGGAATGGTTCGACCACAAACCCGGAGAGGTAGGAAATTGCCAAACTCCGTAATCAATATTTGTGCAATTTTCTTTATTGTCTTGCATTAATTTTTAAATTGATTACTTACAAGGAGTGAATTGTCGGCAAACATTTAAAGCCTATAAGGGTCCGAGAACAGGTAGTAATAATCTAATTATTTTCGGATTAGTTCTAAACATCATTGCGTATCACTTCCTCAAGACCCAATATCAAGGCCCTTATACTCAGCCTGGTGGCAGATCATAGTGGCATTTCTGACAATTGTACCTCTTTCTAATATATTACTTCTATCAGGGTCATATAATATGAATGATGAACATGCAATATTTTTGGAGGTATTCAACACTCCATGAATTTCCAATCTCCAAATGGAAACCATGTTTACTTTTACAACGAACAAAAATATATCGTAAGCAAACAACAACAAAAATTAGAATGAACACTTCAAATTTGAATTTTCCAATACAACCATGTCTATAATTTAACATATGATAAGGCCCTAAAACATTTTCTACTGACTTTGTTCATTAATAATGATTTCTTATTAGAGATTCAATGGAGTTAGTACTTTTTCTAGGGACATACACACTAAATGAGTTAACATCATGTGTTCGTGAGAAACTTCTGTTTGGGAAACATTGTATTAAAACATTGTATTCCTTACAATACTAAAACTTTGTATTTCGTATGTTAGACTAAAGTGGGAATATATTTTGGAATATATTGGAATCGTAATCATGAGTTTGGTTCTAACATATAATTAATACAAGCACATTTTATAATAATTTTTTAAAAATATGTTTTCCTATAATTATGAGTTTATAAATGTTATGGGTAAACATTAAATTCAAATAAATCACTTAATAAATTGATTAGTCTATTATGAATAGATAGATTTCAATCTATTTACAATATCAATATCTATAAACATTTAATTAGGGTTAAAATGGGTGTGGAATAATAAATAACATTTGATTAGTTTTCAAAACCAAATAAAAAAGAAATATCTAGTAAATAGGGTTTAGATTTATTATCATCCAAGATAGATTTTAGATTTATCATGTTCTTGGGAAGTGACAAGAAGATGATCATCCAAATCTTGTAGTACAATTGATTTTTATGAGACACAGAAAAACTAGAAAACTTACATTTATCATAACCAACAAGTGTATATTGTACACTTGATATTCCAAGTAATATTTTGCACTTTAATTCAAAATATGTTATTATGAGTAGATTTTCTAGAAATGAGGGGGCTAAAAACTCTCTCAAGTTTCTAAAACTTCATTATAATCAATGGTAAAATGTAATTCTTTATCTTTCCCTAAATGGGATGCTGAAGTTTAAAACCATAAGGAAACAATAATATGTTTTGGGGTTTTCATTTTATCAAATAGAATAATATTTCTTGATATTTAATAATTCCATCAATAGCATATAGTATTTCGAAAAACATTCCAATAATTGTTATAGTTTATTCACTAAAAAACCATTGTAATGTATATCTAGTATTAAAATTACATGCTTCAATGAGTACTCAAATTTTCTAGAATTAATTCCTTTTCAAAAAATATTGATTTTCTATATTATGTAGATTAAGTAGGGTACATGTGCATCTCTATATGATTTGAACTCATATTAGAACACTATTGACACACAAATAAACAAACTGGTATATGACTATAAAAAAATGTGAATAAGGTAGACCAAGGGTCACATGGATAAATTTCGAAGAGAACGGGGACTCTTTTCTCATAAACATGTAGTTTACCAAAACCTTTTGGACTTAAGTTCCTTGTCAAGTGCACTGACCTAGAAAAAGTCTTAAGAACTACACAAGATAATTAAATAAATAAATAAATAATCAAAAGGGGGCCATATGAATACCATAAACGACTGGAAATGATAATTGCACCAATACAATCCTAAATTGGACAAATGATCATAACCCATACTTAGTGAATTTGACATGAATATTTAAATATTTTTAGACCTTGTTAATTTTTCCTTTTTTAACTAGACTTCACTTGATTGGTTTCAAATAACCCTGAAGACATTTCATTTGAGGGGTTGTGAAGATTTTATAAAATCGTTACCATTATGCATTTGGTACCTAAATATAATTTTAACATAAATGAATTTTAATAATCTAAACTTGTTATAAAATATATAAACATTAGTAATTTTAAAAATATAATCCATAGAAACACATTTTAATACTATGGAAAACATATTTAATCCAATGCAAAACATATTTAATATTTAAGCTCGTGTGAATCAAGAATATATTCAAACAACAAAATGAAATATATTTAAGTTGGTGTGAATAAACATTCGACAAAAATTAAATGTTTATATAGGTTTTTTTCAAACATGTCATAAGTTTTTTAGTACAAAACATATAAAAGCAGTAACTATTTTTTTGTTGTTTTTAGCAGCAAACTTGGAGTTGCTTCCATGTGCAATCTTTTTTGCACAATTTTTTGGATCTATCGCGGTTTTATGACCGGAACTCCCATCTTCCTCAATTTATGGGGAGGCTCATACTTCTGGGAATCCTCCATCGTGTCATAAGCTAGATTGTATCCATGTGAATGGGAACCTATAGTGTAGAACTTAGACAAATAAATAACTGAAGTTTCCAGAAAATTGAGCCGGGCTTTAACCATGTTTACAATTTTCAGTTTTGGCGGCTTATTTGTTGATGGTGGTCTATGTAGACCACAAATTTGGACCTCTTGAAAGTTTCCTCCCTTTGAAATTTGGGTTGTCAACGTTATCCAATGGATTTAGGATGAATAGAACTTCATGTGCATTCATTTTCTCTACAAAAGAGAAACTAAATACAACAACACATGCAAATAAAAATATACAATTAACATTAGTACGATACATGAAAAATCTAATATACGTCATCCAATATGATAAAATAATCACAACATCAGAAAGCTAATATCCATGACAAATTCAAGTATCAATAAATGCCAATGACTATCCTTCACTCAAAATGCACCCTCCCATAATATCACAACCATCCATTGCAAAAGGGACAGTTGCAATATTATGGGAGGGTGCATTTCTAAGTGGAGGGTCTGCGGGTGACTTTAAAAACCTCTTCTCAACATAGTATACCACCCAACTATCGATGTGGAATCCTAAGGGGAAAGCCCCTTCATCACACAACGATAGTTGGGCATATCGATGTGGCATCCTAAGGGGAAAGCCCCTTTAGCATGCACTGATTCATGTCTTTGCAGAGGCACTTTCCTACATATGCCAAATTGAGTTTGAGAGTATGATATTCACATAATTTTTATAGCTTCAACTTTCATCATAAAAATATAAGTAATAAACAATTTTCTATATACAAATGATATATGCACATTACCATTATCTACAAATATAATTATTAAGGAAAAATCAAACTTACTCTAATGTTATTCCATTTAACACAACTAATATCTCTCAATCATATTAAGAAATTACTAAATTTTTATAATTAATTATATCAAAAAAACATACTAAACATATGATAAACATACTAAATCAACTAACATCTAAAACTGCCATACTAAAGTAGACAAGAGTTAAAATGAATAAGGATCCAACAGTATGGTAGACCTTCAAACACTCATCCTCACTCCTATGTCTATCAATATTAGAGGTTCATTTATTTTCAGAAGCTTATGAAAAATTTGTGAAATAGTAAAATCCCATATTATATAGGTCTATGATGAAATCATAAATGGGTTCTCCCTCAAATTAAACACAACTGGGTGTCCCTCATTTTTAAATTGTAAAATGTTCCTCTTCTAATGATTCCCAACATCAAAGGTCTTTCACTTTGTTAAAAGGGATGCACACTCTTAATGAGATGCCTTGGGAAAAATGTGAAGCAAAAATTCCAATCATGAAATAAAATGTTATTCACAGATATTGAGATTCAAAGTACTATTTTAGATAAACAGTTTCATATGTTTGTGTTTCTTTATGCTTTCTTTATCTAGTTGCATTCTTTACTGTAGTCTTGAAGTTAAAAAATGCTTACGCATGTAGGATATATCAACCCCATTTTCCCCACTTCCAACTAATTTGAGACAATAAATAACCATTTTAATATTCCCCTTTTTGTAATATTCTTCAATATTAATTAACTATCTTTTTAGTTGTTACCTCCAGATTTCATCACATAGTGTATTAATCCTAAATTAATTAAATGGAGTAATCTAATTAGCTTATATAGAGTTGAATAAATTGTATATGAATTTCATTAATTTAGACCACATTCATTTACAATTCAATAATAGAAAATATCATATCATAGTGTGCTAAAATGATAAGGCAAATAAGAGTATAATTTTGGTTTGAGGGGTGACATAACTTATTCAGGTTGACTTATCACAATATCATTGCTACATATAGTATATATGAATAAATCTAAATAAATTTAGGTCAATGTTTTCTCACATAAATATAGAGGGGAAATACCATACATATTAGGTTGGACTAGATTCCATAATTATATGAAAAGCTATAGATTTGGACCTTTAGATTGTGGGATACTAGTTTCCTTTACGAAACTTTGTCATCACCTTTATCTCATGTTGATATCTTTAATGATGTCAGATTCAAAACTATACTTTACACCTATACTGGCAAATCAATTGTAAATTCCAACAAAATGCTATATTAAAAATAAACATGCATTTTCTTGAATTGGACTTACCTCCTAGGTTAACTCATTTATGACTCACTCAGTATTATACTAATTTAATACTCAATGTAGTCCTCATGCTACTTCATGCAAGTGTGCATATAAGTTAAATCCTAGGAATCAATTTTCCCTCATTATTTGAGATTGATAGCATGTTATGCTTATTTACTGCCATAAAAACCATTGTATGCAAATGTGCATATCATATTATGATCTTGTATGTTCTAATATGAATTATGTAGTAAATAATGGTTGATACATAGACATGTTATTTTTGATAATAAGCACTTAGAGTAAACATGCATATATAAGAGTCTTGTGCATTAAAATTTAAACCTTAGTGAGAGGAAATAAATAATCAAAACATTGTAAACAAAAGATAAATTATTAATGAAGAGGATCGATGAGAAAAACTGTATTTAGAAGAAAAAGAGGACAAGACGATAAAAATTAGGTGATGACCATAGTATGTTCCTATCCATACTTCATAGTCTTGGAACAAATTCATCAAAAGTAAAATAGTAAAGTTCAGATTTTAGAAATCTTTATCACGAAGAAAAAAAATCGTAAATAAGAATCATTTATGTTAAGAAATAGAAACAAATTCCAAAATTTATAATAAAATCAATAAGAAACAACACCATTTAGACTTAGTTTCATAAGTCAATACTCAAATATAATACATAAAGTTAGCAAAAAATGATTTCATAATATTCTTTTGTTATTTTTTATTTTCAAGATCTACCCTCCCATTATATTAGTGAATGATATTTAATAGTTCTCAAGGTGAATAAGATTATACTTGACAGTGCTAAAGAGTTAAAAGTTGTTATACATTATAATAGAGTAACCATTATGGTAAACAATGTGATCCATTAACATGATCCCAATGGAGATGTCGTGTAGTGTACCCATTATAATCAAAGTTTATAATAGACATAAATTGGCAATGTTAGATAAATGGACATTACTCCTAGCATTCTTGAAAGATTGGGGTGATAAATCATCAAAAGGTATTGGAAAACTAGGTAGGAATTGTGTATTCTAACACAAATTAATGAGTGTCAAAGATATTTATATTCTCTTGAGAAAAACACTTCCCATAATTTGGTACAACACTATTGTATACATATCATCATCCCAAAATTTTGAAAACCCTACAAATTAAAAAGGGAATGAATATTCATACCCACACTATGCACTATACAATTGTTCTTTAGAAACTATAATATCGATGATTCGAGAATTTAAAATTAATTTCCCCACTACATTTAAAATAAATGCAATGGAATGTTTCATTTATAACTTCATGATTCAGTATTTAATTCATTTTAATAATCATATTTATCCTTTTTGGTCACTAGGTTTGTTTATTCATTTATCTAGAAGAGGGTGGTTTTATGTAACTAACCCATATAGTTTATCCCCTTTTGATGAAATACATGAAATGAAAAATATTTCTTGAGTTGAAAGTAAATAATAGTAGATGGTAATGTACAATTGATGGTAATGTACGAATGCCTAGCTAATACAACATCTTTCTACTTACTCATGCTTCACCATGATAATAAATCCTAAAAATGGTTATGGTAGATAAATTATGGGTGCCTAAGTCACTTAAGGGATTTCTAAATCTACAGTTCTCTGTATGTGTATGCTTTACATAGTGGTTCATTATTTGGTTAAGGTTTTATAACAAGAAAAATTGATTGAGTTCCTTGGGTTAAAACTGTGCATGGAGTTACATTGTATATGTTTTAAGGGAGGAGGAAAAATTGTGGGAATATTAAAATAGAACTCAATTCTTGAATGTTAAAGTTTAAAAGTAACAGTAACCGATGGTTTATAAAGGTATAATATGTCCCTACATGCACCATGCACATCATTATCTAGCATTTCAAATTCCTTGGGGTAGAAATATTCTACCTCTTCCTCAATCATCCATTCATTCCCTTCTTCACTACATTCTTCGTGTTCAAACTTTTATTTACTCAAGAAGAATGCTTCCTTGTATTCACAATATTGTGACTCATATTCAACTTCTAGGATCTCCATTGAATCATGTATGTTCTCTAACTCTCTCTTTAGTTATTTAATATTTCTCTTTTGGGAATTGATAATTTTTCCCTAGTTTATCCTCCTTTCTTATACTTTAATTCTAACTTTCAACACCATGAATTCAACCTTCAACTTCTCTAAAATATCCATTTCTCTTTTCTTACTTCAACAAAGCTTCTACAAGCCTCTCCTTAAACACTCACTTATTTTATCACTTTCATACCTCGAAAACCCACTACTGCAAATAACCTTTTCTCCTTTCTCTTTATCACTCTCTTGGGATATCTCAATGCCTCTCAAACTTACTTTCTTATATACATGTTCATATGTAGTTCACTTTCCTCTCAAATTTCCACAAGTTTCCTTTTCACAACTTGATCTCTATTTTCAAACTCTTTTTCACATCTTGATCACTCCTCTTTGTGATAACATTCAGCTGCCAACTCTCTTCATGTTAAAAATTTCAACCCTTATTCTCTTTAGAAGTTATTCCCTTCTCTTCAAAATTTTTAAATTTTAACTTTCTTCTTCATGTTCTCTTTGTGTTTCACTAGGACTTTACTCTCACTTGAAAAATTTCTTTCATAGTCTGCTTTAACTCTACACAAGAGTATCCTTCTCAATTTTCACACTTATCTCTTACTAGTAGGTCTCATTTAGCATATCCTACACCAATCACTTAAGATTCCAACATCTCCTTCACGTCTACTCACACTCTCAAGTCTTTGAAAATATTTTCTACCCGCTCTTAACCTTAAATGATTATTTTGTCTTCTACCCATTCAAACACAAAGACCTATGGAAGAAACTCTACACTTTCTCTGTCAACTTACACTTATGAAAACTCTTCTTTGAGTTTTCTCTATATACGTTCTTTCACACACTCTCCCTAAGAGATTTTAATGAGCTATCATACAAATTTTATGTAATCAAGTTAGAGGGTCTTGAGATAACAAGATCCCCCCATGAAACCCCAAAGTTAACACAACATAAATTGATACAAAACAACATTATTTATTGATACTCATTCCTCAAAGGGCATTAAAAATGTGGCATAGCCTCAAAGGGCTTACAAATTACTATGTGGAGAATCTGCACCTAATTTTCTCAAATAGAGTTTTTTTTTTAAAATATTTATATTAACACTCTTCCCCCAATGTGTCTCACACTACCTCGAGAATAACATAACCCTCTAAATTTTTGTAGACCTTTATTCCAAATTAAATAACATGAGAAGCAGTCACACCTAATTAAAAACAAAAAAACAAAATATAAGTTACCAAGAAAGAAAAATAGTAAGCATAACAAACCTTCAAATAAGAGGTACCTAACAGTCAATAATATTAAGATGAAGAATAATTAGCTAGTCAAGAGGAAGAATTTAACTCAATGGAGAAAATGAAAATAAACATTATTATTATTTGTTTGATGCAAGATTATATTGGCCTTATGGATGCTCTTGTATGATATTCCTAGATCTTTTGTGCATACCCATGGGAATTCCTAATTCACTTCTACTACACACACCCTTAAGCATCTTTGTAAACATTTACAAGCTCAAGTGTTAAAATTACATGCACGTATGTTTAAGCCTTCTAATTTTATGGATTCTACTGAATTACTTAACAATGCACTTGCACCTAAAGTGGATTTTTATCCTTTTCCGCTTGGATTTGTCTCTCTTAAGCTTCCTATTTATGAGGTAAAATGTGATCCCAAGTAGTTTAGTTTTTATCCTTTCATGTCACTTGCTTAGACTATACTTACAATGATCAATTACTTACCAATAGTTTTTCTTAAAGCCTCAAAGGTTATTAATTACACTGGTTCTATGATCTACCCATGCCTTCCATCGAGGATTTTAATTAGTTAGATGATAAATTATTGGCATAATTTTTTATAACACTGGTGAAAATATTTCATATGCTCAAATAACTAAGATACAAACAAGGCTCTAATGAAAAAATCAGTGACTACGTTTTGTACCATACAAATATTCTTACTAAGATAGACTATCTACTCAATAAGATTCAAGATTTATTTTCTCAAATCCTTGTGTATCCTTTACAAGAATCAATTATGTTTGAAAAATTTGGATGTTTTTATGAGCTATGTCACACTTTAAAGTAGTGAGAGGTTAGGATCCTTATATTGAACAAGCATAAATATGCATTTTCTGGTCTTAATACACCTACATCCAAATTTCTAGGAAAATCTAACTACAAATTCAAACCTAAAGATAACAAGCCTAATTCTAAATTTAATGTTAATTCCATATCTCATCTCAAAAGGCCTTAGTTACATGTTGTTGGTACTTGTTCTCTAAAAGACCTAAACATAAGTTTAATTCTTGAGATCCATGTCCCAATGATGCATTCAGGGATGAAGTAAATTGAATGACACCAAGTGTGTTAGCAATGAAACCAATCACATCTCATAAGATTTTAAAGTAGCTTTTCAATTATAGTAAGAAATTAGTTTAAAATTTTGTTGTTGAAAAACACATTGTGTTTTTCAACATTTTTCAAAATCAATTCCCATATTGGTTGTAGTTTCAAGGCATATATCTCCATATAGAAAATTGTTGACTTAAAGTCAATATTGATCATTGCACACATCAAATAAATCTTCCACATATTCAATCCCAGAGATTTTTAGAGTTGTATAAGTAGATCCAAGATGCATGTAAGATATGCATATGAATGGGATAGAGCTATATAAGATTGTAAAACTAATTCCAAGATTGACTAGGAAATTGGTAATTCCTGCAAGGATGCAATTTTCTATACACTTCCAAACACCACATTTAAATAAATGAACGCCATGGGGGTCAAAGTTCTAATTTGCAAAAATGTTGAAAAACCTAGACTATTCAAATTTTCATACATTTTTAGAGACATTTTATCAAACATTTCGCAGAGATTCTTTGAGGCGTTCAATCAAACAATTCCCTAGAGACCATATTTCACAGAGGCATTTTGTCAAACACTTTATGAGAACTACATAGAAGACAATGCAATTCAAGCCGAGAGGTAAGCCATGTCAGATTAGTACATGTCAAAGGTCTGAGAAGTGCCACTGATTTTCTCTCAGTAGGTGTGGTTTTCTACAAGGCATTTTTAAAAATAGTTTCATATCAACACACAAAAGTCCTAAATGTGTTTGCCTCTAGTATTTTGCAGTCGAGCCTACTATTTAAATTCATCGCTAGATACATTATGCAAAAGGAAATACATACATTCTTGCAATATAATTATGTGGCTAATATCTCCTCCAACGAAACCACATTTAAATGCCATCCAAAATATAACTGAAAACCTAAGTGAATATGGATACAGATACACTTAATGTAAATGTTATGGATACTGGCAGAATCCCTTGCATGCATCTGTGCCTCTTCGATTTCTCCTTCCTTAGCTCGTTCCCTTTTCAAATGGCATGTTGGACCCCCAAATCGGAAAGACAAAAGCGCTTAATTGTGGATATTTGGAATGTGAAAATGCGAAATTGGTTTTTTTGGTAAAACTTAACAAATAACACTACAGGAAAAGGGGCATGGGATATATGGCACTTACAGTGCACTAATGGTGAAAACCTCTATGGCATCCTCCTCTGCAACCCGTTCCTTTGGCTTTGACCCCCACAAACAGCAAATGAATGCTCACTAGCGAAATGCACAGAGAAATCAAAGACAATGAAAGTTGCAAGCTCAGAGGAGGATTGTAAAACCCGACGGCGATACTTTCAAACCAGGAACCCGTGACTTCAAGAAGTGTGTGATTGTGGGAATGGAATGATTCAAAGGTATGGCGATGATTCAAGGGCGCGGGGAACTTAGTTCCATAATTTAAATTTGCCATGTCAACTAAAACAGGTCCCGTCAAGCGTAGAAAGGTGGGCCATGCATCCCATCATGTCACGTCACGTATTTTTCTGGCAATGAGCTCCTTTCCGGCAAGGAGGATGCTATGGGTTGGCATGGCGACATGGGAATTTACTCCCACATACATGAGTGCAAGTTGAGTGAAGCGTAGCCAGCAACGTGGGGTGTGGGGTGAATGTTTTGTTTTAAAGATGAGCGAGACAAAATAAGATTTATAGTTGTACGTTTAAGCTACCAAAGGTTTAATTAAACAAACTCTACGATTTGTATGCTAACTATTAGGTCAATGATGGGAAGTGTGGTGTACGTGCTACGAAAATAATATTGGCCCAATACCATAAAACAAGCGTACATTGTCTAAACTTTATGGAATCAATTTACACCACAGTTATGCACTTAACACTCATCTGAATCTACGCTGGGCCACTTTTGCTAGACTGAATTTGGAGAGGCTGCTGGGACGACATTTATGAGCTTAATACATATTTTGCTTTCCTGCACCTGCTTGATTTCTTCTAGACGAGACACAACTTCTTTCATGCCCGGTCTAAAATCCCTCTCTCTTGCAAGGCATTCAAACGCCAATTCGGCAACTGCACCAACCATCACCTTCACCTCATGTTTTTTCCAATCTGCAAATCTGGATCCACTAATTCACCCAAAGCTCCTGCTCTGATCTTGTCTATTGCCATGTAAGCAAGGCTGATTTCGTTGCTATGTCGGCCGGTGTCCACTGCTACTTTAGCAGAGATTAGCTCCACCAAAACAACCCCAAAGCTGTAAACATCTGACTTATCTGTTAGTTGAAAGCGTTGATGGTACTCCGGGTCAACATACCCTGGCGTGCCTTGCGGAGCGGTTGTGATGTGTGATACATTCACAGGCCCCAATCGAGAAAGCCCAAAGTCTGCAACTTTTGCCCTGAAATTTTCGTCGAGAAGAATGTTATTGGATTTCACATCTCTGTGAAATATGGGCGGATCGATGCTGTGTAGATAAGCCAAGGCCCGAGCAGTTTCTATGGCAATGTTCAGACGAGTTCCCCAAGGCAAGCCTCTCGGGGTTCTTCGGCTGCCATGAAGATGATCCCACAAGGTCCCATTTGACAGAAACTCGTAAACAAGCAGCAGCATCGGACTTTGCGGACATGTACAGCCATAAAGACGAACAAGATATGGATGAGACAGGGAGGACAAGATCTGTACCTCGTTGATAAATTGTTCAACTCTCCTAGAGTTTTCCTGGTAAAGCCTTTTTACCGCCACATCTCGTCCGTCTTGAAGTTTCCCTGAATATACTGCGCCAAACCCTCCATCTCCAAGTTCGTTATCAAAGAAATTTGTGGCCTGCTCAAGTTCTTGATAAGAAAATATAGACAAACTACCCAGCATATACCTTGGTCGACCTGCTTCCATGTCGCTTCCGTGATAGTCGCTGAAATCGCTACCGAGGCCCTCTGTCGGGCGCGATTTTCCCCTGCTCACATAAAAAATATAAAACACTACTACTGCGGCTACTAGAGCAACGCCTCCGACAGAGCAGCCGGCTGTAGAAACGTAAAACAACATTCGGGTTGTTTAGGGAAAAAGAAAAAAAGATGAACAAAAATTATGCGCGACAGACATGAGGATACTTACCGATAATAATAATTTTCCTCTTGGACTTGTCTGCAGGTCAAGCACAAAAATCTCTGAGTAATGGTTACTAAGAAAATGGCAAGCTAAAATATCAATAAAGAAAATCTGCACACGCCTTGCCGCTTCACTTACAACAAATCTCCATCGAACGATTGTTATAAGCACAACGTCCGCCATTCCAATCGCACTTCGTGCAATTTTCGCTGACATTCCATTTGATTTGGAAGATGATCGGAAACACAACTCGCCACTTACATTTGCTATCGAAAGCAGAGTCGAGTTTGGAAGTGTAGTACCAGCTATGGTTACATGGCAAAGGAGACAAGTTTCTGATGGTTTCAGGGGCGCACCGTTGAAGCAGAGTTATATTTTTATATATATCACTGATATAAAATTGAGGATTAGACCAGAATTTAGCTGTATCCTTAATGGAAGATGGATCGCATTTATCCCCTTTTAGGTTCCTGTACATTAATGTCATATCATGGCTCGAATTCTCCTCTATTTTGTTTGATGGCATTAAGTATTCATGCGGGTGCCATATGTGGTACTGATGGCCACTGCTATTAAGTATAGGCATCTGTTTTGCATAATCACAGTCGAGTTGAAGCGCAGGGTCACCGCAGCCGCTTTTCTTCCATCCAAAAGGATATCCGAATACATACCTCCCACATTTAAACAATTCACAAGCTCCGCACGGAGAAGCGAGCCAAAATATTATCACTGTGAAGATTAAATTAAAAAGATGAAGTGTTAGCGCTTCCATTTCCAGAATAGCACCGACAGAAGAGAAGATAACTTTAAAATGCAACTCTTCGATTTGCACAGTAAAAAGGGGAACATGAACAATAGCTTAACGGAGTCAATACTTAAGTTCAGTATGTAGACTTAGATTTACAAGTTAATTGACCCGAGACTCAACCGAACGTCCGTAGACCATCGCTTGTTATTTGTTAAATTCCACGCGCTTTGTTGACATTTCAGAATCGCGTATGGTCACAGAAATTCGATCTCCGTGTGGATAAAAGTTATCTTTATACAAGAGAATGTTCAACACTAAACAAAATTTCCATAATTTTCAGTCTAATGAGAACGCGTTACCTTCAATATCGTATTAAGTGGAGGAGAGAAACTGACATTGAAGTTGATATAACTTATCTTTATACAAGAGAATGTTCAACACTAAACAAAATTTTCATAATTTTCAGTCTAATGAGAACGTGTTACCTTCAATATCGTATTATGTGGAGGAAAGAAACTGATATTGAAGTTGATAAGAACATAACAAACACATCTTTCACTTTAAATAATGTTGTCCAAACCATATTGAGCCTACACCATTTTGAGGGAAAATCATATGTACTTTCCAGTAAGAAATTTTGAGTGCAATTGATATTGTGGAATGAAAAATATTTTTTTTTTTGTAAAATTGTTATGAGTTATTATTTTGATGTGAGCCCTCAAACTGTATGACATTTTTTTAGACGAATATTCTTTACTTGGAATTTTGATGGGAGGATTATCTTGTTTTCTTTTTTGATTAAGCAAGAGAACAACATGTTGTGTAACTCATCTTTGCCTCACAAAATTTCACCAAATCTAACAAAGAACAAAGTGAAAACCTATCAAGGCATCAACCATCTAACAATGACAAATTCATTGGAAAAAATGTTTGAGAATTTATGCCTTGGATTATGTTTCCAATGAAGCCTCTCATGTGTGGCATGAGGAGAGCACACACGTGAGTGGAGTCGAAGGGGGTTCTACTAAGTGAATCCAAAGGAGTTGGGAAGCCTAATAGAAAGTACCCAACAACTAATTATATCCCTCCTCATCTATCTCTCAAAGATCACACAAACACATAACTTGTATATGAGTGGTATAATGGATACACCAATAGGGAGGAGAAAAGGAGAAAGATTGCAAGAGGAATGGGGTGATGAAGAAGGAGATGGGAGGATTGCAGGGGAAAGGAAATTGTTGGAGGGAAAGTAAGTGATCCTCTTCCTTGTTTCAAAATATCATATATGGACCACATTTTATTTGTGCGAATTACTTGAAGGAGAAATGGAACATGAGAGAAATCCTTGAGACAACATACTTTGAAAAATAGTGTTGAAAGTAGGCCCTTGTAGTGCAATACTCCCAATTCCTAATTTGACTTATTCTTTGATATAACTATTATTATCAACATTTGAATATGCGATTTGACAACGTTGTTATTATTTTCTCATTTCTCAGTGGAACTCGTGGCTTTTTTCACCGTCCTCTTGGTCAAATATTTTTTCTAGGAACTTAAAATGCCATCGATAGATGATTTGTTGCAAAATTTTTGGGATTGCTGCAATTACAATATTATAAGCGTTGAGCTGATACGAAAAATGAAATTGTAAACAAAATGAAAATTAAAAATACTTTAGAATAGAAAAACATGGTATATGAAGAATAAATTTTGTCTCATATTGTAAGGGTTGTAACGAATTCCATATATTTAAATATTATTAATTAAATATATGTCAAATACATAGGAATATAGAGGAAATTGACTCCTCACACACAACCAATTACAAAAGTTGCTTGTGAAAATGTCAAAGTAATGCTTACAATTTATTGAACCTTCAGCATAAATCAAAGATCTAGAAAAACATGTACACATACACATACACAATGAACCAATGTTTTACATAAGCATAACAAACATATATATTTTTCCCAGTAATAACAAAAAACTAAACCAAATTATAACACTAAGTGACACCCTTATAAGGGAAACACCATGAAATAAAGGTACCACCTCATAAGAAAGATGGAATCAATGATGTGGCCGAAGAATAGGCTACATATTGCATCATTTGCATGTACAACCATAAGTTTTCAACCATAAGTTTTCTTAAGGTTGAGTATGAGTGAGGTGATGTGGATCGTTTCTAGTGGACATACCACCAGAAGTGCCTAATCTATGCACATTCCCACTGTTGGTACCCAAATCAGCTCTCCCTTTGAAGTTGAGTAGCTCAATAGGCTAAGCAAGATGCTTAGAGAAAGATAGATCAGAATTTGAATTGTTTTGTAGCTGTGGAGGGATCTAACTATCACTTTTTCACTTGAGCTTGGAAAATTTGGATAGCACTGTGTTTAGGGTTTGACCTACCCTACTACTTTAGGTTCTACCTTCAACCAGAGTGAGAGGACCTATTTTGTAACCTATAATTGTAAGGGAAAAGAGTGGATCAACAATTTAATTAACTCTCCTTTTTAGAACATTGGAGAAATAGTCATGAGAAGACATGGTCAATGAAACATAATCTAACTCTCAAGTTGTCACCCTAGAAAATGCAGATGTCCTCTAGAAAAAGTTTAGGTTACTAAAGACAACAATAAAACCAGCTTGCTCTTCCATATTTTAGATAAAGAATGGGTAAATTTAATTAATCTCCTAGGCATTTATGGATAAACAGTGCAAGCGACATGGGTAGTTCTTGTAGGATTTATCAGTTATAGATTTATTCTTTTGGGGAATTAAGCAGGATAAAGTTGATGACACCAAATCTTAGGGAAATTTCAACAAATGCTTGGAAAATCTACTAAATAAGATGATGAAAACACTTTAAATAACCAATAATGAATGTTCAACTAGAAGATGTGCACCCAAGGAAGCCCAAAGATATATGGTTTCACACATTATTTGAGAATTTAAACATAGAAGCTCATGTCAAAGACTGAATTAAACATCAAGAATCCTTGATCTATCATGCCTAAGATGCACTCATAGACTAACAAATAACCTGTATCAACACAATGGAAGTAAAATGGATTTAAAATTGTTTATTACATAATGAAATGAAAGTTGTTCTCATAGAAAAATTGCAATTACCATAAGGATAAGATATTGTGTGATTAAGAGGAATTAATAACATAAAATTGCAACAAGAACATGAATAGCTACTTGAAACATCTCAACTTAAAAGAAGACACAAAAATTCTCATGGTTAACACAATTAACTCAGGCTCATCAAATTTATCAGCAAGGGAAAGTTTCATTTACAGTCTCAATGTGTGTCAATGGTTGTACACTTGTAACCATCTTGACATGATTCAATTTGAAGGCTAAGTAAATTAACAGGTTTCTCAGAAAAGTTTTTGGGAAAATGGTTACTCTCAGTTTACACTTTTCTCTAAAATAGTTTTAGAAAATTTTAACCCCCCCTTCGATATGAGAACATGCCTCTCATATTTATACAACTTATTTTTTCATTCCTTGAAGTTTTCCCCCCCAAAATCTAAAATTTTCCACCAGATATTCCAAAGGAATACTTTTTTATTCTTTATTGGAGTATCTTATCCTTTTCTGTGCCAAGTGGAGAAATGTGTTGCAAACATTGTCAGGTGTGTATTTTATTCTTATGTGGCGAATAAAATGCTTACATCATCAATTTTGGCTTCTTTTGGGTTGGTTTGGAAATTCCTTTTCATAACTCCTAGGCGCCCCCAGAATGTCTTGATGTGATTGATAATCATTCTTAATTTTTGAAGATTTCCCTCAAGATACACACATTCTTCTCTACATTGCTCAAAATTGGACGTTTTCTACCTAATTTGTGTTATGTCAAGTTGATTATCTTCCTTTTGCAAGATATTGGTTTGCTTCACATTTATCTCCCTTGCGCAAGATGAGAAATAGATCTTTTCTCATTCAATGCCAATGATTATGTCCAGTTCATCTTGTATATATAGTTCTTTCTATAGATTTAGCTCGTCTGCCTCTCCTTTTAAACATGATTTTTCTTTACCTTTGAAGGTGATAAATTTTTTCATACTTATTTGTTGGTGCGATGGCAGTGATAGTGGTAGCAACAAGTTTGAAGGAGATATCTTCAAAGGATTTAAATCATTTTTTTGACTTGTCTGGCCTAGATGAAGTGTTTTTCAGGGCTTTGTTTGAGATAGCTGACCCAGGGGACAACAAACGGCCTTTGACACACCATGTAGTTTGGCTTTCTATCATGTTGAGATTAATCAAGATTAATCCTGTTTTTATAGCATTTCAATATATGTATTAACACCTCTTTCGATGGGAGAATCAAAAAAATCCAGAGGTGTTGAAAAAAAATTGGATTGAGAAAAGGCCTACTATAGCACAAATAACTGAATATGAATGCCCTTTCTTGTACGATGAAGGATTTATCCAAAAAGAGATCCCTTTTGAGTCTTATGTGCTCTATGATAAGACTCTAATTGTTGTTTGTTCCATCATTTCTTGCAAGATGGGTGAATTAAAGTAGCGTCTTTATTTTTTGGAAAAAGATACAACATGACCTATGTCATCTCAACCATCTACAACACCACCATAGTCAAAAATAAGGAAAAGGAGAGAATCCAGTTCTCAGCCCCCTATCATCATGTTTGACGAAGAGGAATCGGGGCCTTCATTTCTTCAGCAACCTAAGGCATCAAATTCTAAAGGCAAGTCCATTTTACAACCCTCAATCCCTCCATGTAAACCATCTTCAATGGAACATGAATTTTCAATACCTTGACTTATTCCTCTTCAAAGGGAACATCCAACTTTCACAAGAAGGTGCTAAAGTGAGTCCAGCTCCAGCTCTTTTGTCCCATTGGGTCCAAGATCCACAATGCTTTCTCTTCCATCCACTCCAATTTCTCCAGATTAGTTTGATTCTACTCATCCCGCTTCAACTAGTTTTATTCCTTATAAGGAAAAAGGGGAAACAACATTTCTTGGTGGTGGTTTAGATCTCGTGGATTGGGTATCTTATATTCAGAAGAAGATGGAATTGGGGAGAATTCTGGATAGTCCCAGGTTGGACATGAATACATTGAAGGACATGGGGATGTCTTGTAATTTGGTTGGGGTAGTCATATTTTTTCAATCAACTTAGGGTTCAGGGGAGTGTATACCAAGAAATAACAGGCTATTGAGAAAATAGCCTCTTTTGCAGAAGATCTTAAGGTGGGAGTAAAGAATGAGTGAATATTTTTCTTCTCTTGATGCCCTTTTTTGATGTAATTCTCGAAAATATATGTAACCTTTTCTTCATGGGTTGAGGCCCCTATAGAACCCCATTTTGCTTTTTTCCACAATATAAAATGTAAAAAAAAAAACAATTTCATTAATTCATATGCTTCATAATGGATTTGAAATATTATCCAAGCAATATAAAAATCTAATGCATTGTATCAAATTACATTCATGTGTGAAAATAACAATTTCAAAGTGAATTTCATTTTTTTTATGAAACAAGAGTAATAATAAAAAAGTAATGAAAAGAAAGTTGAAAGAAAACAAGCATAGGCTTGTTCCTCAGTCTTCATGTCTGCATCTTTATCTTCATTACCTCCTTTTTTGGTTGTCTCTCTATATATGCAATATTTTTGGAACAAGTCTTTTATATCATCATCGTCTCATCCTGCGTGATGTTGGAATATGAGGTATTGCCTACTTAGTGTATTCTCACATTGATCTATCTTCTGTTTATACTCCTATGGTTTTGCTTTTAATTCTAAAATCCTAGTTTCTAGATCTCCATCAATGTCTTGATGCAGGGTTCATTTTAAGAAGACCCCTCTGAAAATTTACTTTCTAAACATTGGAGAATCTCAAAAATCTACTTTCGAATCGTTGACGAATATCTGAAAAAACATTTCGTGGAAAAGGTGATTTATTAGAGAGCATTTTTCCTCGTTTTGGAAAGTTGTTTGGGTAGGTTAGTTGGGAGTTTCCGTTGGGATGTAAGTTGGTCTAATAGGTTGGTAGGGGGTTAGGAGGTTGAGGGGTTGGGCGGGTGGCTTGGACGGGTGAGGGGTTGGGCAACTATTTGGAGGGTGGAGTTGAATGAGAGAGGGGCTGGACGACTGAGGGTTGGGTGGGAGGGATGGACGTGTGATGGGTTGGACGAATAAGGTTTGGGTGGGAAAGGGTTGGACAAATGTTGGACGACTAAGGGTTGGATGGCTCAGGGTTAGATGGCTAAGGGTTGGACAGCTAGGGGTTGGATGGCTAAGGGTTAGATGCTAAAGGGTTAGATAGCCATGGGTTGGACAGTGGGTTGGACAAGCAAGGGGTTGGACGGCTAAGGGTTGGATGGGTGAGGGGTTGGATGGCTAAAGGTTAGACAGGTGAGGGTTGGATGACTAAGGTTTGGACGGAAAAAGGTTGGACATAGGGTTGGATGGGTGGGTGGTTGGACGGTTGAGGGTTGGACGGTATAGGGTTGGTCATTTAGGTTGGATGGACTAGGAGTTGGATGGCTAATAGTTTGACGGGTGGGTTGGATGTCTTATAGTTGGACAAGTGGGTTGGTCAGGTGGGGGTTTAGATGGTTGAACCTTAAGGTTTTGGATGGCTAAGAGTCAGGTGGGTGTGAAAGACGGGAAAGCGTTGGTCGGCTAATGGTTGGACGGTATATGGTTGGACGCGCAAGGGTTATGCGGGTGGGTTGGATTGTTAGCATTTGGTCACGTGGGTTGGGTGAGTAAGGATTGGGCCACCACTTCTAGCCAAAATTTTTCCACCACGTTTCCTTTGAACCATACCGACCCCTATAAATACTCCTTCAAGGTTCAATTATTCACTTTTCTATGAAAATTTCCAGTGTTATAACTCTCTGAGCTCTCCAATCTTTAAACTTCTCCCAAATTTCAGCAATGGCCAATACCACATCTATTCCTACACCCAAATTTTAATACAAAAACCTCATGTGCCCACAGATTGTAGCTCTACTAAGAGAAACAGATGCACACAAGGATTGGGTCGAAAAATCATAATTTACCGGGCTTGTAGACATGCCCCAATTTGATACTGATACTTTAGTCCTTGATTACCTTCTTGCCTCTTACAACGAGAATTATGGTAAATTTTTTGTTCCCCTCGTGCATCTGAGACATCATCAAATTTCTTTCTCAATTGAACCCGAGGACGTACATCGGATAACAGGTTTACCATTCAAAAATAAGTCGGACGTTACTACAAAGGAAGTTCTTACAGACGAAAGAAAAAAAAATTTGGAGTCTCATTATAATGTACAAGTTGATGGTAAGTTTATTTTTTTCAAATGATTTTGTTCTTAACATTACTAGACCACCCAAGGCTCTAACGTTTCTTTTTTTTTTGCAAACAAATTCTTTATTGCAGTTGCATCACTTTTTCAGGAAAGGATTATTTTACAGGGACGATTTGCAGACATTCCGTATTAGCCAGCTCAATATTTATTGTGGACACTAGCAGAGAAACAATTCGATTAGTGTAGTTATTTGTCCAAAAAAATAAAAATAAATATCTCCCATGCCCGCAAAGCCAATCAATCTGATAAATCCAGGACTGTATTCTCTTGTTGCAATTATATTCTTGCTTTTTATTATGAAGCGTACTATGAAATTCTGCAAGATAAAATTCCAACTGCAATCAATGATCAAATGGTTGGTCTTACTCTCGAAGAACAACAGGTAAGTTGGTAATCGTTACTTTTAATGTTTACTTGTTCTAAGGATTTCAAATTTAATATTTTTGGATAAAATAATAAATGTGTTATTTTATTTTGCAAAGAAAAAATATAGCTGCAACATCTCATAAGGAGGAAATTGCTAGAGGTAAATCCCTTCCAGAGGTATCTACTGATTCTGACTTTGATTTAGTAGAATCAACACCAGTAAGACTTCCTCATCAAAAACGACCTTTGGGGTCGATATGCGCATCACGTTTACCATCGCATTTAACTTCAGGTATGACGTTATCTTTTTTTATAAATAAATAATTCAAAAAATTAATATAGATTATGTATGTATTACTGTATTTTAATATTTCTACTGTTCTTTTATACATTTATTGTATTCAGAAACTATTGAGTGTGATGATGACGATCAAACTCATTCTGGATTTGAAGATCGAAATGTCACTATTGTGTCTCCGTCTATGCAAGGTATATTGTAATGTATAATATATAACATGTTTTGTTTCATTACAATTTTTTATCATTTACAAAGCACAACCACATAATATTCACCAATTCGAATTTCTATAATCCTTGATTTTCGTGAGTTTATGAAAATTCGCCACTAAATTTTTCTCTTTCTTGATGACTTCATAGGAGAAGCTTTATTTTTGGATGTTTTTCTCAAAGGAACCAAATAAGAAGTCAGTTAATATCCATAAATCTTTTTGAAGTTGGAAAATACCATGTCCTCCACTTTCAAATCAATGGTTCTTATAGTCTTATCCACCGATTTCCTTTATGTCTCCATTTTCTCCCTGATTTCCTTCAAAACCTCAATCTTGATTTTAGCCATTTCTTCAATAAAATATTGATTTACCATATTCTCATGTGATAAAATTCCTTCCTTTTCAACCAAATATTCATTGAGTTGAGTAATACGGTTCATTTTGGGGAGAACTCCTTCAAAATAGAACAACTCATTATCACATTGTTTAATTAACTCATTAATTTCATTGAGTTTGTTTTTGACCTCTTCATACTTTGCCCTAGCTTTTCCAATGGCTTATTTTCCCTTGTTAATTACCTTTTATACCCAAGTGTCAACAACTTGAACATTTTAAACAACTTTTTCAACATGTTCTATAACTTCAGGAGAAACGGTGGAGATTTTTTCTTGGATCTCATTAGACTAGCCAACTAGTTGTTGTAAGCATGAAGTTAGTGATTTAACTCGTTCCTTTAGTTATATCTTCCTTACCCTATCCTTATCCACTTTATGTAACAATTCACCGACTGCTTCTGAATCTCCTTGCTTCATTGCATCTCTTTAAGGTTTTCCTAGAGGAATGATTTGAACATTATAATCCTTAGTTGCTATATCACTCATTGTCTTCCCCTCATGTGGGATTTATTGGAACAAAAATATTGTCACACAGGAAATAATATTATGATATTTTATTCGACCTCATTACAATCAATACTAAGGCTAATAAATAGCCATGGAAATAGAAAACTGACCTCCTACAATCCAGGAAGTCACACAACCAAACAACCCGTTAATATCATTACAGGTATAACAAAATTATATTGTTGAAACAATATAACAAATCTATATTATAATGTGAAGCACTAATCAAACAACCACAATATCATGATGCTGCTTTTCCTTGTGCTTTCATCTGTCCACTATGCTTTTCCTTCAGGGAATTACGTAGGAAACACTGTTCACTGATAACAAATATGAAAAAGAGAAAATGGAACATTGAGACCATATTCTCCCCCTTAATGTGAACATTTCACTTATTCAAGCCATAATAGGAACATTGAAAAAAAATCATGCTGAACACAATTGAAATCAACTGCGACTCAGAAAAGAAAGAAAACTCACACACACACAATATCACCACAGCTTTGTGCGGCCCCGTCGATGGTGACTTATGAGAGGTCGCTGAATGACCTCTAGCCTCCTGTGCCTTCGTTCTCTAGTAGACAATGTTGCTTACTCAGCAAATTAGACGTTGAAGCTCAATAGTTTACACATTGTGATTTATTCTTTTCTCCCGCAATGTGAAACACTTTATTTTGACGGACGTCGGGTAACACCGAAAATGCGTCCTTGAGACAACTATACCAATGTAAGTCGGTAGATCACACATGTAAAAATTTTTAGTGTTGAGTGGGATACGTGTAATGTGGGAGACATGTGGCAAAGAAATATGGCCTGAGGTGATTCTGAAAAAAATATCTACTACATGCAGAGATATTCGAGGTATGATAAATGATCCACAAAATCTGTACGTGGTCCCAAAGTGATCCAACAAAACCGATCAGATGCCCATGCAGAATAGATTGAGAAATAGCGTACTAGAGGATATTTGATACAATACGCTTTGATAAAATAAAAGACTCCCAAACATAATGCAATTACGTAGATGAAAATTTTCTCAAAGTTGTGCATGCAATGCACCACACATGAATGCATGTAAATACATACGCAGGTCTCTATATTTGAATCTTAAAACCAAAGAAAAAACGTATCCCCCGTTATTCATATGGCTTCAGAAAATCCAAATTTGTGTCTAGATTCCCACATGGAGATTGACATCAGAGTAGGGAGATTGGATGCAGACGTAGCTTAATAGGAGCGAGGATAATTGCATCTTGCTCACATGTTGCATCAAGGAGAAGAACAAAACAAATCCACATATGTAAAATTTCGATCACCATCCACCTGAAAACTTACGTCACAATCTAAAAAATGATTGGCCTGGCACTTAAGGATATACAATAAGTTCTTTACAAAATATTCTTTTCATGAGAAGGGAAAATCATGAACAATAATTGTTCTGCTCCGTAAAAAATCTCAAGACTCCATGATGTGCACAAAAATCACTCTGATACCAAATATTGGAACAACAATATTGTCACATAGGAAATAATATTATGATATTGTATTCGACCTCATTACAATCAATACTAAGGCTAATAAATAGCCATGGAAATAGAAAACCGACCTCCTACAAACCAGGAACTCACATAACCAAACAACCCGTTAATATCATTATGCGTATAACAAAATTATATTGTTGAAACAATATAACAAACCTATATTATAATGTGAAGCACTAATCAAGATATTCCTAACAGGATTGCTACCTCTAAAGTCTTGGATCTGAATGGATCAGTATGAGTTATTGTGATGACCCTAACCTTTTCTGGAGTCTTGGTAGGCTTTGGGAAAGATCATGTTGTAAGTTCTATAGCCTTCACAGGAACCACTTTTTCTTCTTCTTCTTCTTCTTTGGAGATCAATTCTCTTGTCCAACCTTTTGCAAGAGAAGTTTCCACCTTTGTCTCTTGCAGTGTTTTTTGAGGATTTTCTAGAACATCCACCATTTTTTTGGATATTTCTTGAATATTTTGCACTAATGGATCCTTGTTTTGTTCCTTTTCTTCTTCCATTGTCATCTCCTTAGGTTTATTTTGTGTTGCATTTTCACCCAACTGTTCGTTTCCTTGGTCTTAAACTTGGGGATGACCAAATTCTTTTGGAATCATATCAACACTTAGAATATTTTCTCTATTCATCTCCCCACTTGGTGCAGTTACATATTCTAAATTTCCTTTGGGGGATTCATGAGTTGATGATCCGTAAATAGTACTTAATTTTTTTTGTACTTTTAAAATTTTTGGATACTAGGAGCTTAACATCATTTTTACGGCTCTTAAACTCCAAAATGGATTAAATCCTCTTAATTCATGCACCTCAATTTGAATTTGACTCATAACATTGAAATGTGCATTTATTTTTTCTTTGTGGATTATGGATACTGAATTAAAATGCTAAGTCCAAATTCCTATTTTTAGTGAATGATTCCTTAATCAAATGAATTAAAATATAATACTAATTTTTATCTGATCAAAATCTTCATCCAAAAATTGAAATCAAATCCACAACACGAAACTTGATAACAAAGTTCACCCAAAGGCTACATCTGCAATTTATTGAAAAGAGAATCGATCTATTATTGCCCAAACTAGTACAATATCCATTCACTAATGATTTAACATACCTTTATACCTACAAATGGGTTGATACCAGACCTCATGGAACTTTGCAATCTACCAAAAACATTCCCAAGTCCATATGTGGCCCCTACAATGTCTTCACAGTATGACCCCCCTGCAATCGTGCTCAAAAAACACCTACAAGTGGAGATTTATAAGCACTACATGAAAAAAAATTACAATTATGGAATCCTTATGAAATTCTAAGCAACTTTACTCTTTACACCAAGTCCTAGTTTAGACCTTAGGTGCTTGAAAAACCCATATCTATGTTGGTTCCTCATGCTTTTCCTATGCAACTGTGATATAAAATCACCTACACAAGAAAACCTACAACATCTCATGAAAAAATAAGACCACCATTATCTTTTTCTTGGAACTTCAAGCAACTTTGATTTTGACATCAAGTTCTGAAAATAAGTCTAAGTGCCTCAAAACCTCATATGAATGTTTGTTTCCCTATTTGGTCTCCCCCACTACACAAAGCAAAATGCTCTATTTATAATGGAAAGCTCATGTTTTAATCCGACCGAGCCAGGTGATGAGTTGGTTGGGAAGATTTTGTTTAGACCCTCTTGGTCACTGGTTCAATCCACAGTCCCCCTTCTTAGCACTAACCATTTTTGCATTGGAGTGGATTCAAATCCCACATAGTAGCAGAAAATTTGTTTGAAGCCTTTATTAATACAGGTCAGGGATAAGGTAATCATGGACTAAGGCCACACTTGCGATGTTTTTTTTGGCCACCATTGATATTGGCCGAGCTATATGGATTCACATTAAATTTGTTCGTTGCGCTGGTTGGTAGATATGCGTCGAGCTATAATAGATAAGCCCCAATTCGTTGAAACATTGATCGGTCAACTCGCCGGTTAATAAGCCATTTGGTGGCTTGCTAAAATAGATAGGGGATAAGCAATCCTAAACTATGTCGAATTAAAATTGAACAATGTTGAATTGGATAATATAACCCCAAACATTGTGGTATAAATTCGACCCATACGAGCAATGTGGAAATGTGATCAACTCGGTGGGGAGTTGATCACCCCACCAAGCTAGCAAAATAGCTCGTCAAGCTTATTATCAACCCTCAATGTAAAAATCAACTCATAGTGCAAAAATCAAACTATAAATACAAAATCGAGCTCGGAATGCAAAATTGACATCCATGTGGTGTTTTGAGAGCCCACCACGTCAGAAAACAAGAATATATCTCTCACGGCAGTTGGGCTCCCCTCCATTACAAAAGTTGAGCCTCTTGTTATTTTCTACCATAACATGAATGAAATACTAGAGGCTCAAAACCATATCAAACAATCTTTTCATATTTTGTTCCTTTCTATCTGTCATGTCTGAATTGGATTGTTGACCAAGGTTGACCCGTTTATGACTTTAAATTTGAATAGTGATAAATTCTGCATATGAACTCCGTTTCTGAAGCCAAGCTTACCTTCGGAAAGGTCTCGAGAATCCATTTAGCATGGTCTATACTTAGGGAATTTTAGGGAAGATATATATAGTGAAAAATACTATGGATCACTCCTCCCTAGTAAGACGATTTTGACCTCAAAATAGAAATTTTATCCAGCTGAATTGTACACACGTTCTCTACATATCACAAACACAAAACCCGGTTTATAGCATGGTAATTGTTTTTTCAAAAAATTTAATATTTAAAAACCATTAAAAGGAATTTCACCCATGGCTTATATTGCAACTGATATAAAACTGAAACTATCATACTCTTTACAACCTGGTCCCGCACTCACCATTGTCAATAATGTAAATGTAACCTGCATTCATAGCTGGTTAGTGAAAAAATTGTACATACTATTTGCACCTATATCTAATAGTTACAAATATTTAAGCCTATCAAGAAGACTTACACATGTGCAAAAATAATGTATAGTAAACAAAGAGTTTGTATAAGTTGTGCACTTAAAAACAATGCCTACATGAGACAAATTCCACTATAACAACATACTAAATACAACTTCTAATTATAGACATCTGACCATAGATCATGCCCACTGAAACTGTACATGCTGTTGAAAGATGAAGTTTGTAAAACCATCAAAAATGAAAATTTTATCAAGTATTTTAAAACTATCACCTGATTATTTTCTCTTCAGGATACTTCACCAACACCAAAGCAGAAAAATAAATTTGGAATTATTCCCTTTTTAAAATTCATCAAGATTTCCAAAACTTTTTGGCTAGTTTGCATACCATTCAACAAAGAAACTATGGAAACATCAAACTGATAAACTATTTACCCACCTTTTTCAACACATTTTCTTATTTAGGTAGCTGTTTCAACTCAGCTTTCACCTGATTCACTGAAGGGGTCAAATTTGTTGGTTTATTACTGCTATCATTCTTAACAAACTTTAACTTTTTTTCTGGATGGCGCTTCCAACATTTATCAATTACATGACCTAGTTTCTTACAATGATCACAAAACCTTTGATCCATTTTTTTAGGATCCACATTTTTAGGAACTGTACCAAGTGACTGCTTTTAGCCAAGCTAGGTTTAGGAGAATGCATTTTCTCAATCTGTTCCATTATGGATTTTCTTTTCCTACACTTGGTACAACAATGAGTAGACAACCCAAAAAATGTGCAAGGGTAACTATTCAACAATTCTTGAAAATCATAGCCAATTTTTTCCAATGTAGAAAGTGGATTAAGTTGTTTACCTTTTCTTTTAGAATCATGGTCAACAGAAGGTGGAGGGATTTCAATAACTCTTTGTGATGAATTAGTTCTAAATCCTCCTACTGAGGATGAATCACTTGAAGCTAGTGGGGAAGACATTGGGATGTCTAAAGCTTGTCTTCTTCCAACTGACTTAGAACTCTCTCCAATCACCATTTCCCTTGCACTAGCATATTCCAGTCTTGCATAACGAGGTCTTTCCTCAACCAAGATTGGGTTAGTTATACCTTAATTACTGTTACCAATGTTAATTCCATTAAAACCCATGTTATTTAAAATCTTAGATCCTATAACTTTAGTGTTATTTTCAAATTCACTTGGCACTATATTAGAATCCAAATTAGCCTGGGAAGAGGAGTTAGATGTTTCCATACTTACTGGTGCACTCATCTTTCATAGTGAACGCATCAATAGTAATAGGTACCTTCTTAGGTCCATCAATTTACAACACCATCAAGAGCTCATCCTTAGATTCTAGCTCTCTTTTCAATATGTCAATTTGCTCCTCAAGAGTCAATAGTTGACATCTCAGGTTGGCATTTTCTTCATGCATCTATTGATTAGATGCTTCAAGTTCCTCAAGTTTATCCCTGTTGGATAACTTGCCCATGGTTTTCCTGCACACCTGTACTTCCAAAAATTGCACACTGCAATTAAAAGATCAATCCAAAATGCAATAACCAAAACTGAACCCAAAAATATGGAAGCAAAATCAAGAGCTAAACCAACTATAATAATAACTTAATATGAAAATAGTACTTAAATTTTTTCTGTACTTTTAAAATTTCTAGATACTAGGAACTCAACATCAATTATGACTCTTAAACTCCAAAATTGATTAATTCCTCTTAATTCGTGGACCTCAAATTGAATTTGATTCATAACATTGAAATGTGCATTCATTTGTTCTTTGTAGATTATGGATACTGAATTGAAATCCTAAGTCCACTTTCCCATTTTTAGTGAATGATTTCTTAATCAAATGAATTAAAATCTAATACCGATTTTTATCTAATCAAAATCATCATCCAAAAACTGAAATCAAATCCACAACACGAAACTTGATAACGAAGTTCACCCAAAGGCTACGTCTTCGGATTCTCGAAAAGAGAATCAATCTATAATCATCAAGTTGATTATCAACCTATAATGCAAAATCAACTCATAGTGCAAAAATCAAACTTGAAATACAAAATCGAGCTCAGAATGCAAAATTAACATCCACATTGTGGTTTGAGAGCCCACCACGTTGGCAAACAATAATATAGCTTTCATGGCAGCCGAGTTCCCCTCTGTTACAAAAGTTTAGCCTCTTGTTCTATTCTGCCATAATGTGAGTCAAATACTGAAGGCCTAAAACCATATCGAACAACCTTTTCATCTTTTTCTCCTTACCATGTGTCACATCTAGATTGGATTGTTGACAAGGGTTGACCCTTTTAAGACCGTAACTTTGACTTGGGATAAAATCTGCATATGGACTCCATTTCTAAAGTTCAGCATACCGTCGGAGAGGTCTCCAAAATCACTTCAGCATGGTCCATGTTTAGGGAAGTTTAAGGAAGAAATTTATAGTGAAAAATCCTATGGATCAGTTGATGTTGTTTCCTTGGGAAATTCCTTTCCTTCTGTAATTTCTTCCTCCTTTAAGGGTTGCTGCTTGGTGGGGATATTGTCATAAACTGGCATACTGATCTCATTTTTCTCTTTTGATTCCTCATTTAGTGACATGGTATGATGGATATCAGTATTCAATTATTTACATTTATCAATATTTTGCATACTCTCATTGTCATCAATGTTTTCCTTTGTACCAATTTCTTTTGCAACTTCCATTACTTTTTCTTCAGCAGAATTTTCTTGTGGTGATGATTCACTGCTTTGGGTGACCTTGTTTTCCTTTCAGGGATCTTTTGCAACTAGTGTCTCAATATCCATATCCTCCCCACTAGAAATTCCTTAGACTTTTGACTTATTCATTTCTGAAGTGATTTGAATTCTAGATGATACCTCTGACATTAGAACTTCTAATGCAAGAGTTGGCACATGGATATATTCCTTGACTTCCTCCTTGATTGAGAAACATTTGTTCCTTTTAATCCTTATTTTTCAACTATTATTTCAGATTCCTTAGATGTGGGAGATTTCTCATTTGCATCTATATCTACTATCTCAATCAGGCCTGCTGGGGATTCCTGTAATTGATCAAAAGAAGGGACACTCATACCTATCACTAGTGAAACAAGAGATATCGGCTGTATAATTGGCTTGTCTTAGACAACTTGTCATCCTAGCGATGGAATTTCTTGATGAGTTAAAGAGGTAACTATTTCCTCCTGTTCCTTAGTACGCTCAGTAGGATTAATCACTTCGGATTTCTTATGCTTGTTTTTCTTAGATGTATGATCACCTTCTCTTACTAGGGGTTGTTAAAATACAGTTTTATATCTTTTCTTTGTCCTCTCAAACTTTTAGAGATCTGGTACTACTCTTTCCTTGCCACTTTGTGGTCTAGATTGGGCATTGGCACTTGTCATGGATCCTCTCATTAAATTTTTAGTATTCAGGGGCTTTGGTAAAACTTTTGGAGGGGCCTTTTGTGTAGCTACAACCTTTCCTTTTATTTGAAGTGGCACTACAAAAGTGATAGGAGCATTTTCCATAGATTTTAGAAGTATCTCTTCAACTTTCTCCTTTAAAGTAGACATAGAGGTTCTTGTCCCACTAGCGGAAAAGGTCCATTCATGCACAATTCATGTAGTTGGTCTCTTTTAAGGTAATTGAGGATATTTTCCTCCTATTGGATCCATCTTATCAGCACCATCCTTCAAAGGAGGAAGATCATCCTTCAAAATTCCCAGTTCTATCAACTTGTTGAGAACCCTTGTATTTTGGATAGAAAAATCATTATTATTATTATTTAACCAAGTCATTGTTATTCTCATTACATCAATAATCCTACCATATTTATCATCAGGTTCTTCATCATACCACTTCATGGGGGTCATTGGCTAGCTTTCTGTTCCTTGGTCAATATAAAATTGACTCACAACTTGGTGATCATTTACAATTACCTTAGGTACTACAACAATTTTGAAATATATGATTTGTGTGACAACCATTCTTGAGAACTCCCTAAGTCTAACATCTTCCTCATCCTGCAATTCATCCAATGGTCCTTAAATTGAGGCTCATCCTCAAAGGAATTTTCCAAAGTTTTTACCACCCACCTAATGTCATAATTTGACCTTGCTTAAAATCTTTCCGTAGCAAACCTTTCCATTTCCTCCTCCATTAGCTTGGATTTTATAATGGAAGGGTGGGAATATCTACGAATTCTAATTAGGAACTTGATATTGATTTTGTGTCTTCCAACAATCATCTTATGAAAAAGAGTCAACTATCCTTCTAGCTCACATAAATCCATCTTGTCATCCAAATACCTTAGCGATTTGCAAGGTTTTCCTTCAAATCCACTGGCTCTTATGTAAGTGGATTTTCTATATAGAATAAAGAAGCAACCATATTCCATTATTGTACTTATAGATTCTTTTGATATTATATATTGCTCCCATCCAGGCGTGAACATGCATATGATAGGTGCAAAAAATATGTCATTCACCAATCCAACATTTCCCTTCCAATTACTTAATTGTAATTGGGGATAAATCTCACACATTTTGTGTTTTTTGATAGGGATATGTGGTGTAAGGCCAGAGAAACGTCTATGGCTTGCAATATTGTAAATAAAATATGTCATCATGTAAAACTCAAGCTCCCCAACACCACCCATCTTGATCTTTGTAGCCAATGCCATAAGGTGCTCATGAATTGAATCAGCAATAAGGGTCACCTAATAAATGTTCCCTTTATTTTCTAAAACAATCCACATATATGGGAACATCCATTCTTTGAATTCATTCGTTGTTTCCAAACTAGCCATCCTAATTAGCAACACAACAACATCTTCCAATAATTGTGCCCTAACCAATTTCTTGGGAATTCTGGTAGTCACCTTCTTGTCTGTTGTTAGCCATTTAGTGGTGATGAGTTTAACATAGTATTTTTTCTTGGCTTCATAATCTTTGAGGGCTAATTCAACACCTAGGGTTATTAAAGTTTTGATTACAGGTGAGTTCAACATTATCCTAAAGGCCCTAGGTGTTAAAGTTAATAATGCTTCACCAATCCCATATAAGAGTTCTCTCTTTTCTAGATTCTAATTCATGGCACAAATCATCATCAATTCAAGGAAATTCACAAAGGGAGGTATAGCACCAGTCGAGGCAATGTTACTTGCCTCAATTGCTTATATGAGTTCACTTTTGTCTGGGCTATTTAATCTTTGCAAGAATTCATTAAAATTAGCATCCGTTAAATCTATGTCTGTAATCTTATCAAGATCACTGGTAACCATGGATGTGATAGGAAAACCTAAAGGCATTGTCTTCATATTTTATGCCCTAGCTTCTAATTTTAAATCTTTACAAATCGTGGAGTAAACAAAATGAAAGTACGAGAGAATTACAATCCTTACCTGTTTCCTGGCTAAATGTCCATGAAATTCTCCTTTGCTCCATGGATTTTCAAATCCTCGGATCTCAATCGATGCTTCCCAATCAATCTCACTTCGTTCCTCTATAAATTTTGATAGCTAGGGCATTCGATTCTAGAAAATATGATAGTAAAAGGCTTGAAGCATTCGAATAGTTTAAACAAATTTGCCTTGATTTGTGTAAAAATACATTAATGGTGGAAACCATAAATGCATTAAATGATGGCCATCCATCCTACCTCCACTCTTTTTAAATGTGGGTCATCCACATGGAGCAATTCCATGCTATGCGGGCTCAGGGATTCTTTTTATATTTTTTCACTACCTTTAAATGCAAACAAGTTTATGCATTTGAACTGATCATCCGCCCTCTAAATTTTATTTTGATCATGACATGTAATCAAATCTTAGTGACAATGGAGCTATGATACTTTTTTGCACATCTGTCTATTTTTCTGACCAAGCACAATCTTACCATTTCAAACCAAATCCCTACGTCTCTGACCTTCGCTCAAGAAAGAGCCATATGTCCTTTGAAGGGTCCTGGGCATTTCCTTGCACTTTGCATCCTATTAACTTAGTGTCAAGAAAACATTATTAGCCTTGATTTCCTGCTTCAATTACCTTTTGACATGTGTAATATTTCAGGAGCGGGGTCAACTCTTGTTTTTGTATTCTCTGACTTTGAATATTCCAAGGAATATTCATTGGGCCTCGAGGCCAATTTTGCATCTTGTAACCATTACAAAATTGTATTAATCTTGCAAATAGCACCCTTAACATTGTAACTAAAGGGAGCATGCCACATATCTTTAGGCGACGGAGAAAATTGTGAAATTGGTAACAACAACCAACTGAGGATATACAAGGATATTTTTTCAAGATTAATCCCAATTCAAGATCAATTTTTTACGAGGATTTCATAGAGGTAGAAAACTATTATGTTCCTTGACCAAAAAAGAGGATTTATAATCTAGACACAGGATTTTTAGATGCATTCATCATGAAAATATCTTCAAATACATGTTTTTGTAAGAGCAAACCAATCAAAATAAAATTCTCAATGATATACACTAGATAAAAGGGTGAGATATATTCAAACACTAACACCCACCCCTTGCACGTAGTGATGAATTTTACTAGGAACGATCCTTTTCCTGTCCCAATAGACAATATCACATTACTTCCAATATATTTTCCAGACGGGTTAGCTTTTCCATTTTAATGAATGGTTTATTATATTCCTTGAGATCCAACTAATTTTTTTCCCTCAAGCTGCTTGTGATAATTAAGCATTGAGATGCACCCTTATAAGGGTAACAACATAAATAAAATATGTCATCTCACAAGAAAATTTGAGGACATCAAACAAATTGATAGGATGTTATGGATGAGGAAAATAATTTGGAAATGATATTGCAACTTGACTAGCTAGAGGTGGTGAATAATGGATAGGCCAAGTGTATTCCCATGAAAAAATGATGGCCCAAATTGAAGGGGGCAAGCCTTAAGTTGATTATGTGAGACACCACACCAAGTTTGTTGTCTCCTCTTCTTGAGCTTGAGTTTGCGCTCCTTGCAATTGCATCATGTCATGGTCTTTTCTTCTTTTGTGATGACTTGGTCATCATGTTGGATTCATCTTAGGATCATTAGTGTGGTTTTTTTGCATCTCTAGGACACTCAAAGGGATTTATTTCCATACACTCATGCTTTTTGTAGTTCCCCATGCAAATCCATCATTGACGCATTCGATGTTTTCCAACTTAATTGGAACTTACATTATGATAAAGTGTTTGACGCGCTAACGTTCGGAAATCCACATACTACTTGGTGACTTGGAATTGGAAACTCGTGGTAAATGGTAAACTTACTAGGGTTATTTGATGTGGGTGTTGCATATGCGTAATTTGGATGGGATCTTAGTGTTCTTGGCCCTAATTTGGATGAACGTGACTACCAACTTAACATATGTAGGTGTTTTCATTTGGAGCTCAGTTTTTAAATATAGTGATAAATTAGAAAATAATTTAAAATAATTATAATGAAGTTTAGACATAAGAAAACAAAAGAGTAATAATATGTGTATGTGTGTAATATATATATACACGCATGATAAGTTAAAATATATATTAAAAAATTGTAAAGCTCCCTTTTAAATAGTAGATTGGTGAGGTGGTCCTTGGGTTTTATTTTTTCCTTTGGCGTTGTGGAACAAACCAAGGAATCCTTTGATTTGGGTGGATGTAAGTCTGAAATTTAGATTTTTCAGATAATGATGTATTCTTATTGATTGGGCGCAAATCCCCCCCTCCTCTGAAATTGCAGGGCTAGGGTGGTCAAATGTATTAATGATAAAGTTGTTTTTGATGTTACAGGTGTAAAGTGAAACTCCTCATCATTTTTCAACATCCTCCTAAATCGTGCCAGAATGGGAATTTTGGAGTGGGGCATGGACGTCTTCTTAGAGCATTTCAGCCATTTCACGAAAGGCAACAAATAGTTGTCCAAACATCATCATCCTCTTTGCCAACATAACATCATATTGTGCTAAATGAAGCTCTGCTAATAGCCTTCATAAAATTAGTCCCATAATGAGTTAAATTCTCCCTATATGTGGAGATAAATATGTATCCCTATTATCCCCTCATTTTTTACCTTATGCAAATTGATCGACTTGGACATGTATCTTGCCTGAAGTGGTTTCAATTGTTGTTGGGATGAAAGGAAACTTCTACCTGTCGTTGCTTTACTGTTGTATGAAAAACAATAAGAAAAATAAGATTGAGGTTGAGGAGGAGCTTCTTTTAGTGTAAGTGCAGCTATATTGATTTGGCTTCTTCTACTTGTAAACTTGTGTTGCACACACTTTAACCCTTGCAACACCATTCTCTAGGTATTCACTAGCTACCAGTTCATTTTCCTCCTCTTTACCAGTTATTTTGAGTATTTTATGGATGGATTAAGACATGAGAAATGCCCTTTCCTGTTGTTCCATGTATGTCTCTTCCAGATTTGTCTCTTCCACTCTTCCTCTGCGTGAAAGATTTTGTTTGTCCTTTCTCATCCTAGAATTTTGTGTGGTAGCTTAAACAAAAACTTGAGCCCCAACATCAAATAGCTATTTATTTAATTTTGGTCAAAGTATAATCTATATAAATCTCTCAAGAGGTCACTTGGGATCCTTATCTATGATTTTCTGACACTAGAAAAGAAACTCAAGATTATGGAAAGAATAGGCTTCTTGGGGCATCAGATCAAATAAATTATTGAAAAGGACCCTAGGTTCCGATGTTTGTCTAGAAATAAGATAAAGAAAAACATATTAACAAAAGTTGAGGAAGCCAACTTAAAAAGGGGGTCACTATAAATAATTGTTATGCCAAATCCCACAAGCTTTATGGGAATTCAACCCACCCGTGTAAAATTAGAAACTTTAAAATTAGATATGGATGTAAAGGGAGGAATTTTGGATTCACGTAAACTATTTCCGGAATTCCTGAATTTGATGCAGTCTTGTTGAATGCAATGATTGTGAGTTTTACATAAAATAGGTATGAAATTTCCCTTTTCTTCTGCACTAAATTCCTCTTTCATCATTTCTTTCATTTGGTGATTAAATATTTATTATTAGGAAATGTAACTCCAAACAATGATAAAACCTTACTTCTTTTGGAACTGTTAAATTATATATATATATGTGACCCTAAAAGTCATGTGCATGGAGCGCCACACCCTAACGTACCGCAAAACCAAAACTCTTTACATGACCTCTAGTAAGATGGAACACTATAGGGAACCTTAACCGAGTTGTTTTTAATTATTGAATGCCCTTGCAAGTCATATTCCTAAACCTTTTAGTTATTAGTCACTTATAGTGACATGGTTGTTTTAATAAAACACAATCATTTTCAGCTTACGGTTGCTGCTTAGCTTGAGTGAAATTTAAAACCACTACCTCCTACCTCTAGACTGCCAAAAAAGAGAAACATATACCACCTTCATTTCAATGAACACATCTTCGTAGAATAGTTTTGTAAGTGGGTTTTAGGGCCCACTAGTTGCTACGAGATAAGATTTCCTGACGCAATTACGATAACTGGCCCTAGATTTTCCCTTGTAACTTGACCTCTACTCGTCATAATAAACTTCCATCAGACATGATGATTTCTCTGTATATGGGAGAGTACGCAAGAATCATCAAAATTTGTGTTCAAAATTAAAATTAGTGTTTTCAAGGCCCAATTTACCAACACTTTATATTATTCACATTAATTTCACACCTAAAACTTAAGTTACCTACCTAAGAACAACAATATAGAGTGTGATCTATATTATTTGAATATCACATAACTTAAGATTAATAAATAATACTTATTCCATTTGAAACAATAATTTATGATCACCTCAATTTTAGATATTAAGGGGGGTAACAAATTATAACATTTTTGGCCAACCAAGGTTGTTCAATAACATATACGATGCGTTTTTTTCCCATTTACATATAATTACATAGTTTTATTGTTTTTTATTATATATAAGTACACAATTGTGTTGATAGATTTATATTGCATGATTTGAAGCTGGATAACATTCAACTCGAGATCTGGATACAACATATAAGGATCCATTTCCGGAGCTTTCCCTACCATTTGACCTCTCACAAGTCACCATTCTTGTAATAATGGTTGGGTTATGTGTTTCTAAAAACTTGGATGGTGTTTGACTTATTAACATTTAGGGGAATTTGTTCTTAAAATTTTGTTCTACTCTCTTTTATTTTTTTTATAATCTTGGGTTGGGGAAAAGAGAGGGGTGACACATGTCACCCTCTCATTTGGGAGGATATTTCCTTTATTATTTTCATATACCTCCTCATGGAAGAGGAAAAAGGGAATTTTGGCTTGGGATATTTGCCTTTTTGGATTTGGGAGTTGAGCTTGGAGCTTTGGATTTTGAGTGGATTGGATAGCTTAGAGACTTGGAGAGATATTTGAGGTAGTATTCTTGTTCCTTATTTTTTTTTATTGTATGAATTTAAAGAAGAAAATGAATGCTATGCATGGCTATGTGTGTTGAATTTTTTTGTATGGTTATGATTTTATGCATTTAATTTATTGTCTCCATCCATCATGTGTAGTGATGGATTTTGGAGTAGTGTGGGGGGAAGAGGGAGGGAATTTTCCTCTCTACCACATGGCTTGATGGTCAAGACATGTTGGAATTCTTTATCTGTTTCCCCTCATATGGTTTGAGGTGGGGAAGGTTGTTGACATGGTTTGAACCTCCTTCCCCATCCTTGGAAAGGAAACCCAATGAGGTTTGAAAATCCTCCCAAGGAGGAATTTTGGTGGTTGGGAGGAGAAATAAGGAGGGTGTGTTTACATGGAGGGATAAGGAGGACTTATGGAGTTATTTTTGTGTGTCTTTCATATGGATGGAGCACACTTTTGGCATACTCAGATTTCTCATCCAATCTTCCCCATTGGAGGGAAAACATGGATTTTTCTCCTCTTGTGATTGGTGGTCCATTTGGTGTTTTGTGTGTTGAAACTTGTTTTGTGTTGTTGCTTCTTCTTCATTTCCCTACCCACTTTTGCATACTTGAGGATTGATTTCTCTCTCTCCCATGGGCTTGGAGGGAGGGTAGCATGTCGTCCACTCTTTGGAGATGGAATGTAATTATGCCAATAGGTTGGGAGGTAACTGGGCCCTATCTCCTTGTGAGTTGAAGATCTTATGGCATGGAAAATATGTTGATTTTTTCTTGAAGATTGATGGAGAAAGTTGAAGACTTTGTTATGTTGTTCCCAAATTTTGGGAGGTTTCTTCACATGGTTTTTAATAAGATTTGTAATTGATGTAATAATAATTGAAAAAGGGTTCATCTCTTAGGATTAAATATTGTATTTTGCATTTTTATGAGATGAGTTGAACTATATTCTTATGAAGGATTGTTGGTCTTTTGTTAGTGGGATGTCTACTTGTTGTAATGTTTCTTATTCTTGCTTTGGAGCTTGTTGTTGAAGTTTGTTTTCAAATAGAAAAGTTGTGGGTATACTCATGTTTATTAGGAGAGTAGTGATGCTTGAATCTCTTCTTGAGAGGAATTTTTTTTGTGTTGAAAATCTTGTTTCTTCCATAATGACATAGATTTGTACTCTTTCTTGTAGGGAACATATTATATTGTATTTGAGTTTTCTATGTTGAAAGAAATTTTTATTCTTTCCCTTGTTAATGTTTTGTAAATATTGTATAATGAAAGATATGTGTAGGATTTATTCTTGTAAAAACATATTGTATGGCTTGACTATGAGATGGAAAGATTGTATTATCATGTGTTTAAATGGAGATTTGAAGAAGACAGTGTATGCTGAGCACCATAAATTGGCTATCATTGTATTATTTCCTTTACTTATTGTGTTAAATAAAGGAGAGAGGTTCTCATGTATTACTCATTTTACTTACCAAATGATGTTCTCTTAGCATGTATTATGGAAGGAAAAATTATAGATTTGGTTGTTGCATTTCTTGGTATATAATGCAAGGAGATAGTGAAGTTTTAGTCTTGGTTTAGCTCTCAAAAGAATCATTCAAATTCTAACCTTTTCCGTCATTATGTTGAGCTTGAAAAAGGAGTATAGTAGGCTTGTTCTATTCTCATATGAAACTCATATTTCTTTGTAATGTGAAGTATATTGTAAACTGGTTTGTGGGAAGTTGGATTTCCCTTGCATCATGTAAAAGAAATAAATAAATTGAATCCATTATATTTTTAAAAGGAATGGATCATGTGGCTGGAGTTGGCAATGTATGTTCATTTTGTATCTTCTTTGGGTAAAGGAAAATATTGGATACTTATAGTTGCAAGAATGTATTTACTTATGGAATGAAAAATGATTATATGAAAGAAAAATGAACTATTTATTGTGATTTCTAAGGTGTATCTGGAAGGGAAAATAATAAATGAGTTTTCATTAAATATGTTTTTTCATATATATGTATATGTATATGTATGCGCATGTGTGTGTATACTTATATACATACATATACATGTATATGTATATGTAACCTATATATTATAATATTTATCTCACTATGTGAAAATGGGGGAAAATCGACTTCATGTTACTATCTTTATATTGTTGTTTTATAAATATATCTTGATATACATATACAAAGATATTTATCTATACATAAATATATATACCTATATTTTGTTTGGATTTAATATAATTAAAAAGAGAGGGCATCATTTATTTTTTGGTGGGTTTTATTTAAACTAATAATAAAAATAATAATAATCATATTAAACCCTTATGCACCCTCATCATTATCTCTACTCATTGTTTCTTGCCCTATGATGGTAAGGTTGATTCCCTTCCCAGATGGCTTTGTGTTTTTTATGTCCATAATGGGAAGAATTGCAATTTATAAATAAATAAGTAGGGAAAAATGAAACTTCCTCAACCTGTAGAAAGAGATTTACTCCCTTTAAAAATAAAACAAGAATAATAATGCACAAGTATTTCAAAAAAAAGCAAAGAGAAAAAAACCCCTCTGGTTGCCCCCTTTTCTTTGAGCAAACAAGAATAACAAAAAAAAACAAAAAAAACAAAAACAGAATCCTCAGCCATGGCTGCCCTTCTTTCATTTTGTTCTTGGCTGCCCCAATGCACTCCTATTTCCCTCCACCGTGGTATAAATCTGCAGGCAAAAAATAAATAAAACAAAATATATGAATACATTTGAAATAAATTAGGTTCCTTGTCTCATCTCACTTCCAAATCTGTAGCCTGCAAGAAAAAAATCCAAAAGGAAGAAACAAAAATAAAATGTGAGAGGCAAGGAGGTAAGTAGAAGGCATGCTATAAAGAAAGTTACGTTGTTTTTAGGAATCCATGGTGGAGAAAGAATCTTATCATCTAATGGCCCTAAATTAACCTAATATCCCCCTCAAGATTATATGTAGCCTAACTACTTTAATTTTTTTTAATAAATGGAATGAATGGTTAGACATTTAACAATTTGCGCATTAGATTAAATATATATATATATATATATATATATATATATATATATATATATATATATATATATATATATATATATTAAAAAACCTTTAAGTGGGGTATTAATATATGTATATTTAATGGAAATAATTCATTGGACAAAGGTAACCTAAACCAATAATTGGTTGGATAGTTAAAATGAATATTAATTAATAGAATTTTTGTTTTAGAAGATAAAACAACAAAAAAAACACACCAAAAAAAAAATCAAACATGTTATATAGATATTTATTTAGATTTCACTAGTGAACATTTTAAGATCATATGGGATATGTATTTTGTAGGGTGAGAAAATAAAGATGTCTAGATAGTAAGTTTCTATCTATTCTTATATTTTTTTTTTATCAACTCCTTTTAACACTTTAAATAAATTAAAAAAATTTGCAAACCTTATTGTTAAAAAAATCAAAGTTAATGGTTAAATTTTTGGGTCCAAGAAGGGGCATTACATTTGGTATCAGAGCTCGGGTTCCAACAATGGGTGCACTAGGTATGAACATATAAAAGGATAATAATTTTGGTTTGATTTGTTCCCATTGAATGAAAAATTTTCCACTAAACTTAATCACTTCCTTCCTATATTGTTCTAAACGCCATAATGAGGAGGCGAGTGTTGCACATCTAAAAAACTCACATGGGAGCGTTGTTACCACTCTTAGGATGTGATTTACCATTGAATACCCGCTTAGGTGGGAAATAATAAGAAAGGGAACAATTGGGGGTGATTGGGATGTAAGATTTGTTCAAATTCTCTATGTTAAAACACTTTGTAAATGTTATAAAAAGTCATTCAAAATTAACATGCAAAATGGCTCCGTGAATCCAACAACCAAGATTAATTAGGTTGATCATGTCCTCTAGTTACATGGGAAGTCACAAGAACATTTAAACCCAATATATAAGATCATTTGATCATTTAGTTGTATGCAGTTTGAGCCTAGTTTTTCACATTATTGTATGGGATTGCAGATAAAATCCAAGAAATTTGTTTCAAATTTGACCCATGGCTTAGGGGCTTTAGTAGAAAATTGAAATCTCCAACTTCTAACATTTAGTATTTCTACATGTCAATTAGTTGCAACAATTATTTTTGTGAAAATGGATTTGGGAGATATTTTTTCAAGCGTGTTTAGGAGACCTCTAGGTGATCTGGCACAAAACACAAATTTGTCAATCACATAAATTAGCTCCATAAATAAGGTCATAACTAAGGTTATCAGAATTAAATTTTGTAAGCTGCATCAGATTCTCTATATATAGGAGAATAGATGAGAATGGATAGAATGAGTTTTTGAGTTTTGAGCGCTTGTTTTCAAGACCCATTTTTAAAAACTATTTTCACTAAATATCCGCTAAAATGTAATAATGAAACTTTAATAGTTGGCTTTGAGAAGGTGCTTCCAGTTTGAAATTTGTTCACCAGTTTTGGGTGTTAAATGTCTTTTTTGACTTCCTATATTATATAGGATTGGCCAAATGTATTTACCATTTGTGTCTTGGGTACTTGTTTGGTGATATTTTTGTATAACTGTTAGTGCTAGATCATGGAAGAAAAGAGCTGGGTCTTAATGAACCATTTGACTTCTTAGAACACCCTTGGAGGGTGCAAAATTTTATAACATGATTATCATGAATTCTTACTTTTTCTCTAGATTGAATGTTATGACAAAGAAAAATTTTATGCTACGAGGCATGTTTGGGTGCTATATGTTTTGGTATAGTTTGGTCATTTTGGATACCGTAAAAAGTATATTTTTTTATTTTTGCAAATGCATAGTGTTCGAATGTGAGAGTGTAGAATTTTCCCCTAAACTTGAGTATGCTTAGGGTGCTTGGTTAATTGTTTACCTCTTTGAGTGATCTGTTTTTTCGTGGTAAACTTTCCCACAATGTTAAGGACACCACATTTAAAACTAACAAAAAGCTTTTCGTTTGGGTGTAAAATAAATAATTGTATCTTGTGTAGAACAACCTAATAAGAGAAAATGAACTTCCATGTTAAAAAATTTCATTATTGATAATTGGAATAATTTCAACTCCTCTTATCTATGTTACTAATCTTTATGATCTTGTTTTTTTCCTTTTCAAAGTGTATAACCAAAATAAACATGCTTGCTAATGTAAGCTCGTCTCACTTGTCTCTAAACAATATATGGTAAAGGGAAAGGATCCCTAGTGTCTTTTTTCATATGATGACTTTATACGAAGTGGTATTTCATAGTTATTTTATCTTCTTTTAAGTAAACTAATTATCCCTTGAATTATTGGAAATTGACTCTAGTTTACACAACTTAAAATTCCTATCAAAGCCCTCAACATAAATTTTGGATTAGCTTCGGTAATGAGGAAATTATTTTAGCCTACTTGAGCTCGACAGACCCATTTTTATACTATGATCATTAACTAAGTTTTGGTACTATGTAACATAGTTAAATTATTTAACTCTAGAAGATAAACTTGTGAGGATAACCCTTTCCAAATTGGTTATAACATTATTAAATTAATCATGTATAACACTAAGACTTATGTGTAGAAATCATGGAATCACACACACTCTCTCTCTAAGGTTATCTAGTGGATCTAGAATAAAAATGATTATGCAAAAAGAATGAAATAAAATAACAATATCGCATACTCTCTCTCTACAAAAATAAAGTAAAATAAAATAAATTAGCATTGATCACTCTCTTGGTTGGGTGTTATGGTGTGTCAACGTTAGTGTTGACCAAGGAATTACAAATAATATGGTGTAATAATGGTGAACACAACATTTTGTAATCCAAAAAAATGTATATATACCAATTGACCAAGAAATGAAGCCCCCTACCTATAGGTAAGGTCCAAGGGCTCTTTTCCTTGAAAAGAGAACCACAAAAGATAAAAAGGGGTCCCAAAAATTGCCATTTTTGCCCAATTTCGAGTTTGGATAAATGACACAAGAGTTGAGGTTGTGGGGCACCCAAGGGGTGTTCATGTGACCCCAATCTCCTAAAAACAAATTAAATAAATCTATTACAATTCTAATACAAGTGGAGACCATCAGGTCCCCTAAATTAGTTTACAAAAGACTAATAAAACACAATTACATTAATTACAAATTTTGGAGTCAACTATGGTCCCCCTTAAAATTTACATCACAAAACACACACACAAGGCTCCAATCAATCATGTAATGATTGAAGGCTCAGCCCAGTCAGCTGCTTCTGCATCTTGAGTTGCTGCCCTGAAACCCAGTACATTCTCCTATGTCTTGTAATCCTGCATACTCGATGCAAACATTAACATTCCTACCCAAGAAATTATAATAATTAACAAACTCAATAAATCATGCATGAATACATCACACTAACTATACCAAATAATGATAGTATGAAATGACTAACGCTACTCATGTACATTTATACTGATCCAAAACCCATTAACCATCTAAGTAACACTTAACGACATCTAATTAGCCATAGCAGTTCAAAATATAACCAAGCATATGCTGAAACCATAAGTATATTCATCACATGTAAATGAAGTCAACTATAACATAATATGATGATATCCAATATCATGACATGCAAGAGCTATGAGCTAACAACAAAACTAGTTTAGCACTATGCTCCCAAATCACCACAAGTGTCGCAAACGAGTCGTAACAAGAACATACTGAGATCAAATGATGCTAAAGTCCATGTCCCTCATAAATATAAGTAATGAGCCAACAAGAAACTATGGTAGGAAGAGGTTGGAACTACACCTAACGCTTTATATATTAGACATTGGTTTCAAACGATAATACGTCTGAAAGGTGATTTTTTATTTTATTTTTTGGACTTTTTTGACAAGACATTACTATAGTACTATAACTAAAATCACCTATTTAACTTTTACGACACTTAAACTTTGACAATAACAATAATGACTCTGAAAATTAAGTGACATAACAATATTAATAATCCTAAAGACCTAGTTTATAGCATTCACTCGAATACATTAAACATATATTATTGACGCATCGAACTTTAAACAAATTATTAAAAGACTTAAAGAACAATAGTTTATTCTTGAAAATTATTTGAGCGGATTCTTACACGATGACTATTTAAAACTCCTAAACAAACCTATGAGTGACCGACTCGACACTAAGACACGATAATTAACAAAACCATTTTGACTAGACCATAAACTATTAAAAGTAATATAGTAATACTTCCATGGCATTTACTTATTAAACTTATCTATTCTACCACAACTCACTTGAATTACACTCCGAATGCATGGAATTTGAGAAACATGGCTGGTAGATTAGTGAGAAAGAGAGGTTTTCTTCAGCAGAATCATGAGCTTGATAGATCCACCAAGAATGTGAGTGTCAGACTTCTCTGTTGAATCAGGTAATGATCAAATGGGCCAAAGCCATACATATCAAACGCGTTGAGTGGAGTATGAGGGATATACGTAAATAATGTAGTTCTATTTATTTATTTGACAAATTTGAACTTGATTGATTACATGAACTGAGGTAAATACTCTCAATGTCATATATCATAGGTAGACATATATGCTAGAATCAAAAGGTGTGAATGGTATATGCAGTTTTGAGGAATGCATAGATGAAGATGTTGCAAGGAGTGGACGGAATTCCCTTGGCGATGGAACCTGTTGGAGGCCGTTTAGAAAAATAACATCCAATATCACACTATCATCGAGCTCCTTTAGCTATTGATACGTTGAGTGTTCATAGCAGAAAAATAAACGGCCTTGGATGATTAAACTATGACCTATGGTCAACTTAACACAATAAAAAAGAGTCCAAAGATAAACTCGGTATCCAAGCATTTGAATGAGTAGGTCGTAGATGATGAAAATACATACAACTGTCAACAAGTATATTAATAACAATTATGGCGATCACAACTACCAGTGACTGCTACAATGCATGAGAAAATACACTATTTGAGGAGTCATCAGTAAATACGTGGAAGCACAGAATGGATTTTTTAAGCAATTAAATATAATTTTGGTCTGAATTACAGTGCCTTCAATAGATCTGCACACATGGAAGTTTGAAAGACCAAACTGAGTGGAGATGGGCGGCTAAATATTTTCATACATATGTAGCTCCAATGTCTTTTTCAACATTATGCATAGTTTCCCAACACGGTTCTAGAGGACTCTCATGGATAATAGAAAATGTATCTCACACTGAAACCGTGTAGTGATCAAGATTGAACCGGTTTGATACCAAATATTGAACAAAATATTTACACAAGAAACATAATGAAATATTTTCTCTGTTTCTCATACGGAATGTTGGATACATTTTATAGCTTAAGATTCTCCTTTAAACATGGACGTAGCTCTAACTATTTTTCTATATGTATAAGTTGTTAAAACAATTCATATCAATATTATTTTTAACCCATAATAAAACTTAATGGAGGACTAAAATATTAATTTCCTAACAGTCGATCCAAGACCATACAAGTAGGATAAGATTGAATGTACGGTCATGACCATGAACAGGGAATGTGCCAAATGAAATTTGGAGCTAGTAAACTGATGTCTCTCTATTAATTTTGTACATTGTATTTTCATGATGCGTTGACATGTCAGTGTACAAGGATAACTAAGATAAACAATGAACCTTAGAAAGAGTAAAGTTGGAAAGGAAAGATTATATTTATCATAGCAAGAGTGCGTAGTCAAATCAAGGGTTTCCAAAGTGCATATCACCAAATTTGAGTGTCTACATCCCCCCTCTCCCCTTCCCCACCCCCCTTTATTTATGAAATTGAAAATTACATGCTTAAAGGAACTTGTAATTGAGGGTGCAAACACACTTTGTCTTTTCTCAAATTTTATTTTGTAGTTATGAACTATTGTGTTTGGTGTTGCCACGCTCCATGATGAAACCTACAAAAAAATGTATAGTCCATGTCCATGATAGATAATTGACTGTAGCTCAAATAAAACATGTAATCGAAAATACTAATGTTTGCATATATGTGAAGTAAAAATATGTAAAGAAGGAAATAATGCACCTATTTTCTTAGGATTTTCTTTTGCTTAGAGATTTGTATTTTTTGAAATTCTCTAAAGGATTAGTGATGATCAGTCCCTAATCAGTTATGAGAAGAAAACAAAGTATTAGACGCATGTGACACAATATAAAATTATACAAAAGAGAGGAGAAGAAAGAGGCACAAATACACCCTTGCGAAGGAAGAAGACTATGTACCACAATTATTCAACAACTCTGATATATTCCCCCTTTAAGCATAATAGGAGAGGAAATCCTACTTAATGATTAAGAAAATATCAAAAATATAAATGCTATAATATTAATTAAGTAACAACACAGATATAAACAAGTAAATTACAAATTTGACCCAAGAAAGTAAGCTAGAAAATATGAAACCCTAGTTACAAATGGAGGGATAAAATACTTAGTTGATTCAAAAATAATCCTGGACTATGCCAAGATGACAAACCTATGAAAAAGGAGGGAGGGAAGTGTCGCACCCCGAGCTCAAAAAAGTATGTGATTGTAGGATTTACTTGGAATGGGGCACCTTGATAGGGTTAGGGGTGCTATAGACCTCCTATGGGTGCCTGTGACTGCTTCGAACCTTAGAAACTTAGTTTTGGAAGTTTTCCTTCAATGATTTGTATGTCGTTATACTTCGTTATTATTCACCTGAACCTACAAGAATAAATATCACCTGTAAAACCCCAAAACACAAAAGGTCTTAAAAATAAAAATGTGCATATGGGGAGTTTAACTGACCCCAATGGTCACCTGATTGAGTAAACTTACGATCCGGGCAATGTACTACCTTTTAGACTCCATGTAGTTCTCTGTGTGTGTGTGGTGTGTGTAATCGTACCCTAGGTGACTCTTGTGTAAGCTGCACTTGAATATCGAGTAATAGATATATGTGTGCATGGAAAAATGAACTTCTTTTCCTATGCGTGTATACATAAATAATTGTCCCTTGTCCCTTGTTTGGAGCTAGATGAATACTTGAATGCTCTTAGAATTTTCTTGGATGCAACCTTAGGTGGTGATAGATAATGCTTAGTGTTTGGTCCTTTATTATGGTCACATATCTTTGTATTTATATGATTCCCTTGTTTGAATTTTGTAATTATCCAATAAAAGGCCTACCCATAAGAGATAAAGATGGCCTAATATCTAGAAAAGACCCAAAATAGGCAAGCATGATACAAAGAGATTAGGGGCACCTGGTGCTGGCATCCTGGCTGGGTGTTGGTGTTTAGACTGAAAAAATATGAAGTATAGAAGGTCAAAATGGGCAATAGGGTGTGTAAGACCAAGAAGAAAACTAAAAAGCAAACAAAGAGGCCAAAGAAAATGGTCAATTATTACTTTTCTTACTTAGGAATCATATGAATAGTGGTATGTGATTAGGAATTCGAAATGTAACCAAAGTGCGTGATTTAGTGTCTACATTTTCCCCCACTTTAGGATAAGAGATGCTTACATGATAACCATGTATATTGATGGAAAAAGTGTGGTGAGAGAGACACAAAAAAGTGTGGAGTGATAAAAAGTGAAGCATGAAATCTAGAGAAGTGGAAATGAAAATGATGATGACCCTAGGGGTGAAAGCATATGTATAGATGTCACATTTTACATGTTGTTGATGTCATTTTATGTGTGATGTTGTTACTACTACTTCCCATAAGGATGCACTTGCAAAAGAAAAGAGTGAAAAAGTAGTCAAAGTCATGATAAATTTGATCCAAATATGCAAAACGTGTGTAAAAAGTATGTAAAAATGTGAAAAACAACATGTGCACCCGATCTATGATGAGTGGAAAAGTGTAGAAAGGATCCTAAATATGTTATATAAGAACACATCTCATGCTGAGAATGATATTTTGAGGTGATTTCATGCCAATTGCGCCAAGTACTAGTTTTTTGGGCAATCTCATGCCAAGTTGGAAAGAAGTGTAGGGAGAAAGGTCTAGTGTTATTCTCCAACCTTTGACTACTTTCCAAAGTATAAAAACCACTGCAAATGGTGTATACAAATCCTTTGAATTTTGATCTAATGCGAAAGTAGAACTGAAGGTGTAATACATGTATGCCGAGTGCTAACCGAATGCTTGTCTTGCAAAAGCCTTTGTGTAAACTGCTGAAAATTGTGCTAAAATGAGAAAACTTATGTAACTTCCCCCTGGTCATAGGCGCCAAGGAAGGGTTAAGGGCACCCAAGAACTACTGTCTGGTACTGGGTGTTGGTGTCTTTGTTGTGTTGAAGATCCAAGTTAGATTCTTGACCATTATTGTAACTGAAGACTATACTATACCAATACTAAACTATGACTGTAAATTATTATATGGGGTGATTGATTCACCCAATGATGTCCCCACTCATTTTGGGTGCATGACACATTGCAAGGAGTATGCGGCCTAAAGGAGGAATGACCACTAAACTGTAAGTAATACCCTGTAGGGGTGAGGGAGTGTGCTTAGTAGAAATCAATGCATGTATAAGTAAAATGGCTAGGAAACAAGTGTTAGTGAAAACATTTCAAACACATATGTAGAAAGCAATGTGTAAGTTTTCAAGCAAGAAGACAATGTAAACATGCAATAGTACAGACATAATAGAACACAAAAAGTGAGTTTCAAACATGGTACATCACTCAAAATGTCACAAGATAATCGAGACTGAAGTGGTCAAAAGCACACAAGCATTAAACAAGCAAGACATTGGGAAAAGCCTAAAAATAATGGCATACAAAGGAAGACAAGAGCAAATAGTATTAAGCAATGTATCAGCCAAAAATGGTGGAAAAAATATCTGCAAAATAAATGTTACACATGAAGCACCCATTAGCATGTTAGAAAGATAGAAAGTATGTCAAAGCATGTATAATATGATATAGTAGTGTTCTAAGAAAAATGAAACAATAACACCTGTCGTGTATACAAAAGTGGATGCCCCCATGATCCTCTTGTGGGAATGGTAAGAGGTATTGCACCAAACATCCATGATACATGTAATGAGATGTGTAGATTCTACGATCACAACTAGAAGGTAAGTGAATGAGCTTGTGTATATAGAAAGATGATGACATATAAAGTATTTGTCTAGCATGTGTAATAAAGTGTACATGTAACAAGAAAATGTAAGCAAGACTAAGTGCAACCAAGATATATGTTGTGGATGAGATGGAATGGAATGAAATTTTAATTTGATAGGATAAATGTTCCCCCCAAGTGGATGTGTATGCATGAGATGAGGTTCATTTATACATGCCCCCTTAGAAGTCGAGAATGAACCATAAAACAAGAGTGTGTCATCAGGAAAAGGTTTGAATTGTGCACACTAGAACTTAGATATGGTTGTCAAAGTATAGAGCATGAGGAGTGTGAGTATTGAAAGGTGAGTTTCATTTAAGATTGATACCCTCAGCATTCTAGTATGAACTATGAAATTAGAGTGTGTCATAGGGTAATGAGCATAGTGTATAGAAGTAGATGTAAGAAAGATGCGTCATGAATGTGTAGAGTGTGCAATGTGTATGATGGGTAATAGGAATTGCATAGAAAGAGATTTCATGAATGCGCAATGTGTGAAGTGTGTAGTGTGTGAGGTTCATATGTATAATATGCCCTCAACATTCAAGTGTGAACCAAATCATGAGAGTGTATCATAGGGTAATGATGATACAAATGTATCAAGATGTATAAGATGCATGTAGAAGACTATATGCAAAGTGTAGAGTCAAGAAGTAGGAATGTAAAACACTTGATAATGTGAGAGTGGGGGATAATAAGCATGATTCCCCCCAAGTGTGAATTCATGGGTGTAATATCCAATAAAGTGAAAGAAGAGGGTCCTCCACCTGATGGTTGCATAGATAAAATCATGTGACCATGATATAAGACCAATGGTGTATGAGACAAATGATGTATCAGTGAATGGGACCTATATGCTTGAGACTTCAACAATGATGGAAACCTATGTGAAGGAGAACATGGAGGTGATAAACACTTGGGTGAAGGAGAATGTGAAAGGTGATTAACACATGTGTGAAGAAAAATATGCAGTGAGGAATAAATATGTGGAGGAATTTATCTGAGTGATAGACCTAAACTGATGAGATGGAATAGTAGACCTATGAGAATGAGTAGGCCGCATACGAATAAGAGAGCTAGAAGTAGATTTTGCTTTTGATTCAAGAGTTTTCAGGGACCTAGATGCTCTAGTGATGGAAATAGTGACCCGAAGAGGAGGATGTGGACATGGTGTGGATGGTAAAACACCATTGATAGTGATGACTTGCCTATTGTGAATGAAATTTAGACACAAGAGGTGCATGGAGATGATAGCCTGAGTTGCATGGAACAAGGGAAGACCTAATAACATGGAACACCCTTTGACTGAAGGAGCCACATGAAAAGGAAAAATAATAGTAATTGGAATGACGGTAACTAGAAGCTTGACATAACCATATGATTTAGGAACTAGATATGAATTTTATGAGAGTGGATAGCCTATAGTGACAAGAAGTGAAATAGAACATGCACTTATGCGAAATGATGGATCAACCATTTTTATTGATAAAATTAAATACAATGGAAGAAATAATGTGTAAGAAATCAAAATAGAGTGTAACATAATAGTCATGATCAAAGAAAGCAATGATCGGTGGGGATGTCTCACCATGAGAAACTAGAAAATCAAGATCCCCCGATCGAGGAGGAGGCACTGCATGATACATGTGATTGGCTGAAGAGTCAGCCACTTACTTTTCATTTTAAGAAGAGGATTGTTGAAGATATTGATCTTATGCTTTTCATTGACTGACACATAAGCCATAGGCTTAAGAATCTCAATAACATTATTATCGATATTATCTTGAATAATATTACGAAGCTTCAAACATTAGTTTGTAAAATGCCCAATGCATTGATGATAGTCACAATTGAAATTTTCATTGTAATTATGACCTTGTGGATGAGATGAGTTTACATTGAGTAGAGGAGGAAGCATACTAAGATTACTCTCAATGATTCGGGTAGAATAATATGTGAAGCAGTAGGAAGTATTGTAAATGTATGCTTAGACGGTTACCATTGATGATTTTTTGTATTAGATACAATCTTTATAACAACTTTAGCTTCATAAAGTTTTGTAGATGGCTTGAATGTTGATTTTCCTTGAAAGTGGGCCGAATATTGAACATTCTCATGATAATTAAGCTTGCCTATAGATAACAATCTAGTTTTGTGTAGCTTAAGAGTATTGCATAAATGATTGAATGATGGAGATGTCTTAAAGATAAAGCTCTCGTGGAGAGGTGGTAATAAAATTTGGATAAATAGACCTTGAAGTTCAAAGTTTGCAAGCACATTAGACATCTTAGCTAATTTTTTCTTATATCGTAGGACATAATCCGCTAAAAAATGTGTGGGGGGCTTAGGAATGTACTATATGGTCTTGACCAAAGTGTACGGTTTTGAACTTGTGATATTTTTTCAAACTTCTTTGTATGATTGCATTTTGTGTGATTATAACATGTTTGTACTTGTATCTTCCCCTAGAAATCTATTTGTGTTTGTTGAAAATGTAGAATAAACCCAGGTAGATTCCCCCTTTTTAGAGACATGTGTAAAAACCTTGTTCAACATGTGGCCAAAAAGAAATAGGTATCTTTTACTAAAGGAAAAGTCTAAAAATTTGTATCAAGTGCTGAAGAGATGGCCACCTTGGATAACTTGTACCTATAAAAGGAAAGGTGTTTGTGCATGGTGGCAACTATGGCATTGTTTAACCTTTAATTGAAATTTAGGTCAATGTAATTATGTATAAATTAGAATAAAATTAAGTTACAAATACTAATTCATATTTGTAACTTAAATAAAATAAGAAGAATTTACATACACCAATTAACCTAACATGAAATTGAACACATGAAATGGAGGTATAAAATAACTTAACTAATTCCTGATGATTTATAGAGTGATATGAGATTTGAAACCCTCACAACTAGTATTGGAACTATAAATGTACATGTGTCAGGACTGTACCATTAGGTTAGGACTGTATCATACGGTCCAACCCCTTCTATATGATATTAAAGTTTCTTTGAATACATCTATGTAAATTTTTGGGTTCCAGTCTCCTATGTGGATTTATTTGTCACTGTGAAACCTAGTTGTCGCACATATAGTAAATCTCTCTGAATGGAATGAAAATCTCTTAAAACCCTATCCATGGATGAATAACCCTATAAAAAAACATTAGAAGGGTTGTGGTCACCTTCATGTGCTACTGAAATTGGCTCTACTCTGAAGAGGCCTTAAAATACACATCATTCTCCACCTAGTATGTGATATCTAAGTAGGTTAATCATATTTGGTAATTACATTGACCATGTTTTATTTGACTTGAATCTTGCTAATACACTTGGAGAGAGGATGTTTTCATGATTTTGGATGAGATGATATGTTGGTGTTTCTCTATTGATTTTGAAAATTTTATTCTCAGAATGTGTCAACATATCAGTGTGCAAGGATAAACAAGCTAAACAATGGATGTCAAAAAGTGATAAGTGGGAATAGAGAAGTTGCATTTATCATAGCAAGAGTACATAGTCAAATGAAGGGTTACCAAAGTGAAAATTACCAAATTTCATTGTATGAATTTGAAAATTGCATGCTTAAAGAAAATTTTACTTGAGTGTGTAAACAAAATTTTCCTTTGATCAAATATTTGTTTTATAAATGTGATGTTGTGATTGGTGTTGGTATGCTCCATGTTGAAACCTACAACACAGAGTGTAGTCAATTTTCATGATAGATAACTGACCGTAACTCAAAGAAAACATGTAGCTAAAAATATTTACATTTGGACATATGTGAAGTAAAAAATATGTAAACAAGGAAAGAATACACCTGTTTACTTGTATTTACTTTTTCTTAGATATTTTTATCTTTTTTACTATTTTGAAGGATTGGGGGTGATTAATCCCAAATCAATATCAAGAAGAAATCAGAGTGTTAGGTGCATGGAACCCAAATTAAAAAATGTACAAGAGACAAGAAAATAAAGAGGTACAAATACACCTTTGTGAAGGAAGAACAATGTGTATAACAATTATTCAACAACTTTGATATCTTCCCTTTACGTATAATAGGAGAGGAAATATCAATCATGAAGCCATTAGCTACATTTTTTCTTTCATAACCCTAGGGATCACACCACTGTAGAAGGATCTAGACCCAACTTTATAAATAAGGACATATAGTAAAAATGAGAATAGGTGCCCCTAAACTCTCCCCATATGTTGAAAAATGAAGTATGAACTGAAAAAAACAATGAAATATTCATAAAATGTGCTAACAACATTGAACTGGGAATGAGAATCGTACCCCAAAGATTCTTAACATCGAAACAAAGTGAAGAAGGAACAAAAACTTTCATTCCCCTTGTATTAATCTGAATTGAGTATTTTGAGTGTAAAATTTTACAGAAAATGTGTATAAATAGATGAAAACCTTAAAATGCTGAAAATTTTACTAGAATTGTCCATGGTTAGAAATGTATGGGGGGGCCAGAACCATACTATACGGTCTTGATCAAAGTTTATTGTTTTGACCATGTGACTATTTTGCAAAAAACATTTATTTGTAACTACATTTCTGAGTGTTTGTACATGTATCTACCCCCATAATTCTATCTTTGTCTACTAAAAATGTAGAATAAAATTGGATGGATGCCCCCTCTTTTGAGGCATGTGTAAAAACCATGTTTGAGTATGTAGCTTAAAATAAATATTGTTGAAGGAGGTGTCTGAAAAGTTTTGTGGAGTGTTGAAGAGGTTGCCACCATGAAGAAACTATACTTATAAAAGGTGTTTGCACATGGTGGAAACCATGGTACACAATAAAAATAATGTTGATAAAAAATAAGGATACTAGTAACTAAAGTAACAAGTGAGAATAATGCATGGATAATAAAACAAGAACAACAACAATGTATCCACTTACAAAGAATGACATACAAGAAAATACAAAAGGTTGTTTAGGCCTACAATTATGGGACACCCTTGATGTCACAAGAAAATAAAGGCTTGTAGGCTTACAAACAAGAGTAAGAAATTATAAACAATATAGGCATAATTCCAAAAACATAGGACACTCACCATGTCACATGACAATTAAGGAAAATAGGCCACAAGAAAGGAAACCAAGAAAGCAATAACACATGTAAAAGAACATATATTTATGAAACAAGAGATTAAAATCTTGATAATAGTCCCAAATTGTGAGTAAAATATGTGAAACAATAGATGTCAACTTTGTGCAAGACACATGTGTTAGTCCTATTAGTATGAAAAATAGAAAGTATGTAATGTATACAATTGAGTGTAAATGAGGAAGCACATATGAATTATAATAGAGTAATAACCTTTGGATTGTGAATGTGTTTCCCCCAATGATGAGAATGTAAGGAAATATGAGGGTAAGTGCACGAAGTTGGGGGGCCAAAACGTGGACAAAACCCTGAAAACAGACAAAACACACGCTTTTTGCTAAAACGCGCTCGCATTTTAATTTTTTTGGTTTGGTAATTACCAAACCTATAATGCATACACGTTTTAAATAGGCCAAAATGCATATGCATTTTATATATTACGGACTATGAATGTTTATTTGGGTTTCTTAAAAGTATAAGAAATAATAAAATAAATCTTATAATTTAAACTTATTTTAGTAAATATAAGAAATTAGGGTCACTCTGTACTTGATGGAAGTGGTCTTGTAGCTCCAACAGTTATAATCTAGAAGATAGTTTTTCAAATCTAATCTGGTCAGTACTTACTCATTTTCAGGATTTCAACAAAAGACCTAAAACTTTCAGGACATAGATATTGTAGTCAGTCATTGTTTTGGGAAAGCATATCATCGTTTTTTAGGTTTTTTATCTTCTAAATTGGATTTTAGCCCTACCACTACTTAAATTGGTACCAATTTTTAAATTTGGTCCATAATTCACTTTAGTGACCATGAATAAACTCTATGATGTTTGTCTACTTCTTACTAAAAATTGATCCTCACTTTGTATATAGATTATTATTCCCTCAATGGGATTCCTATCCTATTTCCAAAATGAGGTGATTGTAATGTGCCTCCTCCTTAAGGTGTGATAACACTACTAGGTGTTACATGAGTTTTTACGAATAGTACCAAGTGAATTACATTAAGTGAACTTAGATGATAGCTCATTCTTAGAAACATGGTGCTCCATATAAAGATCATCCCCTCACCTTTCCTATATCTAAAAGAATCCTTTCATGGAATCAAATTCATGATTCTCATACATGTTTTTTCTCATATGTCTCTTATGGAGAAAAATGATGCCTTAATACTTCACACATGATGGTCCTTGATACCTTGGTGACATGACTAGCTCATTTTAGCTTGTTCTAAAGAGTGTTCAATTAGCTACAAAATGGCCAAAAATGCCTTTTTAGGCATTCAGAGGAAGTAGTCTCTCATCAAAACTCAATGAGTCGATCGATCACCTTAGACACTATTCCCTACACATTGAAACACACTAAATGATCTTATTAGAACTTTTCTTTTGGTGACGTTTTATGATTTATGGTTTAGGTTTTAGGGCTCATGGTTTAGGACTCAAGGTTTAGAGTTTAGGGTTTAAGGTTTAGTGTTTAAGGCTCATAGTTCATATTTCAGGGTTTAGGGTTTAGGGCTCAGGGCTTAGGGTTCATGGTTTAGGGTTTAGATTTTAGGGTTTATAGCTCAGGGTTAAGGGTTGAACGTTTAGGATTTAGGGTTGAGGGTTGAGGGATCAAGGTTCAGGGTTTAGGCTTTAGGGATCAGTGTTGAGGGTTTAGGGCATATGGCTCAAGGTTCAAGGTTTAGGGTTTAGGGATCAGGGTTTAGGGTTGAAAGTTGAGGGTTGATGGTTTAGGGTTGAGGGTTTAGTTTTTAGGGTTTAGGGTTGAGGGTTTATGTTTGAGGGTCAGGGTTTAGGGTTTTGGCTTAGGGCTTAGGGATTACAGCCTAAGGTTTAGGGATTAGGTTTTAGGCTTTAGGGCTCAAGGTTTAGGGTTTAGGGTTTAGGGATCAGGGTTTAGGGTTAAGGGTTTAAGGTTTAGGATTTAGGGCTTAGAGTTTTGGTTTTAGGACTTAGGGTTTATGGTATAGGATTTAGGGTTTAACACTCATGGTTTAGGGTTTAGGGCTTAGGTTTTAAGGTTTAGGGTTTATAGTTTATGGTTAATGGTTTCAGACTTAGGTTTTATGGTTTAAAAGTCAGGGTTCATGTTTTATGGAAAATGGTTCAGGGTTTAGTGTTTACGGCTTGGGGTTTAGGGGTTATGGGTTAGTATTTAGGGCTCAGGGTTTAAGGCTCATGGATTAGGCTCAGCAATTCACTCACTGTAATGTTCTATGTCTTACCCATTCTTATAAGTATTAATAGAGATTATTTAACTAAAAATGGTTCATCTACTTAGTAGGCAAAACATTCAAGGGATTCATCACTATTTGATGAATTTCATCTACTGATATTTTAAAGGAGGGAAGTTATAGATATCCAAGAACAATTTGGTATAAATAATTGTTACCCAATATAGAGTTATATTCTTCTTCCCATTGCATGCGAACTATTTCACTCATTGTAATTTTTTGTTTCTTACCCATTCTTATTAGTATTGACAGAGAGTATTCAATTGAAAAGGGTTCATCCAATTCCTAGGAACAAAATTCAAAGAGATTCATCAAAATTTGATGTCTTTCATTTGTTGATATTTTGAAGGAGTGAAATGGCCACCTTTGATAACCAAGGTACTTGTAAAAGTAGAATTAATTATGGTTCTGGGCACAAGACTAGGAAATATGGTCCTAAGATATTAAAAAAGATGAACTCACTCATGAGACCTATTGGAAATATATGATTTTTAGGGGTTTAGAATTTAGGGCTCATGTTTCATGGTTCAGGGTTTGAGACCTTTAGGATTTTACATTTAGGACTTAAAGTTTATGGTTTATGGTTTACAACTCATGGCTCATGGTTTAGGGTTTAGGGGTTAGGGTGCATGGTTTAGGGTTTACGGATTAGGGTTCAGGTTTCAGAGTTATGGGTTTAAGGTTTAGGCATTAGAGCTCAGGGCTTTGGATTTAGGTTTTAGGGCTCTTGGATCAGGGTTTAAGGTTTAGGGTTCAGGGCTCAAGGATTAGGGTGTATGTTTCAAGGCTTAAGGTTTAGAGTTTAGGGATTAGAGGTTAGGGTATAGGATTCATGGTTCATGGTTTTTTGCTTAAGGTTTGGGGTTCAAAATTATCGGTTTAAGGTTTAAGGCTTAGAGCCCGGGGCTCTAGATTTAGTGTTTAGGGTTTAGGGCTTAGGGCACAGGGTTTAGGTTTTAGGTTGTAGGATTTTAATGTTTAGGGTTTAGGTCTCATGGTTGAGGGTTAAGGGTTTAGGTCACAAAGTTCAGGGTTTAGGGTTTAGTGTTTAGGGTTTAGAGCTTAGGGCCTAGGCTTTAGGGTTTAGGATTTAGTGTTTAGGGTTTATGGTTTATAGGTTAAGGTTTAGGGTTTAACATTTAAGGCTCATGGTTCATGGTTTAGGGTTTAGGGTTTAGGGTTTATGGCTTAAGGCTCACGGTTTAGGATTTTGGACTCATGTGTAAGGGATGAATATTTAAGGATTAGGGTTTAGGGCTTAGGATTTAGGGTTTAGGTTTTAAGGATCATGGTTTAGGGTTTAGGGTTTAGGTTTAGGGCCTCAAGATTAGGGTTTAGGGTTTTGATTGTATAATTTAAATGCTAAAATTTTTAGGCTGAATGCTGAAATCCTGAAAATTACCTATATACTGACTAGATTATACTTAAAACAACTATCTCCTAAACCGTGACTAATAGAGCCGTGAGACAAGTTCCATAAGGTGCAGAGTGACCCTAATTTCTTATATTTACTAAAATAAATTTAAAGCATAAGAAATAATAAAATATAAATAATAATAAATGAAAGACTTATTATTGTAGAAATTTCTTATTTTTGTAAATAGAAGCTTGCCAAAAGCATATACAATGTTTATACTATACAAAACGCGTACGCATTATAGTGCGTACGCATTTTTCATTTTAACTTTTTCCAAGCCATGCCTCAAGGCTTCGGATCCGTTTTAGATCCCCAAGCCCAAGACATGGATGTGCACAAACACAACAAACAATGTGTTTTTGTAGGAAAATGTAAAAATTCCTCTTCCTCCATGAAACATCAACATAAAATAATTGATTCGTTTAAAAATATATATACCACGATGTAGAGAAGGGTTTTTTCTTTCTAAAAATATATTTTTCCAATTTTTTTGACTAATATAAGATTTCCATATTATTTATTTTCTAACTATACCTTTTTATAGATATTTTTTGAAGTGTAAATATGTCTATCTTTCATCGTGTATCTTTTTTTGGGGTCATCGAAATTGAAAAAATATATATATTAGCACAAATTAGGGCTAATTATATACATATTCAAAAAAAATTCTAATTTTCTATATTTTTTGAGGTATTTAGGGGGTTACACGGTTGGAGCTCTGTTATTTTTCAAAACAATAAATTTTTGTACTAGAAAAATCATAAAAAAAAAAAATATTTGCTAAAAAAATCTAGCACAAACTAGATACTCCTAGCTATCTTTCTACCAAAGGGCTTTCAAAACTACTACATGGTGCTCAAAAATTGGTGGGGAGCATGAAATTCACTATGTTATGTCTTTTAACAAAAATAGGAGTACTTGTTGGTATTTTAGTTATTTGACCCTCTTAAACTTATCCATTTTCAATAAAATTTAGTAGATTAGAAACTAGACTCAAAATTATATGATTTATGTTCAGACAACATCTTCCAATTTTGAGTGTAACTATTTCAACAAACTTGTACAAGTTGAATTTTTTCATTTTTTAGAAAAATACGTCCACTTAAGACTCCCTTTTGGCCCCCCAACTTGGTGCACTTACCCATGAGTTTTATTATAAGAATTTTTTAATCTATGTGTGCTTCATCCAAATCAATATACCAAGTGATCACATGTGTGTAACGAAATAAAACATGTTATCTATCAAAGCAAAGTGACAAACAACATGTGCAATGTAAATTGCTAATGACTCAAGTAAAATGCACAGGTCACAATTTTGTATTTTTGTAAATATTTGAATGTTTTTGTATCATCACAATTCATAGCTATGTATAAAATATGTGAGTAGAAATAGAGATATCTAATGAGAACCTCCTAAGGATGAAGGGCACGACACAAAATGGATATCTAGGCCTCAAATATGATGCAAATACAAGAGGGAATGTTGTAGTAATATGTCGTAAAGAAGGTTGAATAGATACAACACTAACATGCATTAATAAGTGTTGATGTGGTGGGCTAGAGGAATGACTGTCATGACCACTTGGAGGGTATCGAGAAGCTATCGATGTAGTATTTTCACTAGATGACCGATGTGCAAATCTAGGGTAGTAAGCACGGTGATAAATAGATCTTGGGATGCCAATATTATGAGGGGGCCTAGAGTCATGATATGTAGATTGTGTAATTCAATGCCTATTAAGATACCTAATAAGATCAACACTGGGAGAGGAATTGTGTCCAACAAGTGGTCTATGAGAATCCACATCTTTGGAACTACAATGCAAGAGTAGTAATACTTGCCTACAGAGTAACATAAAAGTGTTAGAGAAATTATATACAACATGTAGGAGGCTAAGGAGGAGGGACTACATAAGGATAACTAGGCATGCTAGGAGGGGTATCCTTAAAAAGAATACCTCTGATGGTGATAAATTTTTATTGTGTAGTAACTTAACACATTGATGTATAACTTAGGAAATTGCCCTAAGAATACGTAACTAAGAGATACCTAGCCACAAGGCACCAAAAATAATATTAGATGGAACGAAGAATGAAGCTGATGTAGTAATAGGAACAATAGTGATGGATAGAGTATTGCAATTGCATCAATGATTAACATCAAGGGTAATATTTTGTGTATGAATACCCTAATATTAAATCAGTATGAGAGAATGGACATCTTCCTTATTTTATAAATTAACCAAAACACCTCGTATGAGTTTGTATTAATATATAGGAATAGACAATGTATCTTAAATAAGTGCATCATCAATAATAGATTCATTAAAGATGATGATGGGAGAATAAGATATTACATGAGTATCCATTCCAATCATCGTATCTAGGGGTGATCATGTAATAAGATGGTGGAGGAACTCTATAATAAGAATTATGTCCATTTGAAGAAGATTTTCATTTTCATGTTTAGGAAGTGGATCATTGAATATTTTTATATTATTAATATCATTAGTTGGCTTGGAAGCTTCAGTAGGCTCATCTCATTCAATAGCTTGAGAATATATAAGATCTTGAATAACATGTTATAACTTTAACCAGTTGGTTGTATAGTGCTTACCACATCAATGATAATCACAATGAGCATTAAAATTTGAACTTATACCTTGATTTCTACTCATATCAACCTGAAACAATGGAGGGAGAGATATGATATTGTTATCAAGAAATTGTTTCAATACAACGTGAGGACAACTTGTAAAGTGAGTAAATTGATGACGCACAGGGTGGGGTTGTAACTTAACAAGTTGTGAGATAACATTAACAGTGTCTATAGAAACAGATTTGACATCATTAGACTTTCTTTTGAATAAAATTTTTCTTGAAAACTTAGCATTAGATGGAGGGAGAGATATAACAATGTTCAATTTGTTCATATGTAATAACTTATCCTCACACTCTTTCAAAGTACGACATAGATGGTCCAAAGATCTAAACTTATCAAACATGACCTAATATTACATAGGGGTAATAAGCTTTGAGTGAATAGGTATTGTAATTCATTATCATATAAGATATTTCTCATCTTGGTGAGAAAGGTTTTATAATGCAATAGTTAAGAATTAAGAGGTTTAGTAGACCCTTATCTTATTTGAGCCAATTATGCATAAGAATGTTTTTCCTTGATATTGATAGAGAATCATTCCAAACATAAATTTAATACATTAGTAAATACGCACAGAATGCATGGGAAGAACATGGAGCTAGTAATTTTAAGTCCTTAAGACTTTGGGGGGGAATCTTGGTAACCAAGATGCCATTAAAAAATAATTTAAAAAACAACATGGAATGAGAAAAAAATCTCAATGGGATACATTTTGACATAATAGATATGAAAATTAGAAACAATAAAAATAATAGGTAATAGATGAGAAACCACTTTGGGTGTAAGTGGATTGTGAAGAAATGGTATGAAATCCATAACATTATAAGAAGTGGATGCACCTTGTTACAACTATAAGATTTGTGCTTGTAAAGTGTGAAAAAGTAGTTCAAGAGAAAGCGTGCTAGAAGAATATACATGCAACCCATGAGGAGTAGATATGGGATGTGTGGTGACAATTATAGTTTTAGGTATATGCATATATACATGTGGCATCGATAGGTGGGGTACACCTAAAGGGGTAGGCACTATGGATGCGGGAACAACAAATTCCAGCAAGGAAGGTTCGGGTTTCCCAACAAGGGATTGGTCACTATGTTAGAGTAGGTATTTACCTTAGCTCATGTTCACCTGGTACATTATTTACCTTTATTGTATTTATCCTCACCCACTTATGTGTGTGGATATTTATTTTTATTTATTTAGATATTAGGAGATATTATCTATTTGTTAGGTATAGTTCTTTCCTTGATCTATGGTATTGACTAGTTCTTTCCTAGATCTATGGTATTGACTAGATCCTTGATGTCTAGTTCTCTCATAAATCTATGGACTTGAATAGTTATTTGATGACTAGTTCTTTCCGTGATTTATGGCTTGATCTACGACCTTGATTGGTTCTTAGATTATTATTCCTTGCCTATATAAGCAAAGCCCATTCTCATTATATTTCATTGAGTTCCATAATAATATATGATATTGCTGCTCATTTGTTTGCTCCTGGTCATATGATATGGTCATATGAGGGCTTAAAGTTTGTGATTCCTACTAGTATGTGCTTAACTCCAGCCCCCTTTCATTTTATTTGTGTGGTGAAGGCAAGAGCATTTTATTATCTTTTAGTGGCAGCTAAAATAAATAGTAGAGCATAATATTGAAAAACTTGTATCTTTTGATCGGTAACTCGGTTTTGAGTGCCAATTTTTGCAAAAGTGTGTGTTTTTTTATGCTCTTTCCATTGGAAATATTTATTTTGAGAATCACACTATAATTATAAAGTGCCATATTGTAACACGCACTCATTATAAAGTGCCAAAATATGGGGGGCTCTTGTTGCATTGTTTGGGGCTCTTGTTGCATTGCTTGGTTCTTGCATTTATTTTGGTGATTTTTTGATGATGACATATTTATCTACTTCTACATTAGATCATGTTGAGCCATTAACAACACATAATTACCACACATGGAAACCAAGAATGGAAACAATAATTAAGCGGAAAGGATTATGAGCTTTAACTTCTAAAGAACAACCAGTGTTCACTAGAGAATATGAGAAATTTCAGTACCAATGCAAATTTGATGAGTGTATGGGTTAGATAGGAACTTATTTCAGTGACATTATTTTATTTCATTTGGAAAAGTGTGACTCTCCTTTCAAAATATGGGAGAAATTGGAGGATTTATTTGGTAAGGTGGATCATATGAGAGCCATACAACTTGAAATTGAAATTACCTCTCTTAATCCTGAAGATTTTCTGACAATTATAAACTATCTTACCAAGTTCAATAATTTGTTGACATAGTTGAAGGGGAGTGGAAGAGATAAGAAAGATGAAGAGTGTGTTTACTTGATTCTATCCAAGTTGAGAGGACCATTTCAAATATTTTCTTCTACCTTTTTCTCTAGCATGGATGCCTTAGGTGACACATTTAAAATGCCTGACTTAGAAAAATTTTGTGAAAGAATTACTAGGGAAGAATCCAAATTATCTCACCTTGAGTCTTCCACCTCTCAAAAGGCATTAGTTGCATCTAATCCTAAGGGCAAGGGAAAACCAAACAGTAAAACCAAATCCACACCTTCTCCATCTGAAAATGCTCCTAAACCCAAAGAAACCAACTCAAAACCCAAGGAGTCTTCTAAATCCAAGAATAATTCTAGTCGTTCATGCTCTTTTTTTGGGGGTAGTAATCATGAAGAGAATATGTGTTATAAGCGAATGCAAGGCTTAGAGGATGCAGTCAAGAAACACAAAATTTCTATCTCCACTCCACCTCTTTCTAATCAGCTTGGAAAAACACTTAATGTTGTTGGAAGATCTCTGTCACCACTTGCAGACAATTGGGTTATAGATTTTGGTGCTTCTCATCACATGACTTCCTCCAAGGAGTCTTTTGTTTCTCTAGGTTTGAGTTCTACTTCCAAAATTGAGGTTGGAGATTCTTCCTTTCTTTCTGTTGAGGGAAAAGGTGATATACAACTTGATGGTGGCAATATCCAAAATGCACTATATGTTCCTAACATCACTATAAATTTACTTTCTGTATATCAAATTTTTCATTTTGGTCAAGGGAAAACATTGACTTTTACACCACATGGGGTAGAAGTAAGAACTTTTTTGGAGCCTTATTCACTTGTTGCTCAGGGTATTGTTGATCATAGTTCAAGACTATATCACTTTGAGGGTTTTGATGACACAACTTCTATAGGGACAAGATTGGTTTCTCATTCAGATTCAGAGAGTAAACTTTGGCATGAAATATTTGGACATCTCAATTACAAATATTTGAAGGATTTGAGCACTCATGGTATGGTAGATGGTCTTCCTAGAGTTTCTTGTCTTGAGGGAGTTTGTCATGGTTATGCATTAGGGAGACAACACCAAGATCCTTTTCCAAATAATTTGTCTAAGAGAGTTTCTTCACCACTTGAGCTTGTGCATAGTGACTTGATGGTTTTTCCTACCCCCTCTTTCAATGGAGCTAAGTATGCACTTACATTTATTGATAATTTCTCAAGGCGTACTTGGGTTTATTTTCTCAAGTAAAAAAGTGATGTTTTTTCACACTTCAAAGTCTTCAAGGCTTTGGTCGAGATATCATCTTCTAGTTGCATAAAGAACCTTCGTATTGATAATGGGGGGAGTACATCAGCGATGAGTTTTTTGAATTTTTGGCAACTCAAGGCATTATTCACCAGCATTTTGTTCCTCATACTCCACAACAGAATGGCTTAGTAGAAAGGAAGAATAGAAATTTGAAGGAAATGGCTAACTGTATGATGCATTCTAGAGATTTACCTCCTATCTACTGGGCAGAATCAGTTGATTTTGCTAACTACATTCAAAATTACACACCTCATAGAGCACTTGAGCATTTGACTCCAGAGGAAGCTTGGTCCAACACTAACCCAGATGTCTCATTTTTTCGATTCTTTAGGAGCCATGCTTGGACCTTTGTGCCCAAGAAGAAAAGGAAAGTTTTGGATAAGAAGAGTAAACCCTTGATCTTTGTAGGGTATTGTGAGGACATGAGAGCTAATCATCTTTTAGATCTTGATACACATGATGTTATTTTTTGAACACATGTTTAGTTTTATGAGCGTTTCACTCCTCATGATTCTTCATCTTCTTCCATTCCTTCTTCTTCTTCATCTCATCTTGAGGATCCTTTCTTTGAGGAGATTGATGAGGTGGTTATAGATGCCATTAAGGATCCTATTCCCACTGATGTTGTCACTATGCCTAAGTGGTCTTGTACTACCGTTTCTGAGGCAACACCTTTCATAGAGGATCTTCCACCCACTAGGCATCATCACGCACATTCTACTTGTTCTAGACTTTTGTGTCAGGCAGTTTCTGAGGATCCACAATCTTTTTCAAAGGCTCATGGGATACCGGAGTGGGATGATGCGATGGCAGCTGAGTATTCTTCTTTAATGAAGAATCATACTTGGGATTTGGTATCTCTTCCTAAAGGAAGAAAGATGGTTAGGTGTAAGTGGGTATACCAAACCAAATACACAGCTGATGGGTCCATTGACAAGTATAAGTCTCATCTTGTTGCAAAGGGTTTTTCACAAGTCGAAGGTATTGATTACTCTGAGACTTTTGCACCCATTGCCAAGATGGATTTTTTATGTCTTATACTTTCTATTGCTGCATCACAGGGGTGGCCCATATACTATATGGACATGAAAAGTGCCTTCTTACATGGAGATCTACAAGAGGAAATATATATAGATCAGCCGGTTGGATTTGTTCAAGATTCTTCTCTTGTTTGTAGGCTCCGAAGGTTTCTTTACGGTATCAAACAAGCCCCTCGGGCTTGGTATGAGAAGATGAATTCTCTTCTTATATATAATGGTTTTGTTCATTGCCATTCCAATCATACAGTGTATCTCCAACATGTTGGTGAGGATATTGTGATACTTGTCTTGTATGTTGATGATTTGTTACTTACTGGCAGCTCTTCTTCTCACATTCAGAGTATTCAGAGGGATCTTTCTACACAGTTTTACATGACAGATCTTGGGCTATTACATTATTTCCTTGGTTTGCATATTTCTAAGAAAGATTCAGGGATTCATTTGAGTAAGAAAAAGTATACCCATGATTTTCTTAAGCACTTTGATATGGCTGATTGCAAGCCAATTCCATCTCCTTTTCAGTCTGGAGTTACTCTTACATCCGCGTGAACCACACCACTTTGTGATCCTACATTGTATAGGCAGTTGGTTGGGAGTCTCATGTACTTGAACCATACTCGCCTTGATATTTCATTTTCAGTAGGGCTTATATCTCGGTTTGCACATTCTCCTCATAGTAGTCACTGACAGGCTGCTAAAAGGATTTTATGTTATTTGCATGGCACTTCCCACTTTGGCCTACACTACACTAGGGGCTCTACTCAATTGGTTGGGTATACAGATTCAGATTGGGCAGGTTCTATTGATGACATGCGTTCTACTTCTGGCTATCTTTTCTGTCTTGGTTCTTCTCCAGTTGCTTGGGCGTGCAAAAAGCAACAGGCTATTGCACTTTCATCTTCAGAGGCAGAGTACAGGGCAGCAGTTACAGTGAATCAGCAGATTCTTTGGCTTTGCTAGTTATTGACAAAGTTTGGCTTCCCACAGGATTCACCGACTGTACTTTGGTGTGAAAACCAAAGTGCAATTCACATTTCTCGCAACCCAGTTGAGCACCAACGGACCAAGCATATTGAGATACACATCCACTTCATTCACCAGAACATTCAGGATGGAGTTCTTTGCTTGGAGTACATTCCGACTCAACAGCAGGTTGCAGACATATTTACGAAGCCTTTTGCATCACCTTACTACCTTGAGTTGCATGGAATGCTTGGGGTTTCAGAATTTGTTCTTGGGGTTTTTCGTGAGAACATCTTATTTCTTCTTCTTTCTCTTTCCTTCTAGTAGGATTCTTTCCTTCTTTTGGTTCGAGATTTCTTCATGGATATATTTTACATGAGTACCTCATCAGGCCTAGTTACCAAGACTCATACTATGGACATGCCACTTCTATTTTGGCCCCTAGCTTCACTTGAGGGGGGGTGTTAAAGTAGGTATTTACCTTAGCTCATGTTCACCTAGGTACATTATTTACCTTTATTGTATTTATCCTCACCCACTTATGTGTGTGGATATTTCTTTTTATTTATTTAGATATTAGGAGATATTATCTAGTTGTTAGGTATAGTTCTTTCCTTGATCTATGGTATTGACTAGTTCTTTCCTAGATCTATGGTATTGACTAGATCCTTGATGTCTAGTTCTCTCATAAATCTATGGACTTGACTAGTTCTTTCCATGATTTATGGTTTGATCTACGACCTTCACTGGTTCTTAGATTGTTATTCCTTGCCTATATAAGCAAGGTCCATTCTCATTGTATTTCATTGAGTTCCATAATAATATATGATATTGCTGCTCATTTTTTTGCAAAGGTTTTGTGTAAAGTTATTTTGGCAAATTTCTTTCATCTTATTGATCGTGGTGTTTGATTAGCATCTATGTTCTTGGCTTGGTACGATCTAGTTATTGACTTTTGATCATGGGCTGAATTGGCCGCAGACAACATTTTAATGACAGGCTCAATATAGTGAGGGTTTTTATGGCATTTTTCATGAGAATTAGACACATAGTTGAACTTGGTCAATATCCACAATGTTATTATCATCATGGGAAAATTCATCAGAATGTGCACTATAAGTTTCAAGATCATACAATGGGACCTCATTCTATTGGTCTAGGATTTAAGCATTGTACTTAATATGCATAGAAGATGAGGCCATGGAATTGAAATGGTTACAAAGAGTAAGGGAAAACTCAATATGCTTGATGGGATGCTTATAAAGGTGAAAACTTCTCCAAAAGGGAATAGAGGGAAAGCATAAACAATCTGAAATAAGATAAGATGATGAAGAAATAATAACAACATATCCCCCATGGTTTTCATATCACCAGGCTTAATAAAAAAGGAACAAAGAAGGTCCTATATTAGGTGAAGGATTTGATCAAAAGTGGGTTTACCAAAATGTTTAACCCTTAATTAAATTTTATGTCAACTTAATTAGGTGTAGACTAGAATATAGTTGATTTACAAATATAACAAAGACGATACATTACAAATACTAATTAAAAATTTCAACTTAGATTAGATAGGAAGAATCTTCATACAAATAATTATGTAACGCCCACACTATATGCATGGTAAAAACACATATAATGTTTTTAATCTAATAACAACATCACTTGGGGCCACATAACAACATGAAAATGCTTGAGCCATATAGTAAACATGCATCCCCTTACTGTACAATAGGGAAAAATAAGAGGGTGATGCCAACATAACAAATGATACACTATTCAAAAAACATAAAAAAGAATCGAATGTTTTCTCAAGGGGGGAGATGGTGTCATTACTTCCACTTATCTGTTTACTACAAAAGGAAGAATAACTTTTAGTTCTTCTATGGACAATCATGTAAGTGTGCATGCAAATACCCATATTCCTCCACACTTATCCCTCCAATAATCCTAGTCTTCCTAACCTTTTATTCCTCCCAAAAATAAGCAATTCCATACACAATAATAAACACTTATCCCTCTAGTATGGCAATGAAATCACCAACAATCATACATACACAATATTATTGACACATGCAATAAGATAAGGCATCAAATAGATGGAACATACTCCCATGAGGAATGAAAGTGTCAAAATATATAATTAAGTTAAAGAGAGGGAAATAAATGTATCTCACAAAAATAATGATTTACACTAGACCAAGTCTATATACGAGACTTGTTATTAGAGTAGGCATTTACTTTATCTCATGTTCACCTAGGTACATTATTTACCTTTATTGTATTTATCCTCACCCATTTACGTGTTTGGATATTTATTTTATCTTATTTAGATATTAGGAGATATTATCTAGTTGTTAGGTATAGTTATTTCGTTGATCTATGGTATTGACTAGATCCTTGATGTCTAGTTCTCTCCTAAATATATGGTCTTGACTAGTTCTTTGATTACTAGTTATTTCCTTGATTTATGGCTTTATGTACGACCTTGATTGGTTCTTAGATTGTTATTCCTTTCCTGTATAAGTAATGCCCATTCTCATTGTATTTCATTGAGTTCCATAATAATATATGATATTGCTACTCATTTGTTTGCAAAGGTTTTATGTAAACCTTACCCCTTGGTCATATGGTATGGTTGTATGAGGGCTTAAATCTTGTGATTCCTACTAATAGGTGCTTGATTGAATCCCCCTTTCATTTTATTTTGTGTGTGAAGGCAATAGCATTTTATTTTGTTTTTAGTGGCAACTAAAATAAACAGCAAAGGATAATATTGAAAAGCTTGTATCGTTTGATCGGTAACTTGGTTTTGAGTGTGATTTTTTGTAAAAGTGCTTATTTTTTCATGCTCTTTCCATTGAAAATATTTATTTTGAGAATTTCACTATAATTATAAACTATCAAATATGGAGTGTTGTAATCAATTGTAGATGCAATTTTGGCTGAGCCTGACGTCCCAAAATTTTGGGAGTTGCATTCTTCTATCTATCATGGATTTTGAAAATGATATGATTTTCTCTGAAGTGTGTGGACTTCAAGAGGATATTGTAAAATTTGTGGAAGAAAATAGATCACTCAAGAAGTGAAATTCTCTTCTACAATCACTCATTCATGATAAGGATACACTAATACACTCCCTTCTGCAAACAATTGCAAGCTTACATCATCGCCATAATATTGTGGACAACCATGTCCATGCTCCTAGTACACTTTGCAATTTTTGCTCTTGTACCCACTGACATTGATTTGCCAGTCTTTGAGCCTTTTACTACTCTTGATGCTCCTAATCCTACGAGGCTTGTTACTACATGCTCTTCCACACTTGTGCCTATTATAGTAACACATGTTGTGTATCCTACTTCTACTCATATGCATGGCTCTTTTGAGAAGCATACCACTGCATTCAGTTCTCACATGCTCCATTCTATGGGTTTCACTAGCAGAGGTATTGGCAGATATTTAAAGGGTATTATTTCCCCTATTCCACATGTTAAGTGGAATTCTCACCATGACATTGATTTTCGAGTAGATACTTCATTGAGATCACACATTGACAGAGCTCTTATTTTTTTCGCTCACCTATTTCTAAGGATCATGAGCAACATATGAGTTTTACACCTTCACTCAGGCTTGGGAAACCTGAGATTTCAACTGTCAAACATGATCAACCTGACACACATTCTTATGTTCCTTTGCATGCACCCATTATGCATTTTGCACCAAGTCATATGCAGGCAACTTCTTTATCCATCTGTGTTGATTTGGGGTTGGATATCCGATCAGTCGTGGCGACAACATAGACATTCGTTGATAGGAATCTACAAGCATAGCTCCTCCACCATTCAACCTCTTGCTCCACTTTCTATACCTTCTACAGTGTAATGCTTCTTGTTTTGATCATTTTTATTTAGCAGGTGTAGTGTATATCTCTCTTGTTTGTTGAGATATTTTGTATCTGTATTTTTGACACTTTTGGCATGTTGACAATATCTCTTGTGGGGGATCTATTATGGTGAAGTCTAGTGTTATTTTTTCAGTGTTCGAGTAGTTGATATTTGGAAACTCATACAGATTTGTAGCATCACTCCACTTATTTAGTAGTATGGGAGGGTGTGGTGTTGATCTTGCTTCTTTGGGTTTCCTGTCCTTGCCTTGTTACCTTGGCTTTTCTTGGATCGTGACACTCTAAATTTTATGTCCTTACCTTTTTTATTTGGTTATTGTTTCTTAGATCGTGGCACACGTATTTGTAGTAGTTGATTTAATTATGTTTGGTGTTTTTTTCTTGCACTTTTGACATCACTCTGTTGATAGTCTCCTTCTATGGAACTATTCTAGTGAAGCCCAGTGTCAATTGTTTTCGAGTTTTGTGATTGAGCAGTGGATTCTGACCATAGTGCACACCAAACTTCTTCAGCATTATACAAATTTTTTGAGCCGAGCTTCTTGGGATACCTTGTAGCAGGTTTTTACTCTCTTTACTTTATTGTTACTAGTTTTGGGTACCTTGCGGTGTCCTTTTTTTCCTAGTTGTTGTACATGAGTACCACATTAGGCCTATTTTCTAAGACTCATACTGAGGACATGCCACTTCTATTTTATCCCCTAGCTTCACTTGAGGGGGGGCATTAGAGTAGTTATTTACCTTATCTCACGTTCACCTAGGTACATTATTTACCTTTATTTTATTTGTCCTCACCCACTTATGTGTGTGGATATTTCTTTTATTTTATTTAGATATCAGGAGATATTATCTAGTTTTTAGGTATAGTTCTTTCCTTGATCTATGGTATTGAATAGATCCTTGATGTCTAGTTCTCTCCTAAATCTATGGTCTTGACTATTTATTTCCTTGATTTATGGCTTGGTCTACGACCTTGAATAATTCTTAGATTTGTATTCCTTGCCTATATAAGAAAGACCCATTCTCATTGTATTTCATTGAGTTCCATAATAATATATCATATTTATACTCATTTGTTTGTAAAGGTTTTATGTAAAGTTAATATCATGAATTGCTTTCATCTTATTCATCGTGGTGTTTGATTAGCATCTGTGTTCTTGGCTTGGTATGATCTGGTTATTGTTCCTTTTACTTGCAAGGGGAGAGATTATCATTGCAACTACCACTTATTGCTCCAGTAGGAAATTTAGCTATCCCTTGGTTCCTCAAATATATCTAGGTAAAATAATATAACAAAAATACACTTATCCCTCCACTTTAAACAATACTTATCACTCCACTAAAACTAGCCACGAATCCTCTTAGTTCCTCCATATGAAACATACAACTCCTTATTCCTCATGTCACTAACACCACCTTTTCCCTCTGCCAAAATTATGAATCTTTTCCCACATATACACACATCCATACAATTTCAAGAAAAATAAGAAATAGCACATTGAATGCAAAAATTGAAAAACAATATAACAATGTAAACCAAAAGGGAAGTTGAAATAAATCCTTTATCCACCATATACATATCTTCCATGGTTTTCTTCTTATTGTAATTAAATAATTTTATTTAAAAGCACTAGTTTGCATGACATATAACTTTCATAAGAACATCCATTAACATTTCAATATAGAAAGTTTCTCATTTCATTATAAACTTTAAACACTGAGAATAAACTCATTTAGTTCCATTTTATTACATTTACATTATATATTTTAATCTTTGTTGACATGTTTTTAAAGAATATACAAGTCATATATTATTCATATATTACTCATTTAGCAATTAGGGATTCATATTTCAAGGAACGTGGTTCTACATTAAACAATTCATTTTATTGTTACTAGGAAACCGAAGGTTAACGCACATGTTATAAGAGAACATCCCAATTTACTTTATATATTAAAAATGTCTTCTTAGGCACCATTTAATCATTGGTATATATTACAATTTTTTTTATAGTTAACCTCCTAGGAGGTCTTAGGAATTAATCTCATTCTAGTTGCATCCTAGTTTCCCTTTTTAAATCTCATCATGGAGTCAACGTCATTTAAGAAATTATACTCGTTCCACAAGATATTGTACAATATGATTATATTATATTCATTTTTATACATGACAAACAATCCTTAGGATTAACACACTACTCTCATTTTATGTGGCACAAATTATACGACCATACACTGATTATTCACAACATCTACAACTCACTGTAGGGTCAACACTAAGTACATGAACATACCTATTTCATAAATATTGTACAATAATATTAAAATACCATTAATTGTTTGGAGGTGTGAGAGAAAATAATATTGTTTCATGAACCTGTTTTTTTTGTCTCTTACTATTGAATCCTCCTATTAGACAATCTCAATAATTTTCCATAAGCTCCACGATTCTGCCTGCTAGCAACCAAAAGAGAAGTATTATAATTCAAACTCCATTCCAACTTATAACAAGGAATTAAAACTAGGATTAACACTTTGGTATCCTCTTGGCTCCCCTACAACTCACAAATAATTATATCCAAGGTGGTGGTGATTAAACTCTAAACTTGTGGCTGATCTGGAGCCCCTTCTTCATGGCGGTGGTAGTAAAAATGTGAAGGATATTATTTAAAACATGTGATCCCTACAAGTGGGAAAGTAAGTTTTATTTAGAAATAAAAAACGTGTGAAATTTATTTTTGAATAACGTTTATTACAAATAATTATGTGAATAATTATGTGAAATTTTATAAAGTACTCATTTCACATGCACTAGTTAAAATATTAGGTCACATTATTTAAGGGTTACACTTGTCTTGTTGGCATCACTAGGGGGGTGATAGTTATAGGGTAAGTTGAGGGAAAATGTTTTGTTATGATATAGGTGTTTCATTTCCTTTCTTTTTTATTTATTCATTTACTTACAAACTTAATAATACATGTCAAAAACTAATTTTATATATTAGTGAATTTACTTTGAAAAACAAACTATTTTAAAATACAAAAAAGTTTACAATTCATGACTAATAATTTCCATCTTAAATCTCATCCCTTAACAAAATCACTATTAAAAAATAAAACCATATATCTATTACAAACATTGATCTATCAATACCCCCTTTTAAATTTAAGTTGTAAGTACGAATATACAAATTAACATTGCATTCCCTTTTCTAGTAAAAATAAAGTTTTATAGTTTAAATAAAATTTCATTAACAAAAAATCAACATTTTTTTTTGCACCACATGCATCCTATAATACCATGTAATCATGGGTCAACGAAACAAAATGTTGGCATGGACCCCACCCTCCCATCTAACATGTTAACAAACTTGCAACAAAAATTTAGAGAGTGAGAGAGATAGAGATAGAGATGAAATTTATTATTTCTCGACATATCAATCCATAGTTCCACATATTGTGAGTTTTAGAGAGATAAAATTAGAGAGAGAAAAATTCATTATCTTTTTGAAAGAATTTTTTTTCACATAACTAAAGTAGAAGAGAGAGATATCATTCAAAGTTATTTCTCGTAACTCAATATCTTTAAAAACATGATTTAAATTTTAAGAAAGTTGTTTGATTTCAACACATAACTCTTGTGTTCATTGCCATTAGGGAGTTGCAAACAAAAAGTGCAACATTTCACATAAATCATGGATTTTTCCATTACCATTTTGTTTAAGTATTCAAACCAACTTGTTCATGGTTAAAATTTACATTTCGTAACACCACATTTACTTTATCCATTGAACATGTCTTAGAGGGTCAACATGGGTGCACATCGATTAGTTACACTACTGTGTAGACTATCACAAGTGGCTATAGAATGGCCCTATGAATAGATCACCAAACACCTACAATAAAATTATTTACTTCGAAGATATCCCTTGTTATACATAGAATCCAACGAGATTAATAGGACCCAAAAATGAAATCAAAATATCAAAATGGAATCATCTCTCCAGAGATGGTTAATGAAAATATGATGTTACACTTCAGCAGTCTAAGCCAGATGGATCCAAAACATGAGCATTTTTTTTTTCGATGGAATTATGTCAAACAAAAAGTGTTACATTATTTTCTATACTACAAAGAAGAGGTTTGTAAAATTATATTTTAGTTTTGGGATCTATATGATTTTTAAATGGTGTGATTTCAAAGGGGTTTCACAATTCTGGGTGGCTACCACCAGCAACCATCTCACTCATGCACACTTGAGACCCGCTTCATAAACAAATCAAAAATTTGGTTTAGAAAACTCTAAGGATCAAGAGGAGATCGACATATAATAAGGAATGAGTTACAACTATTATAATTAGGATAAAATATTGGGACACACTTTCTATGTGTCAGTTTCAAGGGGTATTTGACATGTTTGAAGGGTCTGTTTTAGCATTACAAGTTTGCATTTTCATCATGTTTCTAATTCTTATTTAAATTCTCACTTCACAATAGAATTTTTGAATGCGTTGTTGGTTTAGTTAGGTTAGTTGTTTGTCATGTTTTTAGGAGGTCTACAAATTTGGTTTAATCATGAATAAAGATTAAACGATTTTTTTTTCAAATTTATATACTCAAATTGGTATCAAAAAATTTCAAAAGAAAGGTTGAGAAAGGAAAGAGAGTTCATGCCTTTGGTAAACTCCAAAAGTTTCATTCCATGAGCATTTGTCTCATTCTGTCACTTTATCAAACATTTATGAGCATCTACCAAACTCCACACTTGTCATGCATGTTGACGGGTTTGTTTTATAGAGCTAGGTTAGAGGTAAAAATTAACTCACTAGATAACAAGAGAGGTTATTAGTTATATCTTGGACATTCATGTCTATAATATTTGAAGATATGTATAAAAATCTACAAGACTATTGTATATAGTAAGCATAATGTTGAGTGCCGCATTCAATCGAGCTTCTCTACATAATGCTAAGAGAGTGAGTTTTGGGGTGAGGACAAAATTGGAAGTGGAATTAAAGGACCATAGCTAAGACAATTGAATTTGTTTTGCTCAAAATATCATTTCTATTACACATATATGAATTCTCATACCTATCAAAGATCCAATCTTGGCACAAGCTACAAGTATATAGCAAATGTTAAATTGGATGGCTTGGTACAGATGGGAGTATGTCATCAAAAATGTGTAAATCTATTGAGAGCTTCTCTTCTCCCATGCTCAACTCTCCCTTAACCGTCCTACGGATAAATAAACTGAAATTTTAACATTTTTCTCTCCCAAATGTGCAGAGAACAAAAAGATCTTGAGGATGCACACAAATATTTTTTTAATTAGTAGATTCTAAAGTTGAGCTCCATAAATGGAATTTCTTTAGAGGATGCTTGAATAGTTGTGGAATATTGGTTTTACACTATCCAAATTAATTTTCTTGAGGTCCAAAGCCCCTCTTCATGGAAGATTATCACAGAGACCAACAAGGAAAAACAAAACAAAAAAAGGCAACCAGAACACTAAAGCCTCTTTATTATTTTTTTATTATTTTACTTGGTTTTATATATTGTTATCCCAATTTTTGAGTTCTACAATAAAATTGAGATAACAAATCAAAAAAATTCATCTTCAGGGATTTTGAAATTTCTGTATGATCTTGGAAAAATCCAATTTTCATCCTTGAATATTTTTTATTCTAAGTCATTTTTGGGTGTTAGGAATCAACTTGCATTTGACATGTTACATGTCAAATGTTTCACGACCCCTGAAACCTGACACATTGTAGTATTTCAGGTTTCAGGTTTTGAAAGAATCAGAACATTGAAGCTGAAAAACATGTGCTTTGTGCTCGATGTATTCTAAACCTAATCCTTGAAACATTGTAGTGTATCAAGTTTTTAGATTTTTCTTGTATCAGAACATATCAATGATTTTGCATGTCGAATGTTCGATGATGTCTGATTCTAGAACCCAACTATTTCTTTCTGTTAGGTTTTTACTTTTTGTTGCATCAAAACATGAGGAGGGAAAACATGTCAAATGTATCATGCATTCTAATCCCTGAATCCTAAAAAATCACTTAGGTTTCTTTGTGTTGGGTTTTCCGGACCCGATTGCATGACATGTTTCCTAGGTCAAAATATTTCCTTCAAGTCAATGCATTTATTGCCACGGTGGAGTTAGGTTTCCAAAAGTTATTGTCATACGTGTACTAAATACTAGGAGTTTTATAAATATATTATTTTTCCACTTCATTCGTACTTACACAAATTTAAATTTGAATCTGCGCTTTTGCTTTTGAACCTCGAAAACTCGATTTCAATTTTATTGGAGTTCTTGTTGTATTTCTTTTATTTTTCTTTGAGCCTGCCTCTTTTCTTGTTCTTTTCCTTTGATGTTTTAGTTTTTTTGGGTGATTTTTCCTCTTCTTTTATTTTCCTCAAGGTTGTGGAGCTGTTATTGGTTTTATTTGCTTTATTATCCTCTTTTTACTTGTTTTCGTATTTTAAGAAGAAAGTTAGAAATCTCAACTTCATGATTAATTTCAATTGGAATTTTTTACAATGATCAAAATGTCAAAAATTCTAACTTGAAATTTTCAAGATTTTCAACATGTTCATCATAGTGAGAATCTTGAATTAATAAGAAAAATCAATAAATGTAAATTTCCAAGGTGCAGAATAAGTCCCAGTTTCTGATAGTATGTTGGGTTTTCATACTATAGAGAAGGATCTAGATTTTGCCTAATATATTGGAAATTCCAAGATGTGATGCAAGTCAAAAAATTTCATAGGCTATCAAAAATTTTAAGGTGTCTAGGTACAAAGAGAAAAACTTGATAGGATTTTTTCAGACTTTTAATGGTGTTAATCAAGGTAGAGTTTCCAGTTTTAATTTATGAGCATCCAAAGGATTTTTTTAGCTAATTATTCATTTCATTTCCCCGTGTTTGATTCAATAAAAGGGAAGGGAAAGCCATAATTTTCCAAATAAATGAAGTACAAGTATCAAGGGTTCATTCCCATTTCCAACATTGACTCCAATGTTGATATTAGGGATACTAAATTGGGGCATGTAGATATAGAAGACTTTTGGAACAGAGTCAAGAATTCCACATAGACAACATAGATGTAATGCATCTATAATAGCGGACTACCTCTTTCTACAACTTTCCCTATATATGCTTAGTGTCTGAAACTCATTCTCATAGTAGCTAGCCACTACGATTATGAATATACGTTTCTTAAGAACCAAGATGGAGAGGAGTGATCCACTTGGACACTAAGTATTTTGAGGATCTCATGAAACTACCTGACCTTAGTGAATATATTAACAATGATCTCAAGATGGATCAACATGATTTGGGATGACAATTCAATAGACTGCATTAAGCATGTCAAAAAAAGTATCTCTTGAAACCCAAGCTTGTGGTGAGTAGATTTCCAAAGACATTATCCTGAAGTGATTTCATTCTTGAAATCAATGAAATTATCACATTACCAAGTAGATTTTTCAGTCTTCCCACAGAAAAATAATTCCATGTATGGATGTATATGTTCATCACCATCATACGAAAACATGACTAATTCTTTAGGTTGGGTGAATTTACTAGTGATACATTAGATAATTAGATGAAGGATGTGCCGAAAATGGGGAAATTATATATGACATCATATGTCACCGACGCAGCTACATGTATGATAATTTATCCTAGCTTAAATATCCAAGGTACTAGAGCCTCAATTTTTTTTTACAACTTGTACCCATAGTCGTCACTAAAGAAAATCTTGGGCCATTTCCGAAGAGTAAATGATGCCTTCTTCTATAGCATCATTTACAAGTTAGATCATGATTGTTCTAAGCACCGGTGTATTAATGTGGCTTATAATGATGTCTCCCATTTGGGATGCATTTTCCTCCAATTCCCAACATTTACCTATGTCTAGGTAGGAGAATTTAAAGGAACCCCGTATATATTACCCATGTTTCTAAGTGACAAATAGATCCTGATGGAATTGGTAAGAAATTTGTTGGATCTCCACAAGTTCCAACAAATTAAGCATAATGTTGTAGTTCATTTCCTAATATCCATTAGTCATTACACTTTCACATCAGTGATCAAAGACAAAAATATTGTTATCAAAATACAAGGTGTAACTCTCAATAATTTCCATTCAAGGCCCAACTTTTATTATCAAGGAATATTAAAGGGTCTTGGAATAATGTAGCTTAATGTTCCTAAACCTGAAGTTATATGGATTGATTTAACAAATTAAGTAATAATCAGGAAAAATGGATTCTAGTCATTTGACTTTAGATGAAGCAACAACTTATAACCTCATTTGTATTCCTTAAGGTTTTGTTGATGAAAAGGAAATCTTGGACCCCATTTATCAGTAGATGAATGTAGAAAGTATGGGTTTCCCCTCATTTGAATGTTCAATCAAGGAGTCCACATATATCAAAGAACGAATTGCACAGATTCTACTCCAAACTATTTCTTGGTTCTATTCAATGAATATTCATCTAAATTATCCCAACTTCGCAAAAATGAAGGTGACCACTACATCATAAGTACATCCCTCCCAAGAGAATAAAGATAAATGTGAAGCATCTAGGAAAAATCTGAAGTTCATGTTCTACTGCAACAAAGGAATATCTTCTCCACCTTCTTCTACTCCCTCCACCACCATTTTCAATATTGATTCCCCTTCCCCTTAGCAAGTTTAAGGGACATTAATGGGCATCATGTCCACCAAGCCTCTTACAATTTATTCCCCTCTCATCACCCGTGTGTTTCTTCTTGTGACATTGCCCACATGTGTCACTTCCTATCACTTCTCCTACACATGTTCCTTCTCCTCCTCCATCTTCTCCTCTTCGTCTTTCATCCCCTCCACATTCCTCATATTTTTAATATCTCACCGTTCATCACTTCTTCCACTCCCTTTTCCTCTCCACTAGCCTCCTCTCCTCTTATGTCATTATTGGAATAATTCTTCTCATCCATTTCCCCTATCTCGACTAGGATAAGCATGACTATGGGTTCTCCTTATGTAACCTAGTTCCCTTTTTCATGTTCTACATTTTCCTCCATGCCTTCTTCTCCTCCCCCATATTAAATTATTTTCATGGCCATTTTATCCTCTCCATTTTCCCCTGATGTCCACATTTCTTACTCCTCCAAGTACCACACTCATGATTATTACTCCCCCTTAGTAAACACCTCCCTCTTTTTCCCCATGTTGGCTAGTTATCCAAACCCAAAAGAAGAGAAATAATGTTATTTCTCCTGAATCTTTTGATTTTTGTATGCTAAATTATGCCACATCTCACACATCTAACAAACTCAAGACCATTTCTCACATCACCATTGATGCATCCAGAGAAATATTTTCAAATATCGTTGTGCATGTTTTAGATAAGGGTAAGGAAGACATCACTACTTCTTATTACCATATAACCAAAGTGGCACTTAGGAAAGTCACTAATGAAGGATCACAACAAGATGTTTGGGCATCCATGGATAATTTATTCAATAAAATTAAATAAATCAAGGCCACCAAAGATGAGCTGAACGAGAAAGTGGAGCAATTGACAACTATCCTTCTCAAGATCTCCAAACCAAGTTTGATCTCCTCTCTAGCTCTGGTTAGTTTCTAAAAAAATCCTTTTTAGAGGTGGAAAATATTCGGCAGAAGGGACATGTAGAAAATAGCTAGAACTAGAGGATTCTAACTCAAGGAAATAGGTTGATCAGGGACTTTGTTCAGACCCATAATGAAATATACAGGTACAAACCAACCATTAAAATAATGAATAATGAGCTCCAGAGAGAATGCAATTATTGGGAATTAACTTTGTAAGATTTGAGTGATCTTAGGAAATTTGATCCTAATACCATTTTTTAAGAAGGGATATTTAGTAAAGAGAAAATAATTTCAATATTTTTATAATGCCATTGAATTTTAGGTCAATATTTTTAAAGAGGCATGTGAGAATATTTATAAGGATCGAGAAGAAGGAATATATGCCACCAATGATATCAGTGATGAATATTAAAAATTACTTAGCCATGTCCTAGATGATGACTTGAGCATGCTACCTGTCGATGGCATCTTCAAAGAATTTGGGATCTAGTTGAAAAGGATTCCTTGGATGAGAGTGACGTTGATCTAAAATTGATTGACAAGCTAATTTTGTGCCAAGATGTTTTAATAAATCTATCCAAAATCATCAGAAGGATCCAAAATATCCATAGAAGGATGATCAATGTACTCGATACATGTGACGTTTGGAATCAGTACTCATGCAGACCTGATGACAAGGAAGCACGAGATATGATTCATAATTTTCATGAGTATCATAATAAGGAAGATGAACAAGAAACTAAAAAGGAAAAATATAATTGATGATTCATGATATTTTTCCATTTTAACATCGAGCATGTAAAGTTTTGATATGTTGAGACATTTTTTGGATTTATAAGTTGAATTGGTCATTTTGTTAAAACTAGTCAAGAGGGATTTAATATGTGTTTTCTATTTTTAGAATGTAATCTAAAATACTTCCGTTTTTCTATTTTCTCCTTCTCTATAAATGTAAAATGCTGAGGCATTATCAAGAGAGATGTTTTTTGGACAAGAAACAAGTAAGCTGGTATTGTTAAGAGAAGAAAAACTGTGTGTTTTTGATCTTTTACAACAAGGAATATAAGATATTAGTACAAACTGTGTGTTCAATGTTATTTATTTATTTAATGTATTATTCTTAATTTCAATGCGTTTTTTAATTCTTTAAATACCACTTTATTGTTCATTGTATCGCAAACAAGTTTATTATTTTTTATATCTCATGTTAATATCTTTGGTTTTGCATTTTCTAAAGAAAAAACACATTCCTAAATTTCTTTCTTTTCACTTCCCTTTCTACTGTCACATCTATAAATTTATTCTATTCTCAATCTAACTTTCATTATGAAGGAAATAAATATATGGGGATGAGATCCAACCCCCAAATGCTAGATTAGTGTGAATATTTTACATATTCTTTTGTGTTGTTAAAATAGTAATAAACATATTTCCTCCCTTATACTTGAGGATGGAATTTTTCCCATATGTTGTGGTTGAACCTCATATTTTATCCCCATAAAAATATCCAACCAAATTATAAAAAATATGTTTTATCTTGTTTATTTATTTTCACATTATTGATGGAAAAATGAGCTCCAAATTTTGAATTTAAAAGTAGATCTTTTTTTGGAGATATAAGATATACATAGCATATTGTTATATAAATATACAAAACACTATTTTCCTAAAACCAATCCTCAAAGTTTTATTTTTGGTTTACATTTAGGAGGATAATGTTTCATCCAAGTTCGCATGAGGATAAGGTTTGAGAGTATTGAGTTAAAAGGAGTATTGTTAATATTATAAGTCACTTTGTGTTGTCAAGAGTGTCACAATATTTCATGTATCATAAATATAACATGTATTATCAATACCCATTTTAGATAAGAGAAACTCACTGTGTTTATTGGGTGTATGCCTTAATAGGGAGTATTAGAATATAAGGTTATTGACAATCCTTTTTATCTTTCTGACACGCTAATGGGTGCTTCATGTGTAACATTTTCTTTGTAGGACTATATGCCACAATGGTTGTCTGATACATTTTGTTTTCCAATGTAATCAGAACATAGAAGGAAAAACGAGTTATAGTTCTAGAATCAAAGGTTTTTCTTGGTTGAAAGAGGAAAAATAGATTCATGGTTCTATAAAATGGTATTCTCAAGTTTGGTATATGTCTCTAATGTTTGTGCCATGGAATTTTCGAAGGGAAATTACCTATTCTTCATGTATCTCGCTTAACAAGCGAGGAACCAATATGAACCCTCACACACCTTGATTAAAATATTCTATATCGAATTCACTTACTCTCCCTACAGGTGAAAGAATTTCTCTGTGGGTTGGGGCTTGAGGTGGATAATTAAAAAATTGTTTTGTAGAAGAAATAAGTGATCAATTCTTCCCTAAGCCCGACTTGCCCTTGTAAATGCATGACTTGCCATATATGAAAAGAAAATTCACTTCATGAAGGGGATAATATCCTCACCAAAAAGTTGTAATATGCGGGGAAATAAAAATTAACCTTAAATGTAATCAAAATCACAAAATGGAGGTATAAGAGCACTTAATTGATTCCTAACAATTTTTGGAGAGATCTAAGACTGTGCAATAGCTGAATAGGGAGATTTAAACCCGAGTAATCCTCAAAACTGGGTAGGACCAAGCCATTAAGTAAAGAACATATTGTATGGTCTAATACCTTCTTATGGTCTTGGAACTTCTCTAATTTTACTCCTATAAATTTCTAAGTTACTCATATTCTTTTATTTTTTGTTACTATTAAACCCTAGTTATCGCACTTACAATAAGGCTCTCTGAATTGAAAGAACATCACCTAAAACCCTATCCATTTATGAAGAATATTGAAAAAAAATTATAATGTTTGTGGTACCCCCGTGTATTTTCAAAATTGGCCCTACTCCGAAGAGTCCTCAAACTTCACGTCATTCTCTACCTGATACATGATATCTAAATAGATCAATTAGATTTGGCATTTTCTTTAACCATGCTTTCCTTGACTTGGAACTTTCTAAAACAATTAGAGAGAGGATTTTAGGATACTTGTAGATAAGATATATGGCTACCTTGACCTGATTTGTAGCTTTAGACCTGATTTGGGTTCTACCTTAATGACTATAGATGTGTAATTCCAAGATGTAAGGAGATTTGGATACCTTTTGTAAGTGTATGAAGTGAGTTTTGTAGTGCATTTCCTTAGGATTTCTAGGTTAACAAATGAGGCAATGTTTACTTTCTTATATAGGGTTTATTACATGATTTTTCTAAGAAATGTCGACCTAGATGAAATATAATACCCAACGAAATATTTTAATTTAAAAGTGTAGTTGGAAGTCATATCGGTCCAAGACCATACAAATAGGTCAAGATCAGATGCTACGACCTTGACCAAGACTATAAAACATGTGAAATGGAGTTTAGAGATGATAGGCTGATTTTTATCTATTGCTTTTGTGCATTATATTATTAGGATGTATAGACATGTCAGTGTGTAATGATACATAAGATAAAATAAGAGACCTTGGAAAGTGCTAAGTGAGAATGGAGAAGTTGAATTTATCATATAAAGAGTACATACTCTTGAATCAATGGTTTCCAAATTGAAAATTACTAAATTTGAGTGTGTACATGAGTGTAACAAAAACAATGATAGTAGAAACTAAAGAAAATAGTAAGAACAATGTATGTGGTAGTGAATAAGAACAATAAAAAATCATCAAATTACAAATAATTACAAAAAAAATCATGTAAAAGGTTTGAATCCTATAAACATGGGACACCCATGGTGTCACAAGATAATAGAGGTTTTTTTTCCTATGTTTTTGCATGGGCAAAATTCACTTGAAAACATGACAACCATACCCTAGTGTCAAAATACTTCTATTATGTACCTTTCCAAGACACCCCTCCTAGGTCATTCTATTCCCCATATCATTCCTATCATGTACTTCCATTGGTTCATATGTGTGTGTCATCCTTCCATGTAGGCGAGTTAGGAAGAAAAAGATCATTGAGGTGCCTATGGAGTAGTATTTCTCAAAGCAGATTCTCATGAAAGCTTAGGAAGGGCTATCATCAACCTTTCTAAGAAAAATGCATAATATCCGGAGCAATGTCAAAGGCCAAGATTAAGAAATGATGTGTATTCATGAGCCAGGATCAGAATGCAACATATTTAGGAAGATTAAAGAAAGATTAAGAGGTTTAAGAGCCAATTCACCAAAAGTGGGTTTTTGAGGCTAAAGGATCTTGCATCACAAAAGAGGACCTGAATTTCAAGAGGTGATTTTGGGAGCTCTAGAATGAGTTATCAGCCAAATAATATATCAATTAAAATTATTTTCATTCCCTACATGGTGGTAAAATCATATCCATCCAAAATCCCATGCATTTTTCTAGGCAACTCATTCTTTCCAAGTATAGGTGGTAGTCCCGAGAAAAAGAAGGTTTTTGAGGGTGTTTCAAGAAGAATAAAGGAATAAGACAGATCACATACTTCTCAAAATGTCATTTCCATGAAATTTCATATAAAAGGTGTGAAACAAGTCACCCGGGTGCCCAAGTTATAATCATTTCAAGTTGTCGCCCAAGGTATGCATTCGATACTTAGTGAAACTTTTAGGGTGTCACATTGCACCACAAAGCTATGGTGCATTTTTTTTGTCCTCATTGTCTCTTTACATTGGGATAATAGGGAAAAAAATGGCTTCCTCCACCCTTTTGGCATGTTGGTCACTCCATGTGACCCTGATGACCCTGTTTAGCCCTTTTGACTAGTTTGACTTGTCCCCTCCTCATTGCATGCATGAATGACAAGTGTCACTCCTAGGCTGAGGAAAATTTTTTGCACCCATTATCCCATCAAAAGGGGATAATGGGGAAAAAACATTCCCTCCCTTGGATTCCCTCAGGTTCCACATACAACCCAAAACTAGCCTCTAGGTGCTTATTTCTAGCCCCCTCCATTTATCTCAATCACTGAATGAAAGAAAAGTGTCAATCTAGGAGAAAGGAGACCTTTTGTGCACCCATTTTCCTATTCCAAGGGGTAAATGAAAAAAAAAGGTTCCCCACCCCCTCAAGGTTTCCATTACCTATAAATACTAGGGCTTAGTCATTTTTTGCTCATTCACCCACATTCTTCCATTTGCTCCCAAAAATCTAGAGAATTTTTTATAGAACTCTTCCCTAATAATTTTCACCCTCCATCCTTTACATTAATTCTCCCCTGGTCTAAAAAATATAAAAAAATCTAGATTTTTGAAGATGCTAAAAAAGATGTGTTTTTTTTTTAGAAAAACACCGTAGCTTGCAAGTATAAATTATTTGTATCTAAAAAACTAGTCCACGAATCAACCTGGGTTTTTTAAATTCATCCTCATTTTCAATTTCCTTGAAGATACAAGTTAAATATTTCACATACATCGCCCAAATTTTTTTTAGTGAAGAAACCCCAGTTTCCCCGCAAAAAAAACTTTAAATTTTAAAATCTTTCATTCCAGAGACCGGGTTAAGCCAAAAATTCAGAGGTGCAACAAAAATGAAAAACCAGTATTAGAAAACATGATTTCATAAAAAACTAAGGTCCAAAACACCACTTTATAAAAATAGTAAGCCTCCTACACAAGAACTTGCTATTTTATTTAAGTCATCATAAAGAGTAATTTTGGTAGAAGTGTGCACAAAGGTTATCGAGAAGGACAATTTGAGTGATCAGAGTCAAAAAGGGTGTATAATTTTCATTTACTAAAAATAATAAAAACCCTTTTCAAGTGCAATAAAGTGTCTCAAAAGCCATGAAAATCAAGTTCATAGGTGTCAAATGAGTCAATGCTCTTTCTTGTGAGTATATAGAAGTGGGGTACATTGATGTCACCCAGATGGATCTTGATAATCTCAAAGCACGCATGCTCGACTACCTAAGGGAACCAATTGAGGACAAGGTATTCATGAGTGGATTATATGCAACTAGTGCTCACCCTGTATCTATTCAGAGAATTGAGTTGGTATTGGCATGCTCCCACCATTACAAGCCTGAGATAAGGACCCTTTGGGAAGATGATGGCTTAGTTATGGAAGTAATTTCTCCTAAGGCCATATCTTATTCCATGCAAATACGTACTTGGAGCAACATATCTGTCATCTCAATGGAAATGGAGATGAATGAATGGAACAAAACAAATTCCTACATGCAAGGTTTCACACTAGGATCATGGTTGAATTCAGGAGGAAAACCCTCTAGAATGCCAAAATCTCTATCACGGAGTCAGTTCCACGAGGGATATTCAGATGTAATTTCCCTTCTTAGTCAGGTGATGGGAGAAGAGAACAAAAGATATTTCAATGAGTGGATACAATTGTTCATATTGACGATCATTGAAGGGAATCAAACGATTGATTGGGGCTATATCATAAGTGATAACCTACACTATTAGTTGCTCCATGTCCCAGTTTCAAAGAAGTTCTTAATGAATTATTATCTACTATATCTTATATTGATCTTGAGATCGTTTAAAGGTCTAGCACTTCCATAGAACATTTCTTCCAAAGCTCCAACATTCAAGAAGTATCTGTAGTTTGTGTTAAAGGAAAGTAATTGATACTTTACTCAAGCGAATGATGCCTTATCTATGTTCATCATCAGGAATCTATAGGGAAACCTTCATTCAAGGATTTCACCACAAGTGACTTCTTTGATCAAGAGATATGGCACATTATTCATCCATGTAGTATTTATTTTCTTACTTATAACCCTAAGCACATTAGCACTTCATTCATAAAACTGAACACTCACCCAAAGCACGTAAAGGTACCAGGTCCCTCTTTTATGGAAGATTCATTAAGAGATTAGAATTCAAGTTCATAAATTCCATATCCATGACAAGTAACTAAGGAAAATCATAACAATAACTAGATCACAACTATAACGCATAAATAATAAAATAAGGATCAAGATAAAATTTACCATATAATAACCATGAATAGAGACGTCAATAACCAACACTCATACAAAAATATCCATTAAATTAATTCATTATAAAGACAGAGTATTAATATACCATTAGTATCATCACAAATTCATGTGCGTAACATGATACCCATAACATAACTATGTTTCTTATTCTATCTAAAAACCATACAAATCAATACATATATATAGGGGGTGGGTACTTTCCCTTCACCACCCATGCACTTCTTAAAATAAGTTGCATGTAAAGAATAGCCATGTTCTACTACAAAGATACAAAAATAATCATGCAAGATTCACCTAATAACATATCATCTCTATATTTAACTCTAGATCTTCATTTTATTATTAGTTTAAATCTCTACATGACCGTTAATCTTTTTCCCACGTATGATCTTTCCAAAAATAGAATTTTCTTTACCTCTAAGTATTCATGCCTTAGTCCAATCCCAAAATTTTTCTTGAATGCCACTCCAATCATTCATCATCTATTTTTATCCCGTGCCTTAAAATTTGACTTTATCCCGAAGGTATTCTTCCTATGTGTGCAAGCTTCTTTGCGCTACCTTTTCTACTTTTATGAATGCCTTCGCACCTACATTCTGCATGTCCAAAACTCTCACGGATCTCATACTTAGCATATTTTAGGGGAGAAACATTGCTCCACTCTAGTTGGATTACCGTCCACGGAAATTATCTGATCATATCAAGCACAAATATTTTGGAGATAACAAAATTTCAAGTCCAAAAAGAATCCTCATACTAAAAATAATTGATCCATGCAGGGGTTAAGCAGAGGAGATCTAGAAAATCTGCATATATTTCACTTAGCACCTTCCTCCATTGCTCAAGCTCCTATACGAATTTACCAGAAGTAGATCCTACGATCCTTGGTATTTGGTTGTGAGTAATTTCTTCAAATTTTCCCTTCGAGCTCGCGAGTTACCAATGATATTTCTGCGCATGTGCTCTTAATTTCATCCATGTGGTCTAGTATCATATTATAAAATTCACCTATTCACAGCTCCAACTTCTCACTTTTTGTGTTTATTTTATCCTTCTTCGCAGTTGTCTTTGCTATCATCTTGGTGCACTCAACCTTGTTAGTTGGTGTCTTCTCTTGAACTATCTTCAATACTACTTCTTCATCCACTAACCTATCATCAATTAAAGGCTTTCATTTTTTACATCTGTTGAAGGCTATATCAGCTTTTGCACTTTCTTCTATAAGCTTGGTGAATAAGTCTTCCCACTCAGTGACCTGTGCCTCAACAGTGACCTTATTTTTCTACTTTCTCCTTCAAAATTTCTTCCTCTAAAGGCCCAATACAACTATTTATGTTCACAAGTAGCATACCCACTAAGTCTTCAAAATACTCCATTTCATCACCATAATTGCATCTGTCTTGGCTTATCAATCATGGGCATTGTCCATATATTTTCTTCACTAAGGCGCTAGTCTTGTCATATGATTCTTTTGTTCTCTTCCATTCTCCTTGTAGGCCTTTCTTTAACTTGTCCACTTCGTGCTATTTTTTTTTCTTATCTGCAACCAATTTTTTGACAGTGAGTACTAACATCTAGGTTCCTGCATACTAATTCTAAAGCCAAATTTTAAAAGTGGTGCACACCTACTCATCTGTAAAATGGTTGGGGTCTATAATATTGTACTTTTCTCCAGACATGTTCTTCAATGTTATAGTGCCAATGGAATGCTCACTCACCTCAAACTCCGGCTCTTCTAAGTGGTTATACAGGATCCAACTAAACATTTTATTCATTTCCAACACCTTGCATTTTGATCAATCAAGTCCCATACATGCAATTTCTCTTCTGGCACTATAATTGAAAGTGTGCTCTTAATACCTTCTTGGGGTCATCCACATAGTCCATGTGTGTTGACCTCAGTGTCCATCGCTTCCTTTACACCTTTCATTTTGTTCTTTGTTTTTTAGGAGTGGGTGTGATTGTACATGTCCCAAAAGTTGTATCCACTTTGATGAACAAATTATCATTAGTCTCTATTTCCATGTGCCGTTACTTCTGTAGAGGTATACTTTCTTTCACCAGAAACTTACTTCATTCTTCTCCATATATGGGCGACTTATTTTTCTCCTGATATTTCTCCTCTTATTTCTTTGTATCCCTTTGTAGCTTCTCTTCAAAATCTTTCTCCAATTCCTCTCTCAAAGAGGCACCCACTTTCTCCAAGTCAAATTCTTCTCATGTCTCTAAAATAGAGACAACTGTTACCTTAGCATGCTTATTCTTTTCTTGCTCCACGCTAGCCTCATATGAGGTTCTAGCACCTCTACTTCTCTGATGAGAATAATATATTCTCTTACTTGAGTGGTTGTGATTTCTCTCCTCTTCATTTCCTTCTTCTTCCTCAAGGACCTCCTCCTCGTGCGTCATTTTCATTGGTGGCACAATTGTTCTTCCAAGATTTGGGAAGGTGGATTCTGTCACATCCACCTTGAATCATCCCTGATTCTTAGGTCGTAATTGCATGAAAAACCTACTTATCAACCTTTGATAGTGAAGTTAAGATGGGGATGTAGGTCCAACATGTCCATCTCCAATAACTCAAATTATGTCAGCATGGAGTGATACTTATGTATCACACGTAATGTATGTAAATATGAGTCGACCCTATCTGCATCAAAGGTTAGCTTTTGCACATCTTTTATTTTATTCACTGAATACGTAAGGTATCGTGCAGTGAAGGAAAATGGAAATTTACACCAGGGTCCCATCTCCCCCTTTACCATCGTAAGCGTGTAAGAATGAATTGTTGCATCACTGTGATTTTCACTTTCTACCCAACCATAATGGACAATTCGTGCAGAATGTGACATTCATTCTTAAATTTCCGTCTTAACCTGTTATACCATTTTTTTATTTGTTCTTTGTATGTTCTTGTGATGTTCCCATAATAAGTGTATCTTGTAAATTGTACTATGGGGGATGCATGCAATGGTCGGTAAACCCACATATTGTCCTCAAGTATGTCTAGCACTCCAATCTCCCAAAATAAGATCAGTAGCAATATCTATCCCCATGTTATCTTAGCACCTTCTTCATTTTGTTCTTGTGCTTATTCTGTAATCTCATTCGTAATAAACTACGTGATGTTGTAATGTGCCCTATGTGCTATTCTATGTTCCACATATAAAAATTTATTATTTACATCTATCTAGTGCTTGGAAGCACCCAATTTATAGCTTACAAATCTAGAGGAAAACCTAGTTGCAGGATCATCCTGATCTATAATCAAAATTTCCTACTACCCTTCTCATAGCACAATTTTCCGTCCATTTCTCTATCTTCATGGTCATGCAAAGATCCAAACCCATGTCTTCTCTTGTAACCCAAAGACCTATTACTTGCTCAATCAACTGAGTGGTGATTCACATTATCCTTCCAGTGAAGTAGAAAAATTCCTCATGTACCCGTAACATCAACCATTGGTAAAGATGTGTTGGCTTCACAAAGAAGGGAAGCTTGTATAGTTCTAAAATTTTGGTCTTCTCTAATTTCCTTCTCACGAATTCATCGACCAAGGGGTTTCCTACCTCATATGTCCCTGGAAGTACCTTCTCTAGATATGCATTCATATTCTTCTCATTTTCCTTTGTCCTATAGTTATATTCACTTATTTTACACTTTTGGAGCTTTGAATTCCATATTTCCACCATATACACACCAAGGGGACACTACATTTATAAATAAATTTCCTCTATGGGAACCTTTGTAGCTACCTCCACCTTCTTTGTCCTGAGCTTCCTTCCTTTTGGGGCGATATATCTATAAACATGTACCTTAGGTGTTCTATTTCACAAGAGTTTCTCCTACTCAAGCTGATGTAAACCTCTACTACTTAAATTGTATGCAACCCCTCTTTTCTCGTGCTTTTCTGCTGGTTCCAACTTTCCCTTATGCAAGGATCTACATGTAGTCACCATGCCCTTTTGGTTCAGACTTTCACTTATATCCTCTTGACACCCAAAAAATTGGTAACTTATTTTCTCAAGTTTTCTTCGAATTCAAGGTATCAAAATGACTACCCCTCACCCTTATTTATACTTTTCCAATGACCCAAATGTCCTTTCGACCCATACTTTTAAGATAATTTTTCAATAAAATAATTTTTCTATCTTCATTCACTTCCATGACTTCCTTGTGTGCATTAAAGACATAACCTTATGGCATGCTATACTACTTCCTAGCCACAAACCTCCTTCGTGCACCTACTTATGCCGAAGTGCATAACCACTGCGCCATATCCCAAGTAGCTCCTCATGTTGCTGCCTACCTCACGTTACACTCTGTGATCATCTTTCTTGCATGGTATTTAATTAAAGCAATCTTCCTTCTAAGCATCTTCTACACAACAACTGTAACACCTTTTTCTCTTTTGGGCTAGCCTTCTAAGAGACACCTTCAACTTATCCAACTTGTATCTAGATGGAAGCCAAAAATTCTCATTTCTACATTCGATATACTCCACACTAAAAGTATGCACAATCCTTTGTGAATGAATTCAATATATGGCAATCAGCTCCTGGCACACAAACATGCTTATTTCAACACAATAATGAACTAATTTGATCAATCATAACAACAATGAAAGGAAACACATATAAGGGAAAATGCATTAAAAGGGAAATCTAATCTAAGTGGAAAAACTTTCTTATTACAAAAACAAAAAGACTTATTTATAGTAGGGCTTCAACCTACTCCCATTGAAGTTACCGGGAAAGATATTTCCATCTAGCACCTACAACTGACAAGCACTTGAATCGAGTATCTTCGTTACAAAAAAGGGTCCCGACCAATGAACTTTTAACTTCCCTGGATGGTGCATGAACTTTGAATCATATAGAAGAACCATCTTTCCAACCTAAAACTTTTTATTTTTGATATGTCGATCCTACTAGGCATTTTATCTCACTTTCTATGTCTTCTAGCTCCACTAGGAAATAATGCATCACTCATCTAAATACATTAGTTTTTCAATGTTATCCTCTATAGATTTTTCATCATCTAGTCTTCCTACACTTCCAATACACAGGTATGACATCATGAATTCAACGGGAAATACAACCTCTATGTCAAACACCAACTAAAAGTGTGTGACTTTATTTAACATCTTATAAGTGGTCATATATGCGCAAAGTAAAACAAATACCTTATCATCCTAGTATTTCCTTCTAACATCACAATTTTTTGTTAACGTATGTCCCAATATCTTGTTAAAATCCTCAGCAATGCTATTGACCTGTGGGTGATAAGGAGGTATCTTTTGGTGTGACACCATAAAGTCATCCAATAATATTCTGATATTCTCATTAAGAAAATGAGTGCCCCTATCACTTTTCAAGCTCAACAGAAATCCATATCTATTGATAATATTATCCAATAATAATCTCACTGCAGTAGCTACCATACAATCGTTAATAGGTGTTTCTTCTACCCAGTGTGTCAAATAATCTATACATGTGATAATGTAGCATGTGCCAATCCTACTCATGGGTAAGGAAATAGGACCTACAAAGTCAATAACCCATTTCTCAAAAGGTTTAGCACATACAATAGGCCTGAAAAGCATCTCATCTATGGTTCCAGGTTTTCCAAGGTACTCACAGTGATCACACGCCCTGACATATTCTTTAGTATCCTTATATAAAGTTTCCCACAAAAGTCCAACCATCAGGATCTTATGTGTGGCGGCATCTCTAACATAGTGACCTCCTTTAATTCCACCATGAGATTCTTCTATAATGTCTTCACACTCAATCTCTAGATCACACCAATACAAAAATTCATCACAACCTATCTTATACAAATCTCCACCTATCAACTGATAGGGTATTATGGGTATTGCAATTTGTTTCTTTTCAAAATTCTTCATTCCCTCCTGTTCCTATCTAGTGTGAAAACATACTACAATATCCTCTAGATGTGCAGATGGTGGTTCAATCTAAACAAATGTGCATCATTGATGGTGTCTTTAATTCTCTACATGTCTTCGCAAGAATTATTTCTTGACAAATGGTAAGGACCTGAATTACTTTTCCCTGGTTTGACAACCACTATAAACTGAAATTCCTAAAATTATAGTATCTACCTGCAAATGCACCCTTGCAACACATGTTTGTTGACCAAATACTTAAGTGCCATATGATCTGTAAAGAAGATAAATGGTTTTGCTAATAAGTATTGCCTAAATTTTTACAGTGTACAGAACATAAAGAAATCCTCGTGTTTAGTAGTTGTATAATTTCTTTCTCCTAGAGTCAACTTACTACTTGGAAAAAAAAAGGGTGGTCTACAATTCCTTTACCTAGTTGTGCCAACACTGCACCAATCTCCAATCTAAAAGAATCCACATGAACATGAAATGGTTTATCGCATAAATTAAAGCACAAAATAGGTGCAGTGGTCAGCCTTTCCTTCAGTGTTTCAAACACATGTTGTTGTACCTTGTCCTATAGAATTTTGCGTTAGCTTTCAAAAGTTCCTCCAGGGGCACAAAAATATTTGCATAGCCCTTAATAAATTTCCTATAAGACCCTGTATGACTAAGAAAGCTACACACTTAACTTTGATTGTTAGGTTATTCTAATTCCAAAATCACATTGACCTTGGTTGGATCCACCAAGAAGCCTTATTTATAAATAATATGCCCAAGTAAAGTTCCAAAAGGTGTCACAAAGATAAATTTCTTAATATTATTAGAGATACTCAACTGCCTATACCTTTCAAACATAAGCCTCAAATTTTCATAATGATCCTTAACCAAACCATACACATTCCAATCATCGAGATACACCTATAAAAACTTATGAATGAAGTCATGAAATCCTTGTAGAATAATGTGTGAAAAGACTATAAGTGTATTCTTTAATCCAAAGGGAATCATTATGTATGAAAAACTTCCCCTCTTAGTGATGAAAGTTATCTTTTCCTAATATTCTTTTATTATGCACACTCAATGATATCCTAAAAATCCATTAGTAAAAGAGTAAATCTCACACACTGCAACTCCTTCTAAGATATTCTTCATGAATGGGGTGAGAAAATAATCAATAACACATGCATCATTCAACTCTCTATAGCCCACATAGATCCTTATCCTCCCATCCTTCTTAATACTAATGACCTTGGGACTAACCCATTTAGAATCCTTAATGGGCTTAATTATACCAGACTTGAGCATATTATCAATCTCTTCCTTTACCTTAACGTGTGAATTAGGAATCATCTAGCAATGGATCTTCCTAATTAGGTGCATGCCTTGTTTAAGTTTGATTTATATCTCACCTAAAGAAGGGTTCACTCCTTTTAAATCATGATAACCTCACAGAAATAGGTCCTAAAATTCACGTAGGAGTTCAATGACTTTAGTAACCTCTTTCTCTAACTAGTAGTCACCAATAATAGCCTCTTTAGGCTCTGCATCTACCCTAATGTTAACTTTATTAGTTTTTATAGGTTCATGATATGCGTGCACCTTGTCGTTTGTTGTATCCATCAACTTGTTCATACCTTCAGTGTGATTAACATCCACATTATTGTCTTCATCATCATCATCATTTATCATGCATAGAATTTACCTATTTCCTTTTCTTCTAAGGTATGAACTATTTATTCTTCCTCAGTTTCATCTAGGTCAAAGTCATACCTCTAAATCCATCTCTCCTAACATATCTAGTAGAATTTCCTCCGCCTTCGTGCTATCTTCCAAAGTAAGGAAATTCATAATCTGCAGTGCTCCATTAATCTGAGCCTTAGTAGAAAATTAATCACAAGTATGAATCATACATGAGGTCACATCCTTCTAATTAATTGTTTCCCAATTCAATTCTACTTGGACATACCATATGCATGAGCATCCACATAGGGTGGTGTAGAACTTATGTACCTAGAGTGATAGTGGTAAGGCCTCTTACCCTTCCATCCAAAGTATCTCAAATTTGTGAATGTCATGTGAAGAAGAATCCTTCCCATGGAATTCACATATCTGTGAGGGTAGATTTCTCCTTAGAAACCTAGTAGAAAAGGTGATTCTAAGCTCTCATGATTCCAATAGGTTATATCTATGTGTTTTCCAACAACGTGTTGCTATCTCACACAAAGGATATAAAAAAATATTTCTTTTGTCACCCTCATCCTTCCACTGGGATTCCATGGCATGAAAAAACACATCAGAGTTCCCTTCCTTAGTGTACCTAGGTACCTGGTTAAAACTCAAAATCCTAACGGTGTGTGGCTTGATCACACGAGTAAATGTGTTCTTGATCTCTCACCAAAATACTTCATACATTCATGCACCCAGTTGTCATAGGGAATACTTGTGGTATCACTAACTGAATGAGCATCATCTAGTTGTATCACTCCTTCCTTATATGGCTCAATTATGTTAAGGTCTCTGATTGTATGCACATATATCATATTCAGGTCTTCTTCACTGAAATGCTCAACATATGGGGCAACCTTTACATCTGTTAGAGGTATAATAACACCCTCTTCCTTGTTTTCAGAGATAATGTACCCCTTGTTGAAGTATAAATCTACTTTATTAGCATAACATGAGGGATGACCAAGTAATGTTGGGAAACTATCTGCTTCAGAAAGCTCAAAACTTCAAAGTCCCCAGTAAACTTGGCTCCTTGAATTGTAATAATCACATCCTTTAATACTTTAAGAGAATTAGCTCTAGTTCTATTCTTCATATACAATACATTAGAAGAATGCATCAATGGTGGTCTTCCCATCTGATTCCAACCATCCAACATGAGTACATTAACTTCTGCACCTACATCTATCAGAATAATCCTCAGAAACCATCCATCTATGACTGCATTTAGTGTAATATCCTTATCATATTCATGGTTATGGGCAGGCAGATTTGCATGAAATATCTACCTCTCACACTCATTATCAACATGTGGTACTTTCTTTCTCTCAACCATTCACCTAGTAGAAATATTATGGTTTCCCTATGCAACATTCTACATACTTTCTTCAAATCATCTACATCCTTCTATGGAATTTCAACATTATTAGCTCATTCCAACACGTGCACCTACTTCTTCAAGATCTGAATCTCTCCTTGAAGATTTATGATAACATCTATAGTCTCCAGGTAAACTTCTTTCTTATGTTTAGCATCAAGGTACTTGACATTTATCACTTCTTTATTTTTTATATTTGGTTTATAATTCGGAGGCTAATGTGCACGCGCAAACCTCAGTGCATGTAGTAACTAAAATAGGTAACTTAGGAGTGGGTGCTACCTTCAGCATCCATTGATCTTCAACCACACATTGTACCTTAATCGTTCATGAGCCCTTTTATAGCTTATGCTTCTTACTCATGTGTTCATATAAATTAGGACACTCCTAAAACTTATGTTGTTTTCCACACCATGAGAAATCTATATTCTAAGAGCACTCACGCTGATAATGATCAGGATATCCATGATTATAACAAGTTCCTCTCATAAATCCTCCTCTTCCATGACATTTTCCTCTATATTGCCCATGAAAATCTCCAATTCTATTATCCCCATTAGTGCGCCCTCCATTAAGTTTTTTCACTTTGGTTCCTTAGATCCACTAGCTACACTAGTCCTAACACACATTGGTCTCAATGTCCTCATGAATATGCTCAATCAATATATAGTTCTCTCTATCATGAGTGTGAGACTTTAAAATATTGCAGTAATAGGATATTTTCTTGTAGATCGTGGATTGTAAAAACGGGCATCTACTCAAATCATGATCTAAGTGGATAGATCTCACAATATAGCAACATGGTGCACACCGATTTACCAGGGAATCTATCCTTAGTGTGTACTTCAACCTCACAATCTGTACACCACATTCCACTATGCATCTCATGAGCTGAATTGGTAAAGATATTCTCCAACTTCCTTTCTATAAATGTTATCTATGCCTCTAAGAATGGGTTATCTTTGGTGTCCACACCTCCAACTTCCTTAATGCATAGAGCTGCTTATAAAGCCTCGCATGGATCTGTAAAAGTCCTTATGAGATACATCCCTTATAAATGATGTGATCAAACCACCAAAAAACCATTGTGCATGTTGGTTAGGGTGAATATCATAATACAAATTCAATAAAAAAGGCTTAAAACCTGCCATCATACTCTCTTACGCTCTCAGCCTTTCCCTGCTTAATTTGCTTCAGCACACTGATGATTTTCTATTTAAACTCAAGTATATGGAACTCATCCAGGAAGGCATAATGTAATGCATTGTAATCTACAATAGTCTGATTCGAGTCATATATTCTTTACTATATGCGTACCCTTGCAAAGTAGTAATAAAATGACTTGCCTTACACTCGAGATTTGTGATTTGCTTAGTGCACCATAGTATCTCACACATGTGTACATGCTCCATTACTTCAACAATGCCTCTATATTATAGTAGGTGAAGATACATTTCATAATAAAATTGTTGTGGCTGGTGCAGACCGTGACCACTAGATCCATAACCTATATTACCTCCAGTATTCCCTCCACCTCCAGAAACCCCAGATCCACTAGATCTCGAGCCTCCTGATCTTCCAAATCCACCCGATCCTCCTCATGTATCAGGAAATAGACCAATGAATGTGATTTCCTGTGTCCCAACATTGGTGCTAAATATAAACTCCCATAGTCTATAAATTTGTACTTCCCTTAGATATATTCCCAATGTGTTGTGCGCCCGCACTTTGTCTTGATGAGCCACCAGATAATAGTACTCCAATTGGACCCCTAAAAAAATAAGATTTCTACATGGCCATATTCATGTGATGAACTTTTTTATTTAGGGGAAAAATGATATCTAAATGTAACTACTAGATCACCTACACTCACTTGTTGATCAATAATTACTTATGGAATTGGAACACCAATCACAAGTGCTAGGGCACCGGGTGAGATCAGATGCACACCCCCAGTTATCAATATTTCTTCCTCGGACGTGATCTCATCAGAATCCAAAGGGGATCTTCTACCATACTACAGTTTCCTGAGGTTATGAGAACTAGATGCTCCATATCTATGTATTCCATGAGAGATTTAAATCCGTCACGAGATATCGACCACCACAATGCCATAGACTCCTCCACATTGTGTTGTTTCATTAATTCCCTCTACTGTGCTTCATTATACTTAAGCCACCTTTTCTATCTCTTCCTTTTTTTGCAAGGTCTTCCATCTGGCACTGCACCCGCTCCTACCCCTATGCCTAGTGGTGTGTTTAGCTAGCCATAGGTAGGTGCTCTAAACTCAACACCACCATGAATATTTTAATCACTAAATTAATAATGCACAAGTGATATCCTATGGGCTCGCACAAAAAACACAAACTCAGCAACTTCCAGAAAAGAATAAGTCAACACAACATATTACAAATTATAAATAAGGAAAAATCCATACCACTAATGATCTACAACACACATCCAAGGATAATCAACATTAAACAAAGCTTGGTACTCTTCCTACATCCAATTCCTTGGTCTATAACTCTAGATTTTATTTGATGCATATGCTGACAATAACTCATACAAATATATTGGAAAAAAAAAAATAATGTCTCATACAGTTCATGATAAAGATGTTTTTTGATCCATGTGTGCACATTGAAATTGGGTCCAGTATTATATCAATGTGAAAACGGATCTTTTCTGTCAATAAAAAAAATTCAATAGCCTCCAGATTCAATCGATACTCCATCATCATGCAACATCTTGTCAGTCATCTCAAAAAATAGGTCTCAACAATGGAACCAAAATATAGTCTTTATTTTCTTTCCTATAACCCTAGGGGCGTTGAAACTTCATTCATAGAACTGAATGCTTACACTAAGCACGTAAAATTACTAGGTCCATATTTTATGTAAGATTCATCAAGATGTTAGCATGCAAGTTCATATAATCCATATCCATGAAAAGTAATCAAGGAAAATCATAGCAAGAACTAGATCACAACCATAGTGCATAAAGAATCAAACAAGGATCAAGATCAAATTTACCATACAATAACCATGAATATAAATTTAAATAACCAATACCCATCCACAAATATCCATTATATTAATTCATTACAAACACAGGGGGTGAATAAACCATAAGTATCATCACAAAGTCATACACGCAACATCATACTAGTAGCATAACTTTGTTTCTCTATCTATCTCAAAACCAATCAAATCAATACATATATATAAGGGTTGGGAATTTCCCTTCACCACCCATACACTTCTTAAAATAGGTTGCATGCTAATAATAGCGATGCACCACTACAAAGATACACAAAGAGGCATGCAATCTTTTCCTAATAATAGCTCATGTTTATATTTAACACTAGATCTTCATCCTATTATTAGTTTGAATCTCTTCATGAACGTTAATCTTCTTTCTATGTGTGATCTTTCCAAAAATATACTTTACCTCGCCTCCAAGTCTTCATGCCTTAGTCCAATACCATAATGTTACTTGAAAGCTACTCCAATTGTTCATCATCTATTTTTATCATGAGGCTTATAATGCGACTAAGTTCTGAAGGTATTATTCCTGTGCACGAGCTACTACATGTTACCTATTCTACTTTTATTCATGCCTTCACACTACATTCCGTGTGTCCAAAAATATCATGCCACTCATAAGGTTACATCGGGACCTTAGTGAAAATATAACATTACTTTAACAACACCTACAACGTGTAGACGATAATCTAAGGGTACAGATGTGTGAAGTCGAGTTATCTTGAACCTCTCCTTAACTTAAACCAAGCACTCACCACTAAATCAATCATGTATTGATCCATAGAGAATTTAAATATGACATAGTATAAAAGGAAGGCAATAGAACCATCTAACCTGAGTGAGCCTAAGGTTTAATATAAAATATGGACTTAATTCGAATCACAGTACCCTACCTTAGCTTTTCAGTTGAAGGAGATTCAACCACACAATCTACAGAAATTGAATCCCTTCCATAAAGGTAAAGTGAATAAAGGATGTAAGAATAATTACTAGTGACGTGTCAACAAAGTAAACAATACCCAATCAAGCCATCAACTTATGGATCTTTTTAAATTTATAGAGACTTACGTACAAAAAAATCAAGGTTAAAGGACTTTGCTAAAATATTAAACTACCCAGAATCCCCAAACAAATCAAGTAGTACCATCTTAGCAAGCCCAGGTCAAAATTTGAAGGCATCAATTAAATGATAGAAAATTTGAACACCTAGTAGGTATATTGACTCAATATTTAAGTTCCCTTTAAACATAAACAAAAGAAACAAAATATATAGTCAATACTTAGTCGAATCGAATTGATATTCAGGTCGAACAATAAGTGATTTGGTTGCAGAGAGATATCAAATAACCATTACCATAATAGGACGATGTGGTGAATACTTAACTATAGAACCCAAATGATTCATATATCCTTCACACCTACTCCTAGCCATATAATAGTTCATACGAAGTTTATATAAAACCCTGCAGAAGATGGGTATTCATAAACAAAAGAAAATACAGTACTACGAAAAAGCACAAACACCCAGTTTATATAAGAAACATGATTTCAAACAAACCCAAGGTATTTATAATTCGCAATATTATTTTTTAGTAAAACATACATAAACCCATAATCCATATAATTGAAATATGAACACATCCAAAAGAAATATTTCATAATATAATTAGATAATCAAATCATGAAACAAATATACAAAACCAAGAACCAGAGAACATGATTTCATAAAAGAGTAGAGTTATTTTCATGAAGCCATTAAATAGAGAAAATTATTTAAAGGAGTTAGAGCCTATAATGCTTGGTAGAGGAGCTAAAATTCCTTTTCAAGCTTTCAAAGTTCTTCTGTAAGCTTTCACAAAAGATTCCAAAGAGATTTCGAAACAGCTTCCGTAGAAAACCCATTCTTCTCCTTCTTTCTATTTTAATAGCCAATGCCTTAAATTTTACTCCAATATTTCCTCCATGCATCTGATAGATCATAAATTATCTAAAAATTAACTAACAGTTAGAAAAATAGAAAATCAACATGCAAAGAAAAATAACTCGAATGGCCAAATGAGGAATAAAACCGGATTCCTTTATTTTCTCTAAAAACCATCATTTTTTCCCAAGGTGCTTTTTGGTTCATCCAATGCCATTAACACCAAGTTATGACTGTCAGTTACCTCCTTGAATCCTTCCCACTATCATATCACCATTTAAAATTAGCAATCACAATAATAGTTATCCAAGCCTTCACTAAACCTGTTAACCAAAAACTTAGCGTGCATGGCCAAGTATGACTTGGTCCCTGCCAAAGGTGGTGGTGGCTGCTAATTATAACTCATTTAATTCACCAAGTACAAGTAAGGGTTTGCGCCAATCTTTGTAACCATGAAATTAAACCTTCTCCATAATGCTAACTAGAGTTAGGTCCTTCGGTTAGGTCAAAGGATTATGACATAGGATCCTTAGATAGGTTTAGCTTCCAATTAATATTTATTTCTCAACCTTATCTTAGGTTGTTATTATTTAATCCAAAGCACATAACATGACATAAGTAATTAGTAATATAATCATCACCTTAGTATAAGCTAGGTTAAGCCTTCATACCATAAAAAAGAGTATATCCATTACCTTAATCATATTCATATCAAATTAAGTGGAAGTATTCCTTCATATTTATAAGGCAATCTTAGAAAATTAGGTTATTTTATAATCAACGTGATCTGCATATAAAATTGAAATCTCAGGAATCATTAAGAAGTCAAATAGCTTTATAACTTACACTCGTAAAAACATATCGATTAAGGAGGATGCATTGGATCACTGAAATTGATCCAAGGTATTATCCTTCATCCATAATTGATACAATAGTCTTAGAAATAATAATTACATCAAGACTTAAATAGCTTACTAGGTTACCTTCTTGCTTAGCTATCCCAAGAATCTGATTTTAATTTCCACAAGATGAAATCACTGAGCTTATTTTAAAAACTAGTTAAGTAAGTACTTCATGATCAATCAACAAAAGTACAAATACTTCCATAAGAATGATTAATAATCAGATCTCATAAGAACTTGATACCATTCCAAAAAATATGATTACATAGTTCAAAAGAAAACAACATGTCAGGTTAAATCACATGTCAACATTTTCCAACATCATACAAGGAAGTAAGTACAAATATCAACAGATAAGAGGCATTACAATAATAGAAAAAGGAAAATCATTTCTTCTTAAAGCAATCTCACTATTCAGATATATGTTTGTAACTACAGACAAGGCTCAGATGATCATGGAATGATTGGAAAAAAAAAGGAACATTGGGACCCGATTCATCCATTGGTGGTGGAAATGGGAGGCACTCATTCTCAAGCATTGATCAGTAGGAAAAGCTTCAGTGTTCTATCTAAGGACTTGTCACATGTGTGGGTAAGGAATATTCTGACCACATATGAAATGATACATTGGGCTATCAATGAATTGGAATCAAATGAAGAATGGGCCTATAAAATGCAAGACCGTCTTAACAGCAAGATTCAAAGAATTGGAGTGCCTGTCATCGAAGAAAACACTATTTCATATGAGTTTTTAGGACCGTTTGAGGATAATGTCAATAAAGAGGATGGGGACCCACTTTCCTTCAAAAAATATACCTAGGAGTATTTATCTGGGATCTGAGCCACCATTTCATTCATTGCATAAAAACATCAAGCGTGTTTCGTAAAATTTAAAGATATCAATTATGTCTCTGATGGTTGGAAAAATTCCCTAAGTTGTGTATGCAGCCCTCATGTGGATAAGGTTGCATATGTAGTATACCATTTTATTAAGGAATTCAAAAGATTTTAAATTTCTCCAGTGGAGCTTAGCACAGATCAGTCAGGCAGCGAGGCAGGATTGACAGAAGTAGCTTCTTCATCAACTTAGTTCTCCCTCTCTTCTCTTCCCCCCATTTTCTCTCTCCTCAATTTTATGTTTCTTCATTGGGGTTGTAATTTTTCATTATGTCTTATTTATTAAAAAATTGACGTTAAGTTTATAATGTAAAAATTCACCCTTAGTTTATAAAAGGGGACTTAATTCTCTCCTAAGAGTACGAAAAAGTCACAAGTTGTGTAAGCAATATGAAAGGTCGTGTGGGGGGTAGGCAAAGAGTCTCTTCTAATTCTATAAATTGTAATGACACCCTCCTTCCAAATGGTTTTCAATTGTATGTGTTCATGAAAGATTATCACTTGTGAAGAAGCATAAATATAGTGTTTCCTCTATTTCTCACCTATATGTTCTTCCTACTCTCACCATGTACAATTTTGCTACAACATTCATGAAAAAAGAAGAATTTTGTTTCCTTTTTTGATAAGGAGGTTTGTGAGACTTTTTGTTCTAAACTTTATCTTTTCTTGTTATCATTTGCAAAATTGTTCTTCTTTTACATCTATGTGTGTTGAAATTGTTAGGTAATTAGTGCTCTCATATCTATTTGTAATTAATAATTACAAGGATAATTATTACTATTATATTGTTTGTAGAGTTTGTTAGACACATAAAACCATTAAATGGGTTTTTTTGTTTGTTCTTCCTATTTATTACGAATTTGTTTAGCTACCTATATGGTTATATAATAGCCTCTTTAATGTTCTCTGAATAGTATGTTGAATCTAATATAATATAATTATCTTTATTCTATGTGTGTTTGGCTTTGTTATTTCATAAAGCTCCTCCAAAATCTATCATTGGTATCAAAGATAAAGATTCATGAGTATGTTCAGCTAATATGTGGAGGGGAATCTTTGTTTTTTTCCCCAAATAATGACAACTTAGTATTGAGAGAAAAATTTGTGTGCATCGTTGAATGTCATTAAAAAAGATTGTGTTGTTTGACTTGTTCAGAAAATTATAATTATTTGATGATTTAGAGTGGTTAAAACATTATATTTTACTTTCAGCTTCTCTGTCGCCTCTTCCTTGTGATTGTGTATGTGCCAAGCATGGAAAACACCTTAACATCTATGTTTATTGACATCCAAATTCAAAGTTTCTTGAATTGATTGTATAAAGTTCAATTTCTTCTAAATGTGTTACATGGAAGGATGCGTAGTTAGTTTCTTAAACGGTATAGAGATAATGTAATTATTGAAAAAAAGTCCAGCTACTAAAATATTCAGTGTGTGGTATAGGAGGAGAAGGTCATTCAATATTGAGTTTGTTTTGTTCTGCATTCTGCCCACATGCCCTTTGACCATTTATCTCCTATTATATTCTTGTTGTGTTTAAATCAGTTCATGCATGATATAAAATATATCTCTTGGAATAAAATCTTCATCCTAGCCGATGCTCGTAGCCTTGCATCCCATACTCATACATATCTATAACAATTAAACTATATGAAGTCTCATTACATTATCTTGACACATCCAATAATAGACGGTTGGCTCATTTTTCCTATTATTAAGGTTTGCGTGTTCTATCTTGCACCTTCAATAACCTGTTACCTTAGATATTGACATCTTCTAATCTCAAATACCTACATGGATGTGAAAACATCCTTGAATAATTATTGGAGCTTCAATCATTGTGCAAGTGATAGGCATGTAACAGATTGATGCCGCGGACTTATATACTATGTTGAGTTGCTTCTGTTTGGTTGTACTCAGATTGATCAGATCAATATTCAAACCATCATCCATTTCTATTTATTAACAAATCCATCCACCTTGTACACATTGGTTTTTCCTTTTGCTCCATCAATCCATCAATGTCCTTGTCAATCCTTTTAGAATTGCACAATGTGAAGTTGAATAAAATCAGGAAAACTCACCTTTCTTTAGGTTTAGGGTGTTAAGTTTTAGTTTTTGATTATGTTGTGTTATTTATTGTAAATTCTTTTGTCAATTTCCCCTTAGAATAGCTTCATCATCCTTTGTGTCAACAAAGTCTCTTATTAAAAGTCGTCAATTAGTCAAATACATTGTTATAGATATAAGATAATATTATTATTTGTTTGTTAATATTTTGTAACAAAGGTAATACCTTTCATCAGGTATCCATGTTAGTAATATAGTTTTTGATAAAGGATTCATTTATTAATTCTATATTTTTTGTTCAATATAATTAACTATGATTTTTGTCAAATGTTTATTAGAGTCAATGTAATAGGTTGTCAATAGTGGTGTTGAAGAGTCTTATAATTGTTTTTTCAAATATTTGAAGTCTTTTTGAGTTGTCATCAAAAGATTGTGTTATTGTAAAAAAATCCGTAAAACAAATTGCCTTATGAATGCATTTTCGGTGTTACCTGATGTCCAAAAAATAAAGTGTTTCACATTACAGGAGGAGGCAAAATAAATTACAATGTGGAAATAGACAATATTAAAGTATCAATCTAGTTGAGTTAGCATCTTCAAACAGGGGGATCAAGGCATAGGAGGCTGGAGGTCAATCAAAAACCTCTCATTAGTTACCAACGATAGGGACGAACGAAGTTGTGGTGACAGTGTGTGTGTGGGAGTTTTCTTTTTGTATTTGATTTCCAGTGTACTTCATTTTTAGAGTTCCAGTTTATGTTATGTGTAGTATGATTTTAGAGTTCATGTTTTGTGTTGAATAAGTGAAATGTTCAAATTAAGAGAGGGAACATGGTATCAATGTTATATTTTTATTTTCCCCTCTTTTTAGATTTGTATTGAACAAGCAATATTTCCTACATAATTCCCTGAAGAAAAATCATAGTGGAAAGACGAAAGCACAAGGAAAAGCAACATCATTATATCTGGGTTAATGGTTGTCCTGTAAAACCAACCTTTGTGGAGGTTATTTGTTTTCATGTACAATCATCCTTTTTGAGGTTGTTGATTATCTTGTAAAACCATCCTTGTTGATGTTTTTGATTTTCCTTTAAAAACATCCATGTTAAGGTTTTTTTTTTCCTGAAAAACCATCCAAATCATGAGCACGCATAGGTGGCACACTACGAAAGAAGTGCGATTGTTTTTCTCCCATGTCCACTCTAAGGGGGGAATGTTAGGAAATTAGTGTTCTCATATCTATTTGTAATTAATAATTACAAGGGTAACTACTATTATAATATATTGTTTCAACAATATATTATTCTTAGAGTTTGTTAGACCCGTAAAACCATTAAAAGGGTTATTTTTTGTTTGTTCTTCCTATTTATTAGGAATTCGTTTAACTACCTATATGGATATATAATAACCTCTATAATGTTCTCCAAATAGTATTTTGAATCTAATATAATCTAGTTATCTTTATTCTATGTGGGTTTGGCTCTATTAGTTCATAAATTTCCTCGAGACTCTATTAGAAATTTTCTGGTTAATGTTTGTAAGAATTTTATTTTCTACGTGGAACGTTAACACCCCTTTCCTCATTCTCACTCCCTTTCCCACTCTCCTAGAAAATTCCTCTCTTACAAATGATTTCAAGCTTTACCGCAAGGTCAGTGGAGTGCCCCTATTAGATCCCCGGTTGTAAGGTCACCACAGAATCTAATTTCACATGCGCATATAAATATGGAGTTACACCATTCAATTATAGGTACTTATATTCCCACAGTGTTGTAAAGATACCCATAAAGTTTTTACTTGAAAATGTTTCTCATCAATAGGTCCGTGGGATTGCAAACAAAACAAAATAAATAAATTTCAAATAAGATAAGTATGATTTCATAAACATGGGATACCCACGATGTCACAAGAAAATCAAGTCACATATGCCTCAACCAATGAATAAAATAATTAGTATCGCACATGACTAGAAAACATGTATACCAACCAAGAAGATCAAAATGTGATAAACAATAATGATAATAGTAATAAAGAGATTGCAATTCTACACAAGACAAATGTGTTAGTCTTATTAGTCTAAAAATAGTAAGTACACAATGGATGTAATCATGCATAAATTAGGACGTGAAAAAATACTTTGATAGGATAATCACATCTATAAAATATAATGGCAATGCCCCCAATGATGAGAATGTAAGGATGAAAGAGTGCTCCTATAATCATTTATCAATCTATGTTTCCTGCATCCAACTCAATATACTCATTAAATGCATGTGTGCAAATAAATAAAACATGTAAGTGTCAAACAACATGTGTAATGTAAAATTCTAACAACATAAGCTAAATGCATAGGCCCTAATTTTGTATATTTGTAAATATTTGAATTTTTTTTATCATCACAAAGCATATATATACAAAATAGGTAGGTTTCAAGAAGGTTATCTAATGAGAACCTTATAAAGAGTTGGATCATATAGTGCATGTTAGATGCAGGCTTTAGTCCCCAAATGTGCTAAAGAAGTATTGGTGAGTCCATGAGTGTGTGTAGTATAATACCTAAGAGCCAATGAAGATATTATGACTAGAAGGATTTAATTTAATAGTTATGATTATAGTATGATACCAGAAGATACTGATATGGATTGATATTTATTTTGAGTGGTGTGCAAAACACATTCTAATTGAAGAGATAATTTCTGATGATTAGGTATAATATTAACAGCTTTAGAAAACATGAGGGAAATGCGACCCTTACCAAAGTATGCAGGGGCATGTAAGGAAAACTATTCTTGGAAAATAAGAAAGGGAGACCCAAATATTCCCCCAATTCTTAGAGAACATATCATATGATGGTGTTTATAAGATGAATTTTCTAGGTAGAAGCATGGGTAGTGTGTGAAGTAGCTTGAAAGTGCCTATATTATGGTTAGTATAGGTGATTTTAATATTGCATAGCTAGTATCATAGAATGATCATGGTGCACTTTGAAATTTCACTTTTCATTTTAATATTAGGGATTGGATCATGATGAATATTCATTGGGATCATCACATTAAATTCCATTAGATTCAATGAGATATTGGATAATGTGGTGAAGATGGATACATTTATCAGTATGTAACCAATGCAATGATGATAATCACAATAAACAATGGAAGAAAATATGCCCCAAGATATCGTGGGATCTAGGAGACATGAGATTGTGCTAGAGTAATTGGGGAAGCAAAATGTGTAAAGTATCAGGGAGTTATGTAAAGTACCTTTGTATAAGGTGTGAAAAAAAGAGATATCAACATAAGGCTTATTTTGGGTATCACTTTATCATTATTGGAATTACAATTAGAGTCAAATCCCCTAATGGTATTGAAATCCAACATGCAGAAAGCTTCATCTGACATATCAAATGATTGAAGGATATAATCATTTTAATCAAAATTTATGTCATTTTTTGTGAAAGATTAGAGTTATCTGTAGAGTCCAATTTTATGTTTCCCCCATTGGGTTTTTGTATTTTCTAATTATTTTGATGTGGTGTGAAATTCTTCATTCTTTAATTTTTATAGTTTGAGCGTAGGTTGCATAATAATAGGATGTAATTCTACTACTGAGATTGGTGCTTTAAAGAAGGTATGTCATTCTTATCCTTTTTTTGAATAGGTGGCTCTTGCATTTGACTTTGATTCTGTTAAGATGATATTATGGATAGTAAGAGTATGTAAGAAAGTGTTTAATTATTAATTTACTAATTTAGATAAGATATCACATGTGGTTTATCATGTTTTTCAAACCAAAGTGGTTGGTCTCATGGAACATATATATTGTTTCCATTGTGTAGGTTCTTCACTTCACTTATGTGAGCAAATGTATTAGACATAAATATTGTATAACACTGATTATTGGAATTAGATGGTGAACTAATATGTGCATTGCAAGTATTATTGAGATGTTTTATCTCATCCTTGAGAGATTTTATTGTAGTATTCACAACTTGGATTTCAACTTGAAAATATTGAATAGACTCTAAGATAGCCTTATGAAAGGTGTAATCATTACTGTATAAGGATTTGAAATACAACACAAAATTTAATCCCCTTGGTAAGGTGTTGTAGTATCAAGAAGAATTACTTATTTTGTTATTTTTGTGAGAGTAGTTCTATATATGTGATGATATGGAAGTAAATCATATAATGAGACTTGATAACTTGTAGCATCAGCCTTGATTTTATAAAAATGAGAGAGAGAACTTCAAATAGATAGAAAAGGATAAATATCACTACATTTTGAGGAAAATATTATAGTTCCTAATCTACCCTTGCTCAATGTTAATGGTTGTAGTAATGATGTGATACCTCATACCTCATTTATAAGAAATAGTGTTCATTTGACTACTTTTAATGTCAAAGTGTAGCCTATAAATGAGAATAGTAATACCTATATTATTCCTCCTAAATATTTTATCTATTTGATTCTAAAAAAGGAAGTGAAAATGTGACAACACAAGGATCTATAGTATAACGCAAACATCAATCGAGTTACACTCTGGAACCATGACGACATTCCATGGGAGAGTGAGCATCAACCTTGGAATGTGCATGAAAATAAAAGGAAGGGCTCAAAAATCTCATTTACCTCCCATAGATCTAAAATAAAGGGGTACACATAGGGGTGTTATGTAACCCCCAATGCAAGTAATCATACCTCCTAGAGTGGATAATGGGAATTACATTCTAGAAATGGAAGTAACTCCCATATGATGCACTAACGCACACTTACACATATGACGTAGTGAAATATTTCATAATCCCTATGACACATAAGACCTATGACCTCACCTAAGTGAGATGAATCACCTTGTGATCTATAAATTGAATCACATCAACAAATACATGTCGTAGGAGCATTACAACATAAGGTGCACACTTTATCCTTAGAAATTGAAACCTTTAATGCTTGGATTGACTATAATGCTATATATCGAGACCCAATCAAGTGTAAGATATTTAGGTTTAATTTGCCTAAATGTGTTTTCATACCTAAGTTTCAATTGCTTGATGGGACTATTGATAATTATGTTCACCATAAGAAATATAAACATATTATGTACTCTTATAATAATGATAAGATGCTACTGACATCCTTCCCTAAAATCCTCACAAGTATTCTAAAACATTACTTTCGTCATCTCCATAGTGGTTATTTGAGAACCTATTTAGAACCTCGAAAATATTTTGTTATACACTTTTTTGACATGAAATACCCTAGATAGTTACTTATTAATATTTTATTTCCCTGTATGAAGGAAACGTTGAGCCTATTTTTAATTATAATATAAACTTCAATGCAATTATACACTGGTTAATATATAAGCCTATTGATTTATAAGTACAAATTATATCTTTTATTATGGCTTATTTTTCCTCTTAAAGAGAAATTATCTTATGACACATGTGATTCTTTCATGGATGTTTGACTTTGAATTATGGATTTGGACTGAGAGCTTCCTTCTGCATGTATCTCCACATCCTCACATGTTGACATTATTAATTATACTATGGATCATGATTATAGTGTTATGTGTGACTCAAATTATACTTCAGGACAAGTCATATCTTTACATCATGAAGATACTTCCTCTCATATTTCACCTAGACCTAAAGATCCTATGAGGCATCCTCCCACTTTCAAGAAAAAACCATTGTACGATTTAAAAAATATTTTTATCTTCCAGATGACATTTTTCTTAGCCTACTTAAAAAATAATATCATCAATGTCATTATCAATTTGAGAATGAAAATTTTTGAAATGTTTGTAAATTTCACCGAATTAATGGACATCGTGATAATGAATGCTACATGTGTTAGATTATAAACCTAAGATACTTAAAGAAAAAGGAATTATCTCTTTCATTACATGATATTATGATAGATCCATTTTTCCTACTCTAAGGAATCAATAAACATATCCTGGAATCACCCATGATGGTCCTCCCTTAGACGTATTAGTTTCTCAATTTCCTATCAGATATGTCTCAAGGAGTGGAGCTCCTACCACTCATCCATTACACAAACTTAAATATAAGTGTCTAAAACAAGAATTTAAATATGTTATAAAAAATAATTAATTCAATAATACATATGCATTTAGGATGCTGATAAATCATACACATCATCCATTAATACTCAACACACAGTTAACAAGAGTGAATCCTTAGATCTTGGACTGACTGGGTGTCCTTTGTTCAGTTATCTCATTCATTGTGCCACATAGTTATGATTAATCACACTACCCTATATATCCTAATCAATATCAATATAATATAATCACATCACATTCTAATATCTATTAAATTCAATCACTTCATTTTCTATATGCAAATCAATATCAAATTCTAATATCATGCATAAAATACATTCAATATCAACTCACAATTAATCACATCAAGTATAATATGAGCATTAAAATTACTATAAAGTAAGTGAGACACATTAATCTAATTAAACATACATGTATCTATATAAATGACTATAGACAAAAAGTGATGTTAGTTGTAAATGCAAACTAAGAACTAAACCAAACAAATTTCTAATCTAACACACCTATTATCTACCTCTGATTGAGCATGATAAGAAGGGAGAAAGAGTCTTATACTTGTAATTACCTACAACATCCAATGTTCTTCCCTTGTTGCTTTAGATGTGCTCAAGATAATTGTTCTATTCCTTCATATTTCTGGGATGAGTTCGACAACACCTCCCCTTGTTTAATGATGATATTTCTTGATGGAATGCTTGAAGATTGAGAGATTTATTTAGATTTATTTTGGCAGCATATACTTGTAATTTCATAATTTAATTTTCATGAGCGTGGTGAGACAAATTTATAGGTTGTGAGAGAAGTAATGAAGGCTTGAGATCTTTTCATGTATATGGAAGATCAATGGTGGAGAATTGGTGACAAGGATGGAGAATTCTAGAAATTTAGAGAAGCCTCCATTGAATTTTTAATTCAATGGAGGGAGGAAAATATATTTTTAAAAAAGGAGGGAAGTTTGGAGAGGCTTCTAGATCTAGAAGTGTTTATATTTAGAGGTGGAGCATTTGATTAGGCTAGGATTAGTTGAGATTAATTTCGATTAGGGAAGTGATTTGGTAGAGAATCTAGGTGTAGAGTAGGTGGTAGGTGAGTAGGAATTTTTAATTCGTAGAGAATAGATAATAGTGATTAATGATAGGATAATAAGATATTAATAATGGATTAAATGCTTAAAAGATGAGATGGGATTATTGGGTGAATAATGAGAATAATGTTTTTTTATTAATGGAAAATAGTTTTGGAGGGACTATACCCATCTACAAGGAAGGCTCAACAGCCAGATCAAACATGAAAATAACATCAAAAGAGGATCAAAATCTAGATATAATATAAATTCTAACAGTAACCCAAACAGTAGCTACTAGAATAAAGTAAAACATGAATAAAACTGTAATTAAGCATCCAAAAAAAAAAATCTATCTGAAACAGAGCAACAAATAAAACGAAACCAGCCAAACGAAGGGGTGTTATTTCTTGGAGGCCCTATCAATCCTTGATTTCATTATGTGCAAAGAAGTGAATAGCACCAGAGTGGTAGTGTGCGGTATAATAATTGAGGTATGATAATAGTTATAATAATATTTAATCTCATGATTATTTATTATATGGTTAGTAATGGGAGAATTAATAATGTCTAATGAGTATGTTATTTTCTAAATGAGCATGTAGACATTTTACATGTCGAAAATTTTCCCCTCTTTGAATGGTTATTGTGTAGAAATGATCATTCAAATAAATAGAGATGATGGGATAGATAGTGAGGTTGGTGCCCTCTCGAGAGGCCAGGTGAACAGGAAATGAGTCAGGTGATTTCTCGAAAAGATGAAAGGCCCAAGGGAGTAGATGAGTGAAGTTTAGAGGATGAGAATATTTGAGGATGTAGAGGATTATAAGTAGAAAGTAAGAAGATTGGAGGATTCAGAGAACTAGAAGATGTGATGAATTGAAGGGGAGGGGTAAAGGATTGAGGATTCGGAGGAACAAAATTAGATGATAAGAGGATTCAAAGGATTAGAAGATTTGAGGTATTGGATTAGAGGTTTAAAGAAGTGAGGATTCATTGGAATAAGAGTAGGAGATTAAAGGATTAGGAGATGTTAGATTTTGGAGTAGAGGATGCCCCAGTCAATGAGGTAAGACAAGGGTGTAGATTTAGGATTGTTGGATTTAGGAGATGCCCTATCCCAGGGGTTAGGGTTGGATGATTTTGGATTATATGATGTTGGATTGGAAGGTGTTATATGTTTTTAATATGAGAGGGATAAATGTTGGATGGTAAGAAGGTTGATGAAGCGATGACAAATAATATTTTATTGATTGATAAGAGGGTATTGGAAGATGCCCCACCCGAGGGGTCAGAATTGTAAAGTGGGCCTTGGATTGGATTAATAAAGTATTAATTGGATAGGGTGATAAGATGATTGGATAGTTAGTTGAGCCATGAATAGGATGGTGCTTAAAATTTGATGATAGAAGGGGGTGTGCTTCCATAAAGCAACCACTTTGATCATCAGTAACAATGTGATTAATTTGGCATAGGAAAAAAATACATCAAGGTATAAAGACCATGATGATAGAATTGCCAAATGCTTATGTCATCATATCATTGGACATGTTAATATAAAAAAGATGGTCCTCATATCATTGGAACTTGCCAAAGAAAAAGAAACAAAAGAGGCCTCATATCATCAGCCAAAATGTAAATATAAACAACAGCAAACACTGCATTTAGATTTCTAGTTTTTTAAATTGTGGATGGTTGTTTTTATTGGAATTTTAGAAGATTATGATTTTTTTTCATTTTTTTATAAATTTTGGATTTTTTTAATAATTTTTTGGATTATTTATAATTTTTTGATTTATTACAATTTATTAATTTTTTGGATTTTTTTTTTCAGTTTTTTGGATTTTTTATATTTTTTGAAATTTTGGATTTTTTATAAAAAAATTATTGTTTCGATTTTTTTTATGATTTTTTAATATTGTTTTAGATTTTTTTGTAATTTTTGGGTTTTTAATATTTTTTTTGGTTTTTTGGATTTTTTTATAAATTTTTTTTATTTTTTAGGTTTTTTATTATTTTTTAAATTTTGTTTTGGATTTTTTAGAATTTTTTTATTTTTTGGATTTTATAATTATTTTGATTTTCCGGATTTTTATAATTTTTTTTTTTTTTTTGGATTTTTATAATTTTTGATATTTTGGATTTTTTTAAATTTTTTATTTTTTAAATTTTATATTTTTTTTAGATTTTTTTATAATATTTTTTATAGACGAGGAAATTTGGTCAGGGTAGGAAGAAACGAGAGGAAAAACAAACGAATGAGGTGGTAGAACATGTTCCAAGAAGTTTCTATAGCATCGCGGCTATAGACACCAAAATTTGGTATCGCTACCCCTCACCTCACGTTCACTCTCTTTCCTCATGATCATGACAGGATAGGATCAGAATAATCAAATAATATATTGATCTTGTGCCGTTAACATACACAATACATCCGCTAATAAATAGCCAAACAAATAGTAAAAACAACCTCCTATAATTTAGGAGTGGTTGCAAACAATAAGCTAAATACGTGAAGTTGTTTACAACAACTTCACATATAATTCCAGGTAATAGTATCTCAACAACTCATAATGTTTACACTATAATATTCCCAACATACACCCCCTTAGTGTGAAGATGGGGTGAAGTGTAGTTGAAACCATAATCATATGCCTACGCATATTTTTAGGTCTGCATACTGCTCCTCTCCTCTGGACACTAGCTGCCCTCCTATACAATTATTTCACTGACTGACACCTTCCACGCCACATCACAACACTTCAAGAGAATATATAGGAATACTCGCATGTACCAAGCAAACATACACAAACTGTTACTCTTTATTCTGCACACTAGATAAAATAAACACACAACTGGAAATAAATATGTCACCACCACAAAATACGACCTCATCGTTGGCGACTGATGAGAGGTGTTGAGTAGCCTCCGTCCTCCATTTCCTCCTACCTCTAGTTTGGTTATTTTCAGAAGAGATAATCTTCATCACTAGGTCAAGAAAGTTCTTCATCAGTTGCATAATCTTCCCAGTCAGTTTCTTCTTCAACAATATAAGCCTTTTGATCAATCTTATCATCCAGTAGATCTTGTGCCCGCTTTTTACAATTTAAAATGACATGCCCCACTTCTTTACAATAGTAACATTTGATTTGTCCCTTTGTAGGAATGTGCTTTGAATTGTACTTACCCTTCTTTTATGATGTACTAGCTTTATTGTGTACATATAAGACCTCTTCTTCTGGTTCTGAAGGTTCATTCTGATCAAGAAGAGTAGAAACTACTCCTTCTAAACCAATTTTTTTAGGAAAACTATTCAAAAGAATTGCTTTGGCATCATCATCTTTTACCTTCTCATTAATACCTGCAAGCTGATTGAGAAGAGAGCGGAACTTGCTGATGTGTTCTGCCATTTTTATACTTTCATCCATTTTTAACCCGTATAATTTTTGCTTCAGTGTTGTCTTTGCACTTTCTGCTTCATATCCAAACAGTTTATTTAATGTCTCCCAGATTTCCTTTATAGACTTTGTGAAGTCTACATGGTGCAGGTACACTTTAGACAAACCGAGACCAATAGTTCCCAAGGCCTTTTGATCCTTGATATTCCACTTCGCAAGATCTGTTGGATTTGTTGGTGTTGTCACATTTGGTTTGACCACATCCCATAAATCTTTTTCAATCAAATTCAGCTGCATTTGGATTCGCCAAGTGTGAAAATCACGTCCTTCGAACTTCTCAACGAGACTCAATTTCTCCATTTTCACAACTATTGTATTTGTAAACAAAACGACTCCAGTTGATGGATATAGTACGTTTTACAAGAAGACTATATCAATAAATCACTATTTAAAAAGTAACAAAGAGAAATTACTTTTTAAATACTCTAAACAATTTAATCAATCTTAAAAAATTCAATTTGCTGTATACAACCGTTTTTGTGAAGGATCGCTTCTTCACACCCTTACTAGGATCTGGCTTCGGCCAATAGAGGAAAGACAGCCAGCTCGGAATCCAATGCACTGTTAATTGGTCTGGGACGTTTTTGTGTTGAGTGGAGGATCAAACTTGTAGGAAATAAACCAAGAAAACGTAGATAACCCTGAAAAAATATTAATGGGGCCGTGAATACAAATAAACTTAATAGGACTATGTAAATCAATTTCCAAATTCCTTATCTTGCATTGGCGGTAGGCTAGATGTTTATCTTCACGACTTTCCAAACTGAGTGGACTGCTCCAACTGCACTACAATACAGGCTACACGCTTAATAAATGTTACACGTTCAAACTGCAATGTGTGGACTGCCAAAATGGCTTGCAATGCGTGGACTGCTCAAAACGTTCAAACTGCTGCAATGCATGGACTGTTCTAATACACGTTGGATCAATGCCAAAACTGATCTCAATTTTCTTATAACTTTTCACGTCATTCAAGTATCAAACAATTATGCTTCCATTTTGATGCACATCCGCAGGAGAAATGGAGAATAATAACTACGTTCTCCACCTGCGTGGACACGGCACTGCCATCACATGGGGCAATATCATCGACTACCCCTTGAAACCTCGTATAGATCACCCTGGCTCTGATAGCATATGACAGGATATGATTAGAATAATCAAATAATATATTGATCTTGTGCCGTTAACATACACAATACATGGCTAATAAATATCCAAACAAATAGTAAAAACAACCTCCTATAATTTAGGAGTGGTTGCAAACAATAAGCTAAATACGTGAAGCTGTTTACAACAACTTCACATATAATTCCAGGTAATAGTATCTCAACAACTCATAATGTTTACACTATAATATTCCCAACAGATCACTCATTCAAATTTCATATGCGGTCCTAATATCAATTTATCCCCTTAATTATCCCTAATCCTCATCCCATTATTTCATTCTCCCTAAAATCATTCCTAATAATCCTTAATCTTTATCAATTAATCCTAATCTTCATTTAACCCATTGCTCATCCCTAAATCTCCTAATTTGTTAACCCTAGGCCATAATTTAATGTTTTTTACCCATCCATGGTCTTTATTTACTCATTTCATCCTTCTACCTACCCATTTACCTTCTATATGCACCCTAGCTAGTCCTTATCACCCTAAACCCTAATCTACTCTCTTAAGGCCCATTTTTGCCTCGAGTTGGACATCATTCCATCGCCCAAATCAAGGGTTCCCCACAGTCAGCAGTGACCCATCCGGGTCACCGTAGACCATGTAAAACCACCTTTACCCCTTGTATTTGTTAAAAATAATAGTATGCAAATATGAGAAAACAAGCAAATTTATTCTCCTAATCTAATCTTCTCAACACTACCTCTAATAGAGCAATAGATTGAAAGGGGGAAAGATATTATACCTAATCTTACCTACAATAATGCAGAATTCCTCCTTTGATGTGTTGGATTTACTCTTGATTGATTGTTGGTTGCTTCAGATGTTGGTGGAGACACACAAGTAGCACCTCCCCTTGTTCTTGTTTGGATTGCTTGATTGATGAGGATGAATTGATTTTAGGTGAATGATGGATTGATTGAGTGATCAGAGGATAAAATAGATGATAAAAATGACAATGTTTGGTTATGGATTCTATAATATCTTCCCAAGCTAGCTCTCATGGAGGAGAAGAGCTCAATTTATAGTTTTTTGGTGGAGGATTCAATGGCTAAAATGAAGCTATGTTGGATTTGAATGAAGGGTGGAGAATGCATTTGAGGATTAGAGGATTATAAAGTGGAAGAATCTAGAAATTTGAATTCAAAATTCATGGAGGGAGGAATCTTCAATTGAATTACAAATTTAACGGAAGAAGAGATTTAGAGAGGCTTCTAGAAATAGAAGCTTTTAAATTTAGAGGTGGGAGGATGTGATTAGGATTAGCATTAGATTAAGTTGATAAATGATGATTAGGGGTGAGGTTACATGGAGAGGATAGGTGTAGGGATATGTAGGGTAGGTGGTAGGTGTGATGTAGGAATATTAAATTCCTAGAAAATGTTAATGAAGGATTAAAATAAGATAATATGATCTAATAAGGAAATTGAAGTGATTAATGATAAAATGATGAATTTAAAGGATTAATGAAATGGTAAGATAAAATGGATTAAGGATAATAATTGATCTTGTGATTAATTATTATATGGATGATGTTGGGATATTTGTAGGACGGATTAGTTGTAATTAAGCATGTCAACATTTTAGATGTCTACACCCCTCCTTGTTCAGGATCTCTTGCAACCTCCGCTTCAATTTCATGCGTGTGCTTGCAGTTATCATCCTATTTTTAAGCCTTCTTGGATATCTTATGTTGGAATATTTGGATTCCTCTTGTCAATGCATACTTAGATCCATCACTATAATATTTTTGCAACCATCACCATTGTGTTTGCAAGATCTTCATCCATCCCAAGGCCTTGTTATTGCATCCAGTTACCTCACACTTCATTTGCAGTATGTCATTTTTTCCATTTCATTTGTTTAATCTTAGATCAACCCAAGTTGGCATCGAACCTACCTGATCATCATCGATCCATCTCACTGTAATTTTTTTCTTTCATATGTCATGTCGCATGTTTGATTTCAGTCATCCCACCTTCATATTTATTCATTTTGGCCCTTCTGCCATCTCAGATCCACTCTGTCATGGCCATCTATACTTTTTCATCTTCATTGCTTTTCAGTTTCTATCTTATCTCAGATTTTACATTATATGAAATTTCACTATATCCAATTTTTCAATATCTGATTACATCTATTCTAGGAAGTTCTTAGTTCTCGAGACTGCCATTTCAGGAAACCCTCCCATATATCTATTAATCCATCTTGTGTTGAGTTTTTTTATTTATAGGTTACCAAGCTCGCAGTGAGGAGGAGTTAATATTTTTGTACGTATACATCCAGATCACCTCAAGGTACTATAAACCATTGCATATTTGGAGTTACTTGTTTCCTTTATTACTAGTTCACTAATCTAAACAGGAACAAAGAAACTTGGTCAACATTCTAGAATGACTAGTGGGACACACCCTTTCTTTGTGATTTTTTTAATTTGTCTTTCATTTTCATTTATTTTCATATATCATCTTCTACCCTCATAGGAAGGAGCGTTGCTTTCTTACTTGCATGCATAGATCATGTCGCTTTGATTGGCTTTTTCTTTCTTTCTAAAAATATTAAAATTTTAGATAAAAAGGAAAAACATTATCTAGGTATTCTTTATTTTTTTTCCCCATATATTTCTTTTATCGCATTGCATATCTTTCTTTCTTGTCCTCATCAAATCTCCACATTTCATTTTGGATCTAAAAATAACCTTTTATTCTTGCTTGGAAATCTAGTTTAACTAGGGGGTTTAACACTTTGCGTATACTCCATCACACACATCAAAACACAAAAACCAATTTACACATCTAAATATCTTCTACCAAATGGAACTATTGGGATTTCATCACCCAATAGGAAATTTGATGTGGTTTTTTGGTCATGTTACAATTTTTTTTGTCTCTAGTATATTGGCTAAGAACTCAACTCCCTTATGACTATAGGACCGTGAAGTGAGGGGGTAGGCATAAATTCCAAGCCTCGTACCAGTATGCATCATAGATTCATGCCTCGCGTACCTTCAGGTATATCGAGTAATCCATCCCAAACTATATGAAACCATCCATATATTTCCATTTCCTAGGCTCCCTAAAGCTCGTTTTTCATTTCTAGTTCACATCTTAATAATCAAAATAATCAAAAATTTGTTGCTTTACTTTCTTACTTTAATTAAAAATCAGAATAGTTTTGCTTTATTGTTTATTTCATTCTATTTATTGCAAGATCCCAAGAAAAACAAATTGAACAAAACATGACATCAAACAACATTCCCATTCCCACTATTTCCACACAACAAGCTTCCACACTTTCTCTCCTTACCTCCACCCTTTTTTCCATCTATTCTATAGTTACCCAACCCATGGTTTATATTCCCCCTCTTCAAGAGGTTCAATTAATCCAACCCAACACCCATGTCGAGACCAATCCTTTTCTTTATCATCTATCCATTCCATCTAGACTAGTGACTCTCCCTTATGCCACCTCTATCAAAGCTCTTGGGCCTCCTTCCATCTCTTGTGCATGTGTAAAATTCCAAGATATCCTTGATGAAAATTTGGTTTGCATTCATGACTATCTCCTTTGTAAAACCACCAATCTCCCCATCGATGGACCACCTTTGCAATAAATCTACACCTATCATTCTAATGTGGAGTCTACCCAAGTTTTTAATTCTTAACTTGTCATTTTATTTACTAGATCCATGAGTGAGCTTGCTAAGAATCCAACATGATTTTGAACCTAACCAACCATTTTCCTCCATTCCTCATAATAAAAAATCTATCTAAATAGTGGTCCCGATCCCTCCTAATTTTTCTTGTGTCAATACTACCATCACCTCCTTCTATTCTCCATCACTTCATCATCCACAACGTAATCACTTGTGCCCCTATTAAATTATCTCAGGAGTCTCACTTACTTCCTCCTCTATCTGAACAACTTAATTCAACATTACCCCTCATTTCCACTTCTTATATCCATGCCAATATGATCAGCTTCATGCAACCCCACAATTCTTAAATCAGTCCAAACCCATCAACCTATCCCCCTAGTGGTGCTTATCTTTATATACTTCCCAATCAAGCAACTCAAGTATCCCAACTAACCTATCACTTATATTTCCAACTCATCCTTATAGAAAATCAATCATAATTTACCCATCTCATAATAACCAACTCAATCTAACCAATCCTACCACATACCCACTTCTCAACAACATCAACCTTTATCTCAACCCATCCAATGACAATCTCTCAATTACATTCCCCATTATGAAATTATTCCACCAACACCAACACATCCTCAAACATTATCAAACATTATCAACAACCCCACTCCATCTATCCTCATACGCATTTCAATCTCATCCTTCAACATTCGCAACCACATACATATAATGATCCTATGGAAGCATTATTAAGTAGAATGACTATCCTTGAAGCCACTACCTATGGGATAAAAGACTACCTTTTCATATGATCAATTTTTTAATGAACTAATCAATCCATCTGCCCCCATAAAACCTTATCCCCCTCACTGGGAAATGCACCAAACATTTTCTAAGTTCAACCAGTAAGGAGGATCTCTCAATAACATCTTCATGCTTTTAGATATGCATGTTATCTTATTGTCCATGATCAAGACCTCATGCTTCACACATTCCCTATGTCGTTAGCCAAACCTTGCATTAGACTGGTACAATGACATCCCACAAAATTCATTGTTCACCTTCACCAAGCTCGTGTACATCATTTATTCCTAGAACATTTCTTAATCAACATTGCGCATGTTAGATCACCATCCCCGACCTATGCATCCATTCGATAGTATGATGAAGAAGTGTATTCACAGATTTCATTGCACGATGGTGATGGCATCATTAACCAAATTTAATTTTCCCCCTCCACATACTGAATTAATTGAACCATTTTCATAGTATTTTGTAAAGCACTATCTCATCCACTCTTCAAATGGAATCATTCCAAACCTCTGAAGAAGCATTCACTATGGCTTACAAACTTGAACTCTACATGCCCTTGAGCAACGCCATATTAAACTACGATAAAAAAATCCCAAATCCGAGTTCACTAAATCCTCCATGCATGGTGACAAACCCAATAATGTCACTAATGTCCATCGTGGTCAAATCTTCATCCACTTCGCATGTGGATCCTCCATAAGGATTATCATAGACCACTACACTAACTATACCCCTCTTGGGGAATATTATAGTAAATCAATATTTGACAATTTAATTGTATGTTCAACCTCATTTGCCTTCCTCCTCATCAGACCATTTGATAAAATCACAACCTAAACTAGCATGATATTATAAGGAACATGACTAACAAATATCATCAAGTTCGCGAGCCATGACATTGAAAGGTGTTGCTCTTTTAAATACATTGTTCAAAAATTTATAGAATCTAGTGATATCTCCAAGTGGACAACCCTAATACGCTCCACCCAATCAACCCTTGGACGTATGTTAAGTAACCATTTACTTAATCATTCACCTAATAATAAAACTCAACCTTCCACATCACAACCACCTAATTCCCATATTATCAATACTATTAACCAAGATCCGACACCATCTCCTATACCTATCATGTCGTCATTCATCATCTTGAACACCTATATCAAAATCTTCCCCCATGATCAAAAACTCCATTAAAATCAACATCTACACATATTACTACATCTATCATATCTATCTAAACTATGTCAACAACTATTACATCAACATAAATTTGACTACACCCATTCCTTCATCTATACCACTCACATCTACACTTATCACTTCTAATTCTTCATCTACATCTACCCCAACAACCACCTTGACACCATTATCTAACATCCCTACATCTATACCTACTTCCACATCAATCCCATTCACTACTATGACTATACCTATGACAAAATCTGAATCAAAATCCGTACCCATGTCAACACCTGAATTTACAACCACACCTATACCGAAAACATCCAAACCAATTACAAGTAAGGATCTTACCTCATCAGTAAACACAATCACATCTACATCTTCACAATACATAAACACTTTAGAACACATCAAGCGCATCATAAAAAAACCACTCCCATATTCAATATCCACAACTCAATCCACATCACCCAAACTACCTCCATAGATCCCCCAGCTGAAATCATCATCATTCTTGCCGAAGGTAAATCATCGCAACCAAAGCCTAATAACCTTGACATGCCCATTCAAAAGTCTCTAACTCATCCACACAAGAAGTTGGATAGCTTCCTTCCTCTAATACTAACCCTCCTAAGTCAATCAAATGTTACATCATCTCTCTTAAGATAATCTCATTCCATTTTAGGACAGGTCCTTCATCTAAAAGCCCCATCACCAATATATCCAATAAACCAAAGAAATATAATCCTTCCTCTAGAACCAACCCATCATCTAAATAATCCACACCCTTGACTATTAAATCATAATCCAAATCATCTAAGTCATTATCTACCCAATATCAAACCAATATTTCAGTTTCCTCTAAAACTATGACAATAATCAAATGCTCCCATCAAACCTCATCAAAGAAAATCTCCCCTCTCATCATCATCCAATGTTACTAGGACTCCTTCATCCACAATATTTTCTTCATCTACCCCCATGGGTTCTTATATGGAAATATTTCAGCGTCTACTTCAAGCATCCGCAATTATCACTCTCCACCTATCAAACCTTTCAATCCACGTGGTCCACAACCTTCATGGTTTGATTCCAATCTCATTTTTTCATACCATCATGCATCAGGACATGACACTGAATATTGAAAATCCCTTCAAACCATCATCCATAATCTTATCAATGAAGATGATCTTCTTTTTGAAGAGGACCATATTCCTCCATCTACCATAATCAACTTCCTCATCTCAACCTTCATCCATCAAGACATTCTGAATCCCCTCATTCATAAAAGACTTATGTTTCCATCCCTCCTCTAACCTTGACCTCTCCCAAAGAGGGTCCTCCTCTCTTCATTAATTTTGTTTGGGTTACATCTTGTTCTCATCCCCAAGGATTCCAATCACCCACTCAATCCAAATCTAAAGTCACTATTGTCCACTCCTCGTAGCGAGCCTACACCATCATGTCTTCTTCATCAAAACCTAAGGTATTTATCTTAGCAACCCATTTAGTCTAGTGCTATTGAATGGAGTGTTATGAAACAAATTCACCAGGTCCCAGTTAAGATTGTCACTTTATGAGCTCATCTAAAGTTCTCTGGACCATAAGCAAGCCCTCATTGAATCTCTTAAGTGCATCCCCACTCCTAATGATGAGAAACAACCTTTTGCATCTCTTGTTAGATCACTTTTTGCTTCTACATCCATATATTTTGATGACACTAAAATCCCTGACATACCATCCGAAGATCATGATCTTCACCCTCTTCATCAATGTCTGTATCAATGACACTTTCATCTTTAGTTTTATGATTGAAAATGGAGCTAGCATAAACATCATCTCATCTCACACTTTTGGATCAACTTAAGCTCCCTAATTCCATTATCACCCAAACACCCATGGTTCTACACACATTCAATGATGTTGTTTCCCCTACTTAGGCATAGTTATTCTTCACATCTGTGTTGGTGAAAAACTCCTCCATGAGGTCTTCTATATTGTAGAAGGGGAGTTTTAGTATAATATCCTACTTGGGAGACCATGGATTCATGCCATGCATTATGTTCCTTCCACCCTCCATCGATGCATCAAATATGAACATGAGTGGAAAATTATAACTCTCCCTTCCAACACCCCTCCACTCAAAGAATGTCACATGAATTATCAACCCAATGAATGTTCTCATCCCTAAAAAGACTCTTCTGAAGAATCCACCAGATCATTTGTCTCTATGTCCAAGCTTCCCAACGATGATTCCTTAGAAAAAGTGATGGAACATCTTTCATGGGGGAGTATCGTCTTCTCACGACTTAATGCACTCTTCCCACACCTCATAGACTTGGTAGACCTGATAAAGATCGAATGTATCAATCTAATGTCGGGGATGTCATTTCTTTTGGTCCACCTCATCTTCACACCAATCTCATCTATGGTGGCATTGATCACCCTTCTTCACACATTGACATTCAACCACATACTAAACCATACACCAATGGATTTTACTTTATTATACAAGAAATCCTTTTCCTACACCTATCTTCATCACTGCACCTGATGGAAGGATTTGGAATGGGACATTATGAACAAGGTAATGCATGACCTTGTCATCAATCAATCTCGCAAACCCCATGAAAAATTCAGCCTAGGATTCAAAGAACAATTTGCAGACCCTGTCCACCATCTTTGGCTCTCTCATGGACATCGATCCTCCATCTTCTCCATCCCATGAGGTTATGGATACAAATGACACTATGTCTATCACCTCTATTTTTTTTAATCTCCACCATCACCTTGGGACTGGTCACTTATCAGTGTGATGTTGAAGCTAGGTCCCTCCCTCTTCAATTTCCAAATATGATAGAGGAAGACTCCATCTACCATTGAAATTATTCAATGCACCAATGATGATGCCATTCTTTCTCACATGGGGGAAGAATATTCTTATCTTCATAAGTCCTTACTTCCAGACACATCCACCCTTCTTAATGAATCAACCATCAACATCAACATAGGGACTCTGCAAGAGCCTCACATTCTCAAAGTGGGTCAATCCCTTGATCCACAGGAGCTTGAATATTTTACCTCCTTCCTTTCTCACACATAGCCAAGCCTTCGCATGGTCATACTGATTGACATGTCAGGTCCTTGATCCATCCATCATTGTCCATAACATCGTTACCTTTCCTGATGCTAAGCCAGTTAAGAAGAAGCTTCACCGCATGCACCCTCGAGTTTCCCTCCTTGTCAAAGAGGAGCTTCAATGCCTTCTTTTAGCTAATTTCATCATTCCTATTGACTATCCGCAATGGGTTTTCCAACATCATTACCCATTTTAAAGCTTCGGAAAGCTTTGCATCTGCACTGAATTTTGAGATTTAAATCTCACATTCCCTAAAGATGATTTTCCCCTTCCCAACATTGATCATCTAGTAGACCTTACCGCAGGCCATGAGATGCTTTCTCTTATGGATGGTTTCTCTGGGTATAATCAGATCCTTATTGCACCAGAATAACCAACATAAGACCTCTTTCATCACTCCTTGGGGGACCTTTTTTATTGTGTTATGCCCTTTGGTTTGAAAAACACCGGAGCCACCTATTAGTAAGTCCATGACTTACATCTTTCACTAATATAATCCATAAGATTGTAGAGGACTACGTTGATGACCTCTTGGGTAAATCCAAGCATCGACGTGAACATCTTACCATCCTTGAAATCATTTTTGAGTGCCTTATCCATTTTTTCCTCCATCTCAATCCAACCAAGTGTGTATTTGGAGTGCTAACTGGTAAACTCCTTGGATTTATCATCTCTATCAGGGGTATTGAAGTTGACCCCACCAAAAATCAAGGCTATCCTCAAAATTCCCTCTCCTTCTAACTTGAAGAAGCTTTCAAAGTTTTCAAGGCCGACTTCAATCAGTTCTGTCACTTCATCTCGTAACTTTTTGATTGTTGCCAACCTTTCATCACCTTCTTCGTAAAGATATCGACTTCAAATGGGATGATAACTACCAAAATTCCTTTGATGACCTCAAGTAATATATCCTATCTCCACCTTGTGCTTACCCCTCCATGCGAGGGGGATCCTTTATATCTTTATGTCTCTACCTCATGATCATGCTCTAGGTGCCATGTTGGCACATTGTGATGAGAAAGGTAGGAACCAGGTTGTTATTACATCAGTCACACCCTTCATGATTATGAGACTCGCTACACTGAAGTTGAAAAGTTGTGTTGCGTCCTTTTCTTCACTACCTCCAAGCTTCATCACTATCTTCTCAATCATAAGACTTATGTCATCACTAGCTTTCATCTTCTCAAGACCATGCATTCTAAACCTTATCACATTCATTGCATCACTTGATGGCTCATGCTCATGATAGAGTTTTACCTAGAGTTCATCTCTCAAAAATCAATCAAGGGCCAAGCTATCACAGATCAATTAGCCAATGCCCCTCTTTTTGATAATCACCTTCCTCATGAACAATTTCTAGATGAATCCATCAAAACTTTGAACATGAGTTTTCTCCATCTTAAAGTGACTCTTTCTTTGATGGCTCTAAGTTTTAGGAAGGGGGAGGCACTGACATCATTATCATTCCTCCTTGGGACACTCCTATTCCTATCACCAATAATCTTAATTTTGAATGCACTAAAAATATGGCCGAGTATGAGGCCCTCATCTTAGGCCTTGAAACCGTCCGTCCTTACTTGGTGTCCAAGTCCTTGACATCTACGGGGACTCTCAACTTATCATCAATCAAGTCAAAGGTATCTATCAATGTAAAAATGAGATCCTTCAAAAGTATAAGGACATTGTTGACTTCCTCCTCGAAGCATTCAATTTTTACACCATTCAAATTATCCCTCATTCATCTAATCATTTTTCGCAGACACTATGACATCTCTCACATCTCTCATCCCATGGACAACTGAGGAATCTAAACTTTCTGTTGTTTTCGATCATTAAGATCAACCATCCCATGTTCATGAGCTTCCTCATGTCAACCACATTGATACTAACCCTCATGATCTTTGGTATTCTCAAATATTTGACTATCTTTCTCAATCCATCATCCCCTCCGACCTATCTAAAAATGGTAGGAGGTCTTTTCTTCAACATGATAACCACTATGTCATCCTTGGTGGCATCCTTTACAAGCGTGGCTTCGATGGCATATTTCTTCATTTCCTTAAATCTCATGAATCCACTTGAGCTATCCACAAGAAGTCCATGATGGTATCTGTGGTGGACCATTTTAGTGGTTTGGCCATCACCAAATGCATCCTTCACATGGGTTATTATTGGCCCTCTCTCAATCAAGATTGATTGTGATTATGTTAAGAAATGCATCAAATGTCCAGCAAAATTCCAATCTCATTCACATTCCTAGTCAGGCCTTATAGCCAGACTCAAGATCTTTGGCCTTTCTCATAATGGGGACTTGACCTCATTGGCCTCATCAATCCCATGTTCTTCCCAACACCATCATTCTATCATCACTACTACTGAATACTTCACCAAGTGGGTGGAAGTAATTCCACTCACATCAACCAAAGCTAATCAAATTGTTAATTTTGTCTATCAACATATCATTTTCACTTTAGTGTTCCTCACAAGCTCATCATGGACAATGGAAAGTCCTTCAAAAACAAATACCTCAAGAAGCTTTGTGACTCATTTAACATCAATATTAGCTTCTCTTCTCCATACTATCCTCAAGCTAATGTCAAGATGAAGCCACTAATAAAACTCTTCATAACATCCTTGCCAAGACTATTGATAAATTAGGTTGTGATTGGCATATTCATATCCCCTTTTCTCTTTGGGCTTATTGGACTAGCATCCACACCTCTACAGGTGCACTAATCATTTCTCTCTCATTTATGACACTGAGGTTGTTCCTTCCTCTTGAAGTCCAAATCCCATCCTTGCATTTCTCTTCACGAATTCATCTCTGAAGAATATTATCATCAAGAGAATCTAGCACAACTTGAGTTGTTAGATGAACACCCCCTTCTCACTCTTGAAACATCATCATGTCTATCAAGAGTGCATCAAACATGCTTATAACAAACACCTCAAGGAACACAAATTTAACATCGGTGACCTTTTCCTTAAAGAAAATCAAAATGTCACTACTATAGAAAGGAGTCAACATGGAAATTTTTCTCCCAACTAGATTGGACCTTACATTATCATGCATAAGTATGGGTCTGGAGCCTATCTTTTGGCTTCCCTTGATGGTAAACTAGAAATGAAACCTCTTAATGCATTGCACTTGCAACCTTTTCTATTATTAACATACCTACCATCATGAACTTAGTCATCTTAGTGGTCATCCATCCATCATTAGCCTTTCCATCTTTCATTGTAATGATTTGGAATTATGTGGTCTATACCGTCACTTTCCTATATACGACCTTGAATATGGGCACCACGGATCTTCCCATAGCATATTCCTTATGATAAGTTCTTCCTTCTTGGTGAGAACTCCATGATCATTACATCCACCACCCTCTTATCTACCTATTGGAACCATGCTAAGGGTCCATAGGTGTCACTTGTACATTCTTTATCCCCTCCTAAGTGGACTACCTAGCTATCCCTAACTCTTCCATAAAAAAATCAAAAATTCATGGATGCTCATCTAAAATCTCTCATATCCAAAAGATAAAAATAGATTGCTACCCTTGAAGGAAATTGTTCATAAAATTTAAATGTCAAAAATTATAGACTGGTCCCTCAAAGGACAGCTATCATGCATATCTTATCCTGTCATTCATAAAAGAAAAATCCAAAATTCAAAATCATAAAGAAAAATATAGACCACTCCCTCGAAGGATGGATACCATCTCATATCATGGTAGCAAAGGCTTCCCGCATTGATCAACTTTCTATATATACTCAAAAAGTAAAAGCATCATAAATCTCAAAAGCAAGCATCCTAAGAAAGCTTCCCACATCAATCAACTTTCTCATCCATTCAAACTTCCCTGCATTGATCAGTTTGCATCATATTGCTTAGAGATGGGGCATAGACCTAGGAACACCCACCTAAGGAGAACCTATATTCCTGCATACAAGTTATATCTAAAAAACCCTTATGTTGTGTTTACATTAGGTCTATAAGTTCATCTTTCACACTTTCCCTCATGACTCCTAGGATCACTAACTAGCAATGGTTATGTGTTAACACATGTTATTGGTTGCAAGTGCATTGCCTTGATTGGATCCTTTTCTTGTTACCCCCAATCTAGTTCAAAGAATTATTTCTTCATATGCTCCTTACTATGATCAAGTGTCGTTTATATCTTTTTGGTCATCACTATTCATGTCACATTGTGATTTTATTCCTAATCTAATCATTTTATCCATATTTATATGTATACTTTTGGTGTCACATCAATCATTTACACTTAACACATGTTGTATTCATCATCCTATCCAACAAACTCTATTTATCCATTCTAATCCATCATCTATGATCTAATAAAAAATCCATACCATTCTTAATTCATAATCAAAAATCATCATCTAAATATCGCGATTTAACATCTAAAGAAATCATCACATCTATATTTAATCTGAAATCCCTTATCCATCATAATCCATCATCATCTACATCTAAATCAAATTCATAATATCACAATTCAACATCTACATCACATCATGATCAAAATAAATAATTATCATAATCATCACATCCGTTATTATCATAAGCACGTCCATCACATCATGATTCAACATCTACATTTTAATCCAAAATCCAAAGCTAACATAACACAATCAAATCCATGTTATCCATCATCAAATATCCATAATCTAATATCCAAAGATCATGTCATCTGTAATCACATCATCTATAATCATATCTACATCTAATCCAATAATCAACCATCCAAATTAAATCCATAACCATCACATCTACATCAAATATAAATATCATAAAAATCATAAATAAAATATCATGACACATAATGGGCCATGACAAAAATATATATATATATATATATATATATCATCAATAATCCAAAGTACATACATATATATCAAGTCACAGGCCACTACAGGGTCCTATCTCAATTTAGATACATCATCAAAATCATGGTGAACTATACATCAAATAATCTCAGGTCCTTCCCTCCTGGGGTAGGCATGTATCAATCCAAGGGCCTCAGAATCATGTCCCACACCTCCATCATGGCCCATCCATCGTGGCACGTGTCTCATTGTGGTTGTTCCATATTCACTTGGATAATCATAGATGGCACTACACCACCCACTCCTTGTTGTGCAGCTAGATAGGATTTATATCTAAGCATGTCTGTGATAGTCATGATGTGACATGATCCACTCATAGTACCTTTCCTCAACTAGCTAGTGCTACGTATAAAATTAGAGGAACAATTGTTGAGAGGTTCCATCTTCCCAACTCCCTATGATGCTAGGTGGTGTACCACTCTCTGAACTCCACAGCTATTATAGGTAAAAGCTCTTCCAAATCTCACCTCTATATGCCTCGTGTTGCCTCCTATATTTATATCTCTGTTGGAATAGCCTAGTCCCTCTCCTTCTGAAGAGTTGTGTCCTCCTACTACACTAGATTCCTCTTCCTCCTAGTGAGTGGCATCCCTCTTCTAAGTGGGCTAATTCACACTCTATGCATACTTAGGATATCTCCGTGGCATCCCCTCCATCACCCTCAATCACCTCTGGGAGATACCTCCTCCTCATCCATCCTACTTCTACCCCCTCATCATCATCAGTCTGCAAAGTTTCATCATTAATCTTAAAAATCAACTCCTACATTCATCATCATTTCGTCCCATGGCACCCATGCCTCCACTAATGGTTCCACCATGTCAAGGATCAAAAAATATATCTTGTGTACTCATCTCACCTATATCTAATAGGCTCTTGAGGCATTGTCTTAAAAAACTCAAATTGTCATCAGACTCTGTCATACTGGAAAACCTCTGTCATCTTAGGCATGTTCCTCTGTATTCACCTAGTCTATCTCATACTCATCAACTTAGCATGAACTCCTGACCACATATGATAATCATGGTTTGTCTGCCAACTCACCCACTCTACATAAAGCTCCAAACATCTATCTCCTTACCAATCTGTGTCTCTATCCCCCCTGTTGCCATGAGACATGATCGGATCGCCACCTCAAAAATCTGACCACTAACTCAATATCATCACCCATTACCCATGGAATCCCGTAGTGGCCTAATCAATACAATTTTCTTGTATGACCAACAATGTAAAAGAAACCATACATCTAATCTTGACATCCTCCTCTTTTTGTACATGCATAGCTCATGATACACATTTGCCAACAATGATGTGCCGAATGAAAATATAACTCTATGATCAACAATATCCACAATCACCCCTACCAGTGTCCATAGGAATCCTAGAACCCTCTAAATCTAGAATTGCATAGCTATATATGGCCATAATCACCAAAATAATCAATCTACTCCTCATTGCACCCCTCTCATATCAAATCTCAATGTGAAATGCCCCAGATATAAAAGTAATCTGTGGGGCATCATCTCTAAACAGCCATGTCAAGACCCCCAATATTCTATCAACTTTGATAGGTTGTATCTTCTCACAATGAACAGGAAGCCAAAGGATGTGGTATACATCCTTCAAGGTGATGGTCATCTCACTCATCCAAAACTTAAATGTGTCTCTCTAAACATCTGATTAATTCACCAATGTAATCATGATTCTAACATCTCATAGAATATGCTATTAGTGATGGAAATAATCCAATCCAACCACTTCCAAGTGATCCCACTCAATTTTTTTCACATCACCTCTCATCTGATAAAATAATTCAAGCACTATTTCTAACAAATGTAGGGTCCCTTAGTCCTGTAAATCAATCAAACACACAAACATTATACTTCTCATCATTCAAAAATTAAAAATCAAGAACAAATAATCCATCTAACCTTTATTGGCATGGACCCGGGTTGGGTCAACACCTCTAAGGTTGGTTCGATGCCATTTTAGGCCTGGTCGATAATGACCATACACAGTCACCAGTGACTACTTGCCTGTGTCGACCCAAAAATTTTGAAAAAATGTAAAAAATTAAATCAAGGCAATAAAAATGGTTTAAAATAAGCTAGGGGTTTAGCCACTTACCATCCTATGAGTCCTCTAGCATTTTCTCACAACTCCTCTTACCTCCATTTATCTCAAAATATCACACTCTATTTATAGATCAGTGCTCTCAATCATTACTTTGTAGCATGAATATGAGATTATTTGGCCAACCCATGGGCTTATATATTGCATCAACCCTAGTCTCCTCCAACCCCCTTGGGTTACCTTTTGCTTTATCCTAGTTTTCATCGACCTCCTCTAGTCATTGTCGACCCATATCTATTCCATCATTCATGTAACTTTCTTCCTTCTTTGATCAATCCCTCCTTTAAAATTAACTTTCTTTCACTTTTTCCTTGATTGGTATTCTCATCGCATCCTTATTGTGTCCCGCTTGGGTTTCATTATCTATCATATCTATCTTTTGAATACTTTCCTTTGTCAAATTCCTTTTGTTAACCCTTAGAGAACCATTATTCATCTTTATTTCTTCCCCCTAGGCACATTATATTAACCTTCATCATCTTTCCTTCATGTATATCTTTGTATTCCCTCTCAGGGAACCATTATGTTAAGGTATTTCATCCCAAACCAAACACATTTTCCTCTTACACACCCACTGTCCTTTTATCGTGACCTTTTTCTCAAACATTTTCACCTTTTTTGGTGTATAGTTGATGTATGTATTTGACCCATTCGTCCTATATATTGGACAACCATTTGAGTGGATTCGTTCCATTTTGCAGTGGTTTTTTCCGACTCACAGGTCTATAGGACATTTTTGTAGTCTCCATTAAGTCCATACTTTTTTCCCTATCGAAGTGACTACGAAATCACCACCATATTTTTATATAGTTTTTTTAGCTTTTGTTTATCCTCACCTAGAGATATCTTATGTCATGCATTTATTTTCTCATCCTTTCTTCATCTATCTCGTTCAAAACTCATGATCGAATTAATTTATGTATTTGACCCCTAGTTTGAGGGGTAACACCCAATGAATCATCTTTTGATCACTTTATCATTTTTTTCTCACGTCTTTCCCAATGCAAACCAATCCATAAAAAGGTTCAAATGTAGACACAAAAATTTGATATCACTACCCCTCACCTCGCATTCACTCTCTTTCCTCATGATCACTCATTCAAATTTCATATGCCCTCGTAATTTGCAATTTATCCCCTTAGTTAACCCAAATCCTCATCTCATTATTTTATTCTCTCTAAATTTATTCCTAATCATCCTTAATCATCATCAATTAATCCTAATCCTTCATTTATCTCATTGCTCATCCAAAAATCTCCAAGTTCGTTATCCCTAGGCCATCATTTACTCTTTTACCCATCCACGGTCTTTATTTACTCATTTCTTCCTCTCACCTACCCATTTACCTTCTCTATGGACCCTAGCTCATCCTTATCACCCAAAACCCTAATATGCCCTCTTTAGGCCCATTTTTACCTCTGAATTGGACATCATTCCACCGCAAAAATAAAGGTTTCCCCTATGTCAACGGTGACCCATCCGGGTAATCGTTGACCCTATCAAGCCACATTTACCCCTCCTTGTTGAAGGCTACAATTTTGAGATGTTCTCAGCTCTTACAACCTCTACTTTGATTTCTTATTTGTGTTCTTGCAAATATATTCCTATTTTTGATTCTTCTTGGAGATCTTGTGTTCATTTTGGGAGATTTAGAGTCATGTTGTCATTGCATGCTTAGATGCATCATTATTATCTATTTTTTAGCCATCACCATTGTGTTTGTAGGATCTACAACCATCCTAAGGCCTTGTTCTTGTAACTGGTCAACTCTATCTTCATCTGTAGGATGTCATTTTGTCCATTTCATTCATTTAATCTTATATCATCCCATGTCACCATCAACTCTTCCTATGGTTGTCATCGATCCATCTCTATAGTTATATTTTTCTATCATCTTCCCTGTCACCTATTTTATTCTGGTCATCCCACCTTCATATTTATTCATTCAATCCCTTCTGTCATCCCCCAATCACCGCTGACCCTACATAGTTGTCATCAACCCCATCTATCTTCATATCATTCATTATCATTTTTCATAATTTTCTTACATCCTTTCAATCAAATCCTGATCCATCCCTTTCTATAGTGTTCTTCCTTCATCTCAGATCCCCTTTCAGATCTAAATCATCTTTAGATCTAGTAACAAGAGAGCTTGCAGGACTATTTTGCTACATTTTCTTCTCATCCTTCCCCATTTTTCATTGACTGGCCCTTTGCAGTTTCGATCACTGTCAACACACCTAGGTTTGATTTATTTTTTATCCATTTAGATCATATCTACACTTTGTCATATTCATTGCTTCTTAGATTTAGTATTATCTCATATTTTACTACATCTAATTTATTAATATCTTATTTCATCTTATCTTATCAAACTGAGGGTTGACATCCATCCTAGGAAGTTATTATTTCTCGGGACAAACATTGTTAGGAAACTCACCCATTTATCTATCAATCCATCTCATGTTGAGTTTGTTTGATTTAAAGTTTACCGAGCTCGCAATGAGGATGAGTTCATCTCTACGCCCGTATCCATCCATATCACCTCAAGGTACTATAAACCCTTTCATGTTTGGAGTTACTTGTTTCCTTCATTACTAGTTCACTAATCTAAATAGTTTCAAAGAAACTTGGTCAGGATCGGTGGCTATAAAAGGGTTTTTGGGTACCATGTGTTGATTCATTTTCACCATGTATAGTAGAGAATGAGCACCTCCAAGAGAGAACAATGACCTATGTGAGAAGTTGTACAGGCATGGAATAGTACATGGCGGTCATATCGGTAGTATGAAGGCATGAGAGGGAGACCAAGTTCAGCTACATAGGATCCAGATGCCATGCTATTTGATGGGGGGCCAGCCATATATGATAGAGAAATATCGGTCAGATCATGTGTTGTGATAGTTTGGAACCATTTAAGACATTTCTACATACCGCCATGTATTTTCATAGAATTCATGGGAGTCTGAGTATTAGGAGCCCCGTGATTCCAATGGATGTGGATAAAGATAGTTTTGATGATTTGTAGGTTATCCCATGGGAACCTTTACCAATTGTGGTGGATTCAAGGACAGTTCAGGGATATGCTAAGTAGTGGGTGGGCATAAGGCATTAAACACGTCACACAGTGAGGTCTGGAACTCGTGGGAGGTCAGTTACTATTTTGGCATGGTGTCGTTATAATCAAAAGAGGGATCATTTTTCAAAAGAATGAGTTCCATACTGATAGGTGGGATGAGATTTGTTCACGGGCACCAACACGTATATATGGGGATGTCGTAAGGGTAGGAAGTTGTGGTACATAGAACACAAGGATAGACAAAGGAGGAGTTATAACATGGGAACCACATATTGTTGTATTAGGTGGTCCTCTAGTCCAACATCTAGTGGCCCATTTTCATGTATAGGATGCACTAGTTCAGAGTCCAAATAGACATGACATAGATGTGATGGATATGTATGAGCCTATGGTGTCATTACAGATGTTTATACCACCACAAGTGGATATATCAGGACCGTCTGGGACGGGTGCTACAAGTACATGGGTCTCATGGTTAGTAGGTGCATCAAGGTCGATAGATACATGTGTTGAGTTACAGACTCGGATTAACAGGTTGGAAATAGAGGTCGGTTCATGGGCCATGTAGATAAAAGGGTTGTTAGCGAGAAGTGTATCTTGCTTGAGAGAGGTAGGGGATTTGAGATGAGAAGTGAGCATGTTAATAGTGTTGATGGGTCAAGAGGTAGGGTGGAGGGAAGTGGGAGTTAAGTCAGATATAGCAAGCAGTGGAGGGGTTGAGATAGGAGAGATATCAGGACTTACGAAATTGAGATAGGTATCACCTTCAATGTTATGCTTACAAAGATTAATATGGAACACTGGATGTAAGAGAGGAGGTGAGTGAGACACAAGGTGGTTTGGAGGGATCCCTAGTACTTCTTAGGGATCATGATGGATGGAACCTCCTGGAATAGTATCATTGCATTAGTATCACGATGTGGTGGAGGAGATGAGGTATTATAAGGGTCTTTTCGCCCATCGGCTACTAAAGGTGTGACAATATATAGAACATGAATATGAGAGGATATTGGGACAGCCGATGGCCTCGAGGAGTACTAATAGCGTATTACAGTCGAGACCGGATGAAGAAAGTGATGATACTAGTAGCTCAGTGTAGTGATGAGTGTCATATGTGGCCGATGGAGGTGATTATGTTTTTATTATTTCATATGTATTTTATTGGACATTTGTTGATGATTGGGATGGTCACATATTTTATGTATATGTATTGATGACACATGATGTATTTTTTGATGAAGTACATGATGAGTTATAATGATGTAGTATTTTTTTAATTTTGTATTAATGATAGTGATGATGATTTTCATGATATTGATGATTTCATGAGTTGATGTGGTTATGATTTATGAGTTTAGATGTGATTTTTATGATGATGATGTATTTGATGAGATGATATTATTTTATTTTGTGTTTGATGATATCATAGATGAGATGATGATTATTTACTTAATTTTGTCATTATGATGATGGTATTATTTTGTTATATGTTTGTGATGGTGATGATGGTGCGTGATGTTGGATATAGTACATGAGTTTGACATGATTGCATGTTTGTAATTATTGTGTATGATGTTAGTTATGATGATGATATTATTTTATTTTGGTTGTGATGATATATGATGATGGTATATAGTGATGTTGTTTTATTAATTACATGTGTGATGATTGATACATTAGGTGAGTTGATATAAATGACGTGATGACATAGTTAATATTAATTATTGTTCTATAATGGTATTTATGATGATGTATTGATGAGTAAATGATGATATTTTGTATTAATTGTGGATGAGTTTATTTGTGAGCTTATGATGATGTGATAAGATTTAAACGATGCGTGGATGTGATTACAATGATTTGTTTATGGAATTATAGTTAGATGATGTTAGATGCAGTAGATTATGTGATGAGATGGTTAGGTGATAATGTGATGATTATGGGATATGTATAATTACAATGATATTTTTTATATTTATATGTATTATTATATTATTATATGTAATGTTGTTGATTTATGATTATGGTTTGTATAGTGAGATTTGATATTTAGATAGATGGATGTCATTGTTTATTAGGAGATGTACTATTGAGTATAATAGTTTGGTGGAATTTTATTTATTTATGTGGATAGTGTGATTATTTATTTACATATGGTAAATGTTATGGATTTATTAAATAAAAGTTAAAATGAAATTTAAATTTGTACAAATATTTACAACACAATTGTTATGCATAATGAGGCAAAAGAGCAGAGAGAAGGAGAAAGTAATTATAAAGGGAAATGGATGGCAATGGAATTTGGATGGGGGTGGAGAGAAATGAAGGCCTCGGGATATTACAATGGTTACATTTCTCAGAATTTAACTTAGATTCTGCTTAATATTATAGCTCACCAAAATGTAACCATTTACAATGTGACCTTAGCTAGGATCATAATAGTGTTTTTAATCATGATAGATATGTTGCTTTGTGGTGAGTGTCAAAAGAAGTATGGATTTAGGAGTGTAGGATGTGGATAGGGATGAAAATATGAGTAGGAATGAAGGGGTGTTTCCCCAGTGTGATTATTACATTGGTAGGGAACTATTGGACATATAATATAGTTTACCATGGCGCCAAGAACTAGTTTTCACCATGGTACTTTTCCAAGGTGCCACCGAAGTGGTTTTCACCATTGGACAGATTTTTATTTTTATTTTTAAATTTTAAATGGTGGGCACTTAGGCATAGAAGTGATTGAGATACATGATATTCATGGGCTCAAATAACTCATACCCATCTTGAGTAGCAAGCTTATAAGCACCTGAGATGAACTTGTCGATGATGACATAAGCTCCATGCCAATTGGGTTCAAAATTTCCTGTATTTTCACGATTAGAATTAGTATTACGCTAGTTTTATTTTAGGACTAGGTTGCCAACTTAAAATTCATGAGTTTTGATGTGCTTGTTGTAGTATATGCAGAGGCATTTTTGGTAAGCTTTGAGGTTTTCCACGGTGTGAAGATGTTTCTCATTTAAAATCTCAATCTCTTGTACGCGATGTAATCGATAGTCTTCATCATCAATGAGGTATTGGAGAGAGAAACGAAAGGAAAGGAGATCAATCTCAATAGGCAAGATTTCTTCCACGCCAAAGACAAGAGAGTATAGAGTGGATCTAGTGGAGGTGTGAATGGATGTGCGATAGGCCCAAAAGAAAGGATATATTTGTGTATGACAATCACGTATTTCTTGACTTATGATTTTACCAAGGATGTGCTTTAAGATTTTATTATATGCTTCATATTTTCCATTTCCTTGTGGGTAATATGAGGTAGAGAAGTTGATCTTGATGTGGAAATGATCACAAAGCTCATGGAATTCTTGATTTTTGAAGGATTTTCCATTTTCCATGATTAGGGAAAACATAATACTATAGCAAAAAATGATGTGATTAGCTATGAACTTGGATACTTATTTTCAGGTAACATAGGTAAGGGGGATGGATCCAACCAATTTAGTGAAGTATTCCATGGTAGTAACGATAATTTTTTGACCATCAAATGAAGTTAGATTTATCTTTCGTAAGAGATCGAGACCACAAGTGGAAAAGGGCCATGGAGTAGTAATTAGTTGGAAATCATGGGATAGCACATGGATAAGTTTGGCATGTTTCTAACATGGGGTACATTTTTAGACGTACAAGCATGCACATTCCTCCATGGTAGGCTAGTGGTATCCAGTTCACAGAAGTTTTTTAGAAAATACCATGCCACTAGTGTGAGCACCATAAACTCCATCGTGAAGTTCCTTAAGTACTAATTCTTCCTCTTTGGAAGTAAGGAATGAAAACAAAGTTTCGTCAAAGATTCTATGATAAAGGGTATTTCCAAGGATGGATAATTAGGAGGTGTATTAGATGAATGATTTGTTATGGTTGCGAAGAAGTTTAGGTGGAAGGGTGTGGTCGTAGAGGTAGGTGTAGATGTCAAGGTACCATGGGGAATCAAGACCGAAAATCTCACATACCATCTCAAATTCAGGGATATCATAGGCTGACATCATGAGTTGTTCAACAAATAAGTGTGAATTAGGAGAATATGAAGGTATGTATAGTAGAGAACTAATGGTTTCCATTACATCTACTGATTGTTTCTTATTTTCGGGGACCTACTCGAATTGAATGTGATGGAAGTAAGTCTTGAAACTATCCACCATTCACTTGCAAGGAACCAATTTTTACTTTTTCGTAGAATATTCATGATTAACCTATTTGATTATTAGCTGCGAGTCACCAAAGACATTGATAGTTTTGATATTCCATTGAATGGAAATTCTTAGTCTAGCTATGAGTGCCTCGTATTCAGCTATATTTTCGGTGCAAGGAAAATTGATCTGAAAGGCCTTAGGGATCAGATCTCCTTGGAGTGTAATAAATAGAATTCCTTCTCCTAAGCCATGATGTGTAAAAGATCCATTAAAGTATAATGTCCATGTGTATGATTATTCAATGGTAAATATAGCCTCATCTGGGAACCATGTATTTAGCGGCATGGAATCAGAAACTAGAGCTTCTACTAACTGATCTACTAGTACTTGTCCTTTTATATCCTTCTGATTAAAATATTTGATGTCATACTAACTCAAGAGAATGATCCGTTTCATCATGCACCCTATTAAAGTTATTTTAGAGAGAAGATATTTGATTGGGTCTACCTTGGCTATGATCTTGATGGTATTGTTAAATATATGATGCTACAACTTTTGAGAAGGACATAAAATGGCACAACATGCCTTCTCAATAGGAAATAAATTGAGCTCATAGGAAACTAGTGTTTTACTAAGATAATAAATGGCATGTTCTTTGACATGGTCATCATGTTGTGCTAAGAGAGCTCCAAAGGTGTATTGAGTAGCTGAAATATATAGGAGAAGAGGAATTCTGAGAGTAGGTGGCACTAGAACTAGAGGATGCATTAGATATTCCCTGAGTTTGGCAAAAGAAGTTTGACATTTTTTGTTCTAATGAAATATTGTTCCTTTTTTTAACAAATGATGAAATAGATGGAACTTGTTAGTGATTTGTGCTATCAATATTCTAATGGATTGGATTTTACCTTATAGTAGTTGTTTTAGATTTGTAAGCGGAGGCATTTCAACCACAGACTTAAATTTATCTAGGTCAATTTCGATTCCACACTAATAAAACCAACTAGCTTGTCAGATGTCACACCAAAAACACATTTTTTTATGTAATCCAAATTTTGTATTCCTAGAGTCATTCAAATATGTGGTGAAGAACCATGGGATGTTCATCTAGTCTTGGATTTTCCCAAAATGTCATTGAGATAATCTTCAATGATGTCATGCATCATATCATGGTAGATGACAATCATGGCACATTGATAAGTGGATCTAGAATTTTTAAGACCAAAGGGCATGACTCGGTAGAAAACTTTTCCCCATGACATGGTGAAGGTGGTCTTATGTTGATCTTCTTTAGCTATTTTGATGTGATTATATCATAGAAAATTTCCATGAGGAATAATATTTCATTCCTGGTTGTAGAGTTTACAATCATGTTGATATTTGGTAATGGAAAATCATCTTTTAGGAAAGCTTTGTTAATGTCATGGAAAGTCTATACAAATACGGATGCCCCCAATATTTTTTCCTCCTAGGAAAATGTTATAGATCTAGTTACAATAGTAAATGGGAAAAAACAAACCGGCGTTCGAGTAGCTTCTGCAATTATCATTTGACAAGAAGGGAAACCTTTGAATGCATCTTTTGTAGTTTTTTACTTGTCCAAATTTGCATCCTTACGTATCGCCAAATTATGAACCACTAGATATGGATCAAGAAAATATGCACATAGGACCATGTGAATATGTCTAAGAATTCCTTTAGGAGTGTTATAAATGTAGTTTTTCCTTCTCCTGATAAGGACACCACCAGTTTGAGGACCTTGGGGGTCTTCTTCATTGTTGATGTTAATGTCGATAGTTTCCTTAATTAATGATGTTGATCCATCCTGTAGCATTTCAGGAGATGGAATAATTTGATCTATGAATGGATCTTGTTCAGGATTTGGGGTATCTTAGAATAACTTTGTAAGGGGATCCTCCTCGTTAAGATGACAAGAGGAGTTAGGATGAGGTATATTGTATTGTGATTGAATAGAGAGACTAGACTTAATTTTTCCAAAGTAGGCATCAATGTTTAAACATACTTGGAAACGTTTCTTAAGATTTCCAGCAGGAAAATTATCTTGAGTTCCCATAAACTCAAGAATAGCCTTGTTGTTTTGAAATGTATCAAGAGATATATGTTCGAATTTTTGGTTTCATTTTGGGAGTTTAGGGTAGGTGCGAGAAACTTTGATGGAAAATATGGCAGTGTCGTGGAAGATATTTGTGGTGGTGAGGTCTTCATATTGGCTATAGATAAAACTTGTTTTGATGGTGTTTATGGCCACCTCAGCTATTTTGGTTGTGTCACTATGGTCATCATGGATACCCTCACTAGGTGGCTAATACCTAAGTTCATTGCCATTAAGGTTGGGGATGATAGTAAGTGGTTCGAGGAAGCTTTGTTTGTTGTGACCTAGTCCCTGTCCAAAATAACCCATGCAAGTCACCATCCACTTGGGGATTGAATATGTGTTTTTTGAGTCGCAAGAAGGTATAAAGTCATCGATGAGCCATGTGGTGTTTGATGGTTTTAGGTACTTTTCAGCAAGATAGCCAACAAAAGTGCAAGAGACTAATGAATATTTTTGACTTTGTACTTGACACATGTCGGGCCTTCCATGTTGTTTGGGTGATAGTGCTAGCTATTTGAGTATGAAAGTTTTATATTCCTCGCACCTTATGGATTTTAGCTTAAGAGGTGGAGTAGGTAGAAAGGAAGTGGAGATAGATGGATGGGGTAAGAGAGGGGTAGATGATGATGAGGTGTTATGTGATCTAGATGGAAGAGTGTCAAGTGAAACATATGAAGTAGTGGATGATGATGGAGATGGATAATGTGATGGCACAATTTACGTGATAGGACAATATGGTTCTTAATAACCTTGTGCTTGAAGTTATTAATAATATTGGAAGGGTTGATGGTCAACATGGATGGTGAATTTGACTTCGTCATGCTTGAATTTGAGGCACTAATGTAATGTAGATAATATGGTGTGTATTTCATGTATTTGTGTTCATCTAAACAATAGATTATATAGGAACTAGATGTCCACAACATGTACTAGGGTAGGGAGCATGACCTACATTGATAGGAAGATATAAAGTGCCCACATATTTTTTCTCATTATTATCAAGGTTCATTTTAATACCTTATCTAGAAAATTAATCTAGAATAGGTGGTGAATCTCTTAAATGGACATTCGAAACAATCGGAAATATCCAAAAAAAAATTGTGGCAAAGGAGATTTTGAAGTTCATAGTTTTATAGGATTTCTCATATTTTGATGGGTGTTAGAATCCCATCTATTTATAGTCAAATGAGTAAGTCAAATGTTCATCCTCTAAAGGTAAAACAAACTAGGTAGGGTTGGACAACTGAACTAGGTTGGATGACCATTTCTCCCATGTTAGATTGATAGGGTTGGATGACTATCTCTTCCCTATCAAATGGAAAGTATTGGAATTTTTTCTATCTATACCTGAAATAGGTTGGATGTTTGTCTCTACTATATTGGATGGATTGTGTTGGAAAACCATCTCTTCTTTACTATCCATACAACATTGGATGGTTGTCTGTTCTCTATTCCATAGACTAAGTTGGATGGTCTTATATTATTTTTTAGATGGACATCCCTATGAAAAGAAAATTCATATAATAGATAAATATATGTGTCTATTTCATGGTTGTTAGACGTGTAGGATAGAAGCCTTGGAAAATCATCTATGTATCAAAAAATGAATAAATACATATACCTTTATGAATATGTATTATAATTCAGAAAATATGAGCGCAATTTGATTTGAAACATTGGAAAAATACATGCATAATTCCATTTTTAAGTGTAGATAGTAGGTGAACTAACCCATACAAATGACCTCTCAACCAAAATTTTAGGTGAATTGGGTGGTAGTTGACTGCTGAAAACTCACCATTTGCAATTTTCAAAACCCCTAATATTCGCAAGTTTACAAAAATCTGCCACTAAATTTTCCCTGAGTATTATGATATGATTTAATGGTAATTATATCCTTTCTTAGATCCAATTCATTGTACCCTAATTGTTGGATGAGAGATAAGGCACAAAGGTTAACTCCAGATCTGTTGTCCACCAGTACTATTATAAGGTGAGTATGTTCGATATGCACCTCAATGTATAAAAGAGTCTTGTGTGTTGGGCCGTGTAGTAGAATGTCTTGTTGAGTGAAGGTCATAGGTGATGTCAGATGGGGGTAAAGATGAGAAAAAATATCTTAGAATTACATGGGGTTGATTTCATTTGGGACGTGTATTTCTTTAAGGGGGCGATAAAGGATCTAATTTTATACGAAGGATATTTTGAGAAGATCCATAATGGATATTTGTGTGGAGATCTTCTCAATTTGTTCGATTATGTTGCATTGATCTTGTGGTGGTGGATTAGAGGAAGATGGAGCAGATTCTTGGACTACTACATGGCTCCTTCAAGTGGTAACTACACAGTGAGGATTTTTTTAAGGGCCTTTAACTTTGATAGAAACTACTTGATGTAGGGAATGGTGGATGTGACCAAAAAGAGTTTCACACTGGAATGGTAAGAGGGGGTAGTTGATGTGGTTAGATTGGTGGGTGGATGACTTGAGGATTCTTTAAGAATTTTGTTGACCCTAATTTAAAGCATGGGTCTGACCATGATTAGGAAGTGGATTCTAATATATCCCAAGATTATTATTTTGAGAGGAAGAAGGCGTATTGTTCTCTATTTTCATTTCACCTAGGTTGATTAAATCTTGGATATAATTTTTGAGTTTCATTCACCTATTAGTAGCATGAACCTGAATTTTATGAAATTTGTAGAACACATTTTTCTTGAACAATAAGGGTTTGGGATGAGACTCATCAATTGGCTGAGTTTAGGGGAAAATGATCATATTAGCACCAACTAGTTTGTTAAGGATTGCTTTAATAGATTTACCAAATGGGGTGTAAGTCCTTCATTTTGGTTCTTGGGTGGACCAAGGCTGGCCTTTGGGGATGGATATAAAAGTAGTTTTACGGACATGTTGGAAATGTTTAGTTTCTGTTACTCCATCATCGACAATTTTTTTATTCTTATTGAACTATTTGGGATTCTCAGATGTGGAAGGTTGACTGTATTAATTATAGTTTTCATGGGAATATAGCTTAATGAGGTCTTTGGTGACAAGGGATTTTTAAATTTGTTTTCCCTTCTCTATGATGTCATCGATGGTATTAGCGCAATGGACTTGGAGATGGAAAACTAACTCTTGATGGAGATTGGTGACGAAAATGGTGACAATTGTTTTTTTGGGATAGGTCATATAATGTTGCTGATAAGGGCTCGCCATCATTGTAGGAAGGATGAGAAACTTTCACCATTGCATTGTTTAGTTTTAGATAGATCGATCATGGTGACATCATGTTCCACATTATAGGAGAATTTTTTGAAAAAAAATTCAGTCAAATCAGAAAATGTAATACTAAAACCTCTAGGTAGATGAAGGAGCCATTCAAGTGTAGGACCACCTATACTTCTTGAGAAAAATTTTAATAGGTAGGAGTTGTGTTAGTGTACGTTATTATTTATCCTTTTATTTATTTATTAGGATAATTCTTACACTTGTGTTAGCCCTACACTTGTTGGGTTAGCTTGCTTAGGTGTACTAGTTGTGTTGAGTTAGCTTCTCAGTTACGTGAAGTTAGTTTACTAGTATTTTGGAGTTAACTACCAATATTAGTTAGTGGGAGTTATTCCCCAATGATTTAGGTAGTAGTTGCACTTCCCTCTTCTTATATGTACATCTTTCTTATTGAATAATTCAAGTCATTCTATTGTAATGTATTGAGCATCATGTATTATGATGAATTTTCATATATGGTATTTTAGCTCTTCTGCTTTGCAAATCTAATGTGGTGTGCTATTATCATATGAGATCATAGCTTGGAAAAATATTCTTATCGTTCCTTTCATGGTATCAGAGCTATAAATGATGTAGCCATCCATCTGTAAGTTTTTCTTTGCAAGCAAGAGTTTTTTTTTTCATGTATTCGGATTTTGTTAGTAATTTTCTGTAGCATGCATTTTTATGCAAAACAAAGTGCGACATTGGATTCGTAAGGTGCCAAAACCATAGAATCAACTGTAAACTCGACCATGTTTTAAGACATTCAAATCTAGGTGCATTCTTTTATCCATTGGATATAAGTGTGTACCTTCTGTACGCATTCTTTTACCCTCTGGGTATTTCAGTTTTGAATGCAGTCTTTTATCCACTGGACACAGATCTGTACCCTATGGGTGCATTCTTTTATCCATTGGATATAAGCGTGTACCTTCCAGATGCATTCTTTTACCCTCTGGGTATTTTGGTTTTGGATGCAGTATTTTATCCACTGGACACAGATCTGTACCCTCTGGGTGCATTCTTTTATCCATTGGATATAAACGTGTACCCTCTGGTCGCAATGATTTACCCTCTAGACATTTTAGGTTTTGGGGTGCATGCTTTTATCCTTTGGTCGCAAGCATGTATCGTGTGGATGCACTCGTTTACTCTTTGGACATTTGGGTGTCACTTGTACCTTTTAAAAAGATCAGCATTAAAATATTATTTTAATAGCAAAACCTTGTAGAGCTCATAACTTTTGATCCGTAGCTCGGATTAAGGTGATCTTTTTTTTGAAATTGTGTATTTTTTTGAGATCTACGCATTGGTGAAATTTTTATACACATATTTCAAATGTAAAAGGTACTGTTACTCATTGCACTCAATTATAAAGTGTCAAATTTCGGGAGGGTGTTGTGATCACTTGTGGATGCATTTTCAGTTGAGCCCAACGTCCTAAAATTTTGGGTATTGCATTATTATATCTATGGGTATATATATTTATATCTCTCTTGTTTGTTGAGATATTTTGGATCTGTATTTTTGACACTTTTTTTGGCATGTTAACAGTCTCTCTTGTGGGGGAGCTATTCTAGTGGAGCCTAGTGTTAGTTTGTCAGTGTTCAAGTATTTGATTTTGACAACTCATACAGATCTGTGGTTTCACTCTAACCATTCTGCAGTATGGGAGGGTGTGGTGTTGATACTGCTTCTTCGGGTTTCGTGTCCTTGCCTTATTACCTTGGATTTTTCTTGGATCGTGGCACTCCTATTTATTTGGATCTCGTGTCCTTGCCTTGTTGCCTTGGTTTTTCTTGGATCATGGCACACCTATTTGTAGCAGTTGATCAAATTATGTTTAGTGTTTGTTTTTCACTTTTCGACATCACTCCATCGACAGTATCCTTGCATGGAGCTATTCTGGTGAAGCTCAGTGTCAGTTTTTTTTTAGTTATATGATCGAGCAATGGATTCAAACCATAGTGTGCACCACACTTCTTCTGCATTGTACAAGTTTTTGGAGTTGAGCTTCTAGGGATATCTTGCAGCAGGATTTTACTCTCTACTTTGTTATTACTGGTTTTGGGTACCTTGCAGTGTCTATTTTTTCCAGTTGATGTACGTGGGTACCTCAGCAGGCCTTATTGTCGGGACCCACCTTCTTTTCCACCCACCTAAGCTATGCTTACGAGAGGGTGTTAGTGTAGGTTATTATTTATCATTTTATTATTTATTAGGATAATTCTTACACTTGTTGGGTTAGCTTGCTTAGGTGTACTAGTTGTGTGGAGTTAGCTTACTAGTTGTGTTGAGTTAGCTTCTAAGTTATGTGAAGTTAACTTACTAGTCTTTTAGAGTTAACTTAACTACCAATATTAGTTAGTGAGAGTTATTCAACACTGATTTAGGTAGTAGGTGCACTTCCTTCCTCCTATATGTACATCTTTCTTATTGAATAATTCAAATCATTCTATTGTAATGTATTGAGCATTATGGATTATGATGAATTTCCATATATGGTATTTTAGCTCTTCTGTTTTGCAAATCTAATGTGGTGTGCTATTATCATCTGAGATCGTGGCTTGGAACAATATTCTTATCGTTCCTTTCAAGTTGTTGTAGGCTACTTCTTGAAAAAACATATAAGACTCCTTGACATACTCACAGTGATCACCTTTTCCCTTATATGTCTCAAATTTGGGTGGTTTAAAATATGGAGGAAAAGGGACCCGTTGGAATGGATAGGGATAAAGTTCCTCAAATTTGTATTGTCATCCTTGTTTGCTAAGTTGCAACCCCTAAATCATTTCCTTCATAAAATTTATTTATTACTCTAAGGTAGGTTCTTGAGGACTAGTAGGTGGTGCATTGAAGTTGGGTTTCTGGGAATGTAATGATCCATGTTCATTTGATGGATATGGGCCAAGTTGTGAGGCTAATTGAGAAATCTGGTTACTTATTTTTTGTAATTGAGATAATACATCTCCCTTTTATGTATGTGGATTATTAATGTTCTCTATTCTATCCCATCCATATGCAACATGATGGTTATTTGGATTACGAGGACGTGGCGATGGTGGGAGTTGTCCAATGTAGTCACTTTCATTGTGAAGGAGACTATGAAGTTGGTCGTGAGTATAATCAGGAGGATGTTTCACTCCCATATGATATAATTGGAATAAGAAAGCATCTTTATTTTTATCAAAAAATAGATTAAGCATATCTTATCTTCTTTCTCTCATGAAATATGTAATTGAATCATCATCACTATTGGTATTGACCATTGTTTCATCTTCTTATCCTCGAGTGTGGTTTTCTTCTACATTGGCATCATAATAGTTGTGATTAAATATGTTGTGTCCTATTTCTTGGTGGTTGTTTACATCATCATTTCCTAATTGGTATCGAGTAGTTACTCTCCTAGGTTCCATGAGACCCTAGTATTGTTGAGATCTGTTTATGAGATGAGGGTGTGTTAAATTGATGAGAAATGTGTAGATGAGGAAAAAATATTTTTTATTTGATTGATGTATAATATTAATAATCTAACCCTATTTATAGGACGAAATAATTTGAGGAGGTATTAAGAAGACGAGAGATGGATTTTCCTTCATAGCAGAGGGATTAAGATGTGCCTTGATATAAGAGCTTAGATGAATATAGTAACCGGTAAGGATGTTTTTTCCATATGCAAGGTTTCAATTATCAAGATTAGATTAGTTATGTCAATATGGGGTGTTTAGATATGAAAACGTATGTATAAATTTAATTGGAGATGTAAGGATGTGGTGAGAGTTGTGATTAAAAGAGATACATGATATGATAGGTTTTGGGATCTCTTGGACTTAGGTAAGTATGGGGATACGAATAGGAAACACTAAATGATTAGGAGGGAAGTTTTGTGATGATGAGAGGGGTGATATTTTAGATTGGGTAAGGTGGTATGAGATAAGTTTTGTGTATAAGATGGGATATGTTAAGTGTACTTTGTAAGATGTGTTTTATGAAATGGGGATGGATTTTTATAAATATCCTTTCGTATATTTTAAATTTTTATTGATTGGGTGGAAAATTTTACTAGTTTTTTTACTTTTGCTAATAGGGTGATGTAAAAAGGGGTGAATAATGATAGGTGAACTAAGGTTTATCTATTAGGTGGAGAGGTTTATTGATTATTTTAATTTTTATTTATAAGATGATGGGAGAGGTGTGAGTGATGGTAGGTGTGTAATGGATAATAATATGGTCAAACGTATATGATGAGTGATGTTTGGTAAAAATTGACACCAAATTTTGTAGTCAAAATGGATGGATGATAGGCGTATGGTTTAATTAGAAGGTTTATCATGAGGGTTACACAGTGGTTTTGACAATAACACTCAAACAAGTACAAACATGCAATCACAATCCTAGCTAGTCAAGTGGGATTACAACCGAACTATAGCTTTATTTCAATACCACACACCAATGGTGGTACCACAACTGACTCTCCACCTATGTGCCAATATGGGGTATGCTAGAGATTAATATTGGGAAGTGGAGCCTCCTTGCACTATAGTTCGATGTGCGACCAAAAGGTTATCTAATCTAGAATGTACGGGCTCACTAGGGGCATCCCCAATATACCTCGTGGTATGTGGGGCCCAAGTCAATGTTGCAAGGATGTTGTTTAAGGCCTAGGTATTGGGACATTAATTCCTCTCACTTCATGCCACTCTTAAAACAAGCAACCTTTTAGCCAATAACAAAAGTTCTCCTTAAATTTATATACCCCACCAGAACACAGGGTGTGTTTACGTGTGTGGAGGTTAAGCCCATGGTCATGATACCCATATGACTACATTAAGTGTATGGATTTCACTTCCACATCACTTTACCACCTAAAAATAGTAAGGAAGACTAGTCACTTTTGATCCTTAGGATCATCCTAGGATGCGAGAGGAGAGCATACACGGTGTCGCCTTCAAGATAAAAATAGGAAATAACACATAATTCAAAAACATGATAAACACAAGATGACAATATAAATTAATAATAAATTTTATATAATTGAGCCTTCAAAAAGATGTCTTGAAAAACAAAGGATTGGTAGTTTTTTGCTTATACCCAAATATTCTTGGACCGCTTGAGCTGCAAAAAAAAGATGGTTAATAGTTTCTTAACTAATGGAGATCTTGCAACCACAAATGTTACGTAAAAACAAAATGAGTGTTAAAATGGGCAAATTTTTCCCTTATCACTATGATATTTATGCAAAAATGGAGTTTGAAACCCTACAAAACACCACAAAAACACCAAAAAATGTGATTATATTGATTAGTACTGATGTTAATTTGTAATATAACAAAGGCGCTAATGTCAAGGAAAAGTTTCTACTTTAGGTCAAAGGAACCAAAGTACAATAAAGGTGCTACTACATAGCAAGGGACCTAAACTATCAAAATAGGCTCTAAACTATCAATAAAGGTGATAAAACTATCGAAAAAGGCACAAAAAAGAAAAATACAGTGTTAGTAGAGTTTAATTTCAAATAATAAATGTAAGTACTAAAATATAGATAAAGGTTCCAAAAGATAGACAATGGTGCCAAAAGAAAGAAAAAGGCGTTGATCCTACATAAAACAAGGTTAGAAAACAAATAGACTAGAGTAATCCACAAAGGTGCCAAAGTATAACGCCACAATCCAAAAAATTCAACATACTGTGCAAAAGCACTTTTTTAGGTTAAAGGTGTGCCACTTCTTCAGCATAGGTGTTGAAAAAGGTGACAATACGGAAAACTCTCACAAAAATTCAAATTTTCAAGGTGTAAACTAAAATGAAAATTTCACAAATTTGAGTAGTTTGTTGTAAATATGAAATGTTATTAAAAACAAAAAAAAAATTAGGGGTTAAGCCCCATCATGAAAATGTAGAAAAAAAAGTGGTGTTAGCTATAAATACAAACCAATAATTAAACCAAACAAGTTCCTAATCTAACACACCTATTATCTACCTCTGATTGAGCATGATAAGAAGGGAGAAAGAGTGGTATACTTGTACTTACCTACAAGCTCCAATGAGTTTCCCTTTTTTCTTTGGATGTGCTCAAGATAATTGCTCTATTTCTTCATATTTCTATGATGAGTTTGATAGAACCTCCCCTTGTTGAATGATGATTTTTCTTAATGGAATACTTAAAGATTGAGAGCTTTACTTAGAAATATTTTGGCAACATATAATTGTAATTTCATAACTTAGTTTTCATAAGGGTGATGAGCCAAATTTATAAGTTGTGGGGAGGAGGAATGAAGGGTTGAGATCTTGCCATTTATATGGAAAAGAAATGGTGGAGAATTGGTGAGAAGGATGGAGAATTCTAGAATTAGACAATTCTATAAATTTATAGAATCCTCCATTGAATTTTTAATTCAGTGGAGGGAGGAAATATATATTTTAAAAAAGGAGGTAAGTTTTGAGAGGCTTCTAGAAAGAGAATCCTCTATATTTAGAAGTAGAGAATTTTATTAGGCTAGGATTAAGTGAGCTTAATTGTGATTAGGGATTTGATTTGATGGAGAAGCTAGGTGTAGGATAGGTATAGAGTAGGTGGTAGGTGAGTAGGAATTTTTAATTCCTATAAAATAGATAATAGGGATTAATGATAGGATAATAAGATATTAATAATGGATTATATGATTAAAGGATGAGATGGGATTATTGGGTGAATAATGAGAATAATTGAGATATGATAATAGCCAGATAATAATATTTAATCTCACAATTAATTATTATATGGTTAGTGATGGGGGGAATTAATAATGTATAATGAGTATGTTATTTGCTAAATGAGCATGTCAACATTTTACATGTCTACAATGACAAATAAAAAATCATATATAATAAATTCCAAACCTTTTACGACCTAATAAACATCATCATGATGATCATGATCATCAGTATATATATATACACACGAGATCTTAAGAATGTGAAACATCCCTTAGGAACATTAATACAATATATACTACTAGATTCACTCTCAAAATGTACCTATCTTGGCCATATCCTAAGAATATTTTTCCTAAACACCCATTAATCTTGCTACTAGATCTTGTGAAATCTCTATCCGAGGTGGAGGCCCAAGCCTCCATACTAACTTTGGATAAATATCATCCCACTTTCACTCATTTTGAGAAACTATAGATGTGGTAACCACATCTAAAATATCAATCAAATAGGAAAACTCTCCCACGACATCATCAACACACTCCAAAAATTTTACAACTGTTATATCACTCATAATGTTTTGAGTCAATGTGCACATTGATGCGTCCACAATGGTGGTCTAGTAGGCATCACTTGTGTTGTCACCTAAAAAATCAAGATGTTTTAAATATTCTAAATTGTACTTGAACATTTTTAAAATCCCCGAAAAATGTATTTTGAGTATAAACACTCCATGTTGATCATCTCATCTTAACCAGTCCTGTTTTGGCCCAGTTTTGTTTTATGGCTCTATCTAATTGACAATTTTTCAAATTGTTTCCATTGATAGAATTTTCATATTGCAAGATCAAATTAGGAACTCGATGCTTCTATTTTCTAATGAATGAAAAATTCATACCTTTTGATTATGAAAACTCTTTTATCATGTATATGAGTCTTACCTTGGTGTTTGTTTGACCTTGTGGATCCACGTTTGGAAATTTTGTTATGAAAATTTGTTGAGGGTAGGTGATTTTATTAATATTTTGATTCAAAAAAATTTCTCCAAGTGTGAGTTTTGAAATTATTTTGTTCCCAAAGCATGCTCCATATGTAATTTTTGACTTTAGTTGTTGGAAAGACCTCCCTATCATGTGCTTTATAACTTAAGTAGCTCTCAATATCCTTCCCATATGTACTTTATCTAGTGAAAAATACATGATTCATGTGCTCTTAAGCAAGTAAAAATGGTTTTTAATAACTCATGAATATGTGTTTTGGTTGAGAGGATGCCACATTGCATTTGGTGGTGTGCTTGGAGAGGAGTTTACTATTAAAATCATGTTTTCTCCTTTTTTGTCTGGTAGACCTTAATGTATGTGCTATATTTTTTCTAGGGAAGAAATTTAAGAAAAGTTAACATAGATGTAAACATTGAATTGGGTTCCCAATGAAAAATTTGCGTGCACCAAGATGTCAAGGAGGAGAAAATGCATCGGAGGAGTTTGAAAAGGTCCTTGGTGTCATGTTGCGATACATTTTTTTATATTTATTTGGTTCCCAAATAAGTAGACACGTGCACTTTGATGTAAGATATGTCATTTAGAATTATTTGGAAGCATTAAATTGAGTATAAGTTTCCTAAATAGTTCTTAAGTGTGTTTTGTACTTATTCTAGTTCCTTAAACACGTGAATGATGCACTTTTGCATTAGTTAAGTTCCTCAACATATTGCAAACTCCTATTTGGTATTTATTTGGTTCCCAAATAAGTTAGAGGATGCACTTTTGATATTAATATGTAATATGATTTTAAATTATTATTTTAATCAAACAAACTTTTATCTCCTCACAACCCTAGCTCTCCTTCTTCTCTTACATTTTTATGAAGGGGGATTCAATCATAGATAATGTTTTATTCAATTAAATGCTTTGTAATTTTATCCATTATTTCTTCTGCATGACATCTTTGAGATGATTTTCTTCTTTCTTAGTTTCATGTAACATTTTATTTTATTGAATATCAGAGGGTTTTTGGAGATGTCAAAACTTAAAATCAATTGAATTGACCTATTCTTCATTTTCATGGTCACATATGCCTCCTAGATCATTCATATATGTTTGCATTTATTTTTATGTCATCGAGAGTCATGAAGTGGTGCAAATGGAGAAATATGAAGAAATGTCCAGCACTTAATGGATGTATGCAAAGTTTTTGACCAAATTCCCAGATAACGATTCTTAGTTCCACATCATTTTTCTATTTCTTATATGTGTTACAGGATCAAATTAGTTGAGAGAAGGTTTTGATTGAATGGAGCCCATTTTTAATGATAACATGGTTTAATGGCAAAAAATCCATTAGTATTTTGCTAAAATGTTGTATAGAACTTGGTCATACTTCACAAAGATGAATTTTGATATCATATGCAACCTTCATGAAAAATTGTAACATCTCACCCTTTCGAGACCTGAAATTGATAGCCATATAGATGGAAAATAAACTTTCAAATAGTTAAAATGAATTTTTAAGAGATAACTCTGCATTGCAAAAAATAACTTAAGTTTTTTTACAAAAAAATTACGGTAACAACTGGGAGTCTTAGCCTGCACTGACATTATTCTGTCAAATATATATTTTATCATATGTCAGGTAATGATTTTTTGGGTTGTTGACCACTTCTAATATCACTACATGATCATCATTATGTTTGAATATAAATGTTTGATAATTTATTCCAGAAAATATATGGTAAGAAATAATTACATTGTGTATTATTTCTATTATTTAGACTCCTCGTATTAGGTCATTTATTAGACCACTCTGCATTGGCTAATATTATGAGACATAACATTCTTATAGTAAATGTGGATTTACTAGAAAACATGACATATGAGCGGTGTACGGCAAATGTGGTGTGTGTGTGCACGTGCACGTGCGCGTGTTTATAATGTGTGTGTGTGTGAGTGTGTGTGTGTGTGTGTGTGTGTGTGTGTGTGTGTGTGTGTGTGTGTACATATATATATAAAGTTTTGATTAAAGTATGTGGAGGTTAAATGGATTTCCTAAATCTAAGAATATTAATCCACTTGACTAGAGTGGATCACATGAAATAATTTCATCCTTTTCTTTCGTGGCATGTTAAGTTAAGGGGCATTGGTGACTTGGGAAAATGAAGGAAAAATGAAATGTGAACCATACTTTTTTAAATGTTAAGTGAAGTAGATATGGATGTGTTACATAAAGAAACAACTTTGAGGGGTTTTTTGGGTTTTAATAATGCAACATTAATATGGATGGCTAGCTCCTCGTGAATGGTTAGCTTCCCGAAGAAGCTAACCCTGAACTAGGTCACATTCCTTCTCTTCTTGATCAATTTTTTTGTTTTATTCTGTTGAGATATTTTTAGGGGTTTTGAAGGTAGTGGAATTTCTCTCAATTGTGCATGTTTTTTAGCCATGAATGCAATTATGGAAATGGATATAAAGGAACTCTATTTAGAAAGGGAATGTTTTGATAAATGCATTTTTGTTTTTTTGTTTTTAGAGAAGATTCTAGGAGAAAGGAAGCCAAATTGAGTTAAAATGTGTGTGCATTAAGGGCATGAGCTTCTCCCTGATATTCTAAATCATAATGGTTATATTTTTTTGATTAGGATTTGGGTGTTTTGTGATTTTAGTTTTCATTAGAAGAATGTTTATATTATGTTATTAATGATTTGGGGTGTTTTGTCTCTTGGGTTTTATAGAAAAAATGCTTTATATTGGGTTATACCCGTCTATTTGGGTTACATGTTGAATTTACATACAAATTTATAAGTTTAAATGTTATTAATGCTTAATGGGTATGCACATTTTTATGAGGAGTTTAGGAGTTTATAAGTTCCCATCGTTGGGACTATATTCTAGGTTTGCATGTACTTTGTGTGAACTACAATGTGTATGACCTACCCATGTTAGGGACTTATGCTTTAATTAGCTAAAAATATGTGTCTTTTTGGTAATGGATTGAAATACCCATGAAGGGTATTCACGTAATAGTTTTGTTCATAGGAGTGTGTATGTGTGTTTCTATGATACATGAAGCTATCTAAAATATTCAGACAATATAATCTTGAAATGGGGCATTATGTAGATTTAGAGAGTACATGAAGGTGTTGTTTTGACTATTTTCTCATGAGAGTTTGTCTCCCAATACTTGGGTATGTGTAGATGCAAGAGTACAAACACTTTCTAAGATATTACGAATGCTTCAGTCATATGATCTTATAGTTATATGAATGTTGTACTTGGTGTTGTGCTTGAATATAGAAATTTAATTTTGTTGAAGGATGAAAGTGTAAAAAAGGTTGGAATAATATCATAACATGAAAGAAATATTGACTTGTTAGATGTTGATGTAGTTATAAAATGAATTCTTATTGTTGGAATTATAGAACAACTATGGTTAGTTTTTCAAAAGTATATTACTTGAAGAATTTTTATGAATCACTTGGAATAAAAAGTTAAATTATTTTTTTGTTGATTAAATATGATTTGATAGGAATTACAACTAAAGTTAAATTGATTATTGAATTATTATGGTCTGATTCAAGTCAATGATGTTCTACTTGTTTATTTAATTTGTTTACTTCCAATGAGTAATGTTGAATTAATATAGTATAAGGTCAAACCTGGAAAGTAATTATCATTTTATAATGGTTATGACATAGAATACGAGTGAGTTGACTCAAGCCAGTTCTCTCAAATTGATCCATTTATATTTCATCTCTCCAAATATATGTACAAGTAAATAGGAGAAGCTATTAAAGTGAATACTTTGGAATGATTTACTACTCTTTTATTTGATTATGAACTTTTGGTTATATGTAAAAAACGACAACCTCAAGCAAGTACCTTATCTTGTATCAAATGATTTCAAGAAGTAAGCATAATTGATAGAATGGGCATATGACTCTAATGTATAATTCTAAATATGGATTTTGTTGCTTTTATAATGATGAAAGTTGGTTTTGTAACCTTGAGTGATTTTGTGTTGATTAAGAAATATTTATGATTTGATTAAAAATGAATGGTGTATTTGATTGGGCATGATATATATGAGTAGATATTATCTACATCCCTATTTTTAATGGCTATGTATTTATATAAATGTGTTGTCTGATTTAATAAATTAAGTGCACTAAAGACCTTTAGATGTATTATCAAAACATTATATAACTTAAATCCTTCATTTAAACTAGTCTTATGATTAAGTCAGAACAACATGGAAAGTATGTTATTGGATGTCGATGTTTATCATGGGAATAATGGTAATGATCATTAATTAATTATGGATTAAAATATATATGGCCATTTGAATGATAATATAATCTACACTTCATAATATGAAGGTACAATGATAGTAAATGTGATTAATAATCTCCTAGAGTAAGAATAAAAAGGGGCATGGTTAACTTAAATTAATTAGTCTTAATCATTATTTCCTGCATAAAATAATAATTCAACCATCGTAAGCAAATGGTAATATCATCATCTTTATTAAATAAGACCAACACTTAATGAACTAAACCAACCTTCGAGTTGGGCAACATATAACTAAAATAAGATGACTTTATAAAAGGGTAACCAATAGTTTAATCCATAACATGAATAATTTATTAAAGTGTCTTGAAACATATCAAATGACTTAGAGAATTCTTACAAAATACCCCTCGGCTATAACTTAGATAAATAATGGAATAAATTAATTCTCATAGAACTTGTTGTTCAATGAAAATTGATTGTGGATAGATAACTTTAATTACAACATAGATTAGATATAATCTCACGTCATCATACAAACATCTATACATAGTGCTAACTAGAGGTAGTTATAGAAATGGGAAAGAGGACGTAATGGTGGCAATCCCATTATGTGGTCTCTCCATATTCCATAAAGACATTGAGTAGGTTACGGTTCTTTTTCGTTTATGGAGATGGCCCTATAAAGAACACACTACCTCTTTCTTAACATGTTAACCTTATTAAACAAAAAGATTCAAATAACTTTCTCGAGATATGTATTTGGTGAAGGAAGATTATACCCCTAAGGATTTTTTTTGGTCTAGGGATAATTTTTTATGTATGGAAGGAAACTTTAGCCAAAGTAATGTAAGTAATTGTTTGCATTGTCTGTTCACTTATCCTTACTTAATATACGTCAGATACAAGAATACAAAGTTAAGTAATTAAATTTTGTAGTAGACATTTAAGGATGGAAACATAAATCATGTCAACCTGATAAAAATTTAAACATGAACATACTAAATATTATATGATTGCTTGCATAGAGTGGAAGAGTTATAGGATGGATCAAACTTAACTAAATAACTAATTGTTTAAAAATTGTTAACTGGTTGTTTTGAGTTAACTCTATTGCATAGTCCATGAATGGATTTTGGAAAACATAAAAAAAATTCTCCAATTTTGGGAAAATAAATGAGGTGTTACACAAATAATTTTTTCACGGATATCACAACCATATTATTTGAATTCTATCTATTTTGGTAGTTCTAAGTAAAATAGTTCCCCATTTTTTAAAGTTGGATAATTTCTTAGTACAACTAGTAAATTATTCAAATTATGAAATTGTAATTAACTAATTCCCTTCTTAATTAATTAAAATAATGGAATAAATTTATTGTAAAGTGAACTCAAGGCCCGCTATCACTATCACTATATAACCACCCTCTACCTAACCCTAGAGTCATATTTAATTATATCCTTTCTTGTTGGCCCATAAAAATATGGATATAGGGCCCCTAGATAGTTTTGATCGCCATCTATAGGCCCTAATGAAACTGTAATTAATTAATTCACTTTTTGAAATAATTACGATAATGTAATAAGTTTATTAAAAAGTTACTCAAGTTGTTTTTATAAACGCTAGAAAATGCACCTTGTCCATAATGTATCCTATTCAAAATACCAAAAAAATATCATAAAACACAATAATCTCAAAAACAATCAATTAATCCCAGAAAAGAAAATAAATATATTAAAACCTACCAAAAAGGGGGTAAAAGACAACCCATAACTCATTTACTAACCTTCACCCACTCACATTTAATTTTATCCATCCCACCTACCCATTTGCATGCATAATGCACTATGGACCATTATCATCTCATAAATCTATGCACATTACACCCTTATTTGTCACAATATTCTATGCACTAAAACACTATAAAACACCACTCACCCCCATCATTTCAACCCATTGACTCTTTGTGCACTTGAGCCCATACTTTAGTTTTTTTTCGTTGCTCACATATTTCGATATAACAAGTTTTGGAGAGGAAAAGGTGGATCACAAAGGATGGTTGCAGCTTGTGAGATCACTATTTTGGTGATATTTCAATACAGGTGTTAGTTATGTCTGTAGTCCTAGCCTGCAGTTTTTAGTGACACATAGCCACAAATAATTTACAACTAATTCAGGTATACCATTAATTTTTTATGAAATGTTTTGACATTTTTTATACAATAAAATGTCTTTTATCTCATTAAATGGTTAGAGATTTGACTAAGTTAGGTCCCCTAACCACAAAGCAATAACTAGATTATTCTAAGTGTGTTTTTGTGAAGGTTATATATTCAAATTAGGAAGTTTACCCACTTTATTCATTGAAAGAACCCATGATTGTCCTTCTCTTTTCAATAGTAGGGTAAGCCCATTTATTTAGTATCATCGATTTTGATATTTTTATGTTGACTAACACATCTTCCTGGTGATTCTAATATAGGCATACATTTTGGCGACCACAATGGGACCATTTTGGTTATGGGTAAATCATTTCATTTTATGCATATATTTTTTTTCATTAGGGTTTAATAGTACTTTAAGTTTGGTTTTATTATTCCATAACATTTTGGTTGAAAATTTAACACTTGGGTTTGTATATCTAGTAAAAAAAATTGGTTATAGGTCAGTCACATCTGCGACTGGTTGTAATTTTTCTGCAAAAAAATCTAACAATCCGATTGTATGGTAGTCATGGATGTAACTATTTTGTAATTTTGTATCTAATATATATATATATAACATTTGTTTCTTCTTGAGTGAAATAACTGCTCGAAAGAAATTATTTTTATTAAGATCATTTTCTATGTATGTTATTCCCTCACACCCTTGGGTGATCTTGGGAATCCTAAATAGCTTCAATTTTTTTAATTTTATGTTGTTCACAACACTAAAAATAGTACTCATAGTGGTGTTTTGTATTTATAGTTCCTCTAGTTCATGCTTATGGGTGAACGCATCGTGATTGACATATTGCATCTACCACCTAACAGAACCACAAAAAAAATGTTAGGAATTAGAGAACCAATATGCAGAAAAAAGTCCTCAAATCACAGCAGTAGGAAACTATTTAGTAGAAATGTACTTGCAAAAATATAACAACATATATAAACAATGCACAAAAGTATACATGACAAGATTTAACGTGGTTCACCCAATGTAGGCTACATCCACCAAGAATTTTCTTTGATTTAATTATCACAGTATTCTTTCAATTACAATTACACAACAATAAATCATGAACTCACAACATAATTCCCAAAGATGTTAAACCACATCTAAGACACAATTGACACCCAATTGATCAACCTTGATCACTCTTAATCACCTCTTGATGTTCTAAGACTCGATAACATTTTGATCAATCAAGATACATTAGGATGTCGTTAAAACCTCTATTTATAGAATTAAAATCCTTCTAGGAAGTTATAAAGCCAACCCTAGAAGTTTGAAAGCCAAGACCTTTCAAATTGTCACAGATGAAAAACCTGTCACTATGACAACAACAAATTAACTACCAATTAACAAAAAATTAATAGAAAAAAAACACATCATGAAAATAACACATGACTACAAAATGCTCCTGAAGTCTCCAAACTTAACCATTCAAACTCCAACACTTCAATGTTGATTCTAGAAGACCAAAAATAGGATCCACACCCCAACAATCTCCCACTTGGAGACTATTCCCAATGAGAAAAGTTCTCAACCTTCATTATCAACCATGAATTCCAAAAAAAGTTGAACACAACTTCAAATTCTCCCTTTTGACATCCTGGGTCACCATATCCATAGGATTCTAACTTGTACAAATCTTTTTCAGCTTCAACTTATCTTCTTCCAAAGCTTCCCTGATGAAATGATATCTCAGCTAAATGTGCTTCATATTAGAGTGGAAATTAGAGTTCTTCACCAAATGAATAGCGCTCTGACTATCACTGTGTATTCTCCCAACTTCTTTCTTATTCCCCAACTCATCAAGCAACTGTTGCATACAATTAATCTCTTTGCTTGCCTCTGTTGTAGAAATATACTCAGCCTTTGTGGTTAAGAAAGCCACAACCTTTTGTAACCATAAAATCCATCTCACCATTGTATCACCAACCATAAATACATAACATGTTGTGCTCCTCTTGTTGTCTAAATCTTCTACCATGTTTAAATCTACATAGCCACGTAATGTAGTGTCTAATCCACCAAGTTTTACATACTCAAAATCGTATTAAATTCATTCAAATGATCAACAACATAACCATTCTCAGATGTCTTCATATTAAATAAATTTTTCATCAAAAATATTTTATCAGAGGCATAGGTTTTTTCATATAACTTCCCCAATGCATTCATGATACCTTTTGTGTTCTTCTCCTGTGATATGTTGAAAGAAACTGAAGATGAAAGATATAACCAAATTTCCCCGAGTGCCTTTCTATGCAACAACTCCCAATCCTCATCCATCATGGTTGTAGGTTTCTTTACTTTTCCAACCAAAGGAACATGGAGGTCCTTCTAATACAAGTAATCTTGCATCTACATCTTGCAGAAAATAAAGTTTTTCCCATTAAACTTCTCAACCCTCAATCTTGTCTCATCTTCCATAGCTTCCACTCAAGATAAACTTTCCCTATGATTCACAACTTTAGAAAAATAACCACTAAAGATATTATACTAGTTGCTATGAATTAGAGAACAAATATGAAAAAATAATTCCTCAAATCACAGCAATAGGAAACTATTTAGAAGAATTGTACTTGCAAAAATATAACAACATATATAAATAATGCACAAAAGAAGACAAGACAAGATTTAACGTTGTTCACCCAATGTAGGCTACGTCTACCAAGAACCTGCTCATCTTTTATTAGATCACATTCTTATCTCAGTTACAATTATACAACAATCACGCATGAACTCACAACAGAATTCTCTAAGACATTAAACCACATCTAAGACATAATTGACAACTAATTTCTCAACCTTGATCATTCTTAATCACCTCTTGATGTTCGATGACTCAAGAACCTTTTTATCACTCAAGATACATTAGGACACCACTAACAAATCTATTTATAATATTACAATCCTTCTAGGAAGTTCTAAATCTTACCCTAGACTTTTGAAATTCGTGAACTTTCAAATTCTCATAGATGGAAAATCCATCACTATGACAAAAAAAAATTAACTATCAATTAATAGCAAATTAACATCAAATAAGCAGCATGAAAACAATATATGACTACAGAATTCTCCTGAAATATCCAAACTTAACCATTCAAACTCCAACACTTCAATGTTGATTCCAGAAGACCAAAAACAAGCTCCACACCCCAACAAACAACATTTATGGCATCGACATTATAAATCATTAGAGAGTGATAAGGACACAGTATACACATTCCCCCATTTCCCACTATTATTACGTATTATGCATAAATTGTGAAGGTTTAGGACACCATCACCTTATGTATGAGGGACCCCATTTGAATGGGATTCCATTTATCTTATGAGTCTCTTTTATGTATTATTTACAGTATATTAAAAGGTGATTATTTATTGGAGTGATAAGCAATAATTTCATTCGTATCATAGCATATTGCATTTGCATTGAAAAACCAAAAAAAATCCAAAAATACCATTTCATATACATTCTGTCACTTCTCAGTTACATTTAGGGATGTCCTTGACATCCAACACCATTACCCTAAATTTCTACAATATCTATACATTTTTTCCATATTCATATTTTCCCATACCCAGTCGTAGGTGTGATTTTCATGTGAGTTTTGGTCAAATAATTTTCCCATTTTCTTCCATTTTGGTTATCCTTCTCATTCTCTCCACTCATCTTTCACACATTCCTAGTTGTAGGTGTGATTACCTCACATCTTTTCTTCCCCTTGCATGATCTAATACCTTGTGTGTTTTTGTATACTCCTTACAAAATTTGGTCTACCCTTTACATTCTTTATCCCCTTACATGTTTCGATCTACCCCTTTAATTCTCTAATACCATCCACACATATTTTGATGATTGTAAGCTCAATTCTATAAAAACATTTCATCTCATTGCTCCATCGTATTAATAGGTATGACAACCTTATAAATTTCCTAAACTATTCTACAAAATTTTCCCTCATATAATCAATCATTAGCCCACCCTTAATTTATCACACCATGACTTTTCGACGCTTTCTTCACCCATGTCCCCAATCCTACCTCTTAATAATTACTACATGCCTCTAACTCCTATGTGTGTCCCATTCTCCCAGTCACATGTATGATTGAGGTATCTCCGTATTATTTCCCTTCCCTAATCCCTTTCATTCCAACTACCACCCTCTCCCTCTAATCTTACCCCTTTTCATCTCAAATAGTTTGTATTAGTATCAGGCACAACCTCTCTATGACCTCTATGTAACCTACTTGCAACCATATATAAATAATCGTACGACCACACCATTCCCTATAAGCTAAATTTTCCACCCATCTATTTTGAAATTTTCTTTCCAAATTTGTTTTCCTTGGGCTAGTTTTCCGGTGCGACTAGTTGGTAATATGCATTCAAATTTTTTTCCCCAAGCTAGTCTTGGGCATGACTGATTAGCAATTTTCATTTCCAAATTTTCCCTATGCTAGTCACAAGCATGACTAGCCCAGTAATTTGCATTCCCAAATTTTCCCCATGTTAGTTATAAGCGTGAATAGATGGAAATTTTCATTCCTAATTTTTCTGCATGCCAATCAAAGGCACTACCGACCCATAATTATTTTCAACAATTTTCCTCTTTCTAGTAAGGGTGTGACTAGCCTATGATTTTTTACTCCAAAACTTCCTCCTCTCTATCACATTTGCGATTGTTCCTCCTCCACTCATACTCTAAATTCTCCAATCCTTTCTATGTGTATTATGTATCCAATGTTCACTAGTCCTCTCTGCATGTGCTCTACCTCTGGTGTTCCCTAGTCCATCCACATTCATTACTTTTCCACACAATTTTTTATTTATTTTTTTCCTCATCACTTCACCTTAGTCATAGGAGCAACCCCCTTGCAACCTCCCTATAACCACCTTGCAACCCTCTCATAACTAGTCTAACATCACTTTTAAAAAAACATACCCTAGGCCAATCACATATGTGAATGGGCCGGTCTTAACTTTCCTTAATTCATTCACGTCCTTAACTGACTCCTTACTCAAATAAAATTAGTCAAGGCCATTCATGCCTATGACTAGGTTGGTACAATCTTCCCTTGAGCTAGTCGCACCCATGACCAAGTCCTTACCAAAAAACCAAAAAAAAATACTCTGCAACCACCCCACAAGCACTCCATAACCGCCATGCAACTACCCTAAAACCACCTTACAACCACATTATACCCCCTAACACCACCTTACCATATGGACTTTCATTCACACTAGTATGCTCCATCAACACCTCATTAAGCATATTTCCAAGCTTGATTCCTAACACTTAGATTAAATTCCACTCACAACATCTTATCACATAATTTGAAATGATCTTATCCACCCCATGGTAACACACCACCCCTATCCACCAAATTTCAAATTTCCCATATTTTCCAAATTTAATGGCACCAAGGACCACCAATCCCACTTGCATCTCTTCCACTATGCATGTCACTTAATTCAACATGAAAATTCACTCCTCTTATGTACCTTCCCCACTTTCACTTATTATTCATGTACTTGAATTATATTCCCACCTGCCACAACATAGCATTTATACATTCACATTACTTGCTAAAACATTCTTATCCCACTTCTTCATTCATGGTGTACCCAAAAAAATAGCAATTGACCTTCACATACTTCATCAATCCCATAACGAGTTTATTATTGGCATTATTGCATGTTTCCATGTACATGCTCACTGCATCTCATTTCCACTCCCACAATCTAATCTCATTGACCTATTTTCAAAACATTGTTTCCCTTACATCTCCCACAACTTGTAAATTCATCCACTACACACATTTGAAAAGGTCATGTACATGGTGTAGTTCCTCAAAGAATTCCATCATGGTTTCCCTTCTATCTTATTATGTATTTCAGTTTCTCCTACACCTATTACACCATCAAACTTCCATGTTCACAATGTCCTCCAACTAAATCCTCTTCACATTTTATCATTTTCTATACCCACATCTTCACATTCATCACGTTCTACTAGGGCTCATTACTTCATCCAACCAACTCAAAAATTCACCCCTTTGACCGAGTCAATTTATTCTATTATACATAGGTTTCTTCACATGCATCTCATCATTCTCCCTCTCACGTCATCTATGTTATTGTGGTGCAACTCCCATGACACTGTATACCTATCATCATAGTAATAATCATTCCACTAGACTCATTTCCCCAACTTCATAACATCATTTAGGACTTTTTTGACAAGGGGAGATTATTTTTTAGCCTCTATCTCCTTAGATTACACCTACTAACACAAATCCAATCACTTCACACACTACTAATATTCCACTTCTTCTCTGTGTGTCATGTCCCCATAATATTAATCATCATTTCCCACTACCTACTACTTATCATGTGCACCTAATATCTCCTCATCCATGTCATCCACTCCACAATCCACATAATCACATGTTTACACCTTATACTTAATACCCTCATGCTCCTCTAGTGTCTCAACATCTACCACATCACATGCTTCCACTTTGGACGCGGTATCATCCTCATCCTTTCCAAATTCCTCCACATTGTTTCCACATATATCTACATTTCCACCATCTATATCATCGTGTGATTTTATCTTCACCACCACATCCTCTAATTCATCACTTGCATTGGTCATATACCACCCACTTATTACACACCAAATTTCCAGAACTACATTACCATCTTCATCACTTATGGTATCAATCATCGCTTCATTAATTTTATAGCCCTCATCCATGCACATCTTATTTCCTTCATCATCACTCATTCAATAAACCTTATTGTTACCAGCACCACCATTACATCTTATACCATCTATTACATTCATTCACACTCTTCTTCCATCTATTCCCCATATTTTGTATCCACTTGTTCTTCCATATATTCCTCACATGTCACCTACACTTTCTCTCATTTCTTCACCTATTTTTTAGATTTTTTCCACATGCATCTTTTTAACTCCATTACTAGTTTCTTAGGTACCATTTTTTCTTCATGCTAAATGTCCCCACCATGTAAAACTAATTTTTTTGGCAACGAAAATGAAGACCCTACTTGAAAAATCCTCTCCCGATCACTATAAATCATTCTTCTAGCCATCCTACACATATTTTCATCCTCATTTTGGCCAATAGGAATGTGATAAAAATATTTTTAAGTGTGTATCATGTGCAGGGATGTTTTCCTAACATGATTTTTGAAGTCACTGAGATCCAAGGAAGAATGACTTTCCTCGGAGGCCTTAAAAGGGAATTGTTTATCCATTTTACAACATGTGGATATCCTTCGGAAGCTAACAGGGAAGATTTAATCCACCTCAAATATTCATATGAGAGTTATGAATACAACCAATGTAGAATAGGGAAAATATGGGGAGATAATTTATCCTGGGAATCAAACAATAAAATTAAGGTCATCCTAGCACTGCAGTGATCAAGGATCCTCATGAAAATATATCAATGGTTTGCAGACATTTTCAAGTCATGGGAAAATCCTCGTGATTTGGTAGTGTTACAATCCTCTTATTGACCCTCATAGTCTAAGAGTTATTCAAATTTGGAATGTTTAGGGGAAATTTGGGCAAAATCATAAAATTGAGGAACATGTGGAACAGTTCCTCCATTCCACATGTTCCCCACCTAACTACTTTGACCAAAATGGGATAATAAGTTGTAACAATTGGGTTATACCAGTACAGAGGGAAATATTATCTAAGGAATAAAAGGATTCCTCTGTAATCTAAAATAGAAATATTTCATTTGTAACTTTTCAAATTGTTTCTTGTCATTTTGACCACACAAAAAATCCACAAAGGGAAAATGAGGTGAAGGACAAAGCAGGAGAAATTAAGTTGGTTATTGTACGAACACTGGGAACATTTTCTAAGTTCCACTGGTACACCGCTTCCACAACTTACTTAATAGGTTGAATCAAGAAAAAATTATAATAGTCATATAAATCGGCTCTGAGAGGAATAAGCAGAACAATTCCCTCATTCCACTTATTCCCCTGATTACCCTCGATCATCGCTGAAAGAGGGAGTTAATGCCACAGTTAGTTAAGATGGTCTACCATGGAAAAGAGAGAACTATTCCATTGTCCTCCGAATCTATCTCCCTTCCATAATACAAATAAAAATTAGAAGTCAATATTTGAAGGCCCAACATGAACATTCCAGTGTTTCTCTAGTTCTCCACAAAGCCACCTAGACCCACAGTTTTGTAAATTTTCTCAATAACTCTTAGATTTATACCAAGAAGAGGAATATGAAGGGTCATAAACTCATGTTTTGGTGGTATGTATGAGTGTATTTATGCCCAAATTGAATTATTAACTCATTTTTAGGAGATGTAAGGTCACAAATGCCAAGAAATTGAAATATCATGTGAAAGGAAGGTAAAGATCCATGTTACAAATATATAAATTGTAATACCTTCTCTATTCCAAATTGTTAACAAAAATTATTGTTGTAATTTTTTGGATTTCACTACTACATTAAGAAATAAAAATTTTATTTCCTCCATTTATTTTTCCATATTCCTCTACCCTCTATACTCTCCAACTTTGCAATCTTGGTGATCTTATACAACCAAGGAGGAACCACGTGTCTTTGATCAATTAATTCATAGAACTTTATGTCTCCAATTTGTTGGTCTTTCTATTGATTGCATTTTTTTGTCCTTCTAATTGAATGAATTAATATGGCTAATTCATTTTCACTCTATAAGTCTACTCATATAATTAACCCTTTCTCCCTATTTTTCTTACTCCCCTTTAGCTCTCCTCAAAGTGAATTATCTCTTGTATGATGTACAAACATTTTGCGATAGGTTTAGTGGAACATACCTATGTGATACTTGTCAAAATGGCCACCCCATATTTTTAGGTAGTTTACATTTACTAATGGGAGACTCCCCATACCCAAGAAGGAGGGGCTTAGCCCCATGAAGTTTGGTGAAAATCTATAATTTACATTGTAACAAATTATCTCACCAATAATATTTGACGACTCTACTAGGGAAGATCTACCCTTTATGCACCCTTAAAAGGTATTTGAAAATACAAATATATAATATATATTATAAAACCTAATAAATTCATAAAACTAAAAACTCCAAAAATACCATCTAAATATGCTTAATCTCTATTGAATCCAATTAAAAATATGTTTTTTATTCACATTAATATCTTAAATCTTGTAAATTGGAGGAAATAAGATATACGAGGGGTAATTGAGCAAGTGGAATAATTGAGCCAACATTTGAAGAGAAACAACTGGTGAATTTCAGGCTTCCCATTGTTCAAGTAGAAAGGAAAACTGGTCAATTGTACCTTCCTAAATTTGATCCTAACTTTCCTCTTGAAGATACTATTGAAGAATAATTGTAGAAACTTTAGATATCATTCCTCCAAAAGAAGAAGAATAAGAGGAAGAGGAAGAATAAGAAAGATGGCTACATTGTTTCCATGGTAAAATAATACAGGCCTGTTAACCTTGACTCCTCCACTACAAGAACTACTTAAAGGTTACAAGAAGAAATTTCAAATTTTAAAGAAGATGGGAAACAACATCTAGATGATCATATTATTGCATTCATCAGAGCTTGTAGTGTATTGGGAGTTGCATACGAGGATGTTTTAGTCCACCTCTTTGTGGAATCATTGTAAGAATTTGTTGTTGATTTATTCTAACACTTTTCATAGAGGTTGGTCACAAATTGAGAAGACATGATATCTAAGTTTGAGGCTATATTTAAGCCAGATAAAGATTCCCATTTCCTCCTTACACAATGGTCCCAATTGAAAAATAACCCTATGAACCAATGATGAACTTTTTTTTGTTAAGCTCAATAATTTTATATACAATATTCCATAGGTTGAAAGGCCTATGGAGGAAAATCGCCTAAGGTTCTTCACCAATGCCCAATTTTTGGAGGTCAATTTCATGTTGAGAAGAATTCAAAATGCTAATTTAGATGAGGCTCAAGAGTTAGAAGTAGATTCAGAAGACGATCTATTGGTTTCTAGAAAAATAAAGAAATAGTCATGGACAATGCTCAAAGATCAAGTTCTAGTGTTACAAACTCTCTAGTGTAAAAAATCACTAATGATGTTCTTGCTCTTAAGAAGAAAATATCTTATACTACCGTGTACAAGGACATTCTAGGGAAGAATTTTCCCTAACAAGTAGAGAATTGTTGTTTTACCTCATATACTTACTATTTAGGATCCACTTATGAATGATACTTGTAGAACGAGATCAGATGATGAAAATGAAGAAGAGGTTACTTCACAAGATGAAGGTAAAGAAGATGAACTTCTGGTTATAGAAATTGGATCTATAAAGGTTGGTTTCTTCAAGTGTGTATATTCTTCTGAGGATGAGTATGATGACTCTATCACTCATATGAACATCCATTCTTGTGCTATTTTTATAGGATTAAAAAAATGGAAAAAGGAAACATCATCTAAGCATGAATGGAAGGAGAAATAAGACCCTCAATTAGTGACTCTACTACAAGAAAAAAAATAGTGACTAAGAGATATTCTTCACTTCCTCCATCCTTGGAATCATCCATAAAGAAGTTTGAAACCAAATCTCAATGTAAGGAATTTTCAAATCAAGTTAAGTCAATTACTTATACCTCTTTTAAGAATGATGCTTCTACTTCCCCACATCAGAAATGAAATGAAAAATCTGGTACTACTTCCTCTAGATAAAATCAAACTATCCATGAAATTCCTTATGCTTCTGATATCTTTTCTTCTAGATTTGATATCACTGACCATGAAAAAAAATCTGAAGTCTAAATCTCTAAATCAGAATACTTATAAAACTCGCCTCAAATAATTTGATAAGCTATTCATGTTTATCAAAGATAGAAGTTCCAAATATAACATGTCCTCTACTTCTAAAGGATTAATTCCCACACCTGATCAAATTAAAATAAAAAATATTATAGATTTTTCCCCTTCATCTACTAGAAAAATTAAACCTTTCTATATTTCTTTTTTGATCAATAAATATCATCTTAATAATTTTTTCATTGATTTCGATGCATCTAACAATGTCATACCAGCTAAGGTTGCTCAAGATCTTGTTATTATTATAACTTGGGAATTGATTCATTTTTACTCAATGGAGACAAACGAAGTTCTACTTATCAGAAAAAACAAAAGATTCTCAAATTATGTTTGTGACCTATCTAGAAAAGTAAATGGAAGAAGCAATTCTAGTGGTAGATATGATAGATACCTATGGGATGCTCCTCAATAGAATATTTTGTAGGGATATGGGAGGTGAAATACAGATGAACTAGTTTTTGGACTTGATACCAAATAAGAATGAAATTAATAATCTCATCTCTGAACCTAAAATGAAATATAGAGTTTAGAATTTGGATGATTATATAGTACAAGTTATCTTTTAAAGTATGGAACCTAGGAAAGTTTCATTTTAACAAAAAGATAATGTAAACTGCTTCATGAGTTCTAAATGAGATTAAGAGCTTCCAATTATTGAGTAAAGGACAACAAATATTACTGATGAGATTTGGAACATATAAATGTATAGAAGTTGTTCAACAACGAGTTGAGGTGGATGTATTGCCTTGATTTCTCCGTAAGGGTATTTGTTCCCTTTAGTATACAATATGTAGTTATCTGACACCTGCACTATTGAAAATGAATCTTTATGTCTTGGGTTGTGATCTATCAAAGAACCAGGAATCAAGAAGATTATTATATAGGGAGATGCTGAGTTGATCATGAAACAAGTAAGATATATATTCCAAGTGATTAACTCCCATATCCATCACTATAGGAAGACATTGTGGTATTTCCTATAATATTTTTATGCATTTGATATCAAGGTAGTTCCTCAATATTAAAAAAACAAGGATGAATCATTGGTAGTGTCTTCCTATTTGATGATTTTGCACACCAAGTTCTATGGAAAAAAATTTAGTGTAAATGGTTTTATGCCCAAGTGTGCTAGAAAATTTAGATAACTAATGAGTGTTTGATGACAATAACCATATTTTTTCCTTTTTAAATCATATCAGATATTTCATGTCTATGTAATTTGAAGGAAGTGACTCACTCCCATGAGATATTAACACAAATGATAGTGACAACAACATAATTGATCAAGTATATGAAGAAAGAATAATCCAATAGGAAATAAAATTTCAAAGTATTTGGTATCACTGAAGGAATTATTTGAAAAACATGACAGGTTTATCCACAATAAGGCCAGGGATCAACCTATGATAAAATAAAAATTGGTACAAATGAATAAGGGTAGTGAACATAGGAAAATGGTGTTCACCTGAGGAACAAAGAAGCTTCTCAACCTTCTTGAATAAGTATTCGGATGTACTTGCATATTTTTTATTAAAATAAAATTTAAATAAGAACCTAATATGAACAATATTACATCAATAAATAAATGAGTAATTAAGTACAAAAATAAGTACCCAAAAAATAAGAAATAAATAATGAAAACCTAATGTGCAAAGAGAGGGTAAGAAATGTCACACTTAAGCCCTAGAAAATGAAAATCTGGAGAGATAGGCTGTATTGGGGCACTTGGAGAGGGACAGGGGTACCCTAGGCACCCTAGACCTATTTTTGGGTGCCTGGGTCTACATGAAATGCTCAGAAAACCTCCTTTAAGGTATTGCAAGGTGTTCTTATTTTTTCACCTTTGGTCACTCCTAGGTCGTACCAAGATAAATAATGAACCTCCAAAATCCTCAAATAGACATCAAATCCTAAAAAAAGAAAGATGAAAAATGAGGGTTTGGACTATTTTCAGCTGTCACAATGGTGAACTTATGACTAAGTATTGCACTACATCTCAGACCCAATGTAGTTCTATGTGTACATGTGTAATTTATCTCCCTAGATTGTTCTTGTACTTGTCACACTTGGATAGCGAGAAAGTAGCTAGATCTAGAATGTAGTAAATGTGTACATGGAATAGATTAAACTTCCCTCCTATGAAGAGTGGTGCACAAAACCATCACTTGTGTCCCTTGTGATGGAGCTTTATGATTGTAATGGAGATCTTATATTCCTTGATGAATGCAACCATAGGTGGGGATAACTAATGCTTAGTGTTTGGTCCATTATTATGATCACATAACTTTATATTTATATGATTTATTCACCTAAATTTCATATTTAATCCTGAAAAGGATGACTACCAAAATGATAATATGCTCAAATGGATAGAAAGGACATAAAAAGTGTGATTAAAGTATAAAGAGGATAGGGGCACCTAGAGGGGATGAGGGCACCTAGCATTGGTGTCCTAGCTGGGCGCTGGTGTCCATGATGACAAATGCTAAAGAGTAAAAAGGTAGACTGAGCGAGTAAGGGTAAAACACTAAAATTAGAAATAGAAAGAAAATAAAGGTGGCCAAAGAAATGGGTTAATTAGTATTTTTCTTACTTATGAATCATATGAATAATAATATGTAATCATGACTAGAGAGTTACCCAAAGTGCGTGATTTTGTGCCTACATTTTCCCCCACTTTATGTTGGTGACTGGAAATCTTAGTAACATAACGTAGATAGAGATGTGTACTTGATAACCATGTAGATAAATGATGAAAGTGTGTTGAGGGAAAATACCAAGCTTGGAGTGATAGTAAAAAATATGAAGTGTGGATGCTAAGGAGGAGAAAGTGCAAAAAGTGATGAAAATGAACTTAGGGTAGAAATGCATGTGTAGATGTTCCAATGTTCTTTTTTTTATGTTGATGTCATTTTTGGTGTGTGTGATGTTGTCATTTTTAATGTTTACTACTGCTTCCTGATGAGGCCATAATATGTCTCGTTAATGTATAATAAATGATCTTATTTTACTCTCCTTTTTATCAAGATTGATTGCATTTTGTGACTTTTGTTTGATCTAGTATAAGTTAGGATGTAATTGTCCATATTTTGTTTATTATAGTTCTAATGTTTAAAATCTCTGTAATTCCTAACTAAGTTCTTTAAAAGTTTAGTTTTGTAATAAAACAGGTCACAATCAGTCAAAAGAACAAAGTATGAAGTGGTGGGCATGTTTTTGAAAGCATTGGTTTCAATACGGATCAGTTTCAGAACTTCTAGACTTAGTTCCTAAACTCCATTACGTAGTTATAAGCTTTACCACTCAGTTCCAGAACTTTCAGACTTATTTATAGAACTCTATCACTTAGTTTCGGAACTTTCAGACTTAGTTTCGGAACTCCTGCATGTAGCTCTGAAATCATCACAGTTAGATTTGGAACGATTTACTTTAGTTTCATAAATTCTCTAAATTTTCGGAACTGGTTAGAATTTATTTATTCCAAAAACATCCAGTGATTTATCAATCAATGATCCTTTCAATTAGGAGTGGATTGGAAGATTTTTTATTATTCATATCCGCAGATCCAAAGATAACTATCATACAACAATATGTTCGGCCATGATCCAATTCAGCATCTATTTTAGGCACTATTTGGTTCTATTTGAATCAGTATGAAATCTATGGTTGTAAATACACCTGTGGAATAAGTATATATATGTATATCTGTAGATAGATATGGAGATAAGAATAGACAATATATTTTTGTAATGCAGAAAATTTTATCAATAAAATACCCATTCCTATTTTGAGAGTATATTAAATAGTCAAATCTTGTTTTAAAATGGAGCAAGGTCCCACTCTTCCAAGAACCAGGATCTTCATTTTATTGGTATTTATATTTCCATAGAAAATAGTATAGATCTATTAATTCTGTAAATTTTTTTGATTACTTAAGTTGAAATATTTTGTATACGTATTCCTGCAGGTATTCTAGATTAGATTATTATTTCTTTGTAATCAACTTTCAGCATTCTCAAATTGTGTTTTTATTTCCAAAGCAAGTGTGTTCATTTCTGTAACATGGGTTTACTTATAGCAATCTATTCTATTTTACAAATGTGTGTTTACTTCCAGCAATCTAATTCTACAGAAAGTGTTTACTTCCAGCAAGTTCTCATAATTTGATTTCAATAAGGGGTTAGCCAAGGAATCCTCAAGACATTGAGAAAATACCCTAGAAAATATAAAAAAGAAAACAAATACCTACCATTAATTACTAGATCAATAAGATTTCTTGTTGCATAAAGCATCAGACACCACCCCTAGTTTGAATATGACATCAACAAATAGTTGATTAAATGAAGGGAATAATGAAACCCATAATTTTTGGCACCATTTCTAGGGATCCAATATTTAGAATTGTCTAATTAGGTTTTAACAAGAGCAGCCATCATACATCTAGTAATTACAGGAACTTCCCTATGTCATCATAAAATTTATGAGTAGACCAAGAGAATCCAAGGGTCGATTCCTCCAAAAAATATCTAAACTAGAATCATCATCAAATAAGGAAGTTGATCAAGAATTAGAAGCACCATTGTCCCTTGTTAGGCATGAAGAAGAATTTTCACCTTTTGAATTCTTAGATCAAGCACCAGAAGGAAATAGAACCTTTAGGGAAAATATCATATTTCAAGACCCATTTAGATAAATTTTTGATTCACAATTGAGTAGTCAACCTCCTACTCCTGAATTTTTACCTTCCCCAAAACAAATCACATACCATATTGATTGGGGAAAAAAATAATAACGTACTACAAAAATGGCACAAGAAGAAGAAAGAGAACCTGATAGGACCATCACTTATCCAATTCAATTGGATGATGATGATGCGCCTATGAAAAATATTTCACCTGCACATTTACCCACATTTAGAGGGATGTCATCTGAAGACCCTGACCAATTTATATTTGAATTTAAAGTACTATATCAAACTTATGATTACAAAATAGATAATCAGAAACTCAGGGTGTTTCCATCTACCGCGAAGGATGCAACAATGAGGTGGTTTATGGGATTACCATCTAATTCTATTACTACTTGGGCACAAATGGAAGTTTCCTTCCTAGACAAGTATCAAGATTACTGTAGAGGGAGGAATAGGAAGGAAGAATTTTTCAAAATCAAGCAGGAGGAGGATGAGAATATGGAAGATTATTTAAATAGATTTCTTTTTGTGAGCAAAAGATGTGGATTTGTATTACAAGAAGAGTTAAGAAAAAAAAATCTGAAAGGTCTGGATGATGAATCAAGAGAGGAACTTGATCTGATATGAGGTGGAAATATTGATCGAATAAGAATGAATGATAATAAAGACATTTGTAGAAGCTATTCATGAACAAGGGGTGGACCTAGAAAAGGAAAAATAGTTAAAAATTTAAACCCAGATATGAACAAACTAATGGATGAATTGGAAAATTTTAAAATAGACATTTTAGTTTAGTTAACTTCCACCTTGGATGGATTGCAAGATAAATCAAACGCTAAAACTAAATCAATGGCTATATATTGTCCTAGATATAGGAAGAAACATGCAATAATAGATTGTCCCTTGAACAAAACAAAAAATGTTCCTTATCTATGAATCTAGGGACCATGAGAGTGATACTTGTTCTCTTCTTCCATTTATTAAAAATTAGCTTAAACAAAGCAACATTCCATCCACATCAGAAGAAGTAAATTTTGTCTAAAGACAACCTAGCCAAGGGAAGTTCATGCCCAGGTTGGTTTCTAACCCCTGGATGATGCCATGGGAAGCTCAGATAGTGCCAAAAAATTGGGGAAAACCACCATGGGCACCTCAACCAACATGGAATCCTCAGGATTGGTTAGGTGAATCTTGGTATGCCGAAGGACACCAATAACCATGGTCTTGTCAAGGAAACCCGAATGCTTGGTCACAACCTAGGTGGAACCCTAATAATTATGCTCAAGGAAGGACATATCCCAGTCAGAATCAACAAGCCATAATGGGTTCCCCAACACAAAATTCATAAAATGAAAATGTGGTCCAAACCGAAATACCATCATAGCCAGTAGTAAACCCTCAAGAAAAAAACAACTCCTATCTATGGAACAGAACCAGAAAAATCAGTTGATCTGAATGCCATGGATTATAAGGATATAAAAACTAAATCTGGGAAAGCAATCAACAATCCACCTGTTATAATTACTGAGATGATAGAAGAAATTGAAACCCCTAGTAGTTGTTCCCTAGAAGGATGAAAAAGAAAAGGATAAGGAGCCAGATAGCAACTCTACTAAGAATCCATTTCCAAAGAGATTTAAGGAAGCCATAGAAACTAAGGAATCTAAGTTGGTACAGGAACTAAGGAGATTGAATATTTAAATACCATTGTTACAAGCAATTAAGGACATTCCAGAATTGAACAAAATAATCAAAATGATATGTTTAAAAAGACCTGGAAGGAAGAAGAAATACCCCAAGACTATTAAGGAAGATGGGAAACTTGCTAATTTATTAGGAGGAAAAATTTTGCTTCCCAAATACAGAGATCCTGGAAGTCCTATTATTTTTGTCTCTATAGGGAATAAAGATATACATAATATTTTGGTTGATTTGGGAGTGGCTATAAATATGATGACAGTGGACACTTTGAAAACATTACCATTAATAGGTATATAACCTACTAACACCATATTGCATATGGCATATCATTCTATAGCAAAACCAGGAGTTATTGAAGATGTAGCAGTTATGGTGGAGTCATGGGAATATCTAGTTGATTTCCTTATATTTCAGCCAAAAGGTAAAACACTTGGTTATCCCATTATTTTGGGCAGACCATGGTTAGCTACAGTTTCTTCTTTAATTGATTGTAGATCAGGTGATATGACTATCTCAAATGGTAAGAATTCTAAGCAAATCTCCTTATATCCTTCTGCACGACCTTCTATTGATTATTGAGAAAAATTATGGGTTGACACTCCTGATACTAATAAGAAAAACCTGTCTTCTTTGGCCATAATCACGTTGCAGGATAACATACGTGAGGTAGAAGATATGATTAGAAAACCATTGAATGAACACCAATTATACTTAGAGAAATCGGGAATTGTTCCGAAACCTACGACCTTAGTTTCGAAACCTACAAACTCTGTCCTGGAATCATCAGATCTAGTTCTGGAACCATCACATTTAGTTCCAGAATTATAACAATAAATTCCCTGTGACTATATATAATTTCACTCTAGAGGAATGAGGTTTATCTTGGGGGGAGGAAGAATCAATAGCTTCAGTGTCTAAGATATCAAGAAATGGTGAAGAATTTATGGAAAGCAGCAGTGATGAGGAGTTTGAGCTATAACAAGATAAGTATCATAAGCATGCCTACTGTCATTTTTCCAATATTTTATCTCAAGGAACTTTTGGAGTTGTTGCTACATATCATATGTTGTTACCACATGTATGTCCACTGAATACCTTAATGGAACCCTTTCAACAAATCAGTTCATGACATGTTGGAACCAAACATGTGGAGATTGAGTCGGGTAATATTTTGAAGATAAATAGTTGATTGAAAAATGATGAAGAAGATAAATTGTTTGATGTTCTGAAAAATCATACTAGAGATTTTGCTTGGGACTAAAAATATATGAAAGGAATAAATCCAAGTATTTGCACACATCACATCTATACTGAAAACATTAGACTAGTTAGGAAACCTCAGAGAAGGATTAATCCATCCTTAAGAGATATATTCAAACAAGAAATTGAAAAACTATTACAAGTAGGTTTTATCTACCCTATCTCAGATAGTAAGTGGGTGTCTCCTCTTGCAATTGTTCCTAAAAAATTGAAAATGGAGAATTTGTGTTGACTATAGGGAACTAAAAAAATCCGCACTAAGATATTATTTTCCCCTACCATTCATAGATCAAGTCCTAGACAATCTTGTAGGTAAGATGTACTTTTCCTTCCTGGATGGATTTAGTGAATATAATCAAATCAGAGTTGTTGCTGAGGATCAGGAAAAAAACTACCTTTATATGTCAATGGGGTACCTTTGCCTACAGGGTATTACAATTTGCATTATGTAATTCTCTGACAACTTTCCAAAGAGCTGTATTAGCAATTTTTGTAGATCTAACAAATGACTATGTAGAGGTATACATGGATGATTTCACTATACATGGAAACACATTTGATGTTGTTTTGAGGAATTTAGATAGATTAATAACAAGATGTGAGCAACACCATCTGTCTCTTAGTCATGAGAAGTGTTTGATGATGGTTGATGAGGGGATTGTATTGGGACACCACATTTCAAAAAGAGAAATTCAGGTCAACAAAAACAAAATCTGCATTATTTTAAACTTACCTATTCCTCAAAACCCCATAGATATTAAGTCATTTTTAGGGCATGCTAGATACTATAGGTGCTTTATCAAGGATTTTAGTAAAATTGGTGCTCCCATGTTTAATTTTCTTACCAAGGACTGTGAATTTCTTTGGGATGAGAGATGTCAACATGCTTTTGAGGAAATCAAAGAAAAATTAATCACTACCCCCAATATTGAGAGGACCTAATTGGGAAAAACCTTTTCACATTTAAACAGATGCCTCAAATAACTCCATTAGTGTAGTTTTGAGACAGGAAGATGAAGAAGGAAAGATGTATGCTATTTATTACCTCAGTAAAAATATTACTCTCAATTAAAGAAATTACACTACCACTGAAAATGAATTTCTTGTTGTGATCTATGTAATTAATAAATTCAGACAGTATATCATAGGGTATAAAATATTTTTACCTACAAATCACTTAGCAAATAAGTACTTAATGAAAAAACCCGTGGTTGGAGGTAGGGTAATTAGATGTTTATTACTTTTACAAGAATTTTATATTACCATAGTAGATACTCCAGGGAAATTTAATGTGGTAGCTAATTTATTGTTAAGACTTGGCCACTACAGGGGAGAAAGATCCAGTTAAGGACAAATTTCTAGATGAACAATTGTTGTCTATTTTAGTTGATACACCATGGTCTGTTGATATGGAAAATTATCTTGCAACAGGGAATTTTCCTCCTTTCACTAAGAAATAAAAAAAAATTGGTCAAAATAAGTGCACAACATAAATGGTTAAATGAAATGTTGTTTAAATGTGGTCCTGATTTGGTTTTATGTAGGTGTGTGAGAGAATATGAAATATTTGACATACTGAGGGCATGTCATGATGAACCAAGTGGATGAAACTTTTCAGTGAAAAGAATAGCTCACAAGATACTTGGCACTGGCTATTATTTTCCATCTCTATACAAGGATTTGATCCCTGTCAAAGGATGGGACAACCAAATTTTACCAATGAAATGCCTCTGTAACCTCAAGTGGTGATTGAACCATTTGAAAGATGGGGGTTGTATTTTTTTGGTCCCTTTAGTCCTCCTTCACAAGGAAAGGAGTACAATCTTTTGTGTACTGATTATGTGACAAAGTGGAAAAAATTGCAGGCTTTAACAAATGCCACTGAAGAAGCAGTTGTTGATTTCCTATGGCACAAAATTATGGTAAAGTTTGGCGCACCAAGAAGTATAGTTTCATATTAGGGGCAACAATTCATGTCTAATATTATCCAAGCCTTTACAATGCATTATCATATCACTCATAGGAATTCATCTCCCTATCACCCACAATTAAATGGATAAGCTGAAGTAACAAATAGAGAATTGGAAAACATCCTTACCAAAAAAATTGAATCAAGTAGAAGAGATTGGGAAAAGACACTACAATACAACTTGGAAAACTACAACAAGATTTTTAACATATGATTAATTCTATGGGGAAAATCCCTTGTTACCTATTGAATTTGAACTGTAAACATTGAGGACAGTAGCTAAAATAGGTATTGAGTTAGGTGCAGCACAAAAGGAAAGAATTCTTCAACTCAATGAGTTGGATGAGTTAAGGATGAAAGCACTTCAGTAGATAGAAATAATCCAAGATCAAAGAAAGAAATGACATGACACACATATCAAGAAGAGGCAATTCAAGGTAGGATATTGGGCATTACTGTTTGATTCTAAGTACCAATAATTCAAGGGAAAATTAAGAACCAGATTATTAGGAACCTATCAGATTGAGAAGATCTTTGACAATGGATCTATTCAATTACTTCCCGTTGATGGAAAAATAAAGACACTTTTGGTCCATGGATATAGGCTAAAACTTTATAAGAATCCTCCTACTAAGGATGAATTCTTAAGGAAGATTGAAGCACACAAAGAATTTGATCATATGGAAGAACCTAGTTCTTCCAAAATGATCAAATAATCAGATGGATAAATCTAGAATAAAGGGAAGAGAATGAAAACCAGTAAATGACGTTCTCTTCCCCAAAAAAACATTAAAAAAATAATTTAAAAATAAAAATAAAAATAAAAGGGAAGGAATGAAAACCATTAAATGGCGTTCTCTTCCCCACACACACACACACACACACACACACACACACACACACACACACACACACACACACACACACACACATATATATATATATATATATATATATATCTCAGAGATCAATTGAAAACTAGCAATGGCGGTTGATCTCCTCAAATAAATGGCTAATCCAAAATAAAAGGAATTTCCTTGAAATTCCAGCTATCTTTCCAAACCGTTTTCTTTTTGTTTCACTTTCAGGAATGATGAGTCATCATGACGGAGGGATTACATAATCAAAGATGGTAATTATGTCTTTAACTTATTAAAGGTTAGATTAAAATTTTGCATGTGTGATTGGGTTTGATTTAAAACTAGTATGATGAGTAATCTATTGTACATTATGATTAGAAGAGAGTAATCATGAGGGTGATGTCGACGGAGAAAAAGTGGCAGCATGTTTATAATGATCTATAATTTGTGTGGAGTAACAAAGAGAAGAAGTAGTTGCAGAAGAAAAAAAGAAAAGAAAAACTTCAATGAGGAAGAAGAAGAATTAAAATTACATTCTGCAACTAAGCACAGTAGTTCTGTAGCTAAACCCATATGTTCCGTAGATAAGCAAAGATCTCTATAGAAAATCTGAGTGGATAAATAATTTGAAGAAGAATGAATCTGAATCTTCCACTTTACCATGGGGACTAAAAAGAAGTCAGAACCTGAGGATGATACCCAACTTCTTGTGAATGAAGAAGTGGCATATGTCTTTGAACAGGTAGGATGGCTAGAATTCCTGAAAATTTTCTCAAAGTATAATGATGAATTGGTAAGATAATTCATTATAAATTTATAATACTCCAAAACAAAGGTTAGAAATAATGTAATTCCTTTTTCTATGAATATAATAAGAAATGTATCTAGTGTTCCAATTGTGCATGTCCCAAATCCTATCAAGGGGACCTTAAAAGAATTAGTTGAAAACCCTGTTACAAGAGGGGGTAAGGGAACCCCAATATGTTTACAACACCAAGAAAGTCATAAAAGAGGTCAGAAGGGCCAGCTTCCCCAAACCCTTTGATAGAGTGGCATTTTGGATAGTCAAGTATTGAACTTGTTATGGTCATTTTGGGTCAATAGGAAGAGAAGTTCTGAAAATGCTCATACATCTTAGATATGGAGCTACAAAACCAGAATACATAGTAAACCTTCCATGGTTTCTTTTTAAATCCATTCATACAATGGCCCAGAGGTATTCTTGGGGTGTTGGAACAATCATACATCATGGGTTAGTTCATTTGGTGTGCCAACGCCATTTTATTGCAAAGAAACACAGAGAAGAAATATGGGAGAAATTTCTTAACAAGTTTAAGCAAAACCCTGATATTATCAAGAGAGAAATATCAACTCCTTTTTCTCCTACAAATAATTTGGAAATTAGTGCCCCTATAGAGAAAAAGAAGGAAATAGGTGGGGAGACCATACCAAAAAGGAGAATATCTAAAAGAAGAATTAAAACTGCAAAAATCTATTGTACCTTTAAAAGATACTCCTTCCTCTGTAGCATCTACAGGAGAGCTAATATATATCTCTGACAGTGATAGTTCACCTAGGAAAGAGAAAGAAGTGAAAATTAGAAGAATCTCTAGGAGGAAACCTATTTTTGAACATATTGAACCTCCTCAAAGAAGAAGAATTCATACGATGTCTAGAGAAATTCTAGAGGAAATGAAAGAACAGGACAAATTGGAAAAAGAAGCTGTTGATATTTTAGGAAGCATGGCCATGACTCCTCCTGGACCAAGTCAAACTGAGATGGAAAAAGAATATGAGATATTTGAGGAAGAGGTTTTTCAATAATTGGGTGAACCAGCAACATTATCACATGAATAAGAAGAGTTGGCATTGTGGAGATGGAAATGGAATTTCCTTTGATAGAAGAGGAATGATTAACCCCCAAATAACTATCAGAGAAAGAAGAAACAACAAGTTAGAAAGGATATGTTCTTGTCCAGAGCATAACTCATTATCAAAGAAAAATGATGAGGAATTGAACTTCCTCAAACTCAAGTTGGAACTCAGAGAGATGCTCATTGGGTAACTAACAACTCAGCTTACAAATAGGTCTGAGGAATTAACAAGAGTTAAGTAGCAGATGATGGAGAAAGAGGAAGAATGTAAAATTTCTAGAAGAAAGAGTACTATGTCAATAGTCTCTGCATAGATTAAATTAACTTATTGGCCACTCAAACAGTTATGGGATGATACTTGCAGGGAACTCATTGAAATCAAAACATGCAATGAGTATTTAAGAAGAAAGATTGGAGATGAAAAGAAAGAAAAAAATGAATGGAAGAAAAGTATTACAAAGAAGAGGGAGACAAGTTTAAAAATATTACAAAAATACAAATGGTTTGCATAATGAGTGAAAAATTTCTTGCATGTAGGAGACCTTCTCCTTCATATAACATGTTTCTAGAAGAACAATTCATTCGCTGACAGCTATCAAGAATTGCATGTGGCCTTCCACATGAAATAAATATGAATATGAGTTTATGACATCCTATTCTTCAGCCAATGTAGAGTAGAAGAATCTTCTCTTTGAATTTTATCTCTTTAATCTTATGCTAGAAAAAACACAGGCTTCATGATCAATTTGTATGTGGGAGAAAGCCAGCTTAATGCATTTTTTTTGTTCTTCAAAATTAGATTGCATGGAAGGAAAGGGATTCTGAGCATCTATTGAATACTAGCTCATCTAGTCTCTGCATGAGGACTCATTATGATAAACCATCTACTTTCGTTAAACATTTTAGAACCCATGTCATTGATAAATGGTTTAAGACACATTATCTTCCCAGTTTACAAAGAAGTATTGATGCCTTTACTTTGTATGAAGTGGAAAATTTTAAGGAGATTCTTGATGGATGCTTGAAAAGATGGGAGCTTCTTACAGTTTCCTTGAGGAGAAGGGAAGTAATATCTCCCACAATTTTGATTTAGAGTCTAGAAAGAGAAAAAACTTTGTGCACACTAATCCCTCATATTAATGAAAATCAAAGGGGCATATGGATGGGAATGAGAACAATTCCTCTCCTCCTTTTGGCTCCCATGTCCCCATGGAAAAACAAAGAACCTCAAGATCCCACTCAATTTGAGGAATGAAAGAGGAAAGTAGAATCAGGATGAGGGTATAATGTTTCTAAACTAAAACACTAGGATATCCAGTTTCAGCCATTTGATCTAAGAAGTCAATTGGAGTGTAGAATACACAATCCAAGGTTTGAAGAGTAAATTTTGTAAGATGAATTTCAAACAAGTACGGGGGAAATGATGAGGCCAGAATATGTCTTGTTAATGTACAATAAATGATCTTATTTAACTCTCCTTTTTATCAAGATTGATTGCATTTTGTGACTTTTGTTTGATCTAATATAAGTTAGGATGTAATTTTCCATCTTTTGTTAATTGTAGTTATAACATTTAAAAACTCTGTAATTCATAACCAAATGCTTTGGAAGTTTAGTTTTTTAATAAAACAAGTCACAATCAGTCGAAAAAAAAAAGTATGAAGCAGTCGGCATGTTTTTGAAAGCATTGGTCTCAATACAGATCGGTTCCAAAACTTCCACACTTATTTCCAAAACTCCATTACACAGTTACAAGCTCTACCACTTAGTTCCGGAACTTTCAGACTTAGTTTTGAAACTCCAAGTTTCGTACTTTTGGACTTAGTTCTGGAACTCCTGCATGTAGCTCTAGAATCCTCACAGTTAGATCTGGAACGATTTCCTTTAGCTCCGTAACTTATCTAAAGTTTCAAAACTTATGAGAATTTATTTATTCCAACAACATCTGGTGATTTATCAATCAATGATCCTTTCAATCAGGAGTAGATTGGAATATTTCTTATTCTCCATATCCACAGATCCAGGGATAACTATCATACAACACTACGTCTAACCATGATCCAATTCAACATCTATTTTGGCCAAGATTTGGTTTTATCTGAATCGGTAGGAAAGATATGGTCATAAATACACCTGTGGAAGAAGTATATATATGCAAACCTGTAGATATATATGGACATAGAGATATATACATAAAAAGATAGAGAGATAAGAAGAGACAGTACGTGTTTATAATCCAGAAAATTTTATCAATAAAATATCCATTCCTGTTTTGAGACTATATTAAGTTGTCAAATCATGTTTCAAGGTGGAGAAAGGACCCACTATTCCAAGAACCAAGATCTTCATTTTGTTGGTATTTATATTTCTAGAGAAAATAGTATAGATCTATTAATTCTGTAAATGCTTTTGATTACTCAAGTTGAAATCTATTGTATACTTGTTCTTACAGGTGTTCTAGATTAGATTCTTCTTTCTTTGTAATCAACTTTCAGCATTCTCAAATTGTGTGTTTATTTTTAAAGTAAGTGTGTTCATTTCTGTAACGTGTGTTTACTTACAACAATCTATTCTATTTTGCAAATGTGTTTTTATTTCTAGTAATTTATTTCTACAAAGAATGGTTACTTCTAGCAAGTTCTCATAGTTTGATTTCAATAAGGGGTTAGCCAAGGAATCCTTAAGACATTGAGAAAATCCCCCAAAAAATATAAAAAGAAAACAAATACCTACCGTCAATTACTATATCACTAAGATTTCTTGTTGCATATAGCTTTGGATACCACCACTGGTTTGAATATGACATCAACAAAGAGTTGATTAAATGAAGGGAATAACAAAACCCATTACTTCCCATATAGACGGACCTGTAAAAGAGAAGCTGAACAAGTAGACAAATATGCAACTGTATGATTGAAATGTGTAAAAACTTGTTTGAAAAGTACGTAAAAAAGTTGAAAGTGTGAAAAAGGATCATGTGCACCTGATCTGTGATGAGAAAAAGAGTGTAGAAAGGATCATGAAGAATTTTTTGACTCATGAATTTTTTGGGGTGATCTAATGCCAGTGAAATGGAAGAAATGTAGGAAGAATATTTTGGTGTCATCCTCCAACCATTAACTGCTTCCCGCAATGTAGAATACCACTGCAGATGGTGTTTATAAATTCATGTGCTCAGGACTGTCTACCCTATAAAATCCATTATGTATGGAGTTCTGTAGACTATGCTAAACTACCAATCATTGTGTAATTTCCCCTTGGTTTCAAGCATCTAGGAAATATTGTTGTGTTAAGGACCAAGTTTGATTCTGAGCCATATCTGAAACTGACAATTGTATTGTATTGGTGTAGTGTTGTGGTGTGTATAATGTTGTATGTGGTGACTGATTCACCCAAATGATTCCCCCCTCATTTGGGTTGCATGCGATGTCACAAAAGGAATATGCATCCCAAAAGAGTATCAACTGCTATGTTGAAACCATATCCTACAAGGGGAGGGAATTTTCTTGGTAGAAACTAAGTCACACAAACGAAGTGGCTAGGAAAAAATTGTTAGTACAAGAAAAGACAAACATGCATGTATAAAATGTAAGCTAAGAAGACACTGTGTAAGATAAGACGTAAGAAAACACACAAGAAGAAAATGTAGACCGTGAAAAGTGGGTTACAAACATGGGAACCCACTCACGATGTCGCAAGACAATCAAGGTTGTTATGGCCACAATAAATTAGAAAACAAGAAAGACATAGGGAAAATCCCAAAAACAATTATAAGTAAAAGCAAATAGTGTGTCAAAAAACCATGGAAGAAAAATAATGTTGTAAAACAAATTTTTTACATGAAGCACCCATTAGCACGTTAGAAAGATAAAAAGCATGTTAAGGCATGTATAATTGATAAAGTAATGTGCTATGAAAAAAAATGAAACAATAAATCCTGTAGTGTACCAAGATGGATGCCCCCAAGAGCCTCTATGGGACTGGTAGTAGGTACTGCACCAAGCATATGTGTTACATGTATAGATCTGTAGAATATATGACCACAACTAGAGAATGCAAGTGAATATGCCTGTGTGTATGATGAAGATAATGACATACAAGATATCTATCTAGCATGTGTAATAAAGTGAACATGTAAAATCATAATTAAATAAGATTAAATGTGACCATGATATATAGTATGTTGTGGATGAGATGGAATGGAATGAAGTGTGAATGATGGGAGCAATATGCCTCCTGAGTGGATGTATATGTATGCAATGAGGTTCATTTTTTATGCCCCCTTAGCAGTCAAGAATGAACCATAAATGATAGTGTGTCATCAAGAAATGGTTCGAGAAATGTGTTATTGTGTATAGAAGATTGAATATGATGTCAAAAAAGTGTGTATTTCCAAGTTGTATTGAATCCAACATAGGGATGATGTGCTAGAATGTGTGATAATTTATCCTAAAGTGTATATCACTATATGGGTGAGTAGGATGTCATAAGGCGTGATGATTTAACATAAAGCATATATCACGATATGTGGGAATAAGGTACTGATGAGGAATTTCACATGATAAAAATATTAAATGTTTGAACATGTGACTATGATGAGGTCCATTTTAGGTGTATACCCTCAGCATTTGAGTATGGACCATAGAAAAAGAGTGCATCATAGGATAGTGAGTGTAGAGCATAGGAGTGGATGAGTAAAATGTGTAGTAGATGTGGTGATGATAAAATGTCATAGGTGTGTGATGTGTAAAACATGTAATGTGTAAAGTGAAATGTGTAGTGTGTGAGGTTCATGTATATAGGATGCCCGCAATAGTCAAGTGTGAACCATATCAAAAGAGTGTTTCATATGGAAATGACAATACAAGCGTGTGTGAAGATAAATATGTTAAAATAGAAGTGTGAAATGATACGAATATAAGAAACGTGTCGATTGTAGGGGAAATAAATGTAATTCCACCCAAGTGCGTGTTAATTAAAGAGTTATTTGACAAAAGTAAACAAAAAAGGTTGTCAACCCGATGTTTTTAGTGATGAAGGCATGTGAGAATGCTCTAAGAGTGTTGGTATATGAGATAAATGTTTTCTAGGGGGTGAAGTCTATATGCATGCGACTGATCAATCTATGATGGGAACCTTGGTGTAAAAAAATATGTAGGTGATGGAGACTTGTGTGATTTCAAACATGGAGCTTATAGACACATACATTGAATAAATTGAGGCATTGAAGTGCGTTTAGATGTAGGAGTTGTCCTGGTGATGGACCTAAACTGATGTACTAGACTACCACATAGGTCATATGCGAACAGGTGATCTAGGAGAACATTGTGCTTTAGGTTCTAGAGGCTATGGCATACTAGATGGACTAGGTGATACATTGGGAACTGTGATAGTAAATTGTGATCATGGATTATATGGAGGCACAACATTAATTAAAATGATGTGATTATTGTGATGAATTTTAAATGGAAATGATGTGATTGTTGTGATGAATTTTAAGTGGAAATGATTCATGGAGATAATAGACTTAGACCTACAAATCCAATTAAGGCATAAGAGCATGTCACGCCCTTTGAATGTTTATTCCACAAATATGGGCATCGGCATACTAAGAGGACCAATCGTAACATAAATATTAACAACACCATATGATTTATTCATTGGGTATGAAATTTGTGAGAGTGGGTAGCCAATAGAAATAAGGAGGGGAATAGAACATGTGTAGATTAGCCATGAGGGATCCACCTTGGTGTTATTGATAGGGATAGATCTGATAGAGGCACTAACGTGTAAGTGATTAGAAGATAATGCCACATGATAATCATGGTCAGATAAAGTGATGATTGAAAATGACATCTTTGTATTAGCTACTAAAAAATCAAGATCCCCCGATGTAGGAGGAGGAATTACATGATACACATGATTAGTCAATGAATCAATGGCTATCTTATCATGTTTTGGCAGAGGATTGTTAAATATCTTGAGATTATGATTTTCATTGACATGGGAAGAATTTGTAGGCTCTGGAATCTCAATTTTACCATTGTCGATCAAATTTTGAATGAGATTACGAAGTTTGAAACAATTATCTATAGAATGTCCTATGCATTGATGATAGTCACAATGGAATATTTTATCACAATTACAACATTTTGGATGTGATGGATCTAATTGAAGAGAATTAGGAAGTGTGATGAGATTACTTTCAACGAGATGTGGAAGAAAAATATGTCAACGGATAGTTAACTTTGTGTATGTACGTCGAGGTGGTTGCACTTAAAGCTCTTTAGTGGAAGATACTGTGTTGATAGTGACTTTTGTGTCAATTGGTTTGGTTGTTGATGGTTTTAATGTTGAATTACTTTGAAAACATGTAGAATATGATGTTTTCTCTTGATATTTAAGCTTTCCTATATATAATAGTTTAGTTTTGTGAAGCTTAATAGTATGACATAGTTGATCGAATGAAAGAGAGGTATAAAAAAGAACACTCTCCTCGAGAGGTGGTAATAAAATCTCAATGAATATGTCTTGAAATTTAGAGTCTACAAGAACATTTGACATCTTAGATAATTTGTTTTTGTAGCACAAGACATAATCAGCTAAGTGTTCATTAGATCCTTTTTTTAACTTGTGTGAGTTGAGCACGGGAGATCTTAGAGCTGATGTTGATAGAGAAGTGAGTAAGAAAATAATTGGCCAGATGCGTGAAAGATGTTACCAAGTGGACATGTAGGTCATTGAACCAACACATTGCATAATATTTTAAACTGCGAGGAAAGAGCTTTGCTAATATGGTATGGGTATCCGCATAGTCGATGTCTGTTACATGAAAATCTCGAAGATGCTCTTGTGGGTCACCATGGCCTTTAAAGATGGGTAATTTGGGGGAGATGAAGCTAGGTGGTAATGGATAAGTAGAAATGGAAGGTACAAAAGGAGTGTACAGAATCAAAGTGGAGTCCAAAGATGGTGATACACGAGAGGTAGCAAGTTGGAGCTGATGAATTTGCATCTGAAGATCCTAATATAAATAATTTAAATTAAGAGTGTTTGAAGAAGAGATAAGTTGTTCATTAGGAGTGCTAGGTCAATGATGGGAGAGAAAGTGGTGGGAATGGGAGCTGAAATATAAAGGGGTTTGATGGATACCGTGGGAGCTGAAGAGTGAGTAATAAGAGGTGCCAAAGCATTACGAGTGTTCTTAGTAGTAATCAAAGCATGTAGAATATACAGAAGATGAGTGGGATTACTTCGTAAATGTTTTCAAACATCAGTGAGCGTGTTTAATTACTCTTGTTCAATATTGGTATCTTTGTCGTATGATTTTTCAATATCGGATGCTTATTTTTCGCTAAGGGGGACATTGTGAGAGTAAAGGGATTTTTTGCTATAGCCATTAATGTAGATATTTTATCCATTGATTTGTAAATCCTACGGGAAAATGGAGGAAGATCAAGATGTTTGCAAGATCCAAAATGACCACTATGGGTGATAGGCATAAGAAGAAAAACCCTAAAGAGAAAAGGTGGATTCAAAGATCGGGTTCACCAAAATGATTAAGCTAAAATTTAAATAAGATACTAATCTGAATTTTATTGCAACATTAAATAAATGATTAATGAAGTACAAAAATAAATACCCAATCAACTCAGTTGTAAATAATGAAACCCTAATGTGCAAAGAGAGGATAATAAGCCTTATCTAATTCATAGTGAACTCTGTACTGGATTGAAGATCTAAACAGATAAACATGAAGGAAGAAATGTCATACAGAAGCCCTGGAAAATACAAATCTGAAGAGATAGGTTGGACTAAGGTGCCTGGAGAGAGACAGGGGTGCCCATGGGCACCCTAAACATGTTTCTTGTTTCTTGGGTCTACGGAAATGCTAGAAAACCTCCTCTGAGGTGTTGCAAGGTGTTCACATTTTGTTATCTTTGGTCACTCCTAGGTCACATCAAGATCTCAGAGGTCACTGGAAACCTAAAAATAAAGAATGAACCTACAAAACCATCAAATAGAAAACAAATTATAAATAAGAAAGATGTAAAATGAGGGGTCAGACTGTTCTCATCTGTCACAATGGTGAACTTATGAATGAGCATTGCACTACATCTTAGACCCAATTTAATTATATGTGTGAATGTAATATTATGCTCTAGGTTGCTCTTGTGTGTGTCGCACTTGGATAGCAAGCAAGTAACTAGATGTAAAATGTAGTAAATGTGTGCATGAAATAGAATGAACTTCCTTCCTATAAATAATGATGAAAAAAACCATCCTTTGTGTCCCTTTTGATGGAGCTAGATAAATTCAATAGAGCTCTTAAATGCCTTGATGGATGCAACCATAGGTGGTGATGGCTAATGTTTTGTGCTTGGTCCATTATTATGATTACATTACTTTATATTTATTTGAATCCTTCACTTGAATTTCATAATTAACCTTGGAAAGGCCAACTACAAAAAAGATAAGATGCTCAAATGGCTAAAAATTACCGAAAAAGTTTGAGTAAAGTAGAAATTGGATAGGGGTGCCTAGAGGGGATGAGGACGCTTGGCCTTGGTGTCCAGGATGAAAAATACGGAAGAGTAAAAAGACAGACTGAGCAAGTAAGGGTGCAAGACTGAAAGTAGCAATAGAAAGAAAAAAAAAGGTAGCCAAAGATATGGATTGATTACTATTTTTCTTACTTAGGAATCATATGAATACTAGTATGCAACTTGGACTAGATAGTTACTGTGGACACCTAAATTCCACTTTTACAATCTTATTGCCAAAACACACGCAAATCATTTTTATTCTTGCCAATTCCTCTATAATTAGTGATTTTCATTAATATACTAACGTTTCTTACAACCTTGGCCAATTAATAACACTTTTTTATTGTGTAACCCTTTTTACATTTAGGATGCTACTTTACGGAGAATTTTAAGCCAAAATCCTCTTCAAAACACACAATTAGCGATTATAAGCTAATTAATCCTATTTTTCCCTTGATTTGGTTAATATGCCCTAGTATTGACTCTGACCCCTCTTCCAACCACTCAAAATCACCCCATTCACCTCCACAACATCTCAGTAAGCTTCAAAATCTTTTCCTAGCCTCCTAGTTTACCTTAAATCGTCGATTAAGGCTACATACATATTAATCACTTGGTAATTCACTAATTGTGACTAGAAAAGCCTAATTGTGATTAGTAATTCTAATCTAATTTAGGTCTTTTAGTCCCATATGCACCAAAATACAAGTTTCTTCCAAAAGGAAAACTATAAAAAGAGTGCACCTTTTACCTTAATATTTTACACCATGCTTTTATTTGCATCTCATATAATACATATGATTCGTAGCCAAGTTCAAATCCTTGCCTAAAACCTTAAACAAGGTTGGTAGATGGATATCTAAAGTGACTTAATAAGTCATTTGGAGAGGCCATTGCATCTTGTTTAGGGTAGCAACCAACCCAATTTGATTTCCATTTTAGGTCTATTTAGGCCCATGTTAGGTAATTAAAGCATATTAGTTGACATGTTTAGTTAGATGTTGCATTGTTTGCATACTAGTTAAGCATTCCTTTAAGCTTCTATCTTAATGTTACATTCCTAGACTTAGAGCCTTAGTTATTAGGTTTCAATGGTGTTATCATTCCTTGATTATCTTTTTTATTTACTTTGTAAAGTTTTGGGTGTCATCATTTGGCACGCCCGGTGGGAGCATACCCCATTGCATTTAAATTTAAAATCTTTTTAACTTAGTTTCAACGTTTTTCATTTAAAGTTTTCAATTGGTTTCAAGTTTCCTAAATTAATTTCAAGTTTTCTAGTTTACTTTCAAGCTTTCTAGAGTACTTTCAAGCTTTTTAGATTAGTTTCTCAAGCTTTTTAGATTAATTTCAAATTTTTAGAGTAATTTTAAAAGCTTTATAGATCAATTTCCATTTTTGATAACTATTTCAACTATATTAGTGGTAGAAGTTGTGTTTTCATGCTTTTTGTAGGATATAAAGAGGTGAAGCCCTGTCAAAATTCCCTCAAAATACTAAATATTGGACCTTTTCTAATAAATTTTCTCCAAAACTCAAATTTTTGACCACCTATAGGAAAAAGGTGGATGTTCATGACTGTGAGCGCATTTGCATGACTGTGATTACATGTGCATGACTATGAGTACTTGTGCATGATTGTGGGTGCCTATGCATTACTGTGAGCACATGTGCATGACTGTGAGCACCTGTGCATCTAGAGGAGATCCCTTGCATACACTGAATTTTTGGTTATGAGTTAAAAAATTCCTTGCGCATGTAGAAGAGTGCATGTGCCTCACTAGAAGTGCAAAAAATGACATAGGGGCACATGTACATTACTATGAGCACCTGTGTATGACTATGAGCACTTATGCATCCATAGGATTTTCCATGCACTAAGAGGAGTGCCTATGCATCAAGGTAAAATTTTCTAAAATTTCAATTTTAGAAATGTTGTCAGTTTTTAAGGTTTTTTAGACGATATTTTTGTCAATTTAGTGATTTTAGAGCAACATTCCTAACAAAATTGTCCTAGGGTTTAATAAGGGATATTTAAGTAAATTGGGTTAGGGTTTGAGGAGTGATTATGTTTTCATACTTTGATTGAGTTTGGAATAGAGTTGTGTATGCTCTTATCTTGCACCTAGTGTGATCTTGAGAACCAAAAGCACCTCTAAACCACTTTTTTTGGTTCTTGGGAGTAAGTAGGAACAATCAACATTCATCTTGTGCTTAAGAGAACAAACCTTCATTTTTGGCATGTGCTTGATCTTTTAGTTTAAGAACTTTTTCACTTAATAAATAAACCAAGGCTAAAATTTGTATATGCTCTTCTCTTGCACCTAGTGTGATCTTGGGAATCAAAATCAATTGTAGTATTTCATTTAAAAGCACTTGGATTAATTGGGAATAAACCTTATTTTTACAAAGTTTTATGGTAGTTACTTGATTTACAAGCATTTTTCTTTTTTATTTTCCTATGATATATTGAATCTTGTTGGAACTACTAACCTTTTGTGTGAAGGACCTAACGCTAGTCAAAGAAAGGAGGACCTAAACATTTTTTATAACTACACTTGTGATTATAGGTTTTCAAAAGGAGTGCAACAAAAACCACATTAAGTATAAAAGATAAAAAACAGACCACAACCATCATATTGTATTTGTAGGTTTCGTTTAAGAGTTACGGCTTGTCCACTTAACTAGGACATAACCCCTTTGGCATAATCCTTAAGCTACATCAATGGGTGTGGTCCTAGGAACCCTAAAGTAGTTCACGCAAGAGGGAACCTTGTGAATGAAACATAAAAGTGCTCCAAATACCCAATTGACTAGTACTCCTTGAAAATTTAGAGTCAAAGATATCTATATTGCGACCTCAGTGAAAGTATAATTGAATGCAATTCAATTCTCATTATAATGAAGGGGGTAAAGTAAATATGAGATAACCCCAAACTAGTAAGTATGAATTTTTGGGTAAATCGAGCTCACTCTAGATATCTTGTGACAACCTAGGTGAGAGAACCATTAGGAAGCTTGCTCGCTTGGAGCCAATTTTGTCTTAGATAGTATACTTGAGAGATTTCAAAAAATTTCAACTTTGTTAGATTCTAACTCTTGTTATTTGAACAAGGGAAAGAGTCTCTTAAAGTAGGAACATGCATCATATTTCATCACGAAGATATATACAAGGTGTTACTTTGCTCTAGTTTTTCACTTGTACCTTAAGGCAAGGTGAAATTCTTGGCAAAGTTACACTAAATCATTTTGGTTCACTACTCATTTGGTCTACCCCTTTGTTCTCTTGTTTCCCATTTTGGGACAAAAGAGTAAACAACATATATAGATATATACCTACTAGATATGAACGTGTATACCACTTTTATAGTCTACTTGCATGACTAGGTCGTGCAATGTCAGAATGTAAGTGTTGAAAGTGTGAATGGTACGTGATTCATGACCTCGTAGACCCCTTTTTTCTCATAACCCATATTTGAGACATATTATAATTTTAGTTAGGTTGTATTATCATTGTATTCTTTAGAGTTGTTATGCTTCCCCCATTATAGCTATATAATTGAGATATTTACATCTTGTTTCCATTGTGAAGCTTGACCTAAATCATCTAGATTGCATTATTACACTGCTCGCACGCATAGTAATTCTTTTGATATACTTAGGCATAGTTTTTACATCCTAGCCTTGTCTTGAGTTTTTTGAGTGTTGAGGTTACTTTGTTAGCATCGCTATAACACCATTTTGATACAAAAATATTTCTTTCTTACAAAGTTTGATTACGTGTCCAAATAAAGTTGTTACATTGCTCACATTTGTATCATCCATTTTATAAGACTTAGACTTTATTAGTTTTTAAAAACTGGTTTTGGTATATCTTGTTAGAGGATCGCGTCAACATTATCTTAGAATTTATGTCTTATTTGTTTCAAAATTCACCTAATTGGTGATATTGTCTTGTCACTATTTGGTTTCAAACCTATCTCAAAGAACATAGGGAGTAAACTTTTTGAAGTGATTAAATTGGAGTCTCATATGTCATAGTATTGTCCTAGACATCTCACATTATATATAATATATCATTTGGTATTCTTTATCTTAGATTTTACGTGGACTTGATGGATTAGTGGTTATCTTAAATTCATCATTCTTTTTTTAGATGACTTAAGCGTTGTTACACTCTGAAAATTTTCCTAGGGTCCATTTTTAAACCTTAGCAAAAACATCCCTTATCAAGAAACTTGTACATCAAATTGAACATAAGAAAAGAGTTTTCCCTTGTTCCCTTTGTTTTGCCCAAATTTTGATCAAACATTTTGACATTTACAGTTGCAACTTGTTGCCTTAACCTTGTTGATTTGTCAAAATTATGTCGTTGCGATACCTATTTTCCCTAGATTCTCTTTGGAAAAATCTTGCTATCTAGGTCTAGGAATTTTCCAAAAATGACTTACTATTGCATGGATCCTTATATGTACAAAAATAGGTAGCCTAGGTTTCTAAATTCCCGTCAAAGGATTCCTATCATGACTAATCCTCGTTTGGTTCTTCACGTTAGAGAACCCATTCAGGTACCTTGTTCCCCAACTTCATCTCATAGTAGGTGGTACGGTTTGGATACTTCTAATCCATTATTATTTGGGTTCCTCCCAATATTCTTCTGAATCTGATCCAAAATATTATTCTGATTCTTTGGATTCACCTTTATCTTCTAAAAATTCTCATCAGAGCTATTCAATTCATTATTCACTCCATTCGATTCTTAAGTCACAGACCTCCTTTTCTTTGTGAGACTCCCCTTATTAGTCACCTAAATGAAATCTTCCTCCTTTGAAGGTCCATGGGGTCCTAAGTCTCACTACTCAAACATCTAATTTTTTTCTTGAGTTATGGTCCTCCCTTTCTTTACATGACCTCCCTTATTCACCACCTCGATAACCTATTCCTACGTTGAAGATCTTTGTGACACCAAATTCATCTAAGTCAACTCTCATGTTGCAATCATCAAATTTAACACCTATGTCACAATCTTATAAGTCAACACCTATGTCATAATCATCTAAATTGACCCATACATCACAAACACCTCAGATGACTCATATATCGCAAGCATATGATGATTTTCTAAGCGATCCTCTTTGTTTCTGAGAAATATATCATCTTCTAGGAAAGCCAATATCAATAAGTTATCTCAAAGACATGTCTTCTTCTATTCATGAGACATCTAGATCCAAATCTAATTCATCTCTTGAGTCAACATATTCTCAGTATTCCACACCATTTGGACTCATTTCTTCTAATCAACCTCCTATGGTTGAAGAAAAAATACCCCTAATGATCAATTCATCTGCAAGATGAGGAGATATATGATCACATAATTCTTGGGGTTGCACGATGGCATTCCCCTCGAGGATTACGATCAAGGATTTAATCTTGACTTTGATACAATTGCGTATTAGGAATAAGATATTGATTCCTTTTTTGGAATACTAAGGAATATCTTAAGACCACTGAGGAAGATCCTATCTTTTCTTCACATAATTCTTTGCATATCATGATTCCTCAATCACAATCCCACTTTGTGTCACCACCTGGTAGCCCATCATTGTCTTCTCTATGTGGGGCACCTCCAAGCTTCCCTTCATCATCTATTTTTGGATCACCTTTTGGTAGCCCATTTTCTTCTCACCTTAGGTCACCACCTGGTATCCCATCATATGTTTTTATATTTGGGGCACCTGTAAGTATCCCTTCATCATCTATGTGTGGATCACCCCATGGTAGCCCATTTTCTTCTATATGTGGCTCACCTTCAGGTATCCCCTCTTTGTTTATATTGGGGACACATCCTAGAAGTCCCTCATCTTTGATTCTTGTGTCACGTCCTAGTATCCCATCTTCTTCTATATATGGGACACCTGTAGGTAGTCCTTCATCTTCCATCTATGGGATGCCACCAGGCAGTCCTTTATCTTTAGTGTATGTGACACCTCTTGGTAGCCCATATTATTCAATTCTTGGACCGTATCCTTCACATCCATCATATTTTTATTCTATCAATGATTGTGGCAAACCCACTATCATTTCTCACATCAGTTCTATTCATCCAATTTCTTCTCCCACTTCTCAGGATCAGAAAAGTCACGTAGTAGCTTATAGGAAACCATAATAGTTCCTTCATCAGGCTCAGATGAATAATTCCAAGAGCTCCAAAGCTCAATATAATTTAAAAAAACTTATAGTTCATAATCAAACACAATTCAAAAATTCACATCAGCTCACCCATCAAGTATGGTGTAAATTGTATAAACCTCTAGATAGGGAACTCAAACTACAGCACACAAAATCCATGTTTCATGATAAAACATAGTAATCTATTGAGTATGAGCTCACCGTGATCATTGAGATTGGGGATAATATGACTCTCGATAAGCAAACATGCCTAGTCTTATTTATCAAGGAAATCGCTAACATTTTTATTGGATCTTATCACGTCAAGTGACCTTGTTGGTCCCACCTTTCAAAAAAGGAAAAAATACAAAAACAAATGAGAAAACATTTCAAAAAATCAAAGGTACAAAGATCAAACATTACAATCAGGTATTGCATACACATGGATGTTCTTTCTTCCCTTTCTTTCTCTTCTTCTGCAAGTCTTCCTACCATTTTTATTCCTTTGCTGATATTTTGGTTAGCCTATTCACAGCCATTTTGTGACATTTATCTCTATGGTATTCATTTAACCTTGGTATTTTATCACCTTGGTTAATTAAAGAATGGCTGACCTCTTAGACATCATATTATAGTAAACATCTTAAAAACTTGTTTTGAAGAACTTTTTGACATATTTTTTGACACTAGTCAATGTCATCATCACAATCACTTCCACCCCCTTCCATCAAGCCATCATTGGTTCTTAACCCATTTTCAAACAAGAGAGCTGAAATAAGTTTTTTGAAAGCAAAAAAATCTATCAAATTAAAAATCCAGAGCTAAAAGCAAAATCAAATTGATATATAACTATCTCTTGGGGTATTTCCAATCATCTCTACCAGGGATATGGACGTCTGACTGGAAGTAGATAAATGTTGTGATTATAATCAAATTCATCTCTATTATGGTTATTGACACCTAGCTGGAAGCGGAGAAATGTATGGCTCTCCTTCCACAAATCCATTCAAAAAAAAATCAGCTTTGAAAAATAAATCAATCCTACACATTGGCTAGGGTGTTTTTGTTGTCAAATTCCAGGTTTGGAGCATGGATTAGCTTTGATTTATTCTTCTATATTCCTACTGATATATCACACACACCATTGATTACACACATACACATATTGAACACATATATAATCAACACACTTCTGATTATATTAACTTGTAGTAATCAATACATTCATACTGCATACATATTGTTTACTACAGACTTCTATTACAATCCAATTTACTCTCTTACATTATATATGTTTTCCCATAGCTATGCACTCCATTATATAGGAGCTGCACACTAAAAACTCACATAGAAATCTCTGTCTCATATGCAACCTCTCATCAATTTATTTGGTTACATATGAAACCAATTCTCCCGAATGGTTTCAACTAATTAACAATACTGATAATAAAACAATTCCATATTGTTTTATTATCTAACTTACTTAATAACTAATTACTATATATTTACTATATGTAATATTACATTCACATTATAATAATATTTTCCATGATAATATTATATTCATCATATATAATGTTCACACTATACAATATCTCTAACATTTTTCACTTGTTGTCTATCAAATATTCCCTCCAAGAGATAATAAATTTCCACATGCACACACTGGATCTCGATGAGAAAACAAGATTAGTATGTTACTAATTTTATTTTTTTGGACCTTGTTTAGAATCTTACTCTAGTTTGTATCTTATCTCATGATTCATGCCTTTGGCTAATCATTTCTTCATCTTGAGGCTTCTAAGCTACATTCACATCATTCTTATACTTCATTCAGAACATCCATGTGTATAATATTTCCTTTTTTCCATGTGCATAGGAACCTATTTCCCCTTCACGACAATAATCTTCCACTTCTTTATGTTATGTGCTTCTTATACAACTTATGTTGGGGGCATCCTTGCTCCTTCTTAGCACATCATGGGGTTACATTCATCATCATGATTGAGCCTATCCATATTTTCCCTAATCCAACTTCTGTGCATGAATATTTTTCCTTTGAATATCCCCATGTAATGATGGGGGCAATTTTGCATCTTCATTTTCTTGCACATACGCATGGCATTCTTCCCTTGTGCATCCAATCTATCGATGAGGGTATCCAAGTTTCTTCATCTTCATATACATATCTTCAAAAAAAATCTTAAAAGTCACAAACATTTAAATAAGTTTCAAAAACTCCCAAAACATTCAAATATGTTAGTCGGAAAATTCAAAACATCCAAATAAACATAAAAAATCCAAACAAATTAGTAAGACAAATTCAAAAATGCGCAAAAAATATTAACACAAATTCAAAGCCCCAAATTTATCTTACCATTTCTTATTTCACTTCAATACATTTCCGACACAAAAAAAAATAGAGTTATTTTGAGGTCGGGAGAAAATGTTATGGCCTCCAGAAGATAAGAGCTAAAACTACACAAAGCATAGGCACCCTTGCAGCTGACATGAGCTCTCTTCTCCAGGAATAGGCACCTCGCCTCCCTTGCATTCATGAAAAATCTAATTTTCTTTAGGCATAAGTGCTTAGGTGCCCTTTCACTTCCTTTTTAAGTGTAAAATTACAATATTTTCAGCAGGAATAGGTTCCTAGGAGTGTTTGCATCTGACATGAGCTCTCTTCTATAGGCATAAGTGCCTAGGCACCCTTGCATTCATGAAAAATCAAATTTCCTTCAGACATAAGTTCCTAGAAACCCCTGCATTTATGTAAAATCCAATTTTCGTCAGGCATAGGTGTCCGAGTGCCCTTGCACTTCCTCTTTAAGTTGCAATTTTTTGGCAGGTATAGCCACTCAAGAGTCCTTGCAACTGACATGAGCTCTCTTCTCCGAATGTAGGTGCCCAAGTGCCCTTGCACTATGAAAAATCACATTTTCTCTAGGTATAGGCACATAAGCCCCCTTGAGCTATGAAAAATCACATTTTCTCCAAGAATAGGTGCCTAATTGCCATTGTGTTGTACGAAATCACATTTTCTCCAGGCATAGGCACCTAGGTGCCCTTGCATTTCTTCTACCAATTGCATGTGAGCTCCTTTTCTCTTACGTAAGCTCATGTTTCCTCTCGCGACGTGTTTCTAACCCCCGAAGTTCCCTAAAACCATAGTATTTCTTCTACAAGTCTTCTAACAGTTGTCGTGATGGTTATTTTTAATAAATAATTATTTTTAGCATGTTTTCGCTACGTTGGGCCATATTTTTGCTTCTTAGCAGCCTTTTCTACTATCTGGGGCATTTTTTTGCCTTACGATCACTTCTAATGTTGTCTCCCAAATTTTTTAGTTCTCCTATACTATTTTCTTCCGTAAAAATAAAAATAAATTACAACAATAAAAAAATTTCAAAAAAATTAACAAAATCATTAAAAAATCCAAAAAATTACAAAATTCTAAATTTTTCAAAATATGGTAAACAACATTTACGCAACTAAAGCCTGTGTCAATTGCATTATCCTAAAACATCGAAATATGTCCTAAAAAACATCTTTCTAACATTCTTGCTTGTTCTAATCTCAAACGACTTGTTGATCATTGTGATCTACCTCCATTAACAAAGTTGGGCCTGCTTATTATTTCAATACTCTCATGCAATAGTGAGTTTTTAGGTACTGTGTCATAATACACGAATGATTTCCATGGGACTACTTGTGTCCTCCGCTTTTCCCTCGCATGTGTTATTACTTAAAGAACCATTTTTTAACCCCTGTCGTTACAACACAAACATTTGGGAATCATAACTTGATAACAAAAACATTGGTGCAACTATCTTAAATGTTGATTGTTTGAATGTGTGTGATTATAACAGTTTCTCTGTTAGGTTAGCTGATTTTCTTTCTCGTATTTCATTTCATTTTGTATGTTTCATGGAGCTAAATATCATTTTACTTTCTCATATTGCATTACATAATATATGTTCAATGGAATTACATATTTTTAGTAGTAAACAATTGTTAATAATTTAGATTTTCATGTTATCTTACACTTTTGTTTATTTTAAATAATGTTTGATGATGTATACATAGGGGGAAAATGATATAAAAATGTTGCTTATTGAAAGGTTGGATGTAAATATTGGGCTTTTCCTATATTCTTCATTAATCATTTCTTCTCCATTATCATTTATTATCACTACTAATTTTTCTTCTAAAAATCACCCAAGGAAATAAACAACTAGGTTTATCCCTATCCTTATTCCTTTTCAATACCTAATGGTTTCACACCCATTCTAACCCATTTTCTTATATCCATTTCAATCATTTTATCGATCGTCGATTGACTTCTTCTATTACCCCATCTACACTCGAGGGGGCATCCTTCATCCTGCTAATTTTTCTTCAAAAATTTACCAGTGTATGCTTGTCTACTATGTTTGAAGTGAAGTCATTAACTTCACCTCAAATAGGGGAAAATGTAGACACCTAAATTTTGCTTTTGCAATCTTATTGTCAATATACACGTAAATCACTCTTATTCTTGCCAATTCCGCTATAATTAGTGATTTTTGCTAATTTACTAACGTTTCTTACCACTTTGGCCTATTAACAATGCTTTTTTGATTGTGTAACCCATTTTTCATTCAATATGCTACTTTACAACGAATCGTAACGTAAAATCCTCTTCAAAACAGACAATTAGCGATTATAAGCTAATCAAGCCTATTTTCCCCTTTATTTGGTCAATATTCCCTAGTATTGACTCAAACCACTCAAAATCACCCCATTCACCTCCACAACATCTCAACAAGCTTTAAAATCTTATCATATCTTCCTAGTTGACCCTAAGCCATCGATTAAGGCTCCATACCTCTCAATTAGTTAGTAATTCACTAATTGTGATTAGTAAATCCTAATCATGATTAGCAATTATAATCTAATTTTAGGCTTTTAGTCCCACATACACCAAAATACAAGTTTCTCCCAAAAGGAAAACTATAACAAGAGTGCACCTCTTACCTTAATATTTTACACCTAGCTTTGATTTGCATCTCATATAATACATATGATTCATAGCCAAGTTCAAATCCTTTCCTAAAACCTTCAACAAGGTTAGTAGATGGATATCTAAATTGAATTAATAATTCATTTGTAGAGGCCATTTAATATTGTTTTTGGTATCAACCAACCCAATTTTATTTCCCTCTTAGGCCTATTCAGGCCCATGTTAGGTAATCAAAGCATATCAGTAGGCATGTTAAATTAGATGTTGCATTGTTTTCATACTAGTTAAGCATTCCTTTAAGATTTTATATTTATGTTATATTCCTAGACTTAGAGCCTTATCTATTAGGTGATAATGGTGTTATCTTTCCTTGATTAGATTTTTTATTTTCTTTGTAAATTTTTAGGTGTCAACAGTTACCCAAAGTGCATGATTTTATGTCTATAATTTGTCTGATGATCTTAAATCCTTTAAGCCATAATCAGTGCAACACTCCATCCCTCTAAAACAATATACTAACGTATTCCAATAAAATAAAATAAAATATAATTCAAATATTTTCAAGGCCATCAAAGAAGAAGTTGAGAAATTACTCAATGCACACATCATTTTTCCTATCCATCATTCAGCATGGATATCTATATTGTACCAGTTTGAAAGAAGAATGGAGAACTTTGCATCGCCATGGAATTATGGAATCTAAATCAAGATTGTATAGAATATAACTTCCCCTTTTGGGTCATGGATCATATCCTACAAATGGTTAATGTTTCAGAAATTATGTCCATCCTAGATGGAATATCTAGATACAACTAGATTTAAGTTGTCAATAAAGACTAGTTCAAGGCTACTTTCACCACTCCATGGGGCATATTTGTATATCACTGCATACCCTTGGTTAATCAATGTAGATGCTAGTTTTTATAGGTATATGGAGTTATATTTTAGGGATTTGAAGGGAAAATGCATAGTTGTGTATCTAGATGATCTCACGGTATACTCTAAAAAGAAAGAAGAACACTTATAAAACCTAGAGTAGGTCTTTAGCTATTATATAAGGCATCATATCTCTCTTAATTTTAAGAATTTAATATTTATAGTAACTAAAGGAAAAACCTTTGGTCATATTATAAGAAAAGAAGGTAAACAAATTGATCCATAAAGGGTGGAAGCCATCCAGAGATTATCTTTACCCACAAGCAAGCCAAATGTGCACTCTTTCTTTGGCAAAGTAAACTTCTCAAGAATATTTTTTCCATAATTCATTTATATTAAAATTGAAACCATCCATATGCTGAAACCCAAAGAATATTTCAATTAGAGTAAAGAAGGGAGAGAGAATTTTAAGTCTATCAAAAGTGCTATTACAAAACCACCCACTTTGGTTTGCCCAAATTTCAATAAATTTTTCATTATGTATTGTTATGCTTTGGAACATACTATTTTATCTATCCTTGTGCAAGAAAATGATGATAAAATTTAGACACCCATTGTATTCATAAGTGCTCCTCTGAAGGCACATGAGCTTAAATATTGAAAACATGAGAATCATGCCTATTTTGTAGTTAGATATTTGAAGAATTTCATGTTTTACCTCTTGAATTCTCATATTATTTCCATAGTCCCTAGCCCAGATGTTAAATCTATTTTGACGTAGAAAGACCCAGGTACAAAAAGAGAAACTAGGTGTTAAAAGTGTGAGATTATGACCTTAACATTAAACCCTATGAATGGATATGAGGTAATAGCTTATGTGAACTCCTTGCTCAAGAAGAATGAGAATATTATCCCAACTGTTATGAGTGCATGATCAAGGATATCCTTCTCCTTCTCTTTGTATGCACCACCAACCCTTGGTATTTAGACATAGTATACTTTCTAACCTTTGGTGACTACTGACTACCTTGCAGGCCTATATTATAAGAAAAGGTATACTCTCCATCTCAAAACAATGAAATGTGTCATTTGGTAGAATTTATTATATAAGAAAGGACTGGATGGTACTTTCCTAAGGTGTATTGAGGAAGAAAAACATAAGAAAATCTTCAAATAATATCACAATCAAGTGTGCGGAGCCCATTTAATAGAAATGGTAACAACCCACAAAATTTTGAGAGGTGGCTATTATTGGCCCACCCTCTTCCAAGATTCACACAAATGGGTGGAGAAATGTGATCTATGCTAGCAATTTTTATGGAAACTAAGGATTGTTGCTCTACATCTCAAACCCTTGATCATTGAAGAACCCTTATTGTAGTGGGGTTTGGATTTCATTGGTGTATTGAACCCGTACTCTAGTGCAAGCCATATGTATGTCCTCACTTCTACAGATTACTTCACAAAGTGGGTAGAGGCTATTCCAACTAATCATGAAAACTATAAAATAGTATGTAACTTCTTAAAGGATAACATCATTGTCATGTTTGAAGTACCAAACATAAAATTAATAGATAACACTACTTATTTCTCTTCTGATGAGTTGATGGATTTTTTTATAACCATAGTATTTCACTATCTCATGTGTTGAGTATTATCCTTAAGACAATGGCTAGGTGGAGTCAAGCAAACAAAATATATTGTCACTAGTGTTAGGAAACAATTGGATGCTAATCAAAGGGATTGGCATAAGAAAGTATATGATGCATTGTGAGATGATTGGATAACTCCCTAGAGGTTTATTGGAACCTCTCCTTTCCAACTGGCATATGGAATTGAATCTCAAATACCAATTTCTCTAGAGTTACCCTCCTTACAACTGGTGAAGGCAGTCGAAAACTAAGAGTACTCATATGCTCTTGATAATAGAATTTGTTACTTAGAGAAATTATTTGAAGACAGACAGGTAGAAGTGGAGATACTAAGAAGACACCAATCAAAGGTAAAAAGGATCTTTGATCAAAAGACACAAGATATAATGTTTTAGTTTGGATACCTTGTCCTCCTATGGGAAAAAAGAGAGATCCTAAAGGAATCCACAAATTTTTTGACTCTTCTTGGCTTGGCCCCTTCAATATCATGAACTTCTATGGAAAATACATACTATCTTGTTTAACTTAACAGGACCCCATTGTAGTTTCCTCTCAGTGGAAAAAATATGAAGCTCTACAAGTAGTGAGGCTGGGTTTCCCCAACCATGTACCATATGTGATTTAGGATGTTTTATCATAGTTTCCCCTTCTCTTGTGTGTTTCCATTCCACTCTTGATGTGTTTCTCTTTCCGTTTGGTGTGTTTTTTTTTTGTTTTTTTACCTTGTGTGTGTATGTTGTTTGTGTTATTCAATGAATAAATGACTCTATTTCAAATTTATTAAATCCCTAGTTTTCTTACCCATGATTTTTGAGGTTCTTCATTACCCCAAGCTAGAGCTAGCTGTTATCATGCCAAATGTCCAACATGAAGAATTGAATTATTTTCATGTGACAACCAGGCCCCCACTTGAAAAATCCTCTCTTGATCACTGTAAACCCTTCCTCTATCCATATTTCCAATAGTTGCATCCTCATTCTTGCTAGTAATAACATTGTAATAATATTTTCAAGTGTCTTTCACGTATAGGTATGTTTTCCTAAAGTGATTTTAAAAGTCACTAAGATTCAAGGAAGAATGACTTCCCCGGAGGCCTTGAAAGGGCCATTTTTAGCCATTTTACAAAATGTGGATATCCTTCAAAATTTAAAAGGCAAGATTCAAGCAGTCTCATAGTTCCATAGGATATTTATGAATGTAACAAAGGTAGTTTAGGAAAAAATTGTGGAGATATTGATCCTCAGAACCAAACAAGTAAAATAGGTTCATTCTAGTGGTGTAGTGATTAAGGCTCCTTGTGAAAATAAATCAATGGTTTATAGACATTTTTAAAGTCATGGGAAAATCCTAATGATTTGGTTGTGTTTACATCCTCTTGATGAGGCTCAGAGTCTAGGATTTAGTCAAATTTGGCATGTTTAGGGGCATTTTGGGTAAAATCAAATAATTGAGGAATAGGTGGAACAGTTCCTCTATTCCACATGTTCCCCACCAAATTACCTTGACCAAAATGGGCTAATAAGTCAGAAAAATCAAGTTATACTGGTACAGAGGTAAATTTTATTATTTTCTATCAATTCCCCGACCTCTTATAAAATCTAAAAAGGAAATAAGAGATAAAGTAAAATGTAAGAGTGATTAAGTCGGTCACTTTGGGAACATTGGGAACAATTCCCATATTCCATCAGTACCCTTCTTCCCCATCTTACCTGATAGTCTGAATCAAGTGAAAGGGATAATAGTCATAAAAATCATCCATACGAGGAACAAGTGGAACAATTCCACCATTCCACTTATTCCCCGATTACCCACAATCACCACCGTAAGGAGTTGGTGTCATGGTCAGTTCAGTTAGTCTACCATGGAATAAAGGGAACTATTCCATTCTTACCTCTATTCCCCAAATTTTTTCCCCATCAAAAATACAAATACAAAATGTAATTCATTTTTTGAAGGCCTAATATGAATGTTCCAATATTCCTCCAATTCTTCACCAAGCTGCCTGGACCAACTGATTTACAAATTTTCTCAATAACTCTTAGATTTCCACCAAGAATATGAATATGAAGGGTCATAAACTCATGTCTTGGAATTTATAGGTGTATTTGTTCAAAAATTAAATGTATTAACTCATTTTTAGGAGATGTAAGGTCATAAGTGACAAGAAAGTGAAAGGAAGGTAAAGAGCCATGTTACAAATCTATAAATTGTAATGCCTTCTCTATTCTAAAGGGTTGGAAATTGTAAATTGTTCTAAGTTGTTTTATTTCACTACTATATCAAACAATAAAAATTTAATTTCATCAATTTATTTTTCTATGTTCCTCTACCCTCTCTACTCTCTAACTTTTCAAACATTATGATCTTGTACAACCAAGAAAGAAATTTTGTGTCTCCAATATTTTGGTCTTGTTTTTTATTGCATTCATGTGTTCTTATAATTGAACATGGACTTACTCTGGCTAATTTGTGTGAACTTTGTAATCCTACTCACAACATTAACCCTTTCTCCCTATTTCTCCTACTCCCCTTTACCTCTCCTCAAATTAAATTCCCTCTTGTACATTGTATAGGCATTATTCCATAGGTTTAGTGGAGAATTACTTTGTGATCCTTGACCTAAAATGAACCCCATAATTTTAGGTAGTTTACATTTAATAATGGTATCCTCCCCATAACCAATAAGGAGGGGCTTAGCCCAATGACCATTTGTAAAAACCAATAATTTACACTGTAAAAATTTGTCTCACCAAACGTTCTTATTACCTGATCCTCTTTATTTATTCACATCATCTATCATTACTACAAACCAATTTTTTCTTACACATTTACCTCGCCAGCCTCCTCCACATCACATTAATGTTTCATATCATTTTTATTTTCTCCCACATTCTCGTGTATTTTACTTAAATTCTTGCATACCCCTTCATATTCCATGTTATCATCATCTCATCACACCCACTCATCACAAGACCACACCGTTGGTTCTCATGCTTCCTTCAAACAACCATATGTTCTCACCTCCTTATCCACCTAGAATAATCACTAAAACTTTGCTTCATCCACCCAAAATTATCACACATTTACCAAACTTGACATATTTCTTGTTTGCTTCATACCCACACTCACATCCTGCACACACCACCATTTTATGGCTTATATTTTCCATAATTTATTCAATCTTCATCCACCTCATACAATCCAATTCAATTATCTACCTCATCTCTCACTTGCTTCTCTACATCATGTTTTTATCTCATCTAGTCCCTACATAGACTAGGAAGACTCTCATTTGTCTTCACTACCACATTTTGTGTGCTTCATACATTCTAATTATCTTCATTTAGCCTATATTTGAAACACATATTGATTCTCTACACATCCTACACTATCAACATTAACACACACACCTCCACAGAGCTAAACATCTTTCAAAATCCAAAAATTCTATATATCCCAAAAATATAATAAATAATGCTTGCTGGTGGATGTTCTTTCACATTTTCTCCATTCATTCATATTTCATTCCAATTATCATTTCAATACTACTACACACTTCACTTATAATCCATTTACATTCCACGTCTTGGTTTATTTCATAACTTTTGGTGAACTCTTGATTATCTCAAGTTGTCATGTTTTATTAGTGAAATAGTCTCTACTATAGTTACTTGCACTGGATCTCTCGCCACTTGGTGAATCAAGAATGAATTTCCTCCTAGAGATCCATCCATTCTTACACACTTAACAACTTTTGTGAAATTCCTATGACATTACTTACTGAAAATTTTCATTTTCATCTCCATAATCACTTCCACTCCCTCCATTAAGCCACTACTGATTCTAGACCCCTTTAAAAACTATGAGAGATGAACATCATGTCAACAAAAATTCAAAAGAAAAATTCACAATTCAAAAAAATGAAAAAATGTCAATATCAACCTTATTTCCAATATCTCTACCATGATTATGCACATTTGGCTGGTAGTAGAGAAATGTTGTGACTAGAATAAATTGTATCTCCATATAGGCTATAGACGTTTAGATGGTAGGGGAGAAATTCACAACTTACAATTTTCTTCCATTCCATCTATCACCAATCACATGTTTTAATCACACCTACACATTTTCTCATGTTTTCACTCATTGTTTTATAGGTCTTCACTTCAAGTAATAATTAAATTTCACGTGCACACACAAGATCTCAATGAGACACTGGGATATTATGTCACTAGATGATGTTTATACCTTGTTCAAGATCATATTTTAGATAATATATTGTCTCATGACTCATTCCTTCTCACTCATCATGTGTTCACCAAAACTCTTATTGAAGACCATGTTCATGCACCTAAACACCTCTTGCACACCATTATTGTAACCATGTCACTTTCATACTTACATTCCAGGTCTCATTTGAAATGAGTATCTATGGGAATCCATTGCATTCTACACACTTTTGCATAACCACCACTTTTTATTTCATTTACCTTGTAATCATTTCTCATCACTTTAGGCTAGGGAAACACTATTGTTTCTTTCGCTCATCATGCCTTTGTCAATGTTCATTTTCTATCATTATAAATTACCACATTTCATCTTACGTTATGTTGGGGGTAACCTGGAAGCCTCAAAAACTATCACTTAAGAGGGATATCATATAAAAACCCTTCTTATCAATCTTATGGCATCTAATCATCTAGCATCTTACTCAATTGACTCAATAGTCTTCACCTTACAAAATCAACCTATCGATCCCTTCACAAAATCTAGATGAAGTGACCCATCAGTCACATTTCCCAGTTCACAACATCCAATCAACCATCTAATCCTACAACTATGGAAACCATTTTCAAAGTGTTAGATGACCCTTATTGTGTCTTCCATTTTTTCCCTACATCCTTCCTACTGTAAAACGCAACCCAAAAAGGGGGAAAATGTAAACACTAGAAAACACACCTTGTGCATAAGGTCTCATATTCAAAATAGAAAAAAACATTATAAAGAAAAATAATCCTAATTAAATAAAATAATCCCACAAAATAAATTAAAAATATAAAACCCCACTAAAAATATAATAAAAGAGACCTCATCACTCATTTACTAACCCTGACCCACTCATATTGATTTTTTTCCATCCCACCTACCCATTTATATGCCCAATCCACTATGGACCCTTATAATCTCACCCATCTATAAACATTACACCCATATTTTTCACAAACTTCTATGCACTCAAAATCTATAAAACATCACTCACCCCATAATTTCAACCTTTTGACTCTTTGTGCACTTGAGCCCATACGTGAGTTTTTTCTTCTTTTCTCGTATATTTTAGTATTATAAGTTTTAGACAGGTGAAGGTAGATCACAAAGGATATGTGCAACTCATGACATCGCTATTTTGGATATATTTCAGTTTAGGTTCCTGTCATGTCTATGAATGGTCTACAACCTCTATGTGACTTTTGGTTAATCATAGTCCTTACTGGGTTGCAACTAAGTTAGGTATACCATTCATTGTTATGCATTATTTTGTCAATTTTCTACAATAAAATTTATTTAATCTCCTTAAATAGTTAAGGATCTAACTGAGGTAGGTTCCCTAACCACAAAAAAATAATTAACATTTTTCTAAGTGTGTTTATGTGTTGATCATATATTCCGATCAACAAGTTTACCCACTTTATTCATTAAAAGAACCTGATGATTGTCGGAAATCCTCTTCATTAATAATGTCAATCTAAGGGTGGTGTCTGATGGTTGCATGTAATAGGATAAGTATATCTTTGGAAAAAAACTACTTCAAACACAATCCAAACTTACATAAATTAAAACGCACGCTTGCAGAAATGAAAGAGCACACTTGCAGAAATCAAAATCAAACTTGCATGAAATAAATCACACTTACATAAAAGAAATTGTTGAATTGAAAATAAATGAAAAAATAAATAAGACATCTGCAGGTTCACAAAAGAAATTGTACAAAAAGAAAGATTATATGACATAAAATCAAAAATTCACAACAAAAAGGAAAATTACAAAATAAAGAAATTAACATAAAATATTGATCCATATTCCTTGGAATGAGTGGTCAGCTCATTCCTTGGAAGAGGACTTAATTCATACTGGCAAACTTTAATTCAAAATCTGCAGAATAATTTTACTCAGAATATTGGAGAGAAAGAATAAATTTTCATTGATTGGTAAAAGATTCCATGCAAGAGTGTGGAAGGATGCATTTATAGTTCTTACATTTAACCAAATCCTCTTTTGGTGGAATATAATTTGATCTTCTCTTTATTAGAATTTAATTACTCCACACATTAAAAACTAACTACCTATTCTTGGGCATATTTATACAAAGCGATAAATCCTAAAAAAACTTAACTACAATAGTCCACTTATCACATAGAATGTTTCTACAACTCATCCCTTAAATCTAGGAACACAAAGTGGGAGATTAATTATTCAACATTCCTAATAACTCATCCCTTTTAATTTAGGAACACAAAGTGGGAGAGTAATTAATTGAAATTCCTAATATTATTCCACTATTTTCTCATCCTTGAAACATGGAGAGAAAATGGAGGAATATTAAGTCCATGAATTTGAATTCTTCTTGGAATACCACATGCATGCATGACTTTGAATTTCCACATGTTTGGATTTGTATTCTTGGTTGATGATGTGGAAGTAAAGATTGGGCTGAATAGTTCGGTGCTCCTTTACATTACTTTGGAACAAACCAACATGATTTCACTAGTTGGGTGTTTTGGTAGTTGCGTGAAGAATTTTTGTAGTTAAAAATATAGCAGCAATCTATGAACAATTGGGCCTTTCAGGAGCTGTGTGAAGACTTTCGGTAGCTGCAATCTATGAACTTTGAGTAGAGTTACTGATGACATGTTTCTACACACTATTACATTCCAACTTTAGAAGAAATATCATGAAGTAAAAACAATTAGATTGTAAATAGATTTATAAAGAGATGATAAGATAAATCCTATATTTTACCTTAAATACGTTATTCGTTATTAAAACTACACCTAAATTCACTTGAAATCTTGATTTTAAGAGAGAATAAGAGTGTTATTTGGTGATATAATAAGACATATTTTGTTCTCATCATTTTCCCCACACTTAACTTCTTGTATGCCCTCATGCAAGCTACTAATCTTCCTGTAGAATCTAATTTGGTCAATACCTCTACATCTTTCAAATTGTCTTCTCATTTTTTCATGATAGCAGCAAACTAAGATTTTAGAAGTAAAATTTTTACTTCTTTCTTCTTCACGCTCTCATGAAGTTTTTCTTAGATAATTTTGAGAAGTTTTTCCCCACACTTAGCTCTTTTTTTTCTCATGCATTCTTCAAAATATTTTTAAGAGAGTGAGTCTTCCCCACACTTAGCTTTGTGCATGCCCTCATGCAAAAAAAAAATTAATTGAGAAACGTATAGATCCTGATTGTTGTAAACTGGAAAGATGTGATCTACATCATTTTCTTTATTACTTGACTTGATAAGCACATGTAGATCTTGCCAAATTTCTCTTTTTTTTTAGGATTTCAAGAAGTGAATCTATTTGTAATTTAAACAACAAATAACAATATTCAAGAATAGAAAAATAGAAGTTACCATACCATACTCAATAGTTATCCTTTTTTTCATCATGTTGTATAACTTTGATTTCCATTTGCATCTCAACGAAAAATATAGATATGAAGTCAAGGCCTCTGCAACATAGAACTTTTCAGTAGAAAATAATTTCATCAACCGATTCAGCATAAGAGAAGTAGTCATATGGATCCAAGAAAGACTTTGAAGTTCAATTGTTTTTTTTGGGAAAAGAATTCATTTGTTGGTTTTCAATGTTTCCCCTTTGTTTTTTTTGTTTTTTTAGTAATTGGTTAGCCAGTAAACTAGTTTTCTAACCAATCACTATCCTTTTGATAAATTCCAACATGATGGACAATCAAGAAGCAATCTTCGAAAGTTTCTGCAACATTGAATCAGTTTAGAAAGCTGATTTATAAATCGAGAAACAATGGTAAATTGTTATGGAAAATGGAATGGTTTAGGGACTTCTTAATTTATTGGGAATGAATGGTTTATTATGATAAGATGTGGGTATGATCCCTCAAGTATAAATGGTATGTTGGAATTTCAATTTAGCATATACTGGTTGAGCCAGTATTTTTCTAAAGTTGTGAAAAGGATTAACATTGCCTAAAAAATATCAGAGGAATTTTTAGTGGTTTTAGTGGTTCGGAAAATGAGTTTTAGAAAAACTCATTACAAAATTTGAGTCAGATAGGGTAGCATGGAATTAATCATGGGTACTGATAAATGAGGATTAGTATTAGAAGAAGAATTGGATGCAGCATAAGAGATTTTTGTAAAGAAAAAAAAAGCCTTCATCATGTTATTTTTTTAGCAACGTGCATTCAAACTGTGATATCTTGATCGTTTCTCAACAAAAAATGAGGTGATTCAAAAATATCCGGAAAGCTCAGATCGTATAGCACAAGATCCATAGAAAATTTTTGAGCTATCTTTTTGTGAGCTATCTGAGAGAAGTTTGCATCAGAAAACACTGTCTATCAAAATAGTCTTCAACATGTTATTATTTTTTAGTAGTCATGCATTCAAACTGTGCAGTATCTTGGTCGTTTATCAACAAAAATAAGCAATTCAAAATTATATGGAAAGATAATATCATGTAAAACAATGACCCATAAATTTTTTGATCTATTTCTTTGCGAGTTACGAGCAGTTTGAATTTGTCAAATGCTGATATTTTTCACATAAAAAACTCCTTATCAGCTAAATATTTTTCTTTCACCTCCTCTGCAATGCCCCGTTTCTTTATGCATCTGTCCTCCCAATATTTTTACATAAATATTCCATAGAAATATTTATCTCTGCTAATCTACATAGATTTTTATTTATTTTTGGCATTTCTTGCATGCATGAACTATTATGTAATCTTTACAAAAGTAACAATACATGCAAACAAGATATATTTGACAATAGGAAAACCTCATTGCATGAAAATAATAAACATGAAGTGATATTTCCATTTTATTGGGGGGCTAATTTTGTAAATCTCCAGTAGGTTTCTAATCTAATTGCAAAAATACAATTTAATCTATGTGCAGAAATGGAAATATTACATCTACTTTGCAAAAATAAAGTTTACAGAAACTACCACCAAATACTTGCCTATCACAAAATTTTCTAAAAGGTATTACACTGTCACTAGAATATTCTTGTAGAAAAAATTAATGAGTGTTGTCAATCCTCTTCATGAATAATGTCAATCCAGGGTTGGTATCCCAATGGTTGTATGCAATAGGACAAAGAGATCTTTGTAAAACAACTCCGTTCAAACATAATCAAAACCTTGTATAAATTAAAAGGCACACTTACAAAAATGAAAGAACACACTTGCAGAAATCAAAATCAAACTTGCATAAAAGAAATTGTTGAATTGAAAAATAATGACAACATAAATAAGACAGCTACAGGTTAATAAAAGAAATTGTACAAAAATGAAATATTACATGACATAAAATGATAAATTCATTACAAGAAGGAAAATTACAGTATAAATAAATGAACATAAAACATTGATCCATCCTCCTTAGAATGAGTGGTCAGCTCATTCCTTGGAAGAGGATTTAAATCATGCTTCCAAGACTCTTAATTCAAAACCAACATAACATTTTTACTGAGAATATTGGAGAGAAAGAACAAATTTTCCATTGCTTGGTAAAATATTCCATACAAGAGTGTGGAAGGTTGCATTTATAGTTTCATGGATCCAACCAACTCCTCTTTTTGGGGAATATAATATGATCTTCTCTTATTACCTGATCTATTTAGTCCACACACCAAGAACTAATTACCTTTTCTTCAGGTGGATTTATTCAAAGCAATAAATCCTAAACAAACTTAACTACAACAGTCTAATTATCGTGGAGAATATTTCTACAACTCATTTACCTTGAATCTAGGAACACAAAGTGGGAGAGTACTTATTCAGCATTCCTAATACTATTCCACTATTTTCCCATCCTTGAAACATGGAGAGAAAATGGGAGGAGTGTTAAGTCCATGAATTTGAATTCTTATTGGAACACCACATGCATGCATGAATTTAGATTACCACATGTTTGGATTTGTATTCTTGGTTGATGTCATGGAAGAAAAGAGTGGGCTGAATAGCTCAGTGCTCGCTTTACATTACTTTGGAATAAACCAAAAGAATTTGCAATAATTGGGCGTTTCCGTAGCTACACAAATAATTTGGTTAGCTGAAATCTAGCAACAATCTACGAACAGTTGGGTCTTTTCAGTAGTTGTGTGAAGAATTTTGGTAGATGCAATCTATGAACTTGGAGTAGAGTTTTTTATGATCATATTTTCTACACACTATTGCATTCCAACTTTAGAATAAATATCAAGAAATAACAACAATTAGATTACAAATATATTTCTAAAGATATGATAAGATAAATCCTACATTCTACCTTAAATATGTTATCTGCTATTAAAACTAAATCTAAATTCACTTGAAAGCTTGATTTTAAAAGAGAGAATAAGAGTGTTATTTGGTGATATAATGAGACATATTTTAGTCTTATCAAAACCCTTGAATGTCCTTCTCTTATCAATTGTAGCATAAACCCATTTATTTAGTAGCATTGATTTGGATATTTTTATATCGAGTAACACATCTTTTAGTTCATCCAAATCTAGGGCATGACAATTTTAACTTGAATGAACGAGTGAGTTAAGTTATAAATTGGTTTTATAATTACTTTTTGGGATGTGCCTATAAAAGGCTTGATCACTATTGTAAATGGTTTGGTCATTTTATCTCTTTTCCTCTGAATTGGGAATAAACTACTCTAAATTTATGTGTATCTATTTTGACTCAATTCCATGAAATATAGAATATTAACTAGGAATGAGAATAAAATTAGTGTTCATATCATCTTCTGATTATGAACTTTGTTTATTATTCATGATCAAATGCATATCTTTAATGTGTATTCATCATGTGGTATGCATTGATATGTAGATTTTATGCTTCCCATTCCTATTTACAATTTTTATGTCATATCCATACAATCCATTAACCCCATATACTTTTGCTTCTGATTAATTCCTATTCTCTTTGTTTTTGATGTTAAGTTTTATCTTCCATGTAAAAGAGAAGTTTTAGTTTATGTTTCCTTGGAGTTATCTAAGAAGATCTCTATGTTTCTTTTCGACTTCAGGGTTTCCCTCCTTCCCCCTCTTTTCTCTCCATTCTCACCTCTTTCTCCTTCATAGTTTTTTCTCATTTATTCTTTCTCATTAAAATCACCGAAAACCAAAATACCCCATCATATGAAAGGAACCACCCCTCTCAAAAGTAGAAGAAATTCACCTTGTCAATAACTGATTTTCCCTAACTGTTGCAGATTTTATACCACCTCCATTGGGCCATTCCCAAAAATATGAAGTGACAAAAAATCTTCCCAAAAACTTGTAATGCAATATAACACTTGCATATTATATATCAATCAATTAGTAATAATTGATTTTGAAAATTTATCTTTTAAATCATTGATGCTCAAAATAATGAAATTAGTTACGTTAGGTAAGTTTTTATCTCCACAATATCATCTACAGAGGAATCTCCACCTAGTTCCCCATTCTTTCTTGTTTATGGGGGTAATGTCTCTCTCATGTCCTCCTCTAGGTGGAACCCCACATATTTTACCTCCTGATATCATGGGGAAAATAATAGTACCCATCAATTCTTTTCCCACCACTAGGTATATCTTGTTGTGCAACCAAAATAATCCATGTCTCCATCTCAATTGGTGGGTTCACCTCATTTTTGGGTAGGGTAAATAGATCAACCATGGTCATTCATAGTATATACGTACATCTTAATGTTGTTTGAGTGTGGAGCTTAATTTTTTCACAGAAATCTTATTTTTACATGTTGCTGGATTTGAAAGTGACCGACATCAGTAAGGAAGTGACTGACATCAGTTAGAAAGTGACCGAGATCATCCAGGAATTGAAAATACATCAGTCAATTATCAACCAACATGGATCAGGAAGTGGCCAACAATCGGTCAGGCAGTAACTAGCATCGGTCGACCTGTGCGATAGTTCTTTTTTTGCTGAGAATTAGAATAAATATTTTACTTTAAATATGATTTCTTGATTCTAAAAGCATAGTTATTTTCCCAAAATAGATATATATGCATGTATGCATTGTATGAGGGTATGAGAGAAGAAAAAATAGTAATTGTTTATATATTATTTTTTCTTGGTGAGCAAGAAAAAGTAGCTGAGTGAGGGAAAAAATATTGAACATCCTGTGAGGTGTTGGAAGACAGCAGATCTTCATTGTATTTCCTCTGTAAAGCACCGAATAATAAGATTGAAGGTTTGTTTTGTAGATGTAGCCCACAATGGGTGAACCACGTTAAATCTGGTGTTATCTTTCTCTTTATTATTTCATCTTCTGATTAATTTTTGCATTCATTACTTGTAGGCTTTATCTAATTTTAGATCTCTGCAACATTTTTATATGGTTAAACCAAAACAATTGGTATCAGAGCTTTTGTTTGGAGGTTTTGTGTGTTGACAAGATTTACTCGCAAAGAGTTTTCTATGATTGAGTGGGAGCATAACAATGGCAGAAGATAGTAAATACCAAGTATAGAAATTTGATGATTATAATTATCAACTATGGAAGATGCAGGTGGAGGATTATTTGTATCATAAGTATCTATTGTTACCGTTTGGATGAGCATGCACAGCTAGTCACAATGACTAATGAATAATATAAGGTTCTTGATAGTAAGGCTATGGGATCTATAAGATTGAGCTTGGCAACATCGGTGAATTTAAATTTTACAGATGAAAAAACCATGGTAGAGTTGACGAAATCTTTAGAAAAATTGTATAAAACTCCTAGTTCTTCAACTAAGGTTTATTTGATGAAAAAAATATTTAATTCTAAGATAGAGGAAGGTGGATCTGTATCTAATCATTTGAACAATTTCCAGTCTATTGTAAATCAATTAAAATTGGTAGAAATTTTGTTTGATGATGAAGTGAAAGTAGGTTTTATTCTTATGATTTTTTGCCGGATAGTTGGGATAACTTGGTAATAGATGTTAGTAATAGAACGTATGCTTCTAAAGGTTTGAAATTTGATGATGTGTTTAGTGTAATCCTTAATGAAGAAATACACATGAAAAGCTCAAGAGAAGCATCATCTGGAAATGCTTTAAATGTAGAAAGAAGGGGAAGATCTAAGGAGAGATCATCAAAGAGCAAGAAGAATGGGAGATCAAATTCAAGAAATGGCAAATCTAGATCCAAGTACAAATATTTACTTTGTTGGAATTGTTGAAAAATAGGACACATAAAGGAGGAGTGTTGGTCCAAGGGAAAACAAAGAGAATACATCATAAAAAGGTAAAGAAAAAAATGTAAAGAGGAAAATGTTGCAAGTCAGGGTATAGAAAGATGCCCTTATTCTCTCCTTGGATAATAAATTAGAATCTTGGGTTTTAGATTCTGGAGCTTCTTTCCATGCTACCCCTAATAAGGTTGATTTCAGAAATGATGTTCAGGGTGATTTTGGACAAGTTTATTTAGGAGATTATGAGCCATGCAATATTACTGGTAAAGGTAATGTTCATCTAAAGTTACATAATGGAAATCCATGGGTATTGAGAGATGTGAGACATGTGCCAAGCCTTAAGAGAAATTTAATATCTATAGGGTAACTAGGTGAATCTGGATGTGTTGGTTACATTCACAGTCAATTCTTGGAAGGTTACCTAGGGATATATTTTTGTGGCAAGAGGTAAGAAGGTAGGAAATTTATATTTGTCTACATGTGTTACTAATTCTTTTTCTATGCTATCTACTACAGATTCAGAGGTAACCATGTGGCATAATCAGCTAGGCCATATGAGTGAAAAAGAAATGTAGATCCTAAAGGCTAATGGTAAGTTATCATATTTGAAACAATTAGATCTTGAATTTTGTGAGCATTGCATATTTGGATAGCAAAAGAGAATGATATTTATTAAGGTTGGGGTGAACAAAGAAGGAGCAGAAATTGAAGCTTGTACACTTATATGTGTGGGGACCAGCTTAGGTAGCTTTTATTGGAGGATCCCAGTATTATGTGACTTTCGTTGATGATGCCACAAGGAATGTATGTATTTATTGTATTAAGAGTAAATATGATGTTTTTGATAGTTTTAAAAAGGTGGAAAGTGTTTGTGCAAAATGAAACAAACTTAAACTTAAAGTGTCTTAGATATGAAAATGGTGGTGAGTAGTGTAGCAACACTTTCAATGATTTTTCTTTAGTGAATAGAATACAAAGAGAAAGAACAGTTCCTAGAACTCCACGGGAGAATAGAGTTGTAGAAAGAATGACCACAACAATCATTGAATGTGCTAGAAGCATGAGGATACATGTCAGTTTGCCTTTGAAGTTTTGGGTAGAAATAGTGGATACAACAATGTACTTGATCAACCATGGGCCTTTAACAGTACTGGATGGTGGAATACCAGAAGAAGATTGGTCTAGAAAAGAGGTAGATTTTTCTTTTCTTAAATTTTAATGCTCAGAAGCTTTTGTGCATGTTGATAGGGAAAATAGGAAGAAGTTGGATGTTAAATCTAAGAGATGTACTTTAATTGGTTATGGCTCTGGTGATTTCGGATATCATTTTTTGGATTTAGAAGATTCTAAGATTGTTAGGAGTCGTGACGTTGATTAGAATGAAAAAAAGAATGTACATGGATCAGATTTTAGTGCCTAAACATGAACATGTTGATGATATTCTGAAGGAAAATCAAATTTTGGATCTAAAACAGACATCCACAGACACTGGTATTAGTTCTATAGAATCCAATGTCGGTCAAGCTAACTAGTATTGGTATACAAAATCGGGTTCAAAACAGAATACTACTAGAACCGATGTTAATACTCCTCAAATCGATGGCAAATGAGGTAACCACAGGTCGGTCAGTAGACAGAGGAACCGTGATCAGTTATAGAACTGCATGTTGGTATTAGGAGACCAGTGTTGGTCACTAATAGAGATTGACAAGAATGTGCAATAGGCACATAATGAGCCCTAGACACCCCAAATCTCAGTGATAAGGTCACAAAGAGTAAGTAGACCTCCAAATTTATTTTCACCTTCCTTTTCTTATTTATTATTGATTGATATTGGTGAACCAGAAAGTTTTGAAGAAGCAATAAAGGTATATACCCATGTGCAGTGGAAGTATGACATGGATGAGGTGATGGACTCCTTGGAACAAAATCATACATGGGATTTGGTCAAGTTTCCAGTAGGTAAGAAAACACTACAGAACAAATGGGTTTACAGGATCAAGGAAGAAGATGGTGGACTGAAAAGATATAAGGCAAGGCTTTTGGTAAAGGTATTTTTCATAGAAAGAAGGTATTGACTTTGATGATATTTTTTCTCATGTAGTTAAGATGAATTCTATTCGTATTGTTCTAAGTTTGGTTTGCAATAGAAGATATGCATTTAGAACAGCTTGATGTTAAGATGGATTTTTCTTCATGGTGATTCAGAGGAAGTGATTTATATGAAGCATTCACTTAGCTATGAAGTCAAGGGGTAAGGATAAACTTGTGTGTAGATTGAAAAAAATCCTATATGGGCTTAAGCAAGCTCTAAGGCAATGGTATTTTAGATTTGACAGTTTTATGCATGAGCATGATTATATGAGATGTGAATCTGACCATTGTTTTTGTTTTAAGAAGTTTGAAAATGGGAGCTATGTTATTTTTTTATTGTATGTGGATGATATGTTGATTGCAGGATCTAGTATGCAAGACATTGGTAAACTTAAAGAAATGATATCTCACACATTTGCAATTAAGGATTTGAGAGCTGTAAAGAAAATCCTTGGCATGTAAATTCACCAGAGAAAAAAAAATAAGAAGTTGTATTTGTCTCAGGAGGCTTATATCAATAAGGTGTTGGAAAGGTTTAACATGCAAGATTCAAAACATGCTAGTACACCTATGACTGGGCATTTGAAATTGAGAAAATATGAGTGTCCTTCATCACATGAGGATGTTGAGTACATGGCACCTGTTCCCTGTGCTTTAGCAGTAGGAAGTCTTATGTATGTCATGGTTTGTACTAGACCAGACATTGCATAGGTAGTGGGAGTTGTGAGTAGGTTTATTATTAATCCAAGTAAAGAACATTGGAAAGAAGTCAAATGTATTCTCAGGTATTTGAGAGGGACGTCCAGCATGGATTTATGCTATGGAGGCTGAGATACTTCTTTACACAAATATGTTGATTCAGATATGGCTAGATATTTGGATGGTAGGAGGAGCACCACTAGATATGTTTTCATAGTAGGTGGAACAAACATTAGGTGGATTTTGAGATTACAAAAGGTTATGGATTTTTTTACTGCAAAGGAAAAGTATGTTGCAGCTACAAAATCTAGTAAGGAGATGATACGGATGAGTAGGTTCATGGAAGAGTTAGGTAAGAAGCAAAAGGATTACAGATTATATAGTGATATTCAGAGTGCGATCCATCTGGAAAATAACTTAGCATTTCATTCAAGAATGAAATGCATTTAGTTGAGGTATCACTTCATATGACTAGGTGTTGGAGGATGGGTAACTGAAGTTAGAGAAAAACCATATGGATGAGAACCCTACAGATATGCGAATGAAGCCATTGGTAAGGGAGAAGTTGGAGATTCACTCCACTTTTTTTGGTCTTCATGTTTGAGACTTGAAGAGGAAGAAATGGGCTAAGGAAAAGGATCTAAGGATGGTGATGTACAACACAGTGCACCAATTGATCTCCAAGTTGGAGATTCTTGAGTGTGGAGCTTAATTGCTTCACAGAAAGCTTGTTTTTACATGTTGTTAGATTTGACAGTGACCGGCATCGGTCAAAAAGTGACTGAAATCAATCATTTATCAACATGGATCACAAAGTTACCAGCATCAGTCAGGCAGTAACCGACATCGGTCGACCTGTGCGACGGTGCTTTGTTTTTTGTCCAAGAATTAGAATAAATATTTTTATTTAAAAATGATTTCTTGATTGTAAAATCATAGTTGGTTGCCCAATATGTGTGCTATTTGTATGTATGTATGTATGTACTGTATAGTATGTATGTATGTATGCATGTATGTGTGCATTGTATAAGGGTATGAGAGAAGAAAAATAACAATTGTTTGCATGTTAGTTTTCTTAGTGAGCAAGACAGAGTAGTTGAGTGAGGGAAAAATATTGAACATCTTGTGAGGTGTTAGAAGACAACAGATCTTAATTGTATTTCCTTTGTAAAGCTCTAAATAATAATATTCTTCATTTCTTGGTGGACGTAGCCCACACTAGGTGAACCCTGATAAATTTGGTGTTATCTTTCTCTTGTTTATTTTATCTTTTGGTTTATTTCCACATTCATTGCTTATATGCTTTATCTTCTTTTAGATCTGTTCAACATTGGTATATGGTTAAACCCCAATAAATTTTGCATGAAGGGACATCTTCCATGGATATGGCTATGGGGGCATATCTTTTTATAACCCAAACTAGTGAGTAACTTGATCATACTAGTACTACTCTATCATCTCAAGGAATCGGTATTCTAACCACATAGTCTTCCAAATACATCGTTGATTTAATCTAATTTAAATTAAATATAATTTTAAATTAGTAATAAATGATATCCAGGTAATTAAGTACAATAAGGCACAAGAAATAAATGTTTAACAATGTAAAACCCTAAGCAAACGAGAGAGGAAGAGGGATTATTTATTTTCGTGTAACTTGGGAATGATCATAAATGAGTATCTACTAGATTTGGCTAGAAATAGTGTCTAACATGATCAATGAGGGTTTTGAACCCTAAAAATACACATGAAAGAAGAACCCATAGGAGGACAGGAGCACCCCAAGCGCTAGTGACTGATCTAGGTGCTTGTGTCCACTCAGATGCTTAAAACCTGGTCTTTTTTGGGTCAGAAGATCTTCACTGTCAATATTATTCTCTGATCACTCTGGTTTCTCTGTTATGTCGTTGATCGTACATGTAACCTGCAAAACAAGTATCTACCTACACATGCCCACAAAGCACATCAAATCTAATAAAAAAGATGTTGAATGGGGAGACAGACTTACCTCGATGGATCACCCAAAGAGTGAACTTACCACCGAGCACTGCACTACATCTCAAACTCCATGTAGTTCTTTGTGTCTTGTGTGTGTAATGATGCCCTAGGTTTCCCTTGTGCAAGTTACACGATGATAGCAGGATAGATCTAGATTGTTCCAATTATGCAATATGTGTGTGATGGAATAGAATGAACTCCCTTCCTATGTTGTGTATCTAGAATAATGTAGCCATTTCCCCTTGTATGGATGTGCTATATGTATGCCTTTGTAGTGCTATTTTTCCTTTGTGCAAGCTTAGGTGGTGATAAGATAATGTCTTATAGTGTTTGGAACCTTTATTTTTTAGAGAAGTAACTAAGTATATATATGATTCCTTGTGTTTGAATTTGATAATTGAACAACTAAAAGGCTGACCAATAGTTTTAAAAGGTGACCAAAAGGTAAAAAGGACCAAAAAGAGTAAGAAGAAGAAAAAGAAGGGAAGGGGCGCCCAGGAGGGGAAGGAGCACCTAGGTGCTTCTCTCCTAACTAGGATGCTAGTGTCTGAGGTCATCAAAAGATAAATCATACAAGTTCTGACAGAGCTTAAAGATGTGTAAATCCAGTAAAGTGTAATAGATAAAGCAATTAAAAGGCCAAAGGGAGTTATCAACCACTAGTTTTATTTCTTAGGAATCATGTATAAATTAGTATGTTTTAGGACCTAGAAATGTACCCAAGTGCATAGATTTTGTGTCTACATTTTCCCCCCACTTTATGTTATTGAGTGAATACTTGATAGCATAAAGTAGATAGAAGATGTGTACCTTATAAACCAAAGAGGAGTGTAACCGACATAGTATTGAGTGGAAAAGTACCCATGTGAAGCATGAAGTGATCGTAATGTGAAGCATGTGAAAGCTAGGAAAGGGAGGTAGACCCTAGGGGTGAATCATGTGTGTAGTAGTGTGTTGCTATGGAGCTTGTACTTGTTAATGTGAGTTTTCTTCTTGTAAGGATGAGACCTATAAAAGAAGAGCAAAAAGAGTAGTCAAAGTCTTGTATGTGAAAATTAGAGTAATGTATGTATGGGTAAGTAAAAAGTGTGTAAAAGTAGTAGATAAGGAAAGAGTGCACCTAATGTATAAGAGAGTATAGGATAGAAAGTTGTCATGTTTACTTTGGAGATGTTGTTGGATTTGAGTGTCTTGTTGCAAAGGGTGAGGTTTTTTGGAAGATCTCATGCCAAGAGCGAGTTTTTTAGGCTATCTCATGCTAAGAGAAAGTTTTTTAGGTCGATCTCATGCCAAGATAAGAGTGTTGGGGGATAGAGAGGTATGTTTTTTCTCTCCTTCCATGATGCTTCTCAAAAGTGCCACTACAGATTAGCACGTCCTGATTTGTAACCAGTTATACCCAATTTAACTAAATTGTATCCAATTAAATGAATTATGTAACTCAAGGTAAGTGCCTGATATTCTGTAGATCCTTATTATAAACTACTAGAAATTGTGTTGAACTGAGAAACTATATATTTTTGACCCCCAAGATACAAGCACCCAGGTGGGACACAAGTTCCCATCATTCTTGTTTGCTACTAGGTGCTAGTGTCCATGCTCTGTTTTTTTGATCCAAGTAATGATTCTAGACCACTATGTAACTGTGTGCCTTTTCCAATTTTGTACTATGTTGTTTTGTTCTAGAGCTATGAGCTACTAAAAGGGTGATTTGTTCACCCAATAGATGCCCCCCCTCATTTTGGGTGTACATGTGATGAATGTAAGAGGATGCGAATCCCAAACGAGAGGACATGAAACTGATATGCATATATGATATATGGATACCTGCAGGGGGTAGGGGATGTGCATGGTAGAAACCAAGGCACATGCAAACAATGTAGGCTAAAAACAAGTATTAGTGTAAAATAGCTAACATGCAATAGAATCTAATGTAACAAACAACTTTGAAGATAAGGGGTACTGCGAAAAGTGGGTTGCATACATGGGACATCACTCACAATGTCACAAGACAATCAGGGCCGAAGCAAGCCATTAACAAACAATGATCAAGCAATGACATAGGGAATAGCCCACAAACAGAACAATTAATAAGCAAAAAGTAACAGATAACCATGGTTTTATAGAATCTTGCAAGGAAAATGCTACACATGAAACACCCTGCATTAACATGTTAGAAAGATAAGTAGTATGTCAAATCATGTATATATAAGCAACAAATAAAGTGATAGTGCCATGAAAAGTAGTAGATATTGTAATTTAATAAGACCTATGATGTGTAGAGTATGAGAGTAGCAAAGGTATATTCCCCTAAGAGCCTCAACAAGACTTGTAAAGAGCAGTGTCAAGCATCATGCATCATGTAAGAATATGTAGAAAGTCCATCCTTCACCTCAAGATACCATGTGAATGCACATGTGTGTATATAGAAAATATAATGACATACTAAGTATTCAACTAGTATAGGAACAAAAAGTGCAACATGTAAATAGTATAAGCTAACAAGAGTAAATACAACCAAGATGTGTAAATGTTGTGTGAAAGTGATGGTGTGTTACAATATGTAAGATGTGTAGATGAGAGGGGCCATGTTTCCCCCCAATGGATGTGTGTGAGATGAGGTTCATTTTTAGGAATGTTCCCTCAACAGTCAAGTATGATCCAAAGAACAAGAGTGCATCATCGGGTAATGAGTGTAAAGTATATGTGACAATGAGATTCTTGAGAAAGATAGACATGAAGCATAGAGCATGAGAGATAGACAAAGAGTAGGACAAGATGTGATAAGTGAGGTTATTTATGAATTGTTCCCTCAACAGTTAAGTATGAACCATAAAACAAGATTACATCATTGGGTGATGATGGTAGAATGTGTCTATGTACCAAAGATGTGATGGTGTTAAAAAAGGTAGACATGAAGCATAGAGCGTGAAGTGTAGTAAATAAGCTATACATAGATAATAGAGATAGAAAATAGTGATAGAGGAGGGAGAAAGTACGATGCCCCCCAAGTGTGCGAGTGATAAAAGGCTATCCAAAGATAGTGAAGAGAGAGGGCACCTTAATCTGGTATCCAAGGAGGAGAAGCCATGTGACCATGGTCTAGGACCAGTGTTGTAAGGAGAGTAAACATGTGTATGTGAGGAAGACTAATGTGGTAAAGGAGGTGGAGAACACTTATAGGAGTGGGCACCCTAGTAGGGGACTTAGGCCGAATGGGTTGACTCATGGACTGGTGAGGAACAATGGGGTCATGATGTAGGTCATGTATACAAATGGAATAGCTAGGTCCATAGGTAGATTTAGACATGAAAGGTGAAGGAGGCCTAGATGTTGTGATTGATGTTGAAATAGAGGTAAGAGTGGGCTGAGGTAATGGTGTAACGCGGTGGAATATCTTTGATGGTGATAGTTTTCTTTTTGTGAATGAACTTAAGGCATAAGTGGAGCATGGAGGGAATATCCTGGGTAGCCATGAGCCAAGGTATACCTAATACCATGACACGACCCTTGATTTCAGATGTAACGTGGAATGGTGTTAGTATGGTAAGGGACCCAAAAGTAATGGGAAGGACGACACATATATAATAATTAAGGATTGAAAATGTGATTTGAGAGGTTGGAAAGTTGATAGCTAGTAGGAGTGCCACGATGCATGCATTGGAAAGTAATGAGGGATCAACCATAGTATTATTGGCTATATGAGTACACATAAAATCATTAATATGCCACGAATCAGAAGAAAATGTAACATTGTAGTCACATGATCCAAAAATGTAATAAATAGTGGTTGCGGTATGTCAGTAGTAACAATGAGAAAATCAAGCGGCCCCCATGAAGGGGGAGACACAACATGATATACATGACTTGCAGAGGAATCAATAGTTGGCTTGTCATATTTTATAATGGGTCATTGAATATTTTAAGATTTTATTATCATTGACCATGATTTATAAGTATAGGGCTCTAGGAGCTCGATTGCATTGTTATTGATGAGATCTTAAATGATATGTTTAAGCTTAAAACAATATTAATAGAATTTCCATTGCATTGGTGATAATCATAGTGTGCATTGTCATTGTAGTTACGACCATGTGGTCAAGAAGAATCTAGATTGAGTGATGGAGTGAGAAGTAATCATATTACTTTCATATATGTTGTCGGTAATAGGAACCGAGGTGCATAAGGTAGATTAACTAAAGGTGTGTCTCGTGGATTTCAATTAGAGCTTGGCTAGTGGGAAAACATTGTTGACAGTAGCTTTAGTTGTCGGTAGGCTTAGTAGATGGTTTGAATGCTGATTTGGATTGAAACTTGTTAGAAGATGAGGAAAAAGAAGTATCATAATACTTCAATTTTCCCATAGATATTAGTTTTATTTCATGCAATTTGAGTGTGGGAAACAATTGATCAAAGGAAGGAGAAGTCTCAAAAATAACACTCTTAGAGGAGGCAAAAGACTTTGAATTAATAGATCTTGTAATTCTGAATCAGCTAGAACCTTGGTCATTTTGGTAAGGTCGTTCTTATACCACAAGACATAGTCTGCAAGATGTTCACTAGATCTTTTTTTATTTTGGATAGTTGCGCAGTAAAATATCTTAGTGTTGAAATTCATAGAAAAATGGCAAAGGAAATCATCAGATAAATCTGTAAAATATGTTACTGAATGGATAGGTAGATCATAGAACCATTGCATAGCATAAACATGTAAGCTTCAAGGAAACAATTTAGCCAATAGTGTAAGATCATCAACATAGCCAAGATAAGGATGCGAAGGTGTTCTTGAGGGTCTCCATGACCATTGAAGGTAGGAAGCTTAGGTGAGATGAAGTTAGGAGGTAACGGATAAGAGGAAAGGCGGGTGTAAAAGGGATATGAAGGAGGAGTGAGGAATTGAGAGATGGAGAGAAGGACGAAGAGGATTGTTGTAATTGGAAAATTTAGGATTGCTAACCATGTGGGTATAATGAAACTATGTCAAGAGTGCCTGAACAGGAGGAGTGTCATGTGTGATAAGTAATAGGGAGGGTAAAGTGATTTGTAGGAGTAGGTGTAGAAATGGGGATAGTAGATGTAGGTGGATGAGTGGTCACGTAGTGTGAGGAGAAAGTGTCATAATAGGAACATGAGTATCATTGGAGACAAGAGGGTTGAGCTCAGCTAACCGCATGGCCTCATCATGAGAAACAAAATAATAAGATATATAAGCCTATATGGTGTTCAGAAATATGAGCTTGGGGATCATAAAGATATTTGTTGGTAAAGGTTCATAAGTCTCTGCCATGAAAGAAGATCATAAGAATACCTTGAAATAAGGTAGCGGTTCGAGAGAATGAGTTCACCAAATGATTTAATCTAATTTGAATTAAATCTAATTTCAAATTAAAATACTATAATAAATGATATTCAGGTAATTAAGTATAGTAAGACACAATAAATAATAATTTAACAATGTAAAGCCCTCATAAAATACGAGAGGAAGAGGACTTAGTTGTTTTCGTGCATCATAGGAATGATCAGAACTAAGTATCTGTTGGATCAGGCTAGAAATAGTGTCTAACAAGATCGATGAGAATTTAGAACCCTAAAAATGCACAAGATAAAAGTTCCCATAGGAGGACAGGAGAACCCCACGCTCTAGTGACTAATTTGGGTGCTTGTGTCTGCTCAGATACTTAGAACCTGGTCTTTTTTTGGTTGGAAGATCTTTGTTGTTAGTTTCTCTTTTTCTCTAGGGTTTCTCTATTATGTCACTGTTCATACCTATAACCTACAAAATAAGTATCTACTTGCACATGTCTACAAATCACATCAAATATATAAAAAATATATAGAATAGAGAGTTAGATTGACCCCTAGAGGGTCACCCTAAGAGTGAAGTTACAACTAAGCATTGCACTACATCTCAGAATCCATGTAGTTCTTCGTGCTTATGTATGTAATGATGCCTTAGGTTTCCCTTATGAAAGTTGCATGACGATATCGGGATAGATCTTGATTGTTCCAATTATGCAAGGTGTGTGTAATGGAATAGAATGAGATCCCCTCTTATGTTGTGTATGCATAATAATGCAGCCCTTGTCCCTTGTATGGATCTGCTAGATGTATGCATTATAGTGCTATTGTAGCTTTGTGCAATCTTAGGTGGTGAAAGATAATGCTTATAGTGCTTGGACCCTTTATTTTGAGATAAGTAACTAAGTATATAAATGATTCTCTTGTTTTAAGTTCATAATTGATAACTAAAAGGCCAACCCAAAATTTTAAAAGGTGACCAAAAGGTGAAAAGGACCCTAAATAGTAAGAAGTTGATAAAGAAGGGCAGGAGCACCCATGAAGACATGAGCACCTGTTAGTGTAGGATATTCATTTTCCTTGTATTTTTTTATTTACTTGGAGCTTTCCTACACTCATGGGATATGCTTGCTTAAGTGTACCAATTATGTTGAGTTAGTTTACTAGTTGTATTGAGTTAGCTTACTAGTTGTGTGGAGTTAACTCTAGTTCTAGTATCAGTTAGTGAGAGTTATTCACCATTGATCTGGGAGGAGGTCACACATTCACCTCCTATATGTACATGAATTGCATCATTCTATCCCATGGAGCATTATATTGAGTTGGATCTATTTTTGCCTTATTGCAATTATCTCTCTTGTATTTTTGTAATTTGCGACCTTGTATGCTTGCTTTGTTTTGTCTTGGAATAATTTGCATCTCACATCATTCACCTGTGCATTCTTCGAACCAGCAGATATGCAGTGCTTCTCCAATATGATATCAAATCCAAGCTAGTATTGAGCTTATCTGATTATTATTCTGCAAGTTTATTTTCATTTGAGAACATTATTTACAAGAGATTATTATTAAAATAGTTTTGGTGTTGGATGGTTGCTTTGCTGGTTTTTTGGTCTGGTCTATGGTGCATAGAACCTGCTTGCATGCTTTTGATGTACTGTAGGCCTATGGAAGACATTTAAAAACTTGTATTAGGCACCCAAATTTGGGTATTTTCCTTCTGAGGCATCTTTAGTAGCAAGTTTTCCTCCATCCCTGTCCAAACGCCTCTCCAATTAGAGAAAAAATTCCTTTTAGTTTGGCGCCTTTAGTCTGGGCGATGCATCTGGGGTTTCAGGCATCTTTTTTCAGCATTTCCATCTTTCGCATGGCTCCTTACAACTCGTTTAGGCCTATATTGGGTGTTTTTTCACATGTCAGAGGCATTTTTTGCAAGGTTAAGGAATTTTTTGGCTTGCTAAGGGCTTTTTTTTTATTAAAGGGTGTTTCAAACCTATAACAAAGTTTTAGCTGCTGGAAGAATTGAAAAAACATATTTTGGATGGCTTTAACAAGGTGTTTCAGTCTATTTGCAGGCATATGAAGGTTGTTGGACATTTTTAAATTCTTGGAAGGTGTTACATAACCCAACAACGTCTTTATTGGGCATTCTTATACGTATCTACAAATTTTTTAGCTTCAAACTATTTTTTATCTTAAAAAAAACCTCCAAAAATCTACATTGTCCTGGGTTTACCTTGATGGGCCTGAAAATAAGCTTTAGCATGGTCATTTGCAGTCTGTGGCAACTCTATACAGTTGAACACAACAAAATTTAGTTTTTTCAAACCCTAAATCCAACTCTTACAACGCATTCCTTCTTGGTGGGCCCACGTCCAAGTGGAAAAAGGGTAGTACTAATCCTTATTTGCATTATTTTACAACTTGTATGAATTTAGCATTCAAAAATGATCATTTTCATGCCTTTTGGAAAATAAGTCATTTGGAAAAAATTGCATTAGAAGGAATAAGTGTTTAATTAAGCTTGTATCTTCGCATGACGAAGACGAAGTGTGAGGCTCGAGTTGACAGGGGGCCAATTCCCCCTCAAAAATTAAACCATTTTGTTCTTCATTCCATTTTGGTTCCAACGAGTGTACACACGACCCCCTTTCCTCTCATTTCTGACATTTAAAAAATCAATTTGCAAAATTTTAATTAAATGAGCCATTAGTTGCGGGAAACAATTTTTGCTATAACTATTGATCAGTAACTCCGATTTGAGTGCCATTTTGGTCAAAAGTGCATGTTTTCTTGCACTCTTCACGATGATTATATTTATTTTTTGTAAAGGCACTACTTTATAAAGTGTTGCATTTTTGGGGGTTCTTGCAAAACTCACTAGGGAGTTGTACTTTTCGCACTAAGTTATAAAGTGCCATTTGGGATAATTTTGGGGGTTTATCTGCATTATGGAGTTCCATAATTCTTTTCTTAAACTCAACTATGAGAAATTTCTATCTTGGAAGGTAGACATTATCAATCATTGCACTATGCACGGTTTGCCAACCTACCTCCATGGTCTTGTTCCTGAGCCTCATGAGGCTCTATAGAAGGATGAGTGGTTTAATTTCAATGATGAGGTCTATGGCCTTCTAGGTCTTATTGTTTCTATGGATACATTGCATTTTTTTTAGCACATTTAGTACCCTTTCACTACCTAGACCATTATGTTGGACCGCAATTGTCGTTAGACCAAAACCCACATGCATTAATCTCCGCTACAATCACCAGAGTTAGGATCCACGAGAGGTGGTTATTATATGTCATGAAACTCATGGGGAGAACTAGACGCACATGCCAACAATCCCCCCAACATTACCCTAGTGAGTTTCGAACTCGAGACATGTCACTCTGATATCATTTGTTAGACCACGATTGTTGTTAGACCAAAAACCATCGGGATTAATTTCCGCTACAATCACTAGAGTTAGGATCCAGTTAGTCCATGTCACAAAACTCACAGGGAGCACTGGATGTACATGCCAACACATTATCTGATAGTTGTACTATGACCTTGTTTCACCATCTGAGAGTGACATTTTCCTGTATTCTATTGCCTCTATAGATTCCACCCCTTCTCACATCCCTTTCATTTCTGAGTGTTCTTCTACACTTGTTGCTACCCATGAGTACCATGTTGAACATTCACCATGGGATGTTTCTATTGAAAACACTCTCCCTACTGTTTCCTCCACATAGCTCATTTTCATCCATGTTCATGCTTCCATTCACTCTGCACAACAATGTTCTATTCGAGAACCTTACTCTGAGACAGATGTGACCATTGCCTCTCATTATCCATTGCATATTGATGCTTCATCTTATACTTCCAATAGATCTCTGCACCTATCTTCTCCTCCTACTTCATGTTATGATGTTAATAAATTCTTGTCAGACATTGTTCTCATCGAGAAACCCCATTGGGACGAGTATCTTCCCAACCTGGGTTTTTTGTTTACAAATTTCACTTGTGTTTTATTATAGGAATATGCTCCGATTTGAGCCATCACACATTCTAGAGGACCCATTCATATCTCTTGCTGGGAGTGCCCGCTTTAAGACGTTTGGCACTTCCACTATTTCAAGTATGTTTCATGATCCACCTCTTCTTGTGGATCCCTTTATGAGGATTATTTCCCCCCCAACATTTTATTTCTCTGACATGTATACTGCATTGGCATTCCCATTGTCTTTTGTGCACACTTTTTCCAGACTTATCCCACCTTTAGGTACAGACTAGTTTCAAAGATCAGAGTACTACAGGCTTCTTCTTCCTTTGTGGAGTGGGCCAACTTTTAGTGCTCTTTTTTTGTCCTTCCCAAGGTCAAGAACAATGTTTGGTGCAGGTGGATTCTCTTCAGTATTTACACGGAAGACCACATCATTGAAACTATTCTTAGGGTACCTTATTGTCCTCACTTCTTTTGATCTCTACTTTGGGGGATGATCATTGTACATGGGTGCCTAATCAGACCGAGTTACTAGGATCCACCACTTCTTCTTCTTCTTCTACGACCTTGTATTTGTTTATTTACTTGGAGCTTTCCTGCACTCATGGAATATGCTTTCTTAGGTGTATGAGTTATGTTGAGTTAGCTTACCAGTTGTGTTGAGTTAACTTACTAGTTGTGTGGATTCAACTCTACTTCTAGTATCAATTAGTGAGAGTTATTCACCATTTATCTAGGAGGAGGTTACACATTCACCTCCTATATGTACATCACTTGCATTAGTCTATCCTATGAAGCATCGTATTAAGTTGGAGATATTTCTGTGTTATTACAATTATCTCTCATATATTTTGTAATTTACAGTCTTGTATAATTACTTTTATTTTTCTTAGAACAAATCATATCTCACATCATTCACCTGTGAATTCTTTGAACCAACAGATCTGTGACGCTTCTCTGATAGTGCCTGGGCACTTCTTTCCTAGCTGAGCACTAGTATCTGAGGTCATCAAAAGATAAATCAATCAAGTGCCGAAAAAGATGTAAGATGTGTAAAGCCAGTAAATTACAATAGATAAAGAAATAAAAAGGCCAAAAGGAGTTGTCAACCACTAGTTTTCTTGTTTAGGAATAATGTATACATTAGTATGCTTTAGGACCAAGAAATGTACCCAAGTGCATAGATTTTGTCTCTACAATCGTGACTCCATGGAATCATCAAAGTACTTGGGAAATTTTATATAAGGTCTGCACATGACCCCTCCTATGGTCAATTTGTCTAATACAAATATATAACACATCATATCTAACCAGGACTCCTTATAAATACCCATCGCATTATAAATATCTCAGGACGGGTCCAATCATCCTGTCGTCCTCTGAATGGCCACATAATTACTATATGATCATAAAACCACACATGTAATAATGTTAGAGATATTATGTCACCTTCGTGTCTCTCTAAATAAATTGGTACAAATATCTATATATGGGACAACATACATTGGCCTTGTGTAAATCTCACTCCTCTCTCCTTTATATATCTACAAATATCCACATCCTATATGAATTGGATAATCCACCTTTGTCTATAACTAAAAATGACATTAGTAACACATTAATAAAATTTCGTAATAATGTTAGAGCTATTATGTCACCTCTATGCCTCTCTAAATAAATTGGTACAAATATCTATATATAGGACAACATACATTGGCCCCGTGTAAATCTCACTCCCCTCTCCTCTATGTCTCTACAAACATCGCACATCCTGTATGAATTGGATAATCCACCTTTGTCTATAACCATAAATAAAATGAGTAACACTTTAATAAAATTGTGCGCTCATATAATATCAATTGTCACAATAAAACTAAGTCGTATGGATGGTTTTGCAATACTACATGAGCTTACAAATATGAAATAGAACATCTATTGTAAGTACCCACACTCTCTCACCAACCATGGGTAATCTCAAAATAAGGTATATGTCCTCCAATGTTATGATCACCTCCCTCATGGGAGAAAAAAATGTACATGTGTTGGCATTCCATCACTCACACAATGCAGTAATCAGGTGCATGTTTAAGGGAACCTTCCCTAGTTTAGCCACATGTTGTAATCCATCCCTATCCAATATTTCCCATCCATCATCCTTAAGACCTTATGAAAGGAAAGTCTCTATTTGTGGATTTATGTAGAAATCATTCGTATGAAAATATTTCTATGATAAAAAAAACAAGACAAAAATATGTAATAGAACATCTTATCCCAAGCCATACAACCTCATCTATTTTACTTTTATGTCTTTTCTGCTCATTGGGATAGTTTGGTACTCTTTTAACTTTCACTCCTTATGTTTTGGGCTGCCGCACACGACTAGGTTCAAATTTCAATGTAAATGACTCCTATATATGCAGGTTAACTCTAAGCATTTATCATTCAGTAAGCAACTATCTATATACCATCATTGAGGTAGGATAAATCAAGGAAAAGATACAACATATTGCATAATACAACACAAGGGGCAATATTTTGATTTCCATGTTTGCACGAGAGGGTTTAAAATGGGGCAAGTAGTCAACCAACTATTAGTGTGGAAGCACGAGGGAAAATCCAAGTCATAAGTTTAGTTACATACACATTGTACTAGAACTACATGGTGTTTGGAATTTATTGCAATGCTCAGTGAATAAAAAATGAGATTACCATTAAGATTAGTTCAACTTTTGGGCATTTCATATTTTTCTATGTTATCTAATGTGTGCTTGAAGTTCTTTTTAGGAAGCTAGGGTTTATCATAGGTATAGGTGTAGATTTGAGGGTTACAACGAATATGAAGCTATCAAGACATGACATAGGGGAAGATGGAGGGACACAAAAAGATTCAGAATCACACTAGTTACTTGTATGAAACTATACATAACATACCTCCATAACGTAGCATGGTCCCATACATATCTATATGGTCTTGTCCATTCTAACCTAGGAAGATAGTTAGTCGCTATTACAATTAAGGTTCTGTGTATATTCCATATTCATTAATAACATGATCATATGTCAACTTGAACCAACCAAGTCATCTCTCAAACCCTAGTTGTACTTTTAATTGCTTCATTAATTACTCATACTTGCAATGCCCTAGTTTGCATTATGCAAATATAATCTATGTAAGGTGAATTGATTCATTTCTTGTAACATTCTTCAGTCATATTTGATAATTTAGGGTTGAAATAGGTAATCCACCACAGACATTTGAACAAGCATACAATTACACGAAGTTCCTCTGCAATTTCATGTCTTCAAGTGTTACTAGTCATTAATTTGAAAATAGATAATTCATATTTATACATCTAGAATTGACTGGTACTACTTTGAATAAACTTCTTCATGAAAAATTGAAGATATTTTTTACAAAACATTGAAACAACTAATATTTATCTCTATTTAGAAGCTTTTATATGAATAAATAAAGAGATTATTAATGGATAAATGCTCCAACACACACACAAAAGTGTGTATCCCATCGGGGGCCTATCAACACTCTCATGGTTCAAAGACGGATGATTTCTGTTTTTTTTTTAAAGATTGGTGTGACAAAACAGTGGGTGTACGTTTAAGTTACCAAAGGTTTAATTAAAAAAAGCTATTAAGTCCGCAATTTGTATTGTAACTATCAAGTCAACGATGAGATTCTGAGAAGTCTGGTGTACGTGACTTATACAATAAAACAAGCAATCAATGTCTTAGATAACTAGCGTATCAAAGTTACCAAACTTCATGGAATCAATTTACACCATAGTTACGCACTTAACCCTCATCTGAAGCTACGCTAGGCCACTTTTGCTCTACTGAATTTGGAGAGGCTTCCGGGGCGACTTTTATGAGCTTAATACATATTTTGCTTTCCTGCAGCTGCTTTATTTCTTCCAGTCGAGACACAACTTCTTTCATGCCTGGTCTAAAATCCCTCTCTCTTGCAAGACATTCAAACGCCAATTCAGCAACTGCACCAACCATCATCTTCACCTCATGGTTTTTTTCAATCTTCAAATCTGGATCCACCAGTTAACCCAGAGCTCCCGTTCTGATCTTGTCTATTGCCATATAAGCGAGGCTGATTTCGTTGTTATTTCGGCCTGTGTCCACTGCTACTTTAGCAGAGATTAGCTCCACCAAAACAACCCCAAAACTGTAAACATCAGACTTATCTGTGAGCTGAAAGCGTTGATGGTACTCCGGGTCAACATACCCTGGCGTGCCTTGCGGAGCGGTTGTGATGTGTGATACATTTACAGGCGCCAATCTAGAAAGCCCAAAGTCTGCAACTTTTGCCCTGAAATTCTCGTCCAGAAGAATGTTAAGGGATTTCACATCTCTGTGAAATATGGGCGGATCGATGCTGTGGAGATACGCCAAAGCCTGAGCAATTTCTATGGCAATGTTCAGACGCGTTCCCCAAGGCAAGCCTCTGGGGGTTCTTCGGCAGCCATGAAGATGATCCCACAAGGTCCCGTTTGACAGGTACTCGTAAACAAGCAGCAGCATGGGACTCTCCGGATTTGTACATCCATAAAGACGAACAAGGCTCTGATGAGACAGGGACGACAGAATTTGTACCTCGTTGATAAACTGTTCCACTCTCCTCGAGTTCTCCTGGTAAAACCTCTTTACCGCCACAATTCGTCCGTCTTGAAGTTTCCCCAAATAAACTGCACCAAACCCTCCATCACCAAGTTCGTTTTCTTCGTCAAACAAATTTGTGGCCTGCTCAAGTTCTTGATAAGAGAATATAGATAAACTACCAAGTATGTACCTCGGCCGACCTGCTTCCATGTCGCTTCTGTGATAGTCACGGAAATCGTTATCAAGGCCCCGTGTCGGGGGCGGTTTTCTCCTCCTCACATACAAAATATAAAACAGTACTACAGCGGCTACTAGAGCAACGCCTCCGACAGAGCAGCTTGCTGTAGAAACGTAAAACAACATTCAGATCAGTCAGGAAAAGGGAAAAATAATTGAAGGAAAAATTATGCGCGACAGAGATGAAAGATGCTTACCCATGATAATGATTTTCCTCTTGGAGTGGTCTGCAGGTCAAGCACAAAAATCTGAGTAATGGCTACTAAGAAAATGGTAAAGCTCATATATCAAATATCAAGAAAGACAAATCTGCACACGACTTGCCACTGTACTTACAACAAAACTCCATCGAACGATTGTCATAAGCACAATGCCCGCCATTCGAATCGCACACAATGCAATTTTGGCTGACATTCCATCTGATATTTAAGTCAATCCTATGAAGCATAATTGGTTCCACTATAGAGCGGTTTTCTAAGTTCCAGATCGGAAACACAACTCACGACTCACATTTGCTATCGAAAGCAGAGTCGAATTTCGAACTGTATTGCCAACTACGGTTACATGGTAACGGAGACCAATTTCTGATTGTTTCAGGAGCGCACCGTTGCAGCAGAGTTAAATTTTGATATCCATCCCTAAAACGAAATTGAGGGTTAGACCAGAATTGCGCTGTATGGTTCATCAGCGATGGATTGCATTTATCCCCTTTCAGATTGCGATCGATTAATGTCATGTAATGATGGGAATCATTCACTAATTTGTTCGATGGCATAAAGTATGTATGCGGGTCCCGTACATAGTATTGATGGCCACTGATATTAAGTAGAGGCTTTTGTTCTTCATAATCACAGTCGAGCTGAAGCGCAGGGTCACCGCAGCCGCTGTTCTTCAATCCAAAAGGATATCCGAAAATATACTTCCCACATTTAAACACTTGACAAGCTCCGCACGCAGAAGCGAGCCATAATATTATTACTGTGAAGATTAGATTGAAAGGATGAAAATGTAATGGATGAAGAGGCAGCACTTCCATTTCCAGAATAGAACCAAGTGAAGAGAAGAAAACTTATTAATGCAACCCTTCCATTTCCGCATTAAATAGAGGGACATGAATAGCAGCTTAATACTACAGACAGAGAAAGGCCACGACGAAAACTACTCTAAAAATAGAGGAGTCAATACTCCAAGTTTGGTGGGTGGAAATTCATTGACCCGACATTCCACGCGATTTGTTCACATTTTATAATCGCGAATGGTCATAGACGTTTGATCTCCGTGTGGATAAAAAAAGTCATCTTTAGAAAAAGTGGAGGTGCAATTCACATTAACAATTTCTTTTCTTTGCGAGTTGTTCGTAAATTTCATTTAACAATATCTTAAGTTGCGTTCGTAAATTTCATTTAACAATATCTTAATTTGCGACTCGTTCTCAATTTTCATACTCAAAATACTAATAATTTATTATAAATAAAAATAACATGGTACCTCACCCGAGAGAACACGTTCTTGGTTACGAAAGGTAGAGAAATCTAAGAAAAAGCCTTTCTTTAACACATCATCTTTGCGCCCCGAGGAAACCAAACAAAAAGGAACACCCTCTTTATATGGAAAGTGGTTTTACATTACACTACCTACAAGTTACAACACAATCCATAGAAACATTTGTTCAAATGCAATTGTAATTAGTATTTTAAAAAGTTATTGAAGTAATTTTAAGATATATAGAAGAGGTATGCCTAACTTGGATCGTAAAGCACGTAAGGTTTGTGGAGTCGTAAAAGTAATTCCAAGGTGTACCAATCCTACAACACTAAGCATGTCTGTCGTTGTCAACTCCTACAACATTGCTCAAGGTAAAGACAAACATTGGGGTGTCACCATTATTGCATACTATATTAGTGAGAGGGTCACCTCCATTACAATGTCATGTCCCTATTAGCATAAATATCATGATAAACGGTAATTATGTCTTAATCTTTGTTACACTATATGTCACCTATCAATATCAAACTTACAAAAGCTATGAAATTATTAATTAGTTATAGTTAAAAAAACACAAAAACACATCCCAACAACAGTTAGAAATATCTCATATATATAGGGGCACCAAATCCAAGCAAAAAAAATTGTGAGCTAATATTTTTTTTAACAATTTCCACTTTTAAATGCCTCTAATACTTTGTTATTTCAAATTCCCCAAATTAGTCTTCTACCAAACTTACTTTAAGTTGCTTCCCTTGCTTCATCCATAATTGCAATTTTAAAAAAACGAGGTATTGGACACACATGATTTCAATATGATGATAAATGATGAGTTTTGATGGGAAACCATTAACTTTTATTCAAGGGTTGGCACATGTTGCAAGTTAGTCTACTTGGGCCCCTCTCCATCCCTACCTCTATGCACGTCTTCTTGTCCAATCACTATTAGATGGTGCTAGCAAATGTTAATCAACTAATTGCACATGTTTGGAGCCATATAAACATGTATTGTCTTAAGGGAACTTTTGTAGGTTAATGCAGCTTCTTCCTAGAGTTGTATCTTTTTCGGTGAGGTTGAAAGAAAGTCTACATCTAGTGGTGATTATGTGTTTCCTTCATGTTTGCGTGAGTAATATGTTGATTGTCCTATTATGGTGTCATCACAATTAGGGAAAGTACGTCATCATCTGGGCCTATGGCATCTTTTCCATCTCTTTATAGGTATGATATTAAGAAGAAAAAAATTTCTCTAAGGAGAAGACACACAAAGGATGCATGCATGGGAACAAGGCACATTTGAAGGCGTAGGAAGATAGGAAAGGAAATGCTCGCCAAAACACTTTGGCTCAGGACTTAGCCATTTTTATGGATAAGGGCTATTTTTGGAGATAACATGCATGGCACACTTAGAGATGAAGACTTGCACTACATGCAATGGTATTTTGGGAACAAGCGGCAGATGAGCGTCACGCATAGTTTAAGCTAATAATAGGACATCTATTATTAGAACACTTGTATGTTGTGCATACTATTGTAAAGGTGCATGGCTATTATCAGCTTACGACCTATTTTGAGACGTGCATAGGTGGTGAAGGGAAATTCCCCACCCCTATAAATATGTATTGACTTGTGTAGTTTAGTAGTGGTGAGTTATTGTAGAGTTATGTTGTTGGTTTTGACTCGCACATGACTCGTGGAGATAATTTACAGTGTAAGAAGCTTCTATGTTTTATAATGATTTTGAAATGGAATATATTGGCTTGATAATGGTGTTAGACATGACTGAATCTGGTTCTTGTATGATTAATCTTAATATAGTTATTGTGTAGTTCATTTATCATGATTCTCTAAGATCTAGATCTGGATTTTACATTCTGGAATGTTTATGTATACTAATGAATCTGAACATGCTTAAACATCATCACATTAACATCCTGCACAAACAACTCTAAAGAGGGACATAATACCTTTTCACGCTTCGAGGGACCGCCCAGCTCAGGCTGAGTGATGTGTCAACACGCTTGGGTTATTCACAGTAAATTCTAGGTTGCATCATAGGTTCCGTTATCAGTACCTAGTTTTCATCTGTTTTTAAGATGTTTCGTGATGAAGACATACCAGTTGAATTTATCAAGTTTTGAGGAGTGGATAGTAGATCTGAAAGAGGAATATGCTCAGAGAGTCAACACTGGATCTGATTTTGACGTGCTCATGTGGGTGGAGCAGAACTTGTATGACTATTTATATAAGAGTTTCTTTGTTATCTTGTTGATAGAGCTGTACGAGTGGTTGGTTGCTTATGTGTCTAAAAGGAATTGGAGGTTTCACACACTTGTCTGGATGTAGGAAGAATTTTAGGTCCTCTATGATGTTGATCTAATTTGGATGCGCATTGTGGACACTTGGTTATAGGGTGTTTTGAATAGCTATATTTTTTAGTACTCAATTTCCACTTATTCTTTCTCGGAGGTAACTGAGTTCCATTTTTATGTTATCCTAGGGGAACCTATCTACAAGGCATTCCACTGGTGATTAAGATCTTATTGGTAACCCTAAATTTGTAAGAGAAATCGATGGCTAGCTAAACCCCACCACGCGTAAGGGTAGGAGCAGGTTTGGTGAAGGATGATGGACCTAGCGGTAGAAAGAAAAAGAGAAGAAAGACGACTTAAGTACAATGAGGCACATGAGAGGGAGTCAGGGAAATAATGTGAGATTGCAGAACATATGACGTTGAGGAGAGAGATGGCTCATGAAGGATTTAGAACTCACATAGAGGGCATGGAGCCATAGCATCTAGAACTCCCCCATTTGGGAAAGCATGATTGGGAACCCTCATCGGCCTCTTATGAGAGCACACCAATAGAGACAACATGGGCCATAGATGCGCATCTGAATCTACTTGGCAACCTAGACCTTGCACTTGGTTTTCCAATTTCTAGTACAACTAGTAGTCAGCAAGCTAGTTTGGGCAGTAGAATAACATGAGTGAATCACATAGGAAATAAATTTATGGTCAAGAAAATGTATTCCTTGTTATTTAGAGGTACCTTTTCAGGTGTTTCGTAGCCACAAAACTCAGGCACGTAGAATTTTGGACTCACTTTTGGGAGTAATACCACCTCGAATATTGTAGGAGTTCAGTTTAGTACCATTGTTGGGACATAGGGCAGTGCATCCTCTAGTTCACTTCTAACTACAAGTGGAGGATCAGGGGCATAGGTGGCTTTGGTTCTGGTGGATCTGGTGGGTCTGGAGATAGAGGTAACACACGAGGTTCTTGATCCGGTGGGCATGGTCCTCACCAACCCCAGAACTTTTACATAGAGATGTCGCTTCATCTTCTAGAGTATAGGGGAATAGAGTATGTTACTGAGCATGCACACATGTGTGAGATGTTGTGGCATGTAAAAGGGATCACGTCTTCTGAGCGCAAGGAAATTCAGTTCATAGCTATGTTGCAGGGACGTGCACAGAGTTGGTACATGAAGTTTGACCCTGATCAGACTTGCGTAGATTATACAACATTACAGAATGCTTTCCTTAAGGAATTTAATATCCCTAAGTTTGAGAAAAAGAGTATAAGCGCGCTCAAGGATATTAAGCAGGGCACTACTGAGAGTGTTTGGGAATATGATGCTCATTTCAAAATGATTTTGTCTAAACTTTCATATCATATCCATGCAAGCCAACATGCACAGTTTTTTTTGGAGGCTTGATCACACCTTTTAGAAGGGCGTTGTCACATAAGACATATACAGATCTGCGCAAAGTGCTTGAAGTAAAATTACATGTTGAGGAAGACAGAAGTATAGACATTGGAGTGAGCCCATTCTTAGAAGTTTAGATTGCAGCTATGGAAAATTAGTTAGAGAAACTATCGGCCAATTCAGCACATGAGACGCGCACTGGGATTTGGTGTGCAGATTGTGAAGTTGAAGGGCATACCAAGGATAGTTGTCCCCATAGGTCAATGTGCTCATTTTTGTTAGACTATGAAATATGTCATTTAGACCATGATGCAAGTCATTTCCCATTATTACAATGAGCCATAAGAAATAATGTATCTTTCTACTGTAAGATTTTTTGGTCCATGACTCATAATACCGAGGATTATAGGTTGATTGATCAGATCCCTGATGCCATCAATATTGGTGTACAAAAGATAGGAGTATCAGATAACTCTAAAGGTTAGAGTGAGCACCATGATCATGATCACACTCAAGAGCGTTATGATCAGAACAAAGAGAGCTTTGAAGGAGGTCATGGCAGAGGTCAAGGGTACTATGGTGGATTCAGGGGCTAAGGCCGTGGTGGTGGATGAGGTGAGTTTCCTTGTGGAACATGTTATACGTGTGGATCTGTTGACCACTATAGGCACAAATGCCCTTAGAATATTACTTGTTATTTTTGTGGAAAGAATCATAACTATGAGGAATGCCCAGACTTATATGAGCATTGTAGCAAGTAGCATAAACAAGAGAATAAGGGCGCAGGGATGGTTAGAATACAATGCTTAATGGAAAATCAATGGATGCCAAAGTTAGCACTGGAACCTGAGGTAGTACTTGTGAAGCTTACTACACACGCTAAAGTTGCGCGTGCCAGAGAAACATTGCAATAGAAGCATACCATTACTTTGGAGGAGGTTTTACAAGCAAGATACCCAACATCAGAAGGAGTTTTATCAAGAGACCATGGAGGTGCTCAAAAATTTTCACGGTGAAATATAATGTTTAAAGGAACAGTCACATAGATTGGAAAAAAAGAAGGAAGCAAAGATGGTCCAGTCAGATGTTGATGATTTGAAAGAGGTATGAAAGATGTTGTGCCAGGAGAATATTATTCCATTACTAGGGAATTGGTTAAATGGAAACACTCCGTGCGTAGGTATTGAGAATGGACGGAAGATCCTGCATGATAATCTCCCCCCTCGTAGCTTGGATTATGAAAAGGAGATCACTCTGAATGTTGTTGTGGATGGGTGGCTTTTGAGAAATATATTAATTGACACATGTGTATAAGTTAATGTGCTTACTTTAGATGCATGGGTGAAGATGGGCAGACATCTATTACAGTCATCCTCTAATGTATTGTTTATGGCAAATTGAACTAAGGCCACTCCAATAGGACTTTTGAAGGATGCATCAATTACTATAAAAGGGGCCAAGTTCACTAGGGACTTTGAGGTTTTAGTGCTTGCAGAAGTAGACAGCTTCTTAGCTCTACCTGGGTGCCCTTGGTGCTATGCAAATAATTTTGATCTATGGTTCAACAAGGGGTATATAAGCTTTGACAACAAGAAAGAACAAGTTATTATTGACAGATGGAAAATCTTCACCTTATGTTGAACCTTTGAGTGAGGAAGACCTAAATAGAATTTATGTGCACGCCATTCGAGATCTAGAAGTACTTGAGCCATCTAAGGAAGGAATTCTCCAATGGGAAGATGCACAGTCTATTAGTGATACTACAAGTATTGCTTGTGATAATTATACGCATGACACCTATGACATGGTTGAGCGTAAAGTAAGAAGCACACTTGCGTGAGGAGGTAGACCTCATTGTATTTGTAGGATAGGCAACAACTTTGCACCCCGGTATAATGGATAAGGAGACCCTGTGGTATTCCTGTGCGCCATGAAGGAACAATGGAAGGATCAAGTAGACATAAGAAATATGTTAGTGTATACCATGCGTGGGAAAACAACGTGCTGGTGGATGGTTCACATGGATAATATCATAGAATGGAATGAAGTGGGAATTTTTCTAATAACCCAGTTTCTTATGAGTAATGTGCCTACTCAAAGTTGCACATATCATGGTAATCATACTATGCAACACCACATTCAGCAATGTGAGAAACTCTTGACAGAGGGGTAGGAATCTTTACCACCTTCACTGTGGGTACACAAACTTTATTTCACTTTGAGAGGTTGCGCACGTGCTTGGTATGTTTATGCAGAGCTACATAGGGAGACTAGAAATTGCCAAGACTTGAATGCAGGAATGATCCAAAATTTTGACTACTTCTACAGTAAACCTCTTGTGAAAGAGACATTACGGGTTATTGAGAGCTTGACTATAGGAGATAATGCAAAGGTTGAAGAACTCATTCAGGATTTATTTGGTGAGGTAGACCTAGGAGTGCATTTTGATGAAGTAGATGAGACTTATGCCGAACTACTTAAGCACGCTTGTCTTAAGAAGGAGAAAGGAAATATGGTCTACATCGTGGATGATGAAGAAATAGAAAATTTGGAAATTAATCATTGAGAAGGTACGCACGAGGTTTTAGACAGTGTGGATAAGAAGGCACACGCCTATCATGAACCTATGAAGACCAAGAAAGTGAACATTTGCACGGGTGTTGAACATAAGGAGGCCATTATTGGAGATTATTCGTTTGATTCTAAAGTGGCTAAGATAATTGAATTACTACGTGATTTCTAGGAATTATTTCCTAGATGCTACCATGAGTTAAAAGGAGTGCATGAATCTTTGGGTGAGATGAAGATTAAGCTAAAAGAAGGTGTGCGCCCGGTCAGAAAGAGACCTTACAGGATGAACCCTAACATGCACATAAAATTTAAAGAATAAATTAAAAATATGTTGAAATCTGACATCATTAAGCCCTTAGAAGAATCAGAGTGGGTTAGCCCCAAGATAATCAGTATAAAGAAAGATGGTATGATTAGGATTTGTGTGGGCTACATGGAGCTGAATGCTACATGTGTGATTGATCCTTTTCCTACACCTTTCACTGAGGAAATATTAGAAGGCGTTGTAGGGCGTGAAATTTACTCTTTTACAGATGGATTCTATGGGTATCATCAGGTACAAATTGCTAAATAAGATCAAGAGAAAATTAAATTCATTACTTAATGGGGAAGTTTTACATACACGGTGATGCCGTTTGGACTAAAGAACGTGTTTGCAGTATTTTCGTGCATAGTTGTTCAAGCATTCCAGGATTTTATTCACAAATTCTTGCAGGTTTACCTCGATGATTGGAGAGTATATGGGTTTTTCAAGGATCATTGTGAAAACTTGAGATTAATATTTGAGAGGTGTAGATAGTTAGGCATCTCTTTAAACATCAAGTAGTGTGTATTTCCTACACCCTTTGGAACTCTACTAGGGCATATCATATGCAAGGAGGGTTTATTAGTAGATCCATCCAAGGTTATATATATCGTAGGCGTAGAGGAGCCTACCAGTCAGAGTGATATGCACAGATTCTTGGGCCACATAGGGTATTATAGAAAATTTATCAAGGGATATGTTAAAATTGTTGTGCCCTTAGAGGAGTTACTAAAAGGAATAGGGACATTCTATTGGGGATAACTACAGCAACACACATTTGAAGCGTTGAAGGAGAGGCTTACAATGGCACCTATTTTGTGCTTTCCCTCATGGAACCAACCTTTTCACGTACATGTGGACGCCCATGACATTGCAATTTCCGTAGTGTTAGCTCATCCCGGAGAAGGTATTATAGATCATCCTTTTTTTTTTCTATTAGAAAGTTGACTCCTACAAAACTAAACTATACAAATACAGAGCGTGAGGCCTTGTCAATGATCTACGTGCTACATAAGTTAAGATAATAGCTGTTATTAACACCTTTTTATTTTATATAGATCACATGGCATTAAAATACTTGGTAAATAATCCCGTTTTATAGGGGTGCATATGTCGATGGGTTCTCTTATTCCAATATTTTGAGTTTACAGTCATGGTAAAACCAGGAAAAATCAATTCTAGTCTTGACCACTTATCAAGAATTCAATCAGGAGAGGACGAGAAGACAATTAAAGATACAATGCCAGATGCACAGTTGTACATGTTAAACTGCACGCCCTCAAAATTGGAGGATATTGATATATTTTTACACATAGGTATGGCTCCAGAAGGAATGAAAGCCTTGGAAAATAAATAACTTGCAATTCATGCCACACCTTTCATGTTGATCAGTGGTGACTTATACAAACTAGGCCAAGATGAAGTATTGTGTCAGTGTGCATTAGAACATGAGTGCACATATATCATGGAAGAGGCTCATGGTGGTATTGCAGGTGGGCACTATATAGGTGATGCCACCACACACAAGATTCTACTCGTTGGTTTACGGTGGGAGACCATGTTCAAGGGTTGCAAAGAGTATTGTAAGGTGTGTGATCACTATCACTACCTTGGAAAACATGGGAAATGAGATGAAATGTCTGTAAGACCTATTACTAATGCAGAGCCGTTTGAAAAATGGGAAATAGACTTTGTGGGTCATATTTCCCCAGCTTAGCGTAGAACTAGATCACACTACATCATCACTTGTACATGTTATCTTAAAATTTGGGCAGAAGAAACACCTACAAAGGATTGTACATCGGCTGCAACAACAAGGTTCTTATGGGAAAATATTCTTACTAGGTATGGATGCCTATTGAGTTTGACAATTGATAGGGGCACAAACTTCTTGAAGGAGACAATCAATATATTATTGGATGGATTTATGGTCATGCACCACAAGACCACACCTTATCACCCTCAAGAAAATGGGACTTCTGAGACCTTCAACAAGATACTGAGCCAGACCTTGACAAAAATTTGTGATGTTGGAAGAAAAGATTGGGATGATAAAGTTTTTGTTGTACTTTGGGAATATAGAACAACCTAAAAAAGGTTGAAAAAGGCCACACCCTTTCAGTTGGTGTTTGGTGCAGAAGTAGTTATTCCCATGGAGTTCATGTCACCTTCTTTGCGTATTTCATGCGTGGGAGGTCTAGTTGATGAGTAAGCATTGGAATAAAAAATTGACAAGTTAATATAGCTAGATGAGAGGTGCGCCATAGCACGTTGGATTCAGAAGCAAGAAAAGGCTATACATAAGGCATGACATGACAGACACATTAAGGACAAGAAGCTTGAGGTCAGGCAGATGGTAATTCTTTATGATTCAAAATTTATGTGCCACCTGTTGTCAAAATTTCACCCCCCAGGGTAAATTTCGATAACACGCATCAGAGTTTTGCAGTTCCAAGCATGTAGATTGATCCAAGAAAAATCATAAAAAATGACTAAGTCCTAGTCCTAGGGGCAGTCGGGACATTTGGGACGTCAAGGCGCGGATCGGCCGAAAAGCATTCAGGCGGCCCAAACAGCAAAGGGACAAGTGGGACAAGAGTGCGAAAAGGACGCGAATCACCCGAATCGGCCGAAAGGAGAACTAACGACAAGGAACACCCAGGCCGTGAGGATGCGCGGGATGCGGAAAGGCGGTTCGGCCAAAGGAAAAGAAAATCGAACTGTTTCTGAGACAGTTGGAACAAAAGGACGCAAACCGGCCGGTTTGGCTGAAATGAGAAAAAATAGTCCGGAAGCAAATGGGACATCTGGGCCGCGAGGACGCGAATCGGGCGAACCAGAATTTTTTGTCTCAGACAGCACTGGGACATCCGGGACAAATGGACGCGGTGGACGTGGATAGCCGAAAAAGCCGAAAGCCAATCAAATCTTGCCACGTGTCCAGCATAAAGAGGAGCAAGGAAGCCCATTTCGGGCGGATCGGGAGTTTATGTCCCAAATGGTTTGGGACATCCGGGACACAAGGACGTGAAGGGCGTGAAAATCTGGCAGGCCCGTGGACAAATCACAGCGTGACACGTGTCGCCAAGGGAAAAAGTCCAAAAGTCAAAGGGCGAGTTTTGAAGGGTCAGCCCGAACCAACAGGATAGTGCTGGACGTGTCCAAGTTTAAGGGGCCCACAAGGAAATTTCAAAAGGAAATCCTGCGGAATGGTGGAGGAGAGAGAATTGCTCGGTGAATCAGAGCCTGCCACGTGTCGTCCAGATGGCAGAGCGCGAGAAAAGATTTTAAAACCTGTTCTTGCCTGTTTTGTGCCCTAAATCTTCAGACCTCCATATCTTTCGATCCAGAGCTCGGATTCGCACGTTCTTGATATCAACGGAAAGCTTGTGAGATGATCCACATGATTCCGGGGTCAATCTTGCATTTTAGTGCAGTCTAGAGAGAGAAAATTCAAAAATGTCTCTGACACGTAGTAATGGCCGGAAGCGACGTTTCAACAACCAGTTTAATGCACATGGGTCGCATTCTTCTTCAGCACGGCCAGAAGTGACATTTCAGCGACCAAATCAATGCAGAATGGGTCGTATTCTCCTCTAAATCGGTCAAAGATGGCAGGGTATGGGTTGGTAAGGAAGGTTCCCCATGTCGTTTTAATGCATCTGCAGTCAATGAGGAATGGGCTTGCATGTTTTCCCACGTTTCTGTCCCCTGGAATCGACCCATGCCATGTAAAAAGCCCTATTTGGCTCATTAACATAACAAGTTACATTCATCTTTTCAGCTCTGCCCTCCCTTCTTTTCTTCTCTAGGGTTGAAAATGGAGTTCGAACCTCCTCCCTGCTCTGTAATGGCGTTTTTTACCTTTTACTAATGAAATGATGTTCTGTGCAAACTTCTGGAGCAACAAAAAATGTGTTTTGTGATGCATCTGTCCATCCTTTCTCGTTTTTGCTTGTTTTCTTCTTGCCTCTCTTCATTGCAAGTATTTGTGCATGTTTGAATGTTCATTGTAGGTTTGGAGCTGTGTTCATGGAGTTTTGGGACATTTTCTGTGTGAAATCTATCCTTGGGCCTGTGATGCATCTGTCCATCCTTCCCATTGCTCACCTCTCTTTGTCCCATGGCAGTTTTGATAGATGTCCAACATTCTCCTTCTCTAGTGTATCACCGTTTTAGTGTAGGCTTTTGCTGTTTTTTCCCTTCTCTCTCTCTCTCTGTCTCCTTGGCATGTTTAGATTAGGATTAGATTAGCTTGCCTGCACTGGAATAGCTTGTGGCAGGTAGTTTAGGAGTAGGAACCAGCCTTCTCTGGAGATTCCTTTCTCATTTTACAGGTCCCACACCTGGAGAAAGGATTCAATGTTGTGCAATCACACTGGATGCCTGAGTGATCAACCTAGAAGCCTGATCTGCATCCAGGGGTGCTATGATTTTGCATCAACAGTTTTGGCACGCCCGGTGGGACATCACAGAAGCTAGAGTTTCATCTTTCAGAGCTGTCTCATTATCAAATAGAAAATCTTAAGCCACCGTGCGACCATCAACAGTTTTGGCACGCCCGGTGGGACATCACAGAAGCTAGAGTTTCATCTTTCAGAGTTGTCTCATTATCAAATAGAAAATCTTAAGCCACCGTGCGACCATCAACAGTTTTGGCATGCACGGTGGGAGATCACAGAAGCTAGAGTTTCATCTTTCAGAGCTGTCTCATTATCAAATAGAAAATCTTAAGCCACCGTGCGACCACCAAAAGTTTTGGCACGCCCGGTGGGACATCACAGAAGTTAGAGTTTCATCTTTTAGAGCTGTCTCATTATCAAATAGAAAATCTTAAGCCACCGTGCGACCACCAACAGTTTTGGCACGCCCGGTGGGACCTTAGAGATTTTCCACTTCATTTTTTGTAGGTTGATGTGTTCCTGTGAAGATTTCAGCCTTTGGAGGCACTTGCAAACACATCTGGCGACTCCATCTGATCAGCAACCCATTTCTGAAGTTGCAGACCCGTTTTCCATCCATTCCCGTTCATCCTTCTTTCCATCTCTTTCATTCTTTCCCATTCCATGAGGTTGTGCAATCATGACTTCATTTCCATCATGGAATTCACATCAACGACAACAGTATATTCCACCTCCAACATGTTTTACAAATCCTCCAAATCAGCATTTTGAACAAATTCAAGATCAGTATGCATACCCATATGAGCAGCAGTGCCAAAGTCAGTTTGGTTATGGAGCCTTCCAAGAGCAAGAGTATGCATACAATGAAGACCATCAGACCCAAGATGTTGGTCTGTTGGAGAAAATCCAAAAGATGGAGGCAAAGATGGTGCAGTCTAGAGCAATAGCTCAGATGAGAGCTTTCAAAATTGGTTGCAGGACTCCTTGTCCATGGGGAGGCCCTTTTCTAAGACACTTCAGCCCTCAAGAGAAGCTGGACTTCATGATAAAGATGCTGCCCCAACTTGCACAATGGACAGTAGAGATAGAGGCCTATACACTTGTTGTTGAACATCCTTGTCAATGGGTAAGTTCTACACCATCATCTGGTTTTTCTCTTCCCATTACTCAAGCATCATCATCTCATTTGGACTTGCAAATTTTAAACTCTCCATCTGCTGTCCCAAATGTTGATCCCATGTCTCCACCTCTCAGTCTTCCACCACACCTCAATTCTTCTTTCCTTTTTCCTTCCAAACAGTCATCCCCTCCACAAGAGCTAAAAGAAATCCCCCCTCCTCTAAAGAAACAAGAGATTTCATCTCCTTTACCGCCGCAAAAAATTGCCAAATCAATTGAGTTGCAACCCACCCCTCCTCTTGCATTCCCAATCCCATGTGGGGAAGAAGAAATTGAAAAAATCAGTCGGCAAGGGCAGCAAGAGGAAGAGCCAGGAAAAGAAAAAATGATTAAGAGCTTAGTAAGTTTGGCTCTTAAATTTGGAATTGAAAAGATCCCTTTGCTGGTAAAGCCTACAGAAGAGGCTAAGGTTGAACAAACGGTGGTTAAAAATGATTTTGTGGCAGTAGAAGAAGAAGATCTTGTAGTCCCAACTTGTCCTCTAGAGCAGCAGATTGAAGAGTTTGACTTGACAAACTTAATGCTGGAGGAGGAGCTCATTCAAGAGCAAGATTACCTTCGAGTAATAGAGGAGGGAGAAGCTGCTCCAAATCCAAAAGAAGAGGAGCACATTCTAGTTGTGGAGGAGAAAAGTGCAGATCCAAGGGGTTTGAGCACAAAGCAGGCTACAGGAGAACCTTCAGTTCTTCTTTCTACTTCAGCTCTCTCAAGTTCTAATGCTGAAGAAGAGTTTGATCTCTCAAACTCAATGTTGAAGGGTGAGAGAAACCATGGTGGTCAAGTTGCAGATCAAAAGGACACCATGGGAGAAGCTGAACACGAGCAGCAGGATAGTCATGAGGCAGTTTATCTGTCAGATTTGGAGGACTGTTTTGATGGAGAAGAACCGGTTGAGTTTCCACCATTATCTCTTTCATCATCCACATTCCAAACACCAGAGCCTGCTGTCATGGATGAGAACATTCATTTGCAGCAGCCTGCATCTGATAACAACTCTTCGGAATCAAAATTGGAAGATTTAAATCTTCCATGTTCTTCATCGGAGGAAGAGAAAGGACAGAAGGATTCCACCATTTCTTCCACATCATCCATTCAAGAGGGTCTACAAGAAGACTCCATTCTTGGAGTTGAAACTCAGAGCTATGGGAATATCAAACAGATCAGACCTTGCCCAATCAGGTATTTGGCTTCATTGGAGCCAAAGGAGAAGCCACAACTGGTCATGCTCACTTCTGGGCATGAGGATGAGCTACAAAGTACCAAGGATCAGCTGCCATACCTCTTCAATCCAAATGTAGAGCAACTAAAAGAGGTATTGGATTTGTTTTCAGCTGATACTTTGATGATTTGGATAGAAGACCAGCTTCTTGTTGATTTTCCATCCCTCCAAACAGCCATGATCAATGCCAAATCAATTGCATGGCTGCCACTTTTGAGAAAGGGAAGCTATTTCTCACAACCAATTGCAGGGTTTGTTTAGCTTGCTTTTGCTTCCAGTTAGAGTAGAGTAGGTAGGTTTTCTTTCAGCAGAAGAAGTGCTTGTGTACACTCTGCATGTTTCATTTTGGAGCATGTATGATTTTCAGTTCTGTACATAGTTTTTGTTGTGCCGGTTCTGCTCTTGCACAGTTCGTTTCAGTGGCATTTTGGTGAAGAAAAACTCCATGTCCGGTGGGTTTCAAGTGGCTCAGAGGGAAGTTTTCAAATTTCAGATCAGTTTTCAGGCTTGCTTATGACTCCATGCCCAATGGATTGCTTCAGGCTACTGATCATTCATCTAGCAGGCAGATGACCCCACTGAGTCGCCAAAATGTTGTCAAAATTTCACCCCCCAGGGTAAATTTCGATAACACGCATCAGAGTTTTGCAGTTCCAAGCATGTAGATTGATCCAGGAAAAATCATAAAAAATGACTAAGTCCTAGTCCTAGGGGCAGTCGGGACATTTGGGACGTCAAGGCGCGGATCGGCCGAAAATCCTTCAGGCAGCCCAAACAGCAAAGGGACAAGTGGGACAAGAGTGCGAAAAGGATGCGAATCACCCGAATCGGCCGAAAGGAGAACTGGCGACAAGGAAAACCCGGGCCGTGAGGACGCGGGGGACGCGGAAAGGCGGTTCGGCTGAAGGAAAAGAAAATCAAACTGTTTCTGAGACAGTTGGAACAAAAGGACGCGAACCAGCCGGTTCGGCTGAAATGAGAACAAACAGTCCGGAAGCAAATGGGACATCTGGGCCATGAGGACGCGAATCGGGCGAACCGGAAGTTTTTGTCCCAGACAGCACTGGGACATACGGGACAAATGGACGCGGTGGACACGGATAGCCGAAAAAGCCGAAAGCCAATCAAATATTGCCACGTGTCCAGCACAAAGAGGAGCAAGGAAGCCCATTTCGGGCGGATCGGGAGTTTATGTCCCAAACGGTTTGGGACATCCGGGACACAAGGATGTGAGGGCGCAAAATTCCGGTAGGCCCGTGGACAAATCACAGCGTGACACGTGTCGCCAAGGGAAAAAGTCCAAAAGTCAAAGGGCGAGTTTTGAAGGGTCAGCCCGAACCAACGGGATAGTGCCACGTGTCCAAGTTTAAGGGGCCCACAAGGAAATTTCAAAAGGAAATCCCACGGAATGGTGGAGGACAAAGAATTGCTTGGTGAATCAGAGCCTGCCACGTGTCGTCCAGATGGGAGAGCGCAGGAAAAGATTTTAAAACCTGTTCTTGCCTGTTTTGTGCCCTAAATCTTCAGACCTCCATATCTTTCGATCCAGAGCTCAGATTCACACGTTCTTGATATCAACGGAAAGCTTGTGAGATGATCCACATGATTCCGGGGTCAATCTTGCATTTTAGTGCAGTCTAGAGAGAGAAAATTCAAAAATGTCTCTGACACGTAGTAATGGCCAGAAGCGATGTTTCAACAACCAGTTTAATGCACATGGGTCGCATTCTTCTTCAGCACAGCCAGAAGTGACATTTTAGTGACCAAATCAATGCAGAATGGGTCACATTCTCCTCTAAATCGGTCAAAGATGGCAGGGTATGGGTTGGTAAGGTTCCCCATGCCGTTTTAATGCATCTGCAGTCAATGAGGAATGGGCTTGCACGTTTTCCCACGTTTCTGTCCCCTGGGCTCGACCCATGCCATGTAAAAAGCCAGATTTGGCTCATTAACATAACAAGTTGTTCATATTTTCGGCTCTGCCCTCCCTTCTTTTCTTCTCTAGGGTTGAAAATGGAGTTCGAACCTCCTCCCTGCTCTGTAATGGCGTTTTTTACCTTTTACTAATGAAATGATGTTCTGTGCAAACTTCTGGAGCAACAAAAAACGTGTTTTGTGATGCATCTGTCCATCCTTTCTCTTTTTGCTTGTTTTCTTCTTGCCTCTCTTCATTGCAGGTATTTGTGCATGTTTGAATGTTCATTGTAGGTTTGGAGCTGTGTTCATGGAGTTTTGGGACATTTTCTGTGTGAAATCTATCCTTGGGCCTGTGATGCATCTGTCCATCCTTCCCATTGCTCACCTCTCTTTGTCCCATGGTAGTTTTGATAGATGTCCAACATTCTCCTTCTCTCGTGTATCACCGTTTTAGTTTAGGCTTTTGCTGTTTTTTCCCTTCTCTCTCTCTCTCTCTGTCTCCTTGGCATGGTTAGATTAGGATTAGATTAGCTTGCCTGCACTGGAATAGCTTGTGGCAGGTAGTTTAGGAGTAGGAACTAGCCTTCTCTGGAGATTCCTTTCTCATTTTACAGGTCCCACACCTGGAGAAAGGATTCAATGTTGTGCAATCAAACTGGATGCCTGAGTGATCAACCTAGAAGCCTGATCTGCATCCAGGGGTGCTGTGATTTTGCATCAACACCACCCAAACAAGCTTAAGGTGCATTAGTTGTGACCATATGTTATCATTCACATACTTGAATCAAGCGCTTGCCAGCTAGAGGTGCTTGATGGAACATTGTTACCCGTTTACTTTAATGGGAGTAGGCTAAAGCCCTACTATAAATAATATTTCTTTGTGTTTGTGATAAGACATTATTTCCATTTAGATTAGGTTTCCTTTAATGTATTTCCTTCTTTGTCATTATACTTTGTATTTAGTTTAGTGTTTTTTTTAATAAGCATGTTTGCACACCAAAAAGATTATCAAAATCTAAATTTTTTATATGCATAGAGGACTACACATACCCTTAGTGTGGGGTGGATAAAGAAGGTATGGAAAAGAAATAAACTCACGAGTAACCATAAGAGGAACAGAAAGAAAAAGGTTTAAAAAATCATGAGAACTTCTAAATAATTGCTTAAAATAATCAAGACCACGCGTAAGGAATTGGGCACTCAGCATAATTCAAGGGAGGTTGCAGCATTAGAGACTATGTATGTTGGGTCACACTGGATAAACTACTTTGAATTAAGGAAGTGTGAGTAAAGGAAATATGTGAAAGATAAGTAGCGGCACGCCACGAAATTATGACTAAGGCGTAAAAGTTTGAGGCGCAAGATATTGAAGCGTGGGATAATGAGGCGTGCAACACATTCAAGAGAAATTAACACCGTATATGGTAGTAGGTGGAGAAATTAATGAAGGGAATTTTTGAAAATTGGTTTAAATTTTTGCATTCTTCTTGTCATTTACTACCTTACGAATTTGAAAAAAATTGCGAAGTGCAAAGAAGATGTCTGGAGACGAAGAGGATTCTACAGATTTGTCTTTAGTAAACTTGTTGTGTTGTGAAGCATGGTGTTGAGTACCCAGGCAAGGAAGTAGGATTTAAGGATTGGTACGTGCACACAAAGGAAGGGTGACTAGGGTTTTCATTTCATAGCTAGGGTTTTTACGCATTTACAAAATCAAAAGGGGCAATGGCACCACAAAAAGCTCCAGTAGTAGAGAAGGAGGTTGATGACCCAACAAAGGAGTCGCTAGTTGAAATGTTGTATCTAGAAGGAGTTATTAAAGGGAGGACATGGCAAAAAAGTATTACTAAGCATAGGGTTATAGAGATTAACCACCACACTATAAAATGTATGAAGGGCATCGTGATAGAAGTCTACAGAAAGACTAAGTAGTGATTGGCGGACAACACGAGGGTTTTGGATGCCTCAGTGAAGAAACTACTTGAGAGTGTGGGCGTGATGTAGATCTTGGAGTTGACCTACTTTGGAAATATTGAGCAATTGTACTAGTGGAAAATGTCACAGGTCCATGAAGATTATTTCTATTTCACAGGAAAGAGAATGAGGATAACTACTATATTGTTTGGAAAAGTTACCATGCTACGTAACACGGGTTTCAGAAATTGTTGGAGACTTAATAGATGACGAGGGCATTGATGCCACAACATCCCTATACAAGTATAAGAAGGGGGATGAGATTTCAAGGTCACAAATATCTCAGACATGGCCATTAAAGTAGCGACATGGTTAGCAGGGAGTAAAATGGGGGCCACTGAGTGATGGAACGAGGTAAACATGCAATGGTTACATATAACGCACAAAATGGAAAACAAGACCTACTACAACATCATTGGTTACATTGCAAATAGACCTGGTGAATGAGGTGCACATCCAATAAAAAAAAGGTGAGAAGATAACCTGGGGCGTAATTTTGTTATTGATTGTGTTCAGTGAAGTTGGGGTACCAGATGGTCCTAGGGAAAATATATGGGAGTTTCCGTTAGAGAACAAGTCCCCAGCCAAAAGATATGCCAAGTACATGTTGTGTGGGTTTGTTTCCAACACATACAAAGGGAACTTGGAAAAGCGGTTCTAGAGAATGCGTAGGGAATTTGAGGGAGAAGGATGCATTCACACGATCTACCAAAGGTTTTGGACAAAGAAGCTGAATTTGTAGATTACCAACGTTTCAGCTTGGGGCACTTCCACATGAAGTCTGAAGAGAAGATCCCATGGTGTAATTTTCCCTTTGCGTTTACTGCAAGATATTTTAAGGAATCTATGAATAGATTCAATAACACGCGTTAGATCCAGTTCGACACCAAAAAAGTGGACATAAACATTCACATTCTACGCAAAACATATATATGGCTAGGTAAGGAGGCCTATGTAGAAACCACAGAGTCTGATAATGTTGACATCATACTAGAGAGTTTGGCTATAGGGAAGATTGAACCAACACACATCTACATTTACCTAAGGTCAAGGTTCAAGGATGACAAAGTGGTGAAGGGTGCAAATATGAATCTCCCAGGACCTCCTAGGAAGAAGCAAACAATGGGGAAAGTTCAAGGAATGTTGCATCTACACCCCCTACTCCAGAAGACCCAGTACATACAGCACTAGAAAACATCCTCTAATAAGAGGAACCAAAAGACAACATCAGACTTATGCACACTAGAAGGATTCTAAGGAAGAGGTGCACTTCAGGAGACACTAGTGCTAGAATTTTACAACTAGTAAGGATATCACCGTGCATGAATCCTGTAAAGGATGAAGAGGAGAAGAAAAAACATAGGAAATATATTCCTGTACAAGATAGTGAGGGGGAATCTCCACAACCAAGTGCGTAGGAAGTAGAAGAAACTCCAAGAATGAGTGGAGATAGAGCTGAGGTCACTCCTAGTGTGGAAATGTAGGATGATGAAGATATTGGTGAGTGCGTAGTTTATGAGACTATAGACCCCAATGTGAGTATTCGTAAAGATATCTCTGGTGAAGGAGAAAGTAGCGCTGGTGGGGATAAAAAATTCCTCATGCACCCCCACGCAGGAAGAAGGGAAAGATGAGGAGGAGGTCAACCAGGTGGTTGAAGACATTGTCCCATGGGATGCAGGCATACTTGAACAAAATAAGAGGATGCAATAGTGCATGATGATGTTGGCGAGCATGTAGGCACGTTTGGAGAAGAAGAAGTGGTAGGTATTCAAGACTTAGGTTATTTGAATGATCTTTCAAGAACTATTTGAACCCGTTTCTAGAGTACACTACTGAATAAACAATTATATGGCTAGGATTGGATGGACCCTAAAATGGCCAATACATGTACTCACAAGCAACTATCTTGGGGCATGCAGACTCACATGGATGAGCCTAATTTTGATGTATGTGAGGAGGCATGCACTTCAAAGAATATGAGGAAGGTTCCTCATATGCACCATATGAACATTAAGCCAACCCAGTTTTCAGATGAGCAGGTAAGCAACACTTTGATTTAGATGTCCACAAAAGTAGCACACCAAAATATGGATAAGGTGGCAACAATCTAGGTGCTACTGGAGGATAAAAAGGACAAGGACACAAAAATCAAGCACCTTACTCAAGAGCGTGATAATGCAGTTGTGGAGGCCCAGAATGTAAAGATGATGGCAGAGCAGATTGTAGATGAGATTATACTACAGAGGCCTGAGTTTTAAGAGAATGTGCCTCAAAACTTCAAGTATAAGTTGCACTATCTGCGCACAACAAGTTCACCTACTTTTGGATGAGGGACCAATGTGCCTCCCCAAGAAAAAGGATGCAGGGGAAGAAGCAACAAGAGCAAGAGCCACTATTTATAGAAATTTTTCAATATATGAGGCATTGCTCCAAAAAATTGAAGGATGAGCTGAAGAGAGATGATCAAGCTCTTAATTTATGTGTGGCACCAAATGCCATAATAAGCACCAAAAATTTAGTGGAGGATAATGAAGTTCTGAAGGTGATGAAGGATGAAACACTTAGGCATGAAGAAAGGTTGGCACTGGTACAACAAAAATGTGAGGTCTTTGCAGTAGCCCAGGATCTGCACAAGGATATAATTGAGGAGATTGGAAAACTTATAATGTAGAAAATGGATCGTATGGAGGGAATGTTGTTAGGTATGGCCAATGTTTTCTGGGTACTATAGAATGAGAAAGAAAAGATCACTTAGGATGAATTGGATGACAGAGCCAGTGATATTCCAGAGAAAATAAGGAATGAGCTAAGTGACTGATAAACATTGGAGGATGAAATCAAAATTGAATATCCAGAGTTAATCCTTCTAGTTGAAGAAGAGGGTGCTGCAGAGTAAAAATTCATTCTTTTGTACAGTGTTTCCTTCATTCTTTCATTACTTATTCTTTATTATTGGGAACATCATAAATAATTCTCATTTTCAGGACGAGAATGTACTTTAGTGTGGGGTAATGTTGAGAAAATAGAATGTTGCTCTAAGAAAAAGACACACAAAGGATGTGCGCGTGGGAATAAGGCACATTTGAAGGCGCAGGAAGATAGGAAAGGAATCGCGTGCCAGAACACTTTGGCTCAGGACTTAGTCATTTTTATGTATGAGGGCTATTTTTAGAGATAACGTGTGGGGCACACTTAGAGATGAATACTTGCCCTACACGCAATGGTATTTTGGGAACAAGTGGCAGATTAATGTCATGCATAGTTTAAGCTAATAATAGGAGTTCTACTTGGAGTTAATTATGGGATGTCTATTCGTAGAACACTTGCATTTTGTGCATACTAAATAACGCTTGTAAAGGTGCTTGACTCGCCCTTCTCCAATTCTATAAATATGTATTGAATTGCGTAGTTTAGTAGTGGTGAATTATTGTAGAGTTATGTTACTGGTTTTGATGCGCACATGACTCATGGAGATAATTTATAGTGTAAGAAACTTCTGTGTTTTACAGTGATTATGAAATGGAACATATTGGCTGGATAATGGTGTTAGACATGACTGAATCTGGTTCTTGTATGGTTAATCTTATCATAGTTATTGTTTAGTTCATTTATCATGATTCTCTAAGATCTAGATTTAGATTTTACACTGTGGAATGTTTATGTAAAACCCATAAAATTTTCCACACGAGACCCAAGAACAACCTAGGGTTGGCTAGAAAAATTATAGAATAATTTTTTTGAAAAGCGTGCCCACAAAAATATTTCGAAAACGAAAGTTTCCACATTAATTTTTCAGAGGAAATGATTTTTAATAAATAATTTCCTATGATAACACAATATTTAACATCTACATTATACTTCAATACATTGATTTGACTTAACATGTTTAATCTCCCTAAGTGTTATTTAAATAACAAATTAATTCCTACTATAGTTGAATATTCTCCCATGAGATGTCAAGGGTAAAAGTGGCCAAAGTAATTAAATACCAAGGTTATTTAATTTCTACAATGTTGAAACAACTAGCAAGGTCCCTTATTAAATATTGGGTTAGGATAATGAACACTTCTCTACCCCATAAAGTAACCCCCTTAAAAAGTCAACCCATATTTTAAAATTAAAACATTTAAATTAAAAAGGTAATTTCCACTCACCCACTCTCAACTTAATTTTTGTAGGGATGAATCTCATCCCTTGGATGGATTCAATTAGGACCCTTGATAAGGAAAAAGGAAAACTAACCCTAAAACATGCTTATGAAGGTTTCTTTCTCTTTTCATTTGACTCATTGTTTCTCTTTTGTTTTGTTAGGTAGATGAGGAAGGGAAGCCATTGAAGGCCATTCCAAGATTTTGGAGAGGCTTACAAGTTTGATTTATTTTCTTATTTTGGTTACACCCTCTCATTAGGGTTTCAATGTGTTTATATTTTTTATTTATCTTATTTTGTTGGATTTTCCCCAAATGAGTTTGTGGGTATTTTCCTATTTTATTGATGTATCTAGGTTTATATATATATTTATATATTATATATATATATATATATATATTAAATTTAAAAAGATTCGGCCATGGCCACTTTACACATACATATATATATATATATATATATATATATATATATATATATATATCTAAAGAATTACAAAAGATTCAACTGCGGGCATAAATGATGCGCTTATGGCATAAGGGAGAATTAATAGAATAGTTTAAAAAATAAAATATGGGGTGGGGTAGCCGACACCATTCCTCACCATTTTTATTACCAAGGTGCTAGCCGATATTTTCTAGCATAGTCCTTTTTAAACATGTGGTCAAACTTTTAACTTAGTCCTAGGTTTTTACACCACGCGTTGAACACACTGTATATACTTTATTATATATAAAAAATGTATATATATATTATATATTTTAAATATAAAGAATATTAAAAACAATTAAGTATATTATTAAATTAATCTATTATTAATAATAATTTTATTATCCATAATTTGGTTGTTAAGTAGTAATACTACCATTACTACTAATATTTACTAATAATAAGGAAATTTCATTAAGTGATAATAGTTATATTGTTAACAATTATAGATTTCGCACTTAAGATTTTTTTTGTAAAGTTTGATGGGATATCAATATTTTCAAGTGGTAGGTTATAGTTATTTTACACTTAACTCTACCTTTTGAAGTTGATTCAATAATGAACTTGATTCAACTTAATATCTCATTTATATCTACATTCAAAAGATCTAAGATCTAATTACAACTAAGAAATTTTCTTATACAATGAGTTCTAGGAGATGATCTATTTTAGTTAACAAGTAAGAGATCACTAACACTTAATCTCTTTCCATTTCAACATACAAATTTAAAATGTATTTCAATCAATATAAGAGGAAGAACAATTATAACTCTTTCATTATTTTATAAACCTCATGCAATACAAGAAGTAACCATCCCTTTTATTTTTTCCAACTACTATTTTCCAACCATTCACACAACAATTATAACCAATTTTTTCAATAAGTCTTAAAATGAGAATTACTAAATTTTCAATAAAATCTATACACTTTTTTGAGAAATAAAACAACTACCATGAGATAAGATGATTTCCTTTTATAGCTTCTTTTCTATTTCACAAGTCTAGCTTTATAACACATATCTTTCTTTCTCTTTTTCAATATACAATACAAATATCATATCCAATAATTGAATGCAACTTTTCTTCACAAGATTATAACAATTTCCTCCACTTAAAGTGGGAAATAATAAAGATAATGTAAGCTAAAAGAAATACAAGGTTACAAGTTCCTCCACCCTAAGTGTGAACAACAATAAGGCTTCTCACAAGAAGGGATTTCTTAAGGACTCCAACAAAAGCTCCAAGCTTCACATCACCAACAAGAGGGCTCCACCATGCCTAATTTGATCACAAAAAAAAATGGGGGGAGAGGAAACACTCTCCACCCAACCAAGAATTCCAATGAGGAGAAGCCATCCTCCTCATTGGCCCCCGAGCCCCAACCACATTGCAATGAAAAATGGATTCAACTCATGGCAACCAAACAAGCTTCCACATCACAATGCAATATTTTACAACCATACCAAAACACAAACAAAACAACTACAATCTCAAGAATGGAAATCAAAAAAATACACAAGGCTTCAACATATAAAAGCCAAAGGAGTAAGACCTATGGGGAGGTCACTTATGCCTCCCAATGGGAAATGGGTACCCACCTAAAAACCCTCCAAGAAACATCTCAAACCCCATACACACTCTTATGCCTCCCTCAATTACCTCTTATGCCTCTCACATTCTCTTATGCCTCCCTACAATCTCTTATGGCTCCCTCATAAAATAGACCAAGTAAGAAATGAATGCAATTTCTTGTCCAATGTGGGGAACCCATCCCAACTCGCTCCAAACATGAAATGAAATCTTATGCCTCCCCACATGTAAGATCCCCATAGTCCCCTCCTACACCACACTTAGGAAATCTACCCAAACACCCAAAAATAATACCAAAACACTCCAAAACATGCATATATACACAATATAACAGGAAAATATTTTACAATAGTATAGCTCCTACCTTTCCATGGTAGAGATTGATTCAAGAGTCCCACACCAAGCTCCTTCAAGCCTAAGAAATCACCAAAAGCTCCAACAAATCCACAAGCATTCCAAAATCCTCCAACTCCCAAAAATGTAAGAGCACAAAGAAATGAAGTAACCCCCAAACAAGCAAAAGAACTTGAATAAATAGAAAAGGGAGAGAGGAGGGTGAGGTGGATCCATGTAGGATGCCACATCACTCATCCTCAACTCCACCTCACAATTCAAACCTCAACCCCAATGCACAATAAATTGGTGGGTGAGAGGAATGACAAGTTACTTACACACACAATCCAATCCCACACCCCCTAAGGAAAAACTTTGATTTCAATAAGGAAAGTGCAATAATATTTTACCTTTTTTGTCATCCCAAAACACATAATGGGGTCTATTGTTGACCCCCCCAACCCATAGGTAGGGTTGCTATAGAAATTTAAGAGGTGTGGGACAAGTTTGACTTGTCCCACAAGCCTCCAAATTTGGCCCTTAAGGCCAAATCCGAATTTTCATGAAGGGGTATAGTGTACAACACTCAAGGTCCCAAGCACTCAACTTACAACACATAACCTAAGAGTCATCAAATCTAATATATGAAATTCTTTTGTATTATCCATAATTAGTTTAGTAAAAAGATTAATTTGCTAATCTAGACACCAATTAAATAATTAAGAAAAGAAGGATACATCACTATAAAATCACATACCAAAATTAAATAAAAGAAATGACACACAACTCCTTGGTCACAATTGGAGGTGATCCCCCCCATGGGGACCCCCTAACAACAATACAAACACACACACATAAAAAAATACATATTGTTAGGGTGACCTTTGTTGAATTCATCTAGCATTCTAATGTGGTTGGTCTCCAATCCCCCCAATATTTTTGTGACATGTTTACCTACAACACACATAACACCTCCTTCGGCCTCATGACCGCATCAAAACATCCAAAATAAATATACAATATAACTGGACAATCATCTATATATGAATCAAAACATCATCTAGGCAAGTAACGATATCATTTATAATTTATAACAACATCTCGATTTCACATTTCATCAACATCCACATGATCATAAGATTAGTTTAATTGTCTATGTCTACTCAGTATGAAAAAATATCACATGTATGAAATATATAAATATAACCATGTCAACAACATATCACCATCAATATAAAATGTCTTTAATAATCCACACACATCATATATGAATTGAAATCAACACATTCAAGTATCTCTAACATCTAACATCATGTTAAATCAAAAGCTACAATAATATCCATAAGTATAGTCAACAACATCGAAATCAATAAAAAAGGTGTCGAAGGGAAGTGGGCACTACAATGTATGTCTACTTATGAATCTGAACATGTTTAAACATCATCACACTAACATCCTACACAAGAAACTCTAAAGAGGGACTTGGTATCTTTGTGTGCTTTGGGTGAGTGATCAGCTAAGGCTGAGTGATGTGCCAACGCGCCTGGGTTATTCACAGTAAATTCTAGGCTGCATCATATGATTTGTTTAAGAAGGGTCTTATTTAGATGTTACCATGCATTTAACAATGACCTTTTCAACATACCCATTTTTTGTATATCCCAAAATCATTGCAATCCATGAGACTATATATATTTCAAGTATTTTGTCAAATAGTTCAGATGCTTCCACATTTTGTAGACATCTTTGAGGGCTTTTGTGGCTTTTTTTAAAATCTTTTAGAATACAATTTGGGATGCTACTTCAACCCAAATAAGGTTTTTCTCTTGTTGGGTTTTCATCAACGGCTCTTGGTGGATATATGGGTGAAACTGGTGCTCCATGGGCTTTTGGATTTGTTATTCTTCTAGGTAATACTAGTTTGAGAGGTTTTACACAAAGAAGATATTATGTTTTTTTCACAGATGTCAACGACTGAGGTATTCATCTCTAGCCTTATGGAGAGATATACACCTACTTTCAATATGATGTGGTTGTCCACTATTGATACTTGACACACATATTTTTTCAAGCAACATTGATTAAATATAGGGAAAAATCCAATCAATTATACATATTGCTAAGGGATATAAGCAAAGATAGACTATTGAAAAGTAAATTAAATCAACCATTTTGACAAACACTAAGAGGATCGAGAGACAAAACCAAGGTTTCTTCCACCCCCTCCTCCTCAAGATCTATTTTTCACACAAACTAGTGGTATCCTAGCACAGGTGAGATCATAAAATTGGACACCTAATGGATGTATGCAGCAGAACTACGCCAATGCTCCATAAGCACCCTCCAACATCCCTATTGGAGGCTTTAATTTATATGTTTTACATGAAATATGCTCACCCATTAAATTTGTCTCACAACTATTTATTTTCTCATAAATTAAATTTCAAATAAATATAGCTCAAATTTTTCACGAGTGAGATTATTTTTCAAGCGCGAGACAATTCTATCCAATTTCAGAGGAGCTCTTTCTCACACTATATAGCCTATCAGTTAAACGATTCCAAATAATACCTTATCAAAATAAAATTTAGAAAAATTATTTAATTTAAATGAAATTTGAAAGACACTCCGGAAAAAAAAAATAGCATAGAATATATTTACACAATAAGATATATTGTGCTTAGAAACTTAGAAATGAAAAAAAGAGGTCAAAAATGTCACAAGTGTCTAATAAACTTACTGTAAACAAAAATTAATTTGACATCCCTACTTGTTTAATTGAGAACTCTAAAATTAAGAAAGGAGAGAGATATCCATGTCAAAATCTCGAACTCCACACAACATGCTCAAATTCTTTTGGTGGAGGGGGAGGAAATTTTAATCTTCTTTGTGTAGCCAGGGGAAAACCTATTGACAATTTTTACACTTGTGCAAAAATGGGTAACTCGAAACTTCATCGTTATGATGAAATTCATGGGTGAAGTATACCTAAGCTAAGGAAGTTCTGATCATTATTAGTTATTGCTGAAATAATTAATGATTAAGTGAAATCTACAACCATGTGTGCTATTACAAAACGTAAAAAATCACATAGTCTAAAATTTCATGACACCTTCAGCAAAAGAACACAAGGGCCCCGAAGGATAGTTATGTTGTCTTGATGAAGACACCAAATTATTGAGTAGGTGAAGTGTTGAGTTTTGGGACAACAAACATAAGGGCATATTATAGAAATTAGATTTCATTACTGAATGTTACAAGTTCTCATCAATATTTCTTTCCTTCATGATTAAGACATTCAATTATATTACTGAGTTTTTTAGTTCATTATACAATCCTTACAGAGAAGCTAGAATATAAAAGGGAATACACAACTCATTTTTTAGAATTCAATGTTTTATTCACAAGGAAGGTCAAATGTTTCCCACACAATCCATGGGATGTAACTGAAAAGTAAAGTACATCTACTGAAAATAAAGGTACACATGAATGAAAGAGAAAGCAAAGGAGTATGAGTGAACCCATCATTGCCTTGGGGTTTCTTTCTTTGATTGAAATACATCTCCATTTCCAGCTTCTTCTTCATCTCCATTGTAGAAGCCACTATACCTGACAAAGAAGAAAATTTAACTGTCAGTTACGAGCTCAAGGATCAACTCATATTCCAACACTGTCCTACTTCGTGCATATGAATCTTTTCAAACAGGAGATGTAATTTACTTGAATATCAGACTACATACATGCTTTATTCACTTAGAAGGAATGAAGAAAGAGAAGAGAAAAGAAGAAAAACATGGACATAAGAGAGGCAAAAAATCCTAAGTATTTTCTAACTATTTTCTGAAGTGTGTAGGTACAGGTTGCAGCTAAGAAGAAAGAATCATATACATGCTAAAAAATAAGACCAATGTAACTGAAACTCAGATATTTCCTACAAATGGAAGAGGATCACAGTACTATAGAATAAATTATATGCTTGTAGACAAGGTACATTTTCTAGTTTTCAGTCAAAGAAAAGGAATTATGGGAAAATTTTGACAAGGCTTCTCCATGAAAATCAACATTTCAAATTTTCCAGCATATATAGAAAGTTGTATTTAAGCTCAAACATAGTATTAAAGCATAAAATGAATGTAGTAAAAGTAACAAATTACAGTATCTAGATCAAGGCTTATGCCTGAAAATGATATAAAAAACAAGTAAAGAATTTCTTGAAAACTATTACAGGGATCAAAGAGTATAAGTGTAGCTTTAGGATACAAATTAGACATTTTCGAGGTGAACTGAAGAAAGAAATGTATAAGAAATCCATTTTAGTTAGTGGTGTTTCAACACCATTAAACCTTACGGGGCCAAGAATAATCAATGTTAAGTCAAAATATTGAAGAGATCACAACGAAGAAAGAAATTCAATCACATGAACCCTTATACAGGCAGGACAACGAAACAAACTAGGTCTCATCTATGGTGGTAATTCGACATCCATATAAAGTTGATAGGTTACATATCAAATCATGCATTGCAACTCAATGATAAATAAGTGTTGATGGAATACATTCAAGAAATAAAAAATCCAGTTTCAGTGTGACCTTATCAGCAAGATCCATTCACAGGAATAAGTCAAGCTTGTATACTACCAAAAAACCACACATATTGCAAAAGTTACAGTACAAAAAAAACCAATAACATTCAAGCACTCATCCCATGGGAAGTTTTTCAATGTTCAAGTAATCTCATATTAAAAAGGATTAAATCAAGTACTCTACAGTTTTTTTACAAAAATAACTTGATCCTGGACAATGAATCATAAATAGAATAGATTCTCCAGAATACAAAATTGATGCCAAGGATTTTAGAATAGTCAAGGCTGAAATAACCCATATTTAAAGAATAGATGAGGTAGAGTATACCAATTCAAGGAACAAAAGAGAAGTTACAGTAAAAAGAATGTTTTCCTCAAGCCACGATGAACCAAGTCAGAGAAAGAAGTAAAAACTTACTGGTTAAATCAAAGTGAAGAAAACCCTTGAGATATCATCGAGCTCAGAACTAAAAGGACCAAACCCAAAATGAGTTTCAACTTGAAATGACTAGATTCATCCAAGAGATCACACGAAGAAATGTAAAAGAAGATGGGTATCAATTTTGAAGCCGAGGTCACAATGAACCAAAATACCAGCGAAAACTCAAGGATTGAAAAGCTTACCGACCTCATCAAGCAGTGATGCAAAGCCAAATCTATAGAGCTCAAGAGATGGTAAAGGAAAACCCATAGAGACCAATAAATATACTGGTGCTCAAGCCTTTCGATCGACAAGATCTCACAAACCAAAATTAGATCTCATGGACTTCGCCACAAAGACCAAAAAGAATGGGGCTGAGCTTCAAGATTAGCAACAGTGGTAGCCACTGTAGAAATAAGATAGAAAATGAGCTCTAAGCTCTCACCACCATGTCAACGTCTGATGAAGTGAAACAAATAATAAAATGAGCAAGGCCGAGCTCGAAGAAACAACCATGGTGGCTAATACAAAGATGAGCTCGAAAACACTAAATAATGGTGGAATTATTACAGAAAACTCACTCAGAAGAAGCACATAAATGTGGAGAACCATTTTTTCAATGAGCAGAGTACAAAATAATCAACAATGGCACTCCCATAAACGCTCAACAAGCTTCACAGATCAAACAATGGTTTCAAAAATATTTGTCAGGGCTTCACTAGAAGAACCAAAAATCCAAATGAAATGATTATTAAGGTCAAAGTTACCCTTTACCATGCAAACCCAAGGGGTGAGTTATGAAACTCAACCATAGTGAGATAATCAAGGTCTAAAGATCAAGTCGTGCAAAGATCAAGGGCCGAGAATCTATCTCCAAGTCCAAATCAAACCATGGTTCAAGCTATTAAACTACATTCAATGCATAGTCAAAAACCCTAATAATGTATTTGAGATCAATGATTAAAAATCATTAAGTACATAGAGATCAATGCTCATAAATTGATCATCAAGATCGAGGCAAAAGTCATCAAGTTGAAATGATGGTCGATTGACCAATTGCCCAATTTGTCAAAATTTCAAAGTGTCAAAGTTTCCTCCACAGGTCCGAAAGTATGCAGTGTACACGTGTCATAACAATGCAAAGGCAGTATAATGGAAAGGTGGGAGCCTCTTTAGTTTTAAAACATTAAAGGTGCAAAAGTTAAAATTCTAAAATTTCCTACAGACCTGCAGGCCCGACAATGATACTTGCCATCACCACAATAAAAGTGGAGGCCGGGGTATATTTTTTGAGTTTGAAACTTTTGCAAAAAGATTGAAAGTCCCCAAAATTCCCACAAGCCTGAGCCTCCACGGTCGAAACCCTAAACCGCAGGTTCAAAATCGACGGTCAAAGATGAAAAGGATACAGATCAATGGCCCAGAACGATCAACAAATATCAAAGCCACCTGACAAAGTTACCAAGGAGTGAGTCACCGTGGGAAGGGGGGCCAACCCACGTCACCAATCGAATTATCATTGCAATGAATTTCAAATTCCAGACTATAGTCATTTCCAAATAATGCAAAATGCCATCATACATGCTTATCATCGAAAAGGTGGATTTTGAAATATGCCAAGGACGACAACTATGGTGGCAACTATATACTATAGTACTTGTTACAAAGGTGGTAGACTATTTAGTATGTTCATGGTAAATAATCAAAGGTGGTCCCCACTTTAAGGAGTTAGAATTGATTTGCAGAGTGTCACTCATGTGACCATTTTTGAAGGAGATGTCAACATCAGAGACAAGGGTGGTCCCGACCAAATGGATATTTGGATGAATTATTTTGCAAAGTATTGCATTTAATGTAATTTATTTTTTCTCCATACATAGGAGTATTTTTGCATGCCTTCACAACAGGACAAAATAGAGAAGAAGACAAAGTTGCATGTTCATGGAGAGAGACTTGCCTAGCAAGAAATCTTATTTTTAGCAAATTATTCATCCTTCTCTTCTTAAAAATAGAACAGTCAACTTCAGTTTGACTATATTCTATTTAAGGCTAATAATGCCTATTTATAATTGCATGCTCTATTTTTATTCCTTGATCTATTATTAAATAAAGGATAAAAATAGAATGTATGGGCGAGTACAAGCCTTAGGCTAGTTTTAGGAAGAGGGTGAATTTTATTTTTGCTATATATTGTGTGCCTTTGCAAAGCACATGAGGACTTATGGAGGACTTTTTGGATATAGGATTATCTGAAGCAATTTTTGCCAGTTTTACCTTCTGTGTGTGGAGTATTTTCTACCTTTCTAATTATTTGCAGTCTTGTGTATGTTTCTATTAGTATTGTGAAATGCAAATTCCCTAATCAATCATCTTACCCTGCTGCAAATTCAATATTTTTTGCTTAATTTTAATGTGCATGTTAACTTATTCGTACTGTTGTGATTTTACCTTAGTATCACCAAGTGTTTGCCCCTTAAAAATTCTGTAGTAAACTGTTGGCTCATGCATCAAGAATCCTTCCCATAGCAATTTTGCATATACTCAGTCAAATCCCTCACATAAATTTGGTGTATCACCTCATTTTTATTTATTTTACAGTCATCTTTTACTCTCAAAATCCCAGAAATCAGTTTAGGATACACTAATAAGGAACCAACATTGATACCATAGACTCACCTCAAAATAGGTATACCCACAGACATGAGGTATTTCCATTATATCTACGAAAGAGAGAGATCAATTGTGAAAGCTTAGAAAACCTGTAGCCATCTCTCTATAGGGTGCAATTTCAAGAGATAACAGTTTTTGGCATGCCCTGGTGGGACCACGAATCAGATCTACATGCAAGTTACAAATTCTACAACAAATCTACAAAAAATTAATAGCAGTTACAAAGTCACTTTCGGGAGTAAGTTGCAGCAATTTATTTTAAAGATTTGAAGATCTTTTGGTGACTCCACAGAGCTAATCTCAGAGCCAATATTGTAACATGTTCCATGCCTAAAGTGACTACAAGATCATCGGTAAGAGGAATTCCTTCTGAGTTTGTTTCTTTACCCTTGAATTTTGCTAGAAGGAGAAGAGTTGGTAATACTTTACCTTATAATAGACCTGGTTTTGATAACCCTCCTCCTAATATTCCTTCACCACATATCAATTTCTCTATTAACATCCCATTTTTTCAAATGGTTATTCAACCACCAAGGAATTTTGTAACCTTTACTAATGGCAGTCCATTAGTAATCCCAGTTTACCATGACATTCCTAATGCTACCATGAAAAGTTTGCCATCATTCACGGGTGAAAATCAAGTTACACCTGCTGAACATATCAAGGATGTTGCAGCCCTATGTGCAGTCCATAACATCACTCATGAAGACGTAGCTTTAAGACTTTTAGCTGCATCTTTCAAAGGGTAGGCCTTGCAATGGTACAGAAACCTAGAAATTGGAAGCATAAGAACTTGGGATAACTTAGGTGAACAATTGCTGAAATAGTTCTAGGATAATTCAGATCATTTGTCTCTCATTGAAAAGTTGTCTACTATTAAAAGAGCTCCCAATGAGTTTATGTCCAGTTTCAATATCCATTTTGCCAGAACTTGGGAAAGAATTCCAGCAAGTGTCAAGCCTCAAGTTGATCATGCTTTCCTTTATTATCTTAGGGCATTAAACAGTGATATCTCAACTATGATTTAGTCAATGGGGGGAGAGACACTTCCAGATGCTTATGATATCGCTATGTAGAGCTGAAAAATAGTCTTATTCAAGCTAGGAAATTGGCACCAAGGCCTTCAATGCCATTTTTAGTCAGATTTAGCACCTATTCCTCAGCCTATTACAATCATAGAACCTATTGTTGTAGCTCCATCAGATGATGTATTTAAAGCTTCTACAAACTATGGGAAATAAATTGACTTCGATTGAGAATAGAATTGCATTACCTAGCAAACCCTATTAGGCTCCTTATTAGCAAAATCAACAGAATCAACAAAACAGGCAGCCCTATCAACATAATCAAAATTATAGGTAGCTTTACTAGCAAAGGTAGTTTGACCCAAAGGCTCCTAGTTCCTCTAACGCTTTAGTCCCAGTTAATATGGCTACAAAAGAGTGGTGTCAACCTTGCAATCAACCTCATTCAACTATAACTTGCCCAAATAATTTTCTGAATATGAATCTTGTTGCACAACCTCAATCTGAAACATTGTTCATGCCTCAAATGGAGGGTGGGCAACAAGGAACTCATTTTCAGAAAGCACCTAAACAGAATTTAGTCAGTTTTAATGAGGATTTCATTACAGTCACTACTAGGGCTCAAGGGAAAGCTGCAGAAAGTCAGAAACAACAGAATAGGCCTATCCTACCTAATTTCACTGATAAAACAACATCTATAGTTCCAAAGTCAACCAATAACTCTGTTGTTCCTCAAAAAACAACAAGTGTTCTAATTGATAGAGGCCATCAAAGACATATACAACTTAATCCAAGAGGACTGTTTATACCTCAGATATCTAAGGCAGATGAAGCAAAATTAGTTTTCGCTAAGGCCTACTCTAAAATAGTTGAATCTGTCTCTAAAATAGTTACTTCTTTTAACATTGTTGATGTAATGAAAAATCATAATGTTAATATATCAATGTGGCATGCTCTAAGTATTCCAGGACAACAAGATTTACTTTCTCATGAACTAGCTAAGCTGTAGATTTCTTCAAATACAACAAAAAAGGAAGTTCAGAAGGAAGACATGGTCTTTGGAACATTTGAACAAGACTGCATTAAAAAGGTTAAGTGGATGGTTCAGAAGGTTTTGAATTCTCATGACATTAAGAAGCCACCAAAATTTTATTAATCACTGATTATTAGTGAACATCTAGTTCATAATTTCATGGTGGACAGTGGTGTAAGTAGCACAATTATACCGAAAGTGATTATAGAAAAATTAGGTTTGTAGTATGAGCCTACAGAAAGGAGTGTCTTGCAACTTGATGGAACTACAACTAATATAGTTCATATAATAAAAAATTTAGAGGTGATGTTACACGCTTGCTCAAAATTTTCTATTCTGCAAGATGTTATTGTTGTGGATTTACCTCCATACTTTTCCTTATGCTTATCTAGATACTTCACAACAAAAATATGAGGTTATCTCTCTTCAGATTGGTATTTATTTTTCACCACTCATTATGGTACTAAAGTTACTATCAATTCAGAGCCATTGACTAGATTTCATATTAAGCCTCACTCTTCAAATGTAGTGGCTAATTATTCAACCATAGATCAGTCTGATTTTGATGAGGTAGATCATGTTTCGACATTAGATGGTGTTTCTAACATGTTTATGGATGAAAAGATAGTGGAAGAACATGCTCACGATCCTTTTAAGAAAGTTGAAGAACACATGTTTGGTGTGTATTATATGCATGAAGAAAATACACCACTTACCTTACTATCAAAAAAAGAAGATTCAACATAAGGGATTTGGAAGCTTCATTTTGATGGAGCTCAGAACAAGAAAGGATAAGGAGTAGGTCTGATGCTCACTTCCCTAATGAATGAAAGGTATTTCTCATCTTTGAGTCTCCAATTTTCATGTACTTGTAATGTAGCTGAATATGAAGCATTAATTCATGGCCTACTTTGGGCTAGAAAGAGAGCTATCAGCATGCTATAGATTTTTGGTGACTGTAAGTTGGTTATTAATCAAGTAAAAAGTTTCAATGTTTGTAAGAATCCATTAATGAAGTCTTAGAGACATAGAATTTTAGACTTAATGGAATATTTCAATGCTATTAATATTCAGTCTATTCTTAGAGCTGAAAACAAGCATGTAAACAGACTTGCAGCAGTTGGGGCTAATTTTAAAGTGCTGGAACATATTGAAAATAACAAAGTCCAGCCTCATACAAAGCTAAATATCAGGCCCTCAGTACCTGATAATGATTCAAATTAGAATTTTTTTGAAAGTGATGATCAAATCTGTAGGTTTTTGTAGCAAGAAGATGAGTTTTCTGCAGTTAATCAAGATAAATTACAACATTTATGTGGTGACTAGATTGTTCAGTTGAAGACCAATAAACTACCTCGAGGTCTAGTCACATTGGAAGACATCTTCAGCACTGACAATCAGTTGAGAAAGGTCAAGAATAAAATGTCAACTCACGCTGATAATTATGAAGAGATCTCAGTTGATGAAGGGAAAAAGCTATTTCTTGGAAAGGTATGTTCCTTAACTGAAAATCAGTCGTTTATTAATCTTTGCAAGGAGTGTAAAGATGGTTTTGCTTGGAAATACTAAGATCTGAAAGGATTTGATCCTAGTTTAGCACAAAATATAATTGAGTTAAAACCAAATTCCAAACCTGTTAGACAGAAACAAAGGCCTGTAAATCCCAAAATAGAGCCTCTGATGAGGAAAGAATTATCTCAGTTGATCGAATTGGGTATTATCTTTCCAGTTAAGAATTCAAGTTGGGTAGCCAATCTTGTTCCTGTTAGGAAGAAGAACGGAGAAATCAGATTATGTGTGGATTTTAGAAACCTCAACAAAGCTTCATTAAAATATCATTACCCACTACCGAATATGGATCAGATTTTGAGAACAGTCTCAGGCTCAGATAGGATATCTCTTCTAAATGGTTACAGTGGATATAATCAGATTTTAGTCTAGGAAGAAGATAGATATAAAAAGCCTTTACCAATAAGTGGGGTACCTATACTTACAAAAGAATGCCTTTTGGTCTTTCAAATGCTGGTGCAACGTTTCAATGTGCAATGGACATGGATTTTCATAGCTTATTAAATAAATACATCCTTGTTTATTTAGATAAAGTGACTGTATTTTCAAAAGATTATATAGAACACCTAATGCATTAAAGACAAACTTTTCAGTTGTGTAGGCAATTTGGAATATCTTTAAATCCACTGAAGTCTATCTTTTCAGTACATCAAGGCAAGCTACTTGGCCATATTGTTTCTAATCAAGGTTTAACAATTGATCCTTTCAAGGTCGAAGCCATATCAAAACTATCATTTCCCCATCATAAGAAGGCATTAAAAAGTTTTCTTGGAAAAATCAACTTTGTTAGAAGACTTGTTCCATATTTTTTAGCATTGGTTAAACCACTCACAACTATGCTAAAGAAAGATAAAAATTTCTCTTGGAACATTGAAGGGAGAGAAGGATTTGAATCAATCAAAGAAGCTATCTCTCAAGCTCCTACTCTTGTAAATCCAAATTTTGATAAAGATTTTAAAATGTATGCACTTGCAGGAGCTAAAACAATCTCAGCTATATTAACTCAAGTCAATGATGAAAATATCGAACACCCTATTGCTTTCTTTGGATAGAGCTTGCATGATTACAAAACAAGGTACACATTCCTTGAAAAGAAAGTACTTTTAGTAGTTAGAGGACTAAAGAATTTCAAGTATATAATTTCAAACAATAAAATCCATGTTCTTGTTTCTCATCCAAGTGTGAAATAATTCCTACTAAATAAGGAATTGAATGAGAAAAGAGAAAACTGGATAACAAAGGTCATGGAGTATGATGTTGATAGTCAGGTTGCTAAGATGGTTTGAGGGAAAGGTCTGTGGAAACATCTAATTACTGATATGGAAAAACAACAAGTTACAGAACCAGATGACTCAAAACAACATGCTAAAATTACGTATCAACAATAAGAAATCATGTTTCAATTAGAAAATCAGTAGCCTGAGCTCACTCAAGAGTTTTAGGAATCAAGATGGATGACTGATTTGGTTAATTATCTACAGCATGGGACCTATCCGAAAGGAATGGAAAAAATAAAATAAAGATATTTCAGGTTACAAGCTATACGTTATATCTTCATTGATGGTATGTTGTTCAAAAGAGATATAAATGGGATTTTGCTGCGATGTGTTGACTATGATAAAATTTAGAAAATATTGTCAGAATTCTATGAAGGACCTATAAGAGATCACTTCTTAGCACGTACCACAGCCTTAAAAATTATAAAAGCTGGTTACTATTGGCCTAACATATTCAAGGACTATTTTGAATGGATTAGAAAGTGTAAAAAATGTGTTTTCTTTATCAGTAAAGAACATCTAGCGTCGCTACCTTTACAGCCTATTTCGGCTAATCAACCTTTTATGCAATGGGGTCTTGAATTTATTGGCATGATAAACCCACCATCATCACGAGGAAATAAGTGGATATTAATTGCTACAGATTACTTTACACAATGGGCTAAAGCAATAGCCTTGAAGGATGCTAATGAAGCTTCAATACTATCCTTTTATGAAGGTATAGTTTGCAGATTTGGTGTTCCAACAACTATCATATAAGATAATGCTTTAGGTTTTCTTGGTGCTAAGATAACAGATTGGGCTGTCAAACATGAAATTTATTTGAGTGCTTCATCTAATTATTACCCACAAGGTAATGAATTAGCTGAGAATACTAATAAGAATATGTTAAGGATCATCATAAGAACACTCAAGGATAATCAAAGAGCTTGGCATCTGATGTTGAATTCAGCACTTTGGCCTAACAGAGTGACTCTTAAAATATCAGTTAGCAATTTGCCATACAAACTTATGTACGGAAAAGAAGCGAGAATGCCTATTTCAGTTGAGTTACCTACATTAGATTTGTTGCATCAAATGGAGCTGCTTGATAATGAACCATTACAGGCTCGTTATGCAGAGTTAATGGAATTACAAGAGCTAAGATATCAAGCTCATTTGAATATGGAAAAGAATTAGAAACAAATGAAGAAGACTTTTGATAAGAAATCTAAATTTAGAGTCTTCAATGAAGGAGATATTGTGTTAAAATGGGATGCTGATAGTGTAAAACCAGAAAAACACTCAAAGTTTGATATACTTTGGAGTGGTCCTTATATGATTTCAGCTTGCAAGGAACACAATGCTTTTCAAATTTCGAAGCTGAATGGATAGGAAATTCCCATTCTTCTGAATGGTATGTTTCTCAAACATTGTTATTAAAAATATTATAGTGATTATTAGAGTATGATTTTCATTTCAATAAGTGCAGTTCCTGCACATTGCATTATTTTTCAATTCAATAAGTGCATTCGTGCATGTGATCTAGTTTACTAGATCCTTTCCCAATTTTAGTTTGTTTTGGAAGTGTTGGACCTTTTAGAAAAGGTAGATTTTGGTTATATTCTTTGGACCCCATGCCTGATGGAAAAGAGCAAGGCACTAGTCTTTAAGCTAGCAGGAAGCTTTCCCCGCAGGATCGCCAGAAATGTTGACAATTTTTGCACTTGTGTAAAAATGGGAAACTCGAAACTTTTTTGTTACGATGAAAGTCATGGGAAAATTATACCTAAGCTAAGGAAGTTTTGATGATTATTAGTTACTACTTAATTAATTAATGATTAAGTGAAATCTGCAGCCATGTTTGCTATTTAACAGATCACATAGTCTAAAATTTGATGACACCTTCAGCAAAAGAACATAAGGTCCCCGAATGATAACTATGTTGTCTCGATGAAGACACCGAATTACAGAGTAGGTGAAGTGTTGAGTTTTGGGACAACAAACATAAGTGCAGATTATAGAAATCAGAGTTCATTACTGAATGTTACAAGTTCTCATCAATATTCCTTTCCTTCATGATTAAGACATTCAATTATGTTACCAATTTGTTTAGTTCATTATATAATCCATACAGAGAGGCTAGAATGTAGAAGGGAATAAATAACTCATTTTCAAAATTCAATGTTTTATTCACAAGGAAGGTCAAATGTTTCCTGCACAAGCCATGGGATGTAACTGAAAATTAAAGTATAGCTACTGAAAAGAAAGGTAAATATGCATGAAAGAGAAAGTAAAGGAGTATGAGTGAACCCATCATTGCCTTGGGGTTTCTTTCTTTGATTGAAAACATCTCCATTTCCAGCTTCTTCTTCATCTCCATTGTAGAAGCCACTGTACCTGAAAAGAAGAAAAGTTAATGGTCAGTTACGAGCTTAGGGGTCAATTCATATTCCTACATTGTCCTACTTCGTGCATATGAATCTTTTCAAATAGGAGATGTAATTTACTTGAATATCAGACTACATACATGCTTTATTCACTTAGAAGGAATGAAGAAAGAGAAGAGAAAATAAGAAAAAAAGGGACATAAGAGAGGCCAAAAATCCTAAGTATTTTCTAACTATTTTCTTAAGTGTGTAGGTACAGGTTGCAACCAAGAAGAAAGAATCATATACATGATGAAAAAGAAGACCAATATAGCTAAAACTAAGATATTTCCTACAAATGGAAGAGGATCACAGTACTACAAAACAAAGTATATTCTTGCAGACAAGGTACATTTTCCAGTTTTTAGTCAAAGAAAAGGAATTCTAGGAAAATTTTGATAGGGCTTCATTATGAAAATCAACATTTCAAATTTTCTAGCATACATAGAAAGTTGTATTTAATCTCAAACACAATATTGAAGCATAAAAGGAATGCGGTAAAAGTAACAGCTTACAGTATCTAGATCAAGGCTTATTCCTGATAATGATATCAAAAATAGGTAAAGAATTGCTTGAAAACTATTGTAGGGATCAAAGAGTATAAGTGCAACTTCAGGATACAAATTAGCATTTTAGAGGTGAACTGAAGAAAGAAATGTATAAGAAACCCATTTCAGTTAGAGGTGTTTCAACACCATTAAACCTTACGAGGCCCAGAATAATCAATGTTCAGTCAGAATATTGAAGAGATCACAACGAAGAAAGAAATTCAATCACATGAACCCTTCTACATGCAGGACAATGAAACAACCCAGGTCTCATCTATGGTGGTAATTCGAAATCCATCTAAAGTTGATAGGTTACATATCAAGACATGCATTGCAACTCAATGATAAATAAGTGTTGACAGAATACATTCAAGAAATAAAAAATCCAGTTTGAGTGTGACCTTATCAGCAAGATCCATTCACAGGAATAAGTCAAGCTTGTATAGTAAAGAAAACCACCAATATTGCAAAATTTATAGTATGAAAAAAACCAATTAAATTCAAGCACTCATCCCATGGGAAGTTTTCAATGTTCAAGTAATCTCATATTTAAAAGGATTAAATCAAGTACTCTAGAGATTTTTCAAAGAAATAATTTGATCCTGAACAATGAATCATAAACATTATAGATTCTCTAGAATACAAAATTGATGCCAGGGATTTCAGAACAGTCAAGGCTAAAATAACCCAGATTTAAAGAATAGATGAGGTAGAGTGTACCAATTCAAGGCACAAAAGAGAAGTTACAGTAAAAAGAATGTTTTCCTCAAGCCATGATGAACCAAGTCAGAGAAAGAAGTAAAAACTTACTGGTTAAATCAAAGTGGAGAAAACCCTTGAGATATCATTGAGCTCAGAACTAAAAGGACCAAACCCAAAATGAGTTTCAACTTGAAATGACAAGAGTCATCCAAGAGATCACACGAAGAAATGTAAAAGAATATGGGTATCATATTTGAAGCCGAGGTCACAATGAACCAAAATACCAGCAAAAAATCAAGGATTGAAAAGCTTACCGACCTCATCAAGCGGTGATGCAAAGCCAAATCTACAGAGCTCAAGAGATGGTAAAGGAAAAACCATAGAGACTAATAAATATACTGGTGCTCAAGCCTTTCAAACACAAGATCTCACAAAGAAAAATTAGATCTCATGGAATTTGCCACAAAGACCAAAAAAAATGGGGCCAAGCTTCAAGATTAGCAACAGTGGCGGCGACCATAGAAATAAAATAGAAAATGAACTCTGAGCTCTCAGCACCATGTCAACGTTCGATTAAGTGACACAGACAATAAAATGAGCAAGGCTGAGCTCGAAGAAACAACCATGGCGGCCAATACAAAGATGAGCTCGAAAACACTAAACAATGGTAGCATTATTACAGAAAAATCACTCAGAAGAAGCACAGAAATGCGAAGAACCATTTTTGCAATGAGCAGAGTACAGAATAATCAACAATGGCACTCCCATAAATGCTCAGCGAGCTTCACAGATCAAACAATGGTTTCAAAAAAATTGTCCAGGGCTTCGCCAGAAGAACCAAAAATCTAAATGAAATGATTATTAAGGTTGAAGTTACCCTTTACCATGCAAAACCAAGGGGTGAGTTATGAAACTCAACCATAGTGAGATAATCAAGGTCTGAAGATCAATTCGTGTAAATATCAAGGGCTGAGAATCGATCTCCAAGTCCAAATCAAACCATGGTTTGAGATATTAAAATACATTCAATGCACAGTCAGAAACCCTATTAATGATTTTGAGATCAACGATAAGAAATCAATAAGCACATAGATCAATGCTCATAAATCGATCATCAAGATCGAGGCAAAAGTCGTCAAGTTAAAATGGCAGTCGATTGACCAATTGCCCAATTTATCAAAATTTCAAAGTGTCAAATTTTCCTCCACAGGCCCGAAAGTCCGCAGTGTACACGTGTCATAACCATGCAAAGGTGGAACAATAGAAAGGCGGGATCCTCTTTAGTTTTCAAACATTAAAGGTGCAAAATTTAAAATTCCAAAATTTTCCGCAGACCCACAAACCCAGACAATGATACATGCCATCACCACAATAAAAGCGGAGGCCGGGGTACTTTTTTTAAGTTTGAAACTTTTACAAAAAGGTTGAAAGTCCCAAAACTTCCCGCAAGGTCGAGCCTCCACAGCCAAAACCCTAAACCACAAGTTTAAAATCAATGGTCGAAGAAGAAAAGGATACATATCAATGGCCCAAAATGATCAACAAATATCAAATCCACCGACAAAGTTACCAAGGGGTGAGTCACCGTGGGAAGGGGGGCCAACCCATGTCACCAATTGAATTATCATTGCATTGACTTTCAAAGTCCAAACTATAGTCATTTCCAAATAATGCCAAATTCCATCATACATGCTTATCATCGAAAAGGTGAATTTTGAAATATGCCAATGCCGACAACTATGGTGGTAACTATATACTATAGTACTCGTTACAAAGGTGGCAGACTATTTAGTATGTTCATGGTAAATAATCAAAGGTGGCCGAGTATGGTAAAGTGAAGGTGGTCCCCACTTCAAGGAGTTAGAATTGATTTGCAGAGTGTCACTCATGTGACCATTTTTGAAGGAGATGTCAACATCAAAGACAAGGGTGGTCCCAACCAAATGGATATTTGATGAATTATTTTGCAAAGTATTACATTTAATGTAATTTATTTTTTCTCCATACACAAGATTACTTTTACATGCCTTCACAACAAGACATAATAGAGAAGAAGACAAAGTTGCATGTTCATGGAGAGAGACTTGCCTAGCAAGAAATCTTATTTTTAGCAAATTATTCATCCTTCTCTTCTTAAAAATAGAACAGTCAACTTCAGTTTGACTATATTGTATTTAAGGCTAATAATGCCTATTTGTAATTGCATTCTCTATTTTTATTCCTTTATCTATTATTAAATAAAGGATATAAATAGAATGCATGGGTGAGTACAAGCCTTAGGCTATTTTTAGGAAGAGGGTGAATTTTATTTTTGCTATATATCGTGTGCCTTTGCAAAGCACATGAGGACTTCTGGAAGAATTTTTGGCTATAGGAGTACTGAAGAAATTTTTGCCAGTTTTGCATTCTGTGTGTGGAGTATTTTCTTCCTTTCCAATTATTTGCAGTCTTGTGTATGTTTCTATTAGTCTTGTGAATGAAAATTCCCTGATTAATCATCTTACCCTGCTACAAATTCAATATTTTCTGCTTAATTTTAATGTGCATGTTTACTTATTAGTACTGTTGTGATTTTCCCTTAGTATCACCAAGTGTTTGCCCCTTAAAAATTCTGTAGTAAACTGTTGGCTTGTGCATCAAGAATCCTTCCCATAATAATTGTGCATATACTCAGTCAAAGCCCTCACATAAATTTGGTGTATTACCTCATTTTTATTTATTTTACAGTCATCTTTTACTCTCAAACTCCCAAAAATCAGTTTAGGATACACCAATAAGGAACCGGCCTTGATACCAGAGACTCACCTCAAAATAGGTATACCCACAGACCTGGGGTGTTTCATTGTATCTACGAAAGAGAGAGATCAATTGTGCAAGCTTAGAAAACCTGCAACCATATCTCTACAGGGTGCACTTTTGATAGATAACAAAACCCTTTAGCTATGCATTATGGAGGGAAAATGTGACATGGTTCATATATAAATAGTTTCTCAATGGGCATTTCAGTTTGCAGTTTAACAAAACGAGTATTGCTCGACTATCGCTGATTATATCTTTCCGGTATGTTCGACGTCAACTACCAGCATAGTTGTTGACCATTGAACAGTTAACTAACAGTGTTCTATCTCCTTCAATGTACCTTTCTTTGTTAACTATTTAAGCAACACAGTTCCCTGTGTTCCAGGATCCTAGCAAAGTCTGCACTGCTACCTTTTGAATTACCTGCCCATATCAAAATTTCAAATTCCCCCCCTAAACCTAGATTTCTTATTTTATTATTTATTTCTTTTATTATTTACACTGTGTGTAGATGGTGACTGTGAAGATTACAGAATGGGTTTAATACAAAGAGAGAACATCTGGGGCAATAAAAATGACAAGTGATGGAGAAGGTGCGGCTTTAGCAGAACCAATTATCACTTCCTGGAGTCACCCATTTGCTAGTGTGTATGACTTGCTAACGAATCCTTGGAATAGAAAGAACACTCAAAGATAGGAAATTTGTTGTTGTTTTTACATCCCAAGAGAGAATGGATGCTTGGGAGTGTGATACAGACTATTTTATAACAATCGTTGGTACAATGTAAGTTAGTTTTTAAATTTAATTTTTTTGTCTTACACAAATTGTATCGGGCTGAGGCATTTGTGATTTTTTATCTCCTCGTTTGGCAGTGTTTATATAGCTCTGTAGTGTATATTAACATGATGTGTGATGAAAAAGGTGGACATTTTCAGTTTTGGACTTGTACTGTTGAATGTTGTGTAGGGCAAAAGATGTTTAGAATTCAGAAATTTAGATGATCAGTTGTATAGTCTAATAGAACGGGTAAGATTTTTTTAATTTTTTTATTTAAGTGCATTATAACCTCAAAACCACATAATAATTTTCTCTTATATGATGGAAATTCCCCATGTTTCCACAGACGATTGTATTTCAATGAGAGAATAGGCTTAAGGAATTAACAGATCCTGAACTAATGAAAATAGGAGGTTTTGATTGGAGGCAGTGGTGCATTCAAAATGATCCCCATTTACGCCCATCTATGTCAGGAGTGTTTGTGATGCTTTCAACTGAAGAAGAGATTCCACCACCTCCAAGTCTGGGAGTGCACCATCTCAGGCAAAAATTGCAAAACTAACTTCAAATTTTTATTATTATTTTGGGTGTAAATTAATAACTGATTTGTTTAAATTGGAAAACGAGGCATTTTTGGGAGGGTCCATCTCAAGAATATTTTTATTTGTAGATTATGGATTTGAAACTAGAATCAAAAATATTTTTTATACTTTATTTGAAAACCATTGGTTGGGTATTTTTTCAAATATTAAAATATTATTGTATTTTATGTTGTATATTTTGCATATTTTTGATGAAATAGTCTATATTACTTTATAAAATATTATAGCCTATCCACAAAAATTTTGGGTGGTAAAGGGAAAACCCCACAAACAAACTAGCCGTGATGGCTAGGACACTAAAGTATCAAGCCCAAAGGGCAACAAAAAACATAGCAACAATGCTAGAAAATGAAAGGAAAAAGACTAGGCCGCCATAACAAACATAGAGGTAGGGGGCGAAGGATACCCCTTATTTACCAGGAAGATCATTGCCATCTTGAAGGGGTGGCCAACCTGAAGAAACTTATTCTTCTTTTCCTTCCTGATGATTAGGAGAAATGGCAAGAGCTAACTTGGGAACTTTGTCAAAATCCCACCCATCCCTCTGCATAGGAGACAGGGAGTGGTGGTGGGAACCCCAGCCACTGTGCTACACAGAATGGTTAGGGTACCCCCAACCACTAGTGTTGATAGGGCTACAAAAATTCTCGGGATGCCTCCTGGGAGAGCAATAACGATGAGCTTGGTCAACCGAACAGCCACGGCCATGATGTTGTCTTGAACGAACACTCCCAGAAGGGGAGGTAGAGGGTTCCTGCGCCATAACGCAAAGAGCATTGGCCCAATGATCCAAAATGGTCTGAAGGTGCCACACCTCTAGCTCCACCTTTCGGGCCTTGTCTTGGATATGTAAGATCACATTCGAGATAATCATGGCCTTATCATAATGCGGAAGAATGCAAGAAACTGCGAAATTAGTAAAAAAAATAGAATTGTGTTCTTTCCGTATAAAATAAGATCTCCACTCTGAAAGTATGCCACACTTGTGCATAAGCATGGGGAATGGAAATAGAACCCCCCAACAAAACATGTTCCCAAATAAATTGAGCTGGTCTAAATGACTGAAAGAAGTCGTGGATCCAAGCCCAAATAGCTTGAGCTTTTGGGAAATACCAAAACAAATGTATGAGCATCTCAGTGTGCCCAAAAAAAGGGCATATCTAAAGAGCAATCCCGTAATGAGCTAATCTGCACCCAAGAGGGAGGCCTTGATAAAGCTGACACCAAGTAAAACATGATAGCTTGGGTTGAATGATGGATTTCCAAACAGTATGAAATCTAGCTTCCCAAGATGACCATCTGAAATTGATGGACCATCTGGAGTTAAGAAAGGGCACCATTGGCAGCCTGGGGGTGAGCAGAGCATACCCATTTCTTGGGGATTAATTTGAGAAAGGAGTATCTGGAAACCATTTCCAATCCTTTCACCAAATTTTTGAAGCATATCAACAAGAATGGAGTCAAGAACTTCTTGATAAGACTCTTTATCAGCCGGAGCAAGCCGAAACTTGGCTTTAGCTTGAGGCCAAGTGAGAATCAATCTGGTCTTCCTGCAAAAGATGTCTTTAAGAGTGCATAAGCCTCATCGATATAGCTAAAGAGCATGAACCCCACGGCACTTGGGAAAGTGGCACATCATGAAAATTGATGAGAGGAGACCACCAAATGTTGTGGTCATTAATGGATAGCTCGTTTCTAAATCCATCCCCTTCCCAGATTAAAAAGGGTTTGAGTAATTCCCAAGCTTTCCATATGCTTTTAACAATAAAGATGCCCACAACCTTAACCGGGGATTTGATAATGAGCAAGCTATGAAAAGCCATCCCTTGCCAAGTTTTACACCCTTGAGGGAAGCCTTGACAAATACAGTTGTGAATCAACACTTTCCAAGCTTCATTGCCAGTGCAGGCCCGAATGATCCACTTGGCTGCCAAATTAGATCCATGGCGGCCAATATTAGTTAGACCAAGACCTCCAGAATCCCTAGGGAGACAATAATATTCCCAGGAAACTCTGTGAAAGCCTTTTCCAAGCTCCAAACTAGTCCAAAGGAAATCTCTGAGGAGTTTCTCCAATTTCTTGTAAGAGGCTTTAGCTAGCACCCAACACAAAGAATAATAAACATGTGTGGCTACCAATATCTTGGAGAAAATATGAAATTTTCCTACCAGTGAAAGGGGCTTAGTAATCCATTACTCCAACTTGCGGGAAACCCTGTCAATAACATATTGCCAAAGTTGAATGGGAGAAGCATCAAAAGAAAAGGGAATGCCCATAAATTTAAATTTTTCTCCATGTTGGATATATTTCCAGTCAAAATGATTCAGCCAACCAAGTTTGGGGAGAAAATATTGCCTGAAGAACTGGGTCTTTCCCCATTGGATACTGGAACTTAAAGCTAAATAATACATGTCCAAACACTTCATGAAATTATCGATATTTGCTTCCTCCTCCAGGAGCATGAGGAAGGAGTCATCTACAAAATTCCCATTGACAAGCTAAAGGGGAGTCATAGAAGGGAGTTGAATACCTCTCACAAGCCCTTGATCACGAGCATGGGTAAGGAGGAACCCAAAACCTTTAGCAGATAGCACATAAAGAGTAGGTGCTAAAGGAAAACCTTGTTTAATAGAGTGAAAGAGACAAACTACTCGGAAGTATGACCATTAATAGATAAAGAGGTCGTGGCATTTACAAAAATCATTTTGAAAGAGGAAATGAAAACCAAACCGAAGCCCATTGCTTCAAGCATCTCTAGAGTGAAATGCCATTCAATCCTGTCATAGGATTTTTCAAAGTCAATTTTGACAAAAATGACTTACTGTTTAAAGGTTCTTACCCACTCCATACCTTCTGAGACAGCCAAAATATTATCCAGAATGTACCTGCTTTGTATGAAACTAGTCTTCTCAGGATTGACGATAATGGGCAAGATGGGCCAAAGATGAAGAGATAAAGCCTTAGCTATGATCTTGTATGAAACATTGAGCAAGGTAATCAGCCACAAATTACAGATGAGCTCTGTGTCGCGTGATTTAGGGATGAAATTTATGTGACCCCAATTAATAAGGGCACCAAGGGACCCTAAGTGGAGAGCCTTGAGATAGACTTGCAGCAGATCCTCGCCAAACATGTCTGAAAGGGATTTGTAAAACTTGTAAGGGAAGCCATCCATTCCAGGAGCTTTATCATTGGCCATAAGGGAAAAAACTTCATATAAGTCCTCTAGAGTAAGCAATCTGTCACAGATAACTATGTGAGTTGGTGAAAGCTTGCAAGGAACTACCGGGAGGCATTCAGCAAGCACAAATTTTTGCTAAGGAGACTCATGCTGCACTTTGAAAACCTGAACATAGTGCCTAACAGAGGCTTGGACCATCTGAGGAGTTTCTGAAATCTGAACACCAGCATCAACAATGGAAGAAGTTTGTTGGTTCATGTGCTTGGCTTTGAGCCACTGGTAAAAATATTTGGTGTTACGGTGTCCAATTTTAAGCTAGTGTAGCCGAGCTTTAATCTGGTCACCCTAAGTTGTGTAATCATCAGTAATGTGTATTTTTTGACCCAATTTAACAACTTGGAGTTGTAGAGCCACATTGAAAGGAGCCTATTCGAGCACCACCATCGAGTGGCTCAGCTCGGTGGAGATGGTGAAATGGGCCCGCCACCAAAATTTAGTGAGTTGAACACCATACATCCAGAGGAATTTAGTGAGTCGAATTATAGTGTCTTTCCACCAACTTATCCAACCCAACTTACCAAGAGGGTGAGGTGTAAGGTTATAAATTTGGCATATGTGTGCCAAAGTGGGGTCATGATGTAGTAAAGCAATATTTAAATAAAATTGCGTCTTTTTAATTTTTGGCAGTTGAAAAGTCCATTCAATACGGAACCGAATCGGAATGTGGTCAGAAAGAACAACGACCGGAAATTCTTCCACTGGAATAGAATAACAGCAGGAAAAATTAAAGAAAGGATATAAAGAGATCATGTCACGATCAAGGCTTTTAAAAACCTGATCTTGGCAGTTTCTAAGATTAGACCAAGTGTACCATGGTAGCATGCTAGTGTGACACGAATAATTAGGGTCATAAAACCTAAATTTATTATGCATGTAAAACCAAGCTTCCCTTTTGCTAGTTATCCACCTCATGGGTAAAAGGCCCATTTTGTCATTGGGATGATCAACCATATTAAAATCCCCATTGATTAACCAGTGTGCATTTGGAAGGTTGTCAGCCACCCACCACCAAAGTGATGTCCTTTCTGACGCGTCATTAGGTGCATAAACATTAATAATCCCAAAGAGATATTTTCAATATTGAATAACACCCAAAGAATATGGTTGTCATGGTCACATCCATGATTGGCATAATGTGGCTGCCACTTTGGAGAAATAAATTTGATCATTCCACCTCTGCCAACTACATGGTTGCTAGAGATAGCTAAACTGTCAAGCCAAATAGTCTTGGTGACAGAATCAAGCAAAAAACCTGTAACTTTGATTTCCTGTAAACATAGAATATCCATATCCAAAAAGATTTTCCCAAAATCTCGCACTATCTATTTGCGAGTGGAGTCTGTGAGACCCCAAACATTCCATGAGTAGAAATTCATGAGGAAACATTGTCCAGATGCATTTCTGAGTGTAGCTCACTCAAGCCATCAAGGGCCCCAAAACTGTTTTGCAAAAATCATTGTTGGTTAACTGTAAAAAAATAATATAGTTGAAAATCCCGCCGGCTATTAGGGCTATACTCCCCCCTCCTCACGCTCGCGAGGAGGGATACAAGAACATTAAACCATTTGCTTTCTTGGAGAAACCACTTTGTTAGAAATGAGTAACGGTTGAAGACCACCCTCATTCTGTAAAAGAGCAGGCTGAGTGTTTGAGGCCAAAGGTGCCAATTTTCTTCATGAACCAACCATACTGATAGCCATTACCTTCATATGAGCTAGAGGTAACTTGGTATCTGAAGGTTTCTTTGTAGCAGAGCTGTAAGCATTTGGAATTACCTTTCTGGCTTGAAGAGTTGAACCATGTTGCAAAGGCCCGACAGGAGTGGCTTTGTTCTTGTTGGCTTTTCGGCCACCCACTGTGTGCACCAACCCTCCTCTTTAGGTTGAGGGTGAGGATCACCCAAAGGATTTTAAGTGGCTCGATGAGCAGGCCAATAAGGGATAGTCCCAAATTTTATGCTTAGAAGATTGACAATAGAAGCAAGTATTTGAAAGATTGATGTATACCACATTCTAAGAAAAATACACATCACCAACCTAGATGGCAATAGACTCTTTCAGGTCCTTCGAAATATCCTATTGTATGCAAACCCTATTTTGCAGATGATCTACAAAAAACCTATTAGGCTCTGTGTATATAACATGGCCGGGAGTGGCAACAATACGATCTAAAAAATGCCAGCAAGGCATAGGAAGCTCTAGGAACTCAACCCAAATGGGGACCTTAAGAGTCATATGGTCAAAGACTACAAAGTCCTTGGTCCAAGGTGATAAAACCAGTAGAGATCTTCTTACATACCAGATTTGCTGCTTATGTAAGATAAGGGAAGCATGACTAGGATCTGCAAAATGAAGGGAAAAAAAACCACAAGTTAGGTTCTAGATAGAATCCAGTTTAATACCATGCACCATCCAAGTAGTTTGGACCCATGATTTAAGCATACTTTTAAAGGGAGTCCTTCCAACAAAATACCCCTATTAAGAAGAATTGTTTTAGCAATTTTCTGGCAGAATCAAAATTTGAAAGTGTTGGTCCAAAAATATTTCGGGAGGGTAGATCTATGGATAGACGAGCCAACAGTGTGCAAGGCATGGCCCCTCTTTGAGACAGTAAAGCGAAACTGGTTTATTGCTATTCTACCAGTAGGAATCTGCGCAAATCCTACAGTATTTTGCCTTAAGGGGTTTGGGATCTCGTCCTAGTTGGGGTATTTCTGACTGTGAAAAGAAGGGAATGAAGCAAGGATAGGAGAAAGGATAGATATGAAGGGAGAAAATAAATGAATTCCAAAGTAGAAAGGTTAGAGGGTCTATGTTTTGGGCTGGTAGTAAACAGAGCCGAACCTACTTGGATAGATGAACAAAGCAATACTAATGAACAAATGATAAAAAGTAGAGATAGATCTTATAGAATAAACACACAGATATGACATAAGAAAGATCAAATGCACATAACACATGTATTCAGCACAAAGTATTAATATTTGTATTAATGTTTTCTTCTGTTACAAAAAGTACAAAGCCTTTTCTTCTCACTTCTATTTTTTTTATCTAAAAAAGTGTCCACCACTTGAATACAAAAACATTCAAGTATATATAGAAGGAGAAGGAGGAAGAAGGCAAAAAGAAACCAACAACTAATTACAAAATATTTACAAAATATCTAAAAGTCAACTGTTGACTTTGGGGCAGCTTGGTGGATAACAACATCCGATGGTGCAACATGGATGATGTCATCATTTGTGTCAACATACTTATAAATATTACACAAATGGAAAGAAAGCTAAGAGGAGGAAGGTTATTCGTTGTCATCTCATGGTTGGAAGGGAGTATCCTACTTCTGCTCAAGAGAGGAAATGTGGAATTGGGCCTGGTACTTCATGAATTTGCTAATCATTGGTTGAATTTGATCCTGGGTAGGACCCTTGGTGTGATCGCCGATGACTTCACAAGTCTCCCGTTCATCTTTGAGATTTTCTGGGAGTTTAAAGTACTCATTTCCTGCCTCCATCAGGTAACCCATGAAGTTGCGGCAAGCGAAAAGGTTGTTGATGGATTCCGCGTCAAAAGTAGCTTCTGGCCCTAACCCTTGCGAGATGATCTCTTTGAAGAGCCAAATGGTTTCATCTACCTTCCTCAAGGTGTATGATGGAGTGAGAAATCCATGGAGACATTCTTAGGACAATTTTTCTCCATTTGATGCATTGCATCAAGGGCTTCCTCCTTAACTTTGTCAATCTTCTCCAAGATGAACTCCATCTGATCGACTTGGCAATCCAAAGCAACAAGGACTTTTCTTGGGTGCTCTGGAGTGATCAAAGACTCCGAATTTTAACTAAATCCATCAATTGAGCAATCGTGCATCTTCTGGAATGTCTCATGTTGTAACCTAACATGGTCCAAATCTTCAGAGATAGGTCCTGTATTTGCCTGGAGTTCCTTGTTATCTTGACCAATATTTTGATATAGCTCAGTGAACTTCATGATCACTTCCTCACTATCTTTGAGGATTTGGTCTCTCCAGGAAGATACTTGCCATGCCTTGTTCGTAAATCTTGGCGTATTCATTTATCTTTTCCTAACTAAGGGCCTCAGGAGTTTCAGTGGTAGTTGTGGGAGGTGCACTGCCCATTTTCTACAGGGCTTGGAGAAGATGTTTATTTTTCTCTTTTAGCATCCTCTCCTCCTCCTTTGCTTCCTAGAAGCTTCTTGCAAAGGGCATCCATGACAGATAGGGCCTCTCCTTGTAGGATCTCAGAGGACATTCCCATTGTGACCTGTGTCACTGTGTAATCTGTAAGAGACAGATCCTTTTTATCCTTTGCGGGATCAGGATACGCAATCTCCATTACTCTTTCACCTGAGACGCTCTAAGAGAAGCGGGTTATTGGATTTTCCTTCTTATCTCCTTTTGTTGGGATGACGAAGAAGTCCATAGGTGTAATGGGGAATTTCCTCTTGTGCTAGCTAAAGTATTGGGATATCCATGCTGCACTTAATGGAGTGGGACCAACGGGAGAAGAGGTAACGGTGGCAGAAGAAGGGGCAGCTAAAGTGAACAGGGGGAAAATGTGTCGAGATGCTTGGCGGCGGCTTTGATAAAGAAGCTGAATGTCTAACGCTCATAGGGGTAGGAGTCACTATAGGAGAGGAAACCACGGGGGTAGAAGGGATTTGAGAGATGAGGGAAGAAATATTGGGGGACAACTCTGCGAGGGAAGAGAAGATGGAGGAAGAGGAAGGGAGAATAGTAGAAGATGGGGGAGAAGACACACTGAATGGAATGGTTGCTTGAGTGACATGAGGAGGAGAAGTAGGAGTGGGAGAAGGAATGGTGAGAACCTCAGTGGTTACAGTAGTGGCAAACATCCTGAGTGGATGTGCCCATTGGAATACTTACCTGCCGCTTCTTTATCTGGAGATACCACGGTTATAACCTGTTCCTGGGCGGCGGAAGGAGGACCCTCGGGAGCTTTCTCCTGAGCGGCACTTGACTCCCCCTTCCTTATATTTTCCTTTGCTCTTTGGAAAATGCTTCGGCCTGGCAGGTGAATTACCTAAGGGAGACGTCGTGAAGTCTACCCCCAAGGTAGATGAGACCATTAAATCTACACCAATGTTCTATGCGCTGGAGAGTTCCTTTGAGCCTTTCCTCGATAGTCTGAGGTGCCCTTGTTCTGTCAATCTCAACAAATGGCCAGTTGTCTGCGTCCATATCTAGATAGACCTAATCAACTTCTATATTAGTCATTTAGAAACCTTTTGGGATGATGGCCACACCATACTGGATGATCTCTGCTAAGGCCAGGTGAGAGTGGTCCTTTCATCCCGAGCTCGACCTCGTAATACAGGTCGATGAAGATGTCCTCGATCTGTGGGATGTGGATCAGTTCGAGCTTTGCCTTTGGGAGGAAATTACGTGGATCAAAGGTTGGCCTTGCTAGGAAGTTGTGTTTTTAAGTTGAGCAGCTCCAGTTCAGTAAACATTTCCTGGGCCTTGGTGTGACAAGTGTAAGTGTACCTTCCCACTATGAGGGGGAAAGGAGTTCTACCCCTCTTTCTTTTAAGGCACTTCTCATGATATGTGATGAGTTGTCTGGAAAAATCCAATAGGATCAACTTTGGCCCTGCATATGTTGGCAACTTGGTGAGCTCCCCCAAGAAGTTGGTGGCTCTAAGATAAGTAAAAGTGGGAAATTGTGTAAATAATGCCCCCCACTTCTCTGTTGCAGTCACTATGCTCTTGGTCATCCGATCGTGAGTCATATTGGACCTCAATAGGTAGATGATGACGTAGAAGAAGGCATCATTGATCTTGCTGAACTATGGGATGATGTTCTCCAGTCTCAACTCTGGATAATATTCGTATATTTTCACCTGGGGGCCATACCCCACATCGGATCAGTGATGGATAATCTCTCTCTGAGGCGGAAACATAGACCACATAGGAGTTCATGTAGAACCTCCTTGTTGTTGAGAGTTCTTGAAGCTGCTCAGAAATAGTGCTGTTGATGATCTCCGCCCACTCAAAGCACTGATTAGGCACGTTTTTGTTCATTGTCTCCAGATACCTGAGCATCCATTTGTGGAAGTAATGGGCATCAGGAAGCCCAAACACCCCTACTCAGGAAGGTTATGGTGTCATTCAACTCCTCTAAAAAATCACTGCGGTGAATAACCTACGGCCACCTGATTATTACCTTCTTATTTTTCAAGTATAATTTCATTCATCAACTGCATGCATTTGTCCTCATTTTCGTCCCATGCCTTTATGTAGTCTTCCTGTCTCGCAGCCATAAAGTGCCAGTGGTGGGGGATACCCAACATGATTTCAAAGTGTCAGGCAGTGAGGTTGATTATAACCCTTTCCCTTCTCATTCTCGACACACCTTGTGTCTTTATTATAGTAGCGGCCCCACCACCATCATGAATTCATTATTCACTACGCTTATGGGAATTCCCCCAGTAAAGTGTAGACCACTGCCAACCAATTTTTTCCATCCAAGGAATGCTTGTGACCCTCCTAGTTCTGGCCCAAAAATATTCCATTGTCTATGTGACCAAGTTCAACATCCCTGATTTCTAAGTCACACTCTACATGGGACTCCGGGCATCCTGACCCTTTGATACTTATACTTCATTTCTTCCTCTGTGATTTTGGCCTTACCCCTTTGACTTGGTTGGCCTCTTGTTTGATGTAGACATGTGTGAATATGATTTTAGTTACTGATCTGTAAGAAGGAGGAGCAAAGTACAACATAGAAGAGCCATGTTAGCTATTAGATTATCCATCAAATCTTTACATAAAGAAGAGTTAGCAATTTAAAATCCTTTAGGTGTAGGGCACAGGTATACTATAGGCTACAGGGCCAGAAAAGCAAGGCACACTGTGAAAGAGTGTTGCATGGAATAAAAAAGTGCAAAGGGTGCATGGCGCAGATGTATTATACACAACATTCAGTGTTGGTGTCGAAGAATGTGCACCTGCGCCAATATAAAGGCTTCTAAAAAGGGTGCAGATAATTCTAGTGTTGCAAGGCTGCAGGATGTGCCATTGGTGCAGTTATTGAACATGTTGTAGAACTCTTTTATGTGTTAAAGGGGCACATGTTTGGATGATGCATCATTGAGTTATAGTGCACCATGTTTTAGCTTTGGTGCGGTATAGGAAAAGTTTACATGACATAGATGTTGGTGTAGCCGGAGTTGTGCCTGCGCCTTGTTTTGGGTTTTGAGGGTTTTATAAGGCGCGAGGGAGAAACATGTTGCAAACAGGGATAAGTGCGACCCTTAGCGTGACTATATTTTGTGCAACAGTGAGTCTATTTGCACTGAAGAAAAGGCCGTGGTTTTGGATATGTAATAACTTTACATTTTCTCCCTTCTGGATAAGTCTGTGGTTTTTGGCCTCTTTTAACATAGATTTTAACAGTAAGGGGAACATAGCGAAGAGGATCTTGGGTTCATTTCTGATACAAAGCCCTCCAGGCCAGCAGATCTAGAAGGAGGGTAAAACTGGTTTAGGGGGAGAGAAGATTGCAAGATGGGCTGGAGGGTGCATTTTGTCTCTTTTGATTCATTTCTTTGTTTTTTAAACAAAACAACCCCATAGACAACTAAACCAAAACAAAAAACCATAAGAGAAGCAAGGACCCACTTACCCAGAATATATAGACTGGAAAAAATGATGTGGGGTCCATGAATTCGACGTAAAGCAACATGAGGATGATAGGAGCGCTGACAGGTACAGAGAAAAGAGATTTTCACGTGTTTTTCAATTGTGAAAATGATAGGTCAGATACGACTATATAAGGAAAAAGGTGTAATAAATGTGCCACCAAATTTTTCAAAGGGCATACAAAAAACAAATGCAAACACGATATTATTTCCGCCTTTGGCGCGGTTATGCATCTATTAGCACGAAATTAGTTGTGCCTTTGGTGCGAATTCAAGACTGTCAACATGGGGTTTTCAGCGCTTGGCGTACCGCTTAAGGGTGTAAAAATTTTTAGTGTCGACAGGGTGGCGCATGTGCCTTGGTGCAGGTTAGAAGGGCGTAACAATTTTAATGTGAACACTCCAAAGGATGCGCCAAAGGAATAGAAGGGGGTGTAAATTCATTTGGTGTTACATGAACAAAATCTGCGCCCCAGCCAAAAAGGACTTAAATGACTAAGTTTGAAAAACTAGATTGTCCAGAAAGGGATTTTATGCCATTCCCAATGCTAAGGGACCCTGGTGGGGAACCAAAACAAAATTTTGGTATGGTTACCTGCAAAATTGCCCTTGTTAATTTTACAGGAAAACAACTAGCTCTTTCTGGGGACTATCTATGAGTGAAACTCAAAAGGTAGAGAATATCATATCAACATGTGCCTATCCATTGGGTTACAGAGTCAAAAACAAGGGTGACGACAAAAATGAAAACACACAACCAACAAAAGCAAACACATGACGAAAACAAACACACAACATAAAGCAAACTGTATAAAGGAGAGAGCAAGCTCTACTTACTGAATATTTTGAGATGTTGCCCGCTATAGGGAAGCGGGAGTTCAGTCCCATCTAGATACGAGAGATAAAAGCTATTCTCTCTATTGAGCTGCTTGATCTTGAAAGGTCCTCTCTATAGAGAATAGAACTTTCCATGCATGCCGTTTGGCTCCCATTCGCTTGTCCCATAAAAGGACGAGATCTCCTACCTGAAAATATCTCTGCTTGGCCTTCTTATCGAACAGTATCTTGAATTGATTATGTTGTTTGGTGATCCTATCAACCACTTTTAATCTCTTTTCTTTCAAGCTCTGTTAGGTACATGACCCTCCTTTTTGAGAGAATTTTGGAAAATTTCATCTTTGATCGCTCATTGCCAAGTGCAGAGCAATAAGTTGTATAGAAATGGGAAGTTCAACATTGATTCCATATAATACTTGAAAAGGTGACATACTGAGGGACCTCTTTGGAGTAAATACAGTCCGCCCACAAAGCATCATATAATGACTTGTGCCATGACTGTTGATTCTTATCGACTAGCTTCCGTATGATGCTCACTAAGTTCTTATTACTGGATTTTTCCTGACCATTTCCCTGGGGGTAATAATCTAAGGCGTGGGCCAAGGTTATCCTGTATTCATAGAAAAAAATGATTACTTCCCATGAGGAGAAGTTTGAAGCATTATCAACAATGATCTTGTGTGGAATTCCAAACCTTATAATGATACTTTCTTTGATGAAGTTGCAAACAATCTCAGAGGTGGCATTCTTAATAGGTATGGCCTCCACCCCATTTGGGTGAAGTAATCTGTTGCTGTTAGGACATAACTATGTCTAGCACTTGACTGGGGATGTAGTGATCTGATAAAGTCGATTCCCCATTTCCTGAATGGCTCGTCAATAATGACCGGCTTGAGGGGAAAAGCAGCCAATTTTGGTTTGCCAACAAATTGTTGGTAGAGTTCACATTTTGCCACCGAGGTGGCTGTATCCCGAAATAGCGTTGGCCAATAGTATCTGGCCCGGATGATCTTGTGTGCTATCACAGATGAGGAAAAGTGACCACCGCAGGCTGAGTCATGAAAACTTTCTAGCAATTTTACCTACTGTGGCTTGTTAACACATCGCAAGAAGATGCCATCAATCCCACACTTGTATAAACCGTCATTCCATATGACATATCTGGCTGCTCTGAGTTTTACAGTATGCTTCTCCTTTGAAGTTAGATGAGATGGACACTCACTGTAAGTGAGAAAGAAAGTGCTATCAGAATACCACTCGTCGCGAGTTGCAACAAATAGAACCATAGGCAGAGAATTAGCTTTCTCTAGCTGACCTTGCATTCCATCGATGCAAACATCTTTTCTTTCAAGGACCTCTAAATCCTTGTTTTCAGCCATAAGATGACATAGGCCCTTGACTCTTACTAGCTTGGTTGGTTTTATTTCTAGATCATACTCTTGGACCTTTGTGATCCAATTCCCTCGAAATCTGAACCAACACTACCGTATGAGAGTTCAGGATGTAGTACTGGAAATTCTTGACTACTTTGACAATGGCGAAGGCGTGTTTTTCCAATTGAGACATCTTCAATTCATGAGGCTTGAGAGGAGAACTCATGAATGCGATTGGAGATTCCACATCCTCAGAGTTCTTTTGCATTAAGATGGCTGATACAGTATGCTCAGATGCATAACTGTACATGATAAAATCCTTGGAGAAGTTGGGACATACCAGAACTGGTGCACGAGCAACAAAGGCTTTTATATCCTCAAATGACGTCTTTCCTTTTTCACTCCACCGGAAATTTTGCGACCCTTTCATCATATTTGATATGTGGTGAGTCTTTTTAGCAAATTCGGGAACAAAGCGCCTGAGAAAATTCACTTTTCCAAAGGAGTGAAGCCAATCTTTCTTGTGGGTAAAGTAAGGATCTGAATAGCCTTAACCCTTTCGACATCTATCTTTTTCCCTTCCTTGCTTACAACGTGTCCTAACAACTTCCTTTAGTGACCCCGAAAACATACTTTTTCAGGTTTAGGGAGATCTCATGCTCTCGACATCTAATCAATACTTGCTCTAAATGATCACAGTGATCACTTCACTATTTAGAGAACACAGTTAAGTCATCTAGATAAACCACAATAACCTTTCCCATCATACCTTTTAATGCGAAGTCCATTGCTTGCTAAAAGGTGGCGCTAGAATTGGTCAAGCCAACAGGCATCCTGCTATAGGTGAATGTGCCCCAGGGGGTGGTGAATACTGTTTTGAATCGATCTTTAGGTGAGACTTCAATTTGATTGTAGCCCAAAAAATCGTCAAGCATGGACAACATTTCTGAACCAGTTACCGCCTGTAGAACCTGATCCATTATGGGTACTGGGTAGTTATCCTTCAAGGATGCTTGATTCAGGTTGCAAAAATCTATGCATATGCGTATCTCGCCATTCTTCTTTCATAATGGAATGATGTTTGCTACCCAAGTACTCTATTGGATAGGAAAAATGATCCTTGCATCCAACATCTTCTATATTTTAGCCTGGATGGTACCTGAGATCATGGGATTGTAGTGCCTCTATTTCTGGCGTAAAGGTTTGACCTCCTCTTTTAACGAGATGTCATGTTGAACGTCCTTTGGCTTGAAATACCTTAGATCGGCATAAGACCATGCCAATACATCCATATATCTCTTCAGCAATTTTAAAAACTTCCACTTTTCTATAGGTGTGCAACACTTCCCAATGTTCACAAGCTGCGGGTGTTCCATGGTACCCAAATTAACCAATTCGGTCTCTGGAGAGGAGTTAGGGTCATCTTGCCACTTCTTCTTAACAAAACGATCATGTTTTTCAAACAATTGTTTTAGAGAAACTAAACCTTTTGGGATTTTATTTCCTTTGAGCTGACATATGCCATCAATTCCTTACGATTCGTTTGCTTGATTAGTGACAGATTCACGACACGTAGAAGTAGATCCTTCAAAATGAAGCTCACTGAAATTTTCTACCTTCTCTAGAAAGGAAATAAGTTGATTGTCATCATTGAATACCTGTCAATGCTGAGAATTTTTTGGCACGCTTGGGCAGAAGACTACCTCAATAGTATATGTGTCTATTTTTAACCCTAGGTGAGGGAGCATGAGAGAAGCTGAGACAGCCAGTGAATCGGCCATATCATTTTGAGCTCTTGGAACACCTTTTATTAAGAAGGCATCAAATTCCTCAATGTTGTCTCACACTGCGTTGCAGTAATGCCTGGGCCTTTCATTCTTTACTTGGTATATTCTTTTTACTTGATTTACGACTAGCTCGACATCACCTTATACTTTTAGGTTCTTGATTCCCATTTCTTTTGTGGCTTGCATGCCAAGTAGAAAAGATTCGTATTCAATAGTATTATTCGTGTTGAAAAACTAGAAATTGAAAGAGAGAGGAAAAATCTCCTCCTTAGAAGATATTGGCACAGCTCCAGCACCACATCCACTAGTTGCGCAACTACCATCAAATTGCAATGTCCAAACCTTGTTAAGGTCTTCTTCTTGGACGAGAATGTCCATTTTGTCAGACTCAGTAAATAAGAAGTAGTTCCCCATCTCCACTGATTCGAAGAGAATTTGGGCTTTGGGGTGGTCAGAATTGGTGACCAAGTACTTCTTTTGCGATTCAAGCTCCAATGTCCGCATTATACCCTTGACGGGGATCTTGGCCTTGGACCAGTCCATATAAATCTCTCCACCAACTTCTTTGTAAAATATCCTTCCTATTAGAATTCTATATGATGCAGGGATATCAGCAATGAGGATGGTCATCTTTACTCTTTTCTCTGGGAATGTTGTAAAGGTAAACTGTACGTCTTTGATCTGACCAATCAGTGGAACTTGCTTAGTTTCCATGGAGTAACATCTGCCGAAAGGCTTGGTAAGAGTGAGGCCCAAAGCATGGGCGACCTTTACCAGCATGACATTATCAGAAGCCCCAGGATCAATTATGCAGTTGCTTAGCTTGTGACCATTGATTAGGAGGGAGAGATAAAAAGGTTCAATTTTTCCTGACACGGAAGTCGAGGCCACATTTACGTGAGATGCAGGCGGAGTGGAAAGGATTCCTTTTGGGGAGGCATGAATGGAAATGACAGCTTTGCTTTAGATATATTTGATCAATCTTACAAGTTTCTCAAGATTAGACTGAAGATATTTAGCCTCAGACATTTGAATTTTGGTCTTTTTAGAATGATCAATTACGTCGAATGCGACCAAGCGTTGCGTTGACAAGGGAATGAGTCCTTCACTTCGTGGCGGAGGGGTAGGATTACTGGTCTTGGTGGGAATAAGAGGCTGATTTGGAGGAGAGATGGGGGAAAAGAGTTTTTTGTAAAAGACTTAATAGGAGGTTGAGCAGGAATAGGATTACCTCTTTTAGAAATGGTTGGAGGCGTGTTTGACACGGCCTTCTCTTTTTGTACCCTGACAGTAACTTCTACTTCTTTTCCTTGAGAGTGAGTGATAATAGCATATGACTTCTTTCTTGCATACCCTTGGGTACCCTCTTCTTCATCAAATTCCACATCTTCAAATTCCATGTATCTGATTGTAGAGTCGCCAGTCGGTTCACCGACATCTTGATCATCTTCACCTTGGGATGAAGGTTCTTCATAATTTCACTCTTCTTCTTCAATCTCAACTAGGGCATTGACCGGAGGAGCCTCAAGTGCCAACCGCGAAGTAGTTGATGGTAAACGCGGCCTTTGTGGGGTGTTGTTGGAAGTGAAATTTCTCTGCGGGATATCCCAGTATGAAGTGCTAGGGGAAGCTTGAGCTAACTGCTTCTTTAACACGAGCAAGTCATTCACCATCTTCTAGAACGCCGGATCCGATGAAGTGGCCTAAGAAGGGGTTGAAACTTTGGGCTTGGATAGCTCTCGTTTTAATTCTCTAGATATAAACAAGTTGTCTTCTATCCGAATGGCAGCAGCTTGAGCGAGAACCAGGGTGGTAATTTTTTCTTGTAATAGTAAGAAACTTACTCTTGAGCTCATGGCATTCATAAAGAAACACTTTTGATTCTCTGGCGTTGGTAGCATGGTAGGCAGCACATGGTTAATAAGTGAATTGAAATGAGTGACAAAATCGTGCATGGTTTCATTGACTTCCTTCTTTAGGTGAGTGATCTTTGACAATAATGTAAATGCATCCTCTGAAGGCTTATACCTTTCTTCAAATGCAGTTCGTAATGTGGCCCAACTAGTGATAGATACGGTTGGAAAGTGTTGAAACCACTCTGCCGCGGGTCCTTGCAAGGTCTCTAGGAAGAGGCGTATTGACACATCTTCATGGGTCACATCCAGGATGCTGCATGACATGATAAATGTAGATATATGCAAGTCTGTGCTTTGGTTTCCGCTCCCATCAAATTTGGGGAAATTATTTTAGTTTCCATGAGGGAGTGAGTGGACAGGATGTGGCAAAGCAAGAGGGCCCATAGCGTTTCCCCACGGTACTACCATTCTGAAAAGATGTAAAAAGGACGTGAGCCGGAAGTATGGTTCCATTGAGCAACAAAGCACTGCAAAGGGATGTGGAAGCTCCTTGTGAGAAATGGTTCTTTCATGGAGGTGAGATACTTCTAGCTAACCGATCAGCTGAACTCAACGATGAAAAGTGTGCTGGTGTGATACTAAAGTTGTTCCTTTGAAGTAGATCAAAATTAGGATCCACTTCTCCACGAGCTCTCCTGCTACAAGTAAATGGTTCACCTACCAGTGTATCTTTCAGATCTACAATGTTTCAGAGCGGATTTAAAAAGTTCTTGTAAGTTGTACTTGCAGATTTTTTGATTTTTTTTTGACAAAAATTAGTAGCATGTACTTTTCTAAATATTTAATTTTATCCCTCTTTTGAAAACTGATTGCAGTTTAATGACAAAGATCAATGAGGATAAAATGAAGGTTACTTAGTAAGCTAATTTTCAGATCTCAGAGTTGACTATTTGTAAGGGTTTGAATTTTTTTTGTAAAACTGTCAGAATCTCAGATCTACGAAAATATATGGGTTTTTGTAAAAAATCAGTGAACTAAAGATCTCTAATTAGTCTAGATCTATGGACCTCTGAAGAAAATTTTTAGTTTGGATCACTTTTGAAAAAAAAATAGATTTTAACCAAAAAGTTAAAAATGCAAACAGGTAGTGATTTTTACAGTTTTATCAATTATCTTAGTTACTTTACCAACTTCAACAATTGTTAGTGTCTTTTGACTGATACAACACTCACATAGATCTGGTTTGATCCCCAACGGAGTCACCAAAAATTGTTGGTCCGAAAAATATGTCGAGAGGGAAGATCTATGGATAGACGAGCCAACAGTGTGCAGGGCATGGCCCCTCTTTGAGACAACAAAGCGAAACTGGTTTATTGCTATTCTACCAGTAGGAATCTGCACAAATCCTACAGTATTCTTCCTTTTGGGGTTTCGGATCTCGTCCCAGTTGGGGTATTTCCAACTGTGAAAAGAAGGGAATGAAGCAAGGAGAGGAGATAGGATAGATCTGAAGGGAGAAAAGAAATGAATTCCAAAGCAGAAAGGTCAGAGGGTCTATGTTTTGGGTTGGTAGTAAACAGAGCCAAACCTACTTGCATAGCTGAACAAAGCAATACTGATGAACAAATGACAAAAAGTAGAGATATATCTGACAGAATAAACACACAGATCTGACATAAGAAAGATCAAATGCACATAACACATGTATTCAGCACAAAGTCTTAATATTTGTATTAATTTTTTCTTCTGTTACAAAAAGTACAAAGCCTTTTCTTCTCACTTCTATTTTTATCTAAAAAGTGTCCACCACTTGAATACAAAAACATTCAAGTATATATAGAAGGAGAAGGAGGAAGAAGGCAAAAAGAAACCAACAACTAATTACAAAATATCTAAAAGTCAACTGTTGACTTTGGGGCAGCTTGGTGGATAACAACATCCCATGGTGCAACATGGATGATGTCATCGTTTGTGTCAACATAATTTTAAGTATTACAAAAATGGAAAGAAAGCCAAGAGGAGGAAGGCTATTCGTCGACATCTTGTGGCTGGAAGGGAGTATCCTGCTTCTACTCAAGAGAGAAAATGTGGAATTGGGCCCAGTACTTCATGAATTTGCTAATCATCAGTTGAAGTTGATCCTGGGCAGGACCCTTGGTGTGATCACCGATGACTTCACAAGTCTCCCGTTCATCTTTGAGATTTTCTAGGACTTTGAAGTACTCATTTCCTACTTCCATTAGGTAACCCATGAAGTCGCGGCAAGCTAGAAGGTTGTTGATGGATTCTGCATCAAAAGTAGCTTCTGGCCCTAACCCTTGTGAGACAATCTCTTTGAAGAGCCGAATGGTTTCATCTGCCTTCCTCAAGGTGTATGATGGAGTGAGCAAGCCCAGAGAAATTCTTAGGACAAGTTGTTCCATTTGATGCATTGCATCTAGGGCTTCCTCCTTAACTTTGTCAATCTTCTCCAAGACAAACTCCATCTGATCGACCTGATAATCCAAAGCAGCAAGGAATTTTTTGGGTGCTCTGGGTTGATCGAAGACTCCAAATTTAACTAAATCATCGACTGAGCAATCGAGCATCTTCTGGAATGTCTCATGTTGTAACCTAACATGGTCCAACTCTTTGGAGATAGGTCCTGCAATCATCTGAGTTCCTTGTTAGCCTGACCAATATTCTGATATAGCTCAGTGAACTTCACAATCACTTCCTCACTATATTTTAGGATTTGGTCTCTCCAGGTGGATACTGTCATGCCTTGTTCACCAATCTTGGTGTATTCATTTATCTTTTCCTGACTAAGGACCTCAGGAGTTTCAATGGTAGTTATGGGAGGTGCACTACCTATTTTTTGTAGGGCTTGGAGAAGCTGCTTATTTTACTCTTTTAGCATCCTCTTCTCCTCCTTTGCTTCTTAGAGCTTCTTGTAAAGGGAATCCACCGCAGATAGAGCCTCTCCTTGTAGGCTCTCAGAGGACGTTCCCATTGTGATCTGTGTCAGTATGTAATCTATAAGAGACAGATCCTTTTTATCCTTTACGGGATCGGGATACGTGATCTCCATTACTCTTTCACCTGAGGCACTTTGAGAGAAGCGGTTTATTGGCTTTTGCTTCTTAGCTCATTTTTTTGGGATGACAGAGAAGTCCATAGGTGTAATGGGGAATTTCCTCTTATGCTGGCTTAGGTGTTGGGATATCCATGCCGTACTTAAGAGAGTGGGACCAGCAGGAGAAGAGGGAACGATAGCAAAATAAGGGGTAGCTACAGTGAATAGGGGGAAATGTGTCGAGACGCTTGGTGGTGGCATTGATAAAGAAGCCGAATCTCCAACGCTCATAGGGGTAGGAGTCACTGTAGGAGAGGAAACTGCGGAGGTAGAAGGGATTTGAGAGATGAGGGAAGAAATAATGGGGGGCAGCTCTGCGAGGGAAGAGAAGATGGAGGAAGAGGAAGGGGGAATAGTAGAAGATGGGGGAGAAGACACACTGAATGGAATGGTTGCTTGAGTGACGTGAGGAGGAGAAGGAATGGTGGGAGCCTCAGTGGTTATAGCAGTGGCAACATCCTGAGTGGATGTGCTCGTTGGAATACTTACTACCACTTCCTTCTCTCGAGATACCAGGGTTACAACCTATTCCTAGGTGGTGGAAGGAGGACCCTCAGGAGCTTGCTCTTGAGTGGCACTTGACTCCCCTTCCTTATCTTTTCCTTTGCCCTTTGGAAAATTTTTAGACATGGCAGGTGCATTACCTAAGGGAGACGTAGTGAATTCTACCCCAAGGTAGATGAGACCATTAAATCTGCACCAATGTTTTGTGCGTTGCAGAGTGCCTTTGACCTTTCCTTGATAGTCTAAGGTGCCCTTATTTTGTCAATCTCAGCAAATGACAAGTTGTCCCCGTCCATATCTAGATAGACTTGATCAAATTTTTGATCAGTTGTTTGGAAACCTTTCGGGATGATGGCCAAACCATACTGGATAATATTTGCTAAGGCTAGGTGGGAGTGGTCTTTCCTCCTGAGCTCAATCTCGTGATACAAGTTGATGTAGATGTCCTCGATCTGTGGGACATGGATCAGATCAAGCTTTGCCTTTGGGAGCAATTGCATGGATCAAAGGTCGGCCTTACCGGGAAGTTGTGTTTTAGGTTGAACAACTCTAGTTCTACAAACATTTCTCGGGCCTTGGTGTGAGAAGTGCAAGTGTACCTACCCACTGTGAGGGGGAAAGGAGTTCCACCCTTCTTTATTTTCAGGCACTTCTCATGATATGTGATGAGCTGTCTGGATAGCTCCAATAAGATCAACTTTGGTCCCGTATATCTTGGTAACTTGGTGGGCTCCCCCAAGAAGTTGGTGGCTCTAAGATAAGTAAATGTGGGGAATTGCATAAATAATGCCCCCCACTTCTCTGTTGCAGTCACTATGCTCTTGGTCATCCGACCGTGAGTCATATTGGGCCTCAATAGGCAGATGATGCCGTAGAAAAAGGTATTTTTGATCTTGCTGAGCTATGGGATGATGTTCTCCAGTCTCAACTCTAGTTAATATTCGTATATTTTCACCTGGGTCCATACTCCGCATCATCTTAGTGCTGGATAATCTCTCTCTGAGGCGGCAGCGTAGACCACGTAGGAGTTCATGTAAAACCTCCCCATTATTGAGAGTTATTGAAGCTGCTCATAAATAGTGCTGTTGATGATGTCCGCCCACTCAAAGCGCTGATCATGCACATTTTTTTTCATTGTCTCCAGATACCTGAGCATCCATTTGTGGAAGTAATGGGCATCAGGAAGCCCAAACACCCTACTCAAGAAGGTTATGGTGTCGCTTAGCTCCTCTAAAAAATCAGTGTGGTGAATAACTTGTGACCACTTGGTTATTAATTTCTTATTTTTTAGGTATACTTCATTTATCAACTACATGCATTTGTCCTCGTTTTGATCCCATGCCTTTATGTAGTCTTCCTGGCTCACAGCCATAAAGTGCTGGTGGTGGGGGATACCCAGCATGATTTCAAAGTTCCGGGCAGTGAGGTTGATTATAACCTCGACCTTCTCATTCTCGACACACCTTGTGTCTTTATTATAGTAGTGGGCCACCACCATCACGAATTCATTATTCACTGCGCTTACGGGAATTCCCCTAGCGAAGTGTAGACCACTGCCAACCAATTTTTCCATCCAAGGAATGCTTGTGACCCTCTTGGTTTTGGCCCAAAAATCTTCCATGTTTATGTGACCAAGTTCAACATCCCTGATGTCTAAGTCACACTCTGCATGGGACTCGGGCATCCTGACCCTTTGATACTTATACTTCATTTCTTCCTCTGTGAGTTTGGCCTTGCCCTTTGACTTGGTTAGCCTCTTGCTTGATGTAGACATGTGTGAATATGAGTTTAGTTGCTGATCTGCAAGAAGGAGTGAATTCCAATGCAGAAGAGCCATGTTAGCTATTAGATTATCCATCAAAGCTTTACAGAAAGAAGAGTTAGCAATTTAGAATCCTTTGGGCACAGGGCGCAGGTATACTGCAGGTTACAGGGTCAAAAAAGCAAGGCGCACTGTGAAAGAGTGTTACATGGAACAAAACAATGCAAAGGGCGCATGGTACAGATGTTTTATACACAACATTCGATGTTGGTGTCAATGGATGTGCGCCTGCGCCAATATAAAGGATTATAAAAAGGGTGTAGATAATTCTAGTGTTGAAAGGCTACATGATGCGCCATTGGTGTAGGTATTGAACATGTTGTAGAACTCTTTTATGTGCTAAAGGGGCGCAAGTTTGGATGATGCATCATTGAGTTAAGGTGCGCCATGTTTTAGCTTTGGCGCAGTATAGGAAAAGTTTACATGACATAGATGTTGGTGTAGTCGAAGTTGTGTCTGCGCCTTGTTTTGGGTTTTGAGGGTTTTATAAGGTGTAGGGGAGAAACATGATGTATACAGGGATAGTGCGCCCCTTGGCATGACTGTATTTTGTGCAACAGTGAGTCTATTTGCGCCAAAGAAAAGGCTGTGGTTTTGGATATGTAATAACTTTACATTTTCTCCCTTTTGGATAAGTCTGTGGTTTTTGGCCTCTTTCAACATGGATTTTGACAGTAAGGGGAACAAAGTGAGGAGGATCTTGGGTTAATTTATGATACAAAGCCCTCCAGGCTAGCAGATCTCGAAGGAGGGTAAAACTGGTTTGGGGGGAGAGAAGATTGCAAGATGGGCTGGAGGGTGCATTTTGTCTCTTTTTATTCATTTCTTTGTTTTTTAAACAAAATAACCCCACAGACAACCAAACCAAAACAAAAACCATAAGAGAAGCAAGGACCACTTACCCGAAATATATAGACTAGAAAAAATGATGCGGGGTCCACGAATGTGACATAAAGCGACACGGGGATGACAGGAGCGCTGACAGGTACAGAGAAAAAAGCTTTTCACATGTTTTTCAATTGTGAAAATGACAGGTCAGATGCATTATATATATAGCAAAAGGTGCAATAAATGTGCCACCAAATTTTTCAAAGGGTGCACAAAAATGAATGCCAACACAAGATTATTTCTGCCTTTGGCGCGGTTATGTGTCTGTCAGCATGAAATTAGTTGCGCCTTTGGCGCGAATTCAGGACTGTCAACATGGGGTTTTTAGCGCTTGGTGCACTGCTTAAGGGCGTAAGATTTTTAGTGTCAACAGGGTGGCGCATGCACCTTGACGTAGGTTAGAAGGGCGTAACATGGGGAGGCGCAACAATTTTAATGTCAACACTCCAAAGGATGCGCCAAAGGAATAGAAGGGGGTGAAAATTCATTTGGTGTTGCATGAAAAAAATATGCATCCAGCCAAAAAGGACCGAAATGACTAAGTTCGAAAAACCAGATTCTCCGGAAAGGGATTTTATGCCATTCCGAACGCTAAGGGACCCCGGCGGGGAACCAAAACAAAATTTTGGTATGGTTACCTGAAAAATTTCCCTTGTCAATTTTACAGGATAACAGAAAGTGGTAAAACAATATTAGGGGAAGTATCATTACCTTGTGGAATAATTTTGGCATGAACTTGCGATGGCATTTCCCTAGATCCATTTTCATAGAATCGCCGCTCTCCGTCACAGTTGAAATAACTGGACTAGAGTTGAGCGAAGTCATATTTAAATCTTGCCAAGTGGCTAGACTCTAGAAAAGAGGCCGAATAAATGCATTAATGGCAATGGATCTCTCACTGCAGATAAAATCATTGTTCTCAGCATGCAGAACCCTAAACTCACCGCTAGAACCCTAAGCGCATATTTTGCATATTGTATATATGTGGTGTTAAAATTTATGATTTATGGAGAATTGTTATGGGTTCTTTTTTCAATCCATGATTTTGGTACGTATTGTATTGTTATGGGTTTTTTTGGAAAGGGTTTCTCTTGTGTTATCTTATCTATATCATTTCTAGTTATCTCTTTATTTAAATTTTTTGTTATATAATTTCTCGTTTACTTGTTTATCCAATCAAGTTATCTTCAACTTATAACTACAATTGTAATCATCCTAATTATATGTCTTGTTATTTTTTTCCAATAAAAATTAATTTTGTAAGGAAGATAATTTTTTAAATGAAACAATTAAGATTTAGATTGATTTATTGAATAACAAACCATAGACTATGATGTCTTTGATAAAATCAACAAAATATGTAATTGAAAGAATGCTAAACATATACTTCTTGTAACCTTTGTTAATTACCAAATTATAATTCATTAAAGTTTGACATAAAATTTCCACATAATATATAATACACTTTTTGAAGTTATGGCCCAACCATTTAATGCTATAATTCATTTAATTTAAATATCACATGAAAATATTTAATGAATTATGAAATTGATAGAAATTAAAATTCAGAATGTGTAACACTACAAATATAATAGTAATATTTGTCTAGTATTACTTTAATTACATATGATTTATTTTATATTAACAAAAATGTAAGGAGTGACAAACATATACTTAAAATTACATATGAATATTGTACATTTTATAGTTTATAACATCATGAAAGTATAACTATGATTCTCTTCATTTTTAGTTGAATTGTTTCAAAATATTATTGTGAAATGTTTTCACATTTTATTACATGTTCAACAATCTTATATGCAAATATGTAAATTTAATATTCATAATTTTCATTATTTAAAAATAGATTTAAATAAGAATTAAAAAAATCATTTTTTAACACAATGTATTTGTTCTACAACTTATTAGTCCATGCTCACAATATTCAATGTTGCAATTATAAATGCATGGCATGGATAAAATATACACATATGCTAGGAAGTGAATAACTATAATAATGCTCATGACAAAAATTCTATTATTCAGTATAGTATTAGATATGTTATACGAGTAACAATTTCATACCTATTTTCTTTCCACATTTCATCAAACGAACTTCTTTACAATTTTAAAGACAAGCATATGCAATATCATTCATCTTCACATAATGCATAACAGAGAATGGTGGAGACATGCATAATCCACCATCTAATTTCACCCTTTAAAGTTATGTTCAGTGTAAACCCTTATAATACCAATTTTCAATTACTTGTGTGATTTTTTCTTAAGTAAGGTCCTGTGGTTTTCTGATTATTAATGCCCATGTCATCATTCGAGATATCTTTTTGCGACGACTTTAAATGATAAGAGGACATAGTGGAATTGATTTGAATCCCATTGTAATGCTTGGTCTTTTTTTTAGACTAAGATAAAATATAAAATTCATGCTCATTAACACTTGGTTCTTTGTTGGTAAACCACTCATACACATTTTAATCATGGAGATTTTTTTTATATGTAACACCTCAAACTGAATTGTTTTTACCTTATGTAGTGAATTAGAGGCTGCAATTGGTGGTGGATGGCATTGGCATTGTATGAGTCTAATTATGGCACTGGGAAACCTACATTTGTTTTAATTTAATGCATAAAAACCAATCACTTTGGGATATTGGTTGGAGGAAGAAAGCATGATCTGCCTAAATACTCTCTTTCATAAGTCAAACACAACTTCTATTATGGGAATCAAACAAATGTGAGAGTAAATCTAAAATTCCCTTTGACCTACAGTACCTATGCTACGTAAAAAGAGATCTAATTAGAGACATGTGGGTGATTTAGAAGGGAAACATGACCTTGATGGTTGTTGGAAGAAATAATCATGGCCGGCCTTGTTGGAATGAAGCACGAGGTCATTGATTCAACTCAGTTCAAGAAAAAGAAACTTAAAAATTAGTTGTTCAAATGGTTGTCATGGTAAGTTTGATAACCCTACCATCTATATTATAGTTTATGTTACAATAAGAGAGCAGAAAATGGGATCCTTAATGCTTGTATACATGCATCCTCTTTTTTGTCTTCATCCCCTAAATACATTTGTCGATATTGAAAGGAAAATCAAGTTTATTTCAAACATGCAATCTCTAATGAAATCTCGTGTGCCACATTTATACAAAAGTTAAATTGTTACACAAGCATAAAAGTGTTTAAATGGCATTAAAATTTTAAATTTGTAGATAACATGTCTTATCTAGTTCAACTCCTTAGAAATAACTTGAAATCCTATTTAATATTTTCTCAAACTCCTTCATGTCTTAAGGCCTCTATTTTTGTCACATCATGAACAAGTTCATGGCTCTTAAATAGTAATATTTTTAGTGTTATCCACTTTCTATGATCATGTCCCCTTTCTCTCTAACCATCATAAATTCTATAATGTAATTTGGATTAGTCAACCTAGGAAATCTTTTAGGTTCAATTAACAAAGAATATTAACAAATGTAATATGTAAATATAAACACATCATAACCTATTAGTAGCATTTAGGGATCTTATGGTAACAACTCACATTCTTGGGGAAAACATAATCTGCAGATCATATAACAACATATAATGAGATATTAACATACCATTATATTATCTAGAAAATGCAACATTTAGTTTAACAATATGGAGAGATTGTATCCATAACCACCCTCTAAATCACAAATTTCTTTATTCTTATTATACATTAGTTTTTTTATGCCTAAGTGTCCAATTTATTGGACAAAAAATGGTTATCTTTGTGCACATTTTGATAATGTTTCATCCTCATTTGACACATACATTAATAATACAATTTTCCCACTTAAGGTGTTTTCTAAGATTTTAGTAGGTAATACCTTAGACTAATTCAAACTCTTAACCCAATTTAATAGCTTTCTAAAAAAGGACCATAAATCTCTTTCAAATGTGAAATTCAGTTTGGAAAATAATAGTAAAAGTTCAACTAATTTTCTTATTGTAATATCTCTCTTATCTTATATTTATTCTAGACAATAAATGTGTCCTAATTCACAATTCCACACATTATGTATACCCTGGTTTTCTCAGTTCAACACATTATTTATGTCGTAGTTTTATGAATCAACATAGTATATATGTCACTTTTTATTCTTAAATACAAAGGTAATTTTGTTATGTTTTGTGTAGCTTAATTTGTGAGGTTAATAAAGACAACCCAATGTCAAAAACCTAATGAGGACGCTACTACACCAAAAATTTCCACGTCTATGCACTCCTACATGAGCACCTTAAAGTCCTTAAGTACAATAGTTGATTTTCAACTTACATTCTTGTAAAGATGAATTTCTTGGCTTCTAACTCTCTAAAGAGAGCATGCCACAACACCACCAAGATAGAATCAAAGAAAATATGAAGAAACAATTCCCCTCTTCATCCATGTCATGCATAAAAGGAATTTGTGAATTTCGTTGAGTAGAAAAAAATTAGGAGGCACACAATCATTTGAACATATGAAGTAGTTAAACTATGAGTATGAAGAAAAATAGTCAAAGTATTTTGACCATTTGATAACAGGTATAAAGGAAGTAATAGAAATAAGATAAGGGAGATTTTTTAAATAAATCACAATGGAAGTGACACTCTTACTAACATAATGCTTGATTGATTTCGAGATAAGGATGTCTACTTGTTCATCCTCCTTGTTTCCTCTTTTGTTACTTCAAAGGCCTAATTTTTTATTTTTTTGTAAAATTATCTCTAAATATATGTATTGTATCCAAGTTGTATACACCTCTATAGTGCATTTTCAAATTATTTGGATACGACTCTAAAATCCTCCCTCAATAAAAATTAATCCCACACTAGTTAGTTGACATGGTTTGTGGTGACAAATAAACACAAATATATCATGATCCTCATGCAAATAGAGGTACTGCCACAATGGATGTAGCCCTCTTACTAACATATGGTGAATTGGTTGGGGGGTGAGTAAGTTTTCTTTCTTGGCCTTCCCTTTTCGTCCAACATGGCTTCAAAAATCCCTCAAAAGATAATATAAATTTTCCTTTAAATACATGCATTAATACCCAAGTTTGATATGCCTCTTTAGTACATGTTACATTTGCTTCTTTGATTATTAAAATTGTCACTCAATAAGAATTAATCCCATGATGGTTGTTTGGATTGGTCCATAGTAATATATAAAACTCAACATATCATGATCCTATGCAAATAGAGGTGTCACCACAATGGAAGTGGCCCTCTTACTAAAATAGTAGTTGATTGCTAATGGGTTAGTATTTTATCTTTCTCACCATTCCCCTAGAATCCTAGGTGGATGAAAAAAAAACTCAAAACTAAGCCCTATAAAATTCCCTCTAAATACATACTTTAGTACTAGGTCAAACATGCCTTTTTAGTGCATTTTGGAATTGCTTCTACGACTCTAAAAATCATCACTAAATAAAAAATAATCCCACATTAGATGGTTAGCTTACTCTACAATAACATATAAACCCCAATATATCACAATCCTTACGCTAGTAAAGGTGACGCCACAATGGAAGTGACCCTCTAACTAACATAATGGTTGATTCGTTGCAGGGTATGTTTACTTTCTCGTCCTTCACCTCTCCTCCTCTATGGCATTGTAAATCCTTAAAATACATGATGTGAAATTGTCTCTAAATACATACTTTACTAACAAAGTTAGATATGCCTCTTCAATGCATCTTGGAATTACTTCTAAAAATATAAAGTTCTCGCTCAATAAAACTTAATCCCAAGTTGATTGGTTGGCTTGATCCATGGTAACATATAAACCCCAATACATCATGATCCACATGTCAATAGAGGTGACACAAAAATGGAATTGGGCCTCTTACTACAATAATGGTTGATTGGTTACACGATGAGAATGTTTTCTTACTCAAACTTCCCTTCTCCTCCTATTTTTTTAGATAAGGATTATATTATTTTAACATGCTCATCATATTCTTTATGATGATGTTGAGTCCATGTTACGAAAGGAATTTTGGTGTTTAAAGGTTGAATACATATGCCTCCTAATAATATATAGTGGGTGGGGTGGGGTGCGACACCCCCACTCCATTAAATAAAAAAACACAACCTAATCTGGTCAGTACATAGATAATTTTAAGGATTTCAACATTCAAGGGATGTTGTAACCTAAAGCTTTTAGCGTTTAAATTCTACAATTGAAACCCTAAACCCTAAACCCTAAACCTAAACTGTAAACTGTAAACCTTGAGACCTTAACCCTAAACCCTAAACCCTAAACCTTGAACTACAAAAGTTTCCGGAAGTCGTAATTAAATTAATAATTAAATATGATTAATTTAATTCCCCAAAATGATCCCTTGACCCTAAAACATAAACCATAAACCCTAAACCTTGAGCCTTAAGCCCTAAGCCCTAAGTCCTAAGCCATAAACCCTAAACCATGAACCATGAGCCTTAAATGCTAAACCCTAAACCCTAAACCATATGGAAAACTAAATCCTAAAACCTAAACCCCGACCCTTCAACCCCAAACCTTAAACACTGAATCTTAAACCTTAAAACCCCACGTAAACCATAAGCCTTGGGGGTACCACACCCCACCCACCACTCTATTTAGTATACAGTGGGTGGGGGTGGGGTGCGGTACCCCCACTCCAATACACCCTTATTCAACATTGAGCCTAAAGATTTTAGCGTTTAAATTCTACAATCCCTAAACCATGTACATAAATCCTAAGCCCTAAACCCTGAACCCTAAACCTTGAACGTTAGACCCTAAAACCATAATCCTTAAACCCTAAACCTTAAAAATCATCCTTAATTACATTAAATCCTAAGCCCTGAACCTAAGCCTAAACCATAAACCATGAACTGAATCCATGAATTGTAAAAACCCTAAACCCTAACCATGAACCCTAAACCTTAAACAATGAATCCTAAACCTAAACCCTAAACCCCAAGACTTGAATCCTACACCCTTATCCTTAGCTCTAAAATATAAACCCTAAACCCTTAGCCTTGATCCCTAAACCATAAACTAACCAAGTCCTAAACCCTAATGACCCTTAAACCCTAATCCACCTTAAACCTAAACCTAAATCTTAAAAACCTTAAACCTTAAACCATAACCCTAAACTTGTAAACTCTGAACCATGAACCCTAAACCCTAAACCTCCGAACCATAATTCATCAATATTTCCTAGTCTCATACCTAGAACCATCATTGAGTCTGCTTGTAAAACTACCTTGTTTATGAGAGGTGGGACAAGTAACTAAATGGATATGACATCTACCTTGTTCCTTGCAATGCATATTGCACATATCTGCCAAAATTGTTTCTCCCCACATATACTTGCTCTCTTGAATGTCAATTTCTTCACACTCTAAAATAAATTTCACATTTCTCATATTTCCATGTATGGTATTATACAAGCCAGGATGACCCTTTGGAAGCTGGAAAAAATAACCATCATAACACAAAAATTAATCTCAAAGGAAATGGAAGAAACTTAGAGAATATACCAATGCGGAGGTGTAGGATCATAACCGAATTACCTGCACTATCCTCTCCTTTAGAGAAAGAGAAAGCTCTTTTGCTACTGGAATGGTTAAAAAATTTGACAGAACTTCTTGAAGTGTTCAAGATAAGCATAACAACAGGGGAATTGCTAAGAACACAAATGGGTTATCAATCACCTAGTAAATCTTTCTTCTTTATTTCTTGATTAGAGTCACCTGTTCTACGACTTAGTAACCTTTTCTTCATTGATAATTCCTTCTATGATAAACCCATGGACACTTTCAAAAGTTCCTTAAAAAATATAGGGGTAGTCATCAAGCCTAGTGAAAGGGTGTGATGTGATTTCCAAACAACTTGAAATTCATATAGATTTAGACGTCATAACATGAATTTACAAATATCTATATAATTATAAATGGAAGCCAAGAAATAGTTTCTTCAATGTATCTAAGGATCAAGGACTACTGGGGTCTATGGAAGGATTGGACATTCAGGAATCATTGAGTGTCTGAATAAGAATATCCTTTCTTATGGAGAAACATTTTCAAACATTGGAGTAATGTATCTTGGAAAATAAAATTGAACCTTAGAAATCCTCACAAATTTCCAGCTTACATAAGCATTGGACATATCAAGCTTTGTTCTTCAAATGAAACCTTTGTTCCCAACAAATTACAACTAAATCAATACACAATCATTTCAATTTAATGTTAATAAATAAATGGATGCATCTACAAAAAACATACTATAAAAATTTGGGATATGAAAGGGAAATCAACCTTATGGTAAATCAATAACATAAAAATAAAAATAATACCTTGATGATTACCCTTATGGAGAGAATAACTGAATAAAAAACAACGAGGAACCAATTTAAAACTAGACTAACTACTATTACCATTTTAATTTACCTTGAGAAATAGACGTTGATATCAATCAGATATTTTTTTTGAAAATATTCACATGGAAGTTTTCTACATCTTGGAAATTCTTCAAGTCCCAAAAATTTGAAAATTTAGACTTCAGGTATTTTCCCTTTCGGAGTTTTATTGGCACAAAATTGAAATTGTGTTTTTTTAATTTCTGAGGTCCAAAACCCCGAAAGTCTAAAATTTTATATTTTTAAGCTTTTTAAAGTTCGAAGTTTTCTTTTGATAAATTGCCAATTTTCGAGCCCAGAGTTCCAAAGTTTGATACCCTTAAAGTCTGAAATTTCAAACTTTGGATATTTTGGGTTTTGGAATTCTAACTCATGATTTTTAGAAAATTCCCTTCAGAGTTTCAAATTCTGAAACCCTCAAAGTCTAAAATTTCAGACTTTTAGGCTTTCGGGTTTTGGAAATCTAAGTCACATCTTTTGGAAAAACTACTTTCGTAATTCTGAAGTCCAAAAGTCTGAAACTTTAGACTTTCAAGATTTCGGGTTTTAGAACTCTCCTGACCATTTTGAGTAATTTTTCTTTTGCACTTTTGAAGTATGAAAGTACGAAAGTCTGAAACTTCAAAATTTCAGGATTTCAGGTTTTGGAGTTCTTCCATCACATTCTACGATTTAGACCTCTTAATCTTCGAAGTTCAAAAACCCAAAATTCTAAAATTTCAAAATTTCAGACTTTCGGGTTTCAGAATTTTGGAGTTCTTCTCTCATTTAATTTATTACTTACTTTCGTACGGATCAAAATATGGGTGTTAATGTTGGTTTTTTCCCTATTTAAACTCATTTCTAGCTGTCATTTTCATATGACATTTTTCTCTTATGACCTGGATTTCTACTCTAGCTTGTACTTTTTGACGTCACTTTCGAGGTATTATATTTTGGTTATTTTATTTTTGGTTTAAGATCTTTTTTTTGTTTCCTCTTTGTTCATTTTTCTTTTTTCCTCCTATGTATAACTTGGAAGATGAAGATATCCTTGCCCACTATGTTCACTTTGACTATGTTTTTGATCCTAATGGTTCCGCGATCTAATTTTCTACAGGAATTCAGGAAGGATCTTATCACACTCCTCATTTTCCTAAGCATTCAAAATCTGATCTTTTGGCACTTCTTGTTTTTTTAGAGTTCAGAAGATTTGTTTTTCACAGTTCAGGGATTTGACTGTTCAAAATTTCTCAGTTCTTGACAATCATGCCTATATCCATTTCAGACTTCTCCTTTTCGGGATTTTGGAATTATTTGTTTTGGAGATTACAGTCTTTCAGGTTTTCAGAGGTTGAAGCTTTCAGGTTTTTAGAAATCTCTTTTTTAGGTTTTTAGAAGTCTAGACTTCAGAACTCTATTTTTTGGGTTTTTCAAAGGTTTAAGATTTTTGGAACTTTGGAAGTTTCCCTTTCGGGTTTTCAAAGATCGCAGTCTTTTGAGTTTTCAGAGGTTAAAGCTTTCAAGTTTTGTCAGACTTCTCTTCTTTGGTACTTTCAACTTTGGTATTTTGGAATTTAGAAAATCACCAGGTTCCAAAATTAAAAACTTGATGTCTAATTCTATAGCCAAGGGCAAGGAAAAGATGAAATATCCATTCCTTGGAGTTTCTCCTCACTCTTGTTTGTCTTATGACTTAGGAATTATAGGAGACACCAATCTCAGACAAATTGATTTTCTAGACTTCTGGGCAAGGGTGAAGCCCCCAAATAAGAAACCATGGATGCAAGCCATATATGATAGTGAGCTTATTCTTGCTACTGGTTATCCCACATCCATGCATTTCCTAGAGTTCATTTTAGCCGTAGCAACCCAATTCGATGAAGAATCTATGATAGTTAAAGATGCTAATGGAAAATTTGTGATCCGTTTGGATCCAGATTTCTTTGAATATTTTCTCAAAATCCCCAACATTGAAGACTACGAAACAATTTTACCAAAATTAGTGGTGGAACATTAGAGTAAGGAAACATAGTTATGCACAAAGGTTATCTTGAAAAGTTACCAAACCAAGAGTTTTTCCAAATGTCCAAAGACCATGTATCAGTCAAACTTAATCTAAGAGTTCAATGACATTATTGTGCTACTGAGCAGAGTTTTAGGTCTTGCCTCTGCAAAGGAATTCTAGGAGTTGATGTTTTTATATATTGCTACCATCAAGAAGATAAAACAATTTATCAGATGGGGGGAGCATATCCGTATCTCCATTTCCTATCAGTTGAGTAAGGTACTATCCTTAAAGCGTTTCTATATGACATCCTTTTTGGTCTATGCTGCAGCTTCCATGGGAGAATTCACCGAATTGAATACTAAGGGTATTCCAAGCACCTCCTAAATCTATAATTTCTATCCTCATCTTACACTGCATGAGGGGAGCATGCACTTCCACAAAATTAACAATACTTTCTTCACGGTTATTATCTACTATTTCGATAAGGAGTTATATAATCAGAGGATTTCTGACGAAGCCTTTAAGGAAGTATGTGAATGGGGAGATATCTACCTACAATTTCCCACATTTACTTACATTTAGATTCCTGGATTTGTAGGTGCTCCCAGCTAGCTACCAAGATGTCCCACTGATAAGTGGGTCTTATTAGAATTGGTTTGGAAATTTCTAGACTACCATAAGATCCAAAATAAATGACACAAAGTGGTAGTTCAATTCCCCATTTCAGTTGGCAGATACACTTTCCCAAATATTTATAAGGCTAAGAATGTGGATGCATAAATGAAAGAAGTAACCTTACAGACATTTCATCCATAGATCAATTTTGACTATTGGGGTAAATTCAATGAAACAGGCTAGTCTAGTTCCCTTGTGATCCAGTTGGAAGACATTTGGATTCTTTTTCAAGATGAATTTATCATCCAACAAAGAGACTACAAAAGGATAAATTTTGATGAGGTTCGGCAGTTTGGTATAGCCGATGTCCCAAAATACATGCAAGATGATGATTAGGTTTTGGATGTAGCATATAAAAATGATAATGTTACCAATCAACCTTTGCCATGGATTGATTGGTATGTGGAATAATGCTGCAATAAAAAGGAGAGGGCAGGGCCCATTCTGTAGAGAACCTACAGTTAGTTGGTTACCTTGGGAATCTCACCCAAGGGGGTAGATAAACCTAAAAATACAGAAGCTCCATAAACCATGAGCCAATCATCACACAAAAAGGGGAAAAGGTCAATTCAAAAGAACCATACAGTTCCAAAAAATATTTCATTTGTTGTTAGGAGTTCATCTCTCTCCAAGGATCCTGTTTCCAAAGTCATGTCTCTTGCAACATCCGCGACAGAAGTAGTTGAAGTTAGTGATTCTCCAAGTGTCCCACAAAAGCCATCATCTCTTCCTCCTCTTGCATTGTCACTTCCTACATCATTTCCTTCCACTTCTATAATCATTTCTTCTTTCCCATCTCCTTCCATGGTGCAAGTATTCCCATCCCTTCTAGTTCTCTCAGCTAAGGAAACCATTGGATCACCCATTTCTATTTCACTTCCCCTAACCCTTCCATTTTCATCCATCTCATCTCCTAAGATCATTTTATCCACTCCTATGGCCATCCTCACATCCACCCCGTCCATTATTACCACTTCCATTCCCATTAATGTTGTTGGTACTCTTATTGTAACTAATGTTTTAGGTATTGAATCTACTTTTATATCCTCATCAGCATTAGCCATCCTAGAATGGTAGTTTAGGAAGACTCCAAAGCATAAGAAGAAGGTTCCTCTAGGGGATGTCATAGATGTAAGTATATTGGAGCATACACCAAAAAGACAGGCCAAGAGGCCAAAAATTGTTTCTAGCCTAACAGTGAATCCATCTGGGGAACAAGTTATAGAGGTTACTACTTCCATTGAGGGAAAAAATAAGGAAACAATTACAACTATAGATTATCAGATTAGTATATTTTCACTGGGTAAAGCCACTCACGAAGGAGATAAACAATATGTACACACTGCTCTTGGAAATTTCCTGGAAAAATATGAAACTGATAAAACTTCTAAGGATGAGCTTAAATCCAAGGCCGAGAAGCTCACTACATTGCTAAAAAAAGTAACACAACCAATTCCATCTATTGAAGTCTCAAATACTACGGCTATGAAAGTTTCATCTACCATTGATGACATTTCTTATCACGAGATCGAGAAGATAGGCCAGAAAAGGAGATTAATAAATGGATGGATGAAACATATACTACAAGAAGATAATCCTTTAATTAAAGAAGATGTGGAGATATATAATGATCTACAAGTCAAAAGAGCTGCTATTTGCAAAATGGATGAAGCCTTTTCTGAGGAAAATAATAATCTGAATTTGAATTTGGAAACATGGAGTGAAATTAGAGAAGAAGTTTCGAATCTACTCCTTCAGGAGGATGTAATTGAAAATGCTTCAAATTTGTTCTAATATCAAAAGGCCATGGAATTCCGGTGTTAGGTGCTGCAAGATTTAATTAAGATGTTGGATGATAAATGAGTGGAAATTATGGATGCCTTGAATGATAGATCAAAAGAATTTGATATTGTTAATGGCAAGTTCTTGAACAAAAACATTGATGCTCTCATAGAAGATCAAATCAAGGAAAATTTCAAAGATTTGGTGAAGCGTGACGATGAGGTTACCAAAAATTTCAACAATGAATTTATTGATAGATTGGTTTTATGCCAAAATTTCATAGGAAGAATAAAGAAAGTTGTGAGTAAAATTAGAAGAATTACAGCCAAGATCACAAGGGAAATCGAGACAAAAAATGTAGTAAATCACTACGCATGTGGGCCAAGAGACCAAGAAATCTAGGGGATCATCAAGCATTTCCTCGAATACAAACATCAAATGGCTATATGGGAGGAAGAACAATAGAAACTTGTGGAAGGAGAAGGCGTTGCAGAACCAGGCCAAATTTGAGCAGCCATGAAAGGGGAGATCCAAGCTCTGGACCGGTCAAAGTTGCAGGGTTTACTGAGTTAAACCCTTACAACAAACTTGATATTTTTTTGGGATCATGTTCCCTTGAATTAATGGTATTATATTTTTAGTAAAATGTTAGTTGAAGGCCCATCTAGCCTAAAGAACTTATAAAGAGTTAAATGAATGGATTCTTAAAGAGAGACAAAGATAGATTATTTTGGCGAAGTTTCTCTTTAAGCTTGGAAGAGTTATTCAAAGATTTTAAAACCTTTTAATTATATTCAGAGTGATATCTTGCCTTGAAGAACATGATTTATTGTGCTAGATGGTTGATCAATATGTGCTTTGTGAATGCATAATTCCTTAGTGTGAATTATTATCTTACCTTTATTTTAGATTATCTATTTTATTTTATGTGGAAGTAATGTAGCCATCTTTTATGTTAGTTGTGGAAATATTGTTTTCCTTCTGTTGTTAAAGGTTGCATTATCATTAGTTGTAATCAGTGAAATGGATGTTTGACATGTGCATGTGTTCTATCCTCATGATTAGTTAATTGTGTGTTAAATCAAATTTGATCCCTCTATTATGTATACTTCAAGTTTAACAAAGGAACACATGCTTCTGGTCTATGGTATTTTGTGCCCTTTCTAAGTTTCAATAGGTGAAGGTGACTAACGGTGCCCGCATCATACTCACATTAACCCTTCTTGAGATTAAAAATATCCTTTTGTTTGGTGCATCACCATCCCTAGCATAGTTTCCTTTTTTGCAAACCTCTTTCCTTAAAACACATGGCAATGTTAGTATAGGACTAGATAATCATTTTATTACACTAAGAATAGTACAAAACTTAGTTTATGGAATTGAATCTGGCCTTCTTTGGAGGTTCACATTGATCCCAAGTCCTATAGCATGAGAGGTGATCCCATGTGTCCCAATCACACTGAATGTCTTGCTTATAGTCTAGCCATTCGGAGGGTGCAGTGATTTGGTGACCATAGTTTTTGGCACGCCCGGTGGGAAAGAGTTGGTACTTCTCTTCTCACTTGCACAAGTCAAAGTACCTAGTAAATCTATATCTCTAAATTCCAAATCTCAGTGCATTAACTTATACGAAGAAGTCAGATAAGAGCTTCTTCAAAGCAAGGAAGTTATCAGCATATCAGAATTTCTGTCTTCTCTAAAGATAAGAAGAAGAGGTGTTTCAACTTCACCAGCTGTAACTTTATCTCGTAGGGATCATTCAAATCCTCCATATGGAAGGTTTCCTCCACCAAGGAACAATTAACCTCTTGCTGCTATGGCGCAGAACCAAGTTTTTTCCCCTTTCAATACAAGTAGTCCTCTTCTATTTTCTCAACATGATCCTATAACTGTTGTAACACTCAAACGTTTACCCCTTTACATAGGGGAAACTCATGTTACTCTAGTAGAACACATTCTTGATGTAGCCAACATTTACGTAATACATAATATCATAGAAGATAACGTGGCGGTTAGACTTCTTTCTACCTATTTCAAGGGGAAAGCACTTCAATGGTTTCGAGGATTAAATGTTGGCACAATTACCACTTGTGACAAGTTAGGAGAAAAACTTTGTAAATAGTTTAAAGACAAGAGTGATCACCTATCACTCTTGGAACAACTCACTACCATAAAGAGAGCTCCCCAAGAGTATACGAGTGATTTCAACTTCTGATTTCTAAGAACTTGGAATAGGATTCTGGAACTCATTTAGCCTTCTCCAAATAATGCATTATTATATTATTTGCGAGCTTTAAATAGTGATGTGGAAGTTATGATCCAATCCATGGGAGGGGATACATTGCCTGATGCCTACGACATAGCCATAAGAGTGGAAAATTCCTTAATTTAGGATGGAAAGATAGCTCCTCGACCACCTGTGCCATTTTCTCTTGATCTTATGAATAATAAGCCTATCATTACCCCTATTCCAGCAACCTCTAATCAACCAACTCAATCTTTCCCTACCTCTTCAAATGATCTATTTGAATCCAAATCACTATTGCAGACCTTCAGAAATGATCTTGTAGTAATTAAGAGGCAGCAATCCCAATATTCCTACCCATTCCAATCCCAATATTTGGAAATTCATCCTCCTTTTCAAGGAAATAATCAGGCCTAGAACCAAATCATTAGCCAAGCCACAAGAGTGAAGCCTTTAAACTTCCATAATTGTTCTGCTGTTAGTTCATCTAGAGCCATAGTACCGGTCTAGAATAACCTCGTTCAAGATTATGAATGGTGTTGTCCTTTTTCTCATCCTCACAACCAGAATCCTTTCCCAAATGGATTTTTGAGCCAGGACCTTATGGTCCAAAGCATATCCACCCCACCCGAGTCATCATTCAGACCATCTACCCAAGAGATCCAGGAACAATCTTATGATGAAACTACGTTACTAAATTGGAAAACAAATGATTTTTGTGGTTTGAATATTAACGCCTCTACTATAGAAAAAAACACATGTTCCAAGAAAAGGGAAATAGATACTCAACCTTTCAAAACTGATCAGGCATCTACTTCACAACCTCACACACAATTATTAGTTGATAAGGGCACGGGAAAGAAATCACTAGAAGTACACGAATCATTCTACAAAGAAATATGGAACTTCGAGTATCACAGTTCCCAATAGGAACTTCCCAAAGGAATACTTTCACGCTAAAAAAAGGTATTAGAAAAGTTGGGGAAATTCCATTCAACATTGTGGAGGAAATGAAGAAGACCAATTTGAGAGTCATGATGTGGGATGCACTCTCAATTCCTTCTCAGAGGAAATTTCTACGGGAGGCTTTGAATAATATTTTTACTACCGATAAATCATCAGAGTGTGAAGCAATAATAGTAACCAACATGTGTCAACAAGAAATGAAATTGATTTCTAAGTCCAACAAACCACCACCATTCTATATCTCTCTGATCATCGATGATCATTTGGTGCACAATTATATGATTGATTCTGAACCTAATAGTTTTGTGATGCTTAAGAAAGTTTTAGATGTGTTGGGAATCCCATATACTCCAATCTCAAAAAGAGTAGTCCAGTTAGATGGTACTACAGTCCAAACTGTTGGATTCATTAAGGGGCTGTAACTTACTAGCCACGCATGTCCTAGCTTGACATTTACATAACACATATTTGTTATTGATCTCCTTCCCCTCTTTGCCATTTATTTGTCATGTCATTTCATTGCCAAGATGGGTGGTTATTTTTCATCATACTAGTCGCATAAGATACTTAGAACTTGGTATGGGATGAAGGTGACTATAAGAGTAGAATCTATTTGTCACAATCATGTGGAGCCTTACACCACTAAACCCATAAATGATAATTATGCCATGTGCGACCCAGACAAGGAAGATGCAAATCATGATCCAACTACTCTTACAGAGGAAGTTCCTGATACATTGCTTGATGAGGTAAGTATCAATCATCAATATGATCCATATGTTGATTTATTGACAGACAAAGAATATTGTTTGTTATTTTTGGAAGAGACTGGATTAGGTATATACTACATACATGAAGAAGGTAAAATTTTACTCTAGTTGGTAAAAAATATCTGGTAGTTGCAAAGGATTATGGAAACTATTCTTTTATGGTTCGAGGAGTAGAGATGGATTCAGTGCAGGATTTATGTTGATTTCTCCAGGAGGAAATAAATATTTTTCATCCTTTCGGTTGTAGTTTAGTTGTACTAATAATGTTTCCGAATATGAGGCCCTCATACAAGGAATTCAGTTGGCTCAAAAGAGAGGAATCAAAGCCTTGACTATCTTTGGTGACAATGAATTGGTTGTGCATTAGGTAACCACCCGTAGCACATCAAAAAATGATCTATTGAGATCATATAAGAATCGGGTTTGGGATTTGATAGAATATTTCAAATCTTTTAGAATTCATGTAGTTCCTAGAAAATCAAATCAAGATGCTGATAGGATGGCTACCATTGGCTCAGAGTATGATATATCTATAAACATTATGAAAGAAGGGAAGAAGATGGTCAAAATGGTGGTCTGTCCCACAATACTAGATAATGTAAGAAGATGGTAGGTGTTCGATAGCGACCAACATATTGTCCTTTTCCTACAGCAAGAAGAAAATTTTGCTGCCAAACACCTAGATAAACTGTAAAACTCCTACGGTGATCAAATTATATAGTCAAAAGGAAATAAGCTGCCAAAAGGCCTTGTTACTCTTGAATCTATCTTAAATACAGATGACCAGGTCAAACAGCAAGGTACCAACATGGTAATCAAAGAGGAAAATTTTGAGGAAGTCGAGGTAGTAAGCGTAAAGCTTCTAAAGCTTGGGAAAGTGTGTATTGCTCAAGATAAGGAAGATTTCATTAAACTATGTCAAGAGTATCATGATATTTTTGCATGGAGTTACAAATACCTGCGTGGTTTTGATCCATGTCTAGCTCAACACACCATCGAGTTGGATCCAAAATCCAAGCTAGTTTTTCAAAAATAGAGGCCAATTAACCCTAAAATTGAGCCATTAATGAGGAAAGAGCTAACAAAGCTCATTCAAGCCTGCATTATTTTTCCCATCAAGCATTCCTCATGGGTAGCAAATCTAGTGCCCGTAAGGAAGAAAAATAGAGAGATTTGGCTGTGTGTAGACTTTAGGGATTTAAATTGGGCCTCACTAAAAGACCACTACCCTCTTCCATCAATGGAACAGATCCTTCAAATAGTGCCAGGGCACAAAGGTTTTCCTTTCTTGATGGATATTCAGGATATAATCATATCCTTGTCCAAGAATCTGATCAATTAAAAACAATTTTCATTACTAAGTGGGGCACTTATGCTTACAAAAAAATGCTATTCGGATTGTCCAATGTGGGGGCTACCTTTCAGAGAGCCATGGACATGAAATTTAAGGGACTAATCAATGATATCATATTGGTTTACCTTGATGATATAACTATATATTCTAAGCATGTAGAAGATCATATCACACATCTAAGGAAGATTTTTCAAAGATGTAGAGAATTTGAGTTTTCTTTAATCCTAAGAAGTGTATTTTTGTAGTTCAAGAAGGAAAATTGTTAAAAACATGTTGTTTCCATGGAAGGAATATCTATTGATCTAATAAGAATTCATTCGATTATGTCCTTATCTCTTCCAAGTCATAAGAAATTTCTCTATAGTTTTCTAGGAACCATAAATTTCATGAAAAGATTTACTCCTCAATTTGCAATGTTAGCTAAACCGCTAACCACCATGTTGAAAAAGAATATTCCATTCTCATGAACGAGGGAAGGAAGGGAGAGCTTCGTAGAGATTAAAACAACTATTTCTCAAGCTCCCATGCTGGTAAACCCCAGGTTTGAAAAATGTTTCATTCTCTATGATTTTGCAGGTCTGGAAAGTATTTTGGATACTCTCACCCAAAAAAATGACAATCTGATGGAACAACCAACTGCCTTATTTAGTCAATTCCTCAAGGAATAAGATCTCAAATACTCCTTTTTTGAGAAACAATTATTTGCAGTCATTCAAGCCTTGAAAAAATTTAGGCACATGTTGTCCAATAACATAATTCACCTGATGGTCTCTCATTCTGGTGTTAAGGAGTTTTTGTTGAACAAAGAGATGAATGAGAAAGCACTAGGTGGATCATGAAAGTAATGGAGTATGACGTGCACATAAAAGTCACTAAACTTTTCATAGGAAAAGGATTACGTCAGCAGTTGGTTGTAGACTTAGAGATGAAGGATGTGAAAGATGCTACACTCTTAAACACTGATGAATGTGACAATTAAGCTGATTAGTTAAAAAAAATGCAAAATTTATTCCTCTCAGGGGCATAACCATAAAATATGGACAAATTCCAGAGACATAGTTTTCATCTCCAATCTATTTCATATGGCTCAGTTGATAATACTCTTTCCCGTAAAGATTTGAATTGTGTTCTTCTGTGTTGCATCAAACTGGAACAGGTAAGTAAGATATCAAAAGAATTACACAATGGTCTTTCTGGGAGGAATTATGCTACATGAAAAAATACTACCAAAATCATGCTTGCAGCTTACTATTGGCCTGATTTGTTCAAAGATGCCCATCTCTAGGTGAGGAAATGTAAATAATGTTCCTTGTTTGCAGGAAAACAAAAGTTGTCAGCTCTTCCCTTGTACCCCATTCAAGTAGATCAACCTTTTGTTCAATGGGGGTTATATTTTATCGTGATAATTAAATTTCCATCCAGTGATGAACATAAATGGTTTCTTACTGCAACAGATTATTTCACTCGATGGACAGAGATGGTATCTTTAAAGGAAAGTAATGAAAAGGTGGTTCTTGATGTTTTGGAAAATATAATGACAAGGTTCAGAGTTCCATTTACCGTTATCTCTGAGAATAAAATGGCCTTCCTTAGGTTTAAGTTGAGTGAATGGGAGGTTAAGAAAAGATTCTACCTCAAGAATTCGTCCAATTACTATCCACGGGGAAATGGGTTGGTTGAATCTAGTAACAAAAATGTCATAAGGATCATCAAATGTACGATGAGGCTAACAGAAGGACCCTGTCATACACAACTTAAGACTGCCTTATGGGTAGATCGAATCACACCTAAAAGAGCCATTGGAAATTCACCTTTTATGCTTGTATATGGTAGGGAGGAAAAGCTCCAACTCTCCTTGCAATTACCTTCTTTGGAGTTAGCTCATCAGCTCGAAGTTATGGAAAATGACTCCTTAATAGTGATGTTTGTTGAACTCACTGAGCTGGAAGAAGTTCAAAACATGTCTATGAAAACTTTAGGACAACATCAGGCTCAATTTAAGAAATCCTTCAACAGGAAAGCTTCTAATAGGAATTTTAAATAGGTAGATATGGCTCTAAAGTGGGATGAAGATAGATCCAAACTAGGAAATCATGCCAAGTTTGACACCCTCTGGAGTGGACCTTATATCATCACAACTTGCAAAGAGGTGAATTCCTTTCATCTATCCAGACTCAATGGAGAATAATTTCACATTCACATGAATGGGATACATCTCAAATCTTGCTTATGAGATAGTTTCACCCATGTATTGTAATTGTTTATCTTTTCCTCCAAGTGCTTTGCACATTGTTTCATTTACATTTTCTTTTCTTTGGTTTTAGGTGTCCCTTGAATGTTGTTTTCTTGCAAGAATCCTTTTTCCAAATGGTTTGTGTAAGCATACTAATCTAAGCACTTAGCAAATAAAGCATTCCTTGGAGGTCACCAAAAATTTTACCATTTTAATTTACCTTGAGAAACATATGTTGAGATCAATCAGATATTTTTTTTTGAAAATATTCAAACAGAAGTTTTCTACATCCTTGAAATTCTTCAAGTCCCAAAAATCCAAAAATTTGGACTTCATACTTCAGGGATTTTCCCTTTTGGAGTTTTATTGGCATGGAATTGAAATTGTGCTTTTTAAGTTCCGAGGTCTGAAACCTTGAAATTTTAAAATTTCAGACTTTTGGGTTTTTAGAGTTTGGAGTTTTCTATTGATAAAATGCCAATTTTTTGAGCCCAGAGTTTTAAAGTCTAAAACCCGAAAAGTCTGAAATTTCAGACTTTTAGGATTTCAGGTTTTGTAATTCTAAGTCATGATTTTTAGAAAATTCCCTTCAGAGTTTCGAAGTCCAAAACCTCGAAAGTCTGAAATTTTGGACTTTTGGGCTTTCAGGTTTCAAAACTCTAGGTCACATATTTTGGAAAAACTACTTTCAGACTTCCAAATTCCAAAAGTTTGAAAGTCCAAAACTTCAGATTTTTGGGCTTTCAGGTTTCGGAACTCTCTTGAAAATTTTGAGTAATTTCCCTTTCAAACTTCAAACTTTTGGGATTTTGGGTTTCATAACTGTTCTAACCATTTTGATTAATTTTACTTTCAAATTTCTGAAGCCCGAAAGTCTGAAAGTCTAAAACTTCATACTTTCAAGATTTACAGTTTTAGAGTTCTTCCATCACATTCTATGATTTAGACCTCTTACTATCCGAAGTCCGAAACCCTGAAATTTTGAAATTTTGAACTTTCGAGTTTCAGACTTTCAGAGTTCTTCACTCATTTAATTTCTTACCTACTTCCATATGGATTGAAATTTGGTCAGTAATGTTGGGTTTTTCTTTATTTAAACTCATATTCTACATGTCATTTTCATCTAACATTTTGCTATGACAACGTGGGATTTTATTGTCTCTTGTACTTTTCAATGTCACTTTCAAGGTATATTATTTTGGTTATTTTCTTTTGGGTTTAAGATCTTTTGTTTTGTTTCCTCCTTATTCATTTTTATCTTTTCCTCATCTGTATGCCTTGGAAAATGAAGATCTCCTTGCCCACTATGTTCACTTTGATTTTGTTTTCTATCCTAATGGTTCCACGATCTAGTTTTTTACAATCATTCAGGAAGGATCTAATCACAGTCCTCATTTTCCTACGCATTCAAAATTTTATCTTTTGGCACCTCTCATTTTTTTGGAGTTTAGAAGATTTTCTTTTTGGGGTTCAGGGATTTGACTGTTTGGAATTTACCAGTTCTCAGGAATCATGCCTATCTCATTTTTAGAATTTTCCTTTTTGGGATTTCAGAAGTCTCTATTTAAGAGATTGCAGTCATTCAGGTTTTCAGAGGTTGAAGCTTTCGGGTTTTTGAAACTCTATTTTTCGGGTTTTTGGAATTTTGGAAATTTTGGAGATTGCAGTCATTCAGGTTTTCAGAGATTGCAGTCTTTTCAGTTTTTAGAGTGTGTTGAAGATTTCAAGTTTTTTTGGACTTCCCTTCTCTAGTACTTTCAAATTCGACATTTTAGAATTCAAAAAGTCATCAAGTTCCTAAATTCAAAACTTGATGTCTACTTCTATAGCCAAGGGAAAGGAAAAGATGAAATATTCATTCCTTGGAGTTGCTCCTCACTCTTGTTTTTCTTCCAAATTAGGAAGTATATGAGACACAAATCTTAGAAAAATTGATTTTCTAGGCTTTTGGGAAAGGGTGAAGGCCCCAAAATAAGAATCCCTAGATGCAAGCCATATATAACAATGGGCTTGTTCTTGCTGCTATTTTTCCCACGTCCATGCATTGCCCAGATTTTTGTTTAGCCATAGCAACCCACTTCGATGAAGGATCTATGATAGTTAAAGATGCTAATGGTAAATTTGAGATCTGTTTGTATCCATATTTGTTTAAAAAAATTCTCAAACTTTCTGACATTGAAGACTATGCAACAATTTCACTAGAATTAGTGGTGGAACATGAGGATAAGCAAACATAGTTATGCACAAAGGTCGTATTGAAAAGTTATCTGGCCAAGACTATTTCCAAATTGCCAAAGACCATGTATCGGTCAGACTTCATCCTGGAGGTGAATGACATTATTGTGCTACAAAGAAGAGTTTCAGGTCTTCCCTATTCAAAGGAATTCCAGGAGTGGATGTTGTTATATATCTCTACCATCAAGAAGAATAAAAAATTTATCATTTGGGGGGAGCATATTAATATCTCCATTTTCTATCAGTTAAGTAAGGTACTATCCTTAAAGATTTTCTATATGAAATCATTTTTAGTCTATGATACAACTACCGTGGGAGACTTCATTGGATTGAATACTAAGGGTATTTGAAGCATCTCCCAAATCTATGATTTCTATCCTCAGCTTACACAGGATGAGGGAAGTAGGAATTTATGAAGAATTAACAATGCTTTCTTCACAGTTATTGTCTATCATTTTGATAAGGAGTTATATAATAAGAGGATTTATAACAAAGCCGTCAAGGAAGTATGTGAATGGGGAGCTATCTACCTATAATTCCCCAAATTTACTTACATTTGGATTCCTGGCTTTGTAGGTGCTCCCAACAAGCTACCAAGATGTTCCACTAACAAGTGGGTCTTGTTAGAATTGGTTTTTAGAAATTGTTGGAATACCATAAGATCCAGAATAAATTACACAAACTGGGAGTTAAGTTCCCTATTTTGATAGGCAGATACACTTGCTTGAATATTTATATGGATAAGAATGTGGATGCAGAAATGGTAGAAGTAACCTTGAAAACTTCTCATCCACGCACCAATTTTGACTATTGGGGTAAATACAATGAAAAATGTTGGTTTGGTTCCCATGTGCCCCAGTTGGAAGACATCTAGATTCATTTTTAGGATAAATTTATCATCCACTAAAGAGAATATGAAAGGTTAAATTATGATGAGGTTTGACATTTTTGTATAGTCGATGTCCCAAAAGACATGCAAGATGATGATGAGGTTTTGGATGTAGCTATAGACACCAAAAACACGTCACCTTTCATCCTCTTCCTCCAAAATAACTTAATAACCACATTCTTCATAGGTGATTGATTTAACCCTAATTCATTCACTCACAAGTGCTTTCACACATCACAAATGACACTCACTCATATACCTAAGGATTTAATTAACAACAATAATTTTAATTCCCCCCCTTTACCCACTCATCAAGCCACCTCACCATGCCACTAGACTGGCCACCTCACCCAACCACCTCACTCTTCCACTACCCCACTTGCTTCTCCACCTCACCATTCCACTCCCCACCTTGCCCATACCTAGCCCATACCCTTTTAGAAAACCCTATAGTGGCCACTCCACTCATAGGACCCCCATTCTGTCTTATTACCCATGCAAACAATGGAGGACGCATGTGGTACACCACTCATAATCAAGTGGGGAAGGAATATCCCCTAATTTTCAAAAAATAAATCACCCCAACATAACCAGTGTCAGTTACAGTCTAACGGATGTCGGTCAGGTGGGTCCGGTGCCGGTCACATGCAAATACCCAGTCCCGACTCTTTCCAAAGGGTTGGTTCATTGTTGGATTTCTTTGGGTTGGTTCAAATTTTTTCATTATTGGACATTCTCTTGGTTTATTGGAATTCAGCGTGGGTGTTTTCATGATGATTGAAAACTAGTTTAGAACACAATAAAGCCTTCAGAACATCCATTGGAGGAACCTGAACCAGACAGAGCTCGAGAAAGAGCTCTCCAACTAACCTACCACAGCCTTCATCAATGTCTATCACTCTTCCCCATCAGCTACTCACTCTTCTACATGTATCAAACTTTGGGTAAGTGGATCCATGTATCCTGCACTTGTGTTTTGGTACTTTACTTCTCTATTCTCTCCCCGAGGAGCAAAACACTTCCCTCCTACCACTCCAAACTCATCGATTCGGCCCAAACCTACACCCAGGACCTTCTTTCAGCCTATTCCACTCCCTATCAACCCTCTAGCCAGTCACAGAAGGAACCTTAATCCACATCTCCAAACTATGACCCAATACCAGTGATCGTCACTGGTTAACCCTAACTGTGGTGGATCTACCCTGACCACCGTTAGTCACCTTGCCACCTGCTAGCTCACCAACCTTTACCTAAACACACCCAAAACCACCTGCAAAGACCTCACAACTCTGACCGAAACCCACCATTCAACCTAACACTCACCCATACTCTCTCAACACTTTGTTCTAAGATAGAGTGGCACCCAAACACCGACCGCCTAGACTTCTGTCACTTTTACAGTGACCGATACCAGTCAGCCTTAACCGGCATCAGTCTCTGTGTCTACTAACACTGAGCGGACCAGAAACCTACCCCTTCACCCAAATAACCTAGAACACCCTACCCAACCCCAACCTAACCTTGTTTGTGACCTGCAGACCACCCAACCTACCTAGCACTTGACCCAAAAACCTTTTTTATCCGCATAGTTTAGTATTTAATTGAATTGACGCTAATAGCAACCTGAGGCACCCAAATCAAAACGCTAGCACTAGATTTCATTTATTTAAATGATTTTTTCATTTAATATTAATTTATAAAATAGTGGATTGATAGCCCTCTAGGGAGTACCACACTTCCCGTATCTAGCATGCACTAGGTAGTCCACTGCATATGATGTTTAAATCTCTCTTGTGGTCTTGTTTTCTTATTTCAGGGTAGTCCTTCCCAACCAAATGGGAGTTCACATGATTGACCAAGATCGGAAATCTACACATACACATTCCACCCATCAATCCAACAACTGGTAAACCTCCTACACCCTTATCTATTTTAGTCTCTGATTATACGCAAAAAGGATCAAAACATTTTGGCATGCCTAGAAAAACATCCCCATTATGACCCCCACATTGGCAAAGTTTTCACCTATAGACCCTCACACCTCCGCACCAATATGACCTATGGAGGTATCAACACTCCCACCTACACACTAGAACTACCTACCCAATCCTTACCATTTACCATAATCCTTCCCTCGTTAACCAACCTACGTTTTGCCCATACCTTCCTACATCGCTATGCTTGGAAGGGTTTTGGCTTCGGTCTTTATGAACAAGGTTGTCACACTGTTATCCCTTGTACTACTTGCAAGTACAAAGATCATAGTGGGGGAGGATTTGTTGATCCCGCACTTAAAAAATCCCACGTCGACCTCATTACAGAGGTGCCTTAACCTCACAGTCCCCCAACTAGTTCACCCACTTCACCCGCAGAGTCTATAGATGAAGAGTCTATTCCTCCTACCTTTTTTTTTCATAAACACCATTTCCTTAGGCTTGCTCACCATTTAACGAGATGGCAAGGCTCCTGCTTCTTTTCCCATCCTCTATCCTGAGATGATCGATGAGGACGCCCCTTCTATCAAAGTTGTACAGTGTCATAGCAGCGACTCCATTCTCACCTACTTGGGTGTGGAGGATTCCTATCTCCACCACACACTACCTTCTAAGACCCAAAACATGCTAAATGAATCCCTTATCGACATCAACATCCACACATTAGATGACCCCCACATTCTAAAGATAGGCCAATCTTTGGAATCCGCTGAATAGGAAGCCTACACTTATTTCCTTTGTGACCATAGCAACGCTTTTGCTTGGTCATATGCCAAACTGCACGGTATTGATCCCAACATCGTGGTCCACAATATTGTCACCTTACCCAATTCTTAACCCATCAAACAGAAGTTACATAAGATGCACTGACACATTGTACTTCTTGTCAAATAAGAGCTCTAATGCCTCCTCTCTGTCTCATTCATCTTACCCATCAACTACCTGCATTCGATTTCCAACATCGTACCCATTACCAAAACAACGGGGGGACTCCGCATATGCACCGACTTCCAAGACCTCAACCTAGCTTTTCCTAAAGATGACTTTCCTCTGCCTAGCATTAACCAATTGGTTGACCTTACCACCAGACATGAGATGCTATCTCTCATGGATGGGTTCTCGGGATATAATCAAATATTACTCACCCCTGAGGATCAACACAAAACCACCTTCATTACCCCTTGGGTGAACTTCTGCTATCACGTCCTGCCCTTTGGTCTAAAGAGCGTAGGTGCCACCTACTAATGAGCCATGACCTACATCTTCCATGACATCATGCATCACATCTTGGAAGACTACGTCGATGACCTTTTGGGAAAGTCCAAAAGTCGCGTTGACCATTTACCCATCCTTAAAATCATCTTCGATCATCTCATCCAATATTGCATATGCCTTCAACCTAAGAAGTGCATTTTTGTTTTCCTATCCGGTAAAATCCTTGGATTCATTGTTTCCTTGCAAGGCATTGAAGTTGACCCAGCCAAAATCAAGGCCATCCTCGAGATGCCTCCCACCAACCAACCTCTGCCAACTTCGTAGCTTGCAGAGAAAAAATGCAATCTATCTGTCACTTCATTTCTCAATTATCAGATCATTGCCAACCCTTCCACCACCTCCTTAAAAAGGACATCACCTTCCACTGAAACGAAAACTATCATAAATATTTGAAGCCTTGAAAGCATATCTATTACAACCACTCATGCTTACCCCGCCTAAGGATGACCAACCATTCTACCTCTACATTTCTGCCCTCGACCATTCCTTGGGTGCTATGCTCACTCACTGTGATGACCAACAAAGGGAAGAAGTGGTCTATTACATCAGCCATACCCTTGTGGATTACGAGACTTGATATACACACACAGAAAAACTATGCCTCACTTTAGTCTTTATGGTCAAAAAACTTCACCACTACCTACTTAACCACACCACCTTCGTCATTAACCAACACTGACCCCTTACATTACATGTACTCTAAACCATTCCAAAACCAACGCATTTCATGATGGCTCATGCTACTCACTGATCTAGATATCACCTTTCTTCACCAAAAATCCATCAAGGTTCAGGCTATCGTTAATCAGCTGGTTGATGCCCTACTCTCTGACCACCAACCCAACAACTTTAAATTCCCCAATGAATCCATTTCTACCCTTTCCCTCAACGGACCTGCCAAGGAACCTCTACACTATCAAATGACCCGATTATTTGATGGATCTAAGTGTCAATGAGGGGGTGGAGCTGTAATCATCCCTCATTTAGCACAATAGTGAAACCATACCCCTTTTATTCAAACTTGACTTTGAATGTACCAACAAAATTTCTGAATATGAAGCTCTCGTACTAGGTCTCCAAACCACACGAACCCTAGCTGTTAAATCCATTAATATCTTTGGTGATTCTCAATTGGCAGTAAATCAAGTCAATGGACTATACAAATGTTGCAATGAGGAATTAAAATAGTAAAAACACCACGTAGACTTCTTGTTAACCACCTTCACCCACTATAAAATGCAAACCCTTCCCTGCTCTACGAACAAGTTCGCAGATACCATGGCTTGTCTTGCCTCACAAATACCTTTTGAATGTGGTCAACGATACTGGTACATTCCTTTTGCCCTATGGGCATACCGCACAAGTATTCATACATCAATTACTACTACACCTTTCTCTTTGGTCTATGGTACCGAGGCTATCTTGCCTCTCGAAGTCCATATCCCATCTCTTCACATATCACTCAAATACATGCTCACCAATGATGAATTTCACCAAGATCATTTAGCACAACTAGATTTGTTAGAAGAATGACGTCTACATGCTTTAGATCACATCCAAATATACCAAAAACGTATCAAATGCACTTATGACAAGTGCGTCCACCCTAGAAGCTTACAAGTCGAAGATCTCGTCTTGAAGGAAAATCAACATGTCACCAAAGCAAAGAAACATCTATGGGGTGAATTTTCTCCTATTTGGGTTGGACCCTATATCATTACCCATACCTATGGATCAGGTGCTTATCATTTATCTTCACTCAATGGTAAACCTAAACTTGAGCCCCTTAACATCTTGCATCTTCAACTGTTTTATTGTTGAACCAAATGCTCTATCACTCGTTGACTATTTCTGGATCGTCCTATGAGAACTCACTCCTCTTATCACCACCTCCCATACCTACGATTAAACAAGAATCATGTGATTCTCCATCACTTTTTCAATCTCATCTTCAATATGAGTACCGCGGCTCTACTCATGGCATGATTCTCATGGATCCTTTTCCTTCCCTCCAGGAAAAAATCCCATGGTCATATACCATCCCATATACCCTTAAAAAACAACCCAATGCCAACTTCACCTTCATTCCACCTTTTGATATACGCTATTCGTATTCCTCTATAGCCTTGTCCATGGATTAATTTGATAAAAGAAAATTCACCTATCAAAAATGGGATCACCCTCATTGAGTCAAACTTCCAAACATAAAGATGAATCCCTCAAAAGGACATCTAACATTTGTATCTAGTCGCCATAAATAGACTGCTCCCTCGTAGGAAAACTATAATGCATTGGTCATACTCTACCTAGTAAAAAAGAAAAGAAAAAGAAAACTGACTAGGCCCATTTTGAAGCTTCCTGCATCGATCAACTTCACAAAGACCTCAAGGAAATTATATAATCACCCCAAATTTACTTCCCACATCGATTAGTCTATCCTCTAAACATAACACACCCTTTTTGCCATGGAATTGCCTATCTGGGATATCATCCGTCTTATATAAGAGGTGTTTTATTCCCCTTCACATTTCAACCCTTTCACCATATCAACATCTTCCCACATTATCTTACTATTTCCACTTACCACGGGACGATGTCACACGTATGATCTGTCGTGATCTTGCAAATTGCTTCACCTTTGGAACCATCTAACCTGCGAGTTCTTTTAGGGGCTTGAGGTTCATCACCTCTACATTTGGTCTGCGCATCGATAGTCCTTTCCAATCCAGCCGCATCATCTACCCTGTTATAGTTTCCCTGCTTTTCAAACTATTGACCTTCTTCAAACCAAAACCAAGAGTTCCACTTACCTTCAACTACCTCCCATCCACACCTACCTCAACCTATTAATCGCTATTTCACACCACATATGATCTTCATCACCTTACCCACCCACACCCATACCTCTGACCTAGCATCTTACCAATCTATCCTTACCCACAAGCATCACATCTTTCCCCACTACCTATTTACCCATTTACCCATACCTTAATCCACAGTCTACCACACCCATACCCATTAACCTCACTCGTCTACCCATACCCATTGACCCTACCTATCTACCCACACCCATTACCCTCACCTAGTCAACCATAGCTTTTATCAATCTATTTACCTACTTACCCATACCTTGACCCACAGTATACCACACCCATACCCATTAACATCACTCATCTACTCACACCCATTATCCTCACCTACTCGACCATACCTTTTATTAATTTACCTTTCTACTCATACTCATTGACCTTCCTACGTACCTGTTTACATATACCCATGACCCATAACTACTCAACCATACCCTTGACCCTTACCTACATACCTCTGAACACAACCTACCTCCACCTGACCCAATACTTATTCTCTTCCTCCCTAGCTTAAGGGAGAACTACATCGGTCTGAGGCCCCTTTTTGTCGGGGCTATGTAGGTAGCACTCTGAGGGCATGGGCCCTTGGAGGTTAGCGCGACCACCATCACCACCTTCTTCACCTTTTTCTCATCCACACCCACTCACCTGTCTCTATTGGATACCTATTCCTATCACATTCTACTCTAGTTAGTTTCCAATTTATCATCAAATAAGTGGAAATTAATACATGTTTACAACATTCATTTCATCACATTTAACAAAATCATATATTACCTACGATCATACCACAAATTAAACCAAAATATATACATACCATCACCATTTCTTTTCCATCATATCAAATACCTAAGAAATTAACTCCACCATGCCTAAAAACTTGACTCCATCATGCCTAGCACCAACCTGACTCAACCATGCCTATGACCTGACTCCACCATGCCTAAAAACCTGAATCCATCTTGCCTATGACCCGACTCCATCATGCCTAACACCAAACTTACTCCACCCATCGCCTGTACCCCACCCAAACCAAACTTGACTTGAATGCATCTTCCCAAAGCATACCAATCAGAGGAACACACACAATGTGCTTGTACGCCCAACAATGCAGAACAAATGTGCAACATAGGATAAAATGATGGAGCCACCGATACGCCCGCAACTCTCTATATAACTACACCAAGAATGTTGGATCCCATACAAAGCAGGTCCTGTCCACCACCATGTCATACAACACCCCCATCAATGATCGTGGGAATCTCCCATCCTCTGCATCCGATAGTGTAAAAATACAAAATGCCTCCATCAATAATACTACTAGCCTCGTCTCCTTTGGAAGGGCTAGATACATATCTCCATAGCTCATGCTGGTGCTATGGAATCTCATCGCCGCCAACCCCTCACCAAACACTGGCAACATATATGCTCCTTAGATGCCTCAGAGGTAATCAAATATACCTGCGTCCCCAATATCGGTAATGAAGGATCCTGTACGCATCCTCCAGGGTGACTATCATCTCCCCCATTGGTAGATGGAACGTGTTGGTCACCAAATCCCATCTATCGATGAGGGAAACCATCAAAATCAGCTACCAGATCACATACCGATAGCGTCGGACCCCAATCAAGCCCACATCGGTGACATGTCTCCACTCCTCGATCATCACAGCCCCAAAAACTGTCAAAAGTAGGGGTGTACCCTATCCCACATCCTCATATGATCTCTCACCTACATCCAGCACAAACATCACATTAATACACCTTACCCATACCCAAAATCACCTTGGATACCTCGACTATACCTAGCACCCTACCTCTTGTTTTTTTCTCCCAACTTACCTTCGCATCGCAAAATTCTATCTACCCACCCCCAACCTCACCCATTATCACTTCCCATACCTGTTTCAACCCCTCACCTAGGTTAAATTTTTCACCCACATACCCTCTTTTACCCCTACTCATCTCATCCACCCGACCTGGGACAATTTTGGCACTTCTTTCCCCAAACCACAACTAGTACCGGTTAACTCTAACCAACCCCGGTCTCCCCTAAACTGATATCGGTCACCTTTTTTGTGACCGATACTAGTCATAACCCACCGACGTCGGCTGAAGCCCGACTGACGCCAGTCACTATCGCAGTGAAAACCATGACACCCAAACCCTCCATTTTCCAAAAAAAACCCCTTTCCCTCTCTTCTACCTACCCATCCTCACCTCCACCTCCCCTCAAATCCCTCCACCCCTACTTTTCCCACCCACCTCTCTCCTTGTTCCTATTTTACCTGATTCACCCTCCCAAAATTCAAATTTCATTTCCCCCCAAACCCATTTTTCTCAAACCTGCCCTCTAAACCAATCTAACTCACCAAACCAAGCAAAGGATTGCCCCTTACCTCATCACGTTGTTGACACCATGGTGGCACGTCGAGCCGCTGCACCGGTGGTCCACCTAACCTCTCTCCCACCTCTACCATCACAAATCACTCACCTCACCTCCAACCAATCAAATCACTCCACCTAATCTCGTGGACCCACCTACCAACTGCATATCACCCGCTATGTGGCTCGCCAACTTAGCTCTCTGTACCGTTCAGACACTTTCACACTTTCCCTTTCTCTCTCATGTCATTTTATTCTTTTTTACATGGGACAAACAATTCCGTAAAATGTGGAATTTTCCTCATAAAAACCCTGTGGACCAGTTTTCCTTTTACTCACCCTAACTTACTATGGTCGGTTTACCCATATTGTCATTGGTTACCCTTGACCAGAATCAGTTAGCCTTGACCTCCATTTTACCACCAATTTCACCCTATCACGCTACCCACAACCTTTTTTACCTCACCCAGAGCCCACCCTGACCCTTGATCTCAATGTTTTACCCATACCTACCCCCTTGGGATGATCATCAACCTCACGCACTCTCTCTCCCTTGCCATGTTTTTTACCACATTGTTAGCCTACCAACCTTACCTTGCCTACGACCATGACCTTGACCTTTTTGATATACCAGAACCACCATATGTGTTCCTGCATCTTACCTCGTCTAGTGCCCGGACCGTATCCTTTACCCTAGATACCGGACCTCAACAACCCATGTTTGGATAACCTGATCGACCTTAGACGATGTAGATTTTGAAAACTCTTCACCATGATACCATGTTGCAATCTCAGTGTGTACATACGCTTGATTGACACTACCCCACCCACACCCACTTACCTTCCTATGCCTACCTACCCCACCGGTTGATTACGTAGATATTTTCATATCCTCACTTGTTGCATTTTGTGATGATGATACCTATTTTTCTTAGCCATTGACCTTACCTTGCCTATGGATGTGACCCTTGTCCAAAAAAACCTTGACCTTTTGGATGTATCGGAACCACCCTATGCATTCCTACATCTTACCTCGTTGAGTGCCCGAGACCGTATCCTTTACCCTAGATACCGGACCTCAATAACCCATGTTTGGATGACCCTTGCGACCTTAGCTGATGTAAATTTATTATGTTGAGCAACCCTTGTACCTCATCGCATTTTACAACGTGTGTGTACATTTGAATGCCCTACTTACTCATCCTTCCCTTTCGCCATCACCATACCCATGTACCACGTCTCCTTCACACCTCTCACCGGACTATATCAAACCACCTACCGACTCTCTCTATTCTTCATCGTTGATGACCTGATTTGAGGGGGGAGATCACTTAGGCCCCTATCTAGGGCACCCAACACCCACCTTCTCACCCTACATTCAAATGGGGAAAAAAACCAACCTTTGTTTTTGTCGCGCCACCTACCACTACAGGCTGCCCAAAAAAAAGGAGCAAAATGTAGACACCAAAAACACGTCACCTTTCATCCTCTTCCTCCAAAATAACTTAATAACCACATTATTCATAGGTGATTGATTTAACCCTGATTCGGTCACTCACATCCCCTTTTGTACATCACAAATGACCCTCACTCATACACCTAAGGATTTAATTAACATCAAATAATTAAATTCCCCCCCTTTACCCACTCATCAAGCCACCTCACCATGCCACTAGACTAGCCACCTCACCCAACCACCTCACTCTTCCACTACCCCACTTGCCCCTCCACCTCTCCATTCCACTCCCCACCTTGCCCATACCTAGCCCAGACCTAGCCCATACCCTTCTAGAAAACCCTAATAGTGGCTAATCCACTCATAGGACCCCCTTCTATCTTATTACCCATGCGAAGGGTGAAGGACGCATGTGCTCAACCACTCAAAATCTAGTTGGGAAGGCATATTCCCCACTTTTCCAAAAAAGAATCCCACCGACATAATCGGTGTTAGTTACAGTCTGACCAATGTCAGTCAGGTGGGACCAGCGCCGGTCACCTGCAAATACTCAATCCTGAATATTTCTAAAGGGTTGGTTCATTGTTGGATTTCTCTAGGTCGGTTCACATTTTTTCATTATTTGAAATTCTCTTGGTTGATTGGTATTCAGCATGGGTGTTTACATGATCATTAGCAACTGGTTAGAACACAATAAATCCTTCAAAACTCCCAGCTGAGACCATCGGTGGAAGCATTCACAATAATTCTTTGTGAGAACATCCATTAGAGGAACCTGAACCAGACAGAGCTTGGGCAAGAGCTCTCTAACCAACCTACCAACCTTCATCAATGTCTATCACTCTTCTCCATCAGCTACTCACTCTTCTACGTGTATTAGACTCTGCTTAAGTGGATCCCTATATCCTGCACTTGTGTTTTGGGAATTTGCTTCTCTATTCTCTCCCTGAGAGAAAAACTTCCCTCCTACCACTCCAACCTCACCGATTCGGCCCACACCTACACATAGGACCATATTTCAGCCTATTCCTCTCCCTATCAACCCTCAATCCAGTCACAGAAAGCACCCTAATCCCCATCTCCAAACTCTGACCCAATACTAGTGACCGTCACCAGTTAACCCTAACCGTGGTCAGTCTACCCTGACCACCATTAGTCACCTTGTCACCTTTCAGCTCACCAACCTTTACCTAAACACACCCAAAACCACCTCCAGAGACCTCACAACTCTGACCGAAACCCACCATTCACCTAACACTCAACCATACTCTATCAACACTTTGTTCTGATATAGTGGGACCCAAACACCAACCACCTAGACTTTTGTCACTTCTACAGTGACCGATACTGGTCAGCCTTAACCGACATTGGTCTACCCTCAACCAGCATCGGTCTCTATGTATACTAACATAGAGTGGACCTGCAACATACCCCTTCACCCAAATAACCTAGAATACCCTACCCAACCCAAACCTAACCCTTTCTATGATCTACAGACCACCCAACCTACCTAGGACGTGACCCAAACACCTTTTTACCTGTATAGTTTAATATTTGATTGAATCGACGCTGATAGCAATATGAGGCACCCAAATCAGAACACTAGCACTAGATTCCATTTATTTACATGTTTTTTTCATTTAATATTAATTTATAAAACAATGGATTGACAACCCTCTAGGGAGTACCACACTTCCTGGATCTAGAATACGCTAGGCAGTCCACTGCATATGTTTTTTAACTCTCTCTTGTGATCTTGTTTTCTTATTTCAGGGTAGTTTTTCCCAGCCAAAAGGGAGTTCTCACGATCGACCGAGATCAGAATTCTACATGTGCGCATTACACCCATCAACCCAACAAAAGGTAAACCTCCTACACCCTTATCTGTTTCAGTCTCCAATTATATGCAAAAAGGATTGAAACAGTAGCGTATAAAAATGATAATGTTGCCAATAAACCATTGACATGGATTGATTGGTATGTGGAAGAATGTTGCAATACAAAGGAGAGAGCAAGGCCCATTCTATAGAGAAGCTACAGTTGGTTGGTTACCTTGGGAATCTCACCCAAGGGGGTAAATTAACCTACAAATATAGAATCCCCATCAACCATGAGCCAATCAACACAAAAAAGGGGAAAAGGTCAATTCAAAAGGCCCATATATTTCCAAAAAAGATTTCATTTGTTTTTGGGAGATCATCTCTCTCCAAGGCTCTTGTTTCCAAAGCCATGTCTCCTACAGCACACGTGGCAGAAGTAGTTGAAGTCATTGATTCCCCAAGTGTCCCATAAGACCCATCATCTCTTCCTCCTCTTCCATTGTCACTTCCTACATCAATTCCTTCCACTTCTACAATCATTTATTCTTACCCATCTCCTTCCATGGCCCAAGTATTTTCATCTATTTTATGTCAGTTGTGGAAATATTATTTTCCTTATGCTATTAAAGGTTGCATTATCATTAGTTTTAATAAGTGAAGTGGATGTTTGACATGTGCATGTGTTCTATCCTCATGATTAGTTATTTTTGTGTTAAATAATTTTTTATCCCTCTATTATGTATATTTCGAGTTTAATAAAGGAGTGCATGCTTCCAGTCTATGGTATTTTGTGCCCTTTCTAAGTTGTAATAGGTGAAAGTGACTAACAGTGCACACATCATACTCACATTAACCCTTCCTAAGATTAAAAAAATCCATTTGTTCGGTGTATCACCATCCCTAGTATAGTTTCCTTTTTTGCAAACCTCTTTCCTTAAAATCCATGGCAATGTTAGTATAGGACTTGATAATAATTTTATTACACTAGGAGTAGTACAACACTTTGTTTAGGAAAAGGAATTCGGCATTCTCTGGAGGTTCACCTTGAGCGCAAGTCCCACAGTTTGAGAGGTGATCCTATGTGTCCCAATCACACCGAACATTCTACTTATAGTTTGGCCATTCAGAGGGTGTAGTGATTTGGTGAAAATAACTACATGAAAAGAAATATTTACAACTAATTATAAAGGATGTAATAAATTATATTAGATTGACTACCTGGAGTAAGCTTAGCCTTTAATTTCATCACCAGTCTATCATAATTCTTAATCTTATATATGTTTCCCTATACACACTCTTTTAGTCTACACCAACACCTTTGAACTTACTACAGGAAAATATTATCTTCATAGGATATTTTATCTCTTTGTATTCAAATAATTTATCATTTTTTAAATCTAATCAATGATATTTTCTAGATTTGGAGTGTTATAGCAACTAGGAACACCTACCTTTGGGTTAGTCTCAATTCTAATGATTACACATAAGAATCAATTCTTCCACGTGTAAATGTGCCTTGCTTTAGTGTAATATTCCTAAGGTTCTCTTTTATACAATTTCATCATCACTTGTATTGTTATCCACTGATATTTATTTGTATAGAGTGGTATTTTACGTTAAGCGGTCTTTATAGCCTCAAAATGGAATTCTCTCATTATTTTTCTAAGTCTATAAGTCTCAACACTTTGACCTAGCATATAAATTTGACCCTCACATGTCTACTCTTTCCCAGAACTCTGTTAACAGGTATCCTAACACCCCTTCTCCAACCCATGTACTTTTTACCAATGAAATTTTAGGCTCGTTGTACCCATGGTGCAATTACTGCTCATTTGACATGCCTTTAACATTTGTGTTGTCATTTTAACTCTAGAAAAGATGGTAGTAAATTTCAAATTGAAGTTTTAAATTTTCTCTAAGTTCCACTCAATGATTCCTCACAACTTCCATTAACCCTTTCAAGGACATGTAGTATTCCCTCTCATCCAAAAAAGTAGACCATGTTGATGTGTGATTCAGATGCCAAATTTTTTATTGGGTTTTTCTCTTTTGGAAATAATGAATCTGGTGTTACATGAATATGCATTCCACAAAGGCAGTATGGGTGAGTGTAGTATAAGGAATTGTTCATTTTAATGTTGGATTTTAAATTTTATAATTATTTGATAAGATCATATAGAAATTTTAACCTTAAATTCAATGTTCATTTGATCATCACACATAATTTGTAACCTTAAACTTGATGTCAATATAACCTCACTTCAAATTATTTTTTATTTTTTTTGGAGAAGTCAATCCAAAATTGTAAAATCTTATCCATACCACAGAGTTTAGAGCCCATTTTTCTTGAAAATATTTTTATGATCCCTACACATTGGTGTACAACAAGATAGATGCCATTTATCACCACCTAAAGGTAAATTTGGCTACAAATGTAGCAAAAGTTAAAAAAGAATAAGAAAATCACTTGGTTTATAAGATTAAATTTTCCCTCTTCAAGTTTTCAATGGAATTAAAATATCCATGTTTCTCCTCCAATGTCACACTTGCATTCTCAACTAGTTCATATATGTTATGTCTCTTGTTGATCAGTTGATCCTATTCAACACATGCCAACTCCATGAATACACTCCACTATTTTGTAACGTTATCTACTTATTTGAGCTTGTCTATGCATTTACATAACCCCTACCCTACCGACAACATATTGTGTACATAATTGTAATTTCCCTTTCATGTTTTTTTGTCCTCGTTTCCCATTGTTTGCATGTTTTCAATAAATGCAAAAGTCATAATTCACTTGTTCTCTTGTCTTCTTCTCAATGGATAAGTCACTATTTTGAAATAAGGATTACAAATTCTTCTACATTTTGGCAGGGAATGTGATTCCATAGTATGAGCCCATTATTGTAATGAAAAATCAAAATTTTGGATGCTTTTTCCAAACGCCATTATTTATGTCCCAACAAGTCCACTATGCTCTATAGATAAGTTTTTAGTATAAAAACCTTGTATTTCTCCCCTAAATCTGGTGCAGGTCCCCATTGTCTTCGATATGTGTGGTACTTGTTGAGCCTAGAAACCTTCTTACACCATGCCACTTGTCAAATTTTTATAAATATCTTTGCCTACACGTGATATATATCATGTACACTTAAGGACATAAATGCTTCCAAATAAATATAAAATTTAAAAAAGCCATGCCTAGGAATACTCCCTACATGTAACTCTAAGTAATGGTGTCGGGATTTTCATAAGTCATAAAAAATGGATAAATGTCTAAAAACCTCCTGAAATTATTCATCATGCACATGAGTTGAATTTGATTATTGCTTAATTTTTTTTAATCATTTTAAGCATAAATATTTTCTAAATATTTGAAATAACAATCCCAAACAATTTATATATTTAAAATATAACTATCATATATATATATATAACATAAACATAAATTGAAAATAAATAGGTTAACATTAAATAATTTTTGATATCTTTAATTAATAATTTATAAAATACTATTATTTTATGTTTTTTCAAAGATAATATTGTAAAATTAACTACATAAAGTTTTCTTAACAGACATAGATGGCCGCCAAATTTAATATTAGGGCCTTCCTCCAAATTCCTTACGACCCATTATTGTCTACACGAAGCAAGTTGGATTTTAACATAAATTTATAATTAGTCAAAACTCAAAAATTTTCCCGTTCACGCATATCAACAGTCAGGTGACATGTATCTTGCGGACGATTAGAAAATTGAAATATGAAATGAAATTTTGAATACAACTTTAAACATCCATGATCCATCTTATTCCTTCCCTTTATTCATATGTTGTCATGCATGATTTTCTTAAATACCCTCATTTATTCCATTATAAATGGATGATTATTGATTGATTTGAAGAAAACTAGAAATTTTTAAAGTGGCCGGATGGATAATTCAACGGTTATGTGAGCAGAGGTTAACAAACAGAGGTGACAAATGACATCTGTTGACCATATCAGTGGGTCCTGCCAGCCATGTCACCCAAAACCGGAACGTACCGGCAAGATAAGGTGTTCCCTCAACTATGGTTTTAACCATCAATGTCATGGCATAGATGGAAACTCGCGGTTAAGTCACTCATAGTGAGGAGAGAAATGAAAACCCAAATACCCTATACATGCCACTGCTTGTGGGGAATTAAGACATGCCCTCTGCTCAAAACATTTTAGGTGAGGGTAAGTGCATGGAGATGGGGTTAAAAGGTGGCAAAAAAATGTAAAATAAATGAAAAATTATTTAAGTGGTACGTTATGCGTATTTTGGTCATTACTAAACCATAGTGCGTACATCGTTATAACATGTACATGGTACAATGCGTATGCATTTCACAATGTAGATATATAAAAGTTACATTTGTTATTCTTATTCAGCCCCAAAATCTCATTTTTGCCTCCAACCCCTCCATTCAAAATTTGAGTGTCATCCCATTTACTTAGAACAATGACTCCATATCAATGAAGGTTGCATTGTGGTGGTTAAATAATGTTGTCCTAGAGAAGAGGTAGGAAAACTTGTTTTCTCTCAATTATAAACAAATTTGTATTTTTTTATATTTCTAATATATATTTTTAAAAAATATGTGTTAATGATTGTTATAGTTCCTCCACAAGGAGAAAAAAACCCTACAAATCCTCTTAGCCCGACCTCCTAGCCCTTTTACAGTTGTTTTAGATCCCTCGGTAGTCAAGAGGATTTATTTTCACATATATTGGAGAACAAGATACAAATTAAGGAATTCATTAGATTAATGATGGGTAACCATTCCACAAATCCGCACCATACCTCCCTTCAAACACATTCGAGTCATTATTTTCTCATGTTGAATCGAAAACAAATCGAATTGATTGGTAAACATCCTATAAAGATACTACCAAGGCTTATTATGCTAATAAATTATCAGCATCAACAATAAAATATAAAAAAATTACAAAATACTTCATATGTGCACTATTCACTGACCTTAGAACCAAAATGCTAGTTCTTTTGACATGAAAACATTTTCCAATTCCCTGGTGCAACAATACTTTGATAAAAGATCATTTTTTCAAGTAAATGAAGGATGGTATTTAATATCCCATCTTATAACAACAACAAGGTTCCGTTATAATTTTTAAGGAAATTATATTACGTGTTTATCCTCAATGAGATCCCAAACTATTTTTATTTCTCCTAGTTTCAAGGCTGAGTAAAAGGCTTTGTGTAGGATAGATCAGGCGCACGTCGTGCTCATATTCAACATATCACAGTCTCCTTTCAACAACCCCCTCATCCTGAGACGGTCCCTGTGGTTGTGGACACAAAATCTATGCACTAAAAATCTTTAAAGACACTTTACCAAACCATGACAAACAACCTACAAATTATTCTTCAAATAATATTTATCATGATGTGCCTCCTCCTTCATCGGGGCACTTTGATTTCCTTGTTGCTTCTGCTGATATGCCACCACTAATCATTACATTTTCAGATAGTTATTATCAAGGTACATTTTATTCCGATTCATTGCACATCAAGGATTCTGTTGGCACCTATACTATTAATAATACTAAAGTCTATCCATCAAATTCTACTAATGTATGCTCCATTATAGTTCTTATATCTATTAAATCCCCAACATCGCTAATTACATTTTTAGGTCCTCATTCTTATGGTTGTGTTATTCTTCCCATCATAGTTAAGTCTCTTACCATGTTTACACCATTCCTTGTTACCTCTAAAATTGTCAGTTATGACATACTCTTAGTTCTTCCTTGGCTCTGTGTCACACAGGCTATCTCTTTTATACATAACTTATGTCTCAAGTTCCTCCATAACAAACAAGTTTTTGCCATCAAAGGTATTCCACCTCACACACCATTACCTTGACCCACCCCTGACAATATTTATGCATCCTCCAAGACATTTCTTCCTCATGCATGGATCACCTCTTGGTATACTCCTACACTTACCTCTCCTATTCATACACAACCTTGAGTGTCTCCTAAGTCTAATTCTCATTTTGCACCTAGTTATCCTCTTTGTACATGAAATATAGCTCGACCTTGTCATCCTCATCAGTGTATCAGTCCACCTCATTAGCCTAAGTCCCCTACTCAAGAAACCCTTCCTCATAGGCATTCGCCACATCCCTATACACATCCAAATCATTTACATGCACATAACTACTCTCCTACATCGCTAATATTAGATCATTGTCATATTCCTTGGTATCCTTGAACATCGAGTGGAGGGTCCTTTCCCTTCACTATCATCATATAGTCTTGAATCCTATTACTCTTCGGGGGCATCACATATTCCCCCCTTCTAGCACTATCAATTGTCTCTAATCACTAATACTATACCATACACTCTGTTTTGTGTCTAGTTTTTATAAGCATATTTACTTCGCTGGTATACACATTGTACCTTCATTACCCGATGATGCACTATAGTGCTAAAATTCAAACTTGACTATTGAGGGATACTTCATCCTTGAACCTCACATCACACATTTCACACTCTATGTTTCACGATATATATTTCTCACATCTACTATCACGCACTACACTCATTTCTCGATGACACACTCTTGTTCTATGGTTATTTTTTTTTTATTGTTGAGGGATAATTTATAAATGAACCTCATGTCATGCACATCCATTGGGGGGAAATTTTGTTCCTACCATCTATACATCTCAAAAATCACAACATCACACTCATGCAACATTTGCATATGTTGGTTGCATTGTTTCTTGTTATCTTATACTATTTACATGTTGCACTTTACTTACTATGCTAGCTGGATTCTTAGTATGTTATTATATTTTTCTATATACACATGTGCATTCACTTGGTATCTTGAGGTGAATTTAGGACCTATCATATATTCATATACGATGCATGATTCTCGACACAAATCTTTACCAATCCCATCGAGGCTTATGGGCGCATCTACTTTTTCTACTATCATAGTTTACACAATACATGTTCTATCATTTCAATACTTATTACTTGTTACTTGTTACTTTCTGTTGATCATACACTCTGTCACATAATACTTATCTTTCTAACATACTAATGGGTGCTTCATGTGTATCATTTTCCTTGCAGGGCTATATACAGCCAATGTTATTTGTCACTTTTGTTTACTATTTCTTATTGTTTTTTGTGGGCTATGCCCTATGTATTGTATGATCATTACATAATTTTGGCCTCTTCAAACCTGATTGTATTGTGACATTGTGAGAAATGTCCCATATTTAAATCCCACTTTTGCGTTACATCTTATCTTTCTAGTTCTTTGTTATATTTATTTCTATAACATGCTAGATTTTCTACTAACACTTCTTACTAGTCTACATATTTGCACGTGCCTTGGTTTCTACCATGTACATCCCCTATCCCTTGCAGGATTCTACATATTAGATATGCATATCATATCAGAGTCTTTTCGTTTGGACCGCATTCTCCTACAATTTTCACTTGTACCCCAAATAAGGGAGACATCTATTTGGTGAAAAAATCACCCCTACAACATTTTAGAGCTACAATACAGATCAACATAGTATAAAATTAACACAAGAATACAATCACATAATGGTCTAGAATCACACTTCGAACTCACACATATGGAAGAGACTAGTGCCCAACATCAGACAGTAGTGGTATGCACTTGTGTCCTCCCATGGGGCTAATGTATTGAGGGAAAGCAAATCAATTTTTCACATAAACACAATATCCAACAACTTTCAGATCAGTTATACATTATCAAACACTTGCCTTAAGTTAAAGAATTCACTTTATCAGAAAATTTTAGTTACAATTGGGACTAATCAAAACATAACATCAGAAGTGGTGCTTATTTGAGAAGAATCATGGAAGGAGATAAAAACTAGACCTCTCTCCCCAACACCCTTCTCTCGACATGAGATTACCCAAAAAACTTGCAGTTGGCATGAAATCACCCTAAAAACTCACACTTTGCATGAGATCACCCAGAAAACTCACTCTTGGTGTGATATCATGCAATAAACTCGCTCTTGGCATGAGATCACCAAAAACCCTCACCACTCAGTAAAAACTTGAGCAACATCTCCAAGAAAATCAGGGCAACTTTCTATCTCATACTCTCTTACATATTAGCCGTGTACTTTCCTTTTACATGATTTCATAATTTTTCTTACTTATACACAATGATAACTTTAACTTCTCATATACAAAAAATTTAACTACTTTTTCACTCTTCTGTTATAGGTCCTTCCCTAATACACAATAAGGAGCATCCTACATCAGCGAATATAATATATTAATACACACACGCTTCACCCCTAGGGTCCACTTCTCTTTCCTAGTCTTCACACTTAACATTTCTATCACTTTACACTTCACTTGTCCACTCGACGTGCTATCGGATACACACTTCTCTATAAGGTTACAAGGTATGCATCTTCTATCTAGTTTATGATATCTAGTATTCAATCAATAGCATAAAGTGGGGACGAAATGTATACGCAAAATATATGCACTTGGGTACATTTCTAGGTCTTAAAAGCATGCTAGCATTTACATGATTCTTAAGCAATAAAACTAGTAATTGAAAACCCCGTTTATCCTTTTGCTTTGTTAAAATTATTTAAAAATAACTATAGCTTATTTCTCAAAATCTTAAAACCTAAAAATATGTCTTGAAATTACATATCATTTGATGTAATAAATTTTCCATGATTAATAGCTAAGAAGGGATTTTTTAAGAGATATGGATGGAATTACTGTAAATATCTTACATACCAACTACTTCAATCTTGTCTATCATCAAGTGAACATTATGAAGTGCATTTTTTAATAATACAAACAATTTTCATTAGTTAATAAATATAATGAATATATTTTAAGGGGAATATCAATTCAAAATAACATCCCTTGAAGTGGGTAGTCTAAAGTGGCAACATTCCAAGGGAAGACAAATGCTTTGCGTAAATAGATAAGCTTCTCCCATGTGTTATATCTACCATGTAATGAACATACTTCAAATAATACATAATATAAAAGACTAATTTTCAAGGAAATGTTACATGTACAACATATTAGGGGATTTGTTTCTTGAATTATATGATCTATCGACACAAAATTCTCTACCAGCTCCCATTAGACCATGTTACACATTACATTTAAAAATTTATGAATTTAAATTGTAATTTTGTTATTTATTTATTCGTTTCAATATTTACTAAAATCCTTTGGAGTTCAAAACATTCTTCTCAAAATAATTCATTACATTTCATACTAGATTATTAAAAATAATATGACAATTGTAATGAAATTATTAACAACATAAGACCTTATGAAATTGTATTATTAAATATAGATACATTCTATTAACATATTATTTTGATCAATTTTACATTTTATACTTGTCTCATTGTAGTAATAGAAATATTACTCTAGACAATACATATGAAAAGAGATTTGTTGAAACTTCAAAAGTCAACCAAAAAACATTAGGAATTTTTGATCTCTTATTTAATTACTTACAATGTTTTCATATGATAGATGTATACTGTTACTTGATTATGATGGAAAGCTCAAGTTTGATTTATATGCGCTCATTTTTTTATTACTACTCTTGGTGAAATAATAATATTTATTTCCCTTTTTCAGATGATTAACATGTTTGATGATAAAATTTCAACTACCATACAATATTTTATTTCTTAAAACTATAACACATCCATAATTTCAATGAGAAGACACCATTAACATAAAACAAGGAACGTGATGCAAATAACACAAAGTCTAAATACATACACTCAACAAGTACATGCTCATGGAGTGTAGCTGATATGGAGAGGAAACATAGACAAAGGAGATAGAGGAATTTGATAACTTGTTCCTATAAATAATATGGGAGCTAGTAAACAATAATAATGATCCCTTGAAATGAGGAGGGTTTCCCAATTTATAGCTTTACAATGCAACTCTTCATCTACACCCACATGATATTTAAAATTCTTATTCCATTTGTGAATTTTCATCTTCCTTAAGAATGAAGAAATAAGTCCCATTTTTATAAATCAAAAGGGACTACAATGCAAAATTATGGAGTCACTTCAATGAAGAAAACAAAATACCAAGATTGTATACAATGAAGAATTAGAAAGGGCGAGAGAAGAGGAGAAAAAAGATGCTTTAAAGCATAGATGAATATGCCTCTACTCTTGATGTAGATTAGTTCCGATGATGATGAAGATGAGATTTTGATCCATGATGGCTCTCCTTTATGATGCATTGGTGAAGAGCTCCAATTAAGATCCTTTGAAACATTTTTCCCAATTGAAAACTCTAGAAATGATGAACCTTTCCAACACTGTTTAGACACACAAAGGATAGGAATAACAAAAAATTGATAGTTAAACCACCAAGAATAGGGAACGAGGACTTCCCTCATTGATACAATCCGTCTGATTCTTGAGAAACTTCCCTATCTTTACAAAAAATCACCTCTCTAGCTAGATAATCTTCAAAAATGTAATAAACATTTGACTGGGTAAGTGTAAACTCATATGGCTACTAATTTTTATTCTTTGGAGGGGTGTTTTTTTAATTTTTAGAGGAATCATGGGATTTTGGGAAGGATCCCTTTAGGTAGTTAGTGAAATGATAAATTTTACAACTAAAGGTTGTATTTTAATAATATACCTTAATCCCATTGAGTGTTACCCTATGCTAATGATAATTTGTTTGGAGAACCCTTACTAGTTCAATATCCACATAAATCCTTTAAAATGCATAAAGAATTGATTTGATACACTCTTTATCAAATATTAAATACTCTCCTAAGGAGTATGTTATACATCTAGAGGTTTAGTAATTTAAAAAATGGAGAGGTATGGGAGGCATACCCAAATAGGAATTTTAGTTATAATCATTATGGATAGGTTAAAGGTAGGGAACCAAGGGGTTATAAAGAGGAAAACATTATTACCCCACAACCAATGTCATTGATTTATATTTATTATAGAAAATAAAATTTGGTAACTTATCTTTTCAAAATAATAAGCTTTGATATGCTCCCTTGCTAAGAAAAATGCCTACATTCTAAGTCCAAATCATTACAAATATCTATTTCTTTTTTGACTTTATTTTTTCCACTCTTCGCTATTGTTAACTCAAGAATCATTAATTTATAACACCATTAAATCATATTTGTGCATCATTCCAGAGCTTTCTATTTCAAATTATAAACCTCATGTCCTAAATTGTATAATTTGGTTAGGATGAGTTTTATGACCTTAACTCACTTTTACAGTCCTTCATTTTCCTATCTTATAAATCTAATATTGTTTTGAATATACGTATTACTCAATTTTATCCTCCTAAGTTCAGGCTTACCATAATATTTCACTTATGGAAGGATATCTAAAAAAATCAAGATCACTTTATTACTCACTTGACACTTACAAGATTAAGCTGTAAATAATACTCGAAAATCACTCAAGGATCTCATAAATCTACCTAAATTAGTTGCACTTCATCTAGAGTAGCCACCAATACATGTATGAAGCACTCAACCAAGAAAAATACTGTATCTTTCCCCATTTTTAATCATCCAAAGGTAATATATCCATGTGTTAAAAAGAGAAAAATCACTCCAAGAATTTTGAAATGTCCTTAAGGGGAAAAAGGGTTTATTCATACACATGAAGAACACTACATCACACTATTATCATGTTGGGTACATTCTTTGTCATATATTTATCCTGCTATCATTTTTTCAAGAGACATGATGGCATTAATAAGGGGGTTATCTTAGATCACACTCATAATTCCACATGTAACTATGATAACTACATGAGTCTGATCCCACATAAGGGAATGTAGTTGTAGACACCCCCAAATTACCACTACACATTGTAAATGTTCAAAATTTAACTACATCCATTGTCTCTCTCTAAAATTAATGTAATTAATTATATTTGCATCCTATCACCCCCTTAGCTAATTTTATTAGCTAATTTAAAATGAAATTAAATAAATAAATCCACACGTCCACTTCCATATTTAAATAAATTAAATATTATCATATCATATCCACCTCATTAACTCAAGTTAACTCAAGTCATGACTAAAGCTAAAAATCATTATTTTAATCAAGAGGATGTGTTCAAATTGACTTTAATCATGCATTTGTGTTAACTGAAACTATCTCCAAATTCATGGAAATCCAAAATCAATCCATCTTCTTCTAAAAGCCAACTATTCACAACACATTTTGGATGAATAAAATAGCAGATATGAAATTAAAATCCAAAAACATGTGCAACACTTTGTCAACTCAGTGATGACTCATCCATGATAATATATAACAACTTTCTGACTCTCCAATCAATTTAAAAAATCAACTAAACAACTCGTTCATGTTTAGTTATATCCAAATAAAATCATTCTAAAGTTAGCTTGTGGATTCACTATCCTCAACTATAAACAAGTTATCCTTTGTTTCCAAATCATCAACCAAGCTCTTGAGAGTTCATGTTGGACCATTTTTTGCATTTAATTGGTCAATCACATCATTTACTTCATACCGTTATTCTTCCCACATAATTTCAAATCAATCAATCATGCTCATAGCTTGATCATACGTCTATTTGGAGTATCGTGGAGCATCAAAAAATCAACAAAGCTCATAAATAAAATAGATCCAAAAAAGAGCATCACTAAGCCCTTCTCTTTTAGTCAAATCTAATTCGAGGTTTCTTTGGTATTTAGAACAGATGGTTTGCTTTTGTTTTTTTCCATGGTTTACATTCTGGCATGCTCGGTGAGACCCCACACATATTTTAGTGTTTTTAGATTTTATTTAACTAATCTAATTTTTCCTTGTTCTTGTTTGTGTTATTTAAGATTAATTGTTTAAACTTCAGGGTCTATAGTGTAACAACCAGAGAAAAAAACTAGTCCTTTGATCGTATTCCTTAAAATATTTCCATCCATAGGTTATACATGCTAGTGTCACACATGATTTGTGCTAGCATATCACTACAAGTGATAACATCAAAGTGCACACACTATCATAGTCATTCACGGGTTTCTTTTAAAATAATTTTTTACTTACTATACCCTACACGCACTAGCGTAGTCTTACACGTGCTAGCATAACACTAAAATTTTCCTACATGGGTTTATGTATCTCTTTTAAGTGCTTATGTACATATCCACGTACTAATCTCATCATTATGTTAACAGGAAAACCCTTTGTTAAGCTATTGCATTAATTGCATGTGCTACTGTTAACGGTTATACTAGTGCACCTAATTATATGCGATAATATTATGTGTCTGTATTTTTACTAATTTATTCATTTTCCACTATGTTAAATATTTTCTAATCATTGTTTTAGTATTGATTTTTAATCACTTTCTTATAAGGTTTCATAAATAAGAAGTCTTAGTGTTTAATTTACTTTTAATTTTTTGTTTAATCTAATCAAGCCAAACCAACTGCATATGCTATTTTCTCGCACCCTCTTGGGTGATCTTGAAACTTAGAAATGGTTAAGTTTTCATGTTTTGTTTGATATCGTGATTTTTCTGCAATATAAATACTAATGTAATGATTTTAAGACCACATTGTAAGAAAATTACTTTGAATGTTAAATCAAATTTCTAACTACAGGTTTCCTAGATTGAGAAAACCAACCAAAATTTATTATTAAAATTTATAAACTGTATTGCAGGGTTAGATAAGGTTTTATTCCCATCCATTTTAATTGTGTGAAGTGCATGGATATGGTCCAAAAAAACATTTTGAGTACCATAGGAATCCCAAAGTAGTTAGCACCCTGAGGGAAATGGCTAAAAAAATGGATACCTCTACTTATCTGATTAGTACACCCGTGATATTTACAACCAAGGTTATCCTTAGTGAAGGCTCTGGTTTAATTCTTTGAGAAAAGTAAATTCCATATTACTTAATCAAGGGGGTACATTAAAATGATGACTATAAATTTTCTGGTGTATCTTGCTCATTCAGATAATACTCGGTACTTAGGGAGAGATCTAATATATAGGAAGCTTGAATGACCAAACCAAGTTACTTGAAAGTTCTTCCTGTCACTATTATTTACATCCAAGTTACCAAGTCAAATAATTTGTGTTCCACATTCTTATCTATCATCAACAACAAAAATATCTTCTCAAACTTTGTAAATTATTTTCTTTTCGATACACATATCCTAAGTTGAGAACTCCATTTCAATCCAAGTCTTGTCCTTTGGTATTCACTTTCACAAGGTTAAACACAATCACAAAGTCTTTGATTTGGATACCTAATTTATCCAAACTGAAAAAATCCACAACAGACATTTCCCTTTTCATTTTCTAAGTATTTTATACTAAAATTCACTTTGTTAAAATTTAAGCAATCCCTTTTTATTCTGTAAGTATTTTAATTTTAACATTCACTTTGTTAAAATTTAAGAAATCCCTTTTCATTCTCTAAGCCTTTTATTTTAACATTCTCTTTGATAAAATTTAAGAAATACCTTTTCATTCTCAAAGTATTTTAGTTTAACATTCACTTTGTTAAAATTTAAGTGTCCCCCTTTCATTCTCTAAGTTTTATTTTTTAACATCTTTGTTGAATTTTAAGCAACCCCTTTTCATTCTCTAATTTTGTTATTTTAACATTCACTTTGTTAAAATTTAAGCAATCCCTTTTCATTCTCTAAGTATTTTATTTTAGCATTTACTTTGTTAAAATATAAGAAATCCATTTTCATTTCTAAGTCTACTAAAATTTGAAATTCACTTTATCAAAATTTAAACGATTTGTTTCATCACTATATCTTATATCCTGACATTCACTCTGTCATTGTGTAAACGAAATCATTATTTTTCTCCAAGTCTCATATTTCAGAATTCACTTTGTCAATATCTCATCAATCTATTCCTTCTCTAAGTATTATATTTTCACATTCACTTTGTGAAAGTTTAATTTCATCCATTCTTATCTAAGTCATCAACCTTGACATTCAATTTTTCAAACGTTACGTAATCTATACCCTTTCTAAATCTTATATTTTTACATTCACGTTATCAAAGTTTAAGTCAATTCATTTCCTCATTATCCTTTGATTATCACTTTATATTTCTTAAGAAAAATAATTTTAAACTTCCATATGTTCTATTTTGACATTCACTTTTTCAAGTCTAAGCAAGACCACTCTTCTAATCTAATCCTTATACTTGGATATTCCAATCATCAATTTTAAGCACAATCGTTCTCAACATAAATTTATATATATTCCTTATACTTTGATATTCACTTTATTAATTTTAAGCAAAACCAATCCTAACATTCACGTATTATACTTCAAAATTTACTTTGTCAAGTTTAAGTGCAATCACACTTCGATCTCAAGTCTTAGGTAATTAGATATTCACTTTAGAAAAAATTTAAGGACATCTCACCACATTCCCAAAAAAATTCCACACTATCACTTATTTATACAAAATGGTGGAAACATGACATTAATAGTATGACCTCTATTGTGAAAAATATAGAAACCCTTATTATATCGACAGTTCTGATGAAGAGGAAGAAACTAAAAAACATGAGGTTTCAGAAGTAGAACAACCAAAACTTGATGCCCTTTTATGAAATCATTTTATTCTTTTATTTTTTGAGATGGGAGCCAAATTTCCTTTGGATTTTGGTGATGAAAATTTGAAATACCTTATAGATAAACCTAAATCAAGAAAGAACGAATACAAAAATAAATTCAAATCTAAGTGCTTCAAAAAATATGTCAAACCAAGATTTTCTAGAAAAAATCAACAAAATAATAAAAAAAATAACATCCGTGGATTCAAAATTCACTAATTTATCTTTAAATAGTTAGTTTCCTATCCTAAAAATTTAACTCAATGGACCTATATAAGAAATTTAATTTTAACGCTAAATTTTTAACTCAGAAAATATAATCAACTAGGAAAAAATGCAATTCAAACAATAAATGAACACTACACGCAAGTTGATAATGGAGTTTGGAATATGCATGTCTCTAGTTTCATTAAATGACGAACTAGATCATTATAAAATCCATTTAGAAGTAAAAAATTTAACACTTACAACATTATAATGAATTTTTCACAAACTAAAGTGTCATTCGGTTGTATAGAGACCTAGATTGGTCTTGTAAGGCTTGCACAATGTTCTAATGTGGCATCTTCAATCACAACTTATTGTTGACTTATCCTCTTCTACACGACCTCCAATAGCCTCTACATAGAGCTAAGTTGTAATCAAAATTATTCATCAGCTCCCTATGACAATCCTCCTATGTGGCCTCCAAGTAGTGCTAACTTTTTCTGATAGATCTATTGTTACAATATTAGGATTTTAAACACCTTGTGAATAATAGAGAATTAGAGCTCCACTTGTCCCATAGAATGCTCCTTTAGTGCCTTCAAAAATCCCTTTTCTCCAAACCCGAGCTCTGGTTAATAAGAACTTGAATTATCCTTACTAAGCCTTTACAAATAAATAATAATAATAACGAGTTATAATAAATCCAAATGCCTTTAAATAAGGCCGATATGCCTTCAAAAAATATTTTAAGGCTCAAGATTCAAATACGAGTTTGTATTCTTAGATGATTTGATTAGCCACATCAATCCTATTTTATATTTGAGGAAGATCCAAAATTATAGGATATAATCCATATCTACTTGGCTTATATTAGCCAAATCAGCGTGGCGAGTTGGTTAAGAGCTCGAATTTGGGCACAAAAGGTTCAAGGTTTGAAACCCCATGTCACCTTTTACTCTATCCATGTCCTACCACTTTTGCTACTATCAGGAGTTCATCAAATTATGCATCTATTCTAAGTTTTCACCTACCTCAGCCGCACTACCTCCTGACTCAACTTCTTGAACCTCTCATATGCCAACTCCTCGAATCGGCCACTCCACATCCTAATCCTTGAGTTATCACTTTTTCCACATCTCAATTAGTGGGATTAGTCCCACATTGGGTGGGTGAAAAATGGAAATGGGTTTTAAGTACCCGATATAGTGATGTCTACGTGTGGATTCAACCACGTGTGCTAAGTTTTGTTTGGGAATTACTCTCCAACTTTTTGAACGACCTAGTTAGCTCAGTGACTCGGCTGGATTGGTGAGGTGGTCATGTAAATTAGTCTCTAACTTAATGTGGATCTTGGTTTGTAACGTGACCCCAACTTGACCCTGACTCACTTGTTCTCTATCTAGCTCGCTTGGTCTCCCATCCAACATAGTTTCTAGGTAGCTGAGCTACTTACAAATTCATGAGTTTATCACTATGGCGGTTGGGTCCCCCTTCAAAATAAAAGTGGGCTCCACAGTTGAAAAAACCCTTTTTTTTATCATCAAATACTGGAGGTGAAGACCAAACCTATTTTTTCTCAACACAATGCATCTTTTCAACCCCACATTGATCCACTTTATATTTTGTAACATGCCCTGGCACTATGGCATACATGCCCTTATTTCACCCCTTAACCCATGTTCTCATACAAACAATATATTACACACACAGTGTTCATTTTGACCCATTCAAAATGTTACAAAATTTTGACTCCAAGATCTTCCAAAAGCAATAGGTTCAAGGATATTTAAGGAATCTATGAATTGTGAAAAATCCTTCAGATCACACATCCCCAATAAGGAGGCTTTTGTTCCACCAAAATTTGGAACTTTTCATTTTCTCAGTACTAGAATTATTACTTTTCAATGCCTCTTAGAGATCTCTGGAGTGGACTCTGTGACCTCTGAAACTACTACACTGAAATGGGAAAGTTATTTTATTCCTTTCCTATGGAAAATTTTGAAAGCACACCACACAAAATGATCAGTTTGAAAAAAAAACATTTTACTACCAAAGATCCAATTTTCTGACTGATTCAGTGATCTTCAAGTGAAAAAGTTATACATGATAGCACATTTTTTTATACTAGTGTTACATTCCCAAATGGTGAACTGCCTATATTACAAACCAAAATATTGCCCATGTATGGGTCTTAAACTACATCCTACACATTCTATCATTAGATGTGATTTTAATAACAATAGCTACTTCAACTATAAGTTTTAACATGCCTTAACAACCTGTGTATATTGTTATCTCTTCACAATGGATTTACTTAAAATGTGAGAAAAACCTAGCATGATAAACCTTCCATGAGACTATCCTCATTTGGTACTCCAAAATATTCAAAGCTAAAACATGGGTTAAATTTTATTTCATCATTCAACAGGAACCCCAAAAATGTATGTTTTGAAAAAATTACATGCTAAACTACAATTCTATCTATGAAAACATAAAACTAAGGAACACCTTACTAACCCATTTCAATGGATTAAGCTATTTAGGTGGTTTTTCTTCCTCAGTAGATACATGGGTTGACTTGTCAATTGGTGGTGGATTAAAAACTTCATTTACGTTTTCAACATGCCTATATTATATCTCTGTCTTACTAATCTGAGATGGATGAAGTCTCCAAAACTGCTCAACCTGATGCCCATTCACATGAAAGAGAGAAAAAAAATCCTCTTGTCATCATTCTTGGATGAGAAATCACGTTTTCCATTTCTCACCTCTTAATGATGAGATTGGTCTTTAACAGATACCTTTTTCCTAATGAAATGCATCGAATTCTTCAGCAATTACCTTATCTTCAAATAATTGGCAATAGAATGATTACTTATCCTACAAAAGGTTGTAAGGAAAATCATCCCACATTTTCTATATATCGTAGCGATATTTTTCATATCGAAAGAGAGGATTAGAAGTTTTGGAATTCACACAATTCCTTATAGTGTTATGATGAGTGTAAGAAGGAGGAGGTGGAATTTCATTACCTTTTCTAGTCATTCGTGTACAAATTTTTTCATCCTACTTTGATGACTTGTCCCTCTACATGGAGGGATCATGTGATGTTAGTGGAAGATTAATTAAAAATAGGGTTTTATTCCTTTTTTACTATTTATAAGTTAATTTAAATAGGAGGACTAAAATGTTGTATAAATGTAGTAAAAAATAGTAAAGTAATATGCAATAAATATAAATAAATTATTCTAAGTGAAATGAAAACCCTAATGTGCAAGAGAAGAATGGGAAAGGACTTATCTAATTTCGACAGACTTTCGTAGCATATCATTAACCTGAAACTAGAAACTCAGGACCCAACAGAGGATAGATATGGATTTTCTGAAGTGACACAGGCACTGGGGAGTGTATTGGGGCATCCCAGAGTGCCATGATATGAATTCAGGACACTTGAAATAGTATGAAACCTCAAAAAATGTTTTCGGTAGTGTGACAAGGGTATTTGAAACCCTCTATGTCTACCACGTTGGATTCACTGAATGAACTAAATGTCACCTTACACATTAAGAAGAAGAATGGGTCAGACTAACCTCATCCACTAAACTAGTGGAATTATCATTGAGCGTTGTACTACATTTTAGACTCAAATGTAGTTCTAGTGAGTGTGTGCATGTCGTGCCCTAGGTTCTCTCATTCTAGTTGCACTTTATGAAGTAGTGAGCTATGATAGCTATTGAAGATGTAGATAGTATAATGGAATCAATAGAATCCCCCCTCCTCTATAATTTATTGTGATGTAGACTTCCTATGTTGGATGTATGGAGTTATGTGGATGTATGTTATGTAGTAAATGCAACCCTAGATGGAGTGATTGTAGTGATAAGATGCAATGACCTAGGACCATCATTATGGTCTTATAAGCTTTATATTTATAGGGATCTCAAGTTAAATTTTTTAATTAATCTCAACAATGCCAACTGAGGAAAAGATAAGGATGATCAATGGCTAGAAGTGACCCGAAAAGGAGAGAAAGGGTATTTAATGAGATTGGGGTGCCCTGGGTGGGACCGGTGTGTCCCGAGGTGCCCCAGTATAGTGTGAGGTGCTAGGAATTAGGGATAAAATCTCAGGGAAGTTGTGAAATGGAAATATAAGTAACGAAAAAGACACGCAAAAGAAAAAACAAAATATAAAAGAAAGATGGCAAAAAGGTGGGATTAATTGGTACTTTGTACACTTGAGAAAATTTTAAATAGTAGTATAAGATTAGGCTAAATATTGTCTAAAATGCATGATTTTATGTCGACATTTTTCCCCCACTTTATATTAGTGAGTGAATAGCTCGGTAACATAAAGTAGATAAAGAAGCATACCTAATATCCATGCAGAGTGTAGAAGAGAATGTGCTGATGGAAAAGAAGCATGGAATGAAAAAAAGAAAAATGTGGAGGAGTGTGGATTCTAAAGATGAAAAATGTGAAAAAATGATGAGAGTGAACCTAGGACAGAACTTGTGTGTAGTTGATGCAGTGCAAAGGTGAATTCCTGTAGTGGTGTGTTATCGTTATCATTGTCGCTATTTGTTGTTGTTGCCCCTAATTATACTATTTGTTTCTCATATGACAAAATTGCAAGGAGAAAATGTGTAAGTAGTCAAATATGTATGTATGTAAAAATGTTGTGTAAAATACACAAATGTAAAATATGCTAGAAAATATTTTAAATGGAACATGTAAACCTGATCCATGTCAAAAAGAAGAGTGTAGAAGTATATCCTGTATTATCATGCATTTTTTGGGTGATCTCATGTCACCCTGGCTGAACAAGTGTAGGGAGGAAATGCTTTGTGTCCTCTAAATCTAACTGCTTCTGCTAAAATTTGTTGAAGAGATCTCTGTATTGTACTAGTTTTCTGGGTGATCCTACACCACTGGATGAAAAAGTGTAGAAAGGAAACCCAGTGTAATGTCTGAGCCTGTAACTACTCCTTAGAATTTCTGAAGGACACCATGTCCTATTATGGTCACTATGTATGGAGTTTGATCTTATTTGAACTCACTCACTTTGTTTGAACCTATGTAAATACGTTGTGTTAGTAGAAACCCATAATTATTCCCCCTCTTAGGGTGTTCATGTGACAACCCTGGAAGGAGACTGTGGCCCAAAAATAGGACCTACCATACTTTGACATGTAATAGACATAGCCCTATAGTGGGGAAGGGAAAGCACATTGTGGATACCAAGGCACACACAAAAGGGTATGGCTAGCCAAAACAAGTGTTAGTCCACAAACACATGCATGTAATCATTGTAAAAGTGTAAATAGTGTATAAAAATATCAAACATAGTAGTGTAAACACGCAAGAAGACTGTACGAAGTAGGTTACAAACAAGGGTCATCACTCACAATGTCACAAGACATACAAGGCAATCATGGCCACAAATGGTAAACAAGTGTGCACACAAGTAAAAGGAAAAACCCACATACAATAGAAAAAAAAGTAGACAAGTATGAATATAGAAGTAATCATGGAAACATGTAATATTGTAAAAAAAAGTGTTGCACATGGAACACCCATTAGGATGTTAGAGTGACAACTAATATCTAAAAACATGCATGAAAAAGTAGTATAAGATGCTAAGTACAAAATGAAACAATAACACCTGTATAATTCGAGTGTGGATGCCCCCAACGACCAGTATAGGAAGGGTAAAATATGAACATCTGTGTTGTGTGAAGAGTCTTGTATCTTTGACCACACTAAACAAAGAGGTGAATGCGCATGTGTGTGTGATAATGAAATATGAGAAATCAAACTAGCATGTGCAGTTAAGTGAACTTGTAAAACACTAGTAAGTAAAACTAACATGTGGATGGATGGAATGGAAAGCAGGCTGGAATGGAATACAAGATGGGATTATAAGAGCAACATTCCCCTTGAGTGTATGGAAGTGTATGCCGTGAGGTTCATTTTCCCCCCCTCAATAGTCAATAATGAACTGTAAACGAGAGTGCATCATCTAGAAACAATCAAGGAGTGTTGGATATGTCTAGCGGGCTGTGATGACTGTGTATGTGATGGTGATGAAATTTCACATGGGGAGATGATGTACGTGGACCCTCTATCGAAAGCATATACCATGAATTTTTTGAATGGAAAAGTGATGATTTATCCCTAAGAGTATATCATTATAGAAGAGGTGTATGGTGTGGAGATATGTGAGAAGATAAGCATGGACCCTATAGCCTAGGTGTATACCACAATGTGTTGAATGGATGAGTGATGATTTAGCCCTAAGAATATATCACTACATGATAATCGGTATCAAGTGATGAATTATGTGAGTGTATATTGGATGTACGAGACATGATGAATGGAGGAGTGATGATTTTTCCCTAAACGTATATCACTACCAGATGAAAGAAGAAGGTGACGATCTAGCCTATAGCGTATGTCACGACGAGAGGTGGGTGACGCAGTTGATAGAAGATAGTGGTGATACAACACTAAGCATAAAACACTATGTGATGAGTAAGAATGAGGTGGTTATTTAGCCTAAAGCGTATACCACTAAGGGACGAGTGAGATTAAGGTGGTGATCTATCCTAAAGCTTATACCACTAAGGAACGAGTAGGATAGATGATGATGTAATATATTGTCATAGAATAGGATAGTAGCATAGATGATGACAAGAAGTAAATTGATGAGGAGAGAGTGGTGAGTTAACCTAAGGTGTATACCATTATGTGATGATTAAATGACATGATGGTGTATTGGAACAATTTTGTGATAAAGATAGAATAGGAGAGAATGTGATAGGATTATCTAAAAGTGATGATAGGAATGGTGATTTAACATAGGGTGTATATATAGCCTAAAGCGTTGGTCACTAGTTGGATGGATGTGGTAGGATGGCATGTGGCATATAGGTTAGGTCCTTTAGATTGGTAAACCCTTAGAAGTCCAATATAGACCGAGGAACTATAGTACGCCATAGGGTAATCAGCGCAGCATGTAGAAAAATGGAGGGTAGGTGACCAAATGGTGAATAGGCCATGTATTTGTGTGGTAGAACCTAGAAAGTGTGATGATCGGTGTACATATAATAGGTGATGGTGATAGGTAAAGCTATATCCATGGATAATGTGACCTAACATAAAGATGGAATGTCTGAATGAAATATGAAACTAGCCTTATATATGATGAAGACTAGGGTAGTGTGTATAAGATATATGGTGTAGAAGTGATGAGTAGATGAGGTATGTATAGGATGAAGTAGGATGTGTGGTTTGTGGGGTTCAGTGTAATGGTAATCCCTCAACAATCCAGTGTGAACTGAAGCATAAGAGTGCATCATTGGGTGAGGAGGGTGCTAAAATGTGTGAGATAACATTGAAGATAATCATAAGATGCTACAAGTATGCTAGAAGAAAGAAAATGAGTGAGGAGATTTATGTGATAGGACATGCCCCCTGGAAAAATTATGTGGTGAACTAGGTGAACTTATCAAGGAGGTATTCATCCTCTTGATCAAATTCAAATGGCTCAGAAGTGGCAACTTGGTAGGCTATTATATAAGGTTGATCACATAATGAATCATTGAGAGATAGAAGGTATATTCCCATAACATACTCTTCATCAGTAAAGGAAGGGTGTGGACAACAGTGTGTGTATCATTGACTAAGGTTGAGTGAATGACCCATAAAGGAACAATTGTAGATAAAAACATGGCCAAAAGTCATGGGAAACGAGATATCAGTGTGACTAGGGTCTAATATACCTCTGATGTAAGTAAGCAAATAATATCCTAATATGAGTGGCGAAGAGCAAGGGGTACGTGGTAGGTAGACAGGAATATTGAAGACATGTAAGCCATAGGTGGAAGTGATAGCGAAAACACCATAATAGCTATTAGAGGTGTGAGTAGAGGGTTGAAGGTCATCAATAGTAAAGCCAAGACAAGAAATACCAACATGGTAAAAAATAGTTTCATTAAATGTGGGATCAAACGGAACGTGTTCCCAATAAGAGTCATGAATGAATAATGTACATGTAAATGGGGTGGGTGGTGCAGATGAAGAAGGAAGGTTATCATGTATGTGTGGAAGAGGCAACTGATGTGGGAGATAGAGAATCTACTAAGCATATAACACCATTAAGTAGTGGTAAGTGAGGATGATCATAGACAGGTTATGGCTCATTAGTAGTATCGATGCGAGGCATAGGGATGCTAGTACTAGGATTACATGTACAATATTGGAAGGGATCACAATCATTGAATATGGTGTTCTTGATACGTTCATGCAATAATTTTAAACTATGGACAGTGGAGGCAAGAACTTGCATGGCATGGAGCCATGGTCTGCCTAAGAGACAATTGTATGCAATAGAAAAATCATTGACAAAGAAGAAAATAGAGAGAGTTTTTGGTCCAACAGTGAAAGGAAAGGTAACATGGCCTATACAAGGTTGAAAATAACCATCATAAGCATAGAGGGAAATGGAAGAAGGGATAATGTCACATGCAAACAGACCTAGATCCTGGAGAAAGATCATAGAGCAAAGGTTTAGCTTAGAGAAATTGTCAATAAGAGTAAATTTGACAACAACATTATATATGCAAGACATGATATAAAGTGTAGGGTCATTATTAAAGGGGAGAAGGTCAGCCAAAGGGTGGGCGTGAAATGCGATATGTTGTGAAAAGGCCTCGACAAAGGTATCATACATGGAATCGGGTTGCATGTCACTCGAGACATTGGTTGTAGAAAAAAGGGTTTGGACTTAGTCCAACAAATCAAGGTGGGCAAGAAAAAATTTGGTAATGGAAATAATCATGTGGATAGGGTGAATATCTCTAGAAGGTGGTAAAAGGATACATTGGGTTCACGAAAATGATTAACAAAAAATAGGGTTTTTAAACCTTTTTTACTATTTCTTAATCTAAATAGGATGACTAAAACACTATATAAATGCAGTAAAAAGTATAAAGGAATATGTTACAAATGTAAATAATTTTTTCTAAGTGAAATGAAAACTCTAATGTGCAAGAGAAGAAGGGGAAAGGACTTAGCTGATTTCGGAATACTGTCGTAGGATATCATAGACCTGAAACTAGAAACCAGTTGTGCAGACGACCACTCAGGGACCCAACAAAGGATAGATTTAGAATGTCTGAAGTTACACAAGCACCTGGGAGTGTATTGGGGCACCCTGGTCTGAATTCTTGGTGCTTGGAATAGTATGAAACCTCAAAAACTTTGTTCAGTAATGTCACAAGGGTATCTGAAACCCTCTCTATCGTGATGGATTTACTGAATGAACTAAATTTTTCCCTGTACATGAAGAAGAAGAATGGGTCGGACTGACCTTAGCCACTAGACCGGTGGACTTATCACTGAGTGTTGCACTATATTTTGGATTGAGATGTAGTTTTGGTGAGTATGTGCATGTCATACCCTAGGTGCTCTCATGCCAGTCACACTTTGTGAATTAGTGAGCTATGATATCTATAGAAGATGTAGATAATAGAATAGAATCAATAGATTCCCCCCTCCTCTAAGAGTGATTGCGATGCATACTTCCTAGCTTGGATGTATGGAGATATGTGGATGCAAGTGATGTAGTAGATACATCCCTAGATGGAGTGATAGTGGTGATAGGATGTAATGACCTAGGACCCTCATTATGGTCTTATAAGATTTATATTTATACGGATTTCAAGTTCAATTTCACAATTAATCCTGACAATGTCGACTAAGTTAATGATAAGGATGACCAGCGGCTAAAAGTTACCCGAAAAGGAGGGAAAAGGTATTTTCCTATATCAGGGAACCCTGGGTAGGACAGGGGTGCCCCAATATAGTGTGAGGCACCTAGAATTAGGGATAGAATCTCAGGGAAGTTACAAAATGGACAGATGAGTAACAAAAAATATGTGGGAAAGAAAAAACAAAATATAAATGAAATATAGAAAAAAGTGGGATTAATTGGTACTTTTTACAATTGAGAACCTTTTAAATAGTAGTTTTAAGACTAGGATAAATATTATTTAAAGTGCATGATTTTATGTCTACAGTGGTGTAATCACTGGAATCTTTTCTTCCTTCAATGAATTTAGAACTCTATCCAATTTCCATTCCCTCACTAGTGTAACCCAAACATGTGAAATGAGGAAGATCATCATCCTATATTAGGTTAGCAATACCTTGTATATTATTTCCAAGAAATCTTATGTAAAACCACATTTTAAACAATATCTCTGAGCCAACATATCTGTTGTGTTTCTCAAAATCACCAAAAAATTCATTTGAAACTAACTAAGAGGAAGTGTTTTAGGGTTAACTTACAGTGTAATTTTTTGTCATGGTCTCTATATCCATGGAAGGCAATTCCTTTTGTTCACTAATCTGTAATAGTTGCTACAACTATGGTAATAGATCTTCCTTGGTTTGCAAATCAGCTTTCAAATATTCTACCTCCTCTTTTAAGAAGTGAAACTTGGATCTTAGGAAAGTGTTATCATCCTAGATCTACCAATTGAATGCTTCGATCTCTTCAATATTTTCATGATTCAAGGATTTTCCCATGGTTTCTTGCTCCTGCAAGCAACTTGTACCTCCAAAAATTACACACTGCACCTAGAAGATTAAACAAGTTCAAAATGTCTGTAAGTAACTAAAATTGATATCAATAGGCTATATAATTAGAAGAACATCCTGCATTCGATTTTCTTTGATACCAAAATTTATCTGTAAACAAAAAAAAATTATAGTATAAAATTTTAACTCAACGGATCCTTATAGGTAGTTTAATTTTAATGCCTCCGAAAATATAATCAACTAGGCAAAAATGTAATGCAAATAATAAATGAACACTTCACACAATTTTATAACAGAGTTTGACAGATTCCTACATCTCTGGGTTTTTTAAATGATTAACCGAGTTATTATAAAAATCCATTTGTAAGTACAAAATATAACACTTACAACACTAAAATGAATCTTTCACAAACTCTCAGTGCCAATCGGTCCTGCAGAGACCTAGACTAGTCATGAAGGCTTGCACAATGTTCTGGCATGGCCTCCCTAATCAGACCTTCATGTTGAATTATCCTCTAATTCACGACCTACAATATCATTTGCATAGAGATAAGTTGGAATCAACATTATTGATCGGATCCGTATGGTGATCCTCCTTCGCAGCCTCTAAATAGTGCTAACTCCATCTGATAGATATATTGTTATAATACTTGGATTTTAAACGAATTATGAATAGTATAGAATTATAACTCCAGTTGTCCCATAATATTCTCCTCTGGTGCCTTCAAAAATCTGTCTTCTCCAAACTTGATCTTAGGGCAATAAGCACCAAAATTAGGATTACTAATCCTTTACAAATCAATAATAATAATAACTAGTTATAATAACTTCAAATGCCTTTAAATAAGGCCTATATGACTTCATTAAATTTCTTAAGGCTTAAGCTTTAAATATGATCTTGGATGCTTGGATGATTTGAATAGCCACATCGAGCCCCATTTATACTTGAGGCAAGCCTAAAAAATATATGATATAATCCATATCCATTTGGCTTATATTATCCAACTCAACATGGCAAGTTGGTTAAGACCCCAACTTTGGGCACTGTAGGTTTGGGGTTCAAAAATCATTCCCACCTTTTACTTTGTTCACATCCTTCAATTGCATCTAATGCCACGAGATTGCCGAGATGTGTGTCTATATCAAGGTATTAGCTACATTAGCCACACTACCTCTTGAATCGGATGCTCTTTACACTCACACGCCAAGTCCTTGACTCACCCACACTAATCCCATGATTTAACCACTCTGCATTCTAACTCCTTAGTTGTCCATTTTTTCCATGTCTTGATTGTCAGGATTAGTCCCACATCAGGCAGATGATAGGTGGAGATGGGCTTGGAATGGCCCAACGTAATGCTATCTAGACATGGCTTTGACCACATGTTCTCCATTTTTTTGGGACTTAGTCTTGGACCCTGTAAATGGACCAGTTGGCTCAGTAACTTGGTTGGCTTGGTGAGGTAGCCATGTAACTTGATATCTAACTCAATGTGGAGCTCGGTTTGTAACTCGACCATAAATCGACCCTGAATAGCTCATTCTCTACCCAGCTCAGCCACTCTCCCATGTAGCTGATTTTCTAGCTTGCTTACTAGTTTAATCTAAGCTATTTCGTAAGAAATAGGTTTAGAAAGCTTTCAAGAAGATCCGAAGTGTGAAAAATCCTCGAAATCACTGATGATTCCACTAAAAATAAACATAAAAAACCAATCAAAAGTTTGACAATGTCTCGCATATCCCAAAAACTAATTCCCCATTCACACAAGAATGGAAAAACATAATAGAGACCATCTTAGGGATGCAAAAGTAATGAAAACAATTCTATTTTGAGGAATTGTTCACTTATTCATTTGACAAGGACATATTACGATTACCGTTTCCAAAATCATTTAAAATTCCCAAATTTGATAAGTACAAAGGAAAACAAGACCCTAAAGAATATGTTAAATAATTATTTATGACTTGCTATGAGGTGGCCTCTAATGACGTATATCTCTTATGATTATTCCCAAAGAGTTTGGGTGGATAAGCCTTATACTAGTTCCATCATCTTCCAAAAGGATTAGTCACAAAATTTATAGATCTCTCGAAGAAGTATGTCAAACATTTCTCTTTAAATTTAGACTCCAAGATTACAATGATGGATCTTTGTAACTCCAAACAAAGGACAAATGAAAAATTCACTCATATCCTACAACAATGGTGAGGAATATTGATTCGATACACCATAGAAATATTTGGTTATCATCTTCATTCCTAACATCAAGAATGGACTATCCTTAAAATGCATGTGCATTATCTTACTAATTTTGAGGAATTCATTGAAAAGGAAACTTAAATTGAAAAATATCTCATCACAAAAGGGTTAATCAAATATCCTTCTAACCCCCCCTTCCCCCCCCCCCCCCCCCCCCCCCACACCAGATAAATAACAACTATCATTATTAGGAAAAGTCCAAGCATATCAATTAGAACTGTAATATTGTCAACAATGGGGTCACTGACAGTCGTAATGTACATAATGTCCTAAGCAATCAAATGAAAACATATGAATTAAAAAATTAATTGTTATTCCAAGAAAATAAGTTCCTCCTCATGATTATAAATGATGATGATTCACACCATTGGGAGAAAGTATCTCGAGTGTTGTACGTAAACTACCAAGTCCCAACATGGTTACTTATCCAACCACAAGACCCTTTTAAGAAGGGAAACCAAAACTATATCGGTATAAAGCAAATGAATAGTGAGATTATCATCAAATTAGCAGCCATAGTATGGATCATTGTATAAGAGCCTGCCATTATATTTGAGATCTCATTGATATCAGAGACATCACGATTGAAAATCCATCATCTACCAAAATTGTAAATGACAAATTAAAGGTGTTTCAAAACCCTTTTCAAAATAATGGTACGAGTTATAGGGATCTTGATAAAGGCCAATCCTCAAACCATGGGGTGAGTGCAGCAAGTGTGGGCACCAAAAAGGTGTCATAAGTGGATGTCATATTGCAAAAAAAAATGAAATCTCAACTTTTAGGGTTTATTAGCAATGCGTGCACTTAAAATTAGAAAAATTTATAAAAAACGAATCATAGCATCTAGAATATAGTTTCTAAACTACTAAAGTTGTTTAAAATGGAAAAGTTTAGTTGTATTAAACACTCAAAATTCAATGACTTGGATTTTGTTTTGAAAATGCCTATAAGATTGTAGTCCGTTTGCCCGTGATTTGGCTGACCAAAACTTGATATTTTTTTCCTTTTGTGGAAATTTAGATGTCACTGTCTATCTTGGGATAGATTTTATTGTGTATTTTTTTGAGAAATATTTTTTAATGATTTTTTCCGTGACAGTGGTCTGAAAACATAAAGAAAACGGAGCACTTTCCATTTCCCGCAATAACTTCATCAAAAAATATCGAAATAAAATAATTTTTTTTTAACGTGTATAGAATTTTTCTACAATTGGGAAGGTATAGGTTTTATCACATTTTGATAAATGAAACATAAGTTGCAGTCTTAAATGTAGACATGAACATTCAAGGGAAAAAGTGTCTTAAAGACCTACTATTAGTAAAAAATTATAAAATGATATTTATCATATTCTATTCACTTTATATTTCTACGAAGCTAATAGTCTCCCCTATGCAATGGTACCATTTTTGTGACATGTTTTTTATTTTTTAGCATAGTTAAAGTCCACGGAAGAGAAAATTTGATTGTTTGGCCTTTCACGTGCCAAAAATAGGAATTAGAGGCAAAAAGATTGCAAGATTTTGAGCGAATGTGGAAAATTTGTGAATCAAGAAGGGGTTCATCTTCAATGCTTAATGCCTACTATTATAAGAAATGAGGAACCAAGTAATGTTTTTTTACTATCAATGTTGAAGATGAATTAAATACTCATTATGTATTTAATGTTGAAATTGAAGGAGACAGTGAAAATGTGAATCAGGAAATTCATTTTGAAATCGTAGACAACCAAAATTTGGAAAAAATACCTCCTAGGATTTTACAAAAGAGACCTAATTATTTTATTGAAATTGATGAGAAAATTTTGACACCAGTGTCTGGAAAACTTTCTAAATGACAAATTAGAAGAAAATTCACTGAAATTTGGGATAATCATTTTGAAATTTTAAATGATTCCCAAAGATGTTAGTTGTTTGTTAGTTTGATGAAATTTAATAAAATGAGACCTACATTAATCACCTTAATATTGACAACATCTAATATATGTGGTCAAACCTCTGGAATTGCTGAAAAGCTACATGATGCATACCACATCGTTGGTGTCAAGAGACAAGGGATGGTAATGTCGTGTGTCATGTACTTGCTACTAGTGTTGTAAGTGAATCAACAAAAAAAACAAATTTTGATTAGGAAAACAAGCCAAATGTTTAAATTTAATCAAAATACTCTATTGAAATAAATTGAAAAGGTGTAATATCCTTCAATCACCCAATACTATTGAATTTTGTGCATTTTTACTAGAGCACTGCATAAAGACAAAGATATATCTGATGCTATAAGAGAAGTTGTTCTTCAATTTTGGCACAGTAACACTAGAGTTTCATCTAATACAAGAGTTGTTGTAAAACAGATATTTGGTTCTACAAATCGTAAATCACATCCAAAGTATTTCTTAGATATGACTCAAACTCAATTTTTTTGTAAGTCTAAACAAGAACATCTAGAAATTAAAATTATCAACATTTTTTAAAATTTTGAAACCATTCTATGCGAAAATCAACCACGCTCACACTACTTGTTGTTGTAGCAAACATGTTGAATTTGTGATGAATTATGATAATTTTTGAATTATTCATTATTATTTGCATTCTGAAACTATGTTACCAGAATGTGGTGTTCAAGTTCCACCAATATCTTCCAGGAATTTCATTCCTATGATATTTTGTGAAAGAGAAGTTGGAGAATTTTTGTATATTCAGGATTGTTTAGATGGAAGTTGCAACACATGTGGTGGATTACGTAAATTGGAAAGTTGTATCCATGAGAAAATCTGGAGGTGAAATATGACATAATTTAGTCATTTTTAATAAATATAAATCATTGCCATACCAATTGAAAGATGGAAAAGAGTCTAAACAGTATGAGCTAGTTACAAAACATATATCTGTTTTTCAATTTATCAGAAAATTTAAAGATGGAATTTTTTATGAGTATGTTATGCATACACAGAGCTCGATGGTTAGTATGAAAAATTAAAGATATGCAAGGACACATTTCTGATTGGTACTATTATTTCAGTGGTTGATTTCACAGAGAATTACACATTGTAACCACAAATGGAGGTTTGATCACAATATTACAACTTAGTATAGGTTACCATTTTTGTGCATGTAGCATTTATACATTCTCCTGAAAATACAAAGAATGATAATTTTTTTAAGAGAGTACCACTTTTATATTATTGATGATCATACTCTTCAGGTTAGTGGTGTCATAAAATCTTATACCTTCATGTTGTTGGAATTGTTAGTAGATACAATCCTGATGGTTCATTGGAATGTATTTACATTCTTTTCTGGTATATATTTCTTTGAAGTTTTTGAATTTGTATACTAGATTCAAATTCATATATTTTATTAAATTTGTGTATTTTGTATATATCTAGTATGGTTTTGATTCAACATAAATTACCTTGACTAACACTTTTATGCAGGTTAGTGGTGCCATAAAAGCTTCTACCTTCATGTAGTTGGAACTGTTAGTAGATAATTTTATATTCTCAAAGCTAAGAGAAGATTTCATTATTTTCCAAGCAAAGAGAAGAAACTAACAATGGTTTATGTACCTATCAAGGGGTTCTTAGCTCCTGATCGGCGGTCCGACTCCAAACTGGGCCTACCTGGAGCCCGCCATGGCATCAAAAGGTGTATACCCCCTCAACCGAATGAACTGGTAGTGGCAGTTCACTCCCATGGCATCCCAGGGCATGACTTCTAACTACTTAGCTCCGTTCATTGATTAGGACTACCTAAAAAAGGAAATTTCCAAACAATTATGCCATGAAGGCTCAAGGAATGTCACGGCCCTGAATTATTGGGTGGGATTATAGGAATCCTTCACTCAAGTTTTGGCTCAGATAGTTCTTGCTTTAAATGACCGAGAGCCAAGTTGCGACTTCCAGAAGTTTGTGTTGAAAACGTGAATTGGGATCAATAGGAAAAGGGTTCTAGACTTCAAATTGGGTGGTACGACTCCAAACTATGCGTACTTGGAGCCCACCATAACACCCAAAGGAATATAATCCCCCAATCAGATGCATTGGAAGTGGAAATTTTCTCCATCTCCTTTTGGTTATCTCAGTGTTTTATTGTTTGCAAATGTGCAAAATAGTGTAGTTTGAGTCAGTGTAGGGCTATCAAACGCAATATTTTTCAAACGGTGTCTCTTGGAACTAAAGTGACCGTGCCAAAACTTTTGGGTGCCCTGGTAAATGATTTTGGAGACTTCATTTTCGTTTCATATGGAGTTTTTGCTTCCGGGCTACTTTGTCTAGACGTAGTCCCTTAAGAGCCCGTAGACCCAAAAATGCTATAACTTTGATGGGTGATATCTCAGTCTCCGTGGTACCTAGAGACATATCATTTGATCCTACACCTCTTTGTTAGGACCCTCTAGAGAATCATATAAAAGTTTTTTCCATCTCCTTTCGGTTCTCTCAGTGTTGTATTGTTTGTAATAGCACAAAATAGAGTAGTTTGAGTCAATGTAAGGTTGTCAAACATAATATTTTGCAAAAAATGGCTCTTGGTGTCTAACTAATTGTGCCAAAACATCTGATTGGCTTGGTAAATGATTTTGGAGGCTTCCTTTTGGTGTCGGATGGATTCTTTGTTTCCAGGCTACTTCTTTCAAACATAGCCCCTTAAGAGCCTGGAGATAAAAAAACGTTATAACTTTGACAGGTGCTATCTTGGTCTCCGTGGCACCTAGAGACCTCTCATTTGATCCTAAACCTCCATTTTAGGACCCTCTAAAGATTATATCTTAATTTTCTCCATCTCTTTTCAGTTATCATAGTGTTCTATTGTTTGCAAAAGCGTAAAATAATGTAGTTTGAGTTAGTGTTGTGCTGTCAAACGTAATATTATGCAAATGGTGGCTCTTGGCACCAAAAAAACTGTGCTAAAATGTTTGGGTGGCATGATAAACACTTTTGGATCTTATTTTTAGTTTTTATGTAGCCGTTGCTTCCGGGATACTTCATCTAGACGTAGTCCCTTAAGAGCTCGGAGACCCAAAAATGCTATAACTTCGACGGGTAATATCTCATCTCCGTGAAACTTAGAGACCTCTCATTTGATCCTACACCTCCACATCAGGACCCTCTACAGAATCCTATCTCATTTTTCTCCATCTCCTTTTGGTTCTCTCAGTATTCTATTTTTTGTAATAGCGAAAAATAGTGTAGTTTGAGTCAATATAAGGCTGAGAAACACAATATTTTGTGAACGGTGGTTCTTGGCGCTGAACCAAATGCACTAACATGTGTAGGTGGCCTAGTAAATGATTGTGTAGGATTATTTTTGGTGCTAGATGGAGCCATATCTTTCAGTCTACTTCGTTTGGACGTAGTCCCTTAAGAGCCCAGAGACCAAAAAAATCTATAACTTTGATGAGTGATATATTGGTCTTCGTGGTACCTAGAGACCTCTCCTTTGATCCTACACCTCCATGTTAGGACCCTCTAGATAATTCTGTCTCATTTTTCTCCATCTCCTTTCAGTTCTCTCAGTGTTCTATTGTTTGCAAAAGTGTAAAATAATGTAGTTTGAGTCAATGTAGGGTTGTCAAATGCAATGTTTTGCAAATGGTGGCTCTTGACACCAAACCGGCTGTGCCATCACATCTAAGTGGCCTAGTAAATTATTTTGGAGTCTTATTTTTGGTTCAAGATAGATCCATTGCTTTCAGGTTACTTCATCTAGATGTAGTCCTTTAAGAGCCTGGAGACCCAAAACTGTTATAACTTCGACACGTGATATCTCGGTCTCCGTGGCACTTAGAGACCTATCATTTGATCTTACACCTCCATGTTGAGACCCTATATAGATGAATTATCACTTTTTTCTCCATCACCTTTTGGTTCTCTTGGTGCTTAATTGTTTGTAAAAGCGTAAAATAATGTAGTTTAAGTCAGTGTAAGGCTATCAAACGTAATATTTTGCAAACGGTGGCTCTTGGCACCGAATCGACTATTCCAATAGATCTAGGTGTCCTAGTAAATTATTATAGAGGATTTTTTTGGTGCTAGACAGAGCCATGTCTCCCGGGATACTTCATCCAGACATAGTCTCTTAAGAGCTCGGTGACCCAAAAATGTTATAATTTTGATGGGTGACATCTCGGTCTCTGTAGCACCTAGAGACCTCTCGTTTGATCCTAAAATTCCATGTAATGACCCTGTGTAGAATCCTATCTCATTTTTCTCGATATCCTTTTAGTTATCTTAGTGTTATAATGTTTACAAAAGTGTAAAATAATGTAGTTTAAGTCATTGTAAGGTTTTCAAACGTAATATTTTACAAACGTGGCTCTTGGCACCAAAACGACTGCAGCAACACATCCAAGTGGCCTGGTAAATGCTTCTGGAGGCTTCATTTTGGGGTTTGACTAAGCCGTTGCTTCCGAGCTACTTTTTCCAGACGTAGTCCCTTAAGATCCCGGAGACCAAAAAGAGCATTTTTTCCTTGAAACTATTAAAAAACAACATTGACTCCTTCTTAGATTGTTAAGGATGATTAGTCAATGATTTTTGATAATATGAATGCATGAACCAGCCAATGGAATGACATTTTTAGTTATCACACTCTCTCTTTATTTATGTCATTCTCTCACACACTCTCTCTCTTTCGCTCTCACTCTCAATCTCTCTCTCTCTCTAATACCCAAGGATTATGGGTACATATGCAAGGCATGTACCCACATAGTAAATATTTCCAATAGGCTCCGAAGGGTCAAGAGAGGTGAAAAGGACTTCATTTGGTTGACTTACTATTTGGGGGATTTCTTGTTGCTCTTCATGAGTTTTTTATTCTTTAGTCAGTTTGTAATTGTACCTTCAATTGAATAAACACCCAAGTAATTTCACTCAATTGCAAACCAATAAGTACATGGAGATGGATTTCCATGTGGGGGGAGAAATACCAAGTCTTGAAAAAGTCACAGAGATTCTAGGATCTGTGCTAAATTGTGGACTACAAGAAGGACATAACACCATTCATTGTTAAAGAAATGAAGATTGGAAATCAATAATAAATATTTCCTTTCAAATTGGTGTTGTAATGAATATCCAAATAAGTTTTCATATAGATTTGTTTTAATGTATTTTACATGTTAATTTTGGATTTTATTCATATTATCGAAGGTGACACATAGTTTTGATGTTAGAAACTTCAACAAGTATATCATAAAATGTGACTATCACCCTATTTTGATAAGCTTATGTGAATAGTTATTTTTATGGCCTGAAAATAATGCATTATCATTTGAATTGAATAAGATCACATAAAGGAGATTACAACAAGGTAAACACACTACCATGTTGTGTGAACGGTTGAATTTAGAATATCCTATCTTCATCCACCACATGTAAAGAGAAAAAAAGACACAAAATACATAAAGTGCGCGCGCGCGCACACATATGAAAATTTGAAACAAATATGATTATTATTACATATCAAGAATGTGCATTGTTATGCAATCTTCCAAAGCACAAGATTTATTATTCACTGCACCAATAGTGAACTTCATATATGGAAAAGCCTTCAAGGAGATTGAATAAGGTCACAAAAAATACATGATTGTGCATGAAGCATATAAAGAGAAACAAAGACATGATTACATGAAGTATATATATAAAATTACAAAGACATTTCATATGTGTGAAAAAGTGAAAAAAGATGATTATGATGTCATATCAAGAATGTTTCCATTGTTATGCAAATCTTCCAAAGCACAAAATGATTATACTATGTCATATCAAGAAAAAAAGATGATTATGATGTCATATCACTTGAATGGACACATTTTTATGTGAAAACTTCCAATATTCATCCACCACAAAGAGAAACAAAGATGATTATGAAGCATATGTGTGTGTGTGTGTTCTGGAAAGAGTGCAACAAAGATGTCAGATCATGTCAGTACATCATCACAATACATGTCATTTAATGAAATCATGTCAGCACACATCATCATACTTCATCAAGTCACACGTATATACAAAAATGTCACACATCATCAAATATGATCATATGTCAAATATCAGTATGGAAAAATAACAACACATGAGATCGCAAGAACATCATAAAAATTATATCATAGTGGTCCGGGAACAAAATCCACATATAATATATCTAGTACACACGAAATACATGAATATGCATTAAATCCAGTGTCATGTCTCTAAAAATATAAGAATAATGTATCATAACTAAGTGTGTCATATATATAGGACCACATGGTTGCATAAGACTGTATACACATCTCCATGGAATGTCCAACAAAATATCATAAATATCAAGCCATATATAGGCATACAAAAAATGAATGTATCACATGTCCAGATGGCATATATATCTATACATCCTATGAAGAATCATGAAACATCCTCCCTCTCTTTTCCTTGCTAGTAGAAGCATGTCCACGACCTATTGATGTAGTGGAGGGAGATGACACTATGGATTTCGTCTGTGTGGTCCTAGGCATAAATATCACCTGCAACTTAGCCTATACATTCATAAACATAAATTTTTGAACAACTCACATTTTTAAAAAGTGGATATATTGAAAATATATTCATAGTTTAGAAACCTAGAAATTTTAATGCATGTGAAATCTTACCACAATATCATGATCCTTATCAATTTAGCGTTGACACTCTACAAGATCAAGGGTAAACTCCTGAGGGGGAGTGTCTAGGGGTCATGGAGGTGTACTCTAACTCGTACCAGGATGCATATAAAAATAAATAAATTAAATATTTCATGTATAATTTGATATTGTAGATTTAGTAAGAAAACATTCAACCAAAATTTAAGAAATTTGAAAAAATATACTTGTGTGAGTGGATCTACAGATGCTATGACAACATCAACAACAACCTCCATAATTTGTATAAAGTGAGGACTCTATGTGGCAGTAATAAGATGTATTAAAAATTTGTAGTTCAACATTAATTGAAAAATGTCCAGGAGAATGGTGTAAGGACCTCAACACATGCACTGTGTCGATCTCTAAAACCTCCTTCACTGTAGGAGGGATAATTGAAGGTTGTGGGGGGTTTTGGGAGTGGGGAATCCTAGGTTGACCAACTAAAATATGTGTATTTGGTCTAGTCTATGCATAGCCACCTCCTTTACCATAAAAACTAGAATAGTATATATAATTTGGTACCTCGTTAAGCACAAACTCACAATACAATTTCTTCAAAAAAAAAGGAGGAGGAACCTCATTTTTGTTACATGGTGGATAATAAAAAACCATCCACCATCGGTCCCAATAAATTGTTCTCAATCTCATTTTCGTGACACCAATGGATAGTGAATCCTTTGCAATTAGTCAAGAGGGGGGACTTTGTTTTGGGGTCCATAAATAGTGCACAAATGTAGTTTTTTTCCTTTTTTTGTCATTCATGGCCACATGTGATAATTTTTTTCATACCAACACCTACAATCAGATCTAAAAGTATTCCATTTATCTATTTGGTTTGTTGTAGAGTCAACTTCACCAATCAATTTTTGAAGTGTGTTGGCTAAAGTCATGTGACTTGGATTTGTGGAAATTTTATTTTCTCAAATTGTTGTAATAATATCACCTTGGGTTCAGGGTAGTTCTATGGGGACAGTAGGAGCCACAAGAGGAAGAGGAATTTTTAGAGGAGGGTTTTGAGGAAGTGGAGGAACATTTGGATGAATTGGAGGATTAGAAACTTTTCGAGAAACTGAAAAAACAAAGAAATTTTATACATAAACAAAATATTGAAAAACCCATGAAAACCAAAAAATACCTAAAATGCAAGAAAATTGATAAAAATATGAAGGCTTACCTCTATGGGTGGCATCGTGTAAATTATCGCGATCCAGAAGCAAAAATTATAATTTAGAAGGGTAATTCAAAGCGCGAGTGTTAACAATGGAACAAAATCCGTGGTTTGGAGAAAATGGTGGGGAAAAATGAGGGTCGTTATTGTTTATTTTTTGTATCAGAGGATTGTGATCTCAGTGAACTCTGATCATGGTTTTTAAAACCTTGATCATGGTTTGTTAAATTTGGGATTTGATGTCCACTTTTTGGTCACCCAACTTGCTGCACTTACCCCATGTTGAGTTTAATTCAATCATTTCACTTATCAAAATAAATAGTTAACTCAATTTCCACAATCAAGTTTCATGCTCCTAACTATGCAATGGCCACATGGAAGAAATAGGTTTTGGTACCTATAGCTAAACAACCATCCTCATTAACCATGCCTCGAGTTTCAATTCCTACAACTATAAACAATACAAAACAAACATCTAGTGTTAAATCTTCCTCATCTGGTGCTTATGACCTTTTTAAATTGTTATAGATAATTCTCGCACATGTCTACCTTATGGAGTTACTAAAAACGTCACCCACACTTTAAGAAATCATTTTCTTGTGCTCTTCATGATGCACATTTTCCTAATGACATAAACACGTAATAGTTTCAAGTACTCATCGCCAATATTTTTCCTAGTATTCCTATATTTTCATTTGGTCCTTCAGACATCTTAAAACCTAGGTTCTTCAAAAAAATAAATCATTGTACATTGAATCTTAAGATCCAATCCTAATATTAAAAGAGTTTTTATTGATAATGGAGTTGCCTTAAATTATATACTTTACAAAGTTGTTAAGATGTCTTGGTCATACCGAAGAAAGTTTGGGAGATAATATTATAACTATTTGCGGTTTATGATAAGAGTGAATGACAATCTTTCAAAATAATCATCTAATCTATATAAGTTGGCCCGTGGATGCTAGAAACTAATTTTCATGTTGTCGATGTTGATACCTCGTATAATATCCATCTACGTCGACCATGGATAAATGCCATGTAGGCCATGCCTTCCACATTTTACCAATGTATAAAATTTCCTCATAATGAAAAAGAGTTTCACCTTGCTTACAGATGCTAAACTATTCGAATCTTGTAAGATTTTGGAAGCAAGGTACAACCATACAAAATATTTCCCTTCCATTGACAGATCTACCGCACCTCATGTTATACCCCTTAAATATGGTATCCATATAGATCCTAAAAAACTCTTCCAATCTCAACCTTCTACGTCCAATCCTCCATTTTAACTAAAAATATAACATAGGGGTATTAGTGAGTATGATATTTAAAATGCCTTTCATATTGGTAAAGTTGTTACTGTCTTTGCATATTTATGGAATACCAAATTCTTCCCATATAAAATAATTTCATGTATACCACCTTGGGAATACTCTATGAAAATGGTATGTATATTTGAAGATGAAAACATTCATGGATCTTCAGAGATCTTGGTTATACGATGATCGGATGGTTGGTTGCTATGAATTCTCTATCTACAAAAAGGATCATAAAATGATGAAGAACACATAATGGAAAGGTAGAGGACTTGGTACACATAAACAAGGTCATCTTGAACCCATGTTAAATGAATAAAATATATATCCTCATAGTCTAGGTTTTGAAATTTTTGAAAAGAAGTCGTTAATCTTTAAATAATGACTAGTGAGGAGGATTATGACTCTGATGTTGAGATATGTTCCATACATATCCTCTTCAAATACCTAGAAAAAAATAATCTATTCATTGAAACTAACTTCCAATCAAACCCTTTAATTTGACATATTCTAGCCTATCCTCATCCATCTAGACCATATAAATCACATATCCATGGACCTATTTAAGAATGTTGAGGCCATCAAAGACTTTCTCAGCACTTGGGACCCTATACCCCTATCAGATCATTATAAGGGATTTGATATAAACTATAATGCTTCATCTTATTTTGGTGAAAAATGCAAGTACTCAAGTCCCCCAAAGAAAAAAAAGAAAAAAAAAGAAAAGAAAAATGCAATCTCTCATAGTGAAAACCTCACTCAAGCGCTATTTGAGAAGAAAAAAACAAGAAAGAAAAAAATAAGAAAAAGGAAAAGGATGCATCTCCTGGTGAATTTTTCTTTTGAGGAAACAGAGAGAGGAGACTCACTTCTAGATCAAATAGGTGACCTAAATCAACCTACAACATCCCTTCACGACAAGAATACATCAAAAATTCTAGTAGAAAAGACTATCACAATTAACATCGGTACAAATGAGAATCCTAAAAATGTTACAACTTGGTGCCAGTTTATAAGAAAAAAAGATAGAAGCATTCACGACACTAATTATGTATTTTCAAGATTTTTTCACATGGTCATAAAAAACCATTCCAAGTTTATATCCTTCCCTTGTAGTGTAAAAATGTTGTGGTTTTACCCAAACGCTGAAGCAATCAAATAGAAACTTAGGAAAATGCACCATAAAGTGCATTGTTGGTTAAAGAAGAACTTAAGAAAGTATAATAAGTTGGTTTCAATAGATCAATAGACTACTTAAAATGGATATCCAATATAGTACATGTTGCAAAAAGACACCCAAGATCTGGATCTACAATTTTTTATGGGATATCAACAAGGCTTTTTCTGAAAGATGGTTTTCATTGCAAAACATTTACATGATTATTGATTCCTCAGCGAGACATGAAATTTTATCTCTAATGTATCATTTTTCAGTTTAGAAGTAGATTCAAAGCATAGAAGAATACCAAAGTAAAACATCGTTTACAACACCCTGGGGCACGTTATGTTATAAGGTCATGCCTTTTGGTCATAAAAATGTAGGAGAAATATATCAATGCGTAATGATTTTCATCTTCCATGATTTTCTTTGTGAGATCATGGAAGAATATGTAGATGGCATCCTTTCAAAATCAAAAACCAAATTATATCATCTAGCCATTTTGTGGGCGCTTATTTGAGTGATTGTGGGAGTATAAGATACACCTTAACCCTAAGAAATGTGTATTCGGTTTCACTTTAGGAAATTTCTTGGAATTCATAGTATAAAAAAGAGGAAATGAAGTTGACCCAACCAAAATCAAATAAATCATAGAGATGCCTCCCCCATAGAATCTACTTCAGCTACAAGGTCTCCAGGAAATAATTTAATCTATTCAACGTTTAATCTTTCAGCTAGCATATAAGTGTCACCATTTCAATTAAGTTATCATAAAATATGTACCATTTAGATGAACCCAGGGATGTCAGGATGATTTCACCAAGTTAAAAGAATATTTATCAACTCCACTGGTACTAATGTTGCATATTCATAATAAGCATATGCTTCTTTATAAATCTAGTACAAAACATGTCATATGGAGTTACTTATACAACATAATGAGAAAGGGTAGGATCAAATAGTCTACTATCTTATTATAACTCTTATAGCTCAAAAAATCCAGTATTTATAGATTGAAAAAGTATGTTTCCAGTAGGCAATCACATTTCACAGGTTGTGCCACTACTTGCTCAATCATCCAACTAAGCTCATTGCTAAAGTAGACCCTATTAAATATCTATTGTTCAACCCTATTTTAACAAGATGAATTTTTATTTGGGTTATTCTCCTCAATGATTTTGATATAGAAAATTTTTAATTAAAAAGAATTAAAAGGGGTAGGATCTCGTAGAACAAATTTCCACAACACCTTTTCCAGGCTCAAAACCGCTTCATTTTGAATTTCTAGATGAAGAACTATTGTATGTGGATGCAATTCCTTGATGGAATTTGTTTTTTGACGGCTCTTGCAATATTCATGGGTCAGGAGTTAGTATTCTATTACACACACCATATAGTGATGTTATCCCCAAGTATTATCACATTGGTTTCCCTTGCACAAATAAAATCGTTGAATATGAAGCCTTGATAGTTGATTTAAAATTTGTTATATCTTGGCGGCTTAAAGAATTAATAGTTTATGGGGATTACCTTTTTATTATTGAGTAATTCAATGGATAATATTAGGTTAAGGATGATAAACTTATTCCCTACAAGTGCATGGTCAAAAGTCTCAAAGGTTACTTTCATCTCATCACCTTCTAAGAAGTTCCTTCTCTTCAGAAAAATCAGCAGATGACATGGCTATTATTGCATCCCTTATTGAATTTGATATTAATCAATCACACATTGAGTTTCTCGTTGAACATATTTTGGTTCTTGCATACGTTTTTATAGAGTCAACCATGGTATGTGAGATATTTGGTCTTGAGAAACCCTTGTACCATGACATATACACCTTTATCCAAGATAAAATCTACCCTTTAAATATGAATTCCCACAATAATAGAGCCTTAGCACAAAATGCTTCATGCTACACCATCCACATAGACACCCTATATAGAAGAAGCTATGATGGGGCTCTCTTAATATGTCTCAATAAAGACAAAGCTAGCCAAATACTAGTCAAAGTACATGCAGGTATTTGTGGTGCACACACAAATGACATGGTCTTCGCCAAAAATATCTTGTGTGAGGGTTATTATTGGTTAACTATGAAGTTTGATGTGTGCAAATTAATCAAGAAGTTTCAATCCTTCCAGAGACATGGTAATATTATTCATGATCCCTCATAATCCCTTTAACCAATTACTTCACCTTGACCTTTTTCCTGATGGGGATCGACTTAGTAGGACAAATAAATCCCACATCTTTCTATGGTCATACCTTTGCAATCACTGCAACTGAATACTTTACCAAGTGGATAAAGGCAATTCCTTTAACCTATATTGTTAGGTCAAATACATCCAAGTTTATTTTTAACCATATCATTATTAACTTCTGTCCTGATTTGCACAAACTAAATCTCTTAATAATCAAATAACACTAAATTCATTTGGAATGATCTTATTCGTTGTAGAGAATACAATATATAATACATTGAAATCCTATAGAAGAGGAGTTAATACATATCAGAAATCCCCTTAAATATTTCTCCCAATCCCAATGATAACTCGTGAATATCTCCAGCAACTCGATGAGTTGTCTCAAATTCATGTACACATGAGTTTATTATTTTAAGTATTAATTTCCTAACATTCCCCCCTTAGTACTTATATGGTAACTTGTGTTTTACAAGACTACATAAAGATAGAGAGGGAACAAATAATCTCCCACCTCTCATCAACCATGCACTATTGGGAATATATCTACCAAATCAGTGTGGGAACTATGAACATGAATTATGTTCAATATTTATTCTTGTATCTTCTAGACACTTTTGTTTTCATAAGTACAAAATTGGGAAAATAAAGAAATGTACCATAAATTACAACATATGAACATGAATGTATCATCTATTTGTATTCCGAAAAAAAACACAATAGAAATAAAAATTCCACTATAGTAGTAGTGGCCTCATCACTAGCGGTTGGTGAGAGATGGTTGATTGACCTTCGTCATCTATTTCCTCCTTCCTCCAACTAGATGTTACTTACTTAGTACAGAAAATCTTCATAATTATAACCGTTGTCATCATTCATTGGTTCTTCCTTATCGTCATATTTTTCTTCATCAGTAACCATTGCATTCTCTTGTAGTTTCCCATCAAGTAGGTCTTGATCACTCAATTTATAGTTTACAACCATATGACCAGGTTTTTTATAATTATAACAAATAAATCCCTTCTTTGAATCCTTGGAAGTTAATCCTTGCTTGGAAGAATATTTAAATCTTCTTTTAATAAATGATTTGTCATCTTTATTTTTCCATACAATACACTTTCTTCTAGATCAATATTCTTATTTTCTTCATCTATCAATGAAGAAATTAGATCTTCTAGGCTAGGATTTATTTTTTCTTAGTGTAAAAACCATGTTGGAATAACTGACACACATGCTATTTAGTAATAAAACGTTTGCATCATCATCATGCACATCTAATATTATCCCTGATAATTGATTTAAAATGGAGTGAAACTTACTTATGTGTTGTACCATGTTATCACTTTCCTCCATCTTGAGTCCGAACAATTTCTGTTTGAGAGTTAATTTTGTGCTTCTTGTTTGGGATCCAGAAAGATTGTTTAATGTAGTCCATATGACATTTGAACTTTTTGATAAGTCTATATGATGCAAGTAAGCATTAGATAATCCTAGGCCAAAGTTGTTGTAGCTTTTCGATCCTTGATTTCCCATTGGGTGGGCTTCATCTACATTAGTTGGCTTTGGTATTTTACCATCGAAAATTTCCCACAATTCTTTGTTAATTAAAAATAATTTGGTTTGGACTTCCAAGTATGGAAATCTTTACCATCAAAATTTTCAATATGACTTAATTTTTCTATTTTGACCCCCACCAATTAAGATGTCGCGTACAAATGAAAATGCATCCAATTACATGTTTATAGATAACAGCAATTTTGATGACTTGAAACTTAACAAGATTACATAAAAGACAAAAGATTTTTAAATTTAACAACCAGTTTTGACACAAACAATACTGACATCAACATTCAAAACTATAAATTAACATGACTATATATTTTTGAGGAACTTTAAATGAAATGGCCAACTAATGAGAAAAATAAACTTTGTCTTAAATCTAAGTATAATATTAACAAATCCAATTAAAGATTCGATTTTTTTAAAAAACATATTACTTAAGTAATGGAACCTAAAAGACGAAATATAATCGACTCTTTAAAAACAATGCTTCCTAAAACATTGACAACTAGACTAGAGTATGGCTTACTCTTGACGAAGAATACTGAAATGAGGTCTTTGATAAGACATCCGTATAGATAAAGTCGACTGGTCTGCATGGTCTTCGGAGAACCAGTGTAATGAAACTATGTTGCAGATCAGAATGGGCATGGATCATATGTTGATTGTGAATACACACCATTCAGTGACCACAGATGAAAAATATTTACACAAACATGAATCGTCACCTCTCTTCCACTCCACATGAATAACATTTAGTGTTGGCAGTTTTGACACGAATGAACATATCAAAATAATAGATATGTGCACAGATTTACATGTTCCCAGCAATAATAGATCTACTCTCCTTCAAATTCTGCATCACAGGCATGCTCAAAATACAAATTCCAAAATTTGCTTCAGATGTCAGAATCTATTTCATGTTTTCTATTAAAATAAGAATTGGGTTATTGTGAAATTTGGACAGTGGAGGAATAAAATATGTATCATCAAACCCAATAAATCTTGAAAATTTCTGAATCTGGGTTTTTGCTCAATCAATTTCTCAGTCGTGTGGTTGCTTCGGGTTAACGTTTCTTCACCAACTCTAATTGCCTCATCTCTTTCTTGTAGAAACGTCCCTTCTCTGATACTAGATATTAACTTTTGTCATGATTTGCAAAAACTAAATATATTACCAATCAAATAACACTGAATTCATTTAGAATGATCTTATTCATTGTAGAGAATACAATATATAATATATTAAACTCCTATAAAAGAGGAGTTAATACATATCAGAAATACCCTCAAATCTCTCCGCCAATCCCAATTATAACTCCTAGAGCATATCTCCAACAACTCGATGATTTGTCTCAAACTTACATACACATGAATTTATTATTATAAGTACTAATTTCCTAACAATCATATGCCATTTTGGGATCCTTACCTAACTTTTCACCTATAATGGCACATCCTTTAAAAACAAAAATGTCAAAGAGTTATCCAAACGGGTTCATATCCAACTCAAATGGGAAACTCCATATTATCCAAAGTGTATTGGAAAATCTAAAGCATCGAATAAAACAATCAAATCAATATTGGAAAATATTGTTGATAAGCACAACCAAAATTGGCATACATGGTTATATCTCACCCTCTGGTCCTATTGAACCTCATATTGTAATCTGACTAAATCCACTCCCTTCTCCCTTGTATATGGCTCCAAATCTATATTACCCATAGAAATCAAACTCCCATTCCTTCACATATCATTATAAATTCTGATTCATGAAGATTATTACATACAAGTGTGCTTTCTAGAACTAGAACTCTTATACGAGAAGCGGGTTCATGCCTTGAATCATTAAAAGTGCATTAAATGAATCCAATACACTTAGAACATAATAATAAAAGCAAGAGCATTTAAAATTAGCGATCTTTTACTCAAGGAAAATTAGAAGAATACAACCGAAGAGCATGAAAAACAAGGAAAGTTTGAACCTAATTGGTTGGAACCTTACATTGTTACGACTAAATTTGCTTATGGTACATACAAGCTATCATCTGAAGATGGAAAAGAGCTCAAAGAACCCATGAATGTGGTTCATCTAAAGAATTTCTATTCCTTAATCATATATGAGCATACCTCATGCTGGGGGCATATTAGTTCAACCACTTGTCTCGTATCTTCATTATGTTCCACTTACTATTTCATCTCAAATTTTTGTGTGTGTTCTCCTTATAATTAGGATGTGTATCCCATGTTATAAAAACCATGTTCAATCGCATCCATTGTATTCCATCCCTTGGTCTCACTGAGCTTATTTATTTGTACAGTGATTGGTACGGTATAAGGCCATATTGTCTTTCTCGTTAGCATTCATATATTTAAAACATACAAAAACAATCCAAACATCAAAAAATCCAAAAAATGTAGAAAATTCATCAAAATCTAAAAACATGAAAATGTTCCAACAAAAAAACTAGCAACTTTCAACATAGTTAAGCAATATCACACTTTTGACTACAATCCTAGTGATCGTTCCAGACTATCCTATGACTATCACTTTTCTTACCCCTTGCATGTATCCTTACTCGGGGGAAATACAATCAATCAAAACCTCACGTGTATTATTACTTTCGGAAATATCAAATTTAATGTTCTTCCTCACATGTATCCTTTCTTTGAAGATCTGACCCAATCAAATTTAATATCAAGCTTCAGCTAGATCCAACAAGAGTGTCATTAGGAGTTCCTTCACTCCACTCTTTGGTCCAATCCAATCCCCTTGCAGGTATCCTTTCTTGGGGGTATTTAAATATGTTAGGGAAATGAAGGGAAATATAGTTAACAAATTATATATCCACAAAATAAATGTCAAAGGTTATAGATTTTAGTATGTAGATTACAGAATGTGATAACATGATCTGAAAGCAAAATAACAATCAAGTAAAGAGACAATGACACAAGATTTAAGTAGGGAAAACCTAAAGGTAAAAAACCCCACTGAATAAAGAACTATATGTTATTAAGAATTTCTAATACAATTTTGATCCAACACTTCCACTTCACTCCTTGGTCTTACATAATGATTACTGAGTTATCTCTCTCAATCATACAATGTAATGTAATGCAATGATCATCAATGATATTACCAATTGAATATCTATCTATATATCAATATGGTACAAATGTAGACTATAGTCTTTATTTTACCAACCATAACCCTATGTGTGTTGGAACATCGTCTAGATGAATCTAAACACTCACTAGAAGTGTGCAAGGGTACTAGGTCCCTCTTTTATACCATCTTTATCAACGTGTTAGCATGCAAGAATATACATTCTAGATCCATAACAAGTAATCAAGTGTAAAGCATATCAAATACTAGATCACAACCACGGTGCATAAAGAATTAAACAAGGATCAAGATCAGATTTACCATAAAATAACCATGAAGAGAGACATCAATAATCAATATCTACTTACAAAGATCCATCATATTAATCCATCACAAGCCAATAGCTAAATGCATATATATAACACTGTCATAAGTCATTTGTGCTGATAAACCAAAAACACAACTCTAATACATAACATCTCTTTTATATATATATATATATATATATATATAGGCGTGGAGAATTTCCCTTCACCACCTATGCACTCTCAAAATAGGTTGCATGCTCAAAATATCCATACACCACTTATAAATGTAATCAAGTAGCATGCAAGCTTCGCCTAGTAATAGATTACCTTTAATTAATTCTATATCTAATCCTATTATTAGCTTAATTCCACATAATGCTTTATCTTCTTTATGCATGTGAACCTTCTCAAAATAGACTTTGTTTTGACTCTGTTGGTCCGAATATCTGTCGCGTGGGCAGATCTATGGATAGACGAGCCAACAGTGTGCAGGGCTTAGCCCCTCTTTGAGACAGCAAAGCGAAACTGGTTTATTGCTATTTCTACTAGCAGGAACCTATGCAAGTCTCACAGATTCTGCCTTCGGGGGTTGGGATCTCATCCCAGTAGAGTGTTCGAGGCTGCGAAAAGAAAGGAATGAAAGAGGGAGAAGAGAAAGAACAGATCCGAAGGGAGAAAAGAAATGAATTCCAAAGCAGAAAGGTCAGAAGATTTATGTTTTTAGTTTGGTAGTAAACAGAGCCAAACCTACTTGCATAAATAAACAAAGCAATACTGATAAACAAATGACGGAAAAGTAGATATGAATCCAACAGATTAAACACATACAGATCTAACATAAGAAAGATCTAATGTATAACACAGCTATTGAGCACAAAGTCTGAATAATTGTATTACTGTCCTTTTCTGTTACAAGAAAGCTCAAAGTCTTTCTCTCCTCACTTCTACTTCTATCTAAAAAATGTTCACCCTGAATACCACAAGTATTCTCGTATTTATAGAAAGTGAGGGAGAGAGAAGGCAAAATGGAGCCAACCACTTACTTACAAGATATTTACAAAATATCCAAAAGTCATGTTGACTTTGACAACTTGGATGGATGACATCATCCCATGATGCAACATGGATGATGTCATCATTTGTGCCAACTTACTTCAGATATTACGAAAAGAAAGTCGGAGAATAGAGAGGAGAAGAAGAAGAAGAAGAAGAAGAAGCTATTCATCATCATCATCCTGTGGCCTAAAAGGGGTCGCCTGTTTCTGATGCTGATCAGGAGATGAGATGTGGAACTGAGCGCGGTATTCCAAAAACTTGCTGATCATCGGCCCAAATTGATCCTGTGATGGATCCTTGTGCCTTTCACTGATTGCTTCGCAAGTTTCCCGCTCATCCATGAGCTTTTCTGGGATCTTGGAATAGTCTTTACCCGCCTCGATTAGAGAACCGATGAAGTCCCTACAGGCCAGAAGGTTGTTGATGGATTCGATATCGAATGTGACCTCTGGCCCTGTTCCTTGAGAAGCTAACTCCTTGAAAATCCGGATAGTATCATCAGCTGATCTCAAGGTGAGGGAAGGAGTGAGCAACCCAGGAGTCATAGATAGAACAATCTTCTCCATTTGATGCATCACATCCAGGGCCTCTTCCTTCACCTTGTCTATCTTTTCTAACACGAATTCGAGCTGATCTATCCGATAGTCCAGAGTGGACATGGTCTTGTTGAGGGTCCTTGGATGACCGAATACTCCGAACTTGACCAAATCTTCGACCGAACAGTCGAACATTTGTTGGAAGGCCTCGTGCTGGAGTCTGGCGTTTTCGAGCTCTTCTAATACTGGACTTGCTAATGCTTGGAGTTCCTTATTCGCCTTCTCGATGTTCAGGTATAAACTGATATACTCGGCGATCACCTTTTCACTATCCTTGAGGATCTGGCTCCTCCAAGCAGAAACAGCCATACCCTGCTCGCCGATCTTTGAATATTCATTGATCTTCTCCTGACTGAGCAGCTCAGGAGTCTCGGCGGCAGTTGTGGGAGGTGCACTTCCCATCTTTTGTAGGGCTTGAAGCAGGTATTTATTCTACTCCTTCAGTAGCCTCTTTTCTTCCTTTGTCTCTTGAAGCTTTTCGCAGAGTGCATCAACTGCGGAAAGAGCTTCCCCCTGGAGACTTTCTGAGGATGTCCCCATTGTGACTTGGGTCACTGTGAAATCTGCCGGAGACAGATCTTCTTTCTCTTTGGTGGGATCAGGGTAGGCTATTTCCATAACCCTCTCACCTGCAGCACTCTTGGAGAAGCGTGTAACCGGCTTGTGCTTCTTTGCTCCTTTAGCCGGAATGACTGAAAAGTCCATCGGAGCGATGGGGACTTTCCTCTTTGGTTGGCTCAGCTGCTGAGAGATCCAAGCTGGTCCTATTGAAGAAGGACCAGAGACAGAGGGGGAGGCAGCAACGGTAGAAGAGGGGAAGAACGTGGAGACACGCGGCGGCGGCATTGAAAGAATAGCCGAAGACATGCTCACGGGAGGAAGGGAAGCCGCAACCGCAGAAGACATGGGAAGGGAAGGGAGCCCGGAAATGAGGGAAGAAATGGAGGAAGACAAATCAGCGAGAGAGGAGAAGATGGACGAAGAGGCAGGGGAGAGAGTAGAAGAAGGGGGAGAGGACACAACCAAAGGAGTGGTTGTCGACATCCGAGGAAGGGGAGGAAGAGAAGAAGAAGGGGGAGAAAGGACCTCTGAAGTTGTGGCGATGCCGACATCCTGGGTGGATGGGCGTATAGGACTATCCTCTGTCAATTCTTCCTCGAGAGTAATAACCTTTTCGGGCTCCGAGGATGGAGGACTTTCAGGGGCTTCCTCCTGTACGGTGCTAGGTTCACCTTCTGCATCCTTGCCTTTCAGCTGCTTCTTTGACCTTGGAGGTGCGTTACCTAAAGGAGAAGTTGTAAAATCTACACCGAGGTAGATTAACCCATTCATACGGCACCAGCGCTCTGTTCTCCGCATGGTTTCTTTGACCCTCTCTTCAATTGTCTGAGGAGCCTTGTTTCTATCAATGGCCGGGAAGGGCCAATTGTCCCCATCTGTGTTATTGTACACCTTGTCTACTTCATCTTCCGAAGTTTGGAAGCCTTTGGGGACGATGGCCACTCCATACTGAATAATTTCTGCCAATGCTAAGCGGGAGTGATCCTTTCTTCTTAGCGACACCTCATGGATGACGTCAATGTAAATGTCCTCAATTTGAGGGACATGGATCGGATCAAGCTTAGCCCTTGGCAAGCAGCCCCTTGGGTCAAATGTAGGCCTTGCTGGGAAATCATGCTTTAGATTGAGCAATTCTAGCTCAGCAAACATCTCCTTTGCCTTGTGATAGCTGGAGCATGTGTAACGGCCTACTGTGAGGGGGAAAGGAGTTCCGCCCTTCTTTCTCTTGAGGCACTTTTCATGGTATGTGATGAGCTGTCTTGATAGTTCCAATAAAATCAGCTTTGGTCCAGCATACCTTGGCAACCTGGTTGGTTCGCCCAAAAAGTTGACCGCCCTCAGATAGGTGAACGTGGGAAACTGGGTGAACAAGGCCCCCCACTTCTCCACGGCTGTCACTGTGTTCTTGGTCGTGCGGCCATGAGCTAAGTTCGGGCGCAACATGCACATGATGTGGTAGAAGAAAACATCATTGATCTTAGCGAAGTGTTGGATGCTATTCTCCAGCCTCAGCTCTTGATAGTATTCATATATTTTGGCCTGAGGCCAAGTTCCACTTCGGTGCAGCCCTGGATAATCTCTTTCAGCTGCGGCAGCATAGACGACGTAGGAGTTCATGTGGAATACTCCTGTCGTAGCGAACTGTTGCAGTTGCTCGAATATTGTGCTGCTTATTATCTCCCCCCAGCAGAAACGCTGATCGGGCAGATTCTTATTCATTGTTTCCAGGTACCGCAGCATCCACTTATGGAAGTAATGAGCATCTGAAAGACCGAAGACTCTGCTTAGGAAGGTGATTGTATCACTGAGTTCCTCTGAGAAATCACTCTGGTGGATAGTTTGAGGCCACCGGGTCACTACCTTCTTATTCTTGAGGTAGACCTCATTCACCAATTGCATGCACTTGTCTTCGTTGTCCTCCCAGGCCTGGATACATTCTTGTTGGCTAACAGCCACATAGTTCCGGTGGTGAGGGATGCCAAGCATTAACTCAAAGCGACGGGCAGTAAGGTTTATAACTACCTCGCCCTTGCTATTCTCGACACATCTCGTGTCTTTGTTGAAGGACTGTGCAACAACCATCATAAACTCGTTATTCACAGCGCTGACAGGGATTCCTCCGGCAAAGTGTAGGGCACTGCCTATTAACTTGTCCATCCATGGACTTCTCGTAACTTTTTGAGTTCTAACCCAGAACTCATCCATGTCAATGTGACCCAATTCAGAGTCCCTGACATCCATATTACATTCTGCCTGTGATTCGGGCATTCTGACCCTTTGGTATTTATACTTCATTTCTTCTTCTGTTAGCTTAGCCTTTCCTCTTGGTTTGGTGGGTTTCTTGCTTGACGTAGACATGTGTTCTTCAAGGCTTATCTGATGATCTTAAAATATAGCGAAAATTCCTTGAGCGGGTCCACAACACGACGAAAGCAACAAAGCAGGGGCTGACAAGTCCAGAAATATCACGTGCTGACAAAAGAATGAAAATGACATTGGGCGCGCACTGATATTTATAGAAAACCTGTCATTAATGCACCACCAACCTTTTGAAATGGCGCATGGAAACAGCTGTCGACAAGGTAAAGCGTGCGCCCTTTGGCGCATGGAAGTAAATGGCAACAGAAGAATGAGCGCGCCTTTGGCGCACCAAATGCGTTGTCGACATGAAGTTATGTGCGCCATTTGGCGCACCAAAACTTGGTGTAACATAGATATTACGTGCGCCCTTTGGCGCATCAAAAACTTACTCAACATCCTTTGGCGCACCGAAAGGAGTGACAACATGGAAAACCATGCGCCAAAGGATTTTTAAGGGGGCGCATCAAAAATTGATGTTGCAAGGAAAAACCATGCGCCTAGCCAAAAAAAAAGCTCAAAAAGACAGTTCAAAAACTGAATTTTCCCGGGAAGGTATTTTACCATATTTTGAACGCGAAGGATCCTCAACGAGGGGTCCAAACAAAATTTTCGGTATGGTTATCGGTAAAATTGCCCTTGTCAATTTTACAGGATAACAGCTGGCTCTTTCTGGGGACTATCCCTGAGGAAACTCGGGGGTAGAGAATCCCAGATCACATGTGCCTATCCATTGGGTAAGGAGTCAAAAACAAGGGGGACCGGAGGGAGAACGAAGGAAACACACAACAAACCGAAAACAGACACGACGAAAGCAAACACACACAACAAAAGCAAACACACAACTAAAATAAACTGTACAAAGAAGAGAGCAAGCTCTACTTCCTGAAGATCTTGATATGTTGCCCGCTATAGGGAAGCGGGAGTTCAGCTCCATCCAGATATGAGAGATAGAAACTATTCTCTCCATTGAGTTGCTTGATTTTGAAGGGCCCTCTCCATAGGGAATCAAATTTTCCGTGCATACCCTTTGGCTCTCTTCGCTTGTCCCAGAGAAGGACGAGATCTCCTACTTCAAAATTCCTCTGCTTGGCCTTCTTGTCGAAAAGCTTCTTTACTTGATTCTGATGTTCAGTGATCCTGTCGACCACCCTTACTCTCTTTTCTTCAAGTTCCGCAAGGTACATGATTCTCTTTTCTAGAGAACTCTGAAAAGTTTCATCTTCGATTACTCGTGCCAGGCGTAGAGCAGGAAGTTCAGCGGAAACGGGAAGTTCGGCATCAGTGCCATATAACACTTGAAAAGGTGACATACCGAGAGACCTCTTGGGAGTAATACGGTCCGCCCACAAAGCGTCGTACAAAGACTTGTGCCACATCCGCTGATTCTCATCTACTAATTTCCGTATGATGGTCACCAAGTTCTTATTACTGGATTCTTCCTGACCATTTCCCTGAGGATAATAATCTAAGGCATGTGCTAAAGTTATCCCATATTCATAGCAAAAACTAATAACTTCCCGGGAAGAGAAGTTAGAAGCATTATCAGCAACGATTTTATTTGGAATGCCAAACCTGACAATGATATTTTCTTTGATAAAACTGCAAACCACCTCAGAAGTGGCATGCTTGACAGGTATGGCTTCCACCCACTTGGTGAAGTAATCCGTTGCTGTAAGGACATAGCTATGTCCGACACTCGATTGAGGATTGAGTGCACCAATAAAATCAATTCCCCATTGTCTGAATGGTTCATTGATAATGACCGGCCTTAGGGGGAGGGCAGCCAACTTGGGCTTGCCGACGAACTGTTGACATGGTTCACACTTTGCCACCCAGGTAGCCGCATCTTGAAAGAGCGTTGGCCAATAATACCTGGCTCGGATGATTTTGTGTGCTGTCACGGAAGAAGAAAAATGGCCTCCATAGGCCGAGTTGTGAAAACTTTCCAGCAGTTTTACTTGCTGGGGCTTGTCAACACATCACAGGAAAACACCGTCTATCCCGCGCTTGTATAAACCTTCATCCCAGATGACATATTTAGCTGCCTTGAGCTTTACAGTACGCTTCTCCTTTGTAGTCAGGTGCGCTGGGCACTCGCCGTAGGTAAGGAAGAAAGCGATGTCGGAGTACCATTCGTCACTAGTCGCCACAAATAAAACCAGAGGCAGAGAATCAGACCCTTCGAGAGGGCTTTGCTCTTCATTGGTACAACCCTCTTTCCCTTTAGGGTTCTCTGAATCTTCATTTTCAACCATTAGCTGACACAGGCCTTTGCCCCTCACCAGCTTGGTGGGTTTAATATCCAGGTCATATTCCTGGATCTTTGCGATCCAATTCCCCCTCAAACTTTCTAACTCTTGCTGAGTTAGAATTGATTTCACTGCTGTGTCCGGAACTAGCACCACCGTATGCGAGTTCAGAATGTAATACCTGAAATTCTTCACTGCTTTGACAACGGCAAAGGCATGCTTTTCCAGCTGAGTCATTTTCAGTTCGTGAGGCTTGAGAGGAGAACTCATGAATGCGATCGGAGATTCGATATCTTCTGAGTTCTTTTGCATTAAGATTGCAGACACAGTATGCTCCGAGGCGTAGCTATACATGATGAAGTCCTTAGAGAAATCGGGACATACCAGGACCGGTGCATGAGCAACAGAAGTTTTTATTTCTTCGAATGATCTTTTCCCTTCTTCACTCCATCTGAAAGTGGGTGACCCTTTCATCATGTTCAATATGTGGCGGGTCTTCTCAGCAAAATCAGGGACAAAACGCCTAAGAAAGTTCACCTTTCCGAAGAAAGAATGAACACCATTCTTGCTTGTAGGTAGAGTAAGGCTTTGGATAGCCTTAACTCTTTCGGCATCAATCTTGGTTCCTTCTTTGCTAACCACATGGCCTAGCAATTTCCCTTCCGTAACCCCAAAAACAGACTTTTTGGGATTTAGGGAAATCCCATGCTCTCGGCACCTGGCCAATACTTGCTCCAAGTGATCACAATGATCACTTCGTCGTTTGGAGAACACGGTTAAGTCATCTAGATAGACTACGATGACTTTTCCCATCATGCCTTTGAACGCAAGGTCCATGGCCCATTGAAAAGTAGCACCTGCATTAGTTAGGCCGAAAGGCATCCTGCTGTAGGCAAATGTACCCCATGGAGTAGTGAATGCTGTTTTGAATTGATCTTCAGGCGAGACTTCAATCTGATTGTAGCCTGAAAAACCATCAAGCATAGACAGCATTTCTGATCCAGTTACTGCTTGCAGAACCTGGTCCATTATCGGGAGAGGGTAGTTATCTTTCAGTGACGCTTGATTCAAGTTTCGGAAGTCTACGCAGATGCGTATTTCACTGTTTTTCTTGCGTACCGGCACAATGTTCGCCACCCAAGTGCTGTGATGGATAGGGAAGATGATTCTCGCGTCCAACATCTTCTGAATTTCGGCCTGAATGGTGCCCGAAATCTTGGGATTATAGTGCCTTTGCTTCTGACGGAAGGCTTTGGCATCTTCTTTCAGCGGGATATCATGCTGAACATCCTTCGGCTTGAAGGACTTTAAATCGGCATAAGACCATGCCAACACATCCATATATCTTTTCAACAACTTGACAAATTTCCGCTTCTCTTCAGGCGTGCAACATTTCCCTATGTTCACGAATTGCGGATGTGCCTCAGAACCTATATTGACTGGTTCTGTCTCTGGAGATGAGTCGGGATCATCTCGCCTCATCTTTTTCACAAAATGGTCATGCCTGTTAAACAGGCGCTCCAGAGAAACCAGGCCCTTTGGGATTTTATTTCCCTTAAGCTGACAAATGCCGTCGCTCCCCTTTGTTTCGGGGTTTTGACTGTTGATTGATTCACGACATGTAGAGGTGGATCCTTCGAAATACAACTCGTCAAAATTTTCTGATTTTTCTAGAAAGGCAATGAGGTGATTATCATCGTTGAATACTTGCCAATGTTGAGAGTTGTCTGGCACGCTCGGGCGAAAACCCACTTCAATGGTGTATTTGTTCATTTTCAAACCCAGGTGCGGGAGCATGAGAGATGCTGAAACAGCCAACGAATCAGCCATGTCATTTTGGGCTCTTGGAATTGCCTCTATTGAAAAAGCGTCGAAATCCTCGATGCTGTCCCATACCGCATTACGGTAGTGCCTGAGCCTTTCATTTTTTACTTGGTAAATCCTTTTGACTTGATTTACAACTAGCTCAGCATCACCTTGGACTTTCAGATTTTTTATTCCTCTTTCCTTTGCAGCTTGTATACCGAGCAATAGAGATTCATACTCAGCGGTATTATTAGTGTTGAAAAACTGTAATTTGAAAGAAAGAGGAATTACCTCCTCTTTGGGAGATATCAGTACAACTCCAGCGCCACATCCACTAGTCGCGCAACTTCCATCAAACTGCAGGGTCCAGACCTCATTAAGATCCTTTTCTTGAACAAAAGCATCCTTTGTATCCACTTCGGTGGATAAGAAGTAATTCCCCATCCCTGATGATTCAAAAAGGATTTGGGCTTTGGGGTCTTCAGAGCTAGTGACCAAGTACTTCTTTTGGGATTCTGGCTCCAAAGTTTGCATTACGCCTTTGACAGGTATTCTAGCTTTAGACCAGTCCATGTGAATTTCTCCACCAACTTCGCTGCAAAAGCTCCTTCCCAACAGAATTCCATAGGCTGCCGGAATGTCAGCAACGAGGACGGTCATTTTTACCCTCTTTTCAGGAAAGGCCGCAAACGCAAATTGTGCGTCTTTGATTTGACCAATCAATGGCACTTGTTTGGTCTCCAATGAATAACATCTACCGAAAGGTTTGGTAAGAGTGAGGCCCAAAGCATGGGCGACTTTCGCCGGCATGACGTTATCGGAAGCTCCGGAATCAATTATACAGTTGCTCAACTTATGGCCATTGATTAGGAGGGAGAGATAGAAAGGTTCTATCTTGCCTGATGCAGATGTTGAGGCAACATTTATGTGGGATTCAGGAGGAGTGGAAAGGATTCCTTTAGGGGAAGCCTGATTAGACATAACAGCTTGACTTTGGATATACTTAGTCAATCTTACAAGCTGTTCAGGGTTTGACTGAAGATACTCAACTTCAGACATCTGAATCTTGGTCTTTTTTGCATGATCTATTATATCGAATGCGGCCAAGGGTTGCGTTGGTAAAGGAATGAGTCCTTCACTTCGCGATGATGGAATAGGGTTACTGATCTTGATAGGAATATGAGAGGGCTGACTCGGAGGAGAGATAGGTGGAAAAGACTTCTTTGCAAAATATTTAACAGGGAGTTGAGTGGGAAGAGAATTACCTCTTTTAACAATGGTTGGAGGCGCGTTTGACACGGCCCTCTCTTTCTGCGTATGAGTGGCAACTTCTACTTCTTTTCCTTGCGAGCGGGTAAAAACAGCGTAGGATTGTCCGCTTGCATAGCCTTGAGTACTCTCTTCTTCATCAGATTCGTCCTCGTCAAATTCCATGTATCCAATAGTAGAGTCGCCAGTCGGTTCACCGACATCTTGATCATCTTCGCCTTGGAGCGAAGGTTCTTCATAGTACTACTCTTCTTCTTCTTCAATCTCGGCCAGAGCATTGACCGGAGGGGCCTCAAGCGCCAACCGTGGAGCAGCTGCAGGCAAGCGCGGCCTTTGTGAAGCATTGTTAGGAACAAAATTCCTCCGCGGGATATCCCGATACGAGGAACTGGGAGAGGCTTGGGCCAGCTGTTTTTTCAGTGCAAGCAGGTCATTCACCATCTTTTGGAATGCTGGATCGGACGAAGTGGTAGGCAAAGGGCTCAAATACTTAGGCTTTGACGATTCCTTTTTCAACTCGCCAGATATTATCAAATTGTCTTCTATCCAGATGGCAGCAACCTGAGCGAGAGGTAGAGTAGCTACTCGCTCTTGAAGGAGCAAGAAGCTGACTTTAGAGCTCATGGCGTTCACGAAGAAACACTTCTGATTCTCCGGCGTTGGAAGCATGGCAGTAGGGACACGGTTGATTAGTGCATTGAACCGGGCGATAAAATCGCGCATGGTCTCATTTGCCTCCTTCTTCAGATGAGTGATTCGTGATAATAAAGTAAATGCATCCTCTGAAGGCTTATACCTGTCTTCAAAAGCGTCCCGCAAAGTTTCCCAACTGGTGATAGATCCGGCCGGCAAATGCTGAAACCATTCAGCTGCAGGCCCTTGTAGGGTTTCCAGAAAAAGGTGAACTGACACATCTTCATGAGTCACGTCCAAAATACTGCATGACATGATGAAAGCAGATATGTGGGAATCCGTGCTTTGATTTCCGCTTCCGTCGAATTTAGGGAAATTCTTTCGATTTCCGTGAGGGAGTGCGTGAACTAGATGTGGTAAATCCAACGGACCCATAGCGTTTCCCCATGGTACCGCCATCTGAAAAACCGGAAAGAGAACATGAGCTGGAAGTGCAGCTCCGCTGAGTAGCAAAGCACTACAAAGGGATGTGGACGCTCCTTGCAAAAGACTTTTTCTTCGTGAAGGCGAGACACTCCTGGATGACCGGCAAGTTGAGCTTAGTGCTGAAAAACGTGCCGGTGTTACGCTGAAATTGTGCCTTTGAAGCAAAGCGAAAGTAGGATCAGCTTCTCCACGGGCTCTCCTGCTGCGCGTAAAAGGTTCACTTGCCAGTGTACCTTTCAGATCTGTAATATTACAACGCAGATTTAAACTTTATTTTTGGGTGTACTTGCTGATTTTCTGGTTTTTCTGACAAAAACCAGCAGCATGCACTTTTCTGGATATTAAAAAACAATCCTCCTCGAAAAACCGATTGCGGTTAATGACAATGAACAGCGAGGATAAGATGGCAAAGGAAGATAGTAAGCTGATTTTCAGATCTGATTTTTACTTTTTCAGAGGGTTTCAAACTTTTTAGAAAACAGTCAAAACTCAGATCTATGGAAAAATAATGATTTTGATAAAAACACAGCGAACTAAAGATCTGTAACTAGGTCCGATCTATGACTCTCAGAAGAAATTTTTTTGATTTGAGCACTTCTGCAAATTTTTTTTTTTTTTTTTTGGATTTTTAGCAAAAAGGTTTAGATTTGCAAACTGGCAGCAACCTGCTGATTTTTCCTGATTTTTTATCTTACTACTAGCATAGATCTGACAGATCTGCTCGATCCCCAGCGGAGTCGCCAAAAACTGTTGGTCCGAAAATCTGTCACGTGGGCAGATCTATGGATAGACGAGCCAATAGTGTGCAGGGCTTAGCCCCTCTTTGAGACAGCAAAGCGAAACTGGTTTATTGCTATTTCTACTAGCAGGAACCTATGCAAGTCTCACATATTCTGCCTTCGGGGGTTGGGATCTCATCCCAGTAGAGTGTTCGAGGCTGCGAAAAGAAAGGAATGAAAGAGGGAGAAGAGAAAGAACAGATCCGAAGGGAGAAAAGAAATGAATTCCAAAGCAGAAAGGTCAGAAGATTTATGTTTTTAGTTTGGTAGTAAACAGAGCCAAACCTACTTGCATAAATAAACAAAGCAATACTGATAAACAAATGACGGAAAATTAGATATGAATCCAACAGATTAAACACATACAGATCTAACATAAGAAAGATCTAATGTATAACACAACTATTGAGCACAAAGTCTGAATAATTGTATTACTGTCCTTTTCTGTTACAAGAAAGCTCAAAGTCTTTCTCTCCTCACTTCTACTTCTATCTAAAAAATGTTCACCCTGAATACCACAAGTATTCTCGTATTTATAGAAAGTGAGGGAGAGAGAAGGCAAAATGGAGCCAACCACTTACTTACAAGATATTTACAAAATATCCAAAAGTCATGTTGACTTTGACAACTTGGATGGATGACAGCATCCCATGATGCAACATGGATGATGTCATCATTTGTGCCAACTTACTTCAGATATTACGAAAAGAAAGTCGGAGAATAGAGAGGAGAAGAAGAAGAAGAAGAAGAAGAAGAAGCTATTCATCATCATCATCCTGTGGCCTAAAAGGGGTCGCCTGTTTCTGATGCTGATCAGGAGATGAGATGTGGAACTGAGCGCGGTATTCCAAAAACTTGCTGATCATCGGCCCAAATTGATCCTGTGATGGATCCTTGTGCCTTTCACTGATTGCTTCGCAAGTTTCCCGCTCATCCATGAGCTTTTCTGGGATCTTGGAATAGTCTTTACCCGCCTCGATTAGAGAACCGATGAAGTCCCTACAGGCCAGAAGGTTGTTGATGGATTCGATATCGAATGTGACCTCTGGCCCTGTTCCTTGAGAAGCTAACTCCTTGAAAATCTGGATAGTATCATCAGCTGATCTCAAGGTGAGGGAAGGAGTGAGCAACCCAGGAGTCATAGATAGAACAATCTTCTCCATTTGATGCATCGCATCCAGGGCCTCTTCCTTCACCTTGTCTATCTTTTCTAACACGAATTCGAGCTGATCTATCCGATAGTCCAGAGTGGACATGGTCTTGTTGAGGGTCCTTGGATGACCGAATACTCCGAACTTGACCAAATCTTCGACCGAACAGTCGAACATTTGTTGGAAGGCCTCGTGCTGGAGTCTGGCGTTTTCGAGCTCTTCTAATACTGGACTTGCTAATGCTTGGAGTTCCTTATTCGCCTTCTCGATGTTCAGGTATAAACTGATATACTCGGCGATCACCTTTTCACTATCCTTGAGGATCTGGCTCCTCCAAGCAGAAACAGCCATACCCTGCTCGCCGATCTTTGAATATTCATTGATCTTCTCCTGACTGAGCAGCTCAGGAGTCTCGGCGGCAGTTGTGGGAGGTGCAGTTCCCATCTTCTGTAGGGCTTGAAGCAGGTATTTATTCTGCTCCTTCAGTAGCCTCTTTTCTTCCTTTGTCTCTTGAAGCTTTTCGCAGAGTGCATCAACTGCGGAAAGAGCTTCCCCCTGGAGACTTTCTGAGGATGTCCCCATTGTGACTTGGGTCACTGTGAAATCTGCCGGAGACAGATCTTCTTTCTCTTTGGTGGGATCAGGGTAGGCTATTTCCATAACCCTCTCACCTGCAGCGCTCTTGGAGAAGCGTGTAACCGGATTGTGCTTCTTTGCTCCTTTAGCCGGAATGACTGAAAAGTCCATCGGAGCGATGGGGACTTTCCTCTTTGGTTGGCTCAGCTGCTAGGAGATCCAAGCTGGTCCTATTGAAGAAGGACCAGAGACAGAGGGGGAGGCAGTAACGGTAGAAGAGGGGAAGAACGTGGAGACACGTGGCGGCGGCATTGAAAGAATAGCCGAAGACATGCTCACGGGAGGAAGGGAAGCCGCAACCGCAGAAGACATGGGAAGGGAAGGGAGCCCGGAAATGAGGGAAGAAATGGAGGAAGACAAATCAGCGAGAGAGGAGAAGATGGACGAAGAGGCAGGGGAGAGAGTAGAAGAAGGGGGAGAGGACACAACCAAAGGAGTGGTTGTCGACATCCGAGGAAGGGGAGGAAGAGAAGAAGAAGGGGGAGAAAGGACCTCTGAAGTTTTGGCGATGCCGACATCCTGGGTGGATGGGCGTATAGGACTATCCTCTGTCAATTCTTCCTCGAGAGTAATAACCTTTTCGGGCTCCGAGGATGGAGGACTTTCAGGGGCTTCCTCCTGTACGGTGCTAGGTTCACCTTCTGCATCCTTGCCTTTCAGCTGCTTCTTTGACCTTGGAGGTGCGTTACCTAAAGGAGAAGTTGTAAAATCTACACCGAGGTAGATTAACCCATTCATACGGCACCAGCGCTCTGTTCTCCGCATGGTTTCTTTGACCCTCTCTTCAATTGTCTGAGGAGCCTTGTTTCTATCAATGGCCGGGAAGGGCCAATTGTCCCCATCTGTGTTATTGTACACCTTGTCTACTTCATCTTCCGAAGTTTGGAAGCCTTTGGGGACGATGGCCACTCCATACTGAATAATTTCTGCCAATGCTAAGCGGGAGTGATCCTTTCTTCTTAGCGACACCTCATGGATGACGTCAATGTAAATGTCCTCAATTTGAGGGACATGGATCGGATCAAGCTTAGCCCTTGGCAAGCAGCCCCTTGGGTCGAATGTAGGCCTTGCTGGGAAATCATGCTTTAGATTGAGCAATTCTAGCTCAGCAAACATCTCCTTTGCCTTGTGATAGCTGGAGCATGTGTAACGGCCTACTGTGAGGGGGAAAGGAGTTCCGCCCTTCTTTCTCTTGAGGCACTTTTCATGGTATGTGACGAGCTGTCTTGATAGTTCCAATAAAATCAGCTTTGGTCCAGCATACCTTGGCAACCTGGTTGGTTCGCCCAAAAAGTTGACCGCCCTCAGATAGGTGAACGTGGGAAACTGGGTGAACAAGGCCCCCCACTTCTCCACGGCTGTCACTGTGTTCTTGGTCGTGCGGCCATGAGCTAAGTTCGGGCGCAACATGCACATGATGTGGTAGAAGAAAACATCATTGATCTTAGCGAAGTGTTGGATGCTGTTCTCCAGCCTCAGCTCTTGATAGTATTCATATATTTTGGCCTGAGGCCAAGTTCCACTTCGGTGCAGCCCTGGATAATCTCTTTCAGCTGCGGCAACATAGACGACGTAGGAGTTCATGTGGAATACTCCTGTCGTAGCGAACTGTTGCAGTTGCTTGGATATTGTGCTGCTTATTATCTCCCCCCAGCAGAAACGCTGATCGGGCAGATTCTTATTCATTGTTTCCAGGTACCGCAGCATCCACTTATGGAAGTAATGAGCATCTGAAAGACCGAAGACTCTGCTTAGGAAGGTGATTGTATCACTGAGTTCCTCTGAGAAATCACTCCGGTGGATAGTTTGAGGCCACCGGGTCACTACCTTCTTATTCTTGAGGTAGACCTCATTCACCAATTGCATGCACTTGTCTTCGTTGTCCTCCCAGGCCTGGATACATTCTTGTTGGCTAACAGCCACATAGTTCCGGTGGTGAGGGATGCCAAGCATTAACTCAAAGCGACGGGCAGTAAGGTTTATAACTACCTCGCCCTTGCTATTCTCGACACATCTCGTGTCTTTGTTGAAGGACTGTGCAACAACCATCATAAACTCGTTATTCACAGCGCTGACAGGGATTCCTCCGGCAAAGTGTAGGGCACTGCCTATTAACTTGTCCATCCATGGACTTCTCGTAACTTTTTGAGTTCTAACCCAGAACTCATCCATGTCAATGTGACCCAATTCAGAGTCCCTGACATCCATATTACATTCTGCCTGTGATTCAGGCATTCTGACCCTTTGGTATTTATACTTCATTTCTTCTTCTGTTAGCTTAGCCTTTCCTCTTGGTTTGGTGGGTTTCTTGCTTGACGTAGACATGTGTTCTTCAAGGCTTATCTGATGATCTTAAAATATAGCGAAAATTCCTTTAGCGGGTCCACAACACGACGAAAGCAACAGAGCAGGGGCTGACAAGTCCAGAAATATCACGTGCTGACAAAAGAATGAAAATGACATTGGGCGCGCACTGATATTTATAGAAAAACCTGTCATTAATGCGCCACCAACCTTTTGAAATGGCGCATGGAAACAGCTGTCGACAAGGTAAAGCGTGCGCCCTTTGGCGCATGGAAGTAAATGGCAACAGAAGAATGAGCGCGCCTTTGGCGCACCAAATGCGTTTTCGACATGAAGTTATGTGCGCCATTTGGCGCACCAAAACTTGGTGTAACATAGATATTACGTGCGCCCTTTGGCGCATCAAAAACTTACTCAACATCCTTTGGCGCACCGAAAGGAGTGACAACATGGAAAACCATGCGCCAAAGGCTTTTTAAGGGGGCGCATCAAAAATTGATGTTGCAAGGAAAAACCATGCGCCTAGCCAAAAAAAAAGCTCAAAAAGACTAAGTTCAAAAACTGAATTTTCCCGGGAAGGGATTTTACCATATTTCGAACGCGAAGGATCCTCAACGAGGGGTCCAAACAAAATTTTCGGTATGGTTATCGGTAAAATTGCCCTTGTCAATTTTACAGGATAACAGACTCCAAGTCTCAATGGTTTATTCTAATTTAAAACCATTGCTTATTTTCCACTCTAACTGTTCATCTTCCACTATCATCTTGTGGCTCAAAATACGGCTAAGTCTCGAAGGTGTTTAGCTTAGGTGCAAACCTCCACGTGTTGTCTATTCTACGACTATGCGTGCCTTCGCGCCTACCTTTCGTGCATCCAAAACTCTTGCACTGCTTATAGTTAGCATATTTCTAGGGTACAACATTACCCCACACAAACTGGATTTCCACCCCTAGAAATTATTCCATCACCAAGCACAAAAATTCATGAAGGAGATAAAAAATTAAAGACTAAAAAAGGAACATCATACCCAAAGTCTCTTAAGGTGCTTATGTGTGGAAGATCTCGGGGAATTCTGTATCGATCCCATTCACTAATTTCTTCCACTCTTCTAACCCCTTCAAATCTTTCCTCGGCGTAGCTTCCACAATGTTTAACACTTGATTAGGAGTGATCTCTTCAAATTTTCCCTTCAACTCCTTAATCATGACCACAATTTTTGTGCATGCACCATGAATTACATCCATGTGTTCCACTATTGAGTTCTAGAACTCATTAATGTGTTGTTCTAGATTTTCACACTTTGTTTTCATCTTGTCCTTATGTTTCGTGGTCTCTATGGTAAATTGTGTGCGCTCAATCTTGTTAGTTTGGTTCTTCTCTTGATTAATATTCAATATATTTTCTTCATCTGCCAGCCTAACATTGATGCATGGCTCACACTTTTAGCATCTGTTGAAGCTGACATCTACTTTTGTGCTTGCCTCCTTGAGCTTGGCAATTTAGTCCCCAACTCAGTGATCAAGGCTTCAACAATAAATTTATTTTTCTTCATCTCCTTTGTAATATCCTCCTCTAATATCCCTCTTCCAATTCAAATTTTAACTAGAGGAATTCCAACCAAATTCTCTAGATACTCCATTTCACCACCATAATCACATCGGGCCTAGCTAACTAAAGAAGGGAACTACTCCAAAATATTCTTCATGAGCATGTTGGCCCTATCATAGGATTCCTTTGTTCTTCCCTATCCTCCTTGTAATCCTTTCTTCAACCTATCTACTTCGCGCTCTTTATCCTTTTAATCTATGACCAAGGTTCAAACTATAGTGCTAGCATTCAAATTCCTTTGCACTACCTCTAGGGATAACTTTTGTAAGGTATTACATGCCTGCTCATCCGTCAAGTGGTTTAGATCCACACTATTTTTTACTTTTTTCCATGGAGATTTTTCAATGTTATATTTCTAATTGAATGTTGAGTTACTTCAATCAGGCTCCTTAGAGTGATTATGCAAGTTCCAACTTATCATCTTCTTTGTTATTGCCAACCCTTCATCTTGATCTAATAGATCCCAAGCATGTAGTTTATTTGTGGTTATTGTTCTACAAAATCATGGCTATAATATATTTATGGGGTCATCCACTAAGTCTATATGTGGTGACCTCGGTGTCCATCGCTTGCCTTTGCACCTTTCATTTCATTCTTTGCTTCTTAGGAGTAGGTATACCTATACCCGTCCCCAATCCCATATCTTCCTTAATGACAAAAGTGTCATCAGTCTCCTTTCTACCTTGTTCTTTTGTCTATGCTGGTGCACTATCCTTCATTGGGATCTTATTTCCTTCTTTATGCATGGGTGCCTTCTTCTTTTCCCAAGCTTTCTCTGCTTCCTTTTGTCTTGTTCGCTTCTCCTACTCCTCAAGTTTTCATTTTAACTCCTCCCTTTGTGAGGTGAAGTCCATCTCGTCTTCAGATTCTATCTCTTAATTAGAGACAATTATATCCTGAACATGCTTAATTATTTCTTATTCTCTGCTAACCTGCTGTTAGGTTCTTGTGCCGCTACTACTCCAACGAGAAAAGTACATTTTGTTCCTTGAATAGTCTAATTTCCCCTCTGCTTCATATCCTTCTTCCTATTTAGGGGATTCTTCCTCATGTGCCTTGTGTAGTGATGGAACAACTATCCCTCTAGGCTATGGGAAGGTGGATTATTTCACCTCCACCTCAACTCCTCACTGATTCTTTGATTGCAATTGTACAAATAATATACTTATTAACCCCTTGATAGTGACATTAACCTAGGGGTGCATGTCCAACATGTCTATCTTCAATACCTCCAAGTAAGATGGTCTATATTTGTACATGTATGTCATGTTCACTATATGCATATCTAAATCAGATTTATCTACATCAAACATTAAATTTCGTGTGTCTGTGATCCAGTTTATATAGTACTTAAGCTATCATGCAGAAAATGGAAATGATAGCTTGCACCGAGGGCCTATCTCGCCACTCACCATCCTAAATCATACAAGGATAATGTTGCATGACTAAAAATTTCACCTACTTCCCAACCACCATATTTTTCATGGAACGCACCACTCATTCTCAAATTCCCCTCTAAATATATCATACCACTAGTTTATGCGGGCCTTGTATGTGCTTGTGATAGTACCATCACAAGTGTACCCTACAAATTTTATTACGGGGGATGGATCCACTCATGGGTAAACACACATATTATCTTCAAGTCTATCTGGCACCTTGATCTCCCAAAACATAATAAACAACAATTTTGACCCCCCCATAATCTTGGAACCTTCCTCATTTTGCAAATGTTCTTCTTCTATGATTTCATTTGTAATAAATTGTGCAATGTTGTAGTGTTCCCTTTTTGAAATTTTGTGTGTTGCATATAAAAATTTCTTATTCACATATGTCCAGTGCTTGAAAGCACTCAATTTATATGTTACTAGTGTAATGACAACCCTTAGTGGTGTTTCTTCCTCAATTTAGTGGCTAGTTCCTCTATCTTAGCTGTCACACACAAATCCAAAGCCATGTCTTCCCCTGCGCTCTAAAGACCTGTAACACACTCAATTAACTGAGCGGTGCACCACATCCTCCTTCTAGCAAAAAATAAAATTTCTTCGTGTACTTTCGACATCAATCATTGGTAGAGATGTGTGGGCTTCTTGAAGAAGGGGAGCTTGTACAATCATAATACTCCAGTTTTCTCTAACTGTCACCTCACGGAGTCATCGACCAAAGGATTCCCTGCCTCATATACTCTTGGAAGTACCTTCTCTAAATTTTCCTTCATTTTCTTTTGATTTTCCTCTATGTGGTGATTATATTCACTATTTTTTCATCTAGTAAGTTTTGAATTACAAATTTCTACCCTAATTACACTAGGGGATACTACATTTCTGAATAGATTTCTTCTAGGGGTTCTTCTGCAATAACCTTAGGATGTTTTGTTCCTTTGATGCCATTTTTATACAACCGCGTGCCCTAGGTGCTCCTTATCTAAATATTCCAGTATGCATGAGCTCTGTGAACCGTGACTAATTCAATCATACGCAACCCATTTCTTATGTCTCTACCTTCGATTCCAACTTTCCCTTCTACAAGGATTCACACATAGTCTCCATGCACCTCTAGTTTGTACTTTCTTTTCATCACTTAGAACTTCTTCATACTTCACTTGATCAATCGATTAAATTTTCTTCAAAGGTAAAGTACCCAAATGACTACTCCAAACTCCTATTTATACTTTTTCAACAACCCTCAATGGTCCAAATTATACTTCTATCCCACGCTTTTTTAAGTCATTTTTTCTATCTTTTTCCACTTTTGTGAATTCACTTCGCACGTTGTAGTCATAACCTTCTAGTGTGTTATACCACTTCTTAGTCATATACCTCCTTTGCATGCCTCTATGTACCAATGTACAAAACCTTTACGCCATATCCCAAGTAGTTCTCCATGACGCTGCCTACTTCACGTTACACTACATGGTCATCTTACATATGTGGTATTTCATCAACTTAATTACTTCAGAACACCTTATACCCTACACTTGTAGTGATTTTTCCTCTTCCACGCCAGCCCTCCAAAGGATACCTTCAGCCAAACCAACCTGTATCAAGAGGGATTCAACCATTCTTACCTCTGCACTTCGATCCACCCCATACTAGAAGTATGTGCAGTCTTCTGGACATGAGTTTACTCAGATAGAAATCAGCTAATGGTGCACATGCATGCTTACTACAATAAAACATTGAACTAAATTGAAAAATCATAACAACATGAAAGGAAAATGTTGAGTAGAGAATACTTAACAAAAGGCACACAACTAGTCTACGTGGGAAAATAGGGCATGTTCAAAGGTGCAAACAGATAAGGGAAACATGCGCAAGGAGGATAAGTTCATATTTCGGGAGTTAGCCATTTTTGCATATGAGGATCTATTTTTAGAGATGGCGTGAAAAACACATAAACAAGGTAGAGACTTGTGCGCCACACATTTTCTATTTTTGGAGGATCGGCTATAAAGAACTTTGCATAGATGCGGGATAAGAACATGTTTACCACTGTCAATTAACTAAAGGAAGTCTCTTGTTAGCACACTTACATGTGGGGCTATGATTGTAACAAGTGCGCAGATAATAATAGCATGTGACCTATTTTAGGATTGGATAAGTGGTGAAGGGAAAGTACCCACCCTTATAAATATGTATTGAACCTGTGAAGTAGAGAGATATAGAGAAAGAGAGCATAGACATACGTGTGAGAACTAGGGTATAGTGAGATTATGCTACAATAACCGTCACACGCATGAGCATATACTACTGTTATTGTAAGAAGCTTCTGTGTAATTTTCATATTTAATATAATGGAGGATATTGGCTGAATCTAATTGTTAGTTCTATGTGTATTTGGATCTAGTACGTTCTTGATTTCATCATGATTAATACTTAGTTATGTTCTCCCTTAGATATAGATCCAACATGCTCTATTGAATGATGTATTAATAATGGAACTGCATGTATTAATTCTTCACCATGCTAATATCCTGCAACAGTAACCCTAAAGAGGGACCTGGTACCTTTGCGTGCTTCAGGTGAGTGCTCAGTTAAGGATGAGTGATGTGCCTGCACGTCTGGGCTCTTACTAGGGAATTTTAGGCTACATCATTGGTTCCATTGCTGGGACCTATTTTTTAGTTTTTTTTAGGATGGGTCATGATAAAGACATATTAGTTAACCTTAGCAAGTTTTGAAGATTGGATACATGATCTAGAAGAAGAATATGCACGGTGGTTCAAAACTAGATCTGAGTTTAATGTATGCGTATGGGTGGAAAAAAACTTGTATGACAGTTTATATGTGACCTTCTTCACTATATTTCTAGTAGATATGTATGAGTGGTTGACTACGTATGCATCTAAGTGGAAATGAAGGTATCGTGCAATTATTTGGAAACAGGAAGAATTTCAGGCCCTTTATGATGCTGATCTGATTTGGAATCAAGCTATGGATAAGTGGTTCTGTAGTGTTTTGAATAGTTATATTTTGGAGTACTCGATTTCCACTTATTTTTTTTTCCAGAAGTAGCTGAATTCCACTCTTTACAATATCCAAGGGGACTTACCTGTAAGGCATTCCACTAGCAATCAAGATCCTGATGGTAACTTTGAATTTGGAGAGTAAACTGATGGCTAACTAAGCCCTACCATGCGCTGGAGCAGGAGCAGGTTTTGTGAAAGATGGGAAACCTAGCGGTAGAAAAATAGAGTGAGGAAAGGTTACTTAAGTATAATGAGGCACATGAGAGGGAGATCGAGAAGTATCGGGAGGTTGTAGAACAAATGGCGTTGTGGAGAAAGATAGTTTGGGAAGGAGTTGAAGTTCATGCAAAAGACAGTGGAACTTGAGCCTAAGGAAATCTCCCATTTGGGAAAACATGATAGGGAACCCTCCTCAGCCTCACGTAGAAGTGCACCAGTAGATATGACCTGGGATGTGGGCGTGCATCTGAATCCACCCAGCAACCTTTCCCTTGCGCTTGGTTTTCTAGCATCTAGTATAATAAGCAGTCAACAAGATAATTCAAGTAGTGGAAGATTAGGAGTGAGTATTATGAGGGGCACAGTAATGGCAGTGCAAACTAATTTGTTGTTATATGGGAGTACTATTTCGAGTGTATCATCAACATATAATACAAGCACGCCCATTTTTGGACTAACTTCTGGGAGTGGTAATGCTTCACAAACTGTCAGGGTATAGTTCAGTTCTATTGTTAGGACACAGGAAAGTACATCTTCTAGTCTAACCCCAACCACATGTTCAGGATCAGGAGTCCTAGGTAGCTCTAGTTCTAGCAGATCTAGTGGTTCTAGAGGAAAGGGAAGCACAGGAGGTTATGGATCAGGTGGGAAAGGTCTGCACCAACCCCAAAATATTTACATGGAGATGTCTCTTCATCTTCATAGAGTATAGGGGCATAGAAGATCCTGTTGAACATGTGCATATATGTGAAATAATGTGGCACACAAAAGGATTCATGGCTTCTGAGTGTAGGGAAAGATAATTTTCCACTATGTTACAAGGGCACACACACATGTGGTACATAAAATTTGACCCTGATCAGACTTGCGTGACTATCCAGCCTTAAAAGATGCATTCCTTAAAGAGTTTCACATCCCTGAGTTTGAGCAGAAGAGTATAAGTACACTCAAAGATATTAAGACAAGGCACTACTGAGAGTGTTAGAGAGTATGATGCCTATTTTAAAACACTTATATCTAAGATTTCTTATGATATACACATAACCCAACATGCACAATGGTTTGTTGGGGTTCTGATTACCCCTTTTATAAGGGCATTATCACATAAGACATACATTGATCTCTGCAAAGCACTTGAAGTAGCCCTACGCACTGAGGTAGTTGGAAGTATAGATACTGGGGTGAGCCCATTTTTAGAAGCACAAATCACATCTATGGCAAAATAGTTGGAGAAACTATCGAGAAAATTCAGCCCATGAAATGTGCTCATGGATTTGGTGTATATATTGTGAAGTGGAAGGCCACACCAAGGATAGTTCTCCCCTACAGGTCCATACATTCATTGTCTGTTAGACTGTGAGATATCTATCATTTGAATCGTGATGATATCCATTTTCCTTTATTACAACGAGCAATAAGAAAGAACGTATCCTTATATTGTAATAAAATTATGGTCCATGACTCATGATAGTGAATATTTTAGATTAATTTGTTCAAATTCATGATGCTATATACATTGGTGTATGACAGACAAGTGTATCGGATAATTCTAAAAGCAAGAATGAGCACTAGGATCGGGATCATAATCAAGCATGCACTATGATAGGAATGAGGGGCATTTTTGAAGGAGGTCGTGGAAGAGGATGCATGGATATCAAGGTGGATACAGAGGATGAGGCCATGGTGGAGGAAGAAGTGAGTTTCCTCATGGGACGTGTTATACATGCAGATATCCTGACCACTATAGGCATGCAAATGTCCCTAGAATATTACATGTTTCTTTCTATGGAAAGAATCATAGCTATGAGGAGTGCCTCGACTTGTATGAGAATATTAGTAAGCATGACATAAGCAGGAGAAAAAAGGTGCAGGGATGGTTAGAATATAGTGCGTGGTGGAAAATCATTGGATGCCCAAGTCAGCACCAGAACCTGAGGCATTAACCGTGAAAATTACCACACGAGCTGAAGCGGCACATGAACAATAGAGGCATTGCATAGTAGAATCCTACAATCACTAAGGAGGAGGTTATGCATGTAAGGTACCCATATCCTTCTCATCAGAAGGAGGTCTATCAAGAGACCATGGAGGTCCTCAGAAATATTCATGGTGAAATACAATGTTTGAAAGACAATAGTCATAGAAGATAGAACAAAACCAAGGAAGCAGGAAAGATCCCATCTGACATTGATCACATTAGAGAGGTATGTAAAATGTCTGCACCAAGAGAATGTAATTCCATTGTTATGGAATTGGTTGAATGGGTAACACTCCATGTGCAAGTACTAAGAATGAACGACATATCCTGCATGTAAATCTTCTCCCTGATAGTATTGACTACGACAAGGAGATAACTCTGAATTTTTTTGTGGATAGATGACATCTTGAGCAATATCTTGATTGATACATAGGTGCAGAAGTTAAATGTTCCTACATTTAGATGCATGTGTGTCAAATGGGGAGACATCCATTGCAGCCATCATCCAATGTGTTGTTTATGGCCAATTGGACTAAGCCCACTCCCATATGATTTTTGAAGGATGCATCTATAACAATATAAAGATCCAAATTCACTGGAGATTTTGAGGTATTAGCACTCATGGAAGCAGACAACTTTCCATCTTTTCTTAGACACCCTTGGTATTATGTAAATAATGTTGATTTAAGGTTCAATAAAGGATACATCAGTTTTGAAAAAAAGTGAGGAACGAGTTGTAATCCCTTTAGCTGATGGAAAATCTGCACCATATGTTGAGCCATCTCAGTGAGGAAGACTTAAACATAATTTATGTGCACGTCATTCAAGACCCAGAGGTCATTGAGCCATCAAAGGAAGGCATCCTTCAGTGGGAAGAATCTCATAGTCTATTAGTGATACTACGAGTATTGGTTGTGAAAATTGGGCTCACAATACTTATGAATTGGTCAAGGCATGAAGTAAGAAGTGTGATTACATGGAAAAATTGACTTCACTCTGTTCGACGAATAGGTAACTCAATACCTTGGTATACTGGGGCGGAAGATCTTCCAGTATTTTTGCAAGCCATGGAAGCAGTAATGGACAAACCAAGTTGAGAGAAGACAACATGTTAGTATATAACCTTGCGCGGGACAGCAACGTGCGATGGTGGGTGGTTCATAGAGATAATCCTATAAAATGGAATGAGATCATGATCACTACTATCTACTTGGTTTTTTAGGAGCAATGCACCTACTCAAATATGTACTTATCATGGTAATCAACCTATTCAACACCACATCTAGTAGTGTGAGATACTCTGGACCGAGGGGACAGGAAGCATTACCACCTTCACTCTGGGTGTATAAAATATATTCCACTCTACAGGGATGTGCACATGCCCTTGGTATGTATATGTAGAGCTACATAGAGAAACTGAGAAATTGGCAGGATTTGATTACAAGAATGATCCAGACCTTTTGACTACTTATCTTCTAAGCCTCCGGTAGAAGAGGCATTAAAAAAATGTCAGGTGCTTAACTATGGGGGATAGTGCCAAGGACGGAAGAACTCATTCAGGAATTATTTAGTTAAGACAAAGTTGGGAGCATGTTTTGAAGAAGAAGAAGACATAGACTCCATACTACTTAGAACGTGTTTTCCTTGAGAAAGAAATAGGAAATATGGTCTACATAGTGGATGATGAGGAATTTTAAAATATAGATATGGATCATTCACAAGGAGTGCATGAGGTCTATGGATAATTACAGTTAAGGATATGAACACGCCTATCATGAATCTAATGAAGACAAATAAATTAAATATTGGGATCAGAAGCTGAGCCTAAGGAGGCCATAATTGGAGACTATTGGTCTGAATCGGAAGTGGCTAAGAATCATTGAGTTACTACGGGATTATTAGGACTTATTCCCTCGGGGGTATCATGAAGTTAAGGGTGCATGCATGATTCATTAGGTGTAGATGAAGATAAAGCTTAGAGAAGGTGTGCACCCAGTTAGAAAGAGACCTTATAAAATGAACCCTGAACTTGCGCGAAAAGGTAAAAGAAGAGATTGACAAAATGTTGAAATCTGGAATCATTCGAGCCCCTGGACAAGTCAGAATGGGTTATTCCAATGGTGATCAGTATCAAGAGGGATGGTCATATCTAGAATCTGTGTGGATTACAGGGAGCTAAATGTTGCATGTGTGATAGAACCCTTTCCTATGCCATTCACTGAGGAAATACTAGAAGGTGTGGCAGGGCTTGAAATCTATTCATTTTTCACAGATGGGTTCTTCTGGGTATCATCAGGTTAGAATTTCCCAGGTGGATCAGGAAATGACCACTTTTACTACTGAATGGGGAAATGTTTCCTATATTGTGATGCCTTTTGGACTAAAAAAGGTGCACCTGCTATATTTTTCATGGATAGTTGTTCAAGCATTCAAATATTTTATTCACAACTTCTTACAAGTTTATTTAGATGATTTGAAAGTTATATGGGCTTGTTAAGGATCATTGTGACAATCTGTGCTTGATGTTTGAATGATGTAGACAGTTGAGTATCTCTTTGGACATCAAGAAGTGCATATTTGCTACACCATTTGGAATACTGTTAGGTCACATAATTTGCAAGGAAGGTTTTGTTGGTTGATCCAGCTAAGGTTACAGTTATTATAGGTCTAGAAGTTCTTACCAGTCTAGAGTGAGGTGCATGCGAATTCTTGGGCCACACAAGGTTATTGTAGAAAATTCATAAAGGGATATGCCAAATTTGTCTACACCTTTTGGAGGAGTTACTAAAAGGAAAAGGTATATTCTACTGGGGAGAACCACAACAACACACATTTGAGATATTAAAAGAGAAACTTACTACCGCGCCTATTCTGCATGTTTTCCTTCATGGGACCAACCATTTCATGTACATGTGGACGCCTCTAGTACGACCATTGGCGCGGTGTTGGCTCAGCCTAGAGAAGGTATTATAGATCATCCTATCTATTTTTCTAGTAGAAATATGACTCCTTCTGAATAGAATTACACAACTACAGAAGTGCGAAGATTTGTCAATGATCTATGTGCTCTACACAAGTTTAGACAGTACTTGCTAGCCACACCATTTGTATTTTATACAAATCACATGTCCTTGAAGTATTCGGTAAAAAATCCCATTTTACAGGGACACATATGCATATGGGTACTATTATTTCAAGAATTTGATTTCATAGTTGTGTTAAAACTAAAGGGAAGTAACTGTGGACCAGACCGTGTATAAAGAATATAGTCAGGAGAAGAAGCACAGACAATTGAGGATACCATGTCAGATGAAAATTTATATAGCTTCTAACACCTGCCATCAGAATTAGAGGACATTTATATCTTTCTACGGATTGGTGTGGCACTAGAAGGAATGAAGGCCTTAGAAAATAAACAACTTGTTATACGCGCAACACCTTTTATGTTGATCAGCGGTGACCTATACAAGTTAAGCACAGATGAAATATTGTGTCATTGCATATTGGAGCATGAGCACACGGATATTATGGAGGAGGTTCATGGTGGTATTGTAGATGGCCACTATGCAGGTGATGCTACTATGCACAAGATCCTACTCCCTGGATTATGGTGGGAGACCATGTATAAATATTGTAAGGCGTATTGTAAGGCGTGTGATCATTATCAACATCTAGGAAAATTAGGGAAAAGAGATGAGATGCCTTTAAGACCTATTTATAGTTTAGGGCCATTTGAGAAATGGGATATCAACTTTGTAGGACCTATTTCACCTGTCATGTAGAGGACTGGATCACGCTACATCATTACTTGCACAGATTATCTCACAACGTGGGAAAAAGCAGAACCTACAAAGGATTATATCACAACTACAACAGCTAGGTTTATATGGGAAAATGTTATTACAAGGTATGGATGTCCTCTAAGTCAAACAAGTGACAGGGGAACACTTTTTTTGAATGATATAATCAAGATATTATTATATGAGTTTATGGTTACACACCATAAAACTACAGCTTACCATCCTCAGGGAAATGAAACTGCTGAGGATTTTAATAAGAATTTTGAGCCAAACCTTGACAAAAATATGTGATGTTTGATGAAAGGATTGGGGTGATAAACTATCTACATTACTTCTAGCATTTCAGATAACATATAAAAGGTTGAACAAAGATACACCATTTCAGTTAGTGTTTGGTGTAGAAGCAGTTCTTCTTATGGAATTCATGTTACCTTCTTTACGTATTGCGCATGCTGGAGGTCTAGCTGATGAGAAATATTTATAAGAATGGATTGAAAATATAATCAAGATGGATGAGCGATGATCCATAACATGTTGGATTCAGAAGCAAGAAAATTCCAAACAGAAAGCATGGCATGATAGAAACATAAGGGATAAGAAGTTTGAGATTGGACAAATGGTGCTTCTCTATGACTCTTAAGTTATTGCGCCATCTAGAAAAACTTAAGGTACATTGGTTGGGGCCCGTATGATATGACTTACATCCTTGAAACAAGTGCTTTCCAGTTAGAAGAACTTTATGGAACACGGTTACCCAATTACTTTAATGGAAGTAGGCTGAAGCCCTATTATAAATAAATCTTCTTGATGTTTGTAAGAAGGAAGTGTTACCATTTAGATTAGGTTTTTAATTATATAGTTCCTTAATGTATTTCCTTCTTTGTCGCTATGATTTTTCAATTTAGTTATTGTTTTTGTGTAATAATTGTGTTTGCACACGTGAATCTAATTACTATTTGAAGAATTTTTATGTGTAGAGGACTACACATACTTGTAGTGTGGGGTGGTTGTTGATATCCAAGTACAAGACCATTGGTATTGAATGATGAAAGGAATAAGCTGCTATGGGTGCTATTCAAGCCAAAAAATTGCTTCTAAAAAATAACCAAAGTTGGATATTAATGAAGGGACAATATAACACAAGGTAAGTGGATGCCATAACAACTACTAGTGGAAGGTATAGTGACAAGGCACTCGGGCACAAGGAAGTGTGATGAAGATAAATCTGTGACCAGAGGGTAGGAAGTCATGCTAGAAGGTTATAGATGGGGCGCGAAGATGTACCGTGTGAAATGAATGAAATTTGTCAATAAATGAGAGGACATTAGGTAGGTGAAGGAGCAATAAATGCATCAAAAATTTTAAAATCTATATAAGGATGGGATGCGAGTTCATTCTTACCATTTCGATCAAGAGAATTCTAAAAAAGATAAGTGCGAAGAGCTGAGAAATTGTGTTGGAGGTGCGAAGAGTGTGAAACTAGACGTGGAAAGGAGGTTTGTGTGAAGGATAATCTTGTGTTCCCACAAGACAAGGGTTTGAGCAAAGAAGACGCATTACAAATGATCTAAAGCATGTGATCTACAATAGGGCACGAAGATTTGAGCTAGGGGTTGAGTTGCATGATTGCAAAAGTCAAAAGATGAGTATTTTCTTAGGATTGTTGGGTAGAAATGGCACAAAAGAAGGCACCTGTAGCGGGAGTTAAGGGAAAGAAGAAGATGGTCATGGAGGAAGAAGAAATGACCCATGAGAGAAATTTTTTAGAGATGCAATATCTAGAGGGGGTTATAGTATGCCAGGAATGGGATTCCCACATTCAGAGAAGTAAGATAAGTGATTACATCCATCGTACGATAGAAAACAAGGAGTTAGATGAATTATTGAATACAAAGAAAAAATAAGCACACAGAGAGGGACATGTCAGTCTATGATGATGCTGGGGAGAAATTATTGAAAATGATTGGAGTATATCAGTTATATGATCTCCCCTACTTTGGAAAATATGAGCTCTTATACCAATGGCTCATGAGCAGAGTGCATAAAGACTTCTTCTAGTTTGCAAGACACAGAGTAAGGATTTCAGCCACGTTGATCTCCACAGTGACAGGGTTGAAGGCTACAGGAGAAGACCTCAATGGGGGTTTAACAGATAAAACTGCAATTCTAGAGACTAGGAGGGAGATGGGTTACACCAAGGGTCTGCACGGCATGGACATAGACAAGCTGAAAAAGTACCCAGTTGTGTAGGCATTCACGCACCTTGTGAAAAAATTGAATGACCAAGAGAGGTGGCCACAAGTGAATAACATGTGGTTGCACATTGCTAGAAGGATGTCTGAAGGAGTGGTCTACAACATTTCGGGTTACATTGTAGAAACTATCATCAAAGAAGCACGTTTAGGAGGAATTACCAGTTTTCATATTTTTCTATTGTCTCTGGTATTCATGGAGATCGGGGTGCCCGACGGACCAAAGGAGAAGATATAGGAGTATCCCATGGAGAACAAGTCACCTATAAAATGATTTAGCAAGTAATTATGTGAAGGATAGATGACCAAACCAGTCAAGCAGAGGGCTGAGAAGTGTTACCATAGGCTTTACATGGATTTTGAAGAGGAATGGTGCATCCCCAAAGAATTACCTTCAGTGGTGGGTAAGGAAGTACAATTTATAGTTTACCAACATTTTTACATTGCACGATGTGTAATGAAGGATGGGGCTTGGAGCCCATGGTAAAAACTATTGTTTTCCTTCACAGTGAGCTATTTTCAGGCATCAGTTCACAGGTTTTCATATGCGCACCGCCTAACATTAAATGTAGACAAGGTAGACTGTGACTACCACACACTAAGGAAGAAGTATGTGTATCCAGGACGTAATGCATATATTGAAAGGATCATTTCATATGTGTTGAGCATAAAGCCATAAAGTTTGGCTATTGGAGACAATGGAGTAGCACTTATGTACCTCCAACTGAAGCCCAAGATGGAAAACAAAAAGTATGTGGAAGATGATTTTGCGCTCCCAGGGCTACTGAAGGGTAAGAATACCATGGAGGACATTCAAGTACCTAAACCCACAATGAAAATCAAATTAGAGGATGAGGAGGATGAGTGCAAGGATAGTCATGGTTTGGAGCACAGGCAGAGGAAGCCATAAGATAAAAGAGAATGAGAGTGCATGACTATGGAAAATAACGGGTAGGAAAATGAAGAGGAATTGGATGTGGACCAAGGAGAGTGCCGATTCAAGAGAGTGTTCAGGATAACAAGGATCCAAGGTTCTACTCCTTGAACATTGCGCAGATCACCTCGACTATCTCCATAGAAGGAGACAACTGAGAAAAGAAGAAGGACATTGAAGTTGGGTGAAGAGGTGGATGAATTCGAGGAAAGCATGCCAGGGTATCCTACACCACCTGAATATGAGGAGGAAATATAAAGCATGGAGGATCCACAAGATGAATCAAAGGATGAAGGAAGGAAGGATGGAGAGGAAGGAGAAAAGGAGACAAAAAAAGCCATGCGTGAGACTACTCAGGGTATGTCAGAACAAACTCCAAATCTTAAAGCTCCAGTTCCCAAGGGACCTAGAACAAAGAGAATGAGTAGAGAACATAGTGCACCACTCATGGGCTACACTGAGGACACAAGTAAAATTGTTCGTGCCCATTTCCAGAGCAATGTGACACAAAAGGAGTTATATGGCTGGGACTTGATAGATGAAGATATGGAAACCATATGCACAAGGAAGCAATTATTGTGGTCGATGCACATGCATATGGATGAACCATACTTTGATGTGTGTGATGAGTCGTGCGTTTTTAGGAAGCTGAAAAAGACTCCCCAAGCTAGACACATAACAGTAAAGCCTACAATTATGTCTAGTGAGCAAGTATGTAATGCATTGGTAAAGGTATCCACAGAGGTGGATCACAAGGACATGGATAAGGATGCAACCATCAGGGCATTGTGAGGGGAAATTAAACCAAAGAATGCAGAAATAATGCACCTGATCTAAGAAAGGGACTTGGAACAGAAGTATAATCATGCCTTTATCAACATGGAAGAGACTATTGGGGACCATGTACTGAAAGCACGCCCACATCGGGATTCAAAGGTACTAAAGCAATTTCCTTCAGTAATGCACTATGTCAAGACTTTGGAGGATTTGGCACTTGAAGATGAAACCATGTGAATGCCAACACCAAATAATCCTGAGCAAGATGTAGAAAGGGAAAGGGATGTAGTGAAGAGAAATATTTCATCTTACGAAGGATTGTTGCAAGTGTTATGGGAAGAAATAAAGAAGGAATTCCAAGCCTTGAACATCTGAATAACTCCAGAGGTGCTCATCAAAATAAAAACCCTAGAGGAGGACAATGAGGTCTAGAAAGTGATGAAGGAAGACACATTGGGCCGCATAGAAATATTAGCACTGGTTAAACAGAAGTGCGAGGCCCTTGCAATAGCACAAGATCCACATAAGGATCAACTAGAGGATCTTGGGAAATTCATCATGCAAAAGATGGATTTGCTAGAGGGAAGGATGAATGAAATGTCCAACATTGTGTTGGTCTTGCAGAATGAGAAACGAGAGATTGCGCAAGATGAACTAGATTCCATTGTTGTGGAAATTATAGAAAAATTAGAGGAAGCACTCATTGAGTGGAAGACCTTGGAGGCTGAAATAAAGGAGGAATATCCTGAATTAAATTTTCAAGTTAAAGAGGATGGAGATACATAGTAACATCATTCTTTTATTCCTATTGATTAATTCTTATTCTTTCCATTCAAATTCTTTAATTCATTTTTGAGACAACCATTTCCAGAGTGGCAATACAATTAGTGTGGGGTAATTTTGAGTAGAGAGTACTTAACAAAAGGCACACAAGAGGTCCAGATGGGAAAATAGGGCATGTTCAAAGGTGCAAATGGATAAGGGAAACACGTTCACAGAGAATAAGTTCATATTTTATGACTTAGCCATTTTTGTACATGAGTATCTATTTGTAGAGATGGTGTGCAGAGCACATAAACAAGGTAGAGACTTGCGCACTACACATTTTCTATTTTTTGAGGATTGGATACAAATCAATTTGCATGGATGTAGGCTAAGCATAGGTTTATCATTTTCAGTTAACTAAAGGAAGTCTATTATTAGCACACTTGCATGTGGGACTATGATTGTAAACAACACGTAGCTAATAATAGCATGTGACCTATTTTAGGATTGGATAAGTAGTGAAGGGAAATTCCCCACCCTTATAAATATGTATGGAACTGTGTAGTAGAGAGATATAGAGAGAAAGATTATAGACATACATGTGAGACCTAGGGTATAGTGAGATTATGCTGCTAGATCTATCATGCACATGAGCGCCTACTACTATTACTGTAAGAAGATTCTGTTAAATTTTCATATTTAATATAATGGAGGATATTGGTTGAATCTAAGTGTTAGTTCTGTGTTTATTTGGATCTAGTTTGTTCTTGATTTCATCATGGTTAATACTTAGTTCTATTCTCCCTTAGATATAGATCTGGAATGCTCTATAGAATGATGTATTAATAATGGAACTACATGTATTAAGTCTTCACCATGCTAACATCATGCAAAAGAAACCCTAAAGAGGAACTTGGTACCTTTTTTCACTTTGGGTGAATGCTCAGTCTAGGCTAAGTGATGTGCCAGCGTGCCTGGGTTCTTACTGGGGAATTCTAGGTTGCATTAGAAACACATATAAACGGAATGCATTAAAGGAAATATAATCTAAATGGAAATACTTCCTTATTACAAACACCAAGAATAATTATTTATAGTAGAGCTTTAGCCTACTCTCATTGAAGAAATCAGGAAACATATTTCCATCCAGCACCTGCAACTGACAGATGCCTGATTCAAGTATCTTTTTTATAGCATAGGGTCCCAACCAATGAAATTCTAATACACTACGGTGGTTTGTGAACTTTAAATCATACAAAAGTACTATCTTGCCCACTTCAAATTATTTCTTTCTAATATGCCTATCATGTCATGCCTTCTATCTTGCTTTCATTGTCTTCTAGATCCACTGAGCAACTGCACATCATTCATATAACTTCATCAGTTTATCAATGTGTTCCTCAAGTTAGTTTTTATCATCGAGGACTCCTGCGCATGTAATATGTAGAGAGGCTAACATAAAATCCACAAGAATAATAACCTCCTTAACAAACACTAGCTGAAATGGTGTGCCTTTGTTTAATATTTTGTAAGTATTCTTATATGCCCAAATTATAGTAGAGACTTTTTAGTCCCAATTATTTCTTTTAGCATGAAAAAAAAATTTCAATGTATGCCCAAAATTTTTGTTCAAATCCTCAACAATTCTATTGGCATGTGGGTGATAAGGGGTTATTTTATGGTGTGTCACCATAAATTCTGCCAATAATATCTTGATAGTCTCATTAAGAAAATGAGCACCCATATCACTGGTTAAACTCAATGCACATCCATACCTGCTAATAATGTTATCCCATAGAAACCTTACTATTGTAGCTATTGTGCAATCCTTTGTAGTCACTTCTTCTACACACCTTGTTAGATAATATATAAATGTAATAATATAGCACGATCCAATCCTTCACATGGGTGTGGAAATAGGACCTGTAAAGTTCATTTCCCACTTCTCAAAAGGTTGTGCACTTACAATATGCCGAAAAGGCATCTCATCCCTATGCCTAGTCTACCCAAGGCACTAAAAATGGTCACAAGCCTTGCAATATGCTATATAATCCTTGTATACTATTTACCACCAGAGGTAAACCAACATAATCTTGCGCGTGGGTAGCATTTCCTACATGATGACCACCTATAATCCCACCATGAGCTTCCTCTATAAGAGCATTATGCTCATGCTCAAGTACACATCGACACAAAATATCATCACTTCCTATCTTGTATAAATCTCCCAGTCATTAACATGTAAAGTAAAAAATGTATGGAAATTTATTTCTTCTCTAAAGCCTTCATCCCTTCAGTTACCACACCAATATGCTAAAATCTAGTAATATATTCTAAATCAGAGGGCACGTAGTTCAATCTAAATAACTGTGCATTAGGAATTGTGTCCTGGATGTTCTACGCCTCCTCACCTAAGTTAATCCTAGATAAATGATCTGGTCCTGAGTTAATCTTATTTGGGATTTACCACCACTATGAAATTAAATTCTTGAAACAAGAGTATCCACTTGCATATGTGACCCTACAAGATAGGATGATTAACTAGATACTTCAATGTCATGTGATCTATATAAAAGATGAGTGGAGTTTCCAATAGGTATTTCCTAAACTTATGCAACTTGTAAATCAAGGATAATTCTTCGTGCTCTGTAGTTATATAATTCTACTCAGCTGGGGTCAATTTCCTTCTTGTGAAACAAATAGGATGATAAAAAATATCTTCTCTGGGATGGGCTAATACTACACCAATGACCATTCTAGAGGGGTCCACATACACGTGAAATGGTTTGGTCCATGAAGGAAATCGCAGAATAGACGCAGATGCAAGCCTTTCCTTCGATGTCTTAAATGCTCACTCTTGCACCTCATCCCAATGGAACTTGCCTTTAATTTTCAAAAAATCTTCTAGGGGTGTGGTAATCATAGCATATCCCTTGATGAAATTTATGTAATAACTTGTGTGTCCCAAAAATGTGTGCACCTCACTCTGGTTGGAAGGTTATTCTAATCCCAAGATAACATCGACCTTAGCAAGATCTACCAACAATCCTTCTTTGCATATAATGTGTCCCAACATAGTTCCAAAGGGTGTAGCCAAAACACACTTCTTAATGTTTAGGGAGATGCTTAGATAACATCACCTCTCAAACATAAGCCTCAAATTATTATAATGATTTTTTACTAGCCCATATACAGTCTAATCATCCAAGTATACCTGAAAAAAATATGTATAAAGTCCTGAAATGCTTATACAATAATGTGCGAAAAGACTACAAACATGTTTTTCAATCCAAAAGACATAACTATGTATCCAAAACTTTCCCACTCAATGGTAAAAGTTTTCTTTTCTTGATCTTATTTAGCAATCTACGCCTGATGATAACTAGAGAATACATTAGTGAAAGAGTATAGCTCACACCCTACAACACCCTCTAAGATTACCTCTGTACAAGGTGTGGGAAAAGGATCTATCACACAAGTAACATTCAACTCTCTATAGTCCACAGAGATCCTTCTCCTACAATCTCTATTTATGATTATCACTATAGGGCTAATCCACTCTAATTCATCAATGGGCTCAATGATTCTATATTTCAACATCTTATCAATCTCTTCCTTCACCTTGACATGTGTAGATTAAGATTCATCCTGTAATGTCTCTTCCTAATAAAGAACATGCCTTCCTTTAATTTGATTCTCATCTCACCCAAATAGTGATTTAATCCTTTCAAATCATGATAGCCTCTATGAACTCGAAGTATTGCAGTAGCTCAATAATCTTTGTAACCTCTCATTCAAACCAATAATCAAACATAAAAGCCTCCTTAGGTTATGGATCTATCCCAATGTTGACCTTATTCATTTTCACTGGATCATGATACGAGCATGTCTTCTCATTTTCACTGTCTAAGACCTTGTGCTTACCTATAGTGTGATAAAAATCCAAATTCTCAACTTCCCCATCATTAATCATGTAAACCAGTTTACCTTTCTCTTTCTCTAACCAAGCACACCCAAGTTGTTCTTCATCTATCTCTTCTTCATCAAAATGCACCTCCAAATCTGACACACCTAATAGTTCTTGAATAAGCTCCTCCACCTTTACGCTATCCCCCATCGTAAGTTGTTTCATAATCTGTAATGCTCCATTCACTTGAGGTGTAGTAGATAAATATTCAAAGGTCTGAATCATACCTACAGTCAATTATTTCCAGTTCCTTGTTTCTTTATTCAACTCCTCATAGACATATCAGGTGTGCACACAACCACAAAGTGTAGAATAGAAGTTATGCGCCCACAGTGAGGATGGTAAGGCCTATTGTCCTCCCATCCAGATTCTCTCACAATCTTGAACATGATGCTAGGAAAGGGGTATTCCCATGAAATTCACATGTTTTGGTAGGCGCATTTCTCCTAAGAAACCTAGTAGAGAAGGTGATTCTCAATTCTCTTCACTCTAAAATACTATCTATGTGTGTAATCCACCAACACACTATTTTCCCGTGTAAGGTATATACCAACATATTTCTTCTTTCTATCTAATATTTCCACTATGCCTCCATAGCATTTAGAAATACATCAGGGTCACCCTCACTAGTGTACCTTAGTACTTGGTTGTTTCCTAACTACCTAATAGAGTGTATCCTGTTTATGCGAGAAACTGTACTCTTCATCTCACACCCAACTATTTCATAAGTCCCATGTGCCCAGTTGTTATAAAAACTACTGGTTGTATCACTCATAGACTGAGCACCATCCCATTAAATAACACCTTCCTTATATGGCTCAAGAAATTTATGGTCTCTAACTTTGTATGCATATATCCTGTTCAAATCTTCCTCACTCAAGGGTTATACATATGGTGTAGCCTTTGCACCTGTCAAAGCAATAATCATGTACTCCTCCTTGTTCTAAAAACTGATGCATCCCTTGTAAAAACACATATCAACATTATTATCATAGCGCCAAGGGTGCCCAAGTAGCATTGGGAAACTATCAGCCTTAGCAAGCTCTAATACTTCAAAGTCCCTAGAGAACTTGGCTCCCTAAATAGTAATAGTAACATCCTGAAATACTCTAATAGGGTTAGTTCTAGTTTTGTTTGCCATGTACAACACATTCATGGAATCCTGCAATGGTGGTAACCCCGTTTGATTCCAAGAACCAAGTTGAGTACATTGACCTTTGCACCTTTATCAATCAATATATTACTCAAGAACCACCCATCAAAAATTGTATTCAACATAATTTCCTTGTTATATTGATGACTGTGAGGAGGTAGATTTGTATGCAATATCTATCTCTCACTCTCAAGTCCAGCACATGGCACCTTTTCTCTCAACCATTCTCCTAACAATGGAATAATGTTATCCTTTCGTAGTATCCTACATACCTCCTTTAATTCATCCACATCCTTCTATGAGATTTCAACCTTCTTTTCTCACTCCATCACACACACTTGCTCTTTTAAGCCTTGAATTTCACCTTGCAAGTCCCTCATGACCTCCATAGTTTCCTAATAGACTTCCTTCTGAAAGGCTGGATCTGGATACTTTGCATGTATCAACTCCTTCTTTGTAATAATAGGCTTTTGATTTGGTACCTCATGAGCATCCGTAGCCTCAGCACATGTAGTCAATAACATAGGTATCATCTCTAGATTAGACACTAATCTTGGCATCCACTGATCTTATACAATGTATTATACCTTAATCATTCCTACACCCTTATCATTCTTCCTATAGTTCTTACTTATGTGCTCATATAAATCTAACCATTCCTTCAACTTATGTTTCTTTCCACATCATGATAAAATTATGTTCTGAGGGCACTCTCACCTATAATGTTTAAGTGATCCATAAGTAAAATAGGTTCCACATGCTAAATCACTTTCTACCACCATGACATCATCCTCTGTATCCCCCATGGTAACATCTACCTCTACCACTTCCATCAGAGCACCCTTCAATATGATTATGATTATGATGTTCACATTGTTCCTTAGAATTGTTTGCAACATTGTTCTGACATACAAAAGTCTCAATATCCTCATTAATCTGATCAATCAATCTACAATTATCTGTATCATGAGTGTGAGACTTGTAAATATTATAGTAATCAGACACGTACTTCCTGATCGCATGCTACAATAAGGGGAACCTAGTCGAATCATGATCTAGGTAACAGATCTCACAATCTAGCAATATGGCACGCACTAATTTACAAGGGTAGTTATCCTTTGTATGTTCTTCAACCATGGAATCAGTATACCATAATCCACTGTGCATCTCATGAGCCGAATTGGCTGATAATTTCTTCAATTGCTTTGCCATAGATGTTATGTGTGCCTCTAAGAATGGACTAACTCCAGTGTCTACATTTCCAACTACCTCAGCACACAAATTTTTTTCCAAATCCTCGTGCAGATATATAAAGGTATTTTGAGAGAGTTCCCTTCTAAAAGGTGTGATCAAACCACCAATAAACAACTGATCATGCTGGCTAGGGTGAATATGATAAGTTAAGTTTGATATCAAAGTCTTAAAATGTGCATCATACTCATTGACACTCTTAGTCATCCCTTTCTTGATTTCATGCAGTGCATTGATGTTCTTGTGTTCAAACTCAGGTATTTGGAACTCATCTAAGAAGGAATCATGCAGTGCATTGTAATCCATAATGGTCTGATTCAGATCAAAATTTTAATACCAACTATCTGAGTGCTCTTGTAAAGAAGTTGCAAACTAAATTTCCTTATGCTCAAGAGCTATAATTCCGTTAGTGCACCGTATAATATCACACATGTGTACATCCTCCACGGAATCCCCAATGCCTTTTTTATCTGGAAGATGAAGTTATATCTCCTAAGAAACTTATTAGGGTTAGTAGGGACCATGCCCACTAGATCTAGAACATGTATTACCTCAAGTATTCCCTCCACCTCCAGAACCACTAGATCCACTAGATCATGAACCTCTTGATCCTCCTTATCCTCCTCCTGTAGTGGGCACCAAACCAAAGGATGTTTTTCCTTTTGTTCTAATTGTTGTACTAAATTAAACTCCCGCAGTCTGTTAAGTCATGTCATTTCCATTTGTATTACCAAAGTTCTTTGCGACCACATTCTACCTTGATGACACATGAGAAAATATGACACTAATAGGACCACCAAATAAAGAATATGTCTGCGCAACCATAATCATATTTATATGTTATGTACTCAAAGGAAAGTTATATTTTCATATCACTAATCTATCACCACCACTAACCTAATTCTCAAGAACTATTTCAAGAACTAGAACAACAAACACAAGGGAAATGTCGCAAGGTGGGATTAGTTGCGCACCTATAGTCCTTAATCTTTCATCTTATTACGTACTCTCATATGAAGTTGAAGGGGATTCTCTTCCATTGTTACCTAAATGGGGGAGTTCTTGATGCTAAAATTCCACATCCTCTGCATGAACCTCAAATCCTTCATGCATCTTCTATCTCCACAATTCCATATAATTATCAACACCATGATTCCTCACTAATTCCCTCTCCCACACTTCATTATACTTAAGCCATCTTTCTTCTCTTTCTTATTCTACCATAAGGTCCACCATCTTTCACCACCTACTCCTGCCCCCATGCACGGTGGGGTTTAACTAGCCATAAGGAGTTCTTCCAAGGTTAATAACACCATCAATATTTTAATAGTTAGAGGAATAACGTGAATGTAAGATCCTCTGGGCTCACACAAGAACTCGAACTCAGCAATCTCTAGACAAGTATAAGTAGAAACAATTTACTCCAAAGTATAACTATCCACAATACCAGCCCACCAATAATCTACAACATGCATCCAAGGTTCTTCAGCATCATGCAACCTCTAGTAATCATTATGTGTCCAAACCCTTAGTCAATAATACTAGTTTCTCCTTGATGCATAGGAAGACATCCACCTATACAACTCTATTAGAAAGCAACAAAATAATGCCTCATAGAGCTTATGATAAATATGTTCTTTGACCCATGCGCGTGCATTAGAATCAGGTCTAGTGCTATATTTGAGAGGAAAATGATCTTATCTGTCATCCACCCAACTCTTAATACTTCTAAAAGTCAACTGGTATGTCTTCATCATGCAATAACCTTGCAACATCTTGAAAAGAGCTCCCAAAAATAGAACCAAAATGTAGTCTTTATTTTACCAACCACAACCCTAGGTGCACTGGCACATCATCCAGATGAATTTGAATGCTCATATAAAGTGTGCAAGGGTACCAGGTCCCTCTTTTATACCACCTTTTTCAAGGTGTTAGCATGCAAGAACATACATTCTCGATCCATAACAACTAATCAAGTGTAAGAAATTATAAATACTAAATCAAAACCATGGTGCATAATGAATTTAACAAGAATCAAGATCAGATTTACCATACAATAACCATTAATAGAGACATCAAAAATCAATATTGACCCAAAAAGATTCATCATATTAATCCATCAAAAGCCAGTACCTGAACACATACATATAACATTGTCATAAGTCATGTGTGCTTATAAACCAACATCATAACTCTAATACATAACATCTCTCTCTTAAACATATTCACTCTCAAAGTAGGTTGTATGCTCAAAATAGACATGCACCACTTACAAATGTAATCAAGAAGCATACAAGCTTTTCCTAGTAATATATTACCTTTAATTAAATCTAGATCTAATCCTATTATTATTTTAACTCCACATGACACTTTATATTCTTTCTACATGTGAACCTTCTCAAAATGCACTTTGTTTTGACTCTAAGTCTCCATGCTTTATTCCAATCTCAAACCATTACTTGTCCGCCACTCTAACTATTCATCTTCCACTATCATCCCTTGGCTCAAAATATGGCTAGCTTGGCCACAAATCTCTGTGAGTTGTCTATTCTACTTCTGCATGTCCAAAACTCTCGTGTCGCTTATACTTAGCATATTTATAGGTTACAACATAGATGTTACTCATAGATAGTCTCGAACGGATTACCCTAATTAGTATAGGGTGGGTGAATCAGTGAAGCCACTTAATTCTTAAATGCAGAAGACCATCATAATAAGTTTTGTTAAAAAAACTTAAAAATAATATGGGGCGTACAACAGTGGTATATATCCCACTTGACATTATCACCCAACACTTCCCCTTAATGTTAAGTGGGGAAAACATACAAAAAACATGTTGACATTTGTTCCTTATGCTAAGATGGTTGGCATCTAAAAACACATGTGTTCCATCGGTTTTTCAATTGTGTGGTACACTACCGGTTGGTTTATAGTTTTTTTGGTACACTAAAGTAGAGTTTTTTGGGTTTTTCAAATCCACAGTATACTATCGTAGTGTCCCATGGGCTTAAACAAGCCATGCGTAATTTTTCCACGGGTTTGTAGTTCTACGATGCACTAAAGTAGATTCTCACGGGTTTTTAATTCTGTGGTACAATAGTCTAGTGTCCCATAGACTTGTGCAAGCCAAAAATAACTAAAACGTATTGTGAATTTTATCGATATATTGAGACACATGTTTTGTTGTGGTTCAAAACATTGTTCCAAGGATCCTATAAAAGTCACAATACAAATGACCATATACAAAATAAATTATAACTTGGAGAATTTATTTACATATGAATACTTATATAATTTTATGGAGTTTTTATAAAATAAGGCATTCTCATAACTAATACTTCACTCGGATTTACAAGTAACTTCACACAATGTGACACATTTTCTTATTACAATATTGATGAAGTATTGGAAGTTTTCAACAGGTCATCAAGAGGTGGAATTGTCATGCATACTCCCCCTCAAGGGAAAATCGTATAGGCCCAACAAGGCATGAAATTTATAGAACACAACAACTTTGTGAAGATATATGCAACTTGATCTTCATTTGAACAAAAATTAAGATCAAAATCACCATGCAAGACTTTTTATTGAATAAAGTGCATATGAAATTTGATATGCTTGGTCCTTTGATGTTAAACTAGATTCTTTACAAGAGCAATGCAACTCTGGTTGTAACATAGAAGAGTAGTGCATCCTTCAACACCCACATGTAGTTCATCCAACAGTATTTTCATCCACATAGCTTCCTTTGAAATTTCCATAACACTTATATACTTTGTTTTAGTAGAAGAAATAGACGTTGTTGGTTGCTTCTTGATAATCCAAGTGATGGAACCTACACCAAACTTGAAAAGATATCCAAAATTATACTTTCTATTTTCATCATCACCAATATGATCAGAATCACAATAGCCAAATAATTGTGTATCATTACAAGAAGAATACAATATACCATAATTGGAAGTTCCTTTAATATATTTCAAAATTTATTTTTCCATTTTCCAATGATCCTCATGGTGATCCTACATAAATCTTGAAACAACTTCTAATGCATAAGAAATATTAGGTCTACTAATATTCAAATAGATTTGACTACCAACTAGCTATCTATACAGAGTAGGATTAAATTTAGCACAAGCTGGTTTATGATCTAACTTAACACCAAATTCAATAGGAATGACAACAAGTTTATAGTTAATCATGTTAAATACTCTAAGAAAATTCATAAAAATATGAGATTGAGATGCAATGATAGACTTATGATTTTGAAAGATAACCATGCTAAGAAAATGATTCAACAAACCTAAATCAGACATTTCAAAACGTTGTGTTAATATTTATTTAATTATAAAAATTAAATTTCTATCACTGATATTAATCAAAATATCATCAACATACAAACAAATAATGACAATAGGATTGTTTTTAAATTTGAAAAACAAATCATTATCAAAACAACACTTAGAAAAACCAAGCTTCTGAAAGAAACTGTTCATTTTATCATACCAAGCTCTAGGAGCATGTCTAAGACCATACAAGGAATTCTTGAGCTAACAGACATATAGCTCCTTACCAGGTTCTTCAAATCCTTTAGGCTGACACATGTAGAGTTCTTCTTTTATATCACCATTAATAAATCCATTTTTAACATCCATTTTGTGAATCTCCCAACCATATTGGGTAGCCAACGCAAGAATAATTCTCACAATGGTAATCTTAGCTACATGGGAAAATGTCTGAACATAGTCAAGACCTAGTTTCTGAGTGAAACCATGAGCTAATAACATTTCTTTTATGTTGGGACCCTAATGTAGCTACCAAATCTTAAAGGTGCATAGGCGCGCACGGCCGGAGGAAGTGCGCAAGTTAAGGCGCGCAACGCAGGATTCAAAAAGGGTTCTTGGAGAACCAAGGACATGTGCACCCACAAAGTGCAATTCATGACTTAGCCATTTTCATCCTTTTGGACAGAACACATGAAGAACGTGTTCCATTTGGATAAGGTTCCAGCCGAGCAACAGGGTGTCCTGGAAGGAATATACCTTGTGATAAGAAGATCCAAAAAGCTAATCATGACATGGAGAGGCATGCGCTTGAGGTGATCCACACCTTGACACTTGGGGCCAGATCTAAGGTTGTAGAGGAGTTTGTTAGAGCTCAGACGCCTATTTATATGTGCACCGTTAGTAAAGAAAAAGGGGGACACAAGTGAGGAAGCGGAGCTCTGCAGAAATATTGCTAGAACTATGGGATAAAAGGGGTAGATGATTATAGGAAGGATGTAATGAGGGAATGGGGAATGTAAATTTTGTTTTGTGAGCATACATGTATGGATCCAGATATGGCGCATGACTGTGGTCTGGCACTCTATTCAATGTTTTGTAGCAATGCTATGAATGAATATGATGAGGTTACCATGAAAACTATATTAAGATCTTCTCTCTGTATTATCTACATACTTCTTTTATGCTTTTGTTCTTATATAATCATGAACCTTATTTGAATGTTAATTCTATTTGTGGATTTACAACTTCCTAGTTCTGTTAATTCCATTAAGTGCCTTTACTTCTGATATGAATGAAAGGGTATAGAATTCATTCTGAGCTCTATAGATTTTTCATGTCTTTTAAATCACTAAGTCAAGATTATGAATTATGCCTTCCACTAAACTCACATAAAAGAGAGACTCGGATCCCTCTCGCGTGCCTCGGGTGAGCACCCAGCGCCTGCTGGGTGATAGGTCAGCGCGCATGAGGTTCCCTTGTTCTTAGTGGCTACAAAACTAACTACATCTTGGTTCCATTTCCGGGACCCTCTTTTTGAAGTTGTAGTGGAACATGGCATACATCATGGTCTACGAAAAAAGTGATGACGGAGCGCTTAACGCTTGAAGGTGTTGAAAATTGGTTTAAAATCACGGAGGACGAGTTTCCTCAGAGATTCAGTACTGAACCTGAGTTTGATATGCGAAGATGGGTGGAAGACACTCTTTATCATGAGTTGTACAAAACCTTATTCTGTTGTTTCCCAGTAGAGTTATTTGAGTGGCTCTTGGCATATGCATCTAGGTTGGTGTGGTATTATAAATCACACCCTTGGACCCAAGAAAAATACCAGAACTTGTAAGATGTTGATCTAACGTGGACTCGTGCTATAGATCATTGGTGGAAGGGAGTATTAGCTAGCTACACTTTGGAATACGTAATTTCCACGTATTCTTGTCCAGAAATTGCTGAGTTTGAATTTTTGCGGGAGCCCAGAGGATCATTTTTGTGGGTTATTCCCATGGAAATCAAAATCTTGATGGTAACCATGAGTCTAGAGGCATTCCCAATGGCCAGATAAACCGCTCTAAGTGCTTGGCAAGGAAGCTAGGTTGGGGAAATATGGTTGATATAATGACTGAAAAGGAAAGGGAGGAGAGACGGCTCAAGTATGGTGAAGTGTGTGAGAGGGAGATTATGAGATGACGCGAGGTTACATTTACGATGGATTTATGGAGGCATATGTTTTCAGGAGAAAAGGTTCACATGGAGGATGTGGAGCTTGGACAGTCTGTGATACCCCATCTTGGCAAGCACGAAAGAGAGAACCCCTCGAATTCTGATGAGAGTCCATTATGTGGAGAAAGAAGAGTCGTTGGTGTGCATATGACCTTACCTAGTGACCAAACCTTGGCACTTGGTTTTTTTGAACGAGGGAAAAGTATATTTGATCCATTTGATATCATTGGAAGCAACCAATCGGCACCCAGAAGATACAACTTCTCATTTGGGACTTTTATGGCTTCACACACTATTCCAATATTTGGAGGAATGTTTGGACAAGGCACATATACAACTAGTTTTGGGAGCACGTTAGGAAGTGGTGGAGGAAATACAACTAGGAGTGGCATTAGTTCACAAACTATAGGTGCACAATTTAGTGGGATGACGGGAGCATTCGGCATGACAAACAAAGGCCATGTACCTAACACAGGAGGATCTAGAGGTAGAAGTGGTGGATCTGGTGGCTCAGGAAGTGGGTCTGGTGGAGGAGGAAACATTGGAGGAAATCGAAGGACTGGGTTAGGAGGACAAGGGTCTTAGCTACCTCCTCAAGTCTTTTTTGAGATGTCTCTGCACTTACTAGATTATAGTGGGATAGAAGATGCCGCAGAGAATGTGTATAAGTTTGAGATTCTATGACATGTGAAGGGAATCACCACCCAGGATCGAAAGGCCATTCAATTTGCAACAACCTTGCAAGGATGTGTGCATAGTTGGTATAGAAAGTATGACCCTCATCAGACTGTTGTGGATTATATTGTGCTGAAAAATGCATTCTTGGCAGAATTCCACATACCTGAGTTTAAACAGAAGAGCATCATCTCTCTCAAGGAAATCCAACAAGGAATGGCAGAGAGCGTGTGGGAGTATGATGTATGCTTTAAAACTCTTTTGTCTAAATTGTCTTATGATATCCACCCTTCACAACATGCTCAGTGGTTTGTTGGAGGGTTGATCACACCCTTTTGGAGGGCTTTGTCTCATAAAACATTTACAGACCCGCTTGAGGCATTGGAAGATGCTTTGAGCACTGAGGCAGTTGGTAGTTTTGACACTGGTGTTAGCCCATTTCTAGAGGCTCAGATAGCTGCCATGGCTAAGAAACTGGAGAAATTATTTACAAACACAGTTCCAGAGACTTGCGGTGGGATGTGGTGCACAAATTTTGACGTAGAAGGGCACACAAAGGATAATGGAGGGATATGTACTCGGAAAGAGATAAGCACCTTGGCGGTGAACTATGAAATATATCAGGGGGACCATGATGCGAGTAGGTGCCCCTTGCTATAGCACGTGATGTACCTGTTACTACAAAATATGTACCTCAACCACACATGAAACCAAGGATTGTAGGCTGATTGACCAAATCCATGAGGCACTTGACCTTGGTGTGCGCCAGACTGGCATTGCCAGCAATTCCAAAGGATATGAACATCGGTATGAAGAGCGCGGAGATGGAGGTACATGTGGAAGGGGATTTCATGGAGGATTTCATGGCCATGGTAACCACGTGGGAAGAAGTGAGTTCCTGCGTGGAACATGCTTTAATTGTGGAGCCACAAACCATTATAAGCACGAATGTCTAGATCTTATACAATGCTCCTGGTGTGGAAAAAAAATAAGTACAAAGAGTGCCTGGAGTTATGTGAACATATGAGTCAACAATAACAGAAGGATAAGGGTGCTACCATTGTGAGTATTAAAAAGGATGACGTGCAATGACTCCCAGGAGTAATACGTGAATCATAACTAGAGGTTGTTATGGTAACAACAAGGGTGGAATCCATGCATGCAAAGGAAGCACCTAAGTAGAGACCTTTGGTTTCAAGGGAAGAAGTAGTACATGGGAAGTATCCAAACCCAGTTCACTAGAAAGAAGTCTACCAGGAAACCATGGATGTAATTCAAAGCTTACAAGGGGAGATCCAATGATTAAAAGAGAAAACTAGAAAAGATGATCAAATAAGACTAGTAGAAGCACAAAAGGATGACTTAGACGAGGTTAAGGAGGTGTGTAAACTGTTGAGGCAAGAGAATGTTATTCCCTTACTAGGAGCATGGTTGAGAGAAAATGTACCACGTGCCGAGGAAGAGCACAAAAAGCAAATCCTGCATGCAAACCTCCCACCTCACAGCCTTGATTATGACAAGGAGATCACCTTGAATGTAGAAGTGGATGGATGACTGCTTAGGAACATCCTCATTGACATAGGCACGGAGGTTAATGTTCTCACTCTGGATGCCTAGCATCAAATGGGAAGACCTTCATTACAACCATCTTCAAATGCGCTCTATATGGAAAATAAGACAAAGGTAATGCCCATAGGTGTCTTGAAGGATGTGGCCATTACCATCCAGGGGAATAAGCTCACTAGGGGTTTTGAAGTCTTGACACTTACTGAGGTAGATAATTTCCCAGCATTACTTGGGTGCCTATGGTGCTATAAGAATAATGTCAATCTCTAGCTTAACAAGGGGTACATAAGCTTTGAAAACAAGGAAGAGAGGGTAATTATACCACTTGCTGATGGGAAGTCCACACCCTATACTGAACCCCTTGGAGAGGAAGTCCTGGACAGAATATATGTGTGCTCTATAAGAGATCCAGAGACCATCCACCCTACAGAAGGAGTCATCCAGTTTGATGATGCTCAATTTCTCAGTGATACTACCAGTATAGCAAGTGATAATTAGGCGCATGGGACTTATGAATTGATTGGGTGACATCTGAAAGGATCGGTGAATAAGGTAACCATGGCGCGTATAGTTCGGTACCTGGGAGGAAAGGTAATAACCAAGTTTTCTAGGGATGCATACCCTGAGGTATTTTTAAGAGAAATGGAAGCTCAATGGAGGGAGGACGAGTAGTGAGGAATTTTGGGTTATGTTTGATAGGCACAACAGTGAGGTGGTGGGCCACACATAGTGAAAAATTGTTGGAATGGCATGAGGTTAGAATTACACTCACTGTCTGATTCTCGAGGAGTAATATACCCACTACTATCAAGGATTACAATGGAAATGAACCCACCTCTTCCCACATCCAGGCATGTGAGAGGGTCTGGGGAGAAGGCGCGGAAGCTTTACCACCCTCCCTTTGGGTGCACAAGCTGTATTTGACACTATAAGGTTGTGCGCGCGCTTAGTACATCCATTCTGAAACTTGCCGCCAGATGGGAAATTGGTAGGAATTAGCAGCTGACCTGGTTCACACATTCGAGTATCGAAGTACCAAGCAATCAGTTGATGAGTTGTTACAGGCTATCAAACACCTCACCCTGGGGGATTGCATCATGGTGGAAGATAGATTAGTAGACTTACTTGGTGGACCTAGCTTGGAAGCGTGGTTCGAAGAGGAGGAACTAGAAGACATACAATTCGAATGCACATGTGCTGAAAAGGAGAAAGGAAAGATGCTATACATTATTGATGGAGAGGAGATGGAGAGCCTAAATGTCAACCATTCAGTTGGGACACACAAGGTGGTTGACAGTGTAGATGCGTGTGCGTGCACATACCATGAACCACTCACAACCAATAAAGTTAACATCGGCTCGGAAAAGGAGCCTAAGGAAGCTATCATTAGGGACTACTGGTCAGAAAAGGATGTATCAAATATCATCGATCTCTTTCACGAATTTGAGGATTTATTCCCATGCAGATACCATGAGTTAAAAGGCATCCACCATTCATTAGGGGAAATGAGGATAAAGTTCAAAGATGGTGCGCACCTAGTCAGGAAGAGGCCTTAAAGGATGAATCCCAACATGTGCGTAAGGGTTAAAGAAGAGCTAGACAAAATGATAGCATCTGGTATCATTGAGGCTGTGGAGGAATCAGAATGGATAAGTCCAATGGTGATTAGCATAAAGAAGGATGGGCGGATTAGGCTATGTGTGGATTACAAGGAGTTGAACATTTTTTTCATCATAGATACTTTTCCCACCCCCTTCACTGAAGAGATTTTGGAAGGAGTTACTGGGCGCGAGGTTTATTCCTTCACGGATGGATTCTCAGGATATCACCAAGTAAGGATTGGTAAGGAATACCAAGAAAATACAACTTTCACCACTGAGTGGGGAAGCTTTGCATACACGGTCATGCGCTTTGGATTGATGAATGCACCCGCTGTATTTTCGCACATAGTGATACGAGCATTTCAGGACTTCATCCACAAGTTCCTTAAAGTATATTTGGATGATTGAACAGTGTATGGGTTAGTCAGGGACCATTGTGATAACTTGAGATTGATGTTTGAAATATTTTGGTAGTTGAGGATTTCTCTCAACATCAAGAAATGTGTCTTTGCAACTCCTTTTGGAACGTTGTTGGGGCATATCATATGCAAAGAAGGCTTATTGGTGGATCCCGTGAAAGTTGTAGTTATTGTGGGATTAGGGGAACCCACTAGCCAAAGCGTCATGCATGGATTTCTTGGAAACACTGGGTACTACATAAAGTTCATTAAGGGATATGACAAGATTGTTGTGCCTTTGGAAATATTGCTCAGACATAAGAGTGCCTTTCAGTGGGGAGAGGCACAACAGAGGGCATTTGACACTCTAAAAGAAAGGCTTATCACCGCACCTATTCTACAATTCCCATCATGGGATAAACCTTTCCATGTCCATGTGGATGCTTCTGGTACAGCAATGGGAGCCATTCTTGCTCAACCAGGAGAGGGGATTGTTGATCATCCCTTGTGTTTTGCAAGTAGAAATTTGACACTAGCAGAATAGAATTATACAACGACCAAGTGCGAGGCATTTTCAATGATCTACGTGCTCCAAAAATTTAGACAATATCTACTGGAGACTCCCTTCATATTCTACACTGACCATATGGCCTTGAAGTATCTAGTAAACAAAGCAGTATTACAAGTGCGCATATGTTGTTGGGTACTTTTATTTCAAGAATTTGAATTCAGAGTGGTAGTAAAACCTAGAAAGAAAAATTATGGGTCGAATCATTTATCAAGGGTTAATTCAGGAAATGATGCGCAAAGTGTCGAGGAAACCATGTCGGATGCGCAAATATTTAGGTTATGGTGCACACCCTAGGAGTTAGAAGACATTATTGTTTTTCTCAAGGAAGGTGTGGCACCTGAAGGAATGAAAGAACTGGAAAAGAAAAGATTAGCCCTATGCACCACGCCCTTCATGTTGATCAATGGTCATTTGTATAAAATGGGCCGCGATGAGGTTTTGCACCAGTGTGTATTAGAACATGAACACATGGCCATAATAGAAGAAGCCCATGGTGGGATTGCTGGAGGACATTATGCGGGAAATGTAACCGCGTGTAAGATCCTTGTCACCGGACTATGGTGGGGGATGATTCACCAGGATTGCATTGAGTTTGCAAGGCCTGTGACTACTGCTACTACCTTGGAAAACCTGGAAGAATGGATGAGATGACCTAGCACCCCATTGCCAGTGTAGAACCTTTTGAGAAATGGGAAATAGATTTTGTCAGACCAATCTCACCAACTGCATGAAGGACTAACTCGCGGTATATCATTACCTGTACTGGTTATCTGACAAGGTGGGCAGAGGCCGTGCCCACTAAGGATTGCACCACAGCCATGGCTGCTAGATATTTGCGGGAGAACAATATAAGCAGGTATGGGTGCCCATTAAGTTTAACAAGTGATAGGAGCACTCACTTTTTAAATGAAACCATCAGGATTCTATTGGTAGAATTCATGGTAGCCCATCACAAAAGTATCCCTTATCACCCTTAGGAAAATGGGACTACAGAGGCATTCAACAAAATCCTTAGTCACACATTGACTAAGATATGCGATGTGGTTAGGCAAGATTGGGATGACAAGGTGTCAGCAGTTCTTTGGGCATACAGAAAAATGTATAAAAGATTGAACAAGGCCATACCATTTCAATTGGTATTCAGCATAGAAGCCATTTTACTGGTCAAATTCATGCTACCATCTCTATGTATAGCATGTGCAGGAGGGTTAGATGATGAGCAAGCGCTGAAAGAAAGAATAGTTGAATTGATAAAGTTAGATGAAAGGCACTCACTAGCAATATGGAGCCAAACAACTGAGAAGGTGAAGAAAAAGGCATGGCATGACTGCCATATTAGGAACAAAAAGTTTGAGGTTGGCCAGATGGTTCTGCTATATGATTCAAAATTTCTACGCCATCCTAGAAAGTTGAAGGTGCATTGGTTGGGTCCTTATGTAATTTCATACATCCTTGATTTGGGCACATACCAGTTATAAGCATTGGATGGAACAAAATTACCTGGACACTTCAATGGGAGTAAGCTGAAGCCCTACTATAAATAATGCTTCTTGGTGTTTGTAAATAAGGTAGTTTTTCCAGTTAGTTTAGAGTTTCCTTTTATTCTTTTCCCTTCTTGTATTTCCCTTTCACGTTGTTGTTTTGTTTTACGCCTTTGGCTCTGGTAACCTTATTACTTTTTGACTTATAAATGCGCAGAGGACCGTACATCATTCTAGTGTGGGGTGAGGTGATAAAGAGAAGCATGGAGTTATTCTGCCAAGATTGGGTTGGTAGACCATTTGAATTGGCCCTGTTGAAAAGATGCATTAGGAGAAAAGAAGGTAGATTGGTGGCAAGATAAGGTTACATTGGAAATCCACGTACAAAGGAGAAAAGTGCAAAAATACGAGGTAGGTGAAAGCAAGAATCATGAGGATGGAAGAAGTGCCTTTGGCGCTGGTAACACGCGCACAAGAGTCTTCTGTCAAGATGGATTGTTTGCACACCAGAAGGTTGGAAAAGTTTTTGTACAAGGATTTGGCGTGTAAGGAGAAGTGTTAAAGTCAGGTTTTTTTTGAAAACACCGCATTAAACATTGTCGTATGGTGGTAGGTAGCCAAGCCTTTAATGCGTAAAATCAAGAAAAGCTATAAATACAAGAGTGGGAAATTCATTATTTTACTTTGTGAACACAAGAAGAGCGATTTTCTTTCAAGATCTAGGGTTTCAAGAACTGACTCATGTGAAGGAAAATCCCAAGAAATTAAGCACAATTAGTCCATTGGATCTACAAACCAGAGTAGAAGTGATTCACGAGTGTGAGGAACATTGTGAAGAAGTGTCATGATCAAAGGAGAAAAATATGAGATTAGGGTTTATGTTTTAGGGCATGGAGAGCATGAGGGAAACGTTCAAACAACTCGCAAGTTAACCTAGGAATGAAAGCAAAGGGTGCAATGACGGCCACAAAACTATTTGGTAAACTTACAGAACAATCCAAGAAGGGAAGGGATAAAGGAAAAGGAAAGAAGAAACAAGAAGAAATACCCTTGGATACAAATGAGGAATGGTACTTAGAGATGCAATACCCGGATGGTGTTTTGCTAGGGCAAGAGTGGGAGTCCCACATAAGATAGATTACCGTGATTGACTACAATCTCTGGTCAAGTACAATCATGAAGGAAATGGTGCTGGAGATGGTACGTCCCACAAATAAACAAACACCTAATGGGTTGTTGATCTACAACGATGTGGTCAAGGTGAAAATGTAGAAGGTAGGGCTTCTCTAAATTTTCGAGTTACCATATTTTAGGAAGCTCAAGTGCTTGTACCAATGGTTGATGATGCGCATACATGAAGACTTCTTCTACTTTGCAGGGTGTTAAATGCACATAACTCCCCAACTAATCTCATGCTTCACATGCCTAAACTGTGAAGGGGATGCGCTCGAAGATGACCTCCTAGATGAGGAGGAAATCAAAGAAAACATAGCTTCCTAGGGATTTAGGAAAGGATCAAGGTACTACAACATATCAGATATCAGCAATCTGGTGATGAAGATGGCCACACACCTAGTCTCCAAGCTGAATGGACAAGAAAGGTGGACCCAGGTGAGCAAGCCCTGGCTGAATGTCTGCAGCAAATTTTCTAAGGGCACCATATACAACATCTCCCAATATATTGTAGATGGAATCATAAGCAGCGCAGAGAAGGGAGGAAAGATCCTATTTGGAAACATTCTGTTGACAATTGTGTTCTCAGAAGTCGGGGTACCAGATGCATCTGAAAAATTCATGTGGGAGTACCCTGCTGAAGACCCTTCACCCACAGAGAGGTTTCAGAAATACACATGTGAATCAATGACAGGGGTACACAAGGCGTGCCTAGACAGATAGTATACGTTCCTCAGGAATGCATTTGGGGCTGAATGGAAGATCCCTGGACAACTCCTCGTGGCGACCGAAGGAGAAACAAAGTTTGTAGTCTACCAACACTTCTATATTGGTAGGTTCATTTTGGTCGATGGAAGCTGGAGTCCATGGTGCAAACACCCATTCTCGTTTACTACGTAATTTTTCCACGCAGGAGTAAATAGATACAAGGACTCGAAGAAATTAGACCTTGACTTGTCCACCCTTGACAAAGAGCACAGGGAAATGAGGAAGAAGCTGGTCTACCTAGAGAAGTGCACGTACGTTGAAAGGTATGTGTCACAAGATGTGCATATTGTAAGGCCTTTGACCTTACCTATTTTTGGGAGCAATTCCGCAAGGATTTACATACACATAAAGCCAAATTTTGAAAAGGGCGCGTACATGGAGAATGAGATATCCATCCCAGACGACCCTACTAGAAGAAAGAGGCCCACACCAAAGCATAAGGAGAGGGAAGAGAAAGAGGAACAAAGGGCGGTGGAGAAGCAGGATCCAGGTACCACAGGGATAAGTACCTATGATAGGAAGAAGAAGAGAGTGGTGGTCAAGGAGAAGACCCCAGAGCCTGCAAAGCCACCATCCCCTGAGGAACCTTCAGATGAAGAAAAGACCACATCCCTGACTCCAGAGTTTTTAGCAGAGGAAGAAGAAAAGGGGATGGAAGAACCAAAGTCCACAGATACAAACGACATGAACGCCTATATAGGTGAAAAGGATGATGATGAAGAGGAGGATCTGGAGGAAAATCAGGAGCTGATTAATGTCCATGATTCAGAGGGAGAGGAAGAAGAAGATGCAAATGATGCTTTCATCTTTGTAAGGAGGAAGGGCACCTAAAGGGAGGAAGGTGCGCATAACGAAGAAAGGAACGAGGGGGCGAGTACCAAGGAGCCAGATATGCCCAAGCTCACTCAGGAGGAGGTGGATGAGAAAGTGAAAAGGGAGGTAGAGAAGATAATTAATACTTTGGTCGACGAGGAGTTGGAGCGCAGCGCGGAGCTCATGCTCGGTGAGTTCAAGGAAGAGCAAAGGGAGAAAAGTGTGAGTAGCATGAAAGGCCCAACTCTTATAATGACTATTCCAAAGGGTGTGCACACGGGAAGTAAACACACGGGGGAAGGAAAATCAATGATAGGGTATGTTAATGATCCTAGAAAATTTTTGCGTGCACGCTTCCAAAGTACCGTGCCCACCAAGGAGCTCACCACCATGGAGTCCTTTGATCTTGAGGGTGGATACCCACACACAAGAAAGATGCTATCATGGGTGTTCGATTCCCACATTGATGAGCCCAAGTTCAAGGTTAACCAAGAAGTGATACTAGAGCTATCTAAGACAAAGGGGGTCATCCCCATCATAAACACACAACACCTGTCAGATGAGAAAGTATGTAATGAACTCAACAAAGTCTCTGTGGAGGTAGAGGCGAGACTCTTCTACAGAAATGACAAGATTAAATTCTTGGAGGACCTAGTGGAGAAGAGGAAGGAAGAAATAGTTGGGCTAACAAAGGAATTCATCCTTGAGAAACTAATCAGTGCTCAACTATAGAGGGAGCTTCAGGAGGAAAAGGCCAGGGTACGTGAAGTTTCCAAGAAGGTGGAGCTCATCTCCCAAGCTATCATCTTGAAGCACCTAGACCTTAACCCTCCCGCACAAAATTATGGATCCTCCCTCAAGTGTCTAGAGGACTTCACTCGAATCCTCACCATGGAAAGGTAGCCTTTGGCCTTGGAGTCGGTAGAGGATGTAGCTGCATGCTTGGAATAGGAGGACAAATTGAAATTCATCACACTCATAGCTGAATACAACAAGGTGCATGCTGATGTAAAAGTAGCTGCACAAACCACTGGGGTTGCATATGACTATTGCACGGATCAAGACAAGGTGACAAGCATGCTGCTTACCAATGACGAGGCTGAGCTGAAGGACTTTAGGGAGAGAAATAAAAGCAATAAAGTCCGAGTGAGAAAATACCCTAGCCGAAGTGGAAAAGAAGTCTGAAGCTATTGAGATCCTGCGGGTCTCAATCAAAACCCGGCTAAAAGAGCTCTATACGGTCATTACAAGAAAAATAGATGCCCTGGAGGACCAAGCAAAGGAACTGGAGACAGCGGTGGAGACCATAAACACAAAGGGGGAAGGATTAACCTTTAACAAGGTGAGTGCATTGGTTAGCGACCTTTGTAAGAGGGCATAGGATGAAGTTAGCACTTGGAATACGCTAGAGGCCAACCTACGGCAGAATTTTCCCCTTCTTCTTTAGAAAATTTTCCTTCTATTCTTTCCCTCCCCCCCATTCTTTATTCTTTCCCTCCATTCTTTTCCAAGGCAGGGCCTTGTCATTTTTGTATTGCATTCTTTGAAAAGGTTCCCGAGGGCAGAGAATATGTGAAGTTTGGGGTAATGTTGGGACCCTAATGCAGCTACCAAATCTTAAAGGCACGTAGGTGCGCATGGCTGGAGGAAGCATGAAAGTTAAGGCGGGAAACACAGGATTCAAAAAGGGTTCTTGGAGAACCAATGATGCGTGCACCCACAAAGTACAATTCAGGACTTAGCCATTTTCATAATTTTGGACAGTACACATGAAGAACGTGTTCCATTTGCATAAGGTTCCAGCCTGGCAATAAGGTGTCCTGGAAGGAATATACCTTGTGATAAGAAGATCTAAAAAGATAATCATGACATGGAGAGGCATGCACCTGAGGTGATCCACACCTTGACACTTGGGGCCAGATATGAGGTTGCAGAGGATTTTGTTAGAGCTCATATGCCTATTTATATGCACGCCCTTAGCAAAGAAAAAGGGGGACACAAGTGAGGAAGAAAATCTCTACATAATTATTGCTAGAACTATGGGATAAAAGGGGTAGATGATTATAGGAAGGATGTAATGAGGGAATGGGAAATGTAAATTTTATTTTGTGAGCATACATGTATGGATCCAGATATGGCGCATGACTATGGTCTGCCACTCTGTGATGTTTTGTAGTAATGTTATGAATGAATATGATGAGGTTACCATGAAAACTGTATTAAGATCTTCTCTCTATATTATTTGCATACTTCTTTTATGATTTTGTTCTTTTTAAATCATGAACCTTATTTGAATGTTAAGTCTATTTGTGGATTTACAACTTCCTAGTTCTATTAATTTCGTTAAGCACATTTACTTCCGATATGACTGAAAGGGTATATAATCCATTCTGAGCTCTATAGCTTTTTCATGTCTTCTAAATCACTGATTTAAGATCATGAATTATGCCTTCAACTAAAATCACATAAAAGAGAGACTCGGCTCCCTCTCGCGCACCTCCAGTGAGCACCCAGCGCCCGCTGGGTGATAGGCCGGTGCACATGAGGTTCCCTTGTTCTTAGTGGGTGCAAAAATGACTACACTTTAACTTTTCAATTTCTCTTACAGAGTTATATTTGTTTTTATAAAGCCACCTATATCCTACAATGTTTCTCTTAGAAAGAGGGGGACTAGTTCTCAAGTGTTATTTTTAATCAAAACATTGTATTCATCTTTCATATCATGAATCCATCTATCATCTTGACAAGATTATTAAAGTATTGTGGTTCTAACTCATTAAGGGTCATCAAGGCATGATATGAATGTTGAATACGAATCATCTTTCTAAGATTAGCAGGATAAGATTATTCAACAAAATTTTGAGCCCGTTTAGGAAACTTGGGATGCAAGACATTTTGAGATGACTCCCCCTCAATATCCATCACATCTAGATCAGGATAATTATCCTCTTGAATTTTTGTTTCAATATTGTTAGGAGAAGTATTATCATGGCTCTATCTCATGAATGAAGATAAATGCATGACTACTAAATATAATTAAGTGAGAAATTTCATGTTTTTTCTTTATCCATATTTCATGAGGCGTAACTTGATGAAGAGATTTAGTAAGCACTCTATTTAGGATATAAAAAATCCTAGACAATCCTATTTTTCCTTCATGCAATGCCATTTTGTTGTGGGGAATAGAGAGCAGTCAATTCTCTTTGAATTCCACATGACACACAAAACTCATCAAACATTTTTCTAACATACTTACCTCCATTATCAATCTTGATTATCTTTATTTACAGATTAGAAGCATTTTCAACCAAAGCTTTAAATTCCTGAAATTTAGACAAGACATCAGACTTCTTCTTAATGAAATAATACCAAGTCATTATAGAGAATTCATCAATAAATAAAATAACATATAAATCACCACTGAGAGAAGGAACTTCAAGTGGTCCTATTACATCACTATGAACTAGTTATAATAACTGAGAAGAATTGGAATCTTAATGTTTGTCAAATGGTTCATCATGTTTCTTACCACGCAAGTAAATTTCACATGTTTCGTGATCAAATTTCATCTTTAGGAGGCCAACAACAAGATTAAGTCTAGACATTTCATACAATATTTTAAAATTTATATGACTTAATCTTTCATGTTAAATATGAATATCATTCCTAGAAGAGGAACAAAAACAAGATTTAGACACAAAACCATCAAAGATATAAAATCCATATTTCTAAATACCAGAACCAATAACATTACTGAGATTATATTTCACATACCATTTATCTTGTAGCAAAACAACTTTACAATTTTCTTTAGTTACTTGAGAACAAGACAAAAGGTTATTTTAAAGTTGAGGAACATAAAAGACATTCGTGATTACACCATTTTCCAATTTTACATTACAAAAGCCTTTAGATCTAATAATGGAATTATCCCCTAGATATATGTTATCTTCACATTTAACTATATTTGAGAGGATACCGGGAGTATAGGTCATGTGCTTAGAGGCAACACTATCAAGAATCCATTCATTTTCATTTGAAGCTGAGAGGGCAGTATACAGGGCAACAGACTGCTCATCCACTTTTGCATGATTTTGTTTTTGATTTTTCTTTTGACTTTTAGGCTTACGATTCTTAGCATTCTTAACTAATTTATAACTTTTTACTCTACAATCAGACTCTTTATGCCCAAAGTTTCCACACTTGTTACAAGTTCCATTAAATTTGACTTAAAAATTCTATTTTTTCTTAGCAAAATTGAATTTGGGATTGAATTTAAATTTAAATTTGATTTAGAGTTCTGATTGGGATTATTATTATTACTATTATAAGAAGACTTATGATTTTGAGAGAATAAGGCTTGAGAAGCAGTCTCTTTTGAATCGAAATTCTCCTTTACTCACTCTTCTTGAATTAATAAAGAAGATAGAGTATCCAAATAAGGTAGATCGTTTTCATTTCAGTATTTAGAGTTAACGATGGAGATATAATTTCTGAACTTTTCATGGATATTTATTTGACTTATAAAATACATAAGATTATCTTGAAATAGTTCACAGTTACATCCATCCAACCGAGCTTTAATGTTTTGAATTTTAGCTAGATAATTAACAATTTTCTCATCCCCTTCATAGGAGTTGTAAGCAATTCCATAATTAGCTTAATTATCTTTGACAGGTGACTGCCTTAATGCATTGTTTCTAATTTCTTCCACGCATCTGCAGGCTAGTCCATATGACCTATATGCATTAAAAATTCATCTCTTATGCTTTCCAAAAGGATGGACACACCTTCATGTGATCTTTGACATAAGCTGTTAAGGTTTTCAAGGGTTTCTTGTTTACCCATATGTCATTTTTCAAAACTAGTTACAAAATACCAAAGCTTCCTAGCCGTAAAATATGATTTCAATCAAACTCTCCATATGCTATATTTTTTTCCATTTAATAATTGAGATTTATCCATGGAGAAACTATAAAAACTATCCATTTCTAATGCTCATATGGTAATTGAATAAAATAAAACTAAGAAACGAATCAAGGAAGCCAAACAGAGACAAAAGGAAAGCTAAAAATAATTTTAGCAAAAATATACACGCATAACTAGATAAATAAATAAAACAGACAATCCACGGAAGGATGCAAATACAATATATAATATTTTTTAATTTTGGAATTTGTGAGACAAAGAAACTTAGAAAACCCGTAGATCAAAGACTTTGAATAAAACCACGGAATGAAAAAAGACTAAAAATCTATGGAACAAAGAAACTTTAAAAGCCACGGTACAAAGAAATAGATACCCGTGGTATAAAATAAATTTCACAACCCGCGGAATAAACCTAGTTATAAAAATCCATGGATGAAATGGGATATGACACATATCACTTTTCAATCATTTTTCACTTCGAAGTATAGCTAATAAGGTAGAAGACCATTAATAAAAAAGAGATAATAGAACTGTATACACGTGTCTTTAATTAATTAGTTCACATTCTGACAAACTTAAAAAAATGTGAAAGCAAAGGAAGTAAAAGAAATCAATAAAATGATGCCCCTTTTCAAAGATATAATGACTTAAAATATACACTTGGTGGCTTTCCACAATCCTTTAACTAGATTTCCTTGGGTGGATTTAAAGTCCCCAGATCATGCCAAAATTTTAAAATAAATTTTAGGTGTAAAATCAAAAGATATGTGTCACAATCTTAGAGTCTAAGATAAATTAGATACTTGTTGGTCCAAAAATCTGTCCGGTGGGAAGATCTATGGATAGACAAGCCAATAGTGTGCAGAGCATAGCCCCTGTTTAAGACAGCAAAGCGAAACTAGTTTACTGTTATTCTACCAGCAGGAATCTACGTAAGTCCCACAATATTCTACCTTCAGGGGGTTTGGGATCTCATCCCAGTAGAGGTAGTTTCGGTGAAGAACAGAAAGGAACGAAGGAAGGAATGGAAGAAAGATGGATCTAAAGGGAGAAAAGAAATGAATTCCAAAGTAGAAAGGTTAGATGGTTTATGTTTTGGGTTGGTAGTAAACATAGCCAAACCTACTTGCATAAACGAAAAAAGCAATACTAATGAGAAAATGACAAAAAGTAGAGATATGAATTTAACAGAATAAACACATAGATCTGATGTAAGAAAGATCTAATGCATATAACACATATATTCAGCACAAAGTCTCAATATTTATACTAATGTTTTCTTCTGTTACAAGAAAGCTCAAAGTCTTTCTCTCCTCACTTCTATTTTTCATCTAAAAAATGTCCACCACTTGAATACAACAAGTATTCAAGTATATATAGAAGGAGAAGAAGAGAGAAGGCAAAAAGAAACCAACTACTATTTACAAAATATCTAAAAGTCAACTGTTGACTTTGGGGCAACTTGGTGGATAACAATATCCCATGGTGTAACATGGATGATGTCATCATTTGTGCCAACAAACTTTTAAATATTACAAAAACAATCAATGGATCCCAGGAAGAAAATAATTTTCAATCTAAAAGGGTGCACTTTTCAGGATGTCGACAGGAACTTCTCAGCGCCTTGGCGCACTTTTTCAGTATGTCGACAGGAACTTCTTAGCGCCTTGGCGCACTTTTCAGCATGTCGACAGGAACTTCTCAGTGCCTTGGCGCACTTTTCAGCATGTTAACAGGAACTTCTCAGCGCCTTGGCGCACTTTTCAGCATGTCGACAGGAATTTCTCAGCACCTGGGCGCACTTTTCAGCATGTCAACAGGAAATTCTCAGCGCCTTGGGTGCACTTTTCTTGATGTTGCCACAACAAGTTTTGCACCCAACTCAAAAAGACTGAAAAATGGCTAAGTCCTTAAAAATTGATTTTCGGAAGGGAATTTGGGCTTCTTCTAACGTTGTCAAACTTCCTTGGGGCCAAAACAAAATTTTGGGTATGGTTACCTGCAAATTGCCCTTGTCAATTTTGCAGGATAACAACTGGCTCTTTCTGGGGACTATCTTTGAGCGAAGCTTAAGGGTAGAGAATCCCAGATCAACATGTGCCTATCCATTGGGTTACAGAGTCAAAAACAAGGGAGACGAAAAAAGGAAAACATACAACCAACAAAAGCAAACACACGATGAAAACAAACACACAACATAAAGAAAACTGTACAAAGAAGAGAGGAAACTCTACTTCCTGAATATTTTGAGATGTTGCCCGCTATAGGGAAGCAGGAGCTCAATTTTGTCTAGATACGAGAGATAGAAACTATTCTCTCTATTGAGCTGCTTGATCTTGAAAGGTCCTCTCCATAGAGAATTGAATTTTCCGTGCATGCCCTTTGGCTCTCTTCACTTATCCCATAGAAGGATGAGATCTCCCACCTGGAAATCCCTCTGCTTGGATTTTTTATCGAACAATATTTTGACTTGATTCTGATGTTCAGTGATCTTGTCGACCACTCTTACCCTTTTTTCTTCAAGCTCTACTAGATACATGATCCTCTTTTCAAGAGAATTTTGGAAAGTCTCATCTTCAATTGCTCGTGCCAAGCGCAGAGCAGGAAGTTCTGCAGAAATGGGAAGCTCAGCATCAATTCCATATAATACTTGAAAATGTGACATATCGAGAGACCTCTTTGGAGTAATGCAGTCTGCCCACAAAGTGTCATATAATGACTTGTGCCACAACCACTGATTCTCATCAACTAGCTTCAGTATGATGGTCACTAAGTTTTTATTACTAGATTCTGCCTGACCATTTCCATAGGGGTAGTAATATGAGGCGTGGGCCAAGGTTATCCCATATCCATAGCAAAAACTGATAACTTCCCATGAGGAGAAGTTGGAAGCATTATCAGCAACGATCTTGTTTGGAACGCCAAACCTTACAATGATATTTTCTTTGATGAAATAGCAAACTTTAGAGGTGGAATTCTTGACAGGTATGGCCTCCACCCACTTGGTGAAGTAATCTATTACTGTCAGGACATAAATATGTCTAGCAATTGATTGGGGGTGTAGTGCTCTTATAAATTCAATTCCCCATTACCTAAATGGTTCGTCAATAATGACCAGCCTGAGGGGAAAAGTATCCAATTTTGGTTTGCCAACAAATTGTTGGCAGAGCTCACATTTTACCACCCAGGTGGCTGTATCCTGAAACAACGTTGGCCAATAATACCTGGCCCAGATGATCTTGTGTGCTGTCACGGAAGAGGAAAAATGACCACCGCAGGCTGAATCATGAAAATTCTCAAGTAACTTTACCTGTTGCGGCTTGTCAACACATCAAAGGAAACTGCCATCAATTCTACGTTTGTATAAACCATTATCCCAGATGACATATCTGGCTGCCCTGAGCTTTATAGTCCACTTCTCCTTTGAAGTTAGATGACCTGGACACTCACCGTAAGTGAGAAAGAAATTGATATCATAATACCATTCGTCGTTAGTTACAACAAATAGAACCATAGGCAGAGAACCAACTTTCTTCAATTTACCCTTCGCTCTGTCGATGTAATTATCTTTCTCTTCAGGGACCTCTGAATCTTTGTTTTCAGCCATAAGCTGACATAGGCCCTTGCCTTTTACTAGCTTGGTTGGTTTTATGTCTAGATCATACTCTTGAACCTTTGCGATCCAATTCCCTCGCAAGCTCCCTAACTCATGTTGAGTTAAGATTGAATTGACTTACGTGTTAGGAACTAGCACTACCGTATGAGAGTTTAGAATATAATCCCTAAAGTTCTTAACTGCTTTGACAATGGCGAAGACATGCTTTTCCAACTAAAACATCTTTAGTTCATGAGGCTTGAGGGGAGAGCTCATGAATGTGATTGGAGATTCAACATCTTCAGAATTCTTTTGCATTAAGATAGATGACATAGTGTGCTCAGATGCATAGCTATACATGATAAAATCCTTGGAGAAATCAGGACATATCAGAACTGGTGCATGGGCGAAAGAGGATTTTATATCCTCGAATGACATCTTTCCTTCTTCGTTCCATCGGAAATTTTGAGACCCTTTCATCATGTTTGATATGTGGCGAGTCTTTTTAGCAAAGTCAGTAACAAAGCGTCTGAGAAAATTCACTTTTTTGAAGAAGGAGTGAACGTCGGTCTTGCTTGTGGGTAAGGTAAGGCTTTGAATAGCTTTAACCCTTTCAACATCTATCTTTGTCCCTTCTTTACTAACAGCGTGTCCCAGCAACTTTCCCTCGGTGACCCCAAAAATATACTTTTTTGGATTTAGGGAGATCCCATGTTCTCGGCATCTATTCAATACTTGCTCCAAATGATCACAATGATCACTTCATTATTTAGAGAACATAGTTAAGTCATCTAAATAAACTATGATGACATTTCCCATCATACCTTTGAATGTGAAATCCAACACCCGCTGAAACGTAGCACCAACGTTGGTCAAGCCAAAAGGCATCCTACTATAGGAAAACGTGCCCTAGGGAGTAGTGAATGCTGTTTTGAATTGGTCTTCAGGTGAGACTTCAATCTGATTATAGCCTGAAAAACCATCAAGCATAGATAGCATTTCTGAACCAGTTACTACCTACAGAACCTAATCCATTATGGGAAGTGGGTAGTTGTCCTTCAAGGAAGCCTGATTCAGGTTACGAAAATCTACGCAGACGCGTATTACTCACCATTCTTTTTTCATACTGGCACGATATTTGCTACCCAGGTACTGTGATGGATAGGAAAAAATTATCGTTGCATCCAACATCTTCTGTATTTCTACCTAGATGGTACCCGAGATCTTGGGATTGTAGTGCCTCTGTTTCTGGCGAAAAGGTTTGACATCTTCTTTCAACGAGATGCCATGTTGAACGTATTTCAGCTTGAAAGACTTTAGATCGGCATAATGACCATGCCAATACGTCCATGTATTTCTTCAGCAATTTGATGAACTTCCACTTTTCTTCTGGTGTGCAACACCTCCTAATGTTCACAAACTGCGGGCGCTCCATAGTACCTAGATTGACTGGTTCGGTCTCTGGAGAGGAGTTAGGATCATCTTGCCACTTCTTCTTGACAAAATGATCATGTTTGTCAAATAATCGTTCTAGAGACACTAAACCTTTTGGGATTTTATTTCCTTTGAGATGACATATACCATCACCTCCTTTTGATTCGTTTGCTTGATCAGTGACAGATTTACGGCATGCAGAAGTAGATCCCTCAAAAATGAAGCTCGCTAAAATTTTCCGCCTTCTCCAGAAAGGTAATAAGCTGATTGTCATCGTTGAATACCTGCTAGTGCTGAGAATTATCTGGTACGCTTGGGCGGAAGACTACCTCAATGGTATACATGTCTGTTTTCAATCCTGGGTGAAGGAAGCATAAGAGATGCTAAGATGGCCAATGAATCGGCCATGTCATTTTGAGCTCTTGGGATGGTTTTAATTGAAAAGGCATCAAATTCTTCAATGTTGTCCCACACCGCATTGTAGTAATGTCTGAGCCTTTCATTTTTTACTTGGTATATCCTTTTTACCTTGATTTATGATCAACTCTGGATCACCCTATATTTTCAGGTTCTTGATTCCTCTTTCCTTCACAGCTTGCATACCGAGTAGAAAATATTCATACTCCATGGTATTGTTTGTATTTAAAAAACTACAACTTGAAAGAGAGAGGGAAAATCTCCTCCTCACGAGATATTAGTACAGCTCCAGCACTGCATCCGCTAGTTACACAACTTCCATCAAACTGTAATGTCCATATCTTATTAAGATCCTCCTCTTGGACAAGAATGTCCATTTTATTAGACTCAGTAGATAAGAAGTAGTTCCCCATCCTTGATGACTCAAAGATAATTTGGGCTTTGGGGTCGTCAGAATTGGTGACCAAGTACTTCTTTTGTGATTCCGGTTCCAATGTCTACATTACACCATTGACGGGGATTCTGGCCTTAGATCAACCCATATGAATCTCTCCACCCACTTCTCTGCAAAAGCTTATTCCTAGTAGAATTCCATATGTTGTTGGGATATTAGCAACAAGGATGGTCATTTTCACTCTTTTCTTTGGGAATGCTGCAAACACGAACTGACGTGTCTTTGATTTGACCAATCAATGGAACCTATTTGGTTTCCATGGATTAACATCTGCTGAAAGGCTTGGTAAGAGTGAGGCCCAAAGCATGAGTAACCTTTGCGGGCATGACATTATCAGAAGCCCCAGAATCAATTATGTAGTTGCTTAGCTTGTGACCATTGATTAGGAGGGAAAGATAAAAAGGTTTAATTTTTTCTTGACATGGAAGTCGAGGTGACATTTATGCGAGATGCAGAAGGAGTGGAAAGTATTCCTTTCGGGGAGACTTGAGAGGGTATAGCAGCTTGGCTTTGGCTATACTCAGTCAATCTTACGAGCTACTCAGGGTTTGACTAAAGATACTCAGCTTCAGACATTTGGATCTTGGTCTTTTTAGCATGATCGATTATATCGAATGCGACCAAGGGTTGAATTGATGAAGGAATGAATCCCTCACTTTGCGGAGGTGGGGTAGGATTGCTGGTCTTTATGGGAATAGAAGAAGGCTGATTCAGAGGGGAGATCAGGTAAAAAGATTTCTTCATAAAATATTTAATAGGAGGTTGAGCAAGAAGAGGATTACCTCTTTTTGCAATGGTTGGAGGTGTGTTTGACACAGCCTTCTCTTTTTGTATCCTTGCAGCAACTTCTGCTTCCTTTCCTTGAGAGTGGGTGAAAACAGCGTATGATTTCCCACTTGCATATCCTTGCATACCCTCTTCTTCATCATATTCCTCATCTTCAAATTCCATATACCTGATTGTAGAGTCGCTAGTCGGTTCACTGACATATTGATCATCTTCACCAAGGGATGAAGATTCTTCATAATTTTGCTCCTCTTCTTCGATCTCGACTAAGGCATTGACTGGAGGAGCCTCAAGTACCAACTATGGAGCAGTTACAGGTAAACACGGCCTTTGTGGGACGCTGTTGGAAGTGAAATTTCTCTGTGGGACATCCCGGTATGAAGTTCCGGGAGAAGCTTGAGCCAGTTGCTTCTTTAACACGAGAAAGTCATTATCCATCTTCTGGAATGCCGGATCTGACGAAGTGGCTAGAGAAGGAGCTGAAACTTTGAGCTTGGATGGCTCTCATTTTTAACTCACCAGATATAAGCAAGTTATCTTCTATCTGAATGGCTGCAGCTTGAGCAAGAACCAAAGTAGTAAATTTTTCTTGCAAGAGTAATAAAATTACTTTCGAGATCATGGCATTTACGAAGAAACACTTCTAATTTTCTAGTGTTGGTAGCATGGCAGACGGCACACGGTTGATTAGTGAATTAAAATGGGTGATGAAATCATACATGGTTTCATTGACTTCCTTCTTCAGGTTAGTGATCTTTGACAGCAACGCGAACGCATCCTCTGAAGGCTTATACCTGTCTTCAAATGTAGTCCATAATGTGGCCCAACTAGTGATAGATCCGGCCAGTAAATGCTAAAACCATTCTGCTGCAGGTCCTTGCAAGGTATCTAGAAAGAGGTGAACTGACACATCTTCATGGGTCACATCCAGGATACTGCATGACATGATGAATGTAGATATATGCGAATCCATGTTTTGGTTTCTACTCCCATCGAATCTTGGGAAATTATTTCAGTTTCCATGAGGGAGCACATGAACAGGATGTGGCAAAGCAAGAGGGCCCATAGCGTTTCCCCATGGTACCACCATTTGAAAAGTTGGAAATAGGATGTGATCCAGAAGCATGGTTTTGCTGAGCAACAAAGTGCTACAGAGGGATGTGGATGCTCCTTGTGAAAAATGGTTCCTTCATGGAGGCGAGACACTTTTGGCTAACCGATCAGCTGAACTCATCAATGAGAAGCGCGTTGGTGTTACATTAAAGTTGTGCTTCTGAAGTAGATCAAAAGTAGGATCAACTTCTCCATGAGCTCTCCTGCTATGAGTAAATGGTTCACCCGCCAGTGTATCTTTCAGATCTGTAATATTTTTGGAGTAGATTTAAAAACTCTTTTTGGTTGTACTTGCTGATTTTTTTATTTTTTTGACAAAAATCAGCAGCATGTACTTTTCTAAATATTTAATTTTATCCCTCTTCTGAAAACTGATTTCAGTTTTAATGATGAAGATCAATGAGGATAAAATGATGGTTAACTTAGTAAGCTGATTTTCAGATCTTAGAGTTGATTTTTTACAAGGGTTTGAAATTTTTTTGTAAACTGTCAGAATCTCAGATCTACGGAAAAATACGGGTTTTTGTAAAAACTCAGTGAACTAAAGATCTCTAACTAGCCTAGATCTATGGATCTCTAAAGAAAATTTTTGGTTTGGATCACTTTTGCAAAATTTTTGGATTTTGAGCAAAAGTTAAGATTTGCAAACAGGTAGTGATTTCTTGCAGTTTTATCAATTTTTCTTAGTTATTTTAACAACTGTTAGTGTCTTTTAACTAACACAACACTCACATAGATTTGGTTCTATCCCCAGCAGAGTCACCAAAAAACTGTTGGTCTGAAAATTTGTCGGGTGGGCAGATCTATGGATAGACGAGCCAACAGTGTGCATGGCATAGCCCCTCTTTGAGACAGCAAAGTGAAACCGGTTTATTTCTATTCTGCTAGCAGGAATCCACACAAGTCCCACAATATTCTACCTTTAGGGGGTTTGGGATCTCATCCCAGTAAAGGTAGTTTCGGTGAATAATAGAAAGGAACGAAGGAAGGAATGGAAGAAAGATGAATCTGAAGGGAGAAAAGAAATGAATTCCAAAGTAGAAAGGTTAGAGGGTTTATGTTTTGGGCTGGTAGTAAACAGAGCCAAACCTACTTGCATAAACGAACAAAGCAATACTGATGAGAAAATGACAAAAAAGTAGAGATATGAATCTAACAAAATAAACACATAGATCTGATGTAAGAAAGATCTAATGCATATAACACATGTATTCAGCACAAAGTCTCAATATTTATACTAATGTTTTCTTTTGTTACAAGAAAGCTCAAAGTCTTTCTCTCCTCACTTCTATTTTTCATCTAAAAAATGTCCACCACTTGAATACAACAAGTATTCAAGTATAAATAGAAGGAGAAGAAGAGAGAAGGCAAAAAGAAACCAACCACTATTTACAAAATATCTAAAAGTCAACTATTGACTTTGGGGCAACTTGATGGATAACAACATCCCATGGTGCAACATGGATGATGTCATCATTTATGCCAACAAACTTTTAAATATTACAAAAACAATCAATGGATCCCAAGAAGAAACTAATTTTTAGTGTAAAAGGGCGCACTTTTCAACATGTCGACAGAAACTTTTCAGCGCCTTGGGCGCACTTTTTCAGCATGTCGACAGGAACTTGTCAGTGCCTTGGGCACACTTTTCAGGATGTCGACAGGAACTTCTCAGCGCCTTGGCGCACTTTTTCAGTATGTCGACAGGAACTTCTTAGCGCCTTGGCGCACTTTTCAGCATGTCGACAGGAACTTCTCAGTGCCTTGGCGCACTTTTCAGCATGTTAACAGGAACTTCTCAGCGCCTTGGCGCACTTTTCAGCATGTCGACAGGAATTTCTCAGCACCTTGGGCACACTTTTCAGCATGTCGACAGGAACTTCTCAGCGCCTTGGGCGCACTTTTCTTGATGTTGCCACAACAATTTTTGCGCCCAACTCAAAAAGACTGAAAAATGGCTAAGTCCTTAAAACTTGATTTTCGGAAGGGAATTTGGGCTTCTTCGAATGTTGTCAAACTTCCTTGGGGCCAAAACAAAATTTTTGGCATGGTTACCTGCAAATTGCCCTTGTCAATTTTGCAGGATAATAAGACTGACACCCAGAGGATAGAATCTAACACTTGTGAAAAGTAGAATACATGTGTAGCCTTCCTATTCAATCAAAATTCACACTTAGACTAGGAACAAAAAAAATGTGAATGAACGCGGACACATTCAATTAGTTTGTAACTAACAAATATTGAAAATGTGAAAGAATAAAAGTTGCTACATTTTGCTATTAGTTTGCAATTTACAATGCGACCAAAATAATTTTAAAAAAACAAAAATCATGTGGAGCCTTTTAAATTGCCCACTTTTTTCAAAACTAATAAACACTTAGAATGTGGCTTAATCTTATTGAATAACCATTGTCATGAATAAGAAAGACTGAAAACTACAAAGTATAAAGATACGCAGAGCTTTTTTATTGGATCAAAATTTACATATGTTAGAAAAAGATAAAAAATTATCAACAATGCAAAATATAGAAATACTTGGAGCAATCCTATTGGCTTAGATTTCACAAAGACATAGAAATCTAATAAAATACTGAAAAGTGTGAAAGAATGTGGAAATCCCTTATTGGCTCACGTTTCACAACTAACAACAAAATGAATTTGTGAAGTGTGTGGAACAACCTTATTGGTTCATACTTTGTAAATCACAAAAGGAAAGCTAAACCAATTCTGACAACGCAAACAAATGTGTTAAACCCTTATTAGTTCAATATTTGTAAACATCAAAAGGTGTTAAAAAACTGAAAATGCGAAGCTAGATGGAGGAAAATGATTGGCTCGAGCTTCATAGTCAACAAAACTTCATAGAAAATTAAAAAATATTAACAAAACTGAAACTACGAAGTCACTTAGAACTTAATGTTTGGATTGGGATTCACAAAAGCGGATCTAAGCAAAAAAAATATTTATAAGGTCAGGGTGGATTTAAATGCTCTGAAAGAACTCGATCTAAAGATATATTTCAGATCCATGATCAAAAATAACACTAATGGCTATGAATGAAGTTAAATACCTAAAATAATCTCATAGACAATAGTTTTACATTAAAAGTAACTTTAACTAGATGCAAAAACAAAGATCTAAGCAGATAATTTCTCAGATACGATATAAATAGTCATTTAACCAATATTTTCAAGAAATATTTGGGTGGAAATTAGAATTTTAAACCTGATAAGTTTGAAGATGACGGTGAGCAATTAGGAACTCATAGATCTATAAATAACTTCAAGCTTCTTTGCTCTAACTAATTAAAATATGCCAAATCGATCTTACAGACACATACTTACCAGATCTTATACCGTGTTAGGGAAATGAAAGGAAATATAATTAACAAATTATACATCCACAAAATAAATGTCGAAGATTATAGATTATAGTATGAAAACTATAAAATGTAATAACATGAGCTAAAATAAAAATAATAGACAACTAAAGAGACAGTAACACTAGATTTAAGTGAGGAAAAACTGAAGGTAAAAAACACCACTGAATAAAGCATTATATGTTATTAATAATTTATGATACAACTTTCACCTAGCACTTCCACTTCACTCCTTGGTCCTACAGAATGATTACTGAGGTATCTCTCTCCATCATACAATACAATGCAATGCAATGATCAACAATGATGTTACCAATTGGATATCAATCTGGTACAAATCTATATGTTTCTCATAGACAATCTCGAGGGGGATCACCCTAATCACTATAGTGTGGGTAAATTGGTCAAGCCGCTTCACTATTAAATGTAGAAGACCATCACAATATATTTTATTTAACAATATTTAAAATAATATGGGGCTTACAATAGTGGTATATATCCCACTTGACATTATCACCCCAATAAAATATGCTTACTCTTCACTATAGAACACATTACATGCATAGTTAGATGTCGTTATTCTGAGTTGTGTTTCCTTGTTGTTATGTTTTACCTATTGTAGCTATTTTTTTATCATTTTGGTTTGTTTATAACCTTAGTGTTTCTATATTACTATATATGTAGAATTTGTTTTACATTTTTATCTTTTTTTTTTCTGACCAATTACTAGTGACTTACTATCATTTTGGCTCATTCATAACCTTGGTGTAATCATTTCACTTTTTATATTGGGTTTTTTTTCAAATTTCGTTCTTGTCCTAACTGATTGCTAGTATTTTATTACCATCTTGGCTCATTTTTAGTCTTGTTGTAATCATTTTTCTTTGTATATTGGGTTTTTTTTTCATTCTTTATTTTCACTCTTGACTAGTTGCAAGCATTTTGTAATTATACTTGTTTATTCATAGCCATGGTGTATATTCAGCTTACTATGTTCATTAGTTTTATTTTGCATGTTTTTTTTACATTTTTGGGCCAATTTTAAGCATTGTGTTATCATCCTATTTTATTCATATCCATGGTGTATGTTCATCTTGATGTGTATGTTGGGTTTGTTTTGTAATTGTTATCTTTGTTATTTAACCAAGTACAAGTATTTTATTAGCATATTGTTTTATTTATAGCCATGGTTTACATCATCTTATTGTGTATATTGGGTTCATTTTACTTTTTTATCTGTGTGTGTGTTTTATACACGCATATGTGTTTCTCATCATGTTTTTTCAAAATCATGGTGCTAACTCTAAGTGTGTAGTAAAAAAATAGGTTGCTCTAAAATATACAATCATCTGAATGGATGATAAGATACAAGTATGTCATCAATTTCATCTATCAACATCCAATCAAAATACAAAAAAATCATCTACACCATGTGTACCATCTTCTCAATAAAGCAAAAAAATAAAATAAAATCAACCACCACATCATATATATAATATCAATGTCCATATCCAATGTCTACATCTCAAAATGGCATCTACATATATACATAAACGTGCCATCAAGAACATCTATATACAAAAATATGTTCCTTCATCATGAGGCATATATCAAAATTATATAATGTCTATCGAGCCTACATCGATTCATGTATGATTATCTCATACATTAGGACTACTTGGTCTCTCATCTCCACCACTCAGTGGCATAATATGAACTAATCTCATTGATCTCGAAGGCCTCAATGATCTTCATGTCCTGGTAGATCTTCTTCCTACCCTATAACTATACTCCGAAGCCCTCTAGCCCTCAGGAACTGCTACCTTATATTATGGTATATAATATCCCACCTCCTATGATATAGTAATAACATACTATAGCACATCACCCATCCCACTTGCCTTTACCATGTGGCGAGTGACATCTATCTCCACCATCAAATATTGTACCTGTATTGTAATTTGATCCCTATGTGTTGTTAGTTGTTTTACCTTTGTAGTAAGACAATCTATCTCCACAATCAACTGATGTAAATGTGTAACTGGATGGCCTATCTCAATAGTCATTGACTATACTCATTGTAACTATCTGTGAGACATAATTAGAATAAAATATTTCATGTGTAATGTTTTCTTTCTAAGTCTTTAGTGAAATCTTAGTAGCAAATGGTCCTAGAGGTGGTACATGTGTAAATTGTTCCCAAACATCATCCTCTCCCTTGTATCCCCATATTTCTCCAACTTTACCTCTAAACCCATGTCCATGTCCATGTCCTCCTACTAGGATTGGTGGCCTCGATGGTGATAAAGGAACCTGTAATGGAGCATGTAATTTTAATGGAACATGTACCTATAACGGTACCTACACTGGTACTTGTACCACCTAAACTAGAACCTAAACCTATATTGGAGCTTACACCTATACTAACCCCTGACCCTGTAACTAATCCTTTGCTTATACTTGATACAATATTCCTCTACCTAATTAACTAAAATGTGGAATAATGGTATTTTATATAAACTAGTAACATCAATAAATAAATGTAATAAATGAACCTGGAAAGTGACCCAAACAAATAAGTAAAAGGAAAAGTGAAACCCTAATCAACAAGTAGGGTTAGAAAGAACTTAGCTGATTCGATGAATTTATTGTACTATGTCATAGAGATGACTAGAGAAACAAGAGGAGTAAATGACTATGATGAGGTCCAAAAAGATGTAGATCCAGGGAATCTGAGTGGACTGGGGCACATGGGAGAGGATCAGGGAACTTGTGGGTGCCCTAGTCTATGGTTTTGGCACTTTGGTTTATGCAGAAGGTCCATAAACCAAAATTTCAGGGTCAAACAATGATGCAAAGCCCTCTCTGTTTATCACGTGTAATTCATTTCTCTATATTGAATGTATCCAGTGATCAATGATGAAAGATAGACCTGTAAAAACCCATGACAAGCATCAAACACTAAAAAAGAAAAATACAAATGAAGATGTTCGACTATCCTCAATGGACACAATAGTGGACTTACTAAATGAACATTGCACTACTTTACAGACCCAAATGTAGTTCTGTGTGTGTGTGTGTGTTTGTGTGTGTGAATCATGCCCTAGGTGCTCTTGTGCCATTCACACTTTGTGAAGTAGCAATCTATAACTAAGTGTAGAAAATGTAATAGAATGGTGGATGGAATGGTGATGTGGATAAACCATCCTTGTCCCTTGTGATAGAGATAGATGGATGCAAATGAGCACTAGATGCCTTAGATGGATGTAACTCTAGGTGAATGATAGTAGTGTATAGTGCTTGGTCACTTACTATGGTCTCATAACTTTATATTTATATTGTTTTCTTTTTATAATTTCATAATTAACCCTGAAATAGCTGACCACCAAAAAGATAGGAAGCTCAAATAGATAGAAAGTGCCCAAAAAGTGGTGGGAAAGAGTAAAAAAGGCTTAGTGCACCCCAACTAGGACCAGGGCTCCCATGGGTAGCCCATTACAAGCCTAGGCTCCCCAGTCAAGGCTAAAAGATAAAGGATGACAAAAATCGACTGGGAATGTGTGTGGTGAAGGTTGGGAATGATGATAGAATCAAGTAAAAATGGCCAAGAGACATGGGTTAATTAGTACTTTCTTCACTCAAAAACCATATGAATAGTATTATGAGAACAGGACTAAAGACTACCCAAAGTGTTAAATTTAGTGTCTACATTTTCCCCCACTTTATGTTGGTAAGAGAAATGCTCGGTAACATAAATTAGATAGAGATGCATACCTGATGTCCATATAGAGTGATGCAGAAAGCGTGCCGAAGGACTAGACAAAGCGTGTAGTGAAAAAAAGATGGAGCGTGGAAAATAAATATGCAAAATCACAAAAAAGTGATGAGAGTGAACCTAGGGTGGAAACACATGTGTGGATGTTGATGTGCATGATGTACGTGCATGGTTAGTATGGTGTGTGCTACCACAAAAAATTGTTTTTGACTCCATTATTTTTTATGTTGTTTTTGTTTATGACTACTTGCTTCTAATACAGCCAGACCTGCGATGAGAATATGATCAAGTAGTCAAATATGCATGTATATATGTCGAAAATGCATGTAAAAGACACATGTATATGTATGTAAAAACATGTAAATTTAAAATACACAAATGAAAAAATAGAACATGTGTAGATGATCGATGATGAGAGAGAGAGTGTGTAAAAGGATATCCTGTACTATGAGTTTTTTTGGGTGATCTCACACCACCCTAGCCGAAGAAGTGTAGGGAGAAAGTTGCATTATTCTTGTTCTTGTAACTGCTTCCCTAAAGATGTGTGAAGAGATCTTTGTAATGTCTACTTTTTTGGGTCATCCAACGCCAGCAATAGAAGAAGTATTGGGAGGAATTTTGTTATATTCTCAAATTGTTAAGTGATCCCTTGAATGCTAAGGAAAACTATGTCCTGTAAAATTTGTTGTGTATGGGGTTCGTAGACTGGTCTGAACCCAATCATTGTTTATAACTGAACCGAACCAGTTGTAAAATCACTATGTAGTATGTAAACCCCAAATTATTACCCCCTCTTTAGGGGTGCATCTAATGTCATTGATAGGAGAATGCGGCCCCAAAAGAGGACCCACCATATGAAATATGTAACTCTTCCCTATGCAGGGGGAAGGGAATGTGCTTGGTAGTAACTAAGGAATGCACAAACAAGAGGCTAGCCAAAGACAAGTGTCTAGTACAAAAAAACATGCATTTATTAGACAATGTGTAAACTACACAAATAGTGTAAAAGCTACCAAGTAAAGTAGTAAACACATAAGAATATAAATACAAGTAGTAAAAAGTTTTCTATAAACATGGGACATCACTCACGATGTCACAAGACAAGCAAGGCCATCATGGCCGCATATAAACAAACAAGTGTGCAAACCAAACATAGGGCAAGGCCCCCATATAATAGAAAATAATGGTAGACAAGTACAAACAACAAATAACCATGGAAGAAAGTAATCCTACAAAAAAATACTACACATGAATCACCCATTAGCATGTTATAAAGATGACCAATATGTAAAAAGTATGTATAATTAAGTAATGTAAAGTGATAAGTACAAAATGAAATAATAGCACCTATGAGAGATGAATGTAGATGTGTACAAAATACCTGTATTTTTATCACAAATAAATTAAGGTGTGAACACGTATGTGTGTTTGGTAAAGATAAATTACATACAAGAAATCTAACTAGCATGTGTAATAAGATGATAATATATAAGAAACTTTAAGCAAGAGTAAAAGCAACCAAGATATGGAATATGCATTTGATGGGCGGAATGGATTGAAAAATGGATGGTAGGATCCTCATTCCCCCAAAGTGAATGGAAGTGTATGCAATGAGGTTCATTTTATTTTTCCCCTCAAAATTCAAGAATGAACTATAAACGAGAGTGTGTCATCGGGAAATGGTCAAAATGTGTGTCATGTGAAGTGCATCGTGATGAATGTGTAGTGAAGATGTGCGAAATATAGAAGAGATGTGTGTGAACCTTATATCCTAAGATTATATCAAAAAAAATGAGTGTAGAAGTGATGATTTAGCCTAAATATTTTATCACTACAATATGAATAGTAGGGAGTGGTGATGTAGCCTAAAGTGTATACCACTTTAAGATGATAGAGCTAGTGACAATTTAGCCTATACCTTGTGTCACTATCCTAGGAATGGAGCATGATGAAATGTTGAATGATGAAATTGTGATGAATACAAGGTCCATTTGATTTGTAAACCTTCGATAGTCAAGTATGGTCGGAGGAACTAAAGTGCATCATAGGGTAGTGAGTGCAGTGCATAAAAGGAGATATATGCAATGATAAAAGAAAACCAAATGATGTGTATGATGTGTAAATATGTAATTTGTAGGATTTAATGCAAGATGTTTATAATATATGATATGTGGTGTATAAGATGATGTGATGCTAGACTCATATATGATGAAGACTAGTATAGTATGTAGAATATGTGTAATGTGGGAATGTGCAGTGTAGACTAAGTGTAGGATGTAGGATGTACGACACGTGACATGAGATTTTGTGTAGAGATATGATATCTATAATGCAATTTGATATTTTTAGATAGCCTAATAGTATGAAATGTGTGTTATGTATGATGAGTAGTATATAATGCTAGAAGCGTGGACAATAGACACATGTATGAAATCTTCCTACACCAAGCTCTTGGACATTCTCTCCATTCATCATGATCTCGAGTCAGAGACTGTCATCCAAAATCTGCAACACAACAAAGAATAAGTAACAACAAACAAGGCGGTCAAGCCTTCCATTGATCCAAAGTGATCCCTCTCCACTTAGCGAACCTGTAACCAAAACAAATGGTGGAGAAAATACAAAAACAATGAACAATATCTCAAATGGCGGTGGAGGAAAATATTAAAATGACTTTGAAAAAGCTCAGATCTATGTATTACGTGCCCCAAAATTGTCTCACGCCTTCCACAGACAATTTGATATGCTGAGATAGAGCTAAGTCACATTTTTTCAAAGGTTAATCATTTTTGAAGTATTTAAAATATACAGTACTTCATTTAATTTCAAAATCATATATGGTGTGAGGTTGGTTGTTGGTATAGTCTTAGGATAGCAAGGTTTGGGGTTCAACCCCCACCCCCAACACAAAAAAAAATCCATATTGAAGTTTAACAACCCCCACCAACTATAAAAGAATATTTAGTGGAAAAAACGTAGCTAAACTCCCTAGTTACAACTAAACCCACCTCTAAACTTAGCAGAGAAAACACTATAAAGGGTCAAAAAAATTTCTCCAAAATTGCTCAATTTTTTATTATGGACAATTTTTTCCAAAGGGGTGGTAGCTAAAAACAAAATTTTGAGCCACTTTTTTATAGTTTTAGCTCAAAAATTTGTATTGGGCTCTAGAGGCCACTAGAGTCCCAGAAAACAAAAAATAAATCACCTTCCATTCAATTTTTTCAAAATTTTGAATGTAATTGTATGCTTCAGTATATTGTACTAATTTAGAAGTTACCATAGTCAACCGAAAACATTGTAACTACTAAAACATGGCAGAGAATTGTAATAAAAAATAGTGAAAGTTGGCTCTAAAACACTCACGATATCCTAGATCTCATTCGCAACATTTGGTATATACAGTGCCTCTAGGAAGCGCTTACGGGTAAATCCATCACGACTACTACTGCACTTAATGCCTAATATAGCTGCAACAACATTGTCTGGGCATCGACCCTTTAAATCAACGGGGAGTAATAAGGATACAATGAACACACTATGAGCCATCCCATCTATGTGTAAATGATTACACGACATAAATCTGGACTGAGAAAGTATCCTAGTATATAACAAAGTTACACATGTGTATGAGGATATTTCTTTGATCCGGTGTCAATAATCACACAGACCCCTTTCAGTACTGTCTTGGTACCATGTATTGAATTATTTCATGAACATTAACGCATATTTCACGTATAGTTGGGTATATTGAAAGGGCAATATTATTCCACGTATCGATGGGTATATCGGAAGGGTGGGTATATAGAAAGGTTTGGTATATCAGAATGACAATATATAGATTGGGAGACCTTATACCTGGAGTGATAAGAGCCTAAAACTATCAGTTGATTCTAAAAATGGGAACCAATGCCCCCAAATTATTTCTTTTAGATTCACAACTACTTAGAGGAAAAAACTATGCTGCACTATGTTGCATGGAAGAAAAAAATCAAGACACAACTTGAGTTTGAAGAGATTTGGACTATTGTGAATGGTACTATGACTAGATCAACTACTGATATACACAACAATGATAGTTTGATATATCAGATCAAAAGGCCAAGGTAATCATCTTGTTTGGAGTTTCTGATGATGTGCAACCCCACATTCGAGATTCAAAAATAGCCAAAGAAGTGTGGGATAAGTTAAGCATAGTATATGAGGCCAAAAACAAGAATTTCATTATGAATTTGTAGAGTTAGTTACACACATTGAAGTTTAAGAAAAATGAGAAAATCAAAGCTTTCTTGAGAAGAGTTACAGAGTTGAGGTCTTCACTTTTAGCCCTGAGCGAAGTGGTCACTAATGAAGCTCTTGTTCCCATTGTTTTGAGAGCTTTCCCTTCTTCATATTGCATTTTTGTGACAACCCTAAACTTGTCAGATACAACAGTGAGTTTTGATAAGTTGGTAAATCTACTGCAACAAGAGGAATCCATGTATAATAAGGATGATGAAGAAGAGAAATCACTTTCTTCTCATCAAAAATGGAAAGGGAAAGGGAAAGGAAAACCTAATTCCTATCAAAATCTCCAATATCAGTATCATAATCAACAAAGGGATAAGAAACAAAAGAAGAAATGTCCAATCTGTAAAAGAGGACATGAATTGAAAGATTTTTGGTATACCACTTATAAGAAAGGTTCATCAACCAACTTTGGACCTCATCACAAACAATATTACAAGGGACATACAAACTACAATCAAGGGTAGAAAAAGGGGAACTTGAAAAGAAGACCCCATCAACAAGGAAATATTGTTGAGAAAGAAGAACATTCAGATACTGAAGACTACTTGTATACTTCTCGATCAAGTGAACCTTCCAAATCATCTAGTAATTTCTGGTATATTGATTCTTGAGCCACTCGACACATTACTGGCCACAAAGACTGGTTTACTTCAATGAGGGACATGCCTTCGAAAAAATATGTTTCATTAGGTGATGATTCTTCATACATAGTACAGGGGATTTGGAACATTTCTCTACCCATTGGTTTATGCAAGTGTAGATTATCATATGTACTATATGTCCCTGGGTTGACTTTGATACTCATTCTGGCAAGAAAATGTGTCTAATTCGAGACAAATCAGGAGGATCAAAAATAGTTACAAAAGCCTCTAATGCGTGATGTATGTTTCAAGTTGATTTTGTCCATAGAGATGATCAGAGACTTATAGCTAAGAACTCTACCTATACACAGTTGTGGCATCAGATACTTGTCCATATAAGTTTCAAGTATCTCGAGACACTTTACCAGCACAATATGTTAAATGGTTTACCATCTCTTGAGAAGGATATAGATAAATGTCCTCACTTGTAGGAAAACAACACAGAGTTTCATTCCACAAGAGTCCTTTTTGATCTCATGGTAAGATTGATCTAGTTCATACCAATCTTTTTGGTTAGATGCAACCAAGTCATTCTAGATTTCAGTACTTCAGGCTTTGTGTTGATGGTTATTCAATAAAATTGTGGATTTTTTGTTTTCGTAATAAAAGTGAAGATTTTGAAACCTTGAAGAAGTTCAAAGTGGTTGTTGAGAACAAAAATGGTCATCACATCAGAACTCTCCACTCAGATGAAGGGGGGAATTCACCAGTAATGAGTTCAAAGACTACCTACAAGCTCACAGGATTCATCGAAAAATTCCTCCACACACACTGATAAAAAATGGTGTTGTTGAGAGAAGAAATCGTATTATCATGGAAATGGTGCGATGTATGATTGATTAATCTGGATTAGAAAATAAATTCTGGGTAGAAACAACAAAGACAATAGTGTATTTATTGAAAAGAGTGCCCATAATTTCTCTTGACAGAGTAACACCACATGAACCATGGTCAAAGTGGAAACTATCTGTTGCACACCTTAGAATATTCATGTGTAGAGAGAGTATGCACATACCCAAGCAGAATAGAAAGAAACTGGATATGAAATCACAAAAAATCATCTTCATTGGGTACAGTGAAAAGACTCTTGGGTATAGATTGATGGATCTGAAGACCAAGAGAGTCTACACCAATAGAGATGTTGAGTTCTTTGAAAAGAAGGAAGCAGATTCTCCTCCTCTAGACTTACCTGATGTAAATTCTTCACCAATTATAAAAACTAAAGTTGATGTTCTTTTAGATGATGAAACTGATGATGGGGATAATGGTGATGATCTGATAGAACCATGACCCACAAGAATCACTCATCATATGCCCAAGTTGTATACTAGCATGTTATGAGATGCAAGAATGGATACTCCACCAGATACATCCACCCTTGGACTATGGAATCACAGTAAAGCAAGAGAATAAGTGAACTTTGCTTTGATGAGTAGATTTATTGAATTTGATGAGCCCTCTATAGTCTAGGAAGCCCTACAGTCAAAAGCTTGAAAATATGCCATGGATGTTGAATACAACTCAGTGATGAAAAACAACACTTGGCAGCTTGTCGATATTCCACTAGGGAAGAAACCTATTGGGTGCAGATGGATATTCAAAAAAAAGTACAAATAAGATGGGATAATAGATAATTATAAAGTGATACTAGTAGCAAAATGGTATGCACAAAAAGAAGGCATTGAGTATGAGGAGACATTTTCTCCCATAACTAGGATCAAAATGATCAGGATGATGTTTTCTCTAGCTGCATAGTTTGGTTGGAAATTACATCAGATGGATGTAAAAAGTGCCTTTCTAAATGGATATTTACAAGAAGAAGTCTACATGACTCAACTTGAGGGATATGTTGTACCTAGTCAAGAAACAAAGGTATGTAAACTTAGGAAATATATGTATGGCCTAAAACATGCACCCCGGGCATGGTACATCAAAATTAAGGAGGATCTCGTACAACATGGATTTGTTAGAAATCCATATGACCCCAATCTTTACCTCAAAAATCAAGGGGGGGAGATTTTCATTGTCATTGTCTATGTTGATGATTTATTCATCATCGGCAGTTCAGTGAGGATGATCAATGTAATGAAGAAAGATATTAATCAATCGTTTGACATGACATATCTCAGGCTGATGTACTATTTTCTTAGATTGAAAGTATGGAAGAAAGAGAACCACATATTTTTTTCTCAGATGAAATATACCAAGCGAACGCTCGAGAAATTCAACATAATGGATTACACAATTATTGTTACACCTATGAAGAAAAGATTGTAGTTATCTTTTTCAGATCCATCTCCTGCATTAAATGCCACTCTCCATCGGCATTTGATTAGGAGTCTCATTTACTTAACCTACACTAGACTACATATTGACTTTGCAGTGATCTATCTATCCAAGTTCATGTAGGAACCCAAAGTTTGTCATTGGAAGGCAATACGGCACATTTTGAGATATCTCAAAGGAATAGTGGATCTTGGTCTAGAATACAAGAAGAACAACAACATTTTCTTATCAGGATATTTAGATTCAGATCATGTAGGAAACATTGATGAAAAAAAATCCACTTTAGGATTTGTGTTCTTTATGGGATCTGGACCAATATCATGGGGAAGCAAGAAACAACAATTTGTTTCTCGCTCTTCCATAGAATCTAAGTATCGTTCTACGGGAGAAGTTATCTGTGAAGCGATATTGGTTTTTTTTTCATACATGAAGGACTTGGAATACCATAGGAAAAACCAACCACCATGTATGTAGACAATGAAGATGTTCTAAAACTTGTTCACAATCCATTTTTTCATTAAAGAACAAAGCACATTGAGGTACAAGTACATTTCATATGCGAGCATATCTTGAAGCACAATATACAGATTTAGTTTTTTCTAACAGCTAAACAATGAGCAAATATCTTCACAAAGTCACTTGAACGTGACAAGTTCGAGTTATTCAGAGAGTTCCTCTCCTCATCCCTTGAGACAATGCAAAATGAAGGGGGGGAATGTTAAGGTAAATATATTATTACCTTAATTAATTATGCATTACATAGTTAGTTAGTTTATTTATTAATTGTTATATGGTTATATTTAATTATAACCATCTATTTATTTTATTCAACATACGGGAGTTGTTGTATTGTTTTAACAATACTATTGTTTGTATTGGTTCATGGTTGTACCTATGCAACCCAATTATTTTTTTGTATATCGTTGTCCAATTTGTATAAATATTGCAGCACATCTTATCAAGCATAAAAATTATGACACTAAGGAGAAGGAACATATAATATTCATGCATGGTAGTAGGGCACATTTGAAGGCATGAAATGATAGGGAAGGAAACACGCACGAAAGATAGATTGATTCGGGACTTACCCATTTTCATGGTTACGGGCTATTTTTGGAGATAGCATACAGAGCACACAATGGGATGGAGACTTAAGCGACACACAAATGATATTTTTGTAAGAGTGTATAATAAGTGCCTTACATGAGTTCAACTTAATAATAGAATTACTACTTCCAGTTAACTGTAATAGATCTATTATTAGTGCACTTGCATGTGTTCATGTTATTGTAAAGGCACATGACTATTTTCAGCATGCAACCTATTTTTGTAAGTGTAGAAGAGGTGAAGGACAAGTCCCCACCCTTATAAATATGGAGTAATCTATGTAGATTAAAGAGGTCTTGTGTATGAGCTATTGTGGAGTTATGTTGCAAGATCTGATGTGCGCATAAACTTATGATACTACTTTTTTAAAGAAGCTTCTATGTTTATTGTGTTTTCATATAATGGAGTGTGTTGGGTGAAAAATGGTGTTAAACATGACTGTAACTAGTTCTTACATGGTTGACTTAATTATGTCTAGCACTTAATTCATTATTCTTTTAGATCTAGATCTGGAATATGCTATGTGCAATATTTATGTTATTTTTGGATATGTATACATTACATCTTCATCATGTTCACATCCTGTACAAGTAACTCTAAGGAAGGGCCTGATACCTTTGCACGCTTCGGGTGAGTGCTTAGCTTAGGATGGGTTATTTGTGGTAAATTCTGGGTTGCATCATTGGTTCTATTTTTAGGACCTCTTTTTCAATTATTTTCAAGATGGTTCGCAATGAAGACGTACCGGTTAACCCTAGTAAGTGTTGAGGAGTGGATAAAATATCTAGAATAATAGTACGCATAGAGATTCAACACTAGATCTGAGTTTGACGCATGCGAGTGTGTGGAAAATAATACATATGACTGTCTCTATGAAATCTTATTTTCTATTTTCCCGGTAGAACTGTACGAGTGGCTGGTTGCTTATGTGTCTAAATGAAATTGGAGGTATCACACACTTGTCTAGACACATAGAAAATTTCATTCCTTATATGATGCTGATCTAATTTGGACATGCATTGTGGATACCTGGTTTCATGGTGTTTTGAACAACTATATCCTACAATACTCAATTTCCACTTATTCTTTCCCAGAGGTAGTTGAGTTTCAATTTTTATGATATCTTAAGGGAAATTACTTGTAATTAATTCCATTGGTGATTAAGATCTTGACGATAACCCTGAATTTAGAGGAAAAGCTAATGAATAGATAAACCCCACCACACGTGGGGGTAGGAGAAGGTTTGGTAAAATATGGTGGGCCTAGCGGTAGAGAGGAAGAGATAAGAAAGGTGGCTTAAGTATAATGAGGCATGCAAGAGGGAGATAGAGAAGCATCGTGAAATTGCAGAGCGTATGGCATTAAGGAGAGAGATGTATCACAAAGGATTTGGAGCTCACACAGAAGGCATGGAGCTAGAGAAGCAAGAACTCCCCCATGTGGGAAAGCATGAAATGGAACCCTCCACCTCAAATAGGAGCACTCTAACAGAGACAACCTGGGCTACAGGCATGCATCTGAATCTACCTGGGAACCTAGCCTTTGTGCTTGGTTTTCCAGTACCTAGTACATCTAATAGTCAACAAGATAATTTGGGTAGTAGGGAAGTAGGAATAAGTCAAATAGCAAGTACATCGATGGCAGGGAAAATGTCTTCATTATTGTTTGGAGGTACCTTTTTAGCTGCATCATCTGCACAAAATTCAAGTGCATAGAATTTGGGGCTAACTTCTGGGAGTAGTACCACCACGCATATTGTAGGAGTTCAGTATAATACTACTATTGGGACATAAGGAAGTACATCTTCTGGTCCACTTACGACTACAGGTGCAGGATCAGGGGGTGTAGGTGGCTCTAGTTCTGGTGGATCTGGTGGTTCTGGAGGTAGAGGAAACAATGGAGGTTCTCGATCAAGTGGGCATGGTCCACACTAACCCCAAAATATTTCCATGGAGGTGTCTCTTCGGATCCCATCGTATAGGGGCATAGAGGATGTTACTAAACACATACACATGTGTGAGATACTTTGGTGCAAAAAAGGGATCAAATCTTATGAGTGCAAAGAAAGTTAATTTTCCACTATGTTACAAGGATGCGCACACAGTTAGTATAGGAAGTTTGATCCTGATCAGACTTGTGTAGACTATGCAGTATTAAAATATGTTTTCCTTAAGAAGTTTCACATCCCTAAGTTCGAGGAAAAGAGTATAAGTGTGCTCAAGGATATTAAGCAAGGCACTACTGAGAGTGTTAGGGAGTATGATGCCTACTTCAAGACTCTGTTGTCTAATTTTTCTTATGATATTCATGCAATTCAGCATGCAAAATGGTTCATTGGAGGTATGATCACACCTTTTAGAAGGGCGTTGTAACATAATACATACATTGATCCACGCAAAGCACTTGAAGTAACTTTACATGATGAGGTAGTTGGGAGTATAGACATTGGGGTAAGCCCATTCTTGGAAGCATAGATTACAGCCATGGAAAAGTAGTTGGAGAAATTATCAGCAAATGCATCCCATAAGACACACACTAGGATTTGGTGTATAGATTGTGAATTAAAAGGGAACACCAAGGATAGTTGTCCTCACATATCAGTGCATTCATTATTACTAGACTGTGAGATGTCATTTGAACCAATATGCTATCCACTACCCAATATTACAACATGTGATAAAGAAGAATGTCTCTTGCTATTGTAAAATATTTTGGTCCACGACTCGCGATATGGAAGACTGCAGGTTGATTGGTCAGATCCATGATACTATAGATATTGGTGTGTGACAGACATGAGTATTAGATAACTCTAAGGGTAAATGTGAGCATCAGGATCATAATCACAATCAAACACATTGTGATCGGAATGAGGGGCACTATGAAGGAAGACGTGGTAGAGGTCAAGGCTGTGGTGGTGGAGGAGATGAGTTTCCTCGCGGAACATGTTTTACATACGGATCACCTGACCACTAAAGGTGCGAATGTCCTCAGAATATTATATGTTCTTTCTGTGGGAAGAATCATAGATATGAGGAATTCCCATATTTATATGAGCATATTAGTAAGCATTATAAACAGGAGAAAAAAGGCGTAGCGATGGTTAGGATACGACACATTGTGGAAAATCAATGGATGCTAAAGTTGGCACTGGAACCTGAGGCATTTCCTTTGAAGATGACTACACATGTTGAAACTATGTGCACTAGAGAGGTGTTACCACAGAAGCCTACGATCACTAAGTAGGACATTTTTCATGTAAGGTACCTAGATCCTGTGCACCAGAAGGAGGTTTATCAGGAGACCATAGAGGTAATTAGAGACCTTCAAGGGGAAATATTGATGACTTAAAGGAGGTATGCAGAATGTTACGCCAGGAGAATATTTTTACATTACTAGGGAGTTGGCTAAAGGGAAATACTCCATACACAAATACTGAGAATGGGCATCAGATCCTGCATGAAAATATTCTCCCCCATATCTTAGATTATGATAAGGAGATCAGTCTAAATGTTTTTGTCAATGGATGGCTCTTGAGTAACTTATTGATTAAAACAGGTGCGGAAATAAATGTGCTTACTCTAGATGCATGGGTAAAAATGGGGAGACCTACATTACAGCCATACCTTAATGTATTTCTTATGGCTAATCAAACTAAGGTCACTCCTATCAAAGTTTTGAAATATGCATCCATTACTATACAAGGGGCCAAGTTCATTGGGGATTTTGAGGTTTTAGCACTTGCAGAAGAAGAAATTTTCCTAGATCTTCTTGGATGCCCTTGGAGTTACGCAAATAATGTTGATCTTTAGTTTGAAAAGGGATATGTCAGTTTTGAGAACAAGGAGGAAAGAGTTATTATCCCTTTAGCAAATGGAAAATATGCACCCTATGTTGAGCCTTTGAGTGTGGAAGATCTGAATTGGATTTATGGACGCATCAAACTTAGAAGTACTCAAGCCATCTAAATAAGGAATCCTTCAGTGGGAAGATGGACAATATATTAGCGATACTACAAGTGTTTCTTGTGATAATTGGGCTCATGGTACTTATGAAATGGTTGGGTGTGAAGTAAGGATCACATTTGCGTGAAAAAGAAAACCTCATTGCATAAAGAGGATAGGTAAAAACTCTATACCTCGGTACACTGGGGAAGGAGACCCTACAATATTCTTGCGCACCATGTACGAATAGTGGATAGACCAGTTTGAAAGAAGAAATATGTTAACATATACCCTACGCAGGGCAGCAGCGCACTGGTGGGTGGTTCACAGGGATAATCTTGTAGGATGGAATAAAGTCAACATTTCTCTTATAACTTAGTTTTCCAAGAGCAATGCACCTACTCAAATATACACATATCATGGTAATCAACCTGTTTAGCACCACATTCAGCAGTGTGAGAGGCTCCGGATAGAGGGGCAAGAAACTTTACCACCTTTTTTATGGGTCCACAAACTTTATTACACTTTACAAGGTTTTGTACACGCTTGGTATGTATATGAAGAGCTACATAGAGAGACTGGAAATCGGCAGGATTCTATTATAGGTATGGTCTAGAATTTTGACTACTTATCTACTAAATGTCCAATAGAAGAGGCATTAAGGGTTATAAAGCAGTTAACTATGGGAGATAATGCAAAGGTGGAATAACTCATTCAGGAGTTATTTGATGAGAATGACTTGGGTGCACGTTTGGATGAAGCAGAAGAGATAGATGTCATGATACTTAAGCACGCTTGTTTTGAGAAAGAAAAAGGGAAGATGTTCTACATAGTTGATGATGAAGAAGTAGAATATTTTGATATAGATCATTCAATAGGTACTCACGAGGTCTTGGACAGAGAAGATAACAACGCACGTGCCTATCATGAATCTATGAGGACCAAGAAAGTGAATATTGGTATGGATGTTGAACCTAAAGAGGAGATAATTGGAGATTATTGGTATGAATTTGAAATCGAAAAAATAGTGGAGTTGCTTCATGATTTTCAGGACATATTTCCTAGGGGATACCATGAATTGAAAGGAGTGCATGAATCATTAGAAGAAATGAATATAAATCTTAAGGAAGGTGCGCGCCCAGTCAGGAAGAGACCCTACAGGATGAACCCTAACTTGCGCGTAAAGTTCAAGGAAGAAATTGACAAAATGTTGAAGTCTAGGATCATCAATCCCCTGGAAGAATCAGAGTGGGTTAGCCCCATGGTTATCAATATAAAGAATGATGATCAAATTACAATTTTTGTGGGTTACAGAGAACTGAATGCTTCATGTGTGATCGATCCCTTTCCTACACCTTTCATAAAGGAGATATTAGAAGGTGTTACAAGACATGAAATCTATTCTTTTATAGATGGATTCTCTGGGTATCATCAATTTCAAATTTCATAGGATGATCAAGAGAAAACCACTTTCACCACTGAGTGGGGAAGTTTTTCCTATACTGTAATGCCTTTTGGTATAAAAAATATGCCTTATGTATTTTTGCACAGAGTTGTTCAAGCATTCCAGGATTTTATTCACATCTTCTTGCAGGTTTACTTGGATGATATGATGGTGTATGGACTTGTTATGGATCATTGTGACAATTTTTTATTAATGTTTGAAAGATGTAAATAGTTAATCATATCTTTGAACATCAAGAAGTCCATGTTTTCTACAAATTTTTGCACTCTGTTTGTGTAATGTCCCCTTTTCCAATCAAAGACCTTTGGCCCATTTTGTCAACCCGACGGCCAAAGGAAAAATATAAGGGTGACTTAAGTTATAATAAATTATTATAAAGTTCTATAAAAAAAAATAATAATAATTCAAGCACTTATATTAATTTATTTATCTTAATAAAAATAAATTGTAATCCCTATGGAAAATATAATTTGCCTTAAGGGGAAAAAGTCATTATAAAGGGATTTATTATATTGTAATCCTCCTAGAAAGGATAATGGCGACTTGGGCCAAAGGGGAGTAATGAAGCCTAGGGAAGATAAAAACATAATTAATTTATGTATTTTCCCTAGAGAAATGCGACTTGTACTAGGAGGGAAATATTGTTGGGAAAAACATTTAATATTGGAAAATATTAAATGTTTGCATAGGAAAAATCATGTGAGCTCATTGGCTGATTTGGAGGTTGGTTGTTGGCTCTTTTCCTTTAAAAGGGAAGTCGATTTGCCTCTTCTATATGGCAGATTTTTCATATTATAATTTCTCTTGCATTTGAGCTTTGAGATTTTGCAAATTATATTCTAAGTACAAAAAACCTTAGTTTATACCTCTTGTGGATGAAAACCCCAATATTTCTCTTGTGGACGAAAACCCCAAGGGATTGAGAGGAGATTTCACTCAAAAATTTCCAGCGTGTTAATCAGATTTTCTAGGTTTATTTCAGCAGTGTTTGTGAAGAGTTTTTGAAGGTATTTTCAGTGGTTTTTGGGCAGCAGTTGGATCGATCTGTTGTGGGTATTTTGGCAGCATTTTCCAGAGGTATTTCCTTTTAAAATACTTATCAAATATTCTCCATAATATTATAAACCAAATCATTGTATTTTTATTTTTCTGAAGTATATTGTAAGGGTTTCCAGGTAGAATATTAATCAAATTTCAGATCTGATTTATGGGTTGTTTTGGCTGCAATAAATTCAATTTTTTGCATGATTTAGTTGTTAAATATTCGAGTAATCATTTGGGAACGAAAATGTAATTTTTGGGTATCATTTGCATTAAGATCTATCTAAAACCCTAGTTGCATTTTCCCAAATAAATTTAGATCTGCATTAAGATTTTTGCCATAATAGTCATAAATCATCCTTTGGTGTTTTTTAATTGATCTAATATTGTTGGAGAACAAGAGAGACACATTTGGGGATCTTTCATTAGAGATTTAAGAAATTAGAAAAAGTCGTGCCCTAGTGCTGTTTAAATCTCTATTTTGCTCGCTTTGAGAAATTCTCCATCTCCCAATCTGTGCATGAAATATCCTCTTTACAATCTCCTTTTTGATTGATATTGTTTGCCTATTCTATGGCTTGGGTTGTCAAATCATTGTTTTGCCTCCATGCCTCTAGCTCATGAAGGAAATTCAAAAATTGGACTCAAAATGATGAAGTTCTCTTCCTCTGTGTATTTTTCCCACAGTCGGGATGACAGGTGTCTTTTCCTTGTCAAATTTTGGCCCCAATGAATGCAGGTATGTGGTCAAATCCTATTGGATGGGGAGAAACATGATTTTTGGTAACTTAACACTTTTGGTCACTTTTGGCAAAAATGGTAAATTTTTCCTACGGACCTGAAAAGTTGAATCACCATTGAAAAGTCTAACCTCAGCGGATGGCTCCACATGTCACAATGGCATAACTCCAGGGTGGGGCAGAAAGGGTCAATTACCAAATCAGTGCCAGATCACCACGTGGTCAGAATCATTAGAGAGGAAAATCCCACTGTTGAAAAGTCAAAGTGGACGAGCGGGCCATCGGGGGGATTTGAGATTTTGGGCTACTTTATCAAAGAGGTGAAAAGTTAAAAAGTAACCCGCAGCCCCAATCAAGCTATCAAGGAAAAATTCAAAGCTTGAGCCCACAGGGAATAAATCAAAGGGTGCCATGTGTCACCGTTGAAAGGTCAAAGTGGGTGAGCAGACCATTGGGGGGATTTTTGGAAATTTAACTAAATTTTCACAAGCAAAGTAAAAGTTCCAGAATTCTCTGCAGCTCTGCCAAGGTCTCGGGGCCGCTATTGAAAATTCAATCTGAAAGATCGGACCGACAGAGGAAATTGAGTTTTTGAGCCTTTTTCCAAAATAAGGTCAAAATGTTGAGAAAAGAGCTGTGACCCCATTTCCAATCAGAAGGTGCCATGTGTCCTAGTCAAATTAGAGTAGTGGGCTAGCAGAGGAAATTGAGTTTTTGAGCCTTTTTCCAAAAAGGTTAAAATGCGGATAAAAGGGTTGTGATCCCATTTCCAATAAGAACATGCCACATGTCTAAGCTGAAAAGTCAAAGTGGGGGTGTGAGCCAATTTTTTCTAAATTTCCAAATCTCTAAAAAATCACAAAATGTTAAGGGCTTTCCCCTGTAACCACTCTAATCCCTTCCTGCCACATGGATGACCCGATTTCAGAGTTAGAGGAGTAAATCAAGTGGTCTATATTTAAACTAGCAAATCAAATGTAATGGTCATTTTTTAAGATTTGGTTTTTAACCCGTTATAAGCGTTTTCTTTGCAATGGAGGAATTTGAAGAGATGTAAAGGATTTGTAAAGATTGTAACCATTTTGGAAAAGGATATAATGGCTTCTTGATGTCATTCCAAGGGCTGGTGATTGATTTCAAAAAGACCAGAGTGCTCTGTACATGGAAAAGACAGAAAATGGCATTCTTCTTCTATTTTCTCTTCTTCCTCAAATTTCTTCCATTCTCAATCTATGTATAAACTCTTCTCAAGCTCCAATAAGAAAAGAAGGGATTTTTGCCTCCTTGATTGAGGAATTAATTGGTACTTTCTGACCAATGAGTTTCATTCAGTCTAGTAGCTTCTCCTATGGATTTTTTTTTCTTCTGACTATAAATGCATGTAAATGAAATTTCTAATTAATGCGTGTGGGAATCTGATATTCTACTCACAACATTAGTTTCTCTTACCTCCATTATCACTCCCTTTTCCCTTCTCAGACAAAGTTCTTCTTTAGTGAAAAATTTCTAGTTTTTCCATAGGGTCAGTGGAGTGCCCCTGTTGGATCTCTGGTCAAAAATTCCACCATTGAAATCCACTTTTTCACGCATGCACATACGGATGTTGCACCATTAAAGTAGAGGGACTTAGATTCCCATAGCATTTTCTTGAAACCCACCAATTTTTCCACAAGAAATTTTTTCTCGCCAACAGCTTTTGGCACCCACCATGGGGTAGATTTTGCAACATCTGTACCTAAAAACGACCTTAGGGTCATAAAATATAAAAAATATTCTAGAAGAAAAGTTTCTAGAGATTGAATAATCACACAAACTTCATGGATGTAAATCATGGCTATTATGGGAGATCCTCCTATTGATAGACCTGATTTACTCTTTCAGATCCAAGAAGACATTGCTTCTAATCTGAGAGAAGCTATTTGGCATAATAGACAAAGTGTCAACCAATAATTCATTGCCATAAGAATTTTGTACCTGGTAGAGGAACGTGTTATCGAATTGGAAAGGCAGAGACAAATTCCAAAACCCTAGAGAAGAGCATAAACTTTCAAATGGATGATAGAAGATACACCCAGAAACTAAGGCAAGGAGGACATATTGATCCCACATTTGAAGAGCTTGAAAGAGAGGCAGTTGCTGAGGAGGAGATAAGGGATCAAATTGAAGAAATAGAAAGACTCCAAATTGAAGCAGAAGAAAGAGCAATAGTAGAAGAAGCCTTAACAAGACTGGAGGATAGAAAAAAGAATAGAATGGGTGATCATGAACATGAGGAACGCAAGCCCAACATACCATGGGGAAGAAATACTGGTCCACTGGCTCTTTCTCAACCATTCCATGAGCTCCCAGGAGGCTTAAGATAGAACTTCCCAAAATTCAAAGGGGATAGTTCTCAGCTCCCAGAAGAACATGTTGCAGCATTCATCACTACTTGTGGAGTGTTGGGAGTTGAATAGGAAGATGTTTTAGTTAGGATCTTTGTGGAGTCACTCTAAGAAAAAACTGTTGAATGGTTCTATATGTTGCCCCCAAGATTTGTCACATGCTAGGAAGATATAAGAAGTGCATTTGAACATAGGTTCAAGAGCATAGAATATTGTCAGGACCTGCTAGTCCAATTGGTTCATATGAAGGAGGCCTTTGAATCAATGAGAGATTTTGTAGCAAGGTATGATAGGTTGACAAGGAGGATCCCAAAAGATGTGGTACCCTCTTAAAACAACTTGAAAAGGTTCTTCATTAGTTCTTTGCAACAAGAAGTTGGTTTCTTCCTTAGAAGAGCCCAACCAAGAACATTGAGGGATGCTAAATACTTTGTAATTGAGACTGATGATGATCTAATTCTTTTTAGTAAAGTGAAAGGACCAAATGAGAAACAAAAAGGTCAGAATTCAAATTCAGTCACCACTGATCCAATGTTCCAAAAAATGGAAAATGACCTAGTTTCTTTGAAGAAGAAGCTATCAAATATCATAATGAGGAATGCTCCAAGGAGACCAAATCCTCCTGATAGACCAAGAATTGCTCCACCTCCTCGTAGGATTTCTCTTGAAGCACCACCAGTCAATTCCATCTATGACACTAAAGAATCAGAAGAAGGAACAGACATTGAGGAAATTGAAAAAAGAAAGCATGGATGACTATGAAAACTATCTTTAAATTGAATAGGTCAGCATGTACTATGGCTTGATTGAATACGTTGATGACGAGGAGGAAGGTGATGAAGAAGCTCCAATATTTTCATCTGCTATTTTCACTCTTACACAATCCAAGAACAATGTTTCAGCCTTAGAAGTTATACCAGATGATAGGAAGAACAAAGAAGATTGCTCTCCAAAGCTTCCAAAAAACAAGATCATCAGCAGAGGATCATCATTGCCACCTTCCATGGAATCAGCTAGAGATAAATCAGATTCACCAGTTGTCAAGGATCACACTACTATGCCAAGTGAGTTATCTAGTTCTTCTCCCAACTCAAAATCTATTAAGAGAAATTCTCTTCTAAATGTTGGTTCTACAAGAACATCTAAATTTCATTCAAGGGCTACACCCTCACCTCCTTCCAAGCCAATCGCTACATTTGAAGAGGAGAACCCACCACCAAAAGTAACAAAACCTCTACCATTTAAGTCCTCAGCCACTATTGGAACCTCTTCCTCATCTACCATAACTCCATTTGAATTTTTGGAGGATGCAAACAAAACTAAAGTTCAACTCTCTGAGATTGAATACTTATAAACACATCCTACCCAATTTGACATATTCATCAAGGTAGTTCGTGGTAGTAACCCTTTTTCTTCAAGCCCAATTTTTAAAGGCCTATTACCCACACCATCCATACCACCTTCTCAAAACATGTTATCCCTTAGTGCCTCCACCACCAATAGAGTTGAGCCTTTCTACTTGTCACTTCTCATCAAAGGCTTCCAGTTGAACAATTGCATCATAGACTGTGGAGCCTCAGATAATGTGATGCCGACAAAATTTTCAAATGCTATTGGCCTCACTTTGACCCGGGTAAATGGCACATGCTATTCAATGGAATCCAAACAAGTTCCATTGGTAGGAAGAATCAAGGATGATCAGGTTGCACTAGCTGACTACCAAGACAAGAAGATACTCTTGAACATCTTGGTGGAAGACATCCCAGCCTCTTTTGGTATGATATTGAGCAAAAGTCTTTACAGAAACCTAAGTGAAGAAATAAAATGGATTGGTCATCTACAACTATCCTATTGAAAGGAGAAATGAATAAGTTGTTGCCAGTCAGGTAAATGAAATTCACAGTAAGGAAATATGATGATCCAAGAGCTAACATCCTCTTTCAAGATTGTGGGCTAGGAAAATATTTCCTTACATCACAAAAGGAGAAGAACTTGCCTCTCCTCATGGAGGAAAAAAAAGATCATATTTAGACAATTGATTTTGATGGAAGTCATTCCAGAGAAGGTTCCAGAGCTGGTGTAGTATTATACTCTCCCTCCAATGAGGTATATATTTTTGCCTATAAGCTCCAATTTGATAATACAAACAATACTACATAGTATGAAGCATTTCTCTTAGGCATGAATGTAGCAGAGTACATGGGAATGAAGAATCTGAGATGTAAAGGTGATGTAGAGGTTGTGGTAAAGCAGGTCCGCCAAAAATATCAGGTGAAAAATCCAAGGCTCAGGCACTATAGAAATAGAGTGTGTGACTGCATTGAATTCTTTGATGCATTCTCCATTGAAGCTATCCCTAGGGAGAAAAATGAAAAGGATGATTCTCTAGCAGTTTCAAATTCCTTAGTGACACCTCATCGCTCTTTTGGAAAGGATAAATTGACCATTGAGATGGTGTTCATACCCAGCATACCAGATAATGCAAATCACTGACAGGTCTTCAATGATGACAATCAGATCCTAGCCTTCTTAAAACAAAGGGATAACTTCAATAATTTGTTCTTTGAAGGAAATGAAAACCCACATCATGAATCAATCCCTAAAGAAGAGAAGGAAGGAATTTAGGGAATTGATGAAGAGGGAGTAATCAAATTGAAAGGAAAAAAATCCCTAAAGGCCTAGTTTCTTTGGAAGACCTCTTTGACAAACATGACAGGTTCATCCAAGAGAAAGAAAAATAGTCTTCTTGGTATCCATCTGATTTTGATCAAGAAAACATTGGCACTTCAGATAATCCAAGGATGGTTAACATTGGTAAATGCTTCTCACTAGAAGAGAAGATAAAGTTTGTTTCTTTTCTAAAAAAGTAATTAGATGTCCTGGCCTATTCCTATGATGAACTCAAATCCTTTCATCCAAAGGAGATGCATTACTCCATTCCTTTGAAGCAAGGAGCTAAGCCCTTCAAGGAAAAAACAAAGGCCCTACAATCCAAAGGTTGCTGATTTTATCAAAGAAGAGGTGAAAAAGATGCTCAATTCTAGAATCATCTTCCCCATCCACCATTCAACATGGGTGGCTAACATTGTGCTAGTAAGGAAAAAGAATGGGGAAATGAGGATTTGTGTAGACTTCTAAAATATGAATCAGGCATCTCTCAAAAGACAACTACCCTCTTCCAATCATGGATAATATTTTGCAAGCAGTCACTAGATCTGAGATGCTCTCTTTGCTTGATGGATTCTCAGGGTACAACCAAATCAAGGTGGTAGAATATAATTGCAACAAAACAACCTTCACAGGGGCACTTTTGCCTACAGCAGAATGCCTTTTGGCTTAATCAATGCTGGAGCCACTTTCCAGAGAGCAATGGACTTGGCCTTCAAATATTTGAAACACTACATTGTCATTTACCTTGATGACCTCACGGTATTTTCAAAGAGGAAGGGAGATCATATCAGTCAGTTGAAACAAGTCCTTGCAAGGTGTAGGAAACATGGCATCTCTCTAAATTTGAAGAAGTGCATTTTTGGAGTCACATAAGGGAATTTTCTGGGACACATTGTGAAAAAACATGGAGCGCACATTGATCCTGAGAGGGTCAAAGTTATCCAAGCACTAGCCTTACCAACCAACAAGAAGGGATTTCATTCATTCTTTGGAAAGGTAAACTTCCTTCATCATTTTTTGCCTGAGTTTTCAGAACTGACTAAGCATATAACTTCCATGATGAAGCCTTAAGCAAGTTTTAAGTGGAATAAGGAAGGAAAAACAACATTTGAGGAGATCAAGAAAGCCATTACCAAAGATCCAACTCTTGTATCTCTAGATTTCAACAAATATTTCATCATGTATTGCTATGCATTAGAACATACACTCTTTTTGTCCTTGTTCAGAAAAACGATGAAGTTTTGGAAGCACCCATTACTTGCATGAGCTGTCCTTTGAAAAATCATGAGCTAAAGTACATCCAATTGGAGAAACATGCCTACGCAGTGGTCAAAGCTATTAAAAGTTTCAAATTCTACATTCTCAATTCCCATACAGTGGTAATGGTCCCTGGGAGTGTAATCAAGTTCATTTTGACTCAACAAGATCCTGGGGATAAGAGAGGAAACTAGATTGCAAAGACCCAAGAGTATGACTTGGAGATTAGACCCTCTAATATGGTAAGAGGAAATGGTTTCTACAAGCTAATTGCTGAAGATGAAGCTCTCAAAGCTAAGCAGGGAGAAAAATATGGTGTTTTCTCAACCTGTTCAGAAGACAGTCCACGGGCACTCTTTGTTGCCACTACTGATGAGTGGTATGATGGCATTGCTTAATCCCTCACTTATGGAGAATGCTCTTATCATCTTGATTATAAAAAAAAGAAGGAAACTCAAGCTAAAGGAAGCCGATTTTTTTATATGGAATCATGCACTATACAAGAGAGGCCTAGATGGTTGTTTCCTCAGGTGTGTAGATAAGGAGTAATAAGAAAATTTGCTCAGGGCATATCATGATCAAGCTTGTGGTGGACATTTCTCAATAATGGTCACTGCGCATAAGATCCTTAGAGGGAGATATTATTGGCCCTCCATCTTTACAGAGACTCAGGATTGGGTTTTCAAATGCAAAGCATGCCAAAAATTTGTTGGAAAGCCAAAACTAGTTACATTGCCACTCAGGTCTGTGGTGATTGAAGAACCATTTCAACAATGGGGGCTAGATTTCATTGGTGTTTTGAATCCTCATTATAATATAGGGCATACTAATGTAATCACTGCAACTGATTACTTCACTAAATGGGTGGAAACCATTCTGACCAAGCAAGCCAACTCTGAAATAGTCTACAACTTCATCAAGAAGAATATCATTGTTAGTTTTGGAATACCATATAAAATTGTTGTAGACAATGCCACATATTTCTCTTCCAAGGAGCTCACAGATTTTTGTTATGGCTTTCGAATATCCCTATCTCACTCTTCTGACTACTACCCATAGGGAAATGGGAAAGTTGAGTCAAGAAACAAGAACATTGTGACCATTGTCTGTAAGCTAGTAGATGAGAATCAAAGGAACTCACACAAGAAGTTATATGATGCATTGTAGGATGATAGGATCACTCCTAAGAAGGTAATAGGTATGTCACATTTCCAAATTTTGTATGGAGTTAAGGAAGAGATTCCCCTCACAATTGAAATGTCAGCTCTCAATTTGCTGTAAGAAATAGAACATGGTCAATACAAAGAATCCATTGACAAGAGGATCCTCTTTCTGGAAAAGCTGGAAGAAAGTAGATGCCAAGTGGTGGATAGAATTAAATAACACCAATTGAAAGTGAAGAAGATCTTTGACAAGAAGGAAAAGGCAAGATAATTCAAGGTTGGAGATTTTGTTCTACTATGGGACAAGAGAAGAGAACCAAAGGGCAGCCATGGAAAGTTTGATTCATTGTGGTTAGGACCATTCTAAATTCATGGAGCTTATGGTGAGAATTTTCTTCTCCTCTCATTCTTGGATGGAATGTCATTGGAATTTCCTTGAATTGGGAAATACTTGAAACTGTATCATCAGTGAAAGTGGGTTTTCCTCCACCTTGTACCATAGGTATTTTCTTGGTGTGTTTTCCTTTTCTGTTATGTGGTTTAGGTTTTGTTTCATTTGGTTTTTGTTGTGTGTGGTTTGGCTTGTGTGTTTCCTCCTTCTTCCATTCTTTCTCAGAATTGTACATGAATCTACAAGGCCCAATGGATATGGCATTGGTGAATGTGATATGTTTTGAAACTTGAGATTCTAGATCCTCATGTCATGCCCTAGCCATGCCCAGTTCACACCATGTCCCCAAGCTAGAACCAGTTGTTGTCTCCTGAAAACTACTTTGTGTTTCCATAGCCAAATTCAAATTTTTTGAGCTCATTCCCTCTATTGGTGTTTAAGCCAAGTTAGAGATTTGATAAATTAGAAAAAGTCGCGCCCTAGTGCTGTTTAAATCTCTATTTTGCTCGCTTTGAGAAATTCTCCATCTCCCGGTCTGTGTATGAAATATCCTCTTTACAATCTCCTTTGTGATTGAAATTGTTCACCGATTCTATGACATGGGTCTTCAAATCATTGTTTTTGCCTCCATGCCTCTGGCTCGTGAAGGAAATTCAAAAAATGGACTCAAAATGACAAATTTATCTTCCTCTGTGTATTTTTCCCGTAATCAGGATGACGGGTGTGTTTTCCCCATCAAATTGTGGCCCTAATGAATTCAGGTACGTGGTCAGATCCTATTGGATGGGGGAGGAATGGAATTTTTGGTGAACTTAACACTTTTGGTCACTTTTGGCAAAAATGTTAAATTTTCCCCGCGGACCCAAAAAGCCAAATCATCGTTGAAAATTCTAACCTCAACGAACGGCTCCACATGTCACAATGGCATAACTCTAGGGTGGGGTAGAAAGGGTTAATTACCAAATCAATTCCAGATCACCACGTGGTCAGAGTCATTGGAGAGGAAAAGCCCACCATTGAAAATTCAAAGTGGAATGAGCAGGCCATCGGGGGGATTTGAGATTTTGGGCTTCTTTATCAAAGAGGTGAAAATTTAAAAAGTAACCTACAGCCCCGATCAGGCTATCAATGAAAAATTCAAAGCTTGAGCCCACAAGGAAAAATTCAAATCTTGAGCCCGCGCGGAATAAATTAGAGGGTGCCAAGTGTCACCGTTGAAAGGTCAAAGCAGACAAGTGGACCATCAAGGGGATTTTTGGAAATTTAACCAAATTTCCAAAAGAAAAGTTAAAGTTTTAAAATTCTCTATGGCTCCACCAAGGTCTCGGGCCCGCTCTTGAAAATTCAAACCGAAAGATCAGGCCGGTAGAGGAAATTGAGTTTTTGAGCCTTTTTCCCAAAAAAGGTCAAAATGTTGAGAAAAGAGCCGCGGCCCCATTTCCAATTAGAAGGTGACACATGTCCTAGTCAAATCAGAGCAGCGGGCCGGCAGAGGAAATTGTGTTTTTGAGCCTTTTTCCAAAAAAGTTTAAAATGTGGAGAAAAGGGGTCATGATCCCATTTCCTATAAGAACATGCCATGTGTCTAAGTTGAAAAGTCAAAGCAGGGGTGCGAGCCAAATTTTTCCAAATTGCCAAATCTGTAAAAAATCACAAAATGCAAATGGATTTCCCCTGTAACCGCTTCAATCCCTTCCTTCCACGTGGATGGCCTGATTTAACAGTTATAGGAGCAAATCAAGTGGTCTATATTTAAACTGGCAAATCGACTGTAACGCTCATTTTACAAGATCTGGTTTTTAACCTGCCATAAGCATTTTCTTCGCAATGGAGGAATTTGAAGAGGCATAAAGGATTTGTACAGATTGTAACCATTTTGGCAGAGGATATAATGGCTTCTCGACGTCATTCCAAGGGCTAGCGATTGATTTCAAAAAGACCAGAGTGCTCTGTACCTGGAAAAGACAAAAAATGCCATTCTTATTCTATTTTCTCTTCTTCCTCTAATTTCTTCCATTCTCAAGCTATGTACAAACTTTGCTCGAGCTCCAATAAGAAAAGAAAGAATTTTTTTCTCCTTGATTGAGGAATTAATTGGTACTTTGTGACCAATGAGTTTCATTCGGTCTTGTAGCTTCTCCTATGGATTTGATTTTCTTCTAACTATAAATGCATGTAAATGAAATTTCTAATTAATGTGTGTGGGCATCCAATATTTTAGTCGCAACATTAGTTTCTCTTATCTCCATTATCACTCCCTTTTCCCTTCTCAGATAAAGTTATTCTCTAGTGATAAATTGCTAGCTTTGCCACAAGGTCAGTGGAGTGCCCCTGTTGGATCTCTGGTCAAAAGGCCACCATTGAAATCCACATTTTCATGCATGTACATACAGAAGCTGCACTGTTCAAGTAGAGGGAATTAGATTCCCATAGTTTTGGCTTGAAACCCACCAATTTGTCCACAAGACACATTTTCTCACCAACAATAAGTTAGGTCGAGATGAAGTATTACGCTGGTGTGTGCTAGAGCATGAGCGCATGGACATAATGGAAGAGGTTAATGGTGGTATTGCAGGTGGGCACTATATAGGTGATGCCATTGTGAGAAATATTCTACTTGTTGGATTATGGTGGGAGACCCTCTACAAGGATTGTAAAGCATATTGTAAGGCATGTGATCACTGTCAATGCATTGGTAAACCTGTGCAAAGAGATGAAATTCCTTTAAGACCTATTCCTAGTGCAGAACCATTTGATAAATGGGCTATAGACGTTGTCGGTCCTATTTCACCAGCCACGCATAGAAATGGATCATGCTACATCATCACTTGCATAGATTATCTTACAAGGTGGGCAGAAGCAACACCTACCAAGGATTTTACAGCAGCAACAATTGTCAGGTTCTTATGGGAAAATGTTCTTACAAGGTATGGATGCCCACTAAACTTGACCAATGATAGGGGTACACAGTTTCTGAATGAAACGATCTGGATCCTATTGGATGAATTTTTGATTGCACATAATAAAACTACACACTATCATCCTTAGAAAAATGGTATTATTGAGGCCTTCAAAAAAAATTGAGCCAGACATTGACAAAAAATTGTGATGTTCAAAGGAAATATTGGGATGATAAAAACAATTTCATGCTTTGGGCATATATAACATCATACAAGCGGTTTGAACAAGGCCACACCCTTTCAGTTTGTTTTTGGTGTAGAAGTAGTTCTTCTGATGGAATTCATGTTACCTTCTTTGTGTGTTGCGCGTGCTGGAGGGCTAGTTGATGAGCAAGATTTGGAAGAAATAATTGATAAATTGATACAATTGGATGACAGAACACGCCATAGCATGTTGGAGTCAGAAGTAGGAAAATGCCAAGCATAAGGCATGGCATAACTAACACATCAGGGACAAAAATCTTGAGATAGGACAGATGGTGTTTCTTTATGACTCTAATTTTTTCGCCATCCAGGAAAGCTTAAAGTAAATTAGTTGGGACCATATAATATCACTCATATACTTGAATCAGGTGCTTTTCAATTAGAAATACTTGATGGAATATGGTTACCAGCTTACTTTAACAAGAGTAGACTGAAGCCCTACTAGAAATAAGTCTTCTTGGTGTTTGTAATAAGGCAGTGTTGCCATTTAGACTAGGTTTTTTTTTTGTATTTCCTTAATGTATTTCCTTTTTCATCGCTATGCTTTTGTCCATTTTGTTGGTGTTTTTTTTAATAAGTGTGTTTGGGCACTGGAAGCTAATTACCATTTGAATAAATTTTATGTACAGAGGAATGCACATACCATTGGTGTGGGGTGGCTATTTACAACTGGGAACACATAAAGGAACAAACTGCTACAGGTGCTATTCAAGGTTGAAGAGGAGTTGTTAGAGAGGAGATTGCTTTAAAAATATGACCGTAGATGGAGATAAATAAGGGAACATTATAACACGAGGTAAGAAGCGGTCAGAGAGACTACCAAGGGAAGGTGAAGTAGTGAGGTACTTGGGCACATAGAATTCCCTTGAAGAGAAGTCTATAGCTAGAAGGTAGGAAGACCGCGCTAGAAGGTTATATTTGGGGCATGAAAATGTACCATGTGGATATTTTGAAAATGGTCAATTAATGAGAGGATTGTTAGTAGGTGTGGAGCAATAAATGTAGTAAATTTTTGAAACTCTATATAAGGACATGATGCCGGTTCATTTTTACCTTTGCGATCACAAGTATTTGCGTGAGCTAAAAGAATCATGTTGAGATGTGGAGAGGTGCGAAACAAGATGTGGAGAGAAAACGGTTACGTGAAGAGGCTTTTGTCCCCATTAGTGAAGGGTTTGAGTGAAGTAGAAGTGTTAAGGAAGAGCTCAAGCATGTGGTTTCAAGATAGGGCATGTGGATTTGAGCTAGGGTTTTATTTTTCTCGTTATAGCTAGTAAAAAGGTGTATTTTTATGATGGCACCAAATAAAGCATCTTCTGCAAGCACCAAAGGAAAGAATAAAGTAGAAGTAGAAGTGTTATCCAAAATAATCCCCTTGCTTATTTTTTGGCTAACTCTCTTTCATTTCTTCCTTCCTTGTGCCTTAGTCAAAAAAATTTACTTTTTAGGAACTCAATTTTTTCTAGAAATGGTTTCATTGGATAGAGAATCTTCTCAGGTTTCTAGAAAGGTAAATTTTTCCTTCTAACTCCTTATATTTTGCAAGTTATGGTTCGGCAGGGTTTTGGAGGGAAATTTTCCCTAGGAAGGTCTGCAGACCAATCAAAACATGCCACATGGCGGTGGTATTGGCGGGGAGCGGAGGTAAGTTAGAAATTTTCACCAAGGATTGGTCAAGGCATGCAAAAGAAAATTTTGGGCACGAAGGCCCGCCAGCCAATAGGAAGTGGCCACATGTCCATGGGGGGTCGAAGGTCAGAACCGGCAGGGAGAAGTTGGAAAAAAAATTCCAAGGAAGGCGCAAAAAAGAAAATCTCGGCCCCAAGGCCCGTAACGAATGAGGAGTTGCCACGTGTCCATAGATAGGTGGGAGGAGGAGGCACATGGGGAAATTTTCAATTTTTCCAAAGTGTGGCAAATGGTGTAATAAAAATCTGCCCTGCGATGGCCCGCGCCAATCAAAACATGCCATGTGTCCATGTGACAGAAAAAAAATTTAAGGTGGGCCTACAGGGGAAGAAAACTAGTTCAGGCCTACACTAATAGAAAGGTGCCACATGTCTTGTTTGGGGTAGTGGTCGGTGTCAGGAAAAAATTGGAAGGCCCCCCCCCACCAGTGAATAAGAAGATGACACGTGACAGCGAAGCAGCAGAGCACGGAGTGACAATGGAAAATTTTCCAAAATCAAAAAAAGGCGTAAAGGGACCAGGAAAACCCGCAGACCAATCAACACGTGCCACATGGAATTGGAGTGGCAGGGGGTGGAGATTTTTGGGGAAATTTTCCCAAAATTTAAGAAAGGGGGAAAATTTTAAACTTTCGTCCCACCAACTTTTTTTTTGCCCTATTTTTGCCCTAAATATTCAAAGGGGCATAACTTTTGATCCAGAGCTTAGATTTTCATGTTCTTGGTGTCATTGGAAAGCTGGGTGAAATTATCTACACGATGGAGGGTCCAATTTTGTATTTTGATGGAAAATTGTGAGAGAAAATGGAGAAAACGTCCTTGGCATGAAAAAACATAGAATTGACTTTCAACCACCAAATTTAATGAAGTATGGTCGTCTTTTTTATCTGCAGAACATGTACTTCCAAGTTTGGGTTTTTCCATGAAGTCCATCACTCTACAGGAAAAATTTGAGGAATCTGGTTGGTGGTTGAGTTCATAAATCCATTTTTCCCACTTTTTTTTTTCTTCCTCTCCTTCTGCTAGACCATAAAAGCCAGATTTGGCTCATTTGTAAAGGGTTGGACATATTTTGCTCTTGCAAGCTCTCTTTTCTTCCTCATCAGGTGGATTTGTAGAGTTCCATACCTCTCATATAGACTACAACATGTATTTTTCCTCCTGTCCATTGTAATGCATTGTATTGGACTTGGGAATGATAATGTATGTTTTTTGATTGATTTTCTCAATCCTCTCATGTGTTTATCATTGTCTTTTGATCTCTCATTACATTATAGCAATCTGTACATATTTTGTGTTGTATTTCTTGTGGTCTGTGTCAATTTTGCAAAGTAGATGTTCACCACTCCCTTGGTGTATCATCACTTTCACTTAGTTTTATTTCTTTTATGTCCTTTATCTTTGTCTCCTTGGAATTTAGATTAGGATCTAGTATTAAACCTCTACAAATTTCATGCATATACCTAATCAAAGGAGTGAAGGAACTAGTCTTTAATTTGGAGATTCTTTTCCCATTTCTGCAAGTCCCACACTTAGGGAAAAGATTCAATGTTGTGCAATCACACTGGATGTCCATTATCAAATTAGAAATCTGAGAAAAACATCCAGGGGGTGCTGCTAATTTGCACTAATAGTTTTGGCACGGCTGGTGGGAGCTTAGAGGTCTTCATCTCATTGCAACAAAGCTGATGTGTTTTTGTTGTAATTTCTTGCTTGAAAAAAATCCCTGATTTGCACATCTGACGACTCCCAAGAGATAAAATCAACTGGTTTCAGCAGTCCAAGTCTGCAGATTCATGAGAAGGATCCAAACAAGGTCAAGGTCCAAGAAGAAGGATTGTCTGATTATCTGCAGCTATCCCTAGGAAGAAGGAAAAGGGGAAGAAGAATTCAGAGGTCCCCATCTCCACCAAATAGAACTCTATCAACTCCTCCACCTGGTAGACCTTTCACCCAATCAACAAGGGTTCTCAAGCCAATCAGAATGGCACAACACAACCCTTATGTCAAATTCACTGGAAGCAGCCCACTTGCTCTCAATACACAAAATCCAATTCTAGTCGCAACATTTTAGAGCATTCCATACTTTATTGGGGGAAAATTAGACCACTCCTGGTGATCATGTCAAAGACATTGCTAATGTTTGTGAAATCCATGAGATTGTTGAGATGTAAATTATTGTCAAATTATTGGCATCATTCATTTAAAGGGAAAACCTTAGAGTGGTTCAAGAGCCTTGGGCAGGGCTCTATCCAAAATTGTTATCCAAAATAAGCCCCTTGCTTATTTTTTGGCTAACTCTCTTTCATTTCTTCCTTCCTTGTGCCTCAGTAAAAAAAATTTACTTTTTAGGCACTCAAAATTTTCTGGAAATGGTTTCATTTGATAGAGAATCTTCTCATCTTTCCAGAAAGGTAAAGATTTCCTTCTAACTCCTTATATTTTGCACGTTATGGCTCGGCGGAGTTTTGGAGGGAAATTATCCCTAGGAAGGTCCGCAGACCAATCAAAACCCGCCACGTGGTGGTGGAATGACGGGGAGTGGAGGTAAGTTAGAAATTTTCACCAAGGATTGGTCGGGGCACTCAAAATAAAATTTGGGCCCGAAGGCCCACCAGCCAATAGGAAGTGGCCACATGTCCATGGGGGCATCGGAGGTCAGACCAGTGGGAAGAAGTTGGAAAAATTTTCCAAGGTTGGCGCAAAAGAAAAATCTCGGCCCCAAGGCCCGCAGAAAATGAGGAGCTACCACATGTCCATAGATTGGTGGGAGGTAGAGGCGTAAGGGGAATTTTTCCCATTTTCCAAAGTGCAGCAAATGGCGGAATAAAACTCTGCCCTCCACTGGCCAGCGCCAATCAAAACATGTCATGTGTCCATGTGGCCGACAAAAATCTTAAGGCGGGCCCACAGGGGGAAGAAAACTAGTTCAGGCACATACCAATAGAAATTTGCCAAGTGTCCTATTTGGGGTAGTGGTTGGTGTCAAGAAAAAATGGGAAGGCCCCCCTGCCAGCGAATAAGAAGATGACACATCACAGCGGAGCGATGGAGCATGGAGCAACAATGGAAAAATTTCCAAAATCCAAAAAAGACATAAAGGGACCAGGCAGACCCACAGACCAATCAAGACATGCCACATGACATTGGAGTGGTGGGGGGCGGAGATTTTTGGGGAAATTTTCCCAAAATTCAAAAAAGGGAAAAAATTTAAACTTTCGTCCCGCCAACCCATTTTTTGCCCTATTTTTGCCCTAAATCGTTAGAGGGGCATAACTTTTGATACAAAGCTAGGATTTTCACGTTCTTGGTGTCATTGGAAAGCTGGTGAAATTATCTGCATGATGGAGGGTCCAATTTTGTATTTTGATGGAAAATTGTGAGAGAAAAATGGAGAAACGTCCCTAGCACGAATAAAACACAGAATTGACTTTCAACCACCAAATTTAATGAAGTATGGTCATCTTTTTGATATGCAAAACATGTACTTCTAAGTATGGGTTTGTCCATGAAGGCCATCACTCTGCAGGTAAAATTTGAGGAATCTAGTTGGTGGTTGAGTTCATAAATCCATTTTGCTCACAATTTTTTTGCTTCCTCTCCTTCTGCTAGACCATAAAAGCCATATTTGGCTCATTTGTAAAGGGTTGGACATATTTTTCTCTTGCAAGCTCTCTTTTCTTCCTCATCAGGAATATTTTTAGAGTTCCATACCTCTCATATAGACTATAGCATGTAATGATAATGTATGTTCTTTGATTTATTTTCTCAATCGTCTCATGTGTTTATCATTATCTTTTTATCTCTCATTACATTCTAGCAATCTGTGCATATTTTTTGTTGTATTTCTTATGATCTGTGTCAATTTTGCAAAGTATATGTTCACCACTCCCTTGGTGTATCGCCACTTTCACTTAGGTTTATTTCTTTTGCACCCTTTATCTCTATCTTCTTGGAATTTAGAGTAGGATCTAGTATTAAAACTCTGTAAAGTTCATGCATATACTTGATTAGAGGAGTGAAGGAACCAACCTTTAATCTAGAGATTATTTTCCCATTTTTGCAAGTCCCATACTTGGGGAAAAGATTCAATGTTGTGCAATCACACTAGATGTCCATTATCAAACTAGAAATCTGAGAAAACATCCAGGGGTGCTGCTGATTTGCACTAACAAGAAGTTAAAATTTCTCCTGAGAGTAATTTATTAGAGATTTAGTATCTAGAGGGTGTGATAATTGCAAAAGAAGGGATTCCCACATCCGCAAGTGAAAGATAAGTGACTACAACCACCACGCATCTGACAACAAGAAATAATTGGATGCATTATTGAGTATAAAGACCAACAAGCATACTGTGGAGGATATGCCGGTGTATGATGACACTAGAGAGAAATTGTTGAAACAGATAGGATTATATCAGTTGTATGAGCTCCCTTATTTTAGAAAGTATGAACATTTATACCAGTAGCTGATGAGTATATTCCATGAGGACTTATTCTATTTCTCCAGACAAAGGGTTTGAATCACAGCAGCCTTGATTTCGACACTGATAGGATTAAAGGGCACAAGGGTAGACCTTGATAGTGACCTAACTAATAAAGTAGGAATCATGGAGACAAGAAGGAGTTAGGAAATACAAAGGGTCCATGTAGAATGGACATTGATAAATTAAATAAGTACCCAGTGGTATAAGCATCTTCACATCTAGTGACCAAGAAAATTTATCAAGATAGATGGTCGCAATTAAATACCATGTGGTTCCATATCGCGAGGAAAATGTCTCTAGAAGTAGTCTATAACACAGCAGGATACATTGCAAAAACCATTATCAAGGAAGTGCACATATGTGATAAGATCAATTTTGGTTCTATCTTACATTCTCTAGTATTTATGGAAATTGGAGTATGCGATGGGCCAAAGAATAAGTTTTGGGAATATCCCATGGAAAATAAGTCCCTTGTGGAAAGGTTTGACAAGTATTTATGTGAAATGTCAATGAGTGGACCATTTAAATAGAGAGTGGAGATGTGGTATGATCAAATCCACACAGAATTCGAAGAGGAGTGACACATCCCCAAGGAGCTACATTCAGTAGTTAGAAAGGAAGTAAAATTCATGGTGTACCAGCACTTCTGCATCGTGTGATTCACTATAAGGTATGGGGACATGGATCCCATGGTGCAAACTATCATATTCCTTCACAATGGGTTACTTCCACACATCATTCCACTGCTTTACTGATGTATGGCACCTGATTTTTATTACAGACAAGGTAGAATATGACTACCACACTCTGAGGAAGACATATGTATATCTAGGTTGCACTGCCTATGTTGAGAGGCTCATTTCAGACATTATAAGCATGAAGACTGTAAGCTTGGAAATTGGGGGCATTGGAGCAATGCTCGTATATCTTCAACTTAAGCCCAAACTGGAGAATAACAAGTATGTGGAGAATGATTTTTCGCTCCCAGGGCCACCTAAGGGAAATTATACATTAGAGAACATGTCAACCCCAAAGCCCATAGAAACTATAGAGGTAGATGATAAGGAGGAAGAATAAGATAGTGGTGGCTTAGATCATAGAGGTTGGAGGCAACCCATAGATAGAGTGGAGACTGAGAGCCAAGGGTTCTGACATAGAACCCAAGGTGCAGGAACTCCACAGCACGTAAAGAGATCACCATGACTCTCATCCCTAGAAAGAGCCAACTAAGAAGAGAAGGAGAAAGCTAACGTTGAATGAGGAAGCGGAGGAGTCTATGGAAAGCATTCCTGACACCCCTGTATAACCAAAAGATGTGGAGGAACCCAAGGATGAAGATATGAAGGATGAAGAAGAGAGAGTAAAGGAGGTAGAAGAAACAAAATATGATATTTCTCATAACATCAAAGATCTGACTCCAAATCTTGCTGCTCAAATTCCTAAGTGGCCAAGAACAAAGAGAGCATGTGGGGAGTATGTTGTACCGAGTATGGGCTATGCTGAGGACACAAGTAAAATTTTTTGCACCCATTTCCAGTATACAATGGGCCTTAAGGGGTTATATGGATGGGAGTTGATGAACCCATACATAGCTACTACATGCACGAGGACACAATTTTCCTAGTCTATGTAAACTCACATGGAAGAGCTTGATTTTGATGTATGTGAGGAGTTATGTGTGTCCCAAAGAATGAAGAAGGCACACAACTATAAAGTGATACTTTCATGTCTCGATGAGTAGGTAAGCAATGCCCTAGTTAAGGTATCTGCAGAAGTGGCGTGGAGGAACATAGATAAGGCTACCACTATTAGAGCACTACAAGAAGATAACAAGGCCAAAGCTACAGAAATAATGCATCTACAAGGACAAAAGGACTTGGAGTAGAAAAATAATTAGACCTTCATCAATATGGTGGAAAAAATTTGCAACCATGTCCTGAAATCAAGACTGCACTTGGAATCTAAGGTACCTAAAAGGTTTCCTTCATCTATGCATTATGTGCATACCTTAGTAGATTATGTGCTTCAGGATGGACTAATTCACATGCCAGTACCAAAGGACCCTGAACAAGAAGTGGAGAGAGAAAGGGCCTCAGTGGTTAGAAATATTTCATCTTACAAGGAATTGCTCAGGACTTTGTAGGAAGAGCTGAAGAAAGCAGACCAGGCAATCAACATTTTTGCAGCTCAAGAATCAATAATCACAATAAGAACTATATTGGAAGATAATGAATTTTTGAAAGCAATGAAGGATAATACTTTAGGTAATTCAAAGAGATTGGTGTTAGTGAAGCAAAAGTGTGAAGCCATTACAGCAGCAAAAAACCCTCATAAGGAGAGGCATAAGTGTGAAGCCATTACTAGATGAGATTGGGAAGCTTATAGCGCAAAAGATGGATCTTCTAGAGAGAAGAATGACACTGATGGCCAACATTGTCATAGTATTGTAGAATGAAAAGGGAGAGATGTCCTAGGATAAGTTGAAGTCCATCACTGCAGACATTCTAGAGAATACCAGAAATGCATTGGATGATTGACAGGATTTAGAAGATGAAATTAAGGAAGAATATCTAGAGTTGATTCTCCTGGTGGAAGAGGAGGTTGTTGGAGATTAAAATCTATTCTTTGTACAACAATTCATTATTTAAATTCTTCCATTCTTGTTCTTTATTATTTAAGCATCATGAGGAAACCATTGTCGGGGTGGAAATGTAGTTTAGTGTGGGGTAATGTTGAGTAGACAAATGATGACACTAAGGAGAAGGCACACATAAGATTCGCATGTGGTAGCAAGGAATTATTGAAGGCTCGAAAGGATAGGGAAGAAAACATGTGTGAAAGATAGATTAATTCAGGACTTATCCATTTTCATGGTTACAGACTAATTTTGGAGATAGCGTACGGAGCACACAATGATACGGAGACTTGCGTGATATGCAAATGCTATTTTTTGAAGAGAATCTACTAAGTGTCATGCATGAATTCGAATTAATAAAAGAATTAATACTTCCAATTAACTGTAAGAGATTTATTATTAGCGCACTTGCATATGTGCATGTTATTATAAATGTGCATGACTATTTTCAGCATGCGACCTATTTTTTTAAGTTTGTAAGTGGTGAAGGGAAAGTCCCCACCCTTATAAATATGTAGTAATCTATGTAGTTTAAAGAGGTGTTGTGTATGAGCTATTGTGGATTTATGCTGTCAGATCTAATGCACGCATAAACTTATGACACTACTTATTGTAAGAAGCTTATGTGTTTATTGTGTTTTAATATAATGGAGTGTGTTGGGTGAATAATGGTGTTAAAATTGACTATAACTAGTTCTTACATGGTTTAATTCATTAGGTCTATCACTTAATTCATTATTCTTTTAGATCTAGATATGGAATATGCTATGTGGAATATTTATGTTGTTTTTGTATATGAATACATTACATCTTCATCACGTTCACATCTTGTACAAGAAACTCTGAGGAGGGGTCTAGTACCTTTGCATGCTTTGGGTGAGCACTTAGCTTAGGATGGATGATGTGCCAATGCACCTGGGTTCTCCGTGGTAAATTCTAGGCTGCATCACATCGTTTGTAATTTGGTTGATTTATCGTTAATAAAATTCTACAGGCTTCCGTCCATGTTTTACAAGAACAATGATTTAGTCCATTTTGGTCATTTGAGCAAGAAAAATCCTTCTTGGGCTAGTATTAGCATGGTAATTTTAATTAAGCAAAATGAATGTTGTAGTTTTTTTCATGAATTTTAAGAAATAAAAAATGGATGGATTAAGCATGTGTGCAGGGTGAATGCATCAATGGTGGGTGTGTTAATTTAGGTGGTGCATGCAAAGGTGTGGGTGATAGAGTGACGTCCATGGACTAGACATGCCCCTGATATGGAATCATAGAAGTATTAGTAGCAAGTGACAGAGAAGAATCTGTGTCTATAATACAAATGACACCATCAAGTTGTGATAAATGAGGTGGTTCATCCATGGGTTAGTATTACTACGTGGAATAGGAAGACTAGTAGTAGGAGCACAGTCAAAATATTGGAATGGATCATGATCACGAAAAATAGTATTCTCAATGCACTCATGTAATAATTTAACACAATGATGGACCATAGAAGTGATGGCCTACATGGCATGAAGCCATGGCCTACCCACCAACTAATTATAGGATATGGGGAAATTGATAACGAAAAAAATAGTGTTGACAGTTTTTGGCCCTATAGTGATAGGCAATGTAATGTGACTGAGATATGGATGGATAAAACCATCATAGGCACATAGTAAAATACATGATGTACTAATATCATTAACAGAAAGACCTAGAAATTTAAGGAATGTCATGGGACATAGGTTAAGTTCAAATCCATTGTCAATTAGAGTGCTTTTGACACCTACATTATGAATACGACACATAATATGCAAAGGTGGATCATTCCCAAAGGTATGAACATCAATGGGAAGATTAGATTTTAATGTTATATGTTGTGAAAATGCACCCAAAAATTTTGGTAAATTGAATCAGGATTCATATCAGCAATGATGCGAGTAGTATCAAGAAGATGTTTGATTTTATGCCTAAGATCAGGATTAGCAAGAAAATAATCATTGATTGAGATACTAATGATGACCAAACCCTAGGATGACAAGAAATGAATGAAAAATATATATGCGTGAATTATCAAGTGGGGTTAAAAAAAAATGATTAACTAAAATGTGCAATAATGGTAATTAATCTAAATAAAGAACAACAGTAAATATCAGTAAATAAATGTAATAAATGAACATGAAAAGTGACCCAAGAAACTAATTAAATAGAAAAGTGAAACCCTAATTAACAAGTAGGGTTAGAAAGAAATTTGATTTGATGAACTTGTTTGACTGTGTCATAACGTTGACTAGAGAAATAGGAGGAGGAAACGATTGTGCTAAGGTCCAAAAAGATGTATATTTGGGCAATCTAAGTGGACTAGAGCACCTGGGATAGGATCATGGCTCATGTGAGTGCCCTAGTCTATGTTCTAGGTGCCCTGGTCTATGCAGGAGGTCCAAAAATCATACTTATAGGGTAGGATGATGATGTGAATCCCTCTCTATTTTTCACATGTAATTCACTGCTTTATGTCAAATTTCACCAGTGATCAATGATGGAAGATAGACTTGTAAAACCTTAAGACAAGCATCAAACCCTAAAAATAAAAATTCAAATGAAGGGATCATAATTTATTTAGCAGCCACAATGGTGGACTTATTAACTGAGTGTTTCACTACATTACATACCTAAATGTAGTTCTGAGTGTGTGTGTGCGTGTGTGTGTGAATCATGCCCTATGTGCTCTTGTGCTAGTCACACTTTGTGAAGTAGTAAGTTATAACTATGTGTATAAAATGTAATAGAATGGTGGATGGAATAAAATAGAATTCCCTCCTATGATTGTATGATGCGAATGAACCAACCTTATCCCTTGTCATGGAGCTAGATGGATGCAAATGAACTCTATATTCCTTAGATGGATACAAATCTAGGTGGATGATAGTCGTGACTAGTGCTTGTTTTGGGCCCCACAATATTGGCCAAGTACAAGAAGGTGGGTGGGTGCGTGGGATCTATTTGAAGAGGGTTACACGGGGTGAAAGCAAACATGATAGGGTTTTAGCAGGTTTTAGTAGAACCCATAACACATGTGCAAGGCAAGATGGATGTTTTGGGACTTATACATATTCGGCATTCCAGGAAGCACACGAGAATAATGTGACCCATCTAGCATATAGAGTGGATAAGGTGTCAGCCTGAAAGCTTGATGGTCAAGAAGGGAATATTCCATGCATGTGATGGAAGGATCTAGAAAGACATCATTGCAAAGAGTGGAGAGCTCAGATCAAAAGAAGCATGCTCCATTAGAGGACCACACGGACACTTGGCAATGGATCTGTTATCTCAGGAAGGCATGGAGGTGGAGACTAAAGCTATATATAGAGATGCTCGGGTAGAAGAAAGGGGGCACCAAGAGCAGAATCATATAGCCTTGGATAGGCAAATCTTTGCAGGAGTAATGAAGGATCCTTGAGGCTGGGATTAGGAGAACCATAGGAGTGATGACATATTTAGAGGGATGGGTCTGTAACTAGTTTTTTAATGTGTATAGTTCATGTTCCTAGTCCATGAATCTGATCTACATTGTTATATTGATTTGTTATGGCCTTAATGAATGTAATGTGGTTATTGAACTTGTTAACATGAATATAAGGTTTTGTTCTAAAATATATATGTTGTTCATAGCATAAACCCTAGTACATTTCCTTCTGTCATGAATTAGATCTCCATTTTGTTTGATACTTCTCTTTTGTTATCTGAATGGATGCATTGATATGGTTCATTAGAACGAACATGGTTCTTTCCTTGCATCTAAATCTGTCATAAATGATGTATTCTCACACAACTCACATAAAGGAGGGGTTCAGTGCCCACACGTGCCTCGGGTGAGTGCTCAACGCTTATTGGGTGATAGGTCGGCATGAATGGGATTTGACTGTTGTTCTAAGGGCATAAAAATGACTACATCTTGGTTCCATTTCTGGGACCTCTTTTCAAAGTTGTGTGAGAAATGGCATACATCTTGGTTCATGTGATGACATGAACATGTGACCTTGGAGAGTGTTGAAGCATGGTTCAAGAGCACGAAGGATGAGTTTTCTCAAAGATTCAGCACTAGACTTGAGTTCAATGCACGCAGATGGGTAGAAGAGAACCTATACCATGAGTTATACAAGATGTTCTTCTATTGTTTTCTAGTAGAACTATATGAATGGATTTCATTGGCATATGCATCCAGATCAAGCTGGTACTATCAATCACGCGTATGGACCCAAGATGATTATCAGAGGCTACAAGATGTAGATCTGACTTGGACACGTGTTGTTGATCACTGGTGGAGAAGAGTGCTGACTAGTTATACTCTAGAATATGCCATTTCTACGTATTCTTACCCAGAGATTGCTGAGTTTGAGTTATTTTGGGAACCTAGAGGATCATTTTTGTAAGCTATCCTGGTGTCTATGAAGATCTTGATCATTACGCTAAGTTTGGAGGCATTCCCTATGGCCAGCTAAACTTATCTGAGCGTTGGGCGAGGAAGCTAGGGTGGAGGAAGATGGAAGACATTGTGCGTAAAAAATACAGGGAAGAAAGATGACTCAAGTATGGTGAAGCATGTGAAAGGGAGATTGGTAGACAACGTGAGGTTATAGGAGTGATGGATCTATGGAGGTAGATGTTACGGAAAGGAATTGAGGTTCACACAAAGGATGTGGAACCTGAGCAGTATGTGCTACCCCATCTTAGTGAGCAAGTGCGGGAGAGAGATTCCCTTCAGCTTCTGATGAGATTTATTCTTGTGGAGAAAGAAGAGCCATTGGCACACTTCTAAACCCACCTAAGTGACCAAACCCTGGCACTTGGTTTTACAAATCAAGAAACAAGTATTCGTAACCTAGTTGGTATTGGTGGAAGTAACTGATCTGTGTCTAGGAGATATAATTTCTCATTCGGGAAATCCATTGATGCGTAAACCATTCCCATATTTGGAGGAATTTTTGGACAAGGTACAAATATGTAAGGTTTGGGTATCACGTCTAGAAGTGGTACGGGACACATAACTGGCAGCAGGGACAATATCGTAAAACCATTCAGCACACAGTTCAGTGGGACATTGGGGACACTAGGTCACGACCACTTCAAGCCATTTTCCAGCTACAAGAGGTGGATCTAGTGGTATATGCTAGGGACTTGGTGGACTAGTGGATCTAGAGGATCTGGTGGGTGAGGCCTATGACCTGGTGGATCTAGTGGATCTGGTGGAGGAGGAAACACTAGAGGGAACCAAGGCTCTGGATTAGGAGGAAAAGGGCCGCAACCACCTCCACAAGTATTATTTGAGATGTCTTTGCACTTACCAGACTACATGGGTATTGAGGATGTTGTAAATCATGTCCACAAGTGTGAATTACTATGGCACATGAAAGGGATCACTACCCCAGAGTGATAAGGAAAGTCAGTTTTAAAATACGTTGCAAGGGTACACACATAGTTGGTATTGGAAGTATGACCCCCATCAAACAGTGGTAGACTACAATTCATTGAAGAATGCCTTCCTGTGGTAGAGTTCCATATCCCTAAATTTGAGCAGAAGAGCATAAGTTCTCTAAAGGAGATCCAACAAGGAATGGTAGAGAGTGTGCGGGAGTATGATGTGTGGTTCAAGACTCTCTTGTAAAAACTATCCTATGACATTCACCCTTCTCAACATGCTCAATGGTTTGTTGGAGGATTGATAACACCATTTAGAAGGGCACTATCACACAAGACTTTCACAGACCCGCGTGAGGCCTTGGAAGCTTGCCCTGTGTGCTGAGGTTGTTGGGAGCATTGATACTGGTGTTAGCCCTTTTTTGGAGGCTCAAATTTCTATAATGGCCAAGCAGTTGGAGAATTTGTTCTGCAAATTCAATGCATGAGTTTTGTAGTGGGATTTGGTGCACAGACTATGAAGTGGAAGGGCATGTAAAGGATAGTTTCCCTTGGAAGTTTGGTACACCTCATGGCGATAGACTGTGAGATTTCTCATGGGGACCATGATGTAAGTAGATGTTCCTCTACTACAACACATGATTTTTAAGAACGTGTCCTATTACTATAAGATTTGTACCTCTACAACCCATGATACCAAGGATTGTAGTCTGATTGACCAAATTCATGTGATGCTATTGACCTTGGTGTGCACCAAACTATCCTTGCAAGTAGTTCCAAGGATGATGATCACCGCTATGAAGGGTGCACAGATGGAAGAGTGCGTGGAACAGGCTTTCACAGAGGATTTCATGGTCGCAGTAACCGTAGTGGAGGAAGAAGTGAGTTCCCATGAGGAAACCTGTTATAACTGTGGGTCTATAGAGCATTATAAGCATGAGTGTCTTGACCTATTGCAGTGCTCATGGTGTGGAAAAAAACATAAGTACGAGGAGTGCCTTGATTTGTTTGAGCACATGAGCTAGTAACACCAGGAAAACAAAGGCACGTTGGGATGGTGAGCATAAAGAAGTGAGACTCATAATGGATGCCTAGAGTGGTGCATGAGTCAGGATTAGAACCTGTACTGGTGATGACATGCGAGCAGAGGTCACGCATGCCAAGGAGATGCCAAGAAAAAAACAAGTTGTTAGGGAAGAAGTGGTACATAGGAATTATCCAAACCCTACTCATCGGAAGGAAGTGTATCAAGAGACTATGGATGTGATTAAGAGTTTACAAGGGGAGATCCAATGTCTAAAGGAGCAGTCAAAGAAGTTGGAGTCAGAGGAAGAATGTTGAGGCTCCACAAGGATCTAGACCTGGAAGTATGAAGTTAAGGAAATATGTAGGATGTTAAGGCAAGAGAATATTATTCCCTTGCTAGGAGAATGGCTATGTAGGAGAAGGTACCACATGCACTCAGAGGGGAGCATGAAAGGCAGGATTTACATGTAAACCTTCATCCTCATAACCTTGACTATGATAAGGAAATTACTTTAAATGTAATTGTTGATGGTAGCTTCTGAGTAATATCTTCATTGACATGGGAGCATAGGTTAATGTTCTTACCTTGGATGTCCTAGACATCAAATGGGAAGGCCCGCATTACATCCATCTTCGAATGTGACGTATATGGAAAACAAGACAAAGGTAATGCCCATTGGAGTCTTGAAGGATGCAGTTATCACCATTCAAGGGGCTAAGATTCACTGGAGACTTCAAAGTCTTGGTGCTCACTCAAGGTAGACAAATTTCCAGCATTTCTTGGGCACCCACGATGTTACAAGAACAATGCTGACTTACAATTTAACAAGGGATATATTAGTTTTGAGAACAAGGAAGAATGGAGTCATCATCCACTTGACTGATGGGAAATTCAGCCCCTTATACTGAGCCCTTGGGAGAATAAGTACTTGACAAAATTTATGTTTGCTCCATTAGAGACCCTGAGATAATTCATCCCACAAAGGGAGTTATCCAGTTTGAAGATTCTCAATCCTTGAGTGATACCACCAGCATGTCATGTGACAATTGGGTGCACATGGGAATTATGAGTTGATTGGGCAACAGTTGAGAGGATCTGTAACAAGGGTTAGAAGGGCACATTCAGTCAAGCACGCTAGGAAGGAAGAAGCTACCAAGTTACTCTGGAGGAGTCCAACCCTGATGATTTCTTGTGAGAAATGGAGGCTTAGGGGAAAGATGAGGTCAAGAGAAGAGAGATGTTCAACTATAACTTGCTCAGAACTACAACGCGCTGGTAGGCTACACATCAAGAGAGCCTTCTAGAATGGTGTGAGGTAAGAGTCACATTCTCTATTAGGTTCTCTAGGAGCAACACACCCATTGTCATCCAAGACTACCATGGTAAAGAGACCACCTCATTTCATCTACAAGGATGTGAGAAGGTCTGGATAAAAGGTGCAAAATCTTTACCGCCTTCATTATGGGTGCATAAGTTGTATTCCACCTTACAAGGTTATGTGCACACATGGTATATTCATTCGGATATGTGACTGTCAAATAGGCAATTGGTAGGAGTTGGTGTCTGGTCTCATTCAAGATCTTTCGAGTATAGGAGTACAAAGCCATCAGTGGATAAGGCGTTACAAGTAGTAAATCACCTTATAATGGGAGATAGTGTTAGGTCAGAATATAGAATACATGAGCTACTAAGAGAACCTAGTTTAGAGACATGCATTTTGATGAAGAGGAATCATAATAAGGTACAACTTGAGCACGAGTGCATGGAAAAGGAAAAAAAGAAAAATGGTCTATGTGATAGATGGTGAAGAAATGGAGAGAGTCTGGATGTTAACCAATCTGTAGGTATGCGTGAAGTCATGGATAGTGCTGATGAGTGAGCACGTGCTTACCATGACCCCTTTTAGACAAAAAGGTTAACATTGGTTCAAAGGAAGAACCTAAGGAGGCTCATCATTGCAGATTATTGGTCAGAGAAATAATTTTCTAAGATCATCAATATATTACGCGAGTTTCAAGATTTATTCCCTCGCGGGTACCATGAGCTCAAAGCGTTCACCATTCCTTAGGGGAGATGAGGATCAAGTTGAAGGAAGGTGCACACCCGATTCGGAAGAGACCCTATCAGATGAATCCTAACTTACACGTAAAGGTCAAGGAAGAGATAGACAAGATGATAACATTAGGCATTATTGAGGCCATTGAGGAATTGGAATGGGCGATTACAATGGTCATAAGTATCAAGAAGGAAGGGAGGATAAGGATCTATGTGGGTATTATAAGGATTTAAATGCAGTTTGTGTCATTGAACCCCTTTCCAACCCCCTTCACTGAAGAAATTTTGGAAAGAGTGGTCGGGCACGAGGTCTATTCTTTTACGGATGGATTCTCAAGGTACCACCAAGTTAGAATTGCAAAGGAAGACTAGGAGAAGACAACCTTCGCCACTGAATGGGGAAGTTCTTCCTACATGGTTATGCCTTTTGTATTGAAGAATGTGCCTGTTGTGTTCTCGTGCATCATGGTACAAGCATTCTAGGACTTCATCCATAAATTTCTTCAAGTTTACTTAGATGATTGGACTGTGTATGGGCTAGTGAAAGACCATTGTGACAATTTGAGGCTGATGTTTGAAATATGTTGGACAGTTGAGGATATCCCTTGAAATTAAGAAATGTGTCTTTGTATACTCCCTTTGGAACCCTGCTGGGGCATATTATATGTAAGAAAGGCTTACTGGTGGATCCCGCTAAAGTTGCAGTTATTGTGGGATTGGGGGAGCCTACTAGTCAAAGTGTTGTGTATGGATTCCTTGGGCATACGGGGTACTCACAAAAAATTTATTAAGGGTTATGCCAAGATTGTTGCGCCCTTAGAGGAATTATTTAAGCACAAGAGTGCCTTTCACTGGGGAGAGGCGCAACAAAAAGTGTTTGACACTTTGAAGGATAGGATTGTTACAGAGCTTGTACTACGTTTTCCCCTCTTGGGATAAGCCTTTCCATGTGCATGTTGATGCCTCAGGGACAGTCATGGGAGAAGTATTAGCACAACCTAGTGAGGGGAGTGTTGATCACCCCTTGTGTTTTACCAGTAGAAAGTTAACACCAGCAGAACAGAATTACACAACTACTGAGCACAAGGCACTTTCAATGATCTATGCATTGCATAAGTTCAGGAAGTATTTGTTGGCAAAACCATTTATATTCTACACAGACCACATGGCATTGGAGTATTTAGTAAACAAGCCTCGTTTTGCAAGGGTGCATATATCATTGGATCCTGTTATTTAAAGAATTTGAGTTTTTGGTTGTAGTAAAACCAAGGAAAATTAGTTCTAGACCTGACCACTTATCTAGGATTGACTTAGGGGAGGATGCGCAAAACATTGAGGATACAACTCCAGACATGCAACTATTTAGGTTGTGGTGTGCACCATCGAAACTTAGAAGACATCGTAGTGTTTCTTGAAGACATGTGTAAGGCACCAAAAGGAATGAAGGCCTTGGAGAGAAAATAATTAGCTATACGTGTCGTGCTTTATATGCTCGATTAGTGGAGATTTGTACAAGTTAGGTGGTGATGAGGTTCTACGCCGATGTGTGTTAGAACATGAGTGCATTGCTATTATGGAGGAAGTGCATGGTGGGGATTGTTGGAGGGCACTATGTGGGAAATGCAACCGCGTGGAAGATTCTACTTGCAGGGCTTTGTTGGGAAATCATATACCAGGACTGTATTGATTTTTTCAAGTGCCTGTGACCATTGCCAGCACCTTGGAAAACTTGGAAGAAGTGATGAAATGCCCTTGCGACCAATAGCCAATGATGAACCATTTGAAAAATGGGCAATTGACTTTGTAGGACCTATTTCACCTGCCTGTACGAAGGATTGGATCACGTTACATCATCACTTGGATAAATTACTTGACAAGATGGGTAGAGGCACCACCTACAAAGGATTACACAGCAACATACTGCCAGGTTTTTATGGGAGAATATAATCAGCAAGTATGGATGTATTTTAATTTTAACAAGCAATAAGGGTACACATTTTCCAAATGAAACAGTCAAGATTCTGTTAGCAAAGTTTATGGTGGTCCATCAACACAAGACCACCCCTTATCATCCACAAGACAAATGGATCCACTGAGGCATCTAATAAGATACTAAGTCACACGTTGATCAAGATTTGTAACGTCGGAAAACAAGATTGGGATGAAAAAGTATCAGCCATTCTATGGGCATATAGGACAACCTATAAGAGATTGAATAAGGACACACTGTTTCAATTGGTGTTTAACATGGAGGTTGTTTTCCAGTTGAATTCGTGGTACCCTCGCTGCATATAGTACGTGCAAGAGGTTTGGATGATGATCAAGTGTTGGAAGAGAGGATTGTTAAGTTGATGCAATTAGAGGAAAAGTGATCACTTGCTAGATGGAGTCAAAAAATAGAAAAGACAAGACAAAAGGCTTGACATGATCGTCATATCAAGAACAAATAGTTTAAGGTTGGGCAGATGGTCTTGTTGTATGATTCCAAGTTTATGCGCCATCCTGGGAAGTTGAAAGTCCATTGGCTAGGACCATACATCATCTCGTACATCCTTGGTTCAGGCTCCTTCTAGTTACAAGTGCTAGATGGGACGAGATTACCAGGTCATTTCAATGGGAGTAGGTTGAATCCCTAATATAAATAAGTCTTCTTGGTGTTTGTAAATAAGGCAGTTTTTGCCATCTAGTTTAGGATTTCCTTTAATGATTTTCCTTTCTTGTGTTTCCCTTTCTCATTGCTTTTTCCTTCCTGTTTGTGTTGTTTTGCACCTTGTGTGCCGGTAACCACATTATTTTTCTAATGTTGTGTATGTTCAGAGGACCGCACATCTATTTTAGTGTGGGGTGGAGGGTGGAAGCGCGTAAGGTTGAGAAAGCGCATGGGGAAACAATGGATAATGAATTGTGGTGTCAAAAAAGGTTGTACCAAAAACCACATACAAAGGACGAAGAGTGCAGGAACAACATGAGGTAGGCAAGGGAAAAAATCAGGTAAAAGATAGAAGAAGTGCCTTCAGCACCGCAGACACACGTGTAAGAGTCTTTGGATACATTGGATTTTTACACGCACCAGAAGGTTGTAGAAGGTTTTTTGCGTAGGATTGGGCAAGTGAATAAGGGCGTTTAAGATCAGGCCTATTGGCAAAAGACACATTTAAATCTAAGTATGTTGGTAGGTTGTATAACATTTATTGCTAGAGAGGAGCAAAAACTATAAGTATGAAGTCGGGCACGTCATTATTTACCTTGCTTTTGTGAAGTTAGAGCTCTTGCGAACTAGGGCATCGAGAGAGATTCGTGCGAAGGAAGAAGAATCATAAAGTGCACAACTAGATCAATCTGTGAACCAAAGTGGAAAGAGTACATGGGTATGGGGAGATTTCTTTTCAAAATATGTTATCTTGTGGAAGAGTTTTTCCTAGTTAGGGTTTGGCATTTAGGGCACGAAAGAAGGAGGATTCTTGCAGAGTGGAGCCTTAGAGTTGAGAAGAGTATTGGATCAGAGTAAGAAGGAGGGATTTATGTTGTAACCCAACAAGAAAACATGGCACCAAATAAGGTGACTTTTTCAACAAAGAAACGGAAGGGAAAGGGAAATGGAAAAAAACCACTTCCGTCATTAGCTCCAATGAAGAATGGTATGCATAAATGCAGTACCCAGATGGAGTATTGTTCGGGAAATATTGGGTGTCACACTTCAGACAAATGGCCGTGAGCGATTACAACCATCAAATGAGAATTACTGAGAAATAAATAGCATTGGAACTGGTTCGTCCAACTAATAAGAGGACACCAGATGGAATGCGAATATATAGTGATGAAGTAAAAGTAAGGTTAGAGAAGGCAGGGTTGTTGTAACTATATGAGTTTCCTTATTTTGGCAAGCCCGAGTGGCTATATCAGTGATTGATGTCGCATGTATATGAAGACCACTTCTATTTTGCAGGCTGTAAAATGTGCATAACCCCTCAACTTACATCCAAGTTCACTAGCTTGAATTTTGAAGGAGAATCCATAGACAACGACTTGGAGGATAAAAAATCCATCAAGAAAATGGTAGAGGCTTATGACTATAAAAATGGTTCATGATACTTTGACATAGAAGAAATTCCTGACCCTGTTATGATGATGGTCATGTGCTTAGTCACCAAGCTTAATGATCAAGAAAGATAGACACAAGTAAACAAGGCATGGTTAAATGTATGCCAGAAGCTCAAAAGGGACCATCTATAACTTGTCCACCTTCATTACAGATGAGATCATAAGTAGCATGCAGGAAGGAGAAAAGATATTATTCAGCAACATTCTTGTCACCATCATCTTCTCAGAGATTGGAGTGCCCTATGGGTTAGAGAAGTTAATTTGAGAGTATCCAGAAGAGGATCCCTATCCCATGAAAATGTTTGAGAAGTATACATGTGAGACCATGACGTTCATTCACAAGGCGTGCCTAGAAAAGTGGTACAAGTGAATGCACAATGCATTCAAGGAAGACTAGCGGATCCCTGAGTAGTTTCCCATGCTCTTGGATGGAGAAGTAGAGTTTTTAATATATCAATATTTATGCATTGGCAGGTTTACATTGACAAATGGGACTAAGAGTCCATGGTGGAAGCTATCCTTCCCCTTCACCGTGTAATACTTCCAAGTAAGAGTCAACCGGTTTAAGGAGGCCAAAAGGCTAAGGTTTGACCTTAGTGAGGTATACCAAGACCACCGAGAGCTATGATAGAAGATTGTATACCCTAAGAAGCATTCATATGTGGAGAAGTATGTCTCCCATGAAGTACAGATGATGAATTCATTGATGTTTCCAATCGCAGGAAGGACCGCAACAAGGGTATATCTACACATAAGGCCAAAGTTTGAGAAAAGAACCTATTTGGAGAATGATGTATCCATCCTAGAAGACCCCACAAGGAGGATTAAGGCTGTGCCAAAGAAGAGAGAGAGAGAGAGAAGAGGTGTAGGAGAGAAAGGCACCAAGTGTGAAACAACACAGTCTGTGGGCACGCCGGAAGCAAGCATTAAGCCTGGCACTTACGTGCATAGGAAGAAGTCCCTAGTCAAAGATAATAACCTTGAAGAAGAGGTGCTAGAGCATGAAGATCCCCTCACACATGAATAATCACAAAGAAATGTGTCACCTATTAAGGAGAAAGAGAAGGAAGGATCTCCTATACTTGAATCACCATTTAGGAAGAAGAAGAAGGTGAAAAAAAAGGAAGACTCAGAGGAAACAGAGAGCTTAGAGGCCTACATTGGTGACAGGGATGATGACAAGCCTGAGGGAGCTCAAGACCATCTAGTATATAATGTAAATGACTCTGAGGAGGAGGAATATGAAGATAAGAATGGAGAGAAAGAAGAATATTCCTAGGGTAAGGGGGTGAGTGAGGAAGTAAGCATAAAATATTGGAGAACCTCAAGCCTCACGAACGAACAAATAGAAGGAGCCATAGAGAGAGAAGTGGCAGGCATCATTGAGAAATTAGTGGAACATGAAGTAGAACACATTGTAGATGAGGTTATGAAGGAGATTGAGGAAGAAATCATTGAAAAGGAGTATGGCAGCATGGGTAGGGATCCTAATCTGGCTATGAGATTTCCAAAGGCTGTGTGCATAATGGGGAAGACTGTGGTGGCAAAACAAGGGAAAGGAATGGGTTATATCAATGATATAAGTAAGGTTTTACGTGCATGTTTCAAGAGCACTATGCCAATAGAACAACTCCTGGCAATGCCCTCATTTGACGTAGGATGCGCATACCCAAGAACCAAGAAGATTTTATCCTAGGCATTTGAGTCCCACATCGATGATCCTAAGTTCGAGGTAAGCCAAGGGGCATTGATGAAGGTTCCCGAAACAAAAGGAGTAAATCCCTTGGTGAATGCTCAACAATTATTAGATGACCAAGTCTGCAATGCACTCAAAAAAGTTTTAGTTGAGGTTAAGGCTAAACTTTTTGGGAGGAATGATAGGGTGAGATTCTTAGAGGTGGAGTTGGAGAAGAAAGAGGAGGAGCTTCTCAAGAAAAGAAAGGATCTAAAAGAAGAAGAACTGATCAGCGCAAAGTTAAGGAACGAAATGAGGGAAGAGAAATTAAAGGTGTGTAAAGTCTCTAAGAAGGTGGAGCTGATTACAGATTCCATTATCTTAAAGCATCCTGACCTAGCATCGCCTGACCAAAAATATGAATCAGCCTTGTATTGTTTAGAGGTTTTGAATCGCATCCTCGCAATGGAAAGGTGACCACTTTCTTTAGAACATGTAGAAGAGGTGTTGATGCACCAAGAAAAATAAGAAAAGATGAAGGTTTTCAAGATTTTTTCTCAATATACAAAACTCCTTGCAGATGTAAAGGTCGTCATGCAAGTTGTTGAAGACACACATGATAATTGTGTTGATAGCGATAGAGTGGCAAGCATCCTGGTTGCTACACATGAAACAAAACTCAATGAGTTTCAAGAGAAGAATAAGGGGAATAGATCATAAAGGGATAAAATCATGGCTAAGGTAGAAAATAATTCAGAAGCTATCGAGACCTTGCGAGGCTCGATAAAAAGCTGAATAAAGAAATTATACCCCAAGATCATCCACAGGATGGAGACACTCAAGGATTTGGGAAAATAAGAAGAAGAAATATTTGACTTATGATCAAATTTTTTTATGCCATACTAAAAAACTTTGAAGAAATGGAGACATTATCTCATGCCTAAGCAATTTTTTTTTATACACTAATAATCATGCTTATAATTAATTACTAGTCAAGGTAAATTGAATCATAGGCGTGCTAAATGGGTTGAGTTTTTGCAAAGATTCTCCTTTTTTATCGAACATAAAAGCAATTAATCTAACAAGGTTGTTGATGCTCTAAGCAAGAGATATATGATTTTTCAAGAAATGCAGGTAAATGTCATAAGTTTTGATGTGTTGAAAGATCTATATAAGGAAGATGCATATTTCAAGGAAGCATATGAGGCGTGTAAGGATCCTACAAGAAATGAAAACAATCCTTGGATGGATTATATGTTACAAGAAGGATTATTGTTCAAAGGTAATCACTTGTGTATTCCTAAAGGATCCATGAGTGAGAATATAATCAAATAAAAACACAATGGTAGTCTTGCATGACATTTTGGTCAGGATAAAAACACTTGCATAATCGAGTGCATTCTACTTTTTTTCCACATATTTAAGTGGCTGTAAGAAAATTTGTTGAAAATTGTAGAGTTTTTCAATATGCAAAAGGAAGAAGTCAAAACACAAGGTTATATCAACCAATTTAGGACCCATTCCCAATAGACCATGGGATTCAGTTACTATGGATTTTGTTCTTGGATTTCCTTAAAAATCAAAAGAGAATGACTATATTATTGTAGTGGTTGATAGATTTTCTAAGATGTCGCATTTCATGCCATGTTTTAAGACAAGTGACGGAACTCATATAGAAAATTTATTTTCCAAAGAGATAGTGAGATTGCATGGATTTCCAAATAGTATTGTATCTGATAATAATACTAAATTCGTTGTTCATTTTGGAGAACTATTTGGAAAAATTGGGGTACTAATCTAATTTTCAGTTCAACATATCACCCCCAAAATAGATGGGAAAACATAAGTAGTCAACAAAATCCTTAGAAACATTCTTAGGAGCTTGATGAATTAACATCCCAAACAATGGGATCAAGTGTTGGCACAAGTTGAATTTTTCTATAATGATTCACCAAATAGAAGCACATGTATGAGTCCTTTTAAAATTTTGTATGGCATGAATCCTAAGGGTGTGTATGGATTAGAAAATTTAGGCCAAAAAAGAAAGAAGACATGCAAAATGAGAGGGATTTACAACAAATATGTAATAACTCCAAGAAGAGATTAGAGGTAAGTTTAAGTAAGTATAGAAAGAAGGTAAATATTAAAAGAAGAGAGGTAAGTTCAAGTAAGTATAGAAAGAGGGGTAAATATGAAAAGAAGAGAGGTACAATTTGAGGTAGGAGACTCTATGTTTATACGGATATCTTGTTTTGGATCATTGAAAAAATACATATTTCTAAAAGGAGAATATAATAAGTTAAAACTAAAAAAGATTAGAAATTGCAAGATTAATAGGAAATTATCAACAAATGCATATGAACTAGAGCTTCCAAATGGTATAGGAATCTCTTCAATATTCAATGTTGCTAACATTTATCCTTACATGAAGGGAGATGAACAAGAAGTAACACCTAAAGATGAACCAAATCATATCATTCCATGGGAGAAACAACTGCTGAAGAATCCACCAGATCAACTAGAAGCCATCATAGATTAAAAAAAGTTGATTAAAAAGACAAGGGACAAATAATACTTACAATATTAAGTGAAATGGAAGAATAATCCAATTGACGATTTAACTTGGATGTCAACTTCAGATATCAAGAAAACATGGAAAAAAGACATAGAACAACTCATGAACATAAGTCCATGATGAAATATTTTGTACCTTGGTGGTTTGATGCATGTACATCACTTATGGTCATTTACACTTATGGTCATTAAGAAGGTCTAAATTATGTCTTGTAGAGTTTGAGGAGCTTACTTAAGTCCATAATAAGCTTTTCTAAGAACTTGAAGCATGTTTCTAGGAGCTTAGTATGCTGGGAGGATTTCCCTCCAAGACATTAAATTTGAATTTGAATGCTTGCTATGTAAATTCATAATAATTGTTATGTTGTGGAGCCTATTTTTCATGTGTGGAAGTGTTGAAGACTGTACACTAAAATTATTGTACAATTTCCACTTTTTGGGCCTAAGAAAATTTGCTTGATACCTCGGGAGACGCACTCTTCTCATATGGGCTATATTTTGACCCATAGGTTTATGGGGGCGGTTTTGGCCCATGGTTTTTGGTACCCATGGTATTGTAAAATTGCTTAAGAAATTTCCTATTGATGTGCTTAGGTGCATATGGTAGGAGAGATGTAACATTGTAGATGTGTGAGTTCAAGTGTGAATTCAGGAGAGTTTGTTGAGCACAACTCCAAACATATATGGGTATTGTATTGAGAGAAAGAGGGTGGCATGTAATAACATTTGAGAAAGTGATTCTTGTTAGACGTAGCCCAAATAGGGTGAACCACATCAAATAATGTCTGTGTGTTTTCTTTTATTTTATGCACTTTTATTTCAGATCTATGATATTATTTTGCATATTAGTTTTCTATTATCGCGATTCTATGTGGGATTGTTCCACATAGTTTATCCCTCATTTCCTAATAAGAATAAAATATTTCAAATATGGAATATGATGAGTTGTCATATATTTCTAGATAGTTTGCAATGTAGATCAGGATGTTTTCATTTTTAAGCCAACTAGGAAGTCAAATGAGTTGTTATAACAACAAACAAGTTGGCAAAAATAGTCTCCTATGTTCTAGCTAGATGGTTGAGAGAAAATCTCAACAAATGTATGATTTTCTATATTGGGTAAAGAATCAAAACCATTAGATTATCAACATATCAGTCCAAGGATGTTGAATCAGGAGCATAAGGAATAGAGAAACTAATTTTGTAGGTTTAATTCTAGCTGAAATAAAGATGTATGACAAATTACCATGCACGTGAGTAATGAATGAATATGAAGAAAGATTTTTTTTGATTTCCTCATATCTTATAAGATCCCTTTGTATGTTATTGATGATCTTCAATGTTTTTTAGTATGTTTTCAATGATAAAATGATTGTTCTTATGAGTTTCTATATATATCTTGTCTATGAATAATGATTATACTCTATTTTGGTATAAATCTGATTGTTCAAAAAGATAGGGACATTTTTGACACATATTTACAAAAGAGGAAAGTTGTATTATATTTAGACAAAGCTTAAAAGCCTTGATTTTGAAGTTTGAAATGTCACTAGAGTTAAGATAGATAATTTTTTCCTTCTCGGGTTGATTGTAACCTGCATCTAGGGTTTGAGAAAAGAAATTGGTGGTTCTCCTATATTCTTCCATATCTCAAGATGAATTTCATCTTGTGAGGAATGCACTTGACCTCCAAATGTATTAGTTAAGTTTAAAATGAATTCATGGAGTTAGGTAAAAGAATTTCATGACAAAAATATTATAGGATAAAAAATCCTAATAAGGCCTAATTGGGACAAGAATAAAGGCGAACTGGGTATATTTTAGAAATATTATTTGTAGACGCTTCTATGATCCATTAGAACTTCAAAAAAATGGTATCTAGAAAATATTATGTTTTAGTCTAAAACCTTTGTTACAAGTGGTTATGGTCAGATTTCTTCATTAGCCAGGGCTAGAAGGGAAAACAAAGCATAGTAAAGAATTATGATCAAGAACTCTTTTAAAATATTGTATCTTCTTTTGTTACTTATCCAAGTGGATTGTAAATGTGTGCAGATCACAAAGTAGAAGGAAAAACCTACATTTAGATGTTAGAAGGAATTTGATACATATTTAGGTTTGGGAAAGTGCACGGAGATGGGGGACCAAAAAGTGGCCAATTTTTTGATTTGAAGAAAAACAAAAGCACATAATAGAAAGCACGATTGTGGTATGAATTAATAGGATTGGTAATTACCAAGCATAAAACATGAGCATGCCATAATGCACTCGTGCTATAACACGATCACATTATAACGCGCTAGTGTTCCTTTTTGTAATGTGGTATATGTGTTTTTATAGGAGGGATATATTTACTAAAATAAATGGGGTTTTCATTTATTAACATTTATAATTTATTATTTTCTTTAAATTTATTTAGTAAATATAAGAAATTAGGGTCACTTTGCACCTTATGTAACTAGTCTCATAGCTCCATCAGTCATAGTTTAGATGATAGTTTTTTATATTCTAATGTGATTAGTACACATGTATTTTTTTGGATTTCAACATTCAGGCTAAAGCTTTTAGGGTTTAAATTCTACAATCGATGTATATTTGTGAAAATAATATAGTCATTGTTTAGTTTTTGGGCCCTTTTGGATTGTTTACTGACATTTTACAAGAGTGTCAGATGTGTCAAAATTAGAGTTTGAAAACCTCACATCTTCCAAAGGTAGTGACAATTGATCGAATATATGGACTCATTCAATTCCTTATAACACATAATAAATTGAAACACATATGTACATTTTTTTATAAATTTAAATAATCAAGGGAATGGTCATCATGAGGTATGTGAAGGATCTGAAACATCACGAAGAAAATGGCTGCAATCAAAAAAATCACGAGGTCTATGAAGGATCTGAAACATCAAGAGCTTCATCAAGATTCAAATCATCAAGGGAATGGTCATCAGGAGCATGATAAGAGAATCTCACCATGAGTGATGGTGGTAATCATCTCAGGCTCAAAAATAATGCACATTTTATGAGAGTGTTTCTAAACACTTAATCAATGTTTGGTAATGAACTCACATCTTGCAAGTCAGGGAGGTGGAATTTGCAGTGTTTCAGTATAGTGTGGAGGTCAAGAACATGGAATTCATTCTTGGACATTCCTCCAAATTTAATTCAGGGATCAATCCTTCTACCAGGAGGAGGAAACCTCTCTCTATGAGGAATAATTGAGAAAGAGGGTGTCTAGACATCATAAGCATGCTTTCACTTAGGTAATATCTTGGGTAGGGAGGTGAATTATGAGATTAAGAAGATATCATGTTTAAAGGTGAAAAGTGAGGATCAAGGAGTGAATTGATTATCATCATATCATGACTCTACCATTATGTCTAAATATCTTCGAGAAACAAATCAAAATGAGCTAGTTAGGCTACTAAGGCATCCAAGACCATCACATGTGAAGGATCAGGAAGTCACTTATTCTCATGAGAGGGATATGAGAAAGAATCATATGAGCATCCTAAATATGATTCCATTCAAGGAGTATTTGAAGCCTGGAAGGTTAAGAGGATGATATTCATATGGAGATGTTGTCATGTGAATTGACCAACCCAAAAATGTAAAACTTAAACCATAAAAACCAAACCACAATGTGAAATCTTGCTCCCAAATCTTCTTTAAGGCCTCTCCAGGAAAACTTACCTCTTGTGTCATGATCACCTTGTCCTCGAAGGTATTCCTAATGCATTTGGTGAACATGTATAATTTTTCAAAAATGTTTAACAAGGTCCATTTTTCCATTCATTGAAGTGCATTGAAAGACTAATTCTCTGACAAGCATAGAAAGACCAATTTTGGACATTTCGGAGCCTGTGTGCATCCTCTGGGAGGATTATGAAAAGATATTAAGTATACAAAGGTGGTATTTAAAATACTTGAAGGTTTTGGAAGTAGTTTAGGAAGATTTAGGAAAGTTTTGATTATTCAGGGATAGTTTTTTCAACAACATATTTTCAGGTGTAAGGAATGAGTAGTAAAATTGTGAACCTTGACTTCTCTAGCCAAATTCGAGAGATCCCTAAGGAGTTAGGAGGAAAAAATTAGGCATCGGAAATCTTGGATAATACTTTACAATTTGGGAGCATTTATTTTGATCTAAGGCCGCCGAAGGTGATGCTAGCAATCATCTCATACTCTCAAGAAATACATACCTTCCAAGAGTGCTTCGAAACACTTAATTAGTGCTTGGCAATGAGCTCAATACATTATGGAGGTTGAGAACATGTGATTCACCTCTAAGTTATAATTCCACGTGGAAAAAATTGATCAAAAGGGTGTTCTCTGTATTGGTATCATAGTCTTCTCTATAATGGTGTGACTCAAGAAGACTCTTAAGTTTTATAACCCAATTCTAGGTAGATTTATCTTCTAAGAATCATTGTAAGCTGAGATATTAATATTTTCTTGTTGAAACCCAAAAATAGGGTTTTAGATAACCCGATAGGGAGAAAATATAGATTTCTTATCATACACACCCTTCTTGACTCTTTTACCTATTGAATAAGCTTTAGGAGTATTAAATTCAAGTTTCTTATTTTATAACCCAGATCTTTGGATGCCTGATATGCTCTGAACATTAAGATTTAGGTGAAAAAAAACCATGAGAGTTAACAAAACATAGTCATGGTTGGAAGTTAATTCTAGATGAAATGAACTACCACTGTATATTTATAATGAAATTACTTAGATATATTTGAATATCAACAACAATAAAACACCAAAATATAGACAAATGATCACAATATGCAAGTATAATAGCTTAGCCACTTCAAGGGGGAAACCTCCAAACCATACAATAAGGACTCAAGTGATCAATATGATTATTAACTACTCCTTACTATCTCATATATATACCATTCCTATGATATGTTCAACACCAAGGCTGAGCCTACTAAACATATTAAAGAATAAATGAATAACATATGACAAAAAAAGAGATTATGTCAGCCACAAGTTAGCACTACATATCAATACTTAGTTATGTGCTCCCATATTACAATTCAATGAGTGGATTTTCTAGTGCCTCAATGAATTTGGATTTCAACAAGATAGAGCTCACCCTTAAACATTCCTTCAAGTATCATTCAGGGATCAATCCTTCCATCTAGAGGAGGAAACCTATTTCCATGAGGAGCAATCAAGTGAAGAGGTGTTCAAATGCTATAAGAATGTTTCCACACATGTTAAATCTTGGCTAGGGAATTCAATTTTGAATTTAAAAATGGTATCATCACGTTCAAAGGTGAAATGGGAAGCTCATGGAGTAAGTTGAGGATAATAATATCTTGACTTTGCCATCATGTTCAAACCTCTTCAAGGAACAAGCCAAGATGAGCTATTCAAGCTACCGAGGCATTCAATACCATCATGTGTGAAGGATAAAGACACCATCTATCTCCATAAGAGGTATATGAGAAAAGAGGTTTATGAGCATCCTGAAGTTGATTCCATCTAAGGAGAATTCTAGAGCCAAGAGGGGTAAGATGATGAAATTCATATAGATCACTATTTATGTAAGAATGAGAAATCATCTTAGTTTCACTTGATGTGACTCACTTGATGGTTCTCTTAACCACTCATTTGAACCTTGTAGTGTGATCACACTTCAAAGGAGGAAGGACATTACAACCACCTCATTTTAGTCCAAAAAGTGGCCACATGACATGAGTTTCATTCAGTGAGAAATCCTTCCATTTACATGGTGAATACATATTTCAGTAAGTGACATATAATCACAAAATGGTTTTAGTATCATGGAGTTTAATTTTTATCACTAGGGTGAATTTTAGAGGCCTAGAAAATTAGGAGAGTGATCCTCACTCTTTCCTTATAATTAGAAGAGAACATCATATTACCATCACAATGAAAATCTCATAATAGTGTTTCTAAATAATTAAATCATCACTTGAGGTTTTAAAAACATGCTTTCAACTCATGGAAAATATTTTTTAGTAATTTTTCTTGTTAGAAGTTTCGTCACTCAAAAACACAACTTGGAGTGTTAGGAAGGTGTTTTCAACTCACACAATTTGGCCCCATCCTCATGACATAATAACATGGTAAACAATAGTATATTTATGATAGTAGCCATTCCAAAAGTTAGTTATCAAAATTTACAAATATTCACCTATCACTATGTGGTGACCATCTCTCTAGAACTTGCAAATTTAGGGCCATTTTTGTTTGGAACCGAAAGGGGAAATTGCACTATTTTGAAATTATTCATGAAACCTTTAAGTATTATAGAAAAATAGATGTTACCAACATGTATAAGATTAAAATATCTTTCCAATTCTTGTTTTTTTTTCTAAATCTTTAAGAATCTCCCAAAATAATCCAAATAAGTCATATTTCACCATTAGAGTGTTTGTTCCTCGCACCTAGAATACCTGTTGTTGAGCAGATTGTCCCTGAATGAGAAAAAAATTCCTCAATCTTCCTAAATTTCCTCCAACACTTCCAAGATTCCCAAAAATCACTTTTAGATGCTTAATATATTTCTTGAACTCTCTCAGATGGTGTTTAATTAGCTCGAGAATGGCTAAAAGTGGCCTTTTTAGGCCTCCAGTGGAAGTTATCTTCCATCAAGTCACATTGAACTCATCAATAATATTATTAAATCATCACTTCACATTGAAACAAAATTTAAAAACCTTGTTAATAATTTCTTTTGAGCCATGTTGAGAGTGGGACTAGGGTAGGCTGGCCAGAAGAAGGATGCACCAGTGACCGAGAAGTGAAAGATTTAAATGTGGGCTTAGTTGTCATGCTCAAATTTTCAATTTTTCATCTCATACATTTTTCATGACAACACCCTCTTACCACTTTCACCAAATTCTTTTTTACAGTGCATGAAATTATTTCATTTGTGTCTTATCCATATATGAATTTATTTCAATGGTTTCTTTGCAACAACACAAAAGGATATCTAAAAATCATTTATATTAATTTTGATGTAGATTTGATTAGCTGATGTGGAGCATATGACTAAATCATCAACACAAGAAGTTAGGTTGGATAAATAGATACAACTAGTTACTTTGAACTTGCAATTACACCTTTTGATCAAGGCTAAAAAAGTCCTTCAATAGGAATCATTGACCTCCAATGCTAAGAATAGGTGATTTAAAACTTATATCATGTTATTCCACCTCTATTAATGCCAAATACATAATCAAACTGATTGAAAACACAAGAATTAGGTAATTGGACTCCTTTTTGCAAAAACTGCCTATATTAGCTTCTTAAGACAAGGTTGATGTTGAGTTAGAGTTCAAAACAATCCATAAGCCACCCAAGTAAGATAGAATCATTTTTTACACCCTTTTCCATCCTACAGGTTTGGTGTAAAATGTTTGGCACAAATCTCAAAGCAAGGGTCCTTTTCTCTCTCTTTCACCCCCTAAACCTATTCCACTCAACTAGCCCTATCACAAGACAAATTCTAGTATAAAGTTTGATAGGACGCTTCAAATTACAAACTAATTGGTGTTTAGGGCACCCATTTGGGTAAACATTCAATGTACAAAGTATCACAAGGAATTTCTTTGGAAAAAATGCTTCAACCCCACAGTTCTTGGTATTGAATTAGGTCTTTTATACAATGCTACAGGAATGCCTCTACATTGCCATCCTTTTCTCTCTACTAATAGTCTTCCAATACAAAAACCTTTATAAATATAATAAAGGGAAATGTATTTATTGTTTATTGAAAGTTTTAACTTCAATGATTGAGTTCTAAACCATCAAATTGTAACTTGACAGTAAACCCTAGGAGGGTTTCCTTCCTAGTCCGATAAGAGAAAAATTATAATTAAAGAATTTCAACAATGTTTCAAAGCTTGGATTCGATTACTGAGGTTTTTTATCACAAGATGAGTCTATTAAAGTTGATAGAGAAGCTTCTTAGACCCAATAAAACACCAAAATGACTCGATTTTAGACTGTCATGCCCCTTGAAAATAGGTTTTTCACCCGCAGTAAAGGTTCCACGAGATGTTAAATTATTTTATTTATTATTTAAGGACACTGAATGATCTGTGAGGATGTCTCCTACCTTTTATTCAATCATATCATCTTTTTATTGCTTAAAAGTCATTTTCACTAAGACAACTTGGATTATTACTTTGAGATACAGTTCAACAATATACTTTGTTTACCACAAAACCAATAACCAAAAACCAATGAATACATACATAGATGCATCAACAACAATACAAATCAACCTTTCCAACCAAATATTTCCTCCTCTAATCAAATATATGAAATTAAATTACCATTTCAGGATCATGCACAGATTTTGTGAACCTTCAAACATTGTTTGCAAATAATTTCACACTAGAACACGTTCTTGGAACTCCAAAATTCTCATTTTCTGAATTGATCAATACTAAAAAGTAGTTACAAAATGCATTATATACCTCCTTGGTTCGAATGATCTCCATAATTGATCACTATGGGCTTATGACTAAGTCATATGGGGTTTGCATATTAAGTAAAGGCGCTAAGGAATAAGAATTAAGGGTTATTTAAGCAAATCAACCCCCATGAAAAGTATCCAAAGACTCATAATGTCCAAAATAACCTAAACATTCTTGAAAGATACTTTTAAACCCTTACACCTACCAATAAATCCAAAATTTATCTCATAGAAGATTCAAATATTCAAATTTTTAAAAATGGAGGGAAACTCCATAATTGGAACATTTGACCTCTAGAGTACCACAAAACAACATGAATGAACCCCGAGACACCTATAAAGACCTAATAAAGCCAAAATTTATTATTATATGCCTAAATTATCCCTTGGAGTGATGCTCCTACATCAATTGCTTATGAATTATGTCGCACTTGAATCAACCTTCCTACTCCTACACTAGGGCGAGAATGCAAATAATTTACTTAGCATAAATTTTCATGAAATTTCTGAGCTTCTTTTTCCATAGAAATTAAATGAATGTGTGGAAGGTTCTACACATTTTCACTTACTCCTACCCTACCTTTTTTTGAGTGTTATAAACATGTTTATGTGATGTATTGTTTTAGATTTTAACTCTTCAAGTTATGTCTTATTTTTCTATTGAACAAATGAGGATATTATGGGTTCATTAGATATATCATCTTCTTTCCCACACCTATTGTTAATCTATATTATAAGGATTAAAGGATTATATACATGTCAACATGGGAACCAAGGTCACTCTTTTACATTGTTGATTTTGAGGATCACTCGTGTGGTTATCTTAAAGAGGCATGCCCTAAGATTGTACAGTAGCTACTCATCCATAATATGATTCTACCATATTCTAAGATTAAATTATGGATTCAGCTCCATGCTCATGGGAAAATTCATGAGTCCATATATTCGGTCAATTGTCATTACCTTTGGGAGTTGTGAGGTTAATAAAATATAGTTTTGACACATCTAAAACTCCTAAAAATATCAATAACTAATCAAGATCACCCCAAAACTTAAACAATGGATATATTATTTCCCAAAATAGATATCAATTGTAGAATTTAAACCCTACAAGTTGTAGGATGAATGCTGAAATTCTAAAAAATACCTATGTACTAACAAGATTAGATTATAAAAATATATCTCCTAAACTATGACTCATGGAGCTATGACACTAGTTCCATAAGGTCTATATTGACCCTAATTTATTATTTTAACTAAAATAAATTTTAAGTATAAGATTTTCATATAAATTTTTATACAAAAACTTATACTTAAACAATTATTTTTGTAAATATATACCTCCCAAATGAACATATACAAAATTGAAAACATGAATGCACTCAACTTATAATCTGGCCACCTTTCATCTTCTATGGTTTTAAAATTCCCAATACATAGGATTAGATTTTCCTAGGATATCCAAACCTAATGTTTGGATTGTGTAATCCATGAATAAATCTGTGTTTTACAAAAAAACATCAAAATATCATGTTTACACTCCAATTTTGCATGTGTTATAAAATAATATTCCAAAAAAATTATACTGCAGCGTCGTTCTTGGTTTTACCTTTGTAACAATATACTTATTTCTAAAATCCAATTAGTTTAAGACTTTCATCCTTAATTTCTTTTACTAGTGACTTCTTTTCTTTCCAAAACTTATGTATACAGTTTGTACACAATTTATGTTTTTTTCATCCTAATTAAAAAAAACTTCATCCAAACTCCATTCTACACACATTTAAAAAACAAAAAAGTAACTATTTTTCTCAAAGTTACGGGGGTGTAAACACAAATATTTTATTTTCAGGATGTGTGCACTTCAAAAATTAGTTAAAATTTATATATTCATCCAACAATAATGAAAATATATTGGGACCTCATACATGGTCTTAGCTAACTTTCTACTAAAAGGATTTCAAAAATAATTTATAGAACTAAAAACATGGGGGGGAGCACACACAATAGGTTGTTATCTTTTTGACACAAAAATAGACATACTTTGTGTGTGCACCACATTTGACCTTCTTAATTTCCACCATTTAAAAAAAATAGTATTTTAGAAACTAGAATCCTAGCACTACGTTTCTTTTTCTTATCACATTGTCAAATTTTGAGCATATGCATGCCAAATTATTAGATGAAGTTTAGGTTTTGCTGATTTTAGGAAAAAAGTGGCAAATTTTGACCCCCTTTTGGTCCCCTATTTCCATGCACTTACCCATTACTCTATAATAAAACTTTAAAGAGGGGAAAATATAGACACCCCTAAATTACCACTACGCATTGTAAATATTCAAAATCCCACTACATCCATCGTCTCACTCTATAATTATTTTAATTAATTCTATATCCATATGATCATTCCTCTTAGCTAATTTTATTAGCTAATTTAATATCAAATTAAATAAATATATCCACATGTCCACTTCCATATTTGACAAAAATGAAATATTCTCATATCCTATCTATCTCATTAACTCAAGTTTACTCAAGTAACAACTAAAGCTTAAAATCATTATTTTAATCAAGAGGATGTGTTCAAATTGACTCAAATCATGCATTTGATTTAATTGAAGCTATCTCCCAAGTCATGGCAATCCAAAATCAATCCACCTTCTTCCAACAGACAACTATTCATGAAACTTTTTGGATGAATAAAATTGCAGCTATGAAATTAAAAGCCAAAAACATGTGCAAAACTTTACCAACTCAGTGATGACTCATCCATGTGAATATGGAACAACAGTTGAACTCTCCAATCTATCTGAAAAATTAAATAAATAGCTCATTCATGTTTAGTTATCTCTAAATCAAATCAGTCTAAACTTATCTTGTGGATTCACTTTCCTCAATTATAAATCAATGATCCTTCATTTACAAATCATCCACTAAACACTTGATAAATTCATGTTGTCATTCTATGGATTTTCTTGGTGAATCAAATCAATAATTTCATACCGCTATGCTTCCCACATAATGTCAAATCAATCAATCATGTTCGTAGCTTGATCCAACGTACATTTGGAGTATCTTGGAGCATCCACAAATCAACAAAGCTCAAAAATTAAATAGATCCAACAAAGAGCCTCACTAAACCCTTCTCTTTCAGTCAGATCTAATTTGATGTTACTTTGGGATTTAAAATGGAAGGTTTTCATTATTTTTGTATTAATTTTCTTCTTGTATTGTTTTTTCCATGGTTGACAGTAGTGTAGAAATTAGATTTTTTTGGTAGGGGTTGAATGCAAAGGGTAGTATAGCCTCAAAAAACATGTAATTCCTCAATTTTTATCTAATTATTTGATGAAGGTTATTACAGACATCTATTATTTCTATTTTATTAAATTTCATTACATGCGGTGTCGAGGTTGTGTGAATAGGAGAAACATATAGTGAAACACATTTCTAGGAAGGTGAAGTTCACATGAAGCTACATAAGCTAGCCATATAATGTTCCAATACCATACATATCCATTAATTTTTTATAGATTCAATTAAATACTGTACAAAAGTTGTAAGGTCATGCACTAACTCGTTTTCTAGCTCCATTATCAATAATGAAGAATTTCTAGTCTCTAATCAAAATATTCCACCCATTTGTGCATCTAAATATCCTTTGTTTCACTTTCTATAGATAATTATTTATATCCTATAGTGTATTTGAGCTATCATTCTATCTTTTATCATCATTTCAAGTGTTAGTTTGTTATTCTATTTCTGCATGGTTAATTGTGAATTAATATGATTAAAGTAATCTCTTGTAGCGAACCCTTACATCCTATATATTTTTGTGTACTTTACATTCCATATATATTTTTTAAGGTGTAAAAATTTAGTGAACCTAACTCTTTAATTGAATGTATTACTTGTATCCAACCCTATTTTCCTTATGTTTCTTCTTCTTATGATGTATTAGGTTTCTCATTATTCTAGGGATCATATTTGGATTCTCATCTATTGCATTCACTGAATATTATTTTCATAAATTTCCCTAGGGTCTTACGATGATTCCTTCCCTTTGAGCCTCTTTATAGCCATTCATGTTTGTTAAATCACATTTCATTATATGTACAAATATAAATGACTTTATTTTCATATTCCTTATATGTATTTATCTATTTAAATAAAGTATACCAAAAAAAATTTGGAATGAGTTTTAGCACAATTATTGGAAATTTAAAATTACTTTTCTTATTAAAAGGTCATAATAACAACAATATGCACAGTCTTGTAAATCCCTTGGTTTCTTTTATTCCACATATTCAGATCATAAAATACCCCTCTTGGTTTTATTAAATTATAGTATTATTTATATAAATTATAGTTTTATCAATGTGATGACTATCCCTTTTTGTTAAATATCACTTTTGGGCCTACCCTTATTGCTAATTTTGGGATTTTTATTCACCTCCAATAATCAAATTTTTGGATCTCTCTTATGTGATTATATGATTTATTGTGTTTCAGCCTTCCTTATTTTTATGATCATTTCATGTGTGCATCATTATTCTAAGGATAATAACTCAAAGACTCTTTTAGGACATATTATTAATCACTAGATAGTTATCACAATGAAAAAATTTACAAGGTTATTCCCGCATTACAATGTCATTTTCAATAATTAATTCAAGCTATGAGTACCAAGATTAAATATCTCAAATATAAGATAATGTATCTTAATGATCCCTCAAAGGCCTTTGAGAATTATGTCTCTTTGTATCATGATCACTCTACATATGAGGAAAAATGAATGTAATGTCATACAAATGATATAAATGATACATATGCTCATTCAAGAGAAGTGAAGATCCTACATAGAGATGAAAATTTGTAATTTATAGGAAATCAATCTCAAATATTAAGTCACCCACAATGGAAATAACCTCCTTTGTTTGATAAGATTGTTATACAACATGATATTCTATATGAGTTACTTGATAAGTGATCAATCACTTTACTACCTTATCATTATTATCCCTTATATAGGATTGAAAAAATCAAAGCTCAACCATTTTTTAATTATCACGACATTAATGGACATTCTGAAAATAATTGATGTGCTTTACAACAAACAATCCAAAAATTTGAGTGTAAGGATTTTATTTCCTTCAAGACACAATATGCTAATAGATCTCTTATGCAATCATCTCAAGTCCTTATATCTCTAAATTCATACCTAAATATATAAAAACTATATCAGATGTGCATAATATGATACCAAATAATACAAATTAATCTGTACTATAAGATCCATCTACTCATAAAGAGGATAATGATGAAATACCTCCTTCAGAATAGTCAAACTCAGTACAAGACTCGCCCCATGGTATTGTACAAAAATAAAAGGAAACAATACTAATTTTAGATGAAAATTTTCACTTGGCCTTATAGAACTTAGAGAATGTACAAGAACATTCAATGGAAAAACAAAAAGGATCTATTTATATTTCCATACTTTAACATTATTAGTAAATATAGAGAAACAAGTTGTGTCAAATTTTAATGATGAATATTTTGAATATATGGATCTGATGATAATATTAATTGGGATAGTAATTATAATGGTGATTATTATCTTTTATTCCCTTGTAATAATCAATAAATGACAAATCCTATTAATGTGGAAGTTACTAGTGAGTTAGGGCCCACTCAATGTGATTGGGATGCTTATGAAATTTATCAACATCTCATGTATATAGATGCACAAATGGGGAAATATAGAACATGAATGGAATTATCTCGTCATCCTGTTGATGATCTCATACGGTAGCACCCCTTTTTCAATATTATATTTATTCAATGAAAAAAAAATTTATGAACCTAAAATTTACAGTTAAGATATTGGTATTATTTCTTCTCATGACATACTTCTATTGGGTTTATCAAATTTAATTTAGTATTTAATAGTTGGCTACAATTCACTATTCCCTCTCAAGTACCTAGGGGTATATGAGGATCCCCTTTCCTTATTTCTTAAGAATAGGTTTCATCACGCTATACATGCTCCCACATTTTATGGTGAGGAAGATGCTTCCAATATATTTTCTAATAGTTATAATGTTATCCCTACTCAAACATATCCATAATAATGCTATATCAAACCAATCCAATCACAATGGATGTAATGAATGAATCAAAATAAATATCAGTAAAATTCAATATTACATATTATTTATCTTTTTATTTGTTTATTAGGATAAGTATTACACTTGCGTTAGCTCTACACTTGTTGCGTTATATTTCTTTGGTATACTAGTTGCATTGAGTTATCTTACCAATTGTGTTGAGGTAACTTACTAGTTGTGTGGAGTCAACTCTACTTCTAGTATCAGTTAGTGAGAGTAATTCACCATTGATCTAGGTGGTAGTTTCACTTTCCTCCTCCTATATGTACACCAATTGCATCATTTTGTTATGTAGCTTTGTGCACTTTCATGGTTGTGGTAATGTTTGTTCTATTAAAGTGATCCTGGGAAGAGAAGCATTGAATTCTATGACATGGTATCAAAGCATGTTTTAGAAGGGATTACTCAGTTTTGTGAAAGCAATTTGTAGGGTTCTTTTGGATTATGAGGTAATTATCTTACAAGATTATATTTTGGCTCTATAATGGCTTGCAATTACATTCAATTTTTGGTTTAAGAGATTGTTTTGTTTGAAGGTTTTTTCTATAAAGGTGTTTTTTGAGGCTTGTTGATCTTAAAATCAACATGCTTCTTACAAAAATCGATCTACATTTTTGCATAACTTGTTTCAAGGAACAACTCCATCTACCTCCTTAGTGAATCGAAATTCCTTCACATTGACTCAACATTCCTATTCGGTGAATCGATTTGTCTCTAATTGGCTTGGTTTGGTTCATATTATACCAGTCAGATTATTGCAAGGATGCATTTTTTGGATTTTTAGGTGAGTTATTTTATTGGTGGAGTTCTTTTTTGGATCAAGGCAACTGTTACTAGGTTGACTAATCATCTCCACATTATTTACTTGCTCAGCCATGGTAAACAATCCTCGAAAGGCATTTTTTAGGGTTTCTTCTACCTAACATCTTGGAAGACTCGTGGTGATGGTTTCTAATTTTATCATCCTTATCTCTTTATAGATTTGGCCCCATCATGGCCCCTATGCATTCCCTCTTCCTATTTTTATGTGTTTACAACTCTTACTTGGCCAGATCTCGGCTTGTTACCTCTGCTTGGCATTGGAATGTGAGGCACGACCTTTCTATTTAGCATTAGACTATGAGAAATGACCTCTTTACTTAGCAGTGGACTATGAGGCTCAGCCTATCTAATGATTATTACTTTATTCTAGTGTAAAAATCCTTGTGGTGGCTCGACTGCTCCAACATTGGATTGTTCAAGATGCTCCTTCCCTATTTACCTTGTTTTTTGGTAGATGATAGTACTTTTTTTGTGAAGATCGACGGAGTCTTGGTCGTGGATTTATAACAAAGCTACTTATAAAAATATTTGGAGTATATTTTTTGATCAATTAGGGTTTATAACCCTTAGTTGATTCATTATTTTTTTTCTTATGAAAAAAAACAAAATACAATAATTCATATTGTATTGCATGAGCACAGAGAGTGGCACAATAGTTAATCCATTTGTGTGGATGGAGGAGGTCACGGGTTCAAATCATCCCATTTTTGACATCTCATCGACCCAACACTATTTCTATCTTGCCAAGTCATTTAGCAAACTCACCGTCAACTCAATTGGCAACTCGATTCATAACTCTCTGAGCTTTGCAAGGTGAAATTTTATTGAAAATTAATTTGTTCAATTAAAATTATTTTCACATGAAAACTTAACATTTAAATGGGGCATAAATTTTTGAGCAAATGTTTTTTCAAAGAGCATTTTTGTAATTGGAAAATTTATTATAGGGAGTAATATTTTTTCTAAAATTGTGCAAATATTGTTATAAAACTACGTAATTATAAGAGATTACAGGGTTCATTTTTTGGTGAAAAATTAATCTTTGAACCATTATAATATTCGTTTAAAAGGATAATTTGTGTTTAGGGTTTAGGTTTTAGGGAATTTTGGGGGGTTTATATCGTTGCCGCCTCCAAACCCCCACTATCTGGTCTGTTATATAGTATATTCATGGTGCTCTTTTATTTTCAAGTGTCGAAGACTAGAGAGTGAGGCCCAGTTTGACAGGTGGTTAAACTCCCTCATAAGAAAAAAAAAATCTTCTTTCTTTCTCGTATAATATTGATCTATAGTTATAATATAAGAAAAAAGGACTCTAATGTGTTTTCGACGCATTTTTGGCAGAGATCGACATCCTATATGTTTTGAGTGTGTTTTTACATTTATCATGGATTCATTCTCTGACATATTTGATTTACAGTCTGAGAAGGAGATGTTGTTAACTGATGTTTTTTTCATTCAAGAGGACCTAGTAAAATTTGTGGAAGACAGTAGATCACTCAAGAAGTGCAAATATCTTCTATAATCCCTTATTCATGTAAAAGATGATCTCATACACTCCTTGCAGCAAAAAATTGCTAGGTTACAACATCACCATCATATTGTGGACTCTCATATCCCTGCTCATTTTCCACTTTCAGTTGTTGATTCTGCACCCACTAACCTTGATTTGCCAGTTTATTAGCATGCTCCTGCTCCTAATGTCCCTAAGCCTATTCAGTTTGTTATTGCATGTTCTTCCATATCTGTTTTTATTGCAGTAACACATTTTGTGTATCCTACTTCTGCTCACAAACATGTATCTTTTGAGAAACATACCACTGCATACGGTTCTCGCATGCCTCGTTCTATGGGTTTCACTGGCAGAGGTATTAGAAGACATTCACATAATTTTACTTCCCTTAATTCACCTATTAAGTGGAATTCTCACCACGGAATTGGTTTTTAAGAAGGTAATTCATTGGGATCACACATTCATAGAGATCCTATTTTTCTTCACTCGTGTAGACACCTAAAATCTACTTACACATGCTTTAGTGTTAATATTGCACTAATTTTCCTCTTTCTCATCATTTTTGTAATAATTAGCATTTTTCCGCTAATTAGCTAACATTCCTTTTCATATTCATTAATTAACAACCTTTAGTTAATTAATTAGCCTTCCTATCATTAAAGATGTCAATTAACGACCTTTCATTAATTAATATCTACTTCTACTTGGGTTAATTAATTATTATTAATTAATTACACTCACAAATCTAAAATAATAAATTACCATTTATTGGATCAAATTCCTCTCTTAAATCCCGCAAATCATCCTAATTTTCCTCTAATTAGCTTCTATAAGCTTACCTCTACCTATTAATTAATCACCTTTGATTAATTAAAACATCCCCCAACTCCCATGACTTACTAATGACAAATTAAACTCTTCTAAATCAAGATTACCTTTCATAAAGCAACCTTATCCATTCCTAATCTTGTTTTACCTTTATCCCACATTCATCAATTTGCTAGCCTTGCCTCTTTAGGAAAGCTATATAAAGAACCCTCCTTCTTACCTTTCTTCTTGCACCATGCTTTGAATAGTGAAATACTATAAGCATTTGGATCTTGAGCCATTCTCGATTATTGGAAATAGCTTCTCCATCTTGCATCCTTTCACTCAAAATTGAGTAAGATGGGAAGATCCAAAATGGCCTTATAGCCATTCTTGGTGAGATTCCATTCTCAATCTTTGAGATCAAGTAACAATCCACTTTGATTTCTTATGTCTTCATAGGTTCATAGTTTAAGTTAGCAATCATAGAGAGTAGGAAATAACTTAGTATGTAATTTCATTTATGCATTGAAGAAGCATTTCCTGTAAGCTCTTATCTTGATGGTTTATTGTTTAATTAACATTTAATTTTGAAGCTATGTAGATATTAGTTTCAATTTATAGCTTTGTTAATTATACATGAGCACATTTGGCACGCCTGATGGGACATGAACCATTTTCGTTTGCACTTAATTTCAAGTTTTTGTAGTTTAGTTTCAATTTTGGTTACTAACCCTCTTTTTGCATATATTGACATAACTTGTTTTTCTTAAAAAAAAAATTGAGTTTGAATGTGTTGAGTCTTTTTGTAGGTATAAAGGAGGTGAAGTGTTGTCAAAATTGGAATTGATGGTAAAATTTCAAGATTTTTCCATGTTTTCATTTTTAGATCTTGCTTTTTCAACATTCTACTTGCTAGTTTTGTCAATTTCTTGAAAATATTAAACTATTGAGCATGTAGGTTAATGTTTGATAGTGTTGAGTCTTCTATTTACATATTAGTGTGGTGGGTTTCTATAAAAATTGAATCTTGGTGAGAAAATTTCAAGATTTCATCATGGTTTCATTTTTAGAGCTTACTTTTTCATCATTCTACATGCTAGTTTTGTCAATTTCTTGAAAATATTAAATTCTTGAGCATGTATGTTAATGTTTGATAGTGTTGAGTATTCTATTCATATATTAGTGTGATGGGTTGTTGTCAAAATTGAATCTTGGCTGGAAAAATTTGACAATTTTGCAGATTAAGGGACGTTTTGTTTGACATTTTTTGAGTGCATGTCAAGTGCATACTCATGAGCATAAGAGCATATGCATAACCCATCTTCCGAAGGCCATAACATTTGCTCCTGAAATATAGATAACTCCATTATTTTGTGTTAGAAATGTATTGAAGTTAACTATGCAATGAAAACATAAATTTGGGATTTATACTTACAGAAATTACAGGTTTTCCTTTTATTTTAAAATGGGTCATTTTCTAACATGTCTAATGTTTTGATGAATGTTGTATTTCCATGCTTTACTTGATTTAAACCAAAGTGTGTGTATGCTCTTATCTTGCACCTTTTGGTGATATTGGGAATTAAAAACAACTTTGATCTCTATCTTTTTAACATTGGGATTAAACTTGGAAATTTGATTATTCATTTTGCTTAAGGTAATGAACCTTTTACAAAGCATTTTTCAATGGTCCTTTGATTTGAAGTTTTCCATTTCTATATAGTTGGGATAAAGTTTTTGTATGCTCTTCTCTTGCAAATTATGGTGATCTTGAGAATCAAAAGAAACTTTACTCTTCATTATATAACATTTGGTAAATTGGAAAATCATCTTTCACTTTTGGTTTAAGGAAATGAACATTTATCAAGATTTTTGTATGGTTAATTGATTGCAAAGATTTCCTTTACTTTTTATTCAGATTATTTGTTTTTTATTATCTTCTCTTGCATCCTTGGATGATCTTGAGAATCAAAAGAAACTCTTAATACTCTTTTTAAAAATGTGATTTGCTTGGAGAACTACTAATGCTTGAGTGCAGGACCTAAAAAACGCTTGTCAAAGAAAGGAGTTCGAAACAAAATTTTCTAACTAAACGTGTGTTGCAGATTGTCAAATGATGAACAAATAAACCATATTAATTCTAAAATATAAAAAACACACCACATTCAAAATACTTGATTTGCAATTTCGGATAAGGGTATGTCCCGTCCGCTTAAAACTAGGACATAACCCCTTTGGCATAAGCCTTAAGCTAAAACAATGGGGGTGGTCCTAAGAACCCCAAAGTAGTCCACACAAGAGGGAACTTTGTGGAAGAAGCAGGAAGTGATTTGCACACCTACTAGACTAGTAGACACGTGATATTTAGTGTCAAAGTTATCCTTATCGTGACCCCAGTGAGAGTACATGATGGACTCATTTATTGCCCACTATGCTCGAAGGGGGTAAAGTAAAACTGAGATACTCTAAGAATTAGTTAGTGCAACTTTTCTTGGTAAATCGAGCTCTCTCTTAGATGATTTGTGACATGTAGCTGAGTGAACCACCTAGGAAGCTATCTTTGACCAAGAGCCAACTTGGACCATATCAAAACCAATTTGAGTTGAGAGTCATTATTCATCACGAAACATGTGAAGCGTTACTTTTGCTTAGTTTTTCATTGTCCCTAAGGTGAGGTGAAACTTTTCCAAAGTGAGGCCAACATTTTTCACCCCCAATTGATCTACTTCCTTCACTTTATTTTGATACTTTGTTGATCAAAAGAAGAGTGACTACCTTTGTGTTATCAATTGATTGTTTTCACCACTTTTGTGTTTGTTTACGCCCATCCATGTTTGTGGTTGGGTTGTTAAACATCTAAAGTGTGTGGAAACATTTTCATATCATTGGTAGCATTTTTTATCTTGATACCCAAGTCAAGATCATCAATTATAGTTAGGTTTTTTTCATCACTTGTTTCTCCTTTGAACTGTTATCTTGCTTGTATCTTATTGTCACAATTTTGATACTTATGTCTTGTTTTTTGTAAACTTGACATACATGTCTAGATTGCGATGTTATGCTACTTGCATTGTGACAATTCCTTGGTATACTTTGGAATTTTTTTTCTCTCAAACATTACCTCAATTTTGAAGAGTGTTGTTATTACCTTTGTGCGATCATATCAATATTATTTTGATATCAATACCTTACTTTTCCTTAAAATTTTGGTTAACATATCTTATCGGTATGGTTTCATTGTTCATAGTTGTAACTTCCACTTTTTAGGATATAGGTCTTGATTAGATTCAAGCTCACTTTTAGTATACTTTGTTTGGGAAACATATCAAATCCTTGTTGTTACTTACGCCTTGTTCATTTCTTTGAATTTGACATAAGTGGTTACATTTTTTTGATCATCTTAAAATGTCAACTATCATTTTGAAACAAACATAGGAAGTTTCTCATTTGATAGATTTGTCCTAGAAAAAATATTTTGTGATTATTCCTTGTTTATCTTTTGTGACTCATTCATTTAGGACAATCACTTTGATCCATTGATTTCATTATTCTTTGGTCATTAATTTGGATTTGTGTTTTGAACTTGCATGATTTTCCTTGTGTTTATCCATCTTATAAACTAATTTATAGGACAATCCTTTGGGTCTTTGATCCTCTTGATATTCTTTTTTTTTCCTAAGTTCATGATAATTTTTTAACACATCTTTCAAACCTTGGCAAAAACATTTCCTATCAAGCAAATTTTGCATCAATCAAACATAGGAAATATTTCCTTTGTATCCTTTATGTTGCTAAAATTTTGGTCAATCCTTTAACATTTACGCCTCCAATTCTTGTTGGATTATCAATCTTGAGTCATCGCGATGAAATTTTTCCTTAGCTTCCCTTTTGGAAAATCACACAAGCATCCCCATCTTTACAAAATGTCTAGTTGGTTGTTGTTATGCTTCCCAAATAAACATGAAACCTTCTTCGATTTGAATAAGTGTGATCATAAAATATAGTTTTATGCCTTTGAACCCAAAACACACTGAAAATGATTGATTATCACAAGGTCCCTTAAACATACAACAATAAGGAATCAATTTTTTGGTGTTCACATCAAAAGATTACCATCGTGACCAAACCTCATTTGGTTCTTCGTGCTAGAGAAACCATTCGGGTAACCCATTCCCCACCTTCATCTCATAGACGGTGGTATGGTTTGGACACTTCTGATCCAAATTATTACTTTTGAGTTCCCCCCACTCTTCTTAGGATTATAATCCAAACATTTCCTCTTCTTCTGAGGATTCCAATCCAAATATCTCCTCCGATTCTTTTGATGATTCTAATCCAAACATTTTCTCTTCTTCTAAGGATTCCAATCACAATATTTCCGCTGATTCTTCTGATGATTCAGATCTAAACTACTATTCAGATTCATATAATTCAACTCCTAATTCGCGATCCTCCCCTTCTTCATAGGACCTCTATTATTAGTCACCTAAACAACATTCTCCTCCTCTAAAGATTTTTCTCACAAAAAATTATCTTCATCATTCATCTAATGCAACACCTATGTCCTAGTCCTCCCTATCTTCGCAGCACCCTCTTCATCATACATTTAATATGAATCCTATGTTGCGGTCCTCCCTTTCTTCGCATGACCCATTTTATCAATATCCTCAATGATGTATTCTTCCTTTGAAGATTCACATGAGTCCAAATCCCTCAAATCGAACATCTAATACAATTCTTGAATTTCGGTCCTCTCTTTCTTCGCAGGACCCTTGTTATTATTCATCCAATATGATTCTTGAATCATGGTCCTCCTCTTCTTCGCAAGACCATCTTCATCAATCACCCCCATGAAGTCTTCCTTCTTTGAAGATTCGTGTGACTCAAAGTCCTTCTAGTCAAACATCTGAATCGACCCATGCATCGCAATCTGTAGACTTTGGACTTAATCCTACTAGTTTACAGATGATATACCATCATATAGGTAGGTCCAAACCACCTTATTCTACTCCCAAGAAATCTAGCTCCACATATTATTCGTCCCCCATGTCATCTTCTTCTATCAATCATCATCAAACATTTTCTAAGTCTTCTGCACCAATTGACCCTTTTTCTTCCACTCAACCCTTGGTCGTCGATTGACAACTCATACTGATTGACCTCTTTCAGAATGAAGAAATAATCAGGGAATATAGGGGCACACGAAGATATTCCTTTAGCATATTACGAGCAAGGATTCTATTTATACTTCGATGCATCTGCATATTGTGAGGAAAATGTTGATTCCTTTTATCAAGAAACATAGGAAGAGCCAAAAATCATGCAACTTGATCCTCGTCTTATTCTTCCAACTTCACATTCTTCATTATGTGATGAAACTCATTGGTCTTGCATTTATCCATGGCCTATCTTCTCATCACCCAATCACTCATTTTCTATCATAATTCCTCAATCACAATATCTTATGGGGTCAATGCCAGGTAGCCCTTCATCTTCGTCTAGGTGTGGGTCACCTTCTAGTATCCATCCATTTGCTATTTATGGGACATTTTCGATTAGTCCACTATCTTCTATTCTTGAGGAATGTAGATCTATCCCCTTGTCTTCTATGTATGGATCACCCCTAGGTAGTCCATCATCTTCTATTCTTGGGCCACATACTAGTAGTCGATCATCTTACGTCTATGGGTCACATCCTAATACCCCTTCATCTTCTATATATGGTTCACCTTTCGGTATCCTATATTCTTCAATCCTTGGACCATATACTTTTCATCCATCACATTATTCTTCTATCAAATATTGTGGAAAGCCCGTCATCATTTTTCATATCAATTCTAAATGTCCACATGCTTCTGCCACTTCCTAGGATCAGACAAGTCACGCATTAGCTTATAAAAAACCCAGACAAGTTATTTATCAAGCCAAGATCAAAAATACAAAGAGCTCCAAATCTCCCAACAACTCGAATGATCATAAAATCCAAAATTAAATGCAATTCCATAATGCACACCAACCTACCCATCAAGTATGGCGCAAATTGTAGAAACCTATGGATAGGGAAATCAAACTCCCACATACAAAACCCATGTTTCAAAACAAGTCACAGTCATTTTTTGAGTGTGAACTCACCACGATCATCGAGATCGGTGATAATATCACTCTTGATGAAAAAAACGTGCTTATTCTCCCTTATCAAGGAAGTTGCACACATCATTGTTTGATCCTATCATGTAGAGTGACATTGGCTATCCCAACTTCCAAAAAAATATTTAAAAAGTATATATCATAAAATGTTTCAAAAATATTTAAAAAATGAGAAAACATTAAAACATTACAAAAAGAAAAACAAAGGTAAAAAGATTAAACATCATAATCAAGTATTGCGTACACATGGATGTTCTTTCTTCCCTTTGTTTCATATTCCTCTACAAGTCATCCACCATTTTCATCACTTCGATGATATTTTGGTTAGCTTATTCTATACACATTTTGTGACATTTATCTCTATGGTATCTGTTTGACCTTGTTCTTTCATAACATTGGTAAATTAAAGAACCAATGACCTCTTAGAGATCCTATCACTATCTATATATAATAAAATTGTTGGGAAGAATATTTTGGCATATTTGTTAACACTAGCCAATGTCGTCGTCACAATCACTTCCACATCCTTCCATCAATCCATCAATGGTTCTTAACATCTTGTTAAACAAGAGAGATGAAATAAGTTTTCAAGAAGCAAAAGAATCAAAATCAATCAATCGAAAAGCAAAAGATAAAATCAAAAGAAAATTGATATATAACTCTTTCTTGGGGTATTTCCAATAATCTCTACCAGGGATATGGATGCCTATAGAGCAATATTGTGATTAGAATCAAATGCATTTTCATCGAGGCTATGGATGCCTGGCTAACAGTGGAGCAATGTACAACTCTCCTTCCACAATCCATTCACACATCACCTTTCAAACTAAATCATTCCTACACATTGGCTGGTGTATTCACTTATTGTATATCAACTCTTTCCTTCAAGAGGTAATTCATTTCCATGTGCACACATGGGATCTCGATGAGTAAACAAGATTAGTATGTTACCAAGTGTTACTTTTTGGACCTTGTTCAAAATCTTGCTTTAGCGCATGCCTTGTCTCATGATTTGTGCCTTGGGCTAATCACTTTTTCATCAAACATCATCTAAATATTTTCATAGAATATTTTTTTCTTCAAAAATCATTTAGAACATCCATGTGTATCAGATGTCCTTTTTGCCATGTTTGCAGGAATTTTTGTCCCCTTTTAATAAGACAATTTTCTACTTCCTTTCTCTCATGTGTTTCTTGGCCAACTTACGATGGGGGCATCCTTGTTACCTAATGATTGAACCTATTTTATAATGGCCTTGATCCCCCTTCAGCGCGTGAAGATTTTTCCTTTGAATACTCCCACCTAATTGCTGAGGCATTTTCACATATTCACTTTGTTGCGCATGCGCATGGCATTCTGCCCTTGTATATTCTCCGTATAATGTTGGGGGCATCCACATTTCTCAGTTTCCTGTGCATAGCTTCAGAAAATCTTAGAAAATCACAAAAACATTCAAATATTTTTCTAAAAAATTAAAAACAATAAAAATTATTCTACAAAATATCACTCTTTGGTTCTCGTTTGTTCTTTTGCATGACTCACGTATCATCTTGATCTACCTCCATTAACAAAGCTGATTTTATTACTATGTCTATACTCTGGGGCATAATGAGTTTCATGGTATTGTTTCATAGTGCACTGATTTTCATAAGACTCAAGTGTCCTCTGTTATTCCCCTTGCATGTATCCTTGCTTGAGGCAACATATTTTAACTCTTTTTTGTTAATTTGCATAGGTTAGAATCAAAGCTTTATAACAAAAACATTGCATTATGTTTCTCTATCGGGTTATCTTATTTACTTTCTCGTATTGTATTGCCTTATGTATGTTACAAGGAGTTAGGCATATTTTACTTTTTCATATTGCATTACATTTTGTATGTTGCATGGAGTTGGTGTTTTTACATATGGACATTTTTTCGTATATGGCTTTTCATGTCATACTACATTTTTGTTCATTCTTTTTAATAAGGACTGATGATGTCGATCATAAACAAAATGATGAAATAAAGTTAGTTTTTACATCTACAATATGATAGCTATATCCATCTCTTTTCATCTTCATTTTCCTTCCATATCACTCTCCTTCTATCAACACTTTTCTTCAAAAGCAACTTGGGGCAATAACGATCAATTATTCTACTTCTTCGATTATTTTCTTTCATCTTTTCGATCTTCAATCGCCCTCTTTCATCACCCTGTCAACACTTGAGGGGGCATCCTTCATTCTATTAATTTTTTCTTCTATCTCTTCAAAAAAAAAAATTATTTGTACTTGTCTACTATCTTTGAAGTGGCGTCACTTATGCCACCCTAAAGAGGGGCAAATGTAGACACCTAAAATCTGCTTACGTAGGTTTTAGCACTAATATTGCACTAATTGTCCTCTTTATTTTCATTTCCGTAATAATTAGCATTTTTCTCTAATTAGCTAACATTCCTTTTCATATTCATTAATTAACAACCTTTCATTAATTAATATCTACTTATACTTGGGTTAATTAATTATTATTAATTAATTACACTCGCAACTCTAAATTAATAAACTACCATTTATTGGATCAAATTCCTCTCTTACATCCCGCAAATCATACTAATTTTCCTCTAGTTAGCTTATGTAATCTTACCTCTACCTATTAATTAATCACCTTTGATTAATTAAAACATCCCCCAACTCCCATGACCTTATCCATTCCTAATCTTGTTTTACCTTTATCCCACATTCATCAATTTGCTAGCCTTTCCTCTTTAGGAAAGCTATATAAAGAACCCTCCTTCTTACCTTTCTTCTTGCACTGTGATTTGAATAGTGAAATACTATAAGTATTTTGATCTTGATCCATTCTCCATTGTTGGAAATAGCTTCTCCATCTTGCATCCTTTCACTCAAAATTGAGTAATATGGGAAGATCCAAAATGGCCTTGTAACCATTCTTGGTGAGATTTCATTCTCAATCTTTGAAATCAAGTAAAAATCCACTTTTACTTCTTATGTTATTCATAGGTTCATAGTTTAAGTTAGCAATCATAAAGAGTAGGAAATAACTTAGTATGTAATTTCATTTATGCATTGAAGAAGCATTTCCTTTAAGCTCTTATCTTGATGGTTCATTGTTTAATTAACATTTACTTTTGAAGCTATGTAGATATTAGTTTTAATTTATAACTTTGTTAATTATACATGAGCACAACTCTACTCTTTCTACGGATCATTAGCTACACATGAGTTTGTTCCTTCACTCAGGCTTGAGAAATTTGAGATTCATATTTTAGACATGATCAACCTGACACATGTTCTGATGCTCCTTTGCATGACCCCGATGTGAATTTCATGCTTAATCATATGCAAGAATCTTCTTCATCCATATGTATTGATTTGGCATGTGCTTTTTATCACTCATGGCAGTGACATAGGCATTCATTGAGAGGACTCTACAGGTGTGGCTCCTCCACCATTCGACCTCTTACTCCACTTTTTATACCTTCTGCATTGTAATGCTCCTTATTTTGAGTAGTTTTATTTAGTAGGGGTATTATATCTCTCTTGTTCGTTGCAATATTTTATACTTATATTTTTGACACTTATAGGCATGTTGACAGTCTCTCTTGTGGAGGAGATATTTTGGTGAAGCCCAGTGTTAATTTTTCAGTGTTCAAGTAGTTATTTTGACAAATCATACAAATTTGTAGCATCACTCTACCTATTCATCAGTATGGGATGGTGTGGTGTTAAATCTTCTTCTTTGGGTCTTGTTTCCTTGCCTTATTACCTTGGTTGTTCTTGGATTGTGGTACTACTATTTATTTGGATCTTCTGTCCTTTCCTTGTTGCCTTAGTTATTGTTCTTGGATTTTGGCACACATAATTTGTAGCAATTGATCAAATTATGTTTGGTGTTTTTTTACACATTTGACATCACTACATTGACATTATCCTTATATGAATCTAATCTATTGAAGCTCAGTATCAGTTGGTTTTGATTTTTGTGATCAAGTAGTGGATTTAGACCACACTACCCACCAAACTTATTCAGCATTGTATGCTTTTTATCCAAGATTTTTGGGATTCCTTGCAATGGTATTTTGATCTCTCTACTTTATTATTACTAGTTTTGGATACCTTACGATGTCCCTTTTTTCCATTTATTGTATGTGGGTACCTCATCAAGCCTTCTTGTCAAGACCCACCTTCTTTTCTACCCACCTAAGCTATGTTTACTATGGGTGTTAGTTTAGGTTATTATTTATCCTATTATTTGTTTATTAGGATAATTCTTACACTTGTGTTAGATTTACACTTGTTTTGTTAGCTCTACACTTGTTGTGTTAGCTTACTTAGGTATACCAGTTATGTTGATTTATCTTATCATATGTGTTGAGTTAACTTACTAGTTGTGTGGAGTCATCTCTACGTCCAGTTGTAGACACTAAATCACACACATAGGGTAAATTTTTAGGTCCTAGTTATATAATACTATTCATATGATTCCTAAGTGAGAAAACTAGTAATTGAAAACTATCTTTGGCCTTTTGTATGTGTTTCATGTCTTATTCTCGCATGTTACACTCTAAATTCTGGTCAATACTTTAATTCTTGATCTTTTATGACTTTTAACACCATTACCCATCTAATACGTCAGTTCCCAATCACCCTTGTCCCCTCTTGGCACCCCTAGCCTCTTTATATATTACTTGCTCCTTTTGGTCATCTTATTTTCTTATGCGTCATCCTTCTAGTTGTTAATTAGGAAATTTAACTAAGGGAATCATATAAATATAAATATATGTAACCATAATAAGGGACTAAGCTCTAAGCATCTATTACTATCACCTAAGGTTGCAATCAAAATCATTTCAATAGCATCAAAGCATCCATCTAGCTTCATTCAAGGACAGAGGACTACATTTTATGCATACATGCATAGGAGGGGAAGTTCATTTTGATATCCACATATATATCTACATTTCTACATTTATTTATTTCTCGTTATTCAGTGCTTCTTGCCCAAAATCCACCTATGGAATGATTCTTCACACACACGCAAAACTACATGGAGTCTAAAATGTAGTGTAACACTCATTCATAACTTTATTTTTTCAGGTGACCATTGGGGTTAGTCTGATTCCCCATTTACATATTTTTAATGATTTGATGTGTTTCAGGGTTTTGCATGAGGTCTTTTGTTTTTCAAGTTACAAAAAAACACGATGATGTTCTAACGACCTACAGGTGACCGATAATGAATATTAGCAAACATCTTGCGACAATACAAAAATCAGTTTCTAAGGTTCTGAGCAGTCATGAGCACCTAAAACCAGTCTTCAGTGCCCAAGAACTCTTGACCAAGTCTAAGCACCCCAGTCCCGACATTTATGAAAAGTCTGTAATTTTCTGGGCTCGAATGAAATATTCCCTCCTCCTGTTTCATCAGTTTTCCAGCTCAGTACATCTTCGAGATTATTGCAAAATCAGCTAAGTCTCTTATTCCCTCTCTTCCACTTAGGGTTTTGATTTTATCTAGCTTATTGCTTAGGCTAGATATATACTTCATTGCTTATTATTTCATTGTGACTCTGTAATTAGGATTTCACAAAATTCCTATATATGTTAAATCATTTGGTGAACCCATCCTTAAAAAACTTTCTTCTTCTTTCATCATGGATATCTCCATATATGAATTTGTATAGGATCACCTTGAATGTAAGGCTAAACTCAATATCTCTTGGCTAATACTCGCATTCCTTCTGATACTCATCCAGAAAAAGTATATCAGTTATTCGTAGATACATTTTCTCAAAACCTTACTTTCTCATATCATGTAGCTATTTCTCTTTCTATTTACGACAATGATCCTCCTCTTTATATTTACACTTGCATCTTTAACATAGGCATAATGTGGGTACTAGTTGATAATGGGTCTGATATTAATGATTGTAGTCTTAAATTTCTCTAGAAACTTCATCTTTCCTCCACTAACCTCACTCTAACCTTTATTTATATTCATAACTATGATTCTTATACACAACCATGCATAGGCCGTATCACTTTACCTATCGCGGTAGGACTAAAGACCATCCCTATGGTATTATTTTTCATCAACACAAAACTCCAATATAATCTCTTACTTGGTAGAATGTGGATTCACGCTATGCAGGAAGTTCCTTCTATAGTTCACTGGTACCTTAAATTCTTATATAAGGACTTTGAATATACATTTCTTGTTGATAGTACCCCATTCTAATATTCCCACCTAGATCCAACCACTACATTACCTATGCCTACTTCTACTACTATGCATCTTGTTGCTGATCTGTGACCCACAGACTATCCGAACAACTTTCCTCCACTTGAAATAATTACTTGTGTATTAGATGTCATTCCATCCACTTCAGTATCACCCCCTTCTTCTTCTAATGTTATGGTGCTTTATCGTGGGTCTATCCATACATCAGATGCCATACCACCTTCATTGACTTCTCATGTGCAACCTACATCTTCAATCCCTCCTTTCACATGTACTCTTTTCATGAAGAATGCTTATTGGCCACACATTCCATTCAATACCACTTTCTCTAAAAAAATTGATGATGGCTTTGCTCGAATTGGATTCACACTAGAGGATCTCATCCCTCCATATTTTTCTTATCATCTATATCATGGATATGTTTGCATTACTACTGCTTATGGCATCCACATCTTCCATCTATCAGTTTTTGTTGCATGTACTTCTCCACTTACTCTTGGGAAATATTGGCTTGACTACATTAGTGGTACTCTAGATCCTGATCATATTGATATAAAATTTCCTATGCCCTTTATTCATGTTTATATTTGAAATGATTCATTTCTAAGCTATTCACTATATCTTACTTGTTGGTATGCACATGGTTTCCCACTACCGCCTTTCACCGATGAAGAGTACGCATATTCATATGATCAACCACACACTATTGCTTACCATGTCTTGGATGCATATTCATTTGGATTCGACTATGACAAAGATGGTCTCTTAGATGATGTTACTTTATAATTTTTTATCATCTTACAATTGGGGGCATCATGCTTATCTTCCCCCCTCATAACATTCTCAGGTGTTTCACTTCTCTACTTGTTCCACCAATACGCTTCACATATGATATTTTGTGCATATCTTACACATCTTGATACACTTACATCATCATTACCATATTATGCAATCTCATGATAAGGTTCTCACTTGACTATTGAGGGCATACTACATTGATGAACCTCACATCATACATGCGACACATTTCACACTCTATGTATTTACGAAACATCTTTCTAGCATCACATTCTCACATATCACACTACCCAATGGTGCACTCTAGTTACATAGTTCATACTCGACTATTGAGGGGTCCATCTATGAAATAAACCTCATCACATTCGCACACTCTACACTTTATAATTTATTGACCATATCTTTATAGCGCACATATTCAAACCATTTCCTAATGACACACTCTTGGTCTATGGTTCATTCTTGACTACCGAGGGGTCTTTTATAAATCAACCTCATCTCACACACATTAATTCACATTCAATTGGGGGAAAAATTCTCCTATCATACTCACAGCATGTTGCATATCTTGGTTGCACTTTTTTCTTTCTTACTTATACTCACATGTACATTTTTCTTACTATGCTAGACAAATATTTTGGATGTCATTATATTTTCTATATAGATATGTGCATTAACTTTCCTTCTAATTGTGAATGCAGAGTTTACAAAAATCTTTACACATAGCATGGATGCTTGGCACTTTACCTCTTACCAATCCCACATCGGCTCTTAGGAGCATCTAATTTCATATACACTATGTGTTATTGTTTCATTTTGTAATACTTCATATTTTTCATAGAACACTACTTTATATCAAACCATACATGTTATGACATACTTTTTATCTTTCTAACATGCTAATGAGTGCTTCATGTGTAACATTTTCTTTGTAAGAACTATTTTCCACCCTGGATGTCTGATACTTTGGTTGTTATTGTTTGTCATTATTTACCATTGTGTGCCATTGTTTACAGTCTTTTCTCTATGTCTTGCTTGTCCATTGCTTGTATGATTTTTTCCATTTTGGCCTTGCTTGTCTTGCGACATTGTGAGCAATGTCCCATGTTTGAAAACCACTTTTCATGGTCTAAATTTTCTTCTTTCTTACTATATTACACATTGTCTTCTATTTGTGTATTTGTATTATTTGCAAGTTAACACATGTTTCCAGCCACTTTGTTTATGTGTGCCTTGGCGTTTACCAACCACATTCCCTCCCCCGACAGGGAATTATTTTCATATTAGTATTTGGTCCTCTCTTTTGGGATGCATTCTCTTAGCGACATCACATGCACCCTAAACGAGGGGAGCATACATTAAGTGAATCAATCACCCCATTCAATAACACATAGTCATAGTTCAGACATGTGCAGTATAGGAATAATGTGGGAATAACATAGTATAGAGTTATAGAACAAGCTTAGAATCTGACTTGGGTTCTCGGCACAACACAGATGCTAGTGCCTTATAACGCTCAAAATTACAAGAGTTGAAAAATGAGGATTTTTTTTAACACATAAACATGATAACAAATTACACAGCTGCAATCATAAATATTTATTTAATCAAATTCATTAATCAATTTTTCTCTTTTGATCTATCCAATAACATCCATGTAAGCCATGTATGGCTGAGAAGGGTGTATCCAGATCTCCACGATCTCCCTTCGTCACTACTTTGAGTGACAATGCTTACTAGCATTTCGGCTCAACCTTTTAAATTTCATGGGAACTATGTGAAATTCATTGGGTCTACCACGAAGCTAGTTTCCCGAATTCGTATTCTAGTATTTGACCATTGTCTACCTCATGTTCAGTATTTCAACTTCTCATGATCAGGTTACAGACAAATGTTTTTAATTTAATTGGAGGACTAGGTGATCAGAAAATGCACAACCATCAATGCATTACTTTGGCCAAAGTTATCCGCCATGCAAGTTGTATAGCTAAACTCAAGAAAACACACTAGTCTTATGATTTTTAAGTCTTGCGTCACCTCACAACTATCCCTTTCATAGTTATCTAGATCTTTATAGTTTTTTTATATTTTATTTCCAATTAAACCCATCTTTTAAGAGTTTATATTGAGATAGATGCCACATGCCAACTAGGATCTTTATGAGGTAAGTACATTCATTATGTTGAAATGTAACTATATCAACATTCTACATACATACTTATCCCTTAATATGCCTAATGGATCTTTTCATCTATTTACCATCTCATTTAGTCTCTTTTTTCCTTATGTTTGATTCTTTAACCTTAAATTACTTTTTTACAATGATACTCGTCCATTCTCTATACAACAGGATTTACAATCTTATCATATTAATACCAAGTTTACCGAAAGACCAAATTAAATATATATTAAAACATGTATATTTAATTATTAATTTGATTAGCTATGCCACTAAATAGCTTATTTAATTTAGAAATTAAAGAAATTGACTGTTACAATAATTTCCCAATTATCGGCTTCATACATTGATAACTATCAAATAAATGTATTCAACAATTTGTGAAAAGTACGATTTCACAACTCAAGTATTCATCATTTACTCATGTATTGAGATATTATTACACACAAAGTAATCATCTCTTTATTAAAATCATATAATACATATGCCATTAAGGTGAAATATATAACTAGTATAATAATTCTCACATAGTGAGGTTTGAATATTTACAATGGGTCCAAGATCCCAATAGTTCAGCCAAAAATTCAAGGATATCATCCTTTCATCAATTGAAATCCAAGTATCTCATTTAGATCCATGATACGATAAAAATTCACAAGACATGAGTTTCCGCACTTCCGAATGTAACAGCTAATGGTCTTGCAAGACTGGAGTAGTGGTATGATGTCAGTTCAAAATGAACTGGCATGAATATTAACTTCATTTTCTGATACAATTAATTAATAAAATATGAAAGGATATACATGATGTTTTATCAACAAGCACATGGTAATACAACTAAAAATGTATTACTACCTGGTTTCTATAAAGATACAGCTATGGATGCACACAAATAGAACAACCAATTTCTATTCCAGTGATCATGTTTCCCTCTAATCACAAAGGTTAATACATCTGTATTCCAGCTTCAATCAATAAGCATTTGACATTTAAAATTTCTACTTAAATTCGTAAAAACAGTATGATTAAGAAGAGTATTTTTTTCAGTCAATGAGCAGCTCTACAAATTAGCACAAATATCACCATACTTACATCACTTTAACATGTTCTATCTAGTAAACAAACAACCCAACCAACAATATAGCAGCACCATGGTTACATCATTTAAACATACTCTTTTTAGTAAAAGAACAGCTAATAATTTCTTTCATAAGATATATAAGTATTTTAAACCCAATCATGCCTCCATTTACTCCTTGGTGCATCTTGGTCAAGTTGTCCCAAATTTCATGCCCTTACCAAGACAAGAAATTTATTTTTCACAGTCTTACAAGAATCCAAGTCATATTTCCAGGCTAGAAGTTACAGGCTAAATGCCATTTTTTTTGTAATTATTCACACATAACAAGACACCGTCATTTATAAATGAACTGATTTAGTGGTTCATAATAATAAAATTTCTAGAAAATACAGCCCCATGCAAGAGCTTTGACACCCTCAAATTATCATTCAAAAGATCTCAATAAATTAAAAATCAGACTTGCATATAACAACCAAGAAGAAAAATACAAAACTCCAACTGGTTGCATACCCATATTGATTGGGTTACCCAAATCAATTCCTTTATGCCAATCGATTTGTATACCCAAATTGATTTGTTTACAGAAAACACACAACCAAATTTCAGTTTAACAAAATGAAAACCCACAAGCACAAATCAATTTTAAACACACAAATTCACAAAACGTTTTCCTTCTTCCTGTAGAGGAAAAACCCAACTCTTTTCCTTTTGGGTATAATTTATTATAATGTAGAGCAGGAATTTTTAAACTTTCTTTTACTTTATTTTTGCTAATCAAAACCCAAAACCCCATCTACATATTTTTCTAGGTTAGGTTAAAACCACACAAAGAAAACTAAAAAGAATACACAATCCATCAATTTCCTTTTCATACTTCATCTCCAAACAATTAAATCAAAAGTTGTCCACAATTTCCTTGATTGCCATTAAAAACACAATTTGTATTTCCTCATTTTTTTGCAAATAATTGAGCAGAGAAAGGAGAAGATATTCATGCCTGAAGTAAACCTAGAATCGGCAACCTTCTACTCTTCCTGCTCCAACAAGTTGAATCCTTCTTTCCTCCAAAACTCACGCAAGTATTCCAGAAAGGGAGAATGAAAATAGATGAAGGAAAAATAACAGAAAAATATAATGAAAGAACTATAGTTGGGTGACATACTGAAGATTTTTTGGGCTTCCCAATGCTAGTACGTGTTTTAGTGCATGCCACACACTTGTGCCATGTGAAGGTGTTTCACTTTATGAAACCCATAAATTTCAAAAACTAAATAAAACTTTTGGCTTACATGCCAAATCCTTCTATAATATATATATATATATATATATATATATATATATATATATATATATATATATATATATATTTATATACTAATTAATATTTTATACATTTTTTTTACTTTAGTTGTTACCCAACTTAATGGTTAAGTTAAAATTAACCTTCATAATACAAGTCCACATATTTCCAACAATATATTACCATAAAAATTAGTTGAATTTCCAGGTTTATATAAAAGATTCCAATACGAAAATCACCAAGTCTGTAAATAATAATTCGAATATTCTCATAAAGCTGGCTTGATATAGCATTGTCAAATAAAATAGAGACAATTATCATTGCGGTCATGGAAAATTCGAACAAAACAAAAGATGACCAAACCAATTAAAATAAAGTAACTGGAATACAAATAACCGAAAGATTCATTATCATTTATGAACTGTTTTACCTATGATTAAGGCCTAATCATGTTTTAGTAAGGATCATCAAGGTGGGTGTGGGGTTATTCATTCCACAGTGTCATGGCCCGCAGTAGAAGTTGTGGGTCATGATACAACGAACCAAATGAATTTTACACCCAATGATGATCTCGTCTAATCTTGTTTAGACTTAACCGTAGTTAATTTAACTTACAAGAAATTTTGGGATGTTACACACCTAGATATATACATGGGCGCCTGGGTGCTCCTGACCCTTCATTGGAACCTATGAATAGGGGAAGTTACAATTTTTTTCTCAGATCAACACAATTTTCAGTATTTTACACAGCGATTTTCACATAACAATTACAATCCTCTAGCAATCATCACACATGTTATCTCCTTTAAATTTATTTGCATTGGATTGAACTGGATCAAAGTGGAATAAAGTAGGATTATACCATCTGTACTGGTATATAAATCTTCGGGAAGCAGTCAGGGTTGGAGAATAACACTAGACCTTTCTCCTCAACACTTTTTTTGTTGTGGCGTGAGATTGCCCAAGAAACTCACACTTGGCATGAAATCACCCGATAAATTGTTCTTATACAACGTTTCAGGACACTTTATATCCTTTTCATTCATCATGGATTAGGTGCACATGTTACTGTTGATGCAAAATCACAGCACCCCTAGATGCAGATCAGGATTCTAGGATGATCATGTAAGAATCCAGTGTGATTGCACAACATTGAATCCTTTCTCCAAGTTTGGGACTTGAAAGAATGAGAAAGGAATCTCCAGAGAAGGCTGGTTCATATTCCTCTGTTCAGATGCACACGAAAAATGCAGAGGGTTCACTCAAAGTCCAATCTAATCTGCTAAGGAGACAGGGTAAGGAGATGCATAAAAAATAAACCTACGCTAACAGAGGTGATGCACCGAGGAATGAAGAACATCTATCTTGCCAATAAACACAGACCATTCAAATGTGATGCAAGATCATGCACAGATAACAAAATTCACAGTGAAAGATCAGAAGGATGAAAATGAACACAGAGAGGGTTGAGAATCATCCACAGACATGCATTACTTACTCCAAAGATTGATACAATACACAACAAAATGCCAAGAGGTAGAGTCGCATTACAGTTTTAAATGGAAGGTTCGAACTCCACAAATTCGCCTAATAAAGAGAAGAAGGGAGGAGAAAAACAGGAAATGTTCGACCTTTTTAAAGAAGCTCCTCCTTACAATATATACTAAGAATGAGAGAGGAAAGAGAGAGGAAAGTTGAATCTACCACAACCACTTCTGGATACATTTAACTCATCTCATTATGGCAGAAATGGCAGACCCTGGAAAAACGGCGGACTGTCTGCTACATTAAAGTTGGTTGTTGAACGCCAGTTCTGGGCATTATCATGCGTCAGATCCGTTTCTCAATTTCCTCTCTCCAAAATGAACCAAAATTCAAGATTGACCTCGGAATCATGCAAAGAATTTCACCAGCTTTCCATTTATATAAAGAACGTGCAAATCCAAGCTCTGGATCAAAAGATATGGAGATCTAAAGATTTAGGGCACAAAATAGGTGAAAATGTGTTTTGAAACTTTTCCCGTGCTTCGCCACCTGGATGATACGTGTCAAGAGCTGATTGGGTGCGTGATTCTCTCTCCTCTACTCACCCAAGGGTTTTCTTTGAAAACTTTGACCTTTTTTGTGATTTTCCACTTTTCCCGCGCTCCCGCCACTGAGGACTCGTGGCATGCATTGATTGGAGGATAGGGGCGCGGGGTCTTCTTTTACTTTCAGCTTTTTGGCTAAAACTTGGCCAAATTTTCTAACTCCTCCCTGAGCTCCGTGCTTCCTTATTCCATTGGACACGTGTCTAATTCCTATTGGCTCAGTCCAACGCTTCAAACCTCTCTCTTTAAACTTTGGACATTTTTCCTTTTGACACGTGGCGTTACCTGATTCGTCCTTGGGCCTGCCGGATTTTCGCGTCCCTCTGTCCCGGCTGTCCTAGTGTTGTCTGGGACAAAAAATTCTGATCCACTCAATTCGGGCTTCTCTGTCCCTCTTTTGACCGATGACGCGTGGCGTAATGTGATTGGCTCTCAGTTCCTTCGGCTATCCGCGTCTCGCATGTACTTTTGGCCCGGATGTCCCTGTACGAAATTCCTCTGTTTCGGCCGAACCGGCCGGTTCACATCCTTCGTGTTCTCATGGCCCAAATGTCATGAACTACTTCGTGTGAAATTTCTCCTTTTTGGCTGATCCGGGTGGTTCGCGTCCTTCGCGTTCTCACAGTCCAAATGTCCCAACTGTGCCGCTCAGCAGTTAGTCGATTTTCTTCTCCTTCGGCTGAACCGGCTTTCCGTGACTCTCGCGTCCCTCTGTCCTGGCTGTCCCTTTGCTCTGCAGACTTCCTGGTGGTCTTTCAGCCGATTCACGCCCAGACGTTCCAACTATCCCAAGGACCTTCTGGACTAGGACTTAGCCAATTTCCTCTGTGTTTTGGCACCAAGCTGGTTTTCTACAATTTATTCCATTTTCTCGACCTATGGGGATTTCTTCTTGGACAAGAGAGTTAGAAGGAAGCTGAGGGGACCCCAGAAACATGATTTTGGGCCTTGAATCAATCTGTTATCAAAATTACCTGGGGGGGAAATTTTGACAACAGTTTGGCGACTCAGCGGGGTCACCTACCTGCTAAGTAGAAGATTAGTGGCCTTTTAACAATCCATTGGGCATGGAGTAATAATCCTGAAGCCAATTTGATCTCTGATCCTGACCCTGATACCGCAACTCATCTTTGAGAGCACTCTGAACTGTAGAAATTCAACCTGAGAGTGACAAAACCTGTGCCAAAGCACTTAGGGAAAAAGAAACCTAACTACAACAAGACAATGTGCACACGCACTTAGAGGGATTGAAATCTAGGCTAATATTTACAAGGGTAAACCTTTTCCTTTTAGTAGAAATGTTTAAGATAAATTCCGTTAACTGGAATCGGGAGTTCTTCTCCATCCAATGCAAATAATTGGAAGGAATTACCACTCTTACATCTCGTGACCATGTAGGGGCCGCTCCAAATGGCATCAAACTTGGAATGCCTTCCAGGTTTCACCCGATCTGCATCCCACTTCAGAACTAGGTCTCCTTCCTGGAAGGTCCTCGCTCCTGCCTTCTTGTCAAACCATCTTTTTACTAAGGCCTGATCCTTTTCAATCATCAGGGCTGCATGTTCTCTTATTTATTCCAATTCCATCAACTCTGTGTACCTGGTCTCCATTGGTTTGAACTTAGACAACTCCAACATCTTCATGAGCTCCAATGCTGGAAATTCTAATGATATAGGCAATACTGCCTCTTTCCCATAGACCAATTTGTAGGGAGAACTACCTGTAGACCTCTTTGGTGTTATCCTATCAGCCCATAATGCTGATTTTAGCTTGGTATGCCATGTCCTTTGGTTTTCATCCAGAGTTCTTCTGATGATCCTTAGCAACTTTTTGTTCGCGGACTCTGCCTGTCCATTACCCTGTGGGTAATAATTTGAAGAGGTGCTTAAATAGATCCCATTCTTGACAGCCCATTCTGTAATCTTGGAACCTATGAATGCTAATGCATTATCTGATATGATAGTGGCTGGCACACCAAACCTGGTCACTATTTCTTCATAAAAGTCTAGTATGTTAGACTCACTTGCCTCTTTGAGTGCTACTACTTCGGTTCCACTTGGTGAAATAGTCCGTCGCCGTGAGAATCCACTTGTGGCCTTGACTCGAATTGGAATTGATGAGTCCAATCCCCATTGCATGAATGGCTGATCTACTGAAATTGGATGAAGGGGCAGCGCTGCTAACCTTCCTTTCCCTATGAAGAATGCACATTTCTTGCATTTCTTAACCCATGAGTAGTAATCATTGAATACAGTAGGACAATAGTAACCAGCTTTCATGATTTTGAGAGCTGTTACTCATGGGGCGAAATGGCCTCCTGCCTCCCCATCATGGAACTCATGTAAGATCCTCTCAACTTGACCTGTTCCAATGCATCTTAATAGAACACCATTGATGTCTTTCTTAAACAAAACACCATCAACAAGCACATATGGAATGTCTTGTAATCTAAAGTACCTCCTCTTTGCTTTGCTCATTTCTAGAGGGCACAGGCCCATCTATAGGAAATGTATCATATTCTGAGTCCAACAGGGAGTGGACACATCATCATTTTCCTATTCTTGACCATCCTATAGTAGCAGGACAACGTCTTCTTCACCTTCTGAGCCATCTGGTTGTTTGGAAGTGAGCTGCTCACACAAACCTTTGCCACGAACCAGTTTGGTTACCTTAATCTCGATGTCATATTCATCCATCCTGCACATTTCTCATTCAGATCCTTGTTTAGGAGAAAGTCCTTCACACCAGCATGAGACACCAGCAGCTGAACCTTATTGTTTGAGACCAAATGTCTGAACTTCTTCAAGCTCCTGATGATAGCAAGGATGTGCTTTTCAATGAAAGAGTACCTAGTTTTGTATTCCTCCAAGCCTTGACTGAAGAAAGCAACTGGTTGTTCTAATCCTTCCTTGTTTTGTTGTGCTAGGATTGCAAAAATTGTATCTCCACCACCAAAGGCGTATAGCATGAAACCCTTGGAGAATTCTGGATTGATGAGAGTGGGGGCTTGAGATATAGCCTCTTTGATTGCCTCAAAACTTTCTTTGCCTTCAGATGTCCACTTAAATGCCATGCTCTTTTTTAACATCAGCGTTATTGGCTTTACGAGAGCTGCAAACGTTTGGAACAAACCTGTGGACAAAATTGATCCTTCCCAAGAAGCTTTGAAGAGCCTTCTTGTGACTTGGCAATGGTAATGCTCAAATTTCTTCAACTCTTTCTGGGTCAATTGTCAATCCCTCTTTTGAAACAATATGGCCTAGAAGCCTTCCCTCATGAGCCAGGAATATGCATTTTTTAGGATTCAATGATACCCCAAATCTTCTACACCTCTGAAATACCTGCTTCAGATGAAAGAGGTGATCCACCGCATTTTTGGAGAATACAGTGATGTCATCAAGATATATCAGAACTATTTTATTGATCAACCCCTTGAATGCCATATCCATTGCCCTTTGGAAAGTGGCTCCAGCATTTGATAGGCCAAATGGCATCTTCTTGTAGGCATATGTGCCCCATTTGGTGGTGAAAGCCATCTTGAACTGGTCTTCCTCCTTCACCATGATCTGATTGTAGCCTGAGTAGCAATCAAGTAGTGAAAACCTCTCAGAGCCAGCCACAACTTACAATATTTGCTCCATGCAAGGGAGTGGGTAATGGTCCTTGAGAGAGGCTCTATTCAAGTCTCTGAAGTCAACACATAATCTGATCTCCCCACTCTTCTTTTTGACTGGAAATAAGTTGGCAACCCAACTAGAATGCTTGATTGGGAATATGATCCTTGAACTCAATCAGCTTGTCCAACTCTTTTCTCATGAGAGGCTCCATGTGTGGGTTGACTGGTCTTTGTTTCTGCCTGACAGGCTTAGTATTTGGATCCAATTCAATGGTATGCTGAGCTAAGTTGGGATTGAAACCTTTCAAGTCTTCATAGCTCCAAGAAAACATGTCAGGGAACTCTTGACATAGCTGTATGAACTCATACCTTTCTTGTTCAGTTGTCATCTTTCCAATTTGCAATGGTTTGCTCTCTTCTACCAAGATGGATACTGAATCCTCTCTCTTGACCTGAATGTTTGCTTTCTCCTTTCTAAACTGATCATTGGGGTTAAAAATGGACTCTAAAGTGATAAGTCCCTTGGGCAGCTTGTTAGTTCTCAGCTGTACCACTTGGTCGCCATACTGTTGTTCCAATTTTTCTTGATTCTTGGCTGAGAACTCGGCTTCTTCTTGCAAGAAATGGATGATTTGCTGGTCATTCTCAAATACTTGCCAACTGACATTGTTACCTGGCACTGAAGGCCTCACAATCATGTGGATGTTTGGCGGTACCTTGTCTTGTTGAATACTTTCCACAATGTCAAAGGCTGCCCCAACTGCTGCGAGCCTGTCAGCAGCTTGATTCTCTTTCCTAGGAATGGATTTGATGCCAAAACCTTCAAAATCTTCCATGAGGTCCCACACCCTGTTCTTGTAGCACTTGAGTAGATCATTCTTGGCAGCATGCTGTCCCTTGACCTGATTTACAATTAATTCACTGTCACCAAAGACTTGCAAGTTCTTTATTTTCTTCTTGATTGCCCAATGCATCCCTTGCACCAAGGCTTCATATTCAGCAGTGTTATTGGAGCATGCAAACTGGAATCTAAAAGCTGAATAGTACTTTATTCCTTGAGGTGAAACAAGCATGGCTCCACCTCCTGCACCTTGCCTACTCCTTGATCCATCAAAAAACAGCTGCCATACCTCATTGTTATCTTTGTGGTTTGGCTTGGTGATGCTAGGAATGGGCTGATTTTCTTCGTGTATGCAATAGACTCCCAGCTCAGATTCTTCCACTTCTTGATAAGGATCAAATGCATGTACCTTGTTTGCCCATTCATCCAGAGTTAGATCCAGGATGCTTCCAACCTTGGTGTCAGCCTCATCGGTGCTTGGGTGGTCTTCTTGATCAAATGCTGAGCAATTGGCATTAATCTGACTTGGAGTGTAAGGCTCAATATGGAAGTTTGCAATAGGTTCTGACCTAATTGTAGCCTTAGTTCCATACCTCGTTCTGAACAGCATGTGTGACCAATCAGAAGACAAATATCCCCCAATCTTGGCTGTGAAGTCCCTTGACAAACATAGGGCAAAGAGTGGTGGAAGGTCTATGACCGATACATCTTGTAAAACAACAACATTTGGACACGCATGCAAGGTAAGGCTCAAGTTTTTAACTACTCCAACTATTGCTACCGCTGTCCCATCTAGCTGCACTACCCCTTTGGATATTGTTTCATACTGGAGCCCTAGCTGATCAGCTATTTGTTTAGGCATTACTGAGCTACTTGCCCCGGAGTCTATCATGCAATTGTGCACTAGCTGATTTCCAATGATCAATGAAACATAGAAGGGAGGGGGTTTCAACATTTTACCTTGCTGTCCTCCATGATTTCCCTCAGGCTGGGCAGCATTCGTAAGCACTTTGTCTTGCATTTGCTGATTCGAAGTTGTCCAGTCCTTCATGGCAGCTTGCAGCAGATCTCTTTGGCCTGGGATAGATAGGGATTCCCACATTGATATATTGACGTTTGTCTTCTTCATCTGATCAATGATACTGAATGGAGATGAAGTATCCCTCTACTGTCCCTTGGCCTGCACATTCATTCCTTGCACATGGGCAGCAACAACTGGCATTTGGGTTGGCCTAGGGGCTGTTTTAGGTGCCCCTTGCGTGTTTGGAACTACATTTTGTTTCCCAGCGGCTTGTGGAGTGGTAGAGGGTTGTGAATTACTTGGGGCTAATGGCTGTTCTTCACCCAAATTTCTCCTCTTTGACCTTGTGTTGGCTGCAACACTTTGAGAGGGTATTTGATTCATGCCACAAAAATCCTCTGCTTGCCAATTCACCAATGCGGTGTCATTTGGGGCTGATTGCTGTTGGAATGTTTCTTGTTGTTGGCTGCTTTCTTGACTTCTCTCACCCTCCACACCAGTAGTTGTCACCATTAGTGCTTGATTCAAAGCACCATTGAAGCACATGGATTGGTTATGAGGCTCATTACATGGAAAACACCAATCATACTCCTGGGCAATGTTGTTTTGTGTTGGTACCAATGCCTTAGAGGCAGATATGGCATTTGGATTATAGGGCTGAAATGGTCTATTGGCAGGAGGCCTTGTTTGATTCATATTTGCAGCAGGATTAGGTGGCCTTTGTGGTTGGTATGGCTGCCTAATAGGCTGAGCTTGAGGTTGATAAGAAGGTCTAAAACCTTGGGCCTGCTGCCTCTTGAGAGTAACCAGCTCATTGCCTAGGTTTTGCAATTGCTTCATGACTTCTTGAAGCTCATTTGGGGCACTTGGAGATGAAGTGGAAGCTTCATTTGAACTCTGATTTCTAGGAGTGGGAGAAGGAGCCAAATTAGGTGCTTGACTAGTGTTTGGACTCTCTAAACTTGGAAACAATGGCATGGGAGGTCTAGGGGCAAGTTTGCCAGCTTGGATCAGACAATTTTCAGCCCTAATGGCAATGCTATAAGCCATAGGGATAGTTATGCCTCCCATGGACTGAATCAACATAGAAATATCAGAATTTAGAGCTTTGAGATAGTAGAGAAAAGCACCTTCTGCTGTTGGCCTGACTGTCATTGGAATTCTCTCCCAAGTCTTTTGAAATCTGAAGTTGAAATCGGTCAGCTGCTCATTGGGAGCTCTCTTGATGGTTGTCAGCTGCTCCAAAAGAGACAAGTTGTCTCCCTTTTCTCCAAATTTCTCATGAAGTGCTATACACAGCTGATTCCAATTTGTGATAGAACCAGCTCCAAGGCTTCTAAACCATTGCAATGCTTTACCCTTGAATGAAGATGCCAGCAACTTGACAGCCACTTGCATTTCATTGATTTCATGGATCGCACAAAGGTTAGCAATATCTTTAACATGATCACCTGGAGTAGTCTGATTTTCTCCAGTGAAGTAGGGAATGTTCTTCAAGGCTGCAATAGGGACTGGATGTTGCGCATTGAGGGCAAGTGGGCTGCTGCCTGTGAAGTTGACGTAGGGATTGTTTTGAGCCATTCTGATTGGTCTTAAAACCCTTGTTGACTGAATGAAAGGCCTACCAGGTGGAGGAGTTGAGAGAGTTCTGTTTGGTGGAGATGGAGACCTTTGAATCCTTCTTCCTCTTTTCCTTCTTCTTGGAGATAATTACAGGTATTCAAACAACACTTCTTCTTCTCCAACTCTTGACCTTGTGATTCTTCTCATAAGTTTTCAGGACTGATTGTTGAAGCCAGTTGATTCTTCCCCTTGGAGTCGCCAGATATGCAAATAATAGCTCTTTTCAAGCAAGAAAATTGCAGTAGATGCACATCAACTTTTCTGCAATAAAAATGAGACCTCTAGTGTCCCACCGGGCGTGCCAAAACTGTTGATGCAAAATCACAGCACCCCTGGATGCAAATCAGGTTTCTAAGTTGATCATTCAGGCATCCAGTGTGATTGCACAACATTGAATCCTTTCTCCAAGTGTGGGACTTGCAAGAATGAGAAAGGAATCTCCAGAGAAGGCTGGTTCCTATTCCTCTGTTCAGATGCACACGAAAAATGCAGAGGGTTCACTCAAAGTCTAATCTAATCTGCCAAGGAGACAGGGTAAGGAGATGCATAAAAAATAAACCTACGCTAACAGAGGTGATGCACCGAGGAATGAAGAACATCTATCTTGCCAATAAACACAGACCATTCAAATGTGATGCAAGATCATGCACAGATAACAAAATTCGCAGTGAAAGATCAGAAGGATGCAAATGAACACAGAGAGGGTTGAGAATCATCCACAGACATGCATTACTTGCTCCAAAGATTGATACAATACACTACAAAATGCCAAGAGGCAGAGTCGCATTACAGTTTCAAATGGGAGGTTCGAACTCCACAAATTCGCCTGATAAAGAGAAGAAGGGAGGAGCAAAACAGGAAATGTTCGACCTTTTTTAAAGAAGCTCCTCCTTACAATATATACTAAGAATGAGAGAGGAAAGAGAGAGGAAAGTTGAATCTACCACAACCACTTCTGGATACATTTAACTCATCTCATTATGGCAGAAACGGAATCTTGGACCCTGGAAAAACGGCGGACTGTCTGCTGCATTAAAGCTGGTTGTTGAACGCCAGTTCTGGGCATTATCACGCGTCAGATCCGTTTCTCAATTTCCTCTCTCCAAACTGAACCAAAATTCAGCATTGACCCCAAATCACATAGAGAATTTCACTAGCTTTTCATTGATATAAAGAACGTGCAAATCCGAGCTCTGGATCAAAAGATATGGAGATCTGAAGATTTAGGGCACAAAACAGGTGAAAATGTGTTTTGAAACTTTTCCCACGCTTCTACCACCTGGATGATACGTGTCAAGAGCTGATTGGGTGCGTGATTTTCTCTCCTCTAGGGGCACGAGTGGGTTTTCTTTGAAAACTTTGACCTTTTTTGTGATTTTCCACTTTTCCCGCGCTCCCGCCACTGAGGACACATGGCATGCATTGATTGGAGGACAGGGGCGCGGGGTCTTCTTTTACTTTTAGCTTTTTGGCTGAAACTTGGCCAAATTTTCTAACTCCTCCCTGAGCTTCTACACTTCCTTGTTCCATTGGACACGTGTCCAATTCCTATTGGCTCGGGCCAGTGCTTCAAACCTCTCTCTTTGAACTTTGGACGTTTTTCCTTGTGACACGTGGCATTACCTGATTCGTCCTTGGGCCTGCCGGATTTTCGTGTCCCTCGCGTCCCTCTGTCCCGGCTGTCCCAGTGCTGTCTGGGACAAAAACTTCCGATCCGCCCGATTTGGGCTTCTCTGTCCCTCTTTCGGCCTGATGACGCATGGCGTAATGTGATTGGCTCTCGGTTCCTTCGGCTATCCGCGTCTCACGCGTACTTTTGGCCCGAATGTCCCTGTACGAAAGTGAAAGTTCCGTCCTTCATGTTTCACGGTCCGAACCGAACTGCCGGTTCTCCTTTTCGGCGTCCTTCGCGTTCTCACGGCCCAAATGTCCCAACTGTGCCACTCAGCAGTTAGTCAATTTTCTTCTCCTTCGGCTGAACCGGCTTTCCGCGTCTCTCGCGTCCCTCTGTCCCGAGCTGTCCCTTTGCTCTGCAGACTGCCTAGTGGTCTTTCGGCCGATTCGCGCCCAGATGTCCCAACTGTTCCAAGGGTTGCCTGGACCAGGACTTAGCCAATTTTCATGATTTTTTCCTGCCCCAAGCTTGTTTTTAGCATTTCTTCCATTTCTTAGAACTTGCTCTTTTCTTCTTGGACAAGAGGGTTGGAAAGAGGCTGAGGGGACCCCAGAAACATGATTTTGGGCCCTGAATCAATCTGTTATCAAATTTACCTTGGGGGGTAAATTTTTGACAATAGTTACTTTTCACATTTTGACATACTTTTTACATACTTGGATCAAAAATTTCACATATACACAACTTTGACTACTCTTTCACTCTTATTTTGCATGTTTATCCTTAATACAAAATAAGAAGCATCCCTTCATCAAGATACAACGACAACAGGAACAAAAACACCATGAAGCAACTCATTACACTTTTCACCCCTAGGGTCACTTCCTCCTCTTTAGCTTCCACGTTTCATTTTTATCACTCCACACTTTTTCTTATCTCCTCGGCACGTTGTCGCCATTGATATACATGGTTATTAGGTACACATATCTTTTCTACTTTATGTTATCATGTATTCACTCAATAACATAAATTGGGGGAAAATGTAGACACTAAATCACGCACTTTGGGTACATTTTAGGTCATAGTTGCATATTAGTATTCATATGATTCCTAAGTGAGAAAAATAGTAATCAACAACTATCTTTGGCCTTTTTTCTATGTTTAATGTCTTCTTTTTGGCCTCTTAGACCCTACAACCCAGTTGATACTTTATTTATTTATCTTTTATGACATTGGACTCCAGCGCCCAGCCAGGATGCCAACGTCCAAGTACCGTTATCCCCTCTAGGTGACCCCCACCTCTTTATATCTTACTCACTCCTTTTGGGCATATTTAATTTTTTAGGCATCTTATTTTCTTATAGGTCGGCCCTCTAGTTGTTAGTTTCAAAATTTAACAAATGGAATCATATAAATATAAAGGTATGTCACCATAATAAGGGACCAAGCTCTAAACATCTATTACTATCACCTAAGGTTGCATCCAAAGGCATTTGAAGAGCATCAAAGCATTCATTTAGCTTCATTCAAGGGATAGGAGATTGCATTTTTTGCATACTTGCATAGGAGGGGAAGTTCCTTTTGACACCCACACATCTATCTACATTTCTACATATAGTTATTGCTCATTATTCAGTGCATCTTGCACAAGAGCCACCTAGGGCACGATTCTTCACACACACAAGCAAAACTACATGGAGTCTAAGATTTAGTACAGTGTTTGGTCATAAATTCACTCTATCAAGTGACCAATGGGGTCAATATGATTCCTTATTTGCATCTTTTCCTTTTTAATATTTTATGTGTTTTGGGGTTTTGCATGAGGTCATTTTTTTTACATGTTATAGGTGAACTCAATGATCTTCCAATGACCTATAGGTGATCAACAACAAATATTAGTGAAATCCTTACGAAACTATAAAACCATTTTCTTGGCGTTCAGTCTCCAGCACCCTTGACCCATTCCAAGTGCCTCTGTCCTAAAACTTCTAATAGTTCTTTAAATTTTTGGGCTTGGTTGTGATAGTCCATTCTCCTGTTTCATCAGTTTTCCATCTTAGTACATCTTCGGGATTATTGCAAAATTAACCAAGTCTCTTATTCCCTCTCTTGTAGTTAGGGTTTCAATTTTATCTAGATTATTGCTTAGGTTAGATCTAAACTTCATTTATTATTATTTTATTTTGACTCTGTAATTAGAATTTCAAAAAATTCCTATATTTGTTAAATCACCAGTATTAGTTAGTGAGATTTATTCACCACTAATCTAGGTGGTAGTTGCACTTTCCTCCTCCTATAGGTACAACACTTGCATCATTCTATTATGTAGCTTTGAGTTGAAATATTTTGCACTTTCATGGTTATGGTAATGTTTATTCTTCTGAAGTGATCTTAGGATGAGAAACATTGGTTTCTCCAACATTTTTTCATATTTTGTATGATACATAACATAATTTTCTATATAATATTTACCCACATGCGTTCATGAGGTATATTTAGCTTGATGTATGAAAAACATAGGTTGATACATGATGAAACGTTCCATCTTGGTCCCTTCTCATAAGAACTAATGTTTAGGGGAATCTCCTATAGTATATATGTGATTTTGTTTCATCACAATTACTTCACACTTCCTCATTATTCTTGATTACATATAATGGACGTATATGTTATCTTTTAAGCTATTTGTTCAATAATAACACATTTTTCATATGTAGTGATAACCTATCTTGTTATATTTGATATTAGTATCACTAGTTTATATACTTGTTTGATGCATTGCTTTCATTAATTGTTTATGTGGGTTACTTGCATACTTTAATACTTGATTGTTATACTACTCAACTACTTTAATACTTGATTTATTGATTATGTGATTTCTTATTCTATATTTCCTAAGCTCTTTGATTTTATTGCGACATATTGGGTATCCCATATTTTTGGCTCTATGCTTATCTTGTATTTATACACTTTCTTCCTTGTTTATGGCCTACAATTCCTTCTATTATGATTGCCTTGTGACAGCATGGGTGCTCCATGTTTTTGGATCTATGCCTTTATGTGACATTTTTTCTATATTATTTCTCATGTCATCTTGATTCACTCTTTTTACACTATTATTGCTACCTCTATACACATGTACTGTTGGTACTCTTTCTTATTCCATGTTTCTTATTTTATATCACTTATGTTAGCTTGATTGAGACTTTCTACATTGTTGTTGCTACTTCTATACACATGTACTATTGTTGTTATTACATGTTGTTTGTTCATGTTGTTTCTCTTCTGTGTCACAATCTGCACTATGTATAACCCCTTTTATAGGGATCAGTTCTTAGTAGTGGCCTATCCTTCTATATGATCCTACACATATTATGAAACATATTCAACATGGGTACACATATTTAATTTGTAGTTGTGTGCTCAAACGCTTTATCAGACACACCTCAAAAGAGGGGGCATTTATTGATATATATTCTACATCTACTCACATATTATAGGAAGAAGGAATACATTTTTCTAGGGTAAAAATCCTCATGGATAGGAAAATATACTAAAAATTAGTAGACTTCAATACCAGTAAAAATTGTACAATACAGTCAAGACCATAGTATGGTTCTCACCACATTTGACGACCCCAAAAGGGGGATTTTTTTAAAAAAATTCTAGCATTCTCATATTTTTTCATCCATTTACAGTCTTTTTATGCAAGTTCAAACACAATTTTCTCAATTTAGAGCATTATACAAGGGTCATGAGTACTTCATTCCTTCTCTTCTACACTACATAAACATGGTTCTAATAAAATGGTTTTGGGGGCATGGGCCTTCTCCTCTACATTATTCCATAATTTATATACTTGGTCTTAGTTGTAAAACACATAGTTTGGCATGGTATTTCCATTATTTTTTTATTGTATGGTTTTAGTTAAAAATTTGTACCTAGATTTGTCTACAATAATGTGGTTTTTAGGGTTTTTGAAGGTATCAAAGAGGCTAAGTTCCTCTCATCTTACAAATTTAAAGGGAAAGATGTAAATGTTACTAAATATTATGGTGCATGGTCTTCTCTCTTAATGGGGTACTTTGGTTCATATTTCTCTCCTCAGTATTTGGTTTCATGTACTTAACACCCCAATTTATCCTTTGGCACAATTGGGGACTAATCAACCTAACCATTTGGCACCTCGGAAACAATTTCAAATCTACATAATATAATAAGGATGAGATCTCCTCCCTCCATAGAGAAAACAAGTGTAATCCTTCAATGTCTTTCATCTCCTTTACTTTAGTATATGAAAATTCAAATGAAAAAAAATTACAAGTATTATTTATAATTTGAGTTATAGTTCATTTTTTATCATAGATATTAACTAGACACTATGTTGTAGGTTTCACCATGGAGCATGCCAACACCAATAAATCAGATGATAAATATCAAGCGAAGAAAAAGTGTGTGTGTGTACACACTCAGGTTCATTTTTCCTTTAAACATTTAATTTTCAATTAAACAATTAAAGGAGGGGAAAATTATAAAATCAAATTTAGTAGCTTTATCCTTTGGCAATGACAAGTTTTTCTATGCTTCCTTGTTAATAAAAATTCTCATACTCTAAGTCCAAATCAATACATCTCTCTAGATCCTCCTTCTTGACTTACATATCTCCACAATCTTCTTTCTTGTTAACTTAGGAATTATTTATTAAGAATTAAAGCAGTAAATCATTTATGTACATCATTCCATAACTTTCTATTTCACATCAGACACCTCCTATCCAAAACTATATAGTTTGATTAGGATATGTTGTATGACCTTGGACAACTTGTAAGGTCTCACCTTTTCTCATCTTTTGAATCTGATTTTAATTTGAATATCTTAATCGCATTGTTTCATATTGCTAAGTTCAATCATAATCAACTCAAGAACACTTTATTACTCACTTGAAACTCTTACAATATCTTATTGTAAATAACACTCCAAATGAACTCAAGGATCTCCTAGATCTTCATAAATTAGTTGAACATCATTTAGAGCAGCCCCTCTCGCAATTCTAAAAGCACTTAACCATGCTAGAGAGTCCATCTTCCTCCATTTTCAAGCGTGCAACGGTCCTATAGCCATTTATTAGCAAATGAAAAGTCACTCCAAGAATTATCAAAGGTCCTTAAGGGATAAAAGAGTTTAGTCACAATTCTGAAAAACACTACATCAAACTACTACCACATTAGGTACAATATTCTCCACTTTATAATTTGACCATTATCTTTATATCAAAAGACACAATGGAAGTCATAGGGGGTTTTCTTAGACCACACTCGCACATGTACATACACCTAGAATAACTACATAAGGTTTGATCCCACGCAAGGAAATGTAGTGCAACACTTGGATTGCTTCATAAAGGGTTGACCGCCAAAGGTAGTCCGTCCTCACCACACACATGAGTCCTCCTTTTGTTATCCAATTATTTGATGAAGGGTATTACAAAAAACTAGGTTTTATAATTTATTATAGTTCATTACATGTTGTGTGAACATGAGCGAAATACAACGAAGAACATTTCCATGTAGGTTAAGCACATAGGAAATTACAGAACATGACTACAAAAGGGTCCAATAATATACATTAAATTAATATTGATATACATCTAGGGAAAGGTTATATAGTAGGTGTGTATGGTCTAGTACTAGCTCATTTTCCATTTCTAATATCAATAACAAAACATTTCTATTCTCTAATCAACTCGTTCCAACTGTCTACACATCTAGATCTCCATGTTCCATTATGTACAGCTAATTTTTCATCTCCACTTATGTATTTAGGCTATCATTCTATCATTTTCCATTGTTGTAAGTATGGTATTTTATTCTGATTTTGTATGGATAGTTTTTAATTAATTCAATTAGAATAATCTCTTGTAATGAACCCTTACATCCTATATATTATTGTGTACTCATATTCCATTTATCATTTAGGGTGTAATGTTCATTGTTGAGAAAATGAACACCAAAATAAACATTTGGAATAGAAAAATACCTTGAATTGTGTTGACCAATTTGTGTGGATCCATTCATACAAGTCTACAAAGTGTGGCTAAATACCTCTTAATGAACAAATTAAATTTGAGATTTCCAACTCAAAATGTAGCTCATTAGTTATCAAGTTTGATATTTCCACAATTGGAGCATCATCAATTTTGTCCACTATATATATGTTGAATATAGTAGGAGGAGTGGTTTGAAGACCTTTGGATTTTACTACATTTTTGAAAGAAACCAGATTTGATGTTGAACCTACAACTCCTCCACGAAGATGTGTAAGCACAAAAATGGTTGAGTCTCGACCTATGTGATAATATTGCAACTAGTATGAATCCTACAGAATTTCAAGTAGGTTCAATGGGATTCAAACTTGAACAAAGCCCCATTTTTCCATATAGTAATAAAAATAATTTTGTATCTCTCATGGTTTTGTGAAGAGTGGTATTTGGACTAGATCTAGCAATTCTTCAATTATAATAATAATAGAATTTTTCCACAGAAAAATAGAATTAGTGTGAAATTTATGTCACCGTATAATATTATTAATAAATTAATTACTATTTAATCTTCTGGTAGATTATTTTAACGCTAAGTTCTAAAAATAACTATTAATAAGGGAAATATTTATATTTAGGCACCCCTTAATTTCTAGCACCCTAGGCATGGGTAAAATGTGACGACGACTTATGCCTCTTAAACAATTTATAGGTGACGATCATTTTTTAAAAATACGATTCAAAAAAGTAAAATAATGTCATTTTTACACTATTAATAAAATATATAAAAAGTTAATTCTTTATATATTTAACTATTTTAATATATATTAGAATAGTTTATATATAAATCTATATAAAAAAGGACAGTCATATTTAAAATATGCAAATTACTTGTGACAGTTATTTCAAAGATTTACATATATTTTACAGTTAAAATCATGAATAGCATCTAAATGAATCTCAAACTTAACCCCATGACAATTCTCCTCATTTGTCTAAAGCTTAGGGCATGGTCCCATGGAGGGGCTTGGGCTCCTATTTTCATGCGGCAGAAGGTCCCATGCTTATTTTTAAAGCTAGCTATGGTAAATAATAGAATCTAGGCCTAAATAATAGGAGCTCCACTTTTCTAGCCCCCTAAACTTTAGAGGTGACTGGAGAGGGGGGGCTGGAATTTTCCCCCTACATTTTAGGTGTAACACCCATAAAAATGACGTTCTAGGAAAACGCTTCAACCTAACACTTAACCTGAAAAATGTGACTGATTTTTTTTTCAAGTTACAAGGAAGGTTACAAGGGTTAGTTTACTTAGTTAAACATTCTCTTCTCTTTAAATAATGTTAACCCTAACAAGTTTAACCTTATGTTAATTTAATAAATTCATTATCTTAATCGTTTAAAAGTCTTTTTGTTAAATTTCCTTCAACATACTAAGGATTGAAAAGGACATTACACCCCTAGGAAATTGAATGGCCCCACTCACCCATCTAGACATACCTTTAACGATTTTAAATAAAACATTTAAAAAAAAATTCTACCTAAGAAAAGTAGGGTCAATCCTCCACCCTTTGATCAAACCCCACTTGGCCACTAGATCCTAGGGTTCCAAACTTAGCCCTAAACTTGTTAAGAAATTCTATTAAAACCTTTTCACATTCTATTCTTCTCATTTGATCTATTTCCTTTTGTTAAATTTGTAGGTTGGAGAGGAGGAAGCCATGAAAGCAAAGGAGGAAGAGCCATGGAGGATTCTACATGGAGATCTAGTCTAGGCTTAGTTTAGTTTTCGTTTTATTAATGTAATCTATTTCATTCAAGGATTGGGAGGGATTTCCTCTACCAATCTAATTTTTATATTTTTCTTAGTTCAAGTTATTTGTATATTGGGTTTTAAAATTTGGGGAAAATCCTACCCCATTTCTATAAATGAAAAAGAATGTTTTAGATCCACCATTTGTATGTTTTATTGCCCAATCTAATGGTTTTACTCATTGTTTTGATTGCTGGAAGAAAATACATAGGTTTTACATTTAAAAAATTTCGTGCAAACTAGATAAATTTCATGCACATGCGCGGATCGATGGAGATCTATCATAAGTGACACAATCACTATCTAGAGCAGACCGGTGGTCCTGTGACTGCTGCCCTGTCTGGGTGACAAACCACGAACCACCGCCCTACTGAGCGGTGATTTTGGGACCACTGTCTTAGCCTGAGCGGTGGTTATGAGACTGTTGCTCTACACAGGGTGGCGGTCCTGTTTATGAAAACAACATCCTTATGCCGAGATTTTCACAAAGTAAAAAATTTAGCAAATAGTTTAAAAATGCCTTCTGGGTTTGTTTTTGTTCATTTAGAGTTCCAGATTTAATATTTAATGCTCTTTTATTCATTTCGTAGTTAAATCTACTCATTTTAAAGTATTATCAACTCAATAAAACTCATCTACTTATAATAATATTTCCATTTGTTTAACTAAACTCTTCTTTCCATTACAAGAGCAAAAACAAATCCATAACTACTTATACATTATCATTCTTTTATTGTTATGCAAAGAACTCAACATTTCTAATACATTATAATTAAACTTGTTCTCTCTTTCATTTGACTACAAGGTACATACATTCAAAATAGCTAAACTAAATTTAATTTTTCCCTTCAAGTTTACTATGCATGCAAGTTCAACTTCTTACAACTTCTACATTTCCTTCTCTCACATTTACAATACAAAAACTACACAATGAAACTAGACTTTCTTTTCCATTGATATAACTTAAATTTTTTAACACAAGGAGCTACTTTTCTCACAATACATCCAAGATTTCAACATAGAGAATTACTTTCTTTTCTTTTTTTGAAAAACTAGCTCTACAATACAATTATTTCTTCCTTCTTTTCTTATTTGTTTATTTCAGCATACATTACAATATCAATAACAACTATTTGAATACAACTTTCCTTTACAAGATCATTACAATGTCCTCCTCTTGATTTGGGAAATCATACAAAAATATAAATAAAGAATGAACTACAATATTACAAGTTTCCTCCACTCTAAGTGGGAATAATACTAAGGAAGTTTCACAAAGTCTCCAACACAACTCCAAACTCCATCACTCAAAGTAAGATATATCTCTCAAGATTGTTTGATTCACAAAAAAAATAGGGGGAGAGGCAACACTCTCCACCCAGCCAAGACATCCAATGGAGAGGAGAAGCCATTCTCTCCATCGGCCCCTGAGCCCCAACCACATTATAATGGGAGATGATTTCAACTCATGTCAACAACAAGCTTCCACAATACTAGAAAAAATAGTTTCACATCCATTCCATTCACATTCAAAACACAAGAACAACACAAGCAATAAGAACGAACAAAACAACAATATAACAAGGCTTATCAAGAAAGCCAAAAGAGAAAGACCTATGGGGAGGCCACTTATGCCTCCCAATGGGAATGGATGCCCACTTTAAAGTCTCCAATGCATATCTCAAATCCCCTACATACTCTTATACCTCCCTCAAGTACCCCTTATCCCTCCACATACTCTTATGCCTCCCCCAATCTCTTATGTCTCCCTCATAAAAGAAGCAAAAAAGGAAATGCAAGCATTCCTTGTAGAAGGTGGGGCATCAAACCAAAACTCCCTTCACAAAAGGGTAAACTCGTATGTCTCCCTAAATGAAATATCCCCATAGTCTCCTCCTACTCTAAAACTTAGGCAATCTAACCACACCCAAAAAGCATTCCAAAGAAAAACAATATTCAACACAAGCATATACACACAAAAATAAAGCATAACATTAATAAGGGAAGTTCCTACCTTTCCATACTAGAGCTTTTTCCAAGAGTAAGTCTCGTCAAAACCAAACAAAAATCCACAAGGCTCCAAAAATCCACAATCTCCCTCCAAATCCACTAACTCTCCAAAATACAAGAGCACAAAAATAATGAAGTAACCCCCAAACAAGCCAAAAGATTTCAATAAATAGAAAGAGAAGAGAGGAGGATGATGTGGCTCCAAGTAGGATGCCACCTCATTTCCTCTCCACTCCACATCACCTTGTTCAACCTCATATTCAAATGCACAATTAATAAGTGGTTGAAGGAATGAAAAGAAACTTACAAACTCCATCTAATCCCACACCCCCTAAGGACAAAATTAAATACTTGAAAGAAAATGTAATAAACATTTCACCTTTTTATCTTTTCAAAACACCTAATATGGCCAAAATTTGACCCCCAACCCATAGGTAAGGTTGGCATAGGAATTTAAGAGGTGTGGGATGAATTTGACTTGTCCCACAAGCTTCCAAATTTGGCCTCTAAGGCCAAATTCAAGCTTCCCATGAAGGGTAGAGTGTACTACACTCAGGACTCAAGCATACAACACTCAACACACAATCCAAGAGTAAATCAAGTCTAATAAAAGAAATCCTTTTTTGTCACATCTTTAATTAGTTTAAGACAAATTTAAATTAGGTTAATTAAGACACTACAACCCATTAGTAATAAAGGGGTAAACATATATCCCAAAAATCTAAATAATTAAAACAAGTAAATTTCATTACTAAAATAAAACACATACTAACATTAATAAAAGAGAACTATTAATAAAAAACAACACATGACCCCTTGGTCACAATTTTCCCCTAACCAAACTCAAACACACACCTACACACACACACACACACAATTACATGTTTCCTTGGTGACCTTAGTTGAATTCATCTAGAATTCCAATGTGGTTGGTCTCCAATCCCCCCGAACCTCCTTCGGCCTCTTGGCCGCATTAACACATCTATGCCAAATTATGCAATATAAATCTAAAATCATCTATATACGAATAAATATTATCTATGCAAATAAAATATCACTTACAATTTATAGCAACATTTCTATTCCACATTTCATCCATGTCAAAACGATCACCACATTAATCCGATTATCAAAGGTCTACTCAATATGACTAAATATATCACATGTCAGAAATATATAATAACCATGTCAACAGTATATCAACATCAAATGTCTCTAATGGTCCACATGCATCCAATATGAATCAAATCAACAACAGTTTAATATCTCTAATATATACTAACATGATAAATCAAAAATCTATAATATATCTATAAATGCAGTAGACAATATCGAAAACAAAAATCAACAAGGTGTCGAAGGGAAGTGGGAACTACATTAGCGCTAATAGAATCTAATGTGCATTCCTGCCATTATTTTTTGGTGATTTTAGAGATAAATACGATTTTATTTACCTACAAATAACTATAAAAATTCAATGGGATCCTAGAATATCTTAGAGGGTATTGTTGAGGAAACTAATAAAAAATCATGGGACCTTAAAACTGATAAAACACTCCTAAATTTTCTTAACAACATCCGCTCAGATATTTATGGAGCCCCTTTCCATGTGCTCATGCAATCCCCTTTGTGTATTGTGTTGTGCGTATGTTGTACATTTGCAAACAATATTGCCATATATTAATAAGTCCACAATTTGTTTTGTTTTTGGAAGTATAGGTCAAATAACCAACTTATTGTACGAGCTACTGGTTAATTTGAGACAATGCAAGCTTGTATTAATACTAATAACCATAAAACAATCCTGCACTGTTTCAATTAACCAGCGTACCAAAGTAGCTACTTTATGAAAGTAATTTACAGAGTAGTTACGCACTCTGATCTGATGGTACGCTGGGCCACTTCTGCTCGATTGAATTCGTAGAGGCTGCTGGCGCGACATTTATGAGCTTAATTGATATTTTGCTTTCCTCCAGCTGTTTTATTTCTTCTAGACGAGACACAACTTGCTTCATGTCTGGTCTAAAATCCCTCTCTCTTGCAAGGCATTCAAAGGCCAGTTCTGCAACTGCACCAACCATCACCTTCACCTCATGGTTGTTTTCAATCTTCAAATCCGGATCCACCAGTTCACCTAAAGCTCCTGCTCTGATCTTGTCTATTGCCATATAAGCAAGGCTGATTTCGTTGCTATTTCGGCCGGTGTCCACTGCTACTTCAGCAGAGATTAGTTCCACCAAAACAACCCCAAAGCTGTAAACATCAGATTTATCTGTGAGCTGAAAGCGTTGATGGTACTCGGGGTCAACATACCCTGGCGTGCCTTGTGGAGCGGTTGTGATGTGTGATACATTCACAGGTGCCAATCGAGAAAGCCCAAAGTCCGCAACTTTTGCCCTGAAATTTTCATCCAGAAGTATGTTATTGGATTTCACATCTCTGTGAAATATGGGTGGATCGATGCTGTGCAGATAAGCCAAGCCCTGAGCAGTTTCTATGGCAATGTTCAAGCGAGTTCCCCAACCCAAGCCTCTCGGGGTTCTTCGGCTGCCATGAAGATGATCCCACAAGGTCCCATTTGACAGGAGCTCGTAAACAAGCAGCAGCATCGGACTCTGCGGATTTGTACAGCCATAGAGACGAACAAGATTTGGATGAGACAGGGACGACAAGATCTGTACCTCGTTAATAAATTGTTCAACTCTCCTCGAGTTCTCCTGGTAAAGCCTCTTTACTGCTACAGCTCGTCCGTCCTGTAGTTTCCCCGAATATACTGCGCCAAATCCTCCATCTCCGAGTTCGTTCTCTTCGTCAAAGGAATTTGTGACCTGCTCAAGTTCTTGATAAGAAAATAAAGACAAACTACCAAGCATATACCTTGGCCAACCTGCTTCCATGTCGCTTCTGTGACAGTCGCTAAAATCGCTACCAAGGCCTTGTGTACGAAGTTGTTTTCTCGTCCTCACATAAAAAATAGAAAACAGTATTACTGCTGCTACCAGCGCAACGCCTCCGACGGAGCAGACTGCTGTACAAACGTAATAAAAAACATTCCGATTACTTAAGAAAAGCAAAAATAATTTGAACAAAACATATGCGTGACAGAGACGAAGGATATTTACCAAAAATAACTTTTGGCCCTTGGAGTTGTCTGCAGGTCAAACACAAAAATCTGTGAATAATGTTTACTAAAGAAATGGTGAGCTCATTTATCAAATATCAACAAAGAAAAATCTGCACACGACTTGCCACTTCACTTACGACAAAACTCCATCGAACGATTATCATAAGCACAACGCCCGCCATTCGAATCGCATACACTGCCATTTTCGCTGACATTCCATTCGATTCGAAACCGGAATCCGTCGAGAATTTGTTCCTCGATACTGCGTTTTTTTTACTTCTGTACCGTAAGCACAACTCGCGACTCACATTTGCTATCCAAACCAGAGTCGAGTTTGGAACTGTAGTACCAACTATGGTTACAAGGTAACGGAGAGCAGTCTCTGATTGTTTCAGGGGCACACTGTTCCAACAGAGTTAAATTTTCATATTCACCCTTCAAATGAAATTGAGGGCTGGACCAGAATTGCGCCGCTGTATTATAACTCCGCGATGGACTGCATTTATCCCCTTGTAGATTCTTGTCGATTAAACTCATATTATGGCTGGAACCCCGATCTAATTTCTTTGATGGCATAAAGTATGTATGCGGGTACTTGATATAGTTTTGGCGGCCACTGATTACGCCGAAAGGCATGTTCTATGTTACAAAGCCCGAGGGGCTCTGACACGGACGGCGACAGCAAGGGCCGAGATCGTTTGGTCGACGAATCTGTCCAGACATCGGCGACTGTCATTCGTTGCGGTCTTTTCATTCATACTTGCCCTATGTTCTAGATTGTGGTGCTTCTCCTCCTGTACACTATCCATACAGGCCACCATCTCCCCCTGTACTTCTACGCCTGTCGGATTAGGTCATATTGGATAAAGAGGCGTGGATTGTGGTACCTATTGTTTAGGGCAAAATGGTTGCGTATTTGGGTGCTGCAGCGATGTTGTTGTTTCTTGAGATCTGTGTCGTTGGAAATCCCTGAGGGCAAGGGTTAATGTTATTCAAAGCAATGGGAAGAAAATCTTTAAAATTATAGTGAAAAATGCTTGAAAATACCTTGTCGGCGGTGAAAACCTCTGAAAAAGCTCTCATGCTTTTGCTTTCGACCAATTTTTGCATCTGGAAATTTTCTTCTCTGAGCATGGTTCAAATACTCCGTCTTCTGCAAAGCTTCCTCTGCTTGTGATAATATCAGTCTGTCTTTAGTAGGCAGAGCCTTCATATCTTCAAATCGTTTAGCCTCCATTTTCAACAAAATGGATTTGCTGAAAATGTGTTATAATTACTTAGAAACATTCATGCAAATGCAATTAGCAGATGTAAAGCCAAATTCCACAACCTTTGTCAGCATCCTCCCTGCCTGTGCCAAAATGGGAGCTTTGGAACAGGGTATGGACATCCATCAAAGCATAATGAATAGAGGAATTTTGACTGATGTAGTTGTAACTGCCTGGTAGACATGTATGCACAATGTTGAAGCATAGACAAGGCGCATGAACTGTTTGATAAAATGCATCAAAGAAATGTGGGCTCATGGAATACCATGATTGCGGGATATGCACAATATGAATTTGTTGAAAATGCACGTGAACTGTTTAATAGAATGCCTCAAAAGAGATGTAGTCTCAAAGAGTTCCTGAAAGCCTGTGAAAATAGTGTGAAAAAAGCAGCAAACCAGCTGAGGGCGTGCCTCACATGGCGAGACAGCATTCCCATTGGTATTTTATTTTTGTCCATATTTTTAATCTTAAATTGAAAGATGTGATTCACATTTCCACTTTTTCCAATCGCTTTATAAAATCCTCAGTGCAAAATAAGAATGCTACCCTGTAGACATTGATAGCTTGAGCTTTCTATGGCATTGTTTTTGTCTCATCCAAATGTTGACAGCTAAATTACAAATAATGTTCAATCCTAGCGCGTTCGTTGAAAATTGAAATTCCACATTACAAAAATGGAGTGTTTTTAGTCATTTTACATCCAAAGATTTGACTGATTATTTCCCTGACTTAGCCTAAACCAGAAAAGGGATGATGCATACTCTGATCCATGTACAAATTAAAGTTCTTGACAGAATTTGGGGTTCCATTACAGCTTTTAATAACATTTTTATTTGTCTCGTCTCAAGTTATACAACTAATTTCTAGAAGCTTGATCAAACATTAGCCGTGCTAAAATTTCAACCTCATTTTTGATAAAATGCAGAGCATTTGATAGCAGACGAGTTCTCTGCAGAACTTGCAGAGGGAATAGCCTTTGTTGCAGGTAGAGATGAGGAGGCTCGGCTAGTTATTGTAAGTAAAAGCCTGGATTACCGTTTCCTTCACACTATTTTTGTTTAAAATTTCAAAATATGTGAACATATTAGACTTTCAATGCACTGGCTGACTGATCTCATGCCATACTGTCACAGTGAAAAGTACATTCCATTACAAATTTCCCTTAGACAAAGTAATTTTTTATGTTGTTATGCATGCAGATTGTGAGAATGAAGCAGTCTTACCAAAAATTTCAGTCCCAAAAACTGTAAGATCCTTTGCATTTGCAATTGCAACGTTCAGCCACGTCAATGCCTTCCACATACTTTGTTCACCACTGTAAATGTCGACAAATATCAATACTAGCACTGTTCAACAATCATTATATTATGAGTCGACACTGCTGACAAAGATTGTGGAATTTGGCTTCATAGCTGCCAATTGTAAGTGCATGAATGTTTGTAAGTAATTATAACGCATTTTCAAAAAAACCATTTTTCACAAACTCTGACAAAGTTCATGCTGTAAAAGCCTTAAACAGACTCGGTCTGGAAGATTGTTTTGAAGGTTTCATATGCTTTGAGACTCTCAATCCCTCTTCATCTACCTTTTATAGTATTAATGATTCAGAAAATTCCATGCTGTCTCCTGGAGAACTTGCTGATAATAATGCCTCAAAATCTACCGATCTGTGCTCAGACAAAGCAATGATAATACTGATGGCGTGGAAGCTTTTCCTTGTGATTCACCAATGTCGAAGTCACCCGTGTCTCAAATCGGGAATCGTATTCTTTGCAAGCCTTCCTTGGAGGCAATAGAGTCTGCTCTCAAAATAGCAAATGCAGACCCCAAACGAACAGTGAGTAATTAGTCTTTATTTATCCCTATTTCTTTTGAAAGGCATGTAATTAGTTCTCAACTTGTGAAGTTCAAGGGATCTAATGTAACAGTTTACCTGCATATTTTCTTTGATGACAGTACGCGTAACATAGCTGTTGGCAAAGCTGCGGGTTTGCATATTGTACTGGTGAGCATAAAGGGCGTTTGATATTTTTTGGGATTCTATGAAAAGCTCTGGATGTTAGCTCATATTTGATTTAAAATAATAGCATTGAAGCTTTCTGTTTGAAATTTTGTTACAATCTGTAGGTGGGCAGTTCAGTGCGGACAGAAGGAGCAGATTTTGCTCTTAGAAGTATTCAAAATATAAAGGAAGCACTGCCTGAGATATGGGAAGATGGAGAGAAATCTGAAGTCCAAAGCCCATCAATTGCCATAGAAACTGTGGTTGTTGCATAAAACGTATCTATGCAACATGATGAAATGTTATGGGAGGTTATATTAACAATATCTCCGAGTTGCGGATGAAGCATATCAATTGCCTTTATGTTTTCATTTGACAATGAAAACTTAACTTTTACCGTTCATCTCCACATTGTGGAAGTGTTACCTACTTAACTGTTTCTCATGTCTTCAAATGTGTTTTAAAATGATCTTTACATATATTCATATTGTTTCTGTTAGGAATAATTGGTAGTACACACATTGTTGGTCACGTGTGAGTTACTATTGTTGTAATAATTATGAAAATAATGTTCTTCTCAGTGTTCTACTATTGTTGTAAAACTTATACATGTAATGTTTGTGTTGAATGGAGTAATGAAGCAAATTTTATTAAGTGTGAATCTCTAAATTTCTAACCAGTCATATAATTGTTATCAGAACAGGTTGTTTTTTAATCAAATGGTGATTTATCATATGCCGTTGTGAATTTCTTTTCAAATTTAGTAGAACATTTCATTCTCGAATGTACACGTGTATCTTAACATAACCATATTTTGTTCCGTCAGAAGACGCACTCATATCTCACTGGCATATCATTTTTCCATTCGTTGGTGTGAAATCAAAGCTGTGACTTGTTCACCTTCTCATCGTTATTTTTGAGCAATGGTGCGCCTTCGAAATTTTCTTTTAAGATTTAAGGTGGGCTTCATTATATTATTCATTTATTTTTTAAAAGATTTTTCGCATATCCATGCAATCATTACTGTTCATGACACCACCATTTTGGCCATGAATGTTTCTAAGTGATTATATAAGGCATTCTGTCGAACAATTTACGTGCCTTGTCTATGGTTCCACATTTTGCATACATGTCTACCAGGACATTTGCAACCACATATGACAAAATTCCTCTTATCCTTTATGCTTTGATGGATGTCCATATCCTATTCCGAAGCTCCTATTTTGCCATAGGTTGGGAGTATGTTTGCAAATGTAAACTGATCGGGTTGAAGACCTGTTTCTTGCATATGGTGAAACAATGTGAGTGCCTTGTGACAATAACCATGTTTTCTGTATGCTGCAATAATTGTATTCCATGACAAACTGTCTCGTCGTTTCACTTGGTCAAACTCTTTACGTACATCTATCAAAACTCTGCACTGGACATACATTTAAATATGTTCTTTACGAAAACCATGCTCATGAAAATACAAGTCTGCAATAATTTAAAATATGTAATCTTCAGAGACGTTGTGTGCACCTACCTCTGGCAGTGTACTATTGTTTTCGGCTATTCGTATTAGTTGCAAAGCGGTGGGGCGGTGAACTGCTACTGGCGGATTAAATTGGCATGTCATTATTTCTCCAAAGTCAGATTGCATGTTCCCGCAATCTATAATGTATGTTGCCCACATTTTTAATTTCCTTTGCTTTTCATTGGTCCTTCCTTTTCCCTTCATTGCCCGTCGTATATTTTATTGTTAGTTTATTTGTTTTGACAGACTCATGTTTGTCTTTGCTATCAACACTTGGATACATGCATTTCTCAATTTTTGTTTCTACAAAAGATAAGTCGGTTCATATGAGACCATTTGCAAATATCTCTATTTGTATTTTAAATTCTCAAAACAAACAAAGCATAAAGGATAGAGGAATTTTGTCAGATGTGGTTGCAAATGTCCTGGTAGACATGTATGCAAAATGTGGAACTGTAGACAAGGCACGTGAACTGTTCAACACAATGCCTCAAAAAAATGTAGTATCGTGGACAGTCATGATTGCAAGATATGCCCAGAATGGATTTGTTAAAAATGTGTTATAATTACTTAGAAACATTCATACAATTGCAATTGGCAGATGTAATGCCAAATTCCACAACCTTTGTTAGCATCCTCCATGCCTGTGCCAAAATAGGAGCTTTGGAATAGGGTATGGACATCCATGAAAGCATAATGGATAGAGGAATTTTGACTGATGTAGTTGCAACTGTCTGGTAGACATGTATGAAAAATGTGAAAGCTTAGACAAGGCACATGAACTGTCTTAGTATGTCAAAGAGTGAGAGCATCCCTGCAAAATCCATCTGGTACATATACTGCAATCATGGCAATCCCTGATACGCCATCTTTTTCAGGCATTGTTTCAAACAGTTCATGTGCATTAGGTATGCTTCCACATTTTGTATAGATGTCTACTAGAGCACTTGCAACTACATCTAACAAACCATTAGGCAATCCCTGATACCACATCATTTTCAGGTATTCTTTCAAACAGTTCATGTGCATTAGGTATGCTTCCACATTTTGTATAGATGTCTAGTAGAATAGTTGCAACTACATCTGACAAAATTCCTCTATCCTTTATGCTTTGATGGCTGTAAATGCCCTGTTCCAAAGCTCCCATTTTGCCACAGGCTGGGAGTATATTGGCAAATGTAAACTCATTGGGTTGAAGACCTGTTTGTTGTATATGGTGAAACAATGTAACTACCTTGTGAGGATAACGATGTCTTTTGTATGCTACAATAATTGACATACATTTAAATGTGTTTTTATGAAAATCTTTGTGTAGCAAATGCCATTTAATCAGGCAGAAATTCCACAACCTTTGTCAGCATCCTCCCTGTCTGTGCCAAAACGGGAGCTTTGGAACAGGGTATGGACATCCATCAAAGCATAATGGATAGAGGAATTTTGACTGATGTAGTTGCAACTGCCTGGTAGACATGTATGCAAAATGTGGAAGCATAGACAAGGCACATGAACTGTTTGATAAATTACCTCAAAGAAATGTGGGCTTATGGAATCCCATGATTCCAGGATATGCACAATATGAATTTGTTGAAAATGCACGTGAATTGTTTGATAGAATGCCTCGAAGAGATGTGATCTCAAGGAGTGCCATGATTGCAGGATATGCACAAAATGGATTTCTTGAAAAATCCCATGAACTGTTTGATAGAATACCTCAAAGAAATGTGGTCTCATGGAATGCCATGATTGCAGGATATGCATAAAATGATTTAACTCAGATTGTAGCTGAGTTGATGATATTTTTATAGACTTCTGAAACAGCTCTAATTTTCGTTGTTTTTGATGTGGAAACAGTATTTCTCTATCCATGGGCTATGAGTTTTGATATTTTGGGTATATATACATTTATAGAAGAATTTATTTTCGTGCTTATATTAATTATTGGTTTAGTTTATGCATGGAGAAAAGGAGCATTGGAATGGTCTTAATTATTGGTTTAGTTTAGGTATTTTTCTGAGTATCGCATTTCATAGGGTTCAGCTTTCAATGAAATAGTTATTGTTTTCTTTTGTTTGAAGATTTGCTGGTATTTTCTTCCGGCTGTCGCTTTTCCCCTTTTTCCCCAAATGTCCTGTGCCTTGTCTATGCTTCATCATAAGTTTTTCAGCAGTTTGGATTCGAATATTTTGGATTTGGTTGCTGGCAGTGAGTTCATTGATTACACAAAGCAATAAGAAAGTGACATTACTTTTAACCGCATTTTTTTTGTCAAGGCATGTATCAACACTCACATTACCTTTTAAATTTGCTGTAGTTTCCTAAAATACATATACATTTAAGATTTAGAAAATAGTACATCCGATACTGATGTACTGAGATTTAAATAGCTAAAGTCGTTGAAAAAAAAAAAGTAGAATTGTGAATAACTTATGCCTCGTATTTCTATTTCTTTTATCTTGTTCATTAAACTAAGTTGATCTACGTTATTTTTCTCGTACTTTCTCTTTTTTCTTTCTTCCAACCACTCTTTCGGCGTTTTCATCGCACACCCCACGTGCGATTGCTAGTATTAATCACAGGCATGTATTCTTCATGATCACAGTCGAGCTGAAGTGCAGCCACTGTTCCTTCCTCCCAAAGGATATCCGAAAACATAGCTCCCACATTTAAACACTTGACAAGCTCCCAATGAAGAAGCGAGCCATGATATTAATATTGCGAAGACTAGACTGAAACGGTGAAAATGGGATGGACGAAGAGGTGTCGCTTCCATTTCCAAAATATTCAGTTGAAAATGTAGCGCTTCTATTTCCACGGTACAGAGGGGAACATTAATGGCAGGTTAATATCGAAGAGAGAGAGAGTCATAACGTGAGAAAAACGACAGTAAAATTAGCGGAGTCAATATTCCGAATTGCGATTTGTTGACGTTCAGAGTCGTGTCTGACCACATACATTTCAACTCCGTGTGGATCGGGAAGTTGAGACTTGACATTCACAACTGTTTTTATTAACTTAGTAGATGTTCTTGATTTATAATGCTTGAGAGTCATAAAAACAATACGCACTAGTCGGTGTAATTGTTTCATCGTCGATAGGGATGTATGAAGTCTTTATTCATTCGAATCCCTAGAAATGTACGAAATTTTAAACTTTCTTTTCTAAATGATAGTGGGTCGACAAGTGTTTTTTATGAATAAGAGTACACGTATAAGAAATGTTTTCTAAATAGAATTGTATGTGTTGTTGCTATCAATGTAGAGAACATGAAAGTAACAAGTTTGGTAAATAAAAATAGAAGGAAGAAGGAATAAGGCAGAAGGAAGTACAATCCTAAAACTATACTAAAGGTCTTATATTTGCATCATCTTTTCTATCCATCACTCAACATAGATAGCTAATATTGTGCCGGTAAGAAATAAGAGTGGTGAGATCTATATTGTATGGATTTATGGAATTTGAATCAAGATTAACTACAGGATAAATACCCATTAACAGTTATGGACCATATTTTGCAAGTGGTAAATGGTTCAGAAATGATGTCTATGCTTGAAAGATTTTTAGAGAACAACCAAATTGAGGTGGCCAAGGAGGATCGAATGACGTTTGACTCAATGGTGAAGATGTTGGCTCTTAATAAGCCCACCAGGGTTCAATTCTCGCTGCAAGTGAAGTCAAGAGATACTGTTAATAAGGGATGAGGCTGGGATCGTGCCCCAGGCGAATTTGGTGGAATGTATACCCCTCAGTCCTTGGCAACTAAGCCTAAGAATTTGTGCACCTAACCCATGCAGTTATTTCTGTTAGCACAAGAGCAATGTAAAAATAATGTCTGAATGATCTATTGAATGTACGAGGGGGTGAATAAATACATAGTGAAAACGGTTAGGAGGTGTAACCGCCTATACCCAAACTAACCAATAAACAATGTATTAAATATGCCAACATTCCCCCCCTTAATATATTGTTTTTACAAATCTACCCCAGATTCATCATCTTGTTACGTCATGACATGTCCTATTTGCTTCTTGCAACAAGGACTTTGCTTGGATTTTCTTGAATCTCTATGACAGATGTGCTCTCGTTTGTAGCAAAATAGATGACGAAGTGAGCTCAAAAGCTCGTGTGGTGCGCCACAGATGTGCCTGAGGGAATTTAATCTCGCATTTGTCATCTAGATCGACACAACTCTTCACCGTCTATATGTCGAACAAGACTCAGTCCATTATGTCCTCGGATTGCAAGTTTTGGAGATTGGCTAAGAGTAGATACCGATGCTCTTCGGTTCTCTCAAATGCGGCACGTCTCTATGTTTGCTTGCAATGTTGCTAACATCTCTGGGCATGACTTTCATGCTCTCAGACTGTTGCATGGGATCATAGGCTGGTTGTTCGCGTCCATCTTTGATAGCAAATTTGATGAATGAATGAAGGGGCTTAATCTCGTTTTGTTCCGATTTGATTCAAAAAAAGTCCACGTCTCTTGATCTTTGTGTTCTAACTCCCGTAGAAGTACCAGGAAGTGAGTTCAGGTGTGCATCCCTGATAGTACTCTGGACCCATTTCGGACGTTGGCGCTGCTGATGTGAAGATGTGTTTTCCAGTGTGCCAAGATCAACGAACAAGTCTCCACTCAGCTCTTCTTCTCTCTGAGAGGAATCATCTTGCTCATCATCTGGATGTGTGAGCAATCTATGTGACGAGGTCGGTACTGGATCTTCATTGTGTGGCAGGGAGTCAAAGGACGACTCATCACATACCACATCTCAACTCTCGTAGATCTTCTTCATCTAAGGATCCATGAGACGATATGCCTTTGAGGTAGTACGATATGCCTTTGATGTTAGCACAAGAGCAATGTAAAAATAATGTTTGAATGATCTATTGAATGTACGAGGGGCTGAATAAATACATAGTGAAAACGGTTAGGAGTTGTAACCGCCTATACCCAAACTAACCAATAAACAATGTATTAAATATGCCAACAATTTCAAATTCAATAAAAAAAACTACTTTCAGAAAAATTATAGAACTTTTACGATAACTCCCACTGTGACTCCCTCCGTGAACCCTATCTCTCGATCCCTCAACAACGATGAATCCTTTGGTGATGAAGACGGAAGAGGCGGGATTCTAGCAAGCCTGAAAGGAAATTTTGATGAATGTTTTCCTTGGTTCGATTTGGTCTTCTCTGCACCCCTATATCGTCATTCCCCTTTCCAAATTTGGATTTTTTTTTGCAAAACCTAGCTTTGGTATCGACTATCCCACCAAAGAAGGAGGTGGATATGGATCTCTGGCCAAGCTATCTACTTAATTAGTGGATGACTCTACTCAGCAAGCTAGATCTATATTTTGAACCCCTAATATATTTCTTCCTGAATCACGCGAAGGCTATATAGATCTGTTGCAAGTCATATTTTGTACCTTGAGTGGAAAGACTTTGTGTGTCTAGATTCATCGACAATCTCGAGGTATAGACTTGAAACTTATTATTGCTAATAAATTGTGCTGCAAGATAAGACACTTTAGCCTATTTTTCACCAGAATACCTCTTGAGGACGCACGTGTGCTCACTTCAAACAAGATAGTTCAAGATTCCATGATTATTATGACAAGTTTTCTTTTGGGTGGGGCTAAGGAATGAAGATCTGCCCCTTTCAAGGAAGCACTCTTTAAAAATGCCACATCCTCGAAATCTCTAGCAACTCCTCCTCCTCCCTCTGTGTACATTGTTTAACAAGCCTTTGAAACCCTGACCTTGCAAATCAACGATGAAGAATCTCTCGATCTGTTACTAGAAATAAAATCAAAGACTTGATCTATAGATTTAATGGTGCCTAACCATCGTCTAATGCAATAATATATTGGATTCACACCTCATGGAAATAAAATTGTAGATATTTCCTCTATTCTCGAGGCTTTTTCATATTCTTCTTCAAGGAGCAGAAGGATTACCATAGGGTTATGGAATAGGGTCCTAGTTTTGTGGATCGGCGGGAATTTTTACTACCCCATGGTTTCCATAGTTTGACCCGAACACCTTCTCCATCACGCGTGTTCCAGTCAAGGTGAGATTGCCTAATCTTCCCCTTTAGTTTATTTTTGCATTGGAGGAAATTAGAAACCTCATAGGGTGGTTCATTAAAGAAGATAACCAGAGGTTGCGGAGCGGTCTGCATATTAATGTTAGGATTTTTGTGGAAGTTGATCTCAGCAAGGGGTTTCCAGATAGGATGACTCTCAAGATGTGAGATATAAGCCATACTCAGATTCTTGACTATGAAAATACAACTTTCAGATGTCAAAATTGTAGGAAAAATGGTCAGCTCCATGTTTCATACCCTAAAATAAAAACCCAAGATCCTAAAAAAAGGGATCTATTCCCAAGCATCAGATTCCACTAGATATAGAGGACGAAGACGATTATGAATTATAATATCAATAAGCCACATCTACAAATCTTCTAGTTGCATCTACAACTCCATTTGCAATAGCTCTTGTCCCTTCAGCTACAACCCATCTAGATATAGCACCTTTTAAAGAGGTTGGGCAGTCAATAGTTATTACTCCCTCTTTGGAAGGACCTTCTCCAGAACTTAAGAAACCCCATGAATCTGATCACTCTGACTAGGATAAAGATGATGCCCATCCTCATGATGGTTCCTCTCCTTTGGACTTAACAAAGTACAATCCTCTTATCTCAGAGATTCTTTTTCAGGATAAATGGTAGATAGTGCGATCAAAGAAGGGTAAGAAGGGAAAGCACTTATTTCCCTTTGTCTTTCCTTTTCTCCTTTCTGTCATGTTTTGGTTCTTCTTCTTAGTCTTGTATCCTTTTTGGGCTACATCTCCCCTTCCTCTTTTTTCTTCCCTCTGTTGTTTCTGGATGCACCTGTTTTGGATTTTTTCATTCTCCTTCTTTCTAGCTTCACTTTTTTGTTGTTTCTGATAGTAGTTATTCCTCTAGTTCTTTTCTTTTGGTTCCCTCATTTTTTCTTCTTATGGTTCGGGCATTCTTGGTCCTTTGCTCCTTTTGCCTTTGGGCTTCTTCTATGCACTGCTTCACTGTAATATTTGGTCATCGGGGCCTTTGTAAAAGGATGTGGGTCCTTTCAAAACTCTCATTTTATCCTTTTCCAAAAATTAAAAACTTCTTTCACCACCCCTTGGGTTACCTTTGCATAGGTCACCATATGCCATTCAAATTAATTAATGTCGATGCCACTTTTCAGAGGGAAATTGACTTAGCCTTCAAGGATTTGAGAATACAATGTATAATGGTTTACTTGGATGACCTTACTATATACCCAAAGAAGAGAGAAGAGCATTTGAACCACTTGGAATAGGTATTGATCTACTATAGAAAAATCCATATCTCTCTTAATATGAAGAAGTCAATATTTGGTGTAACAAAGGAAATCTCAGTCATTTTGCGAGAAAGGAGGGTACAAAATTGATCCGAAGAGAGTTGAATCTATCCAACGGTTGTCTCTACCAACGAGAAAACCTGGTGTACATTCATTTTTTTGGAAAGGTAAATATATTGAGAAGGTTCGTTCTTGAATTTTTTGAGATCACTAAGGATATTATTTACATGATGAAGCCTAAGGAATCCTTCAAATGGAGAAATAAAGGTAAATAAGATTTTGAATCAATTAAAGGTGTTGTTATAAAGGCACCCATTTTGGTCTATTTATATTTTAACAAGTAATTCATTGTTTACTGCTACACCTCTAGGTATACCATCTCATCCATCCTTGTTCAAGAGAATGATGAGAAATTTCAATCACCTATTTGCACCATTGAAAGCACATGAACCCAATTATTCACAACATGAGAAACATGCATATGTAGTGGGTCTGAGCTTTAAATAATTTCATGCTTTATCTCTTGAACTCAAAAACCATTATCATGGTTCCTAACCTATTTGTCAAGTCCATTCAGATGTAACATGATGTTGGTGAAAAAGGAGGGAATTAGGTATCACAGGTCAAGGGGTATGATCTTTATATTAGGCCTTCTAAACTGGTACGAGGTAATGGTTTGTGTGAAATTCTTGTTAGAGAAGAATGGGGAAGATTGTTCTAACTACTGTGAGTTTTTTTATCAAAGACCTCCCTCTTGTTTTATTTGTAATTACTACTAATCCATAGTATTCACACATTGTATACTTCTTGACTTATGTTGATCTTCCCCTAGCACGTATTTTTCAAGCGGATATGTACGTATTAATGTCTGCCTCTGCAAAACCAAAACAAACTCAAAAATAAATTATCTTCTTCAATATCAAAGTTTACAGTTTGCTTCTAAGGTTTTTCCACCTTTTGAATCCAATAGAGCCTTCTATTTTGCGTAAAAATGGATGTTGCAAAAAAGTGCTAACAAATTCAAAAAATATGAAAATAAATAAACTTTTACTTGCAAATAAACTTACTGATGGATGTTTACATCATTTATCGCTCTAATATCATTAAAGGAACAACAAGAAGATTGTTCCTAGCCACAAATATCTCAGATGATAATAGCACACCACATCAAATTTGAAAAACAGAAGAGCTAAAATATCATATATGGAAATCCATCATAATCCATTATGCTCAATACATTAGAATTGAATTGCATTAGATCACATTACATCGTCTTACATTTCTCAATAAGAAAGATGTACATATAGGAGGACGGAAGTGCAAATACTACCTAAATCAGTGGTGAAGAACTCCCCCTAACTGATACTAGTAGTTAAGTTAACTCCACAAGACTAGCAATCTAACTCCACATAACTAGTACACCTAAGAAAGCTAACACAACAAGTGTAGTGCTAACAAAAATGTAAGAATTATCCTAATAAAAAATAAAAGGATAAATAATAACCTACACTAACAATTCTCCCATAATTAAGGGCTATACCTTAGGCTACACCAATAATAATGGCAATTCTTCATTTCTCTCCCTCAGAGGCTAGCTACCAAAACAAAATCCTATAGACCTAGGTTATAAAGAGAGCTCATGATTCTTTCCTATCTCTTCTAACTGACCTTCTCACAAACTTGGTGACTTGGTCTTCTCCTTGGTAAATTTTATTAAACATTTTTGGAGGACTTTGATGATGATACTGCTCACAGGATAAAATGATGCTCTCAAAATTGAGAGGTCGTCACATTTTCATTGTTGTTAATTTTATCAACAAGGGAAAAATAATACATTACATACTAACCGATGTTATAATAGGTCACCACTTTACAATTTTCCCTTCATGGGTTTTTACAATCTAATGCAATATATGAGATTGTAAAAACAACTACTTTTACAAATGTTTCCTAAATTGGGTCTTACACAAAAAGTGCATATAAACACAAAAAAATGGTGCTAAAATTGAGTGCCACTCACCATAGAAGAAGCACTTCCCATGTTTATTTTTGGCCACTTTTTCTCCTCCTACAAAATCACTTTAGCTCCTACATAATATGTGATGTCAATCAACATGTCTCCACTGTTGTCATAACTTGGAGATTTTTCATTTGAATTTCCCTCTTGAAAAAGTATCTTTGTAACCTTCTTGTAAAATACTACTGAGGAGGGTAAGTGAAATATGGCTGGCTACTTCACATTCACCTCAACGAGTGATCTACCTCCCCACTTTCTCAAACACAAAAATTTAGTTTCCGTCAAGATTATGTAGTAATGGAAACCGCAAAAAAGTGAAATTGAGGTGAAATAAGCATGCTAATTAAAACTTAGCTATGAAAATTATACTATTCATGAAAGTAATACTTTCTTACTAACCCAAGTTGATGTATGCTCTTCTTTGGGTAGGCCCCTTTGGATATGTTGGTTTTCTCATGGGATACCTCTTGAAATGTTGGAGCTCACAACTTTACTCTTGTCAGTACTAAGATAAAGCTATGGGTGTAGATTCCAACAAAATTCAACCCAGTGGCCACTCATTCTACAATGAGTGAAAAAACATTTGTTCACTATCTTGGATAGTAAGGCTTGATTTCCAATCTCCACATTCAGACTTGGAGAGTGGTATTTCAAATCTCCTTCTCCTTGAAGGGCATGAACCTTCCTTTGTATGAAATCTCTTCCAACATATGGTCACACAATGGTTATACATTTCTAAAAAAACATGGAAATACACACCAAAATTTCTGTGTTACATGGCCATTCTTATCCTAATAAAAAAAACATTAGAGCATTTAAAACTTTCCATACATTTAGAAATGTCCCTTTTGCAAGTATAATGAGAGGTAAGTGTACTATCTATTCCTTTGGGATGTTCATCTTGCAATGGAGATGTTGAGCATTCTTACCGTGTACTTCTCCCATGACTAGAAGGCTATCCTCAACTTGCATTCTCTCTCACCATCATCATAAGAGGAAAACAATTTCCATTTAGTCTCAGGAAAATATATGTAACGGGCTCTCAGCCTTCATGATACTCCTTCCTGTGATAAACGACTGCAAAGTTGCTTTTTTCTCCTTTACAAGGGAAAAATTCTCCTAATATAGGAGTTGTTGATGAGTACTTTCCTGCACTCTCCATGAAACCAATATATTTGAAGGAATTATATCTAACTCCTAACTTAGAGGGTGTGTGCTAAGATAATAAAAATAGAAATAATGTTATGAACACACACAAACTCACAAGAGAACTAAAAAACTTAACTTTCTATTCAAAATACTCTAGAGCACTTCAGTGTCTTCTCTTGCTTCTCTCTTGCTTTCCTTGCTTATTGAATTACAAAGTGAAACCTCTTATTTATAGAAGTTTTCCAACCTTCTACCTTAGAAAATATCTCATAATATCTTATATTAGATATTATTGATCTTTTGGATATTTTATAGATATTCCTAGAATTCTTACCAACCATTCTTGGATATTTACAAGATATTATGAATAATGTCTCTTGATATTTTGGAGGGGATAATATTCACAATAAAGTAAATATTTTACATAAAGATGGAATTTATCTAGAACAAGATTAGATATTTCCAACAGTCTCAACCTTCATGTTACTCCTTCCTGCGATAAACAACTGCAAAGTTGCTTTTTTCTCCTTTACAAGGGAAAAATTCTCCTAATATAGGAGTTGTTGCTGGGTACTTTCCCACGATCTCCATGAAACCAATATAGTACCCAATCTGGGAAATGTGACCATCACTGATCCAGAACATGGCTCGAGAGTAATAACCACCAATATGGATCCTTTGATTTCTCTTCCTATGTTAGCGTGCTTCCTTCAACTCCGTAAACTGAATAATAGAAGAATCTCACACTAGGAAGATTAGGAATTAATGAGAACGTGTTTTCCAAACCAAATCTAATATAAATTAATAATAATCCAAAAATGGGCTCAACAAACTGACTCAGTTTCTCAAAAATTTGAGTACTTATTCAATTCTTAGTTTTCCTGTTGTTTTGCGTAAAAAATGAGATTAATTACTCATTTCTCAATTTCTTGTAAAAATTGGCATACATTAAAAGATGAATTTAACACAATGAGAAAAAGGAGAATAGAGAATATTGTAACTAGATTGATAACAAAGTTCACCCTTGATGGAACAGATCTTCGGGTTTGGAAAATTTTTTGAACCGCTCTATTACTGATGTAAATGTTGCTTTCACTACAAATTTTACATCAATAATGCAATTGAATTGCAAAACCAAAAACCTTTGTTCTGCTCTCTAAGAAATCTCTAGCTCTGTTGCATAGTGTCCTTCTTGCAATCTCGCTCTTTAATGACGATGAATGACCAAATATATGTATTGACGATGGCCAACAATCTCTACAATAATAGACAATTACAAAATCTCTGTAATGACGGGAAATAACAGTATATTTGTTACAAATGGGTAAATAAGCTTCGTAATAAGGGGCTATTACAAAATAATTATCTCTTCTGATGGGAGGCAACACAATATCTCTGATGAGGGAAAATCTAATCTCGCTATAAGTAGATCTCTCCATTGCATCACTCCATTCTCCCATTTTGGGGCTACACAAATTCTATGAAATAAAATGGGCTCTTGTACGATGTTGTTCTACAAACCACGTTCTCCACAGTAATAAGGTGATTATAACCTCAATAATAATAACAGGATTTGAAATCTCCGTCTCCATAAAAAAATTGGGCCATTACTCTCTTTTGTGTAAAAAGGGCCACCTCACACACATCTCCTCACCAAGGGGCTCCAAAGCAAAAATGCTCCATCTTCGAGCATAATGATCAAGCTCAACTCTCCTCACTCCTCTCAAGACAAGTTATTAGCTTGAATGGCTTGGGCGTGTTTACAAATGTCTGTATGAGCCTGTATATACTTTTATGGGCCCCAAAATATAAGGATAAATTATTTATCCTTATGTTTTATATATGTGTCATTGCCAAAAATAAATTTTTTAATTATTATAAGTATTACACACTTAAATAATTTGGTGTTACATCAAAGAATGAGTAACAATACCAACAAAATCATATATGCTTAAAAATATGTCTTTTTTTTCCTTGTACAAATATTATAATACCTTTTTATTTATATGTGTGAAATTTATGTCACCATATAATAATATCAATAAATTAATTACTATTGAATTTTCTAGTAAATTATTTTAATATTAAGTTCTAAAAATCATTATTACTAAGGGAAATCTTTATATTTAGGCGCCCCCTAACTTCCAGTGCTCTAGGCAGGGTCACCTATACCTATCAAACAATTTTAAGGTGACACTCATTTTTCAAAAATACGATTCAAAAATGTAAAATATTATTATTTTTACACTATTAATAAAATGTATTCAATAAATATTCTTTTATATATTTAACTATTTTAATATATATTAGAATAATTTACATATAAATCTATATAAAAAATGACCATCATACTTAAAATAATATAAATTACTTGGGACAGATATTTCAAATATTTACATATATTGTAAACTTAAAATTTAAACAAACATCTAAACGACCATCGAATTTAACCCGTCTGTAAACAATTCTCTACTTTGCCAAGGACTTAAGCCCCCTTGCGTATTGTGTTGTCCTCCTTGCGTATGGGGTAAGCGTATGTTGCACATTTGCAAACAATTCCTTTTTTATTCGATGGTTTTAGCGGCATTTTGCGGTTGTAAAATTTGGGCGTGACATTTGGTATCTAGGTGACTAATGGGTGAGACCAGAATAAAATCTATCGTTGTACGTTTAATGTTAAGATCAAGGTTTAATTAAAAAAACTCTTTTAAAGTCAACGATTTGTTCGCTAACCAATGAGAAGTCTGCTGTATGTGCCACGAAAATAATATTGCCATATATTAATAAGTCCACAATTTGTTTTGTTTTTGTAAGTGTTACCTACGTCAAAGAACTTACTGGTTAATTTGAGACAATGCATGCTTGTTTTAATACTAATAACCATAAAACAAGCCTGCATTGTCTCAATTAACCAGCGTACCAAAGATAGCAACAATGTAGCTACTTTATGAAATCAATTTACACACTCTGATCTGATGCTACGCTGGGTCACTTCTGCTCGATTGAATCCGTAGAGGCTTCTGGCGCGACATTTATGAGCTTAATACATATTTTGCTTTCCTGCATCTGCTTTATTTCTTCTAGACGAGACACAACTTCTTTCATGCTTGGTCTAAAATCCCTCTCTCTTGCAAGGCATTCAAAGGCCAATTCAGCAACTGCACCAACCATCACCTTCACCTCATTGGTTTTTTTTCAATCTTTAAATCCGGATCCACTAATTCACCCAAAGCTCCCGCTCTGATCTTGTCTAATGCCATGTAAGCAAGGCTGATTTCGTTGCTATTTCGCCCGGTGTCCACTGCTACTTTAGCAGAGATTAGCTCCACCAAAACAACCCCAAAGCTGTAAACATCCGATTTATCTGTGAGCTGAAAGCGTTGATGGTACTCCGGGTCAACATACCCTGGCGTGCCTTGCGGAGCGGGTAGTGATGTGTGATACATTCACAGGCGCCAATCGAGGAAAGCCCAAAGTCTGCAACTTTTGCCCTGAAATGTTCGTCTAGAAGAATATTATTGGATTTCACATCTCTGTGAAATATGGGCGGATCGATGCTGTGCAGATAAGCCAAGGCCTGAGCAGTTTCTATGGCAATGTTCAAGCGAGTTCCCCAACCCAAGCCTCTCGGGGTTCTTCGGCTGCCATGAAGATGATCCCACAAGGTCCCATTTGACAGGAGCTCGTAAACAATCAGCAGCATCGGACTCTGCGGATTTGTACAGCCATAAAGACGAACAAGATTTGGATGACACAGGGACGACAAGATCTGTACCTCGTTAATAAATTGTTCAACTCTCCTCGAGTTCTCCTGGTAAAGCCTCTTTACTGCCACAGCTCGTCCGTCCTGTAGTTTCCCCGAATATACTGCACCAAATCCTCCATCTCCGAGTTCGTTCTCTTCGTCAAAGGAATTTGTGGCCTGCTCAAGTTCTTGATAAGAAAATAAAGACAAACTACCAAGCATATACCTTGGCCAACCTGCTTCCATGTCGCTTCTGTGATAGTCGCTAAAATCGCTACCAAGGCCTTGTGTACGAAGTTGTTTTCTCGTCCTCATATAAAAAATAGAAAACAGTATTACTGCTGCTACCAGCGCAACGCCTCCGACGGAGGAGACTGCTGTACAAACGTAATAAAAAACATTCCGATTACTTAAGAAAAGCAAAAATAATTTGAACAACAAATATGCGTGACAGAGACGAAGGATATTTACCAAAAATGACGTTTTTGCCCTTGGAGTTGTCTGCAGGTCAAACACAAAAATCTGTGAGTATTGTTTACTAAAGAAATGGCGAGCTCATTTATCAAATATCAATAAAGAAAAATCTGCACACTACTTGCCACTTCACTTACGACAAAACTCCATCGAACGATTGTCATAAGCACAACGCCCGCCATTCGAATCGCATACACTGCAATTTTCGCTGACATTCCATTCGATTCGGAACTGGAATCCGTCGATAAGTTCTTCCTTGATACTGCGTTTTTTGGACTTGTGGACCGGAAGCACAACTCGCGACTCACATTTGCTATGCAAACCAGAGTCGAGTTTGGAACTGTAGTACCAACTATGGTTACATGGTAACGGAGACCAGTCTCTGATTGTTTCAGGGGCACACTGTTCCAACAGAGTTAAATTTTCATATTCACCCTTCAAATGAAATTGAGGGCTGGACCAGAATTGCGCCGCTGTATTATCACTCCGCGATGGACTGCATTTATCCCCTTGTAGATTCTTGTCGATTAATTTCATATTATGGCTGGAACCCCGATCTAATTTTTTTGATGGCATAAAGTACGTATACGGCCACACTATATAATATTGGCGGCCACTGATATTAAGTAGAGGCTTCTGTTCTTCATGATCACAGTCGAGCTGAAGTGCAGGGTCGCCACAACCACTGTTCCTTCCTCCGAAAGGATATCCGAAAACATAGCTCCCACATTTAAACTCTTCTTCACAAGCTGCACACGAAGAAGCGAGCCATGATATTAATATTGCGAAGACTAGACTGAAACGGTGAAAATGGGATGGACGAAGAGGTGTCACTTCCATTTCCAAAATATTCAGTTGAAAATGTAGCGCTTCTATTTCCACGGTACAGAGGGGAACATGAATGGCAGGTTAATATCGAAGAGAGAGAGAGTCATAACGTGAGAAAAACGACAGTAAAATTAGCGGAGTCAATATTCCGAATTGCGATTTGTTGACGTTCAGAGTCGTGTCTGACCACATACATTTCAACTCCGTGTGGATCGGGAAGTTTAAACTTGACATTGACAACTGTTTTTATTAACTTAGTAGATGTTCTTGATTTATAATGCTTAAGAGTCATAAAAACAATATGCACTAGTCGGTGTAATGGTTTCATCGTCGATAGGGATGTATGAAGTCTTTATTCATTCGAATCTCCTAGAAATGTACGAAATTTTACACTTTCTTTTCTAAATGATAGTGGCACGACAAGTTTTTTTTAATGAATAAGAGTACACATATTAGAAGTGTTTTCTAAATAGAATTGTATGTGTTGTTGGTAAATAAAAATAGAACTGTGAGGAGTGTTCGCTAAATGCAATTCTCTGTGTTGTTAATATGAATGTAAAAATATGACCATGTTTAATTATATTATCTCACTTAAGAAATTGTAGAAAATTTATTAATTTACTCTTGAATATAATACATTTGTCAATTTAAATTGAAAGGAATGCAAAATGTTTTTTATATATCCTACAATCAAAAACATAACATAAAGTACAATTTGATGCCCATGATCTATCTTAGAGTTAGTTGTATAAAAAGCTAATTGATGGCCCGAGGAAGTTGTGGTTTCTCATATCTATCAAGAGAATGGGTATCCACACTTATGACCCATGTAATGTTGTATGCATTTGTATTGATTTCTCCGTCTTCAAGCACCATGAATATATTTGTCATTTTCACAACCAACTCATATGTGTTTTCTTGGTAAGAAGTATGCAATTCACAAATAACAAAAATGTTAGTAAGGAAAAATGGATGACTACATCTTCCCTTTCCCTTTTGCGTTTTTGCTTTTATTACCTAGTAACCATGCATGCCCTTAAAAGACAAAGTCATCAAGTTCATGTATTTTATGTTGGATGTCCTACAACAATGACACTCCAAGCAACTAAAAAGTGACAATGAATTGACACACATTTACAAAGCTTGGCCTACATTTATGAAGCATTAGGTGAATTATTATTGTTGTTGAATTTTATACAGTCAAGCTAGGAAAAGGGACTTTGTATATGATGAGGTAAGATGGATCATTTCATGTGTTTTTAAATATTGGGGGATCAAATCTAGGTTTGCACACAAGATGTAGATACGAAAGGTGTTCAAGAAGCACAAGGGTTGCAATTATAGAGGATAGTAGTCCTAACTCTAAGATAGTTATAGGTTTCCAAGGCCTATACCTAAAGTAAAAAGAGGTATCCTACTAGGATTTGGAATAAGGGTGGGTCAAATAATTGATAAAGCTAAGGGACATAATATAATAAAAAAATTAATAGACTTGAGAAAACATATATCTATCCTAATATATAGAAACGAATGATCAACCATCCGCACAACAATAAACATGAAATAAATGGAACATAAGAGTTTGTTGTTAGAGATAATTACTTGTGGTGTGACTACCAATACATCAAGAGAGAATTACTATGGGTGGAAGAGGGAAAGTTCAAGAAGAAATCCTCCAATCCTAGCTCACTATGGTGGCCCAACTCTAAAAGCGGATGCTCTAAAACATCAAGTCTAACAACTATATGCAAAATATGTGTGCACAAATGTCCAAAGCATAAGTAATGTGAAGTACTTAAAGTAATGATATATTGATACTAAAATGAAAAAAGAGGAGTATATATACTCAATGCAATTTCCCCATGGGCAATCCCCTTAGACATGGGAGAAACAAATCATGCCACAATCAACCATGGTTGATTGTGTTATATTTAGGGAAACTTAAGTTCAATGGAGTGAAAGACAATGAGAATTGGAAGCCAAAGAAATAAGGCCGAGGTATGAAGAAGGTCCATGATGACCAAAAGTAGTAAAAAAAATAGGAATGAATGTACACAAGTGAACATAACGATGGAAACATAGGAACAAGAGAACAAGCAAAGTGAGGATATATGATAACTATGATATAAAGGAAGACATAGTTCAATATTTCTCAAATGTTGTGTTCTAGACCACATGAACAATTTTGATCATATCCCAATCTTGGCAGGCCCCTTAAGGCACCAGCTCAAGAGGATAATGCATCAACAACCCATGCATAAGACAAAAGGTTAGCAAGTGTAAAAAATGAGGTATATACATATGCCCCAACTTAATATAATCACGTGTCAAAATAGTGAAACATGAGATGGTCTTAAAAAAATATCGATGCAATTCCTGAAATCAAAAGTAGATGTTAGAAATGAAGTAATAATATAAGTATATGAAATAAATAATTAACTCCGCTAAATGAAATATACCTACCTCATGATTACATTTTGTTGTCTCTTATCTTTCTTGTGGTGGGTGCAATGGCTACTTGTAACCTTGAAGAAGCAAGACTAAAAAGATACACTATAAGATAGTTAGTAAAATAAGACAGTAAACACATAGGTAAGAGGCCATGGAAAGGATGTAATAAATCATCTAAATGAAAAGGAGGTATGATGAATGAAGATATTATTGAAATTATGTAGAGATTCATTTAATATGTCAAAATGATCATCTTGCCACCATGATTAGTACACAACTTATGGAATATGTTTAGGGTTTTTCATTTAAAAGATATGGAAGTTTGAAGATTGGGGGAAAACATGTTGAAATGAAGTGTAGAAATTGTTATAAATAATGAAAATTTAAATGCATTTGTCAAGTTTCACTAATTGACATTAAGATATTATGAGATTGTCAAATTTGAGTGACGTTGCGAAAGTATGAGGAGGTGGTTCATGTGGATGAGACGACACATGAAATGTTGTGAATCCCGGAATAGGTTTTGCTTTTAATTTGGGAAAAGATAGCTAGGAAAAAATTAGAAATATGTGTGTCAGGGAAAATATAACTAGAAAACATTTCCCTAAAGATAGTCAAAATATACATTGGGTTAATGTCTAGGTGGGTTTAGGAGCATTTTAAGTTGTGTGATCATTACTGTTAGTAAATTAATGCTAGAAAGGGTAGAACACCTCTAAAGTAGATGGAATTAGCCTTGGTATGGAGGTAAAATTGCACAGTGGCCAATGGAATAGATATCTTCTAGTATAATCAATTGTATTTGTGTTTGGGTTACTAATTCCATTTAGAGGGTGAGGATTTTCTATAGGGGTCTTATGGTTTTTTCCAACATGGATGATCCTATAGGGAAGCTATTAAAACTTTACAAAATATCTGATTGTGTAGAGAAGTAGTAGGTTTCATAATTTAGTGATGTAATTAATGTTTTTTATTACTATTTCTGATTGGGATATGATGGGTGCTTGTTGTTTTATATTTTTTAAGTTCCGTCAAGAATTTGATTATGGATATTTGTGTATGTTTCATGGTTATCAGAGTTGGTGAGAGGTTTTTCAACATATGATGTGGCACATCTACTCTCTCTTAGATTTGTAGTGATCATGTAGGTGATTTGGATTACATTTTATCCAGATATGATCTAGATTTTCTTGGGACATTAGGAGTTCATGTGTAATACCTTCAAGTGGAGGGCCACAAGAAAGACTTTATAGGTTGATATCACTTTACAGGATGTGCATGTTATACACAGGTTTCCCACTAAGGGTGTGAGGATGTTTTGTGATGTGATATGTGGTTTGGAAAAAATGATAGATTTAGTGTATTGGGATATAGGAAGTGATGACTACCATATAAACAAACCCATAATACAATTGAGTGTCATTATTGTTTCTTAGATTTTGGATATCCATACAACTATTATAGGTATGGTTGTGACATGAATCTTGCACTACAAGGTAGATGGAACAAGATAATTTTTTATAGTGGCATAAAGATATGTATTGGAGTTAGGGATATAGTTCGGTTGAGGACTACTACATGGCTTTAGTTGATGTACATGACTTGTACACGGTATCAATTAGGTAGTAGAAGGCTATAGGGAAAATTATTTTGCTAACATCTTAGAAATGTTGGAGGATCCCTATGTACATGACTATAGGGACATTTCTATAGGTAAAATGGGGTTCCCTTAGAGTAATTTAGTGGGAGAGAGTCCCAATAGTGAGGGTAGCAGTGGTATGCATGTCAATGACTCATGTATCACTAGATCATGAAGTGTGGGATCTATATAGGATGAAGGTGGATTAATGGCCCTATTAACATGTGACATTGATGGAAAAGAGGAAATTGGATATTACAAGTCATAATGTGTGGTTCGTGGAGAATCACTTGATTGATAGAGTTTCATTATAATTTGGGTAGCCAACTAATGTAGTACTTCCAGAATGAGAGGAGGGAGAGCACTACCATTGACATGTATTCTACCATTGATACCACATTGAATGATGTGTGCCTCATAAATGGGAGAAATATGGCAACACTGAAATGGAGAGGAAGGAATAGAGGTGATGCAAATTATAGAGGTGGGGGACAACCCTAATAGGAAGGAAGCCAAGTAAGAGGATTCCCTAGAGGTGGGAAGAGAATAGGAATAATTTTAAGAATGGACCCCTAAAATTTTCTATAATATCCTAGAGAATCCTTAAGTTTATGAATAATTCCATTAGCTACTATTTGGAAAATTTCCACATATGTGTAAAGTGATCAACTATTCTATTTATCTTTTAAAAAACTTATAATTATTTGGAGAATTAAATGTAATATTTGAAGCTAGATATAATGATGTAAAAAAGAACAAAAATAATAAAACTAACACATATTTTCATTCTTTTGGATTATGTTTGATTATATATGGTAGCATAACATAGGGTGATTTTCCCTAATATGTAGACCTAAATTACCAAATAGTGACTGGTGGTGAAAATCAACTTGTATCAATTAATATGTTGTACATTGAATTACATTCATTTAATTATCAAACCAAATATCATAGATTTGATATACTACTGGAGTTGTATGTGATTATGCTAAAATGTAAAATAATAGCCTAATCTAATGCAAGTTTGCAATAAATAAATGAATACTGAAATACTGAAATAATACCCAAGCAACTAAGGAATAAAAATATGAAACCCTAATTACAAAGAGGGTTAGAAGAGACTTAGCCAATTCGAAGTGATTGTTCAGAATGTCATAGTCGAGAGATGATTGGCTAAACAGAGATGAAGAATCATCACACAGAAGCCTGGAAAATGTAGATTCGGTAGATTTGACTAGACTGGGTGCTTGGAGAGGGATAGAGGCGCCCGTGGGCACCTTGGTTTAGATTTATGGGTGCCCTGGTTTGCGTAGATGCTCAAAAAACCTCCTCCGAGGTGTCATAATAGGTTCACACTTGTTCACTTTTGTCGCATGTATATCATTGTAAGATCGCCAAGGTCGCTATAAACCTACAATGAAGAAAGCACTTAGCAAAACCCTCAAATAGACATCAAATCCTAAAAAAGAAAGATGTAAAATGAGGGGTCGAACTGTCCTCAGCCACCACAATGGTGGACTTACAACTAAGTGTTGCACTACATTTCAAACCCAATGTATTTTTGTGCGTGTGTATGGAATTGTTCCCTAGGTTGCTCTTGTGTGTGTCACACTTTAAGTAATGAGAAAGTAACTAGATGTAGAATGTAAATAATGTGTGCATGGAAACAATAGACTCCCCTCCTATGAAGTGTGATGCAGATGAAGCAACCTTTGTCCCTTGTGATGGAGCTAGATGGATGTAATGGAGCTCTTAGATGCCTTGATGGATGTAACCTTAGGTGGAGATAATAGATGCTTAGTGTCTTGGTCCCTTATTATGATCACATAACTTTATATTTATATGATTCCTTTGCTCTGAATTTCATAATTAACCCTGAAAAGGCCGACTACCAAAAAGATAAGATGCTCAAATGGCTAGAAAGGACCCAATAAAGTGTGACCAAAGTACAAAGAGGACAAGGGCACCCAGAGGGGACGAGGGCACCTAGTGCACTGGCATTATGGCTGGGCGTTGGTGTCCAGAATGAAAAATTCCAAAAGGTGAAAAGACAGACTGAGAAAGTAAGAGTGCAAGACTGAAATCAAAAGCATAAAACAAATAAAAGTGGCCAAAGACATGGGTTAATTAGTACTCTTCTTACTTAGGAATCATATGAATAGTAGTATGCGATCAAAACTAGATAATTACCCAAAGTGTGTGATTTTGTGTCTACATTTCCCCCCACTTTATGTTGGTGAGCAGAAAGCTCAGTAACATAAAGTAGATAGAGATGTGTACCAGATATCCATGTAGATTGATGTAGAAAGAATGTGTCAGGGACTAGACAAAGTGTGGAGTGATAAAAAAATATGGAGTGTGGAGACTAAATATGAAAAAGTGTAAAAGGTGATGAAAATGAACCTAAGGTGGAAACACATGTGTGAATGTGGTGTTGTACCTATGTTATTGGTGTCGATGTGTGTGATGTTGTTGTTGATGTTGAATACCTTCTTCCCATACAGATGGACCTGCAAAAGAGAAGATGATCAAGTAGTCAAATACGTCATGTATATGTATAAAAAGCATTGTAAGGAAGTATGTAAAAAAATGTTGAAAATGTGAAAAAGGAACATGTGCACCTGATCCGTGATGAGAAAAGAGTGTAGAAAGGATCCTGTAGATGATGTCAATGCACGCAAGTTTTTTGGGTGATCTCACGCTAATGTAATGGAAAAAGTGTAGGGAGAAACTATCTGGTGTCGTCATCCAACCTTTAACTACTTTTCACTTGTATAAAACACCACTACAGATGGTGTGTACTGTGCTAAGGACTTTCTGCCCTGTAAAATCCATTGTGTAAATGCCCAATGCTAAAGGAATCTCTATCATTTTCAAATCCTCTGGTGACATGTTGAAGAATTATGTACTTGTCCCTGTTACTGAAACTCCAGGAAATACCACTGTATTGCCCCTTTAACTAGCACTCTGGGAAGGCCGTTGTGTACTAAGGACCCAAGTATGATTTTGAGCCCCATTTGAAACTGAAACTGTGTTGTACATGTACTATGTGTAAATTTGTATGGGGTGACTGATTCACCCATATGATGATCCCCTCATTTGGGGTGTATGTGACATAGTAGAAGGAATATGCAGCCCAAAGAGGACCAACCATTGAAATTGTGCCTTATAGGGGGAAGGGAATGTGCTTGGTAGAAACCGAGGAACACATGTAAACAAGTGACTAGGGAAAACAAGTGTTAGTACAAGAAATACAAACACTCATGTAAAAGATGACATATAAGCTGCGACAATAGACAATGCAAGTAAACACATAAGAAGACAATGTAGACCACAAAAATTGGGTTGTAAACATGGGACATCACTCATGATGTCAGCAAGACAATCAAGGCTAAAAATCCAAAATCATACAAGTGTGCACACAAGACAAAGGGAAAAGCCCACAAACAATGGCATACAATGACAAGAAAGTAAAAGCAATATAATAGATAACCAGAGTGGGAAATAGTCCTATAAAACAAATATTGCACATGAAGCACCCGGTAACATGTTAGAAAGATAAAAAGTATGTCAAAGCATGTATAATATGATAAAATAGTGTGCTATGGAACAAAATGAAATGATAGCACCTGTAGTATATGAAATTGGATGCCCGAGGAGATATTGTGGGACTGGTACTAGGTACTGTGCCAAAAATCCATGGTGCATGTAATGGACCTGTATAATCTGTGATCACAACTAGAAAGAAAGTGAACACGCATGTGTGTATGATAAAGATAATGACATACAAGATATCTATCTAGCATGTGTAATAAAGTGAACATGTACAAGTAAATGCAAGAAAAATAAAATGCAACCAAGATATGTAGTATGTTGTGGATGGATGGAATGAAATGAAAAGTGAATGATAGGATCTATGTGCCCCCCTGAGTGAATAGAATTTTATGTAGTGAGGCTCATTTATTTATGCCCCCTTAGCAGTCAAGAATGAACCATAAACAAGAGTGCGTCATTGGGAAATGGTTGAACTATGTGTTATGTAGAGTGATGTGATGAATGTGTAGTGATGATATGTGACATAGATATGAAGTATGAGAATGTGTGATGATTTAGCCTAAAGTGTATTAGAATAAGATAACGAAAGAAGTGATGATTTATCATAAAGCATATATCACTAAAGGATGTTAGAGCAAAGTGATGATTTAGGGGAGAGATTATATCAAAAGATGATGCTAGAGGAAGTGATCATGTAGCCTATGACATATATCACTAATCTAGGAATGTTGCATGAGAAAAAGGGGTAAATGGTTGAATGTGTGAGTGTGATGAGGTCCATTTGATTTGTATACCCTCAACAGTCTAGTATGGACTCTGAGACTAGAGTGTGCATCATCGGGTAGTGAGTCCAACATGTATAAGTAGATGCATAAAATGCATAATATATGTAGTAGATGTGGTGATGAGAAATCATCATGTGATGTGTAGTGTGTAATGTGTAGGTATGTAATATAAGATGCGTAGATGAAAGTAGATGAAAGGACACATGATATAAGATGTAAGATGTAGGATGTAAGATGTAAGATGATGTGTATGTATAAAAGTGTAAGATGTGTGAAGATGTGTGATGTGTAGTGTCTATTTTGCAGTGTGTGAGGTTCATGTGTATATGTTGCCCTCAACATTCAAGTGTGAACTGAAGCACAAGAGTGCATCATCAGGTAATGATGGTATGAGTGTGTATATTGTGTGTAAAGGTGTAGGTGTGATTAGATGAGAGTATAATATGTGTGTTAATGTTATAGGGGGGAGAGAATAAGTGTGATTCCCTCCAAGCATATAAAAGTAAAGTTTATCAAGTGAAGTCATTTAAAAGGTCATCATTGTCATGGTCAAAATCGTATGGTGAAGCATCTCAGACCTACTAAGCTATAGTGTCAGGTTGGTTATGTAAAAGCACCTTCTAAGCTTAATTTTTACATGCCCATAGCATATTCCTCATCAGTGAAAGGAGGCAATGGACACTTGTGTGTGTACCACTGATTCATATTAGGTGAATAACCAAGGAATGATTTATTGGAAATGAAAACATGACCACATGACATATGAAATGATATATCAATGTGATCCATGTCTTAAATGCCTTTGATGTAAGCAAGACAAGATTGTCCTAATTTAAGTGGATAAGAGTGAGGGACTCGCACAAAAAATACTGTGATATGGAAGACACATAGACCATAAGAAATAGGGATAGTGATGAACCCATGATAGAGATGAGGGACATGAGTTGGAGGATAAAGATCCTTGAAAGAAAATCTGAGTCGAGTCAAACCATCATGTAAGCATATAATGACATTGCAAGTAGGATCAAATGGATGTTTTTCCCAATAAGAATCATTCATCAAAAGTGTACATTTGAAAGGAGTTCGTACTGATGGTGATGGTATATGAGAAGGTGGGGTAGTTAAAGTGATGTCCATTATATGGACATGCCCTTGATTAAAAATCATAGCAATGGTAGAAGAAGGGGGAGGCATAGATGTAGTTGGCACAAAATATATAATCCAAATAACACCTTCAAGTGATGGTAAATGTGGTAGTTCATCTATAGGTTGTGGGTCATCAATAGTGACAACTCGTGGAATAGGAAGTGTAATATTTGGATCATGGTTACAATATTTGTATGGATGAGGATCACGAAGAATAGAATACTTGATACCCTCATGTAGAAATTTGACATAATGATGCACGATAGAGGCAATAACTTGCATGGCATGGATCCATGGCCTACCAAGTAAATAGTTATATGAAACCAGAAATTCAATGAAAAATGAAGACTGTGTTGAGATTTTTTGGCCCTATAGTGATAGGTAAAACAATGTGACCTACACGTGGATGAATAGAGCCATCATATGCATGAAGAGAGAGGCATGATAGACTAACATTAGCATCTGAGAGACCAATATTTTCAAGGAATGAGATGGGACATAGATTGAGCTCAGATTTTTTATTGATTAAAGTACGTTTGATAACCATATTATAAATGTGAATCATGATGTGCACAGGTGGATCATTATCAAAAATAGAAAGTTCAGCATGACGATTAGATGGGAAAGCTATATGTTGAGAAAATGCATCAACAAAAGAGTTATATATGGATTTTGGATGCATATCAGTAGGAATGTGAGTAGTGACAAGTAGATTTTGTACTGTATGTCTTAATTCACAATTGGCCATCAAGAAATCATTAATTGAGATACTCGTGATGATGATACCCTAGGAAGATGAGCAATAAAAAGTGTGAGGATCGAGTTCAGGTTTACCAAAATAATTATGCTAAAATGTAAAATAATAGCCTAATCTAATGCAAGTTTGTAGTAAATAAATGAATACTCAAATAATACCCAAAGAAATAATCAATAAAAATATGAAACCCTAATTACAAAGAGGGTTAGAAGAGCCTTAGCTGATTTGAAGATGTTGCTAGATTTTTTCGCAGTGGAGAATAGTTGAAAAAATATGGAGGACTGTCACACAAAAGCCTAGAAAAATATAGATCTAACATATTTGATTGGACTGGGGTGCCTAGAGAGGGATAGGGGTGCCTATGGGCACCCCGGTCTACGTAAATGCTCAAAAAACCTTTTCTAAGATGTCATAAGAGGTTCATACTTGTTCACATTTTTTCACGTGTATGTCATTATAATATCGTCGAGGTCATTGTAAACTTGCAATGAAGAAAGAACCTACAAAACCCTCAAATAGACATAAAATCCTAAAAAATAAAGATGTAAAATGAGGGGTTAGACTATCCTCAGCTACCACAATGGTGGACTTACAACTGAGTGTTGCACTACATCTCATACCCAATGTATTTATGTGTGTGTGAAAAATTATGCCCTAGGTTGCTCTTGTGCATGTCACACTTAAAGTAGCGAGCAAGTAACTAGATGTAGAATGTAAATAATGTGTGAGTGGAAACAATATAATCCCATCCTATGAGGTGTGATACAAATGAACCAAGATTTTTCCTTTGTGATGGAGCTAGATGGATGCAAATGGAGCTATAGATTCCTTTGATGGATGTAATCTTAGGTGAAGATAGTAGATGATTAGTGCTTGGTCCCTTATTATGATCACATTACTTTATATTTATATGATTATTTTTCTTGAATTTCATAATTAACCCTAAAAAGTCCAACTACCAAAAAGATAAGATGCTCAAACGGCTAGAAAGGAATCAGAAATTGTGACCAAAGTACAAAGAGGAAAAGGGCGCCTAGAGGGGACACGGGTTCCTAGCATTGGCATCCTGGATGGGTGCTAGTTTCTAGAATGACGATTGTCGAAAGATGAAAATGTAGACTAAGCAAGTAAGATTACAAAAATGAAAGCATAAGCATAAAGAAAAGAAAGGTTTCCAAAGAAATGGGTTAATTAGTAATTTTCTTACTTAGGAACCAAATGAATAGTAGTATGCAATCGAGAATAGATAATTACCCAAAGTGCATGATTTTATGTCAACAATATGCACATTTATAGTGATTTAAGAGGTTGGAAAGGAAATAACCATCACGAAAAAATGCTAAAAGTATAACAAAACTTAAACTGGAAAATGAACTAGTGCTAATTTCTATTGCTAAAACAAAGTTGAAAATTCAGAAAGTAGATTGCTCTTAAGTAAACATGCATGGAATAAAATAATGGAGGGGATGTAACAGACCTCAATTGGATCTTGACGTCCTTTCTAATCCCTTCCTAACTATGTAGCTAAGAACTAAATGAAAGAACTCATATCTTTATTGATTTTCAAATAGCATTACATCTAGGAAAAAATTATTCACTAGATAACTCTTGACTTCCTCTGTTACCAGGAACAACCTTTTCCTTTATAGTTTATAATTTGTAGCATGTGAGAAGAATAAGAATACAACAAGGAGCTCTCAATCAGAACATATGAGAGATTTGACACATGTTGGAAATACACAACAAATGTTTGATTAACAAGCAATTATCCACGAAACACAAAACACATGTTAATCTAACAACTAGTTCTTTATCAATGACCAAATCAAATATTGATTTGTTTCCCATATTTTCATGTTCTTGTTGTAACTACTTATCCAATGGCATGTAAGGACTTGAATTCCATTACTTCATGTTTCCAAAATATATTCATAAATGCAGACTCTTTACTATGAAAGATTTCCTTTGGCTGCATATGAGTTGTTGCAGATAGGTTCCTTTGCTACGTATGGAAAATTACTTACAACAAAGAGTTACATCAACACATCCAAATTGATTAACTAAAAATAGAAATTTAGTATTTTTATATATTTTTTATAAGTTAATCTAAATATAAACTAAATGTTATATTGCAATGCAAGACCTAAATATATTGTTTTAGTATTTGAATGTATAAAAATAATGGAACTATGAGGGATGTGGTACTAACCTTTAAATGACTTACCTCACTATGTGTTGGACTGTAGAAAAATGGTATGCGGAATGTGTAGGATATGACTGAGTAGCCTCGGGAAGGGAAGAAACTGAATATTTGTTTATACTGAGATGCCTGGGGGGATATTGGGGTGTCCTAATCTATAATCTTGGCATTGTAGAATGTAACAAATTTTAGAACTTGAGTTTGATAGTGTCATAATATATCTGCAATACCTTCATTCATGTTGCATAGGTATCACAATAATGTCACCTATGCCGCAGCAAATGTCTCACAAATATCTACTTGCAAAAACCCTATTCAAAGCATCAATTCCTAAAAAACAAAAATACATATGAATAGGTTGGACTGACCTCAGCTACTAAAATAGTGGTCTTATGACTGAGTGTTGCACTACATTTTGGACCCCATGTAGTTCTATGTGTGTGTGTAATGTTTTACCTAGGATTCCCTAGCGCCAATGACGCAGTAGTAGGGGAAATAACTAGATGTAAAATGTAAATGGTGGATGGAATAGAAAGAATACAACCCTTTCCCCCTATGCTTGTGTGATATAAATGTAGAAGATGCCTAAATGTAATCCCTTTACTAAGTAGATAGATGCCCTTGATAGTAAGATGTCTGCCCATAATGTAGTGACTATGCTAGGTTTATATAGAGATCTCTTGTTCAAATTTCAACACTACTAACCCGAAACTTATGACTACGACCTAGGAGAATGCACAGGGTAACCATTAAGACCAACCTCAAATAAAAAAATTAAGACAAAAAATTACAATGATATGAGCACCTAAAATTATGGACTAGGGCATGCCAGGGCACCTCAGTGCAACCCTAGGCGCCCCAACATAGACCTGGAGATTATATGTGAGAAAATTCCGACACCTAAGACACCCTAAAATATGCCCAAAACTGTAATGACAAGTGATGACTGAACCAGACAAATAACAATGTGGCCCACTGACTGACAACAAGACCAAAGGATGGGTCACTAGTGAATACTTTTATCACGCAATATCCATATATAAAATAACATACCCAGTGGTATAAATTTAATAATAAGTACGTGATTTTGTGACTACATTTTCCCCCACTTTATGTTGGTGAGCAGAAATCTCAGTAACATAAAGTAGATAAAAATGAATACCTAAGAAAAATCTGAAGAAGCCAATGTTGTAAAAGAACGTGTAGATATGTAGTAGAATTGTGCTGATATAACTATAAAAGTATCTCGAACCATGGATCAATGAGTTGATCCATGCAATGTAAGGAAAAGTGTAAGTGTCACTATAAAGTGTGGTAAATGAGAATGATGATTAGGATATAAGATGATTTTGAAAGTGGTTTAATAGCGAATAGGTGGGTAGGGAGTTATCAATTCCTAACCCGAATGTTTGTATATGATTGGAATAATTAGAGAGTTTGGGCATCCTACTGCTAGAGAAAGAGTGTAGGGAGAAAAGTGTGTTATTGTCCAAACTTTAACTACATCCTCAAGATCTAGCTTGATGTAGACAAACACAAATCAAAATGTTGTGATTTTTGGATCCAAAATATTTTGATTAAATAGTTAACCCATATAGGAGTGATAGGGGAAAGACACTCTTTCCCCCACTCCACAGGTGTCGTTGTAATGTGAAACCTTCCAAGTTGGGTCATCTGGAAGTGAATGCAATAAAAAATGAGACGGCTTCCAAGTTAGGTCATCTAGAAGCAAACACAAAATATAAAATAAAATCCTAAGTTATGTCATATGGGAAAGAAGTGGTGAATGTAACTCCCAAGGTATGTCATTTGGGATACCTCTTGTAGATTTTAATGATATGATTTGATTTGAACGTGTTGATTTTGATTGGTTGACTAATTTTTTTGATTGGTTACTCATAGAGAGGTTTCTCTCTAATTACCCCTAGGTTAGGTCATTAGGGGAAATTTGCTAAAAAAATTGATGATATGTCACGTAAAAATATTTTTAGTCATTTGTTCCCCCAAGTTAAGTCATTAGGGGGAGTTGATAGGTTATATCATGTGATTGTGTTTGGTACATTTTAAATGATTGTTTCCCCCATATTAGCTCATTAGGGGGTTCGATTGTGAAATATCACGATATAAATTGAATTATGCTGGATTCATGATATTGGAACACCTGGTGGCATAAGGGGGGATTATAAGGGGACCCCAATAATATGCCCCCTTCAGTGAAAGAGGGAGTGATGAAAATTAATGAACTCTAAGCTGAAAGTAATGACTAGAGGTTAAAATGCATATGTAGTGGATAGGAAACAATGGTGAAGGGATATAATGCATGTGAAACTTATAAAATACGGTGGTAGGTGGAATTATAAAAATAATTCCGTAAACGAGGTGTAAATCAGAGTAAAAATGCTCAAGATATGAGTGAAACACTGTAGTGTGTATTAGTCGTGGTGATAAGCGCAAAATATAGCCCATAGTAAAGGTGCCATTTGAAATGTGATTATAAATATTAAAGTGAAAAGGTAACTTATCACTTCATTAGTCTTTTACACGAGTGTGAGAGTGTATAAGAGTGAGTAGATATGGCTCAAGTGATACCATTACGTCCTAGTCAGTTTTAGAGAGTGACGACTGCGATGGTGTTGCGTACTACTGTGGAGTTGGTAAGTGTATTATGTTTGCATCAATGTAGGGTGTAATAAGTATTTGAGTTCAATTTTTAAAAATTTAGGGTTTTTGATTTCCTAGCTTTTAAGATCTGGACAAGAGTGGTGAGGGAACTAGTGACCCTTGGGACTGGAGTGCCCAGAACTAGGCGTTAGTGTCCTACTCTGGGGTGCCCTAGTCCTGAATCTAGGCACCGTGATCCAAATTATTTTGATTTGATGGATAATTCTAGGGAATGTGTTTCTAGTATGTTGAATAGTTTTATTTAACTATGTTAGGTTTTCTAACCTTGTAGTAGTTGTTATTTGGTGTTATGTAGAGGGATATCCATTCAAGGGAGGTTTGTGGTGGCCGTAACTTGAGTACATTACTAGGATTGAGTTTGTCAGATGAGGAGTGGGATGTGATGGACCTTGCTACCTTGTGTCATATAGCATGGATGGGTGATATGCCCCATAATATTCCCATTATGACTGCATTGTGTGAGAGATGGTGTGTAAGATATGTACAAATTTTGTTTTCCTATAGGGGAGATGAAAGTGACGCTAGAGGATGTATATCGTATATTGTGATTTCCATTTGGGGATAGGGTATGAGTGATGGAAGTAGTGGATATGGAGTGGAAGATGCACTTAGTTAGATGCTATTTTGTAGGGGCTCAGGTACCTACCAAGGCCCATATCAGTTTAGATGCAATATTACAGTCTAGGGTTTCATGGTTGCGAAAGTTCATTGCGGTGGTAATTACATCATGTATAGACATGGAGGTAGTAGGTGTTAGAATCTTGTATAAGGTGCATGACATATGTCACTGGATACAGGAAGATGGAATGAGATATGGGTGGGCATGGTGTGTGTTGGCCCATTTATAAAGGGACTTGTATCAATTTATGTAGGATGAACATGATGGGGGTATAGGGGCCAACACACTACTACATGTATGGGCATATGAACATATAGATGTATTGAGACCAGTTGCAGGGCCACGAGGAGAGTGGGCTCAACCTAAGATATTTTCTTGATGCTGGGTTGATATCCACAATAGAAAGATGGAAACTGATAGTTTTAGATCCCTGATAGATAGGATGGGGCCAGAGTTAGTTATATTGATGCCAAATCATGATTACGGGGGATGGCCTAAGGATGCTACAGACTTGCGATGTATCTAGAGACCATGTTGCTAGACGACCGATTTCCAGGTGTGGCGGAGTTATTTCAAGTAGAGAGAGTATCACGACAGTTTTGTATGGCACATGATGTGGCCGTCAATCCATACATATGGTTGAGAGATATCAAGGCCCCTAGGATGGCGGGTACGAGATGAGGGCCCATGACAGAGTAGTATACACCACTAGGGTCAAATGAGATAGATCCAATGATAGCCGTTGTGGGTAGATATGACACGGGGTACACCAAGGAGTATCGAGCATGGATTGGGAGCACATCGGTGGGTATTGTTATATCCAGTATTTGTGGGTGTTATGGAGTTTCCACCAAGAGGAGTAGGTGAGGGAAGTTCCCTGACCATGTATCGGTAGTTGTAGAAGAACATAAGTATTTATGTATGCTTCTAGTATGACTAATGAATTGTCTATGTTGTTTTGTACATGTTTGACGTACATAGGGTTGATAGTAGACACATCGATCCAAAAATTGAAATGGAATGTGCCAAGAGATGTGTTATGCAGAGGGATAATAAAGAATGTGGAAAATATTATAGGCAAGCATGAGCATCTATTTGAGCCAATGGCCATAGCAGCACCGACATGTATAGTGCTACTTAGCGAGAGGGATGAGGCACGTGAGGAGACTTGACATGCCCGAGAGGCAGTAGGTGGTGGTCCTTTGGCCTAGGATGTGTTTGCACGATCTGTAAATTTACAACATTAGTTCTCAGAGAAGAATATGGAGATTTCTATATTATGTAGGCAGGTGGAGAAGTTTCGGGGCCGCGAAATGTGGCGTCGTGTTGGTGGTGAGGTATCTAGTTTTAGGGCTCTTGTGGTACATGAGAGTGATAGTGATAATGAGGTTTGATACTGACGATTGCATATGATGTGGGGGAATTTCTCCCCAATTATAAAAGACTTTGTATGTATGGACACCTATTTTTTATATATATTAGATCAATGTTGATATTGTTTGTCATTGTGATGTAATGGATGTTATATTATTCTATGGTTATTTTCCTAACATGTGTATTGTATTGTATGTGATGAATATAAATTTTCATGTTGTTGGTAATAGTAATAGATAAAATGTGTATGGTGAATGATGACAATATATATAACTAATGTAATGTGATTGATGGAATGTTGAATGAATAAAATATGTAGTGCATAAGTAATGTAATGCTTATAGTAAAATAGATATGAAAAGAGAAAAGTGTATGATATTGAAATGAATGTAGCATAATGAATGCGTGAGAATGGAATATAACTGTAGTAGGATAAGGTGATGAAAATAATAAGGGAAGGGGTGATTTACAATGCCCCTCATCATGTGAAATAAGATCATATAATGAAGACTCCTCAGCAATAAATTATGAGCCACGTAAGAAAAAATACTTAATGGGGAAATGATTGAGGTGCACTATATGAATGACAGAGCACATGATGAAAGGTTCTTAGAACTAAAACCTCAACAGTCGTGTAAGAACCGTAAGAAAATAAGTGCATCATCAGGGAGTAAGGTGATAAAAATCACCTACCAAAGACCAAGATGATGGGTGGTGGTGGGGACATGTGGAATGGATGGATCATGAGTATATGAACCAAATGAGATGTCATGTGTAGTGACGATGGGGTATGCAAGAGCTGGTGGAAAACTGTGAGATGTTGCAACATGAAGCGGTGTATATTGTGAATATAATGGATGCGATGAATGTGATGGTGGAAATGATGGATGTGGCACCAAATGAACATGTGGTGGTGGAGCATGATGAGAAAACTGAGCCCCTAATAGATAATATGTAAGTGGGGTATGCCTATGCTGACGAGGTGAAGGAAAAAATGAGAAATCATGAGAGGTAAATGAGATGATATCAAAGTCCACTAGTTGTTTTATCTTTTCACATAGGATAATGCAATCATTGTCCCTATGTCTAGAAATGCAATGGTAATTAGAATAGTGTTGGTCACACTAACATTGAAAGTGGTGTGGAGGATGATGTTGGTTGAAGGGTAACCAAATCAATTGATCATTGAGTAATATACGAAGTACATCATGTGATCATGAGTAGAGAAGTATAAAAGGATCTCGTGAAGGGAGTGGAGTGGTAGAAGTGGGAGCCAGCTGTGGAGCTGGATGAGAATGTAATGGTGGGGAAGAAGAGTGTTGAGCTTGTTTAGAAGGAACCTTAGACAATGGTGGAGGTGGCTATGGATGCTCAACAGATGGTCAGGGGAGAGGAACAAAAAATGGAACCGGTGGAGAAACATGTCGGGGTGCAACGACATGTGAGGCTGAAATATCTTGTTCTAGATCGATAACCTTATATCACAAGAGAATGAAGGACTCACAAGTGTCATATTGTAGCCTTTTTTAAGTGAAGGAATAAGACTACGACAAAATATGAATTGTTTTTATAAGTCACTAGACTGAAAAATGAGGTGATGTATACAAGCGTTGAACCGTAAAATATAATCCTTGATGGGTTTAGAGGAGCCTTGATGTACTTTAGAAATGTGTTCATATGTAACCCTATGGCCATTGTTAAGAATGAAATGGTAGAGGAAATCATCGTCCATATCATAAAAAGTGCTAATGGACCTAAAGGGTAAATGGGTGTACCATTGTAGTGCCTCATCAATGAGACTATAATGGAATGCCTTAAGCAACAAGTGATAATTAGAGTAGTCAACCATAAGTGTGCAGTAACATAGGATATGAGCATGAGGATCACTAGTACCATCGAAGCATGTGAAAGTAGGCATAACAAAATATTTTGGGAAGGCAGAATTATGGATCTTTTTAGGAACAAGTTTTCCATGTACAGAGTTGTTATCAATAGAGGCATAATAGGATCTATTTTCTAGAGTAAGAGTATGAACTTGCGATTGGAGTTATCCTACAACATACATGAGGGATACGATATCCTGCAAAGGGATGGAAATAAGGTATTGAGTGGTTTAAGTTTGCCATAATGAGTGATCATAAGAAAGTCAAGAGGTGATATAATGGAGTCAGATGCTAAAGGTGTGGTGGAAGATGAGGATGTAGGAGCGATAGTATGAATAGTATAAACAAAATCCCTAGTAGGTGTGGTGAGAAAAGAAGAAACCTCAATAGGTGAAGATATAGTAGGAGGGGTAGAGGATGTGGGAATAGAAGAAGAAGAAGCAATGGCGGGGGTGACTTATGTACAATAGTAGATACAACCTCAGGAGAGGATAACAATAGAGTGGGAGAGTCACATGTAGTAGTATGTACAGAAGGAGATCCATGATGGTGATTAGTAGAAGATAGAGTTCCAAAAATAGTGGTATGGTCATCAAAAGATTCAATGGGATCATCAACGTAATATGAAAGAGATTGCATTCTCGAAGGAGATGTGTGAGGAGGACTATCAGAAGTGGTAGAAGACATAGGAGTAGCTGTAGGAGTGGGTGGAGTAGAGATAAGAGGTACACTTAATTGGGAATCAATGATAAATAAAAATCAATGATAGAGTCATCTATAACATTGGGTAGCATATAAGAAGAAGGATAAGAAGGATCACATGCAACCAGATGGCATGGCATACAACGAGTGAAAGCAACAGGGTCATCAACAAGGAATATACCGATAGGATAATCGACAAGATTAGTGGGCACATGTTATTGGAGTTCTAAGAGGTCTTATTGAGTATCATTAAGTTTTTATCATAGGAGCACTATAAAAATCCTTAATCTCAGCTATGACAGCCTCATCATAGATAGGGTTGACACTAAAATGAGACATGATGAGGGAAAAGAAGAATAATGCGTAACCACTAGGGTATGAAATAGGATCCAAAAGAAAAAAATTTGAAACGTGGGGTTCACCAAAATGATTAACTAAAAATAGAAATTTAGTATTTTTGTACCTATTTTATAAATTAATCTAAATAGAACTAAATTCTATATTAAAATTCAAGACCTAAATATTTTGTTTTAGTATTTTAATGTATCAAAATAATGGAACTAAGAGGGATATGGTAATAACATTTAAATGAATTACCTCAATGTGTGCTAGACTATATCATACTGGTATGCAGACTGGGAAGGGTGTGACTGAATGGCCTCGGGAAGGGAAGAAGATAAATATTTGTCTATACTGAGGTGCCTAGGAGGATACTGGGGCACCTTGGTATGTAATCTGGGCATTTTAGACTGTAGGAAAGCTCAAAAATTGAGTTTGGTAGTGTCGCAATATCTCTACAATACCTTGGTTCCTATCACACAGGTGTCAAAATAATGTCTCTTATGTCACTAAAAATGTCCCACAAAGATATAACTGTAAAAAACCCTATTCAAATCATCAATTCCTAAAAATTAAAAATGCATATGAATAAGTCAGAATGACCTCAACTGCCAAACTAGTGGTCTTACGACTGAGCATTGCACTAAATTTCGGACCCCATGTAGTTCTATGTGCATGTGTGTGTAAATGTTTTCCTAGGATTCCCTAGCGTCAATGACGTGGTAGTAGGGGGTAATAACTAGATGTAAAATGCAAATGGTGGATGGAATAGAAAGAATGCAACCCTTGCCCCCTATGTTTGTGTGATATAGATGTAGAAGATGCCTAAATATAGTCCCTTTCCTAAGTAGATATCTTCCCTTGATAATAAGATGTCCGCCCATAATGTAGTTAGTATGTTATGTTTATATAGGGATCTCTTGTTCAAATTTTAACACTAGTGACCCACAATTGCCAACTACAACCTAGTGGAATGCACAAGGTAACCGTTAAGATTGACATCGAATAAACAAATCAAGACCACAAATTACAATGACATAGGAACCTAAAATCATGGACTGGGGCGCCTCAGGGCACCCCATTACAACCCTAGGTGCACCCGCATATACCTAGAGATGATAAGTGAGAAAATTACGACACCCTAAAAGATGCCCAAAACTATAATGACAAGTGATGACTGAACTAGAAAAACCAAAATGACACCTGAATGAATGAAAACAAGACCAAAGAATGGGTCACTAGTGAAACCTTTTATTACACAAGATCCATATATAAAATAACATACCTAGCGATATAAATGTAATAATAAGTGTGTGATTTTGTGACTACCAAAACAATTTATTGGAATAACAAGAATAAATGCACATATAACATCATAAAATAAAGACAATTAGATATAACTATATTAATTAATTGTTATGCCACAAGTTCATGGTTGTGATGGTGATGTTTAGTAACGTTCTTTAGAAATACATGGAAATGGCTACAAAATCTTATCAAAATACAAAATATGAGTTATTATGAAAGAAATTTATACAACTCGTCACACCCTTAGGTTTAACTGCTTGAATTTCCTTATTCAAGAGCTTCATATCTTCTTTTTCAAAAATTCCCCTCTTTCCTGAAGTCTATGCGTGTGTTTGTTCCTTTGTATTCTAATAAGAAATCCCCCCATTATTCATGAATCTATCCCAGAATCTATCTTGGACCCTCTGATTGATTCATAAGTTTATTGTCCATGGTGGAATTGGAAAATGAAATATTGGTGGATGATAAGTGATAGGAAACCACTCATCTCAAAATTTATTTGATATCTCAATATATTTATTCACCCTGCAGAATGTTGGAAGGATATTTGGATAGGAGTGCATTTCCTTCCTCTGGAGTGTAGGTGATAGTTCTATCCATCTAGTTCTGCATGCTATAACTTGAATTCTATGTTCCTTGATCATATCCCTGACTTCTGTGTAGGCATATACCCTCATTTACAATACTCTTTATTTGATTGTATCCTCTTCCATATAAATATCATATTGTTCTACAATTTCATCTGTTATTTTTAGATCAGCTTGGATGTACAATGGTGTAATTTTATCCAAATCTATTTATTCTTCCATGTGCGTAGCTATTTCCAATTAATTTGAGAAATAAGAATAGAGTGCCTTAAATTGTACATCTCCAATATACATGATTTGGATCCAATTTCTGTCATATGGAAGGGAATAGTTATGCAAATAAAGTTCACACATCAAATTATGGAGTTCATGTGTACTATTCTAATATAGAGTAAAGAATATTATAGCTGATCTTATGTCATAAATCATATCAGAATTGATGGAAATAAACTTATGGTGCAACATATTTTCTTTTAGATATACTACATAGACACTTGAAAGGGGTCTGTAACTTAACATTTTAAGTGCTACCTAAACTATTTCTTCTTATTTTTCTTTTAACCTCTTGATCTCTTTGTCTTTGTCCTCCAACTCCTTCATATGTTTAAAGATGAGGGCTTCATTCTCCTTTTCCCCATTTCCCTTTGAGATTTTTAATGTAGGAATCCAATCACAACACCATATTGTCAATATTTGGCCCCATGGTTTGTGTTGTCATCTCAGTACAAGATGGTTTTGCAAGTTACCTGATGACTTCATGAATAATAATTTGAGGCTACATTGGTACTAAATTTTATTTTGGTAGATTATCATGTTGTTCTAGTTCAAAACATTTCTCAATGAAATGTTCAACATCTGTAGGCATTTTTGGTGTTAAATTCCTCCTTCTACTACCTCCTCTTCTTGTCCCTCTTCATGTATTTCCACTTCATGAACTGTTTCCTCATTCTAAGTCAGTCCCTCTTGTTATTCCATGGGTTGTTCATGGTATTCTAGCTCATGAACTATAGTATCAATATCTTTGTGATCTATCTCTAATTTTTGAGGGTCAAAGTTTTCCTCTATGGCTTCCAAATCACTATCTAGTGAGATAGGTTGTGATTGTGTTGGACTGGAGATTTTTGTCCTCTTTTTCCTAAGCCTATGAGAGCACCTAGGTTATTTAGGAGTAGAATAAGAATATTTTTCATTTGGCCTTGGAAGTGGAGGTTTGGAGAGGATAATTCCAATAGATTTTAAACTATAAATATTATTTTTAGAGAGATAGGTATAGGGTTTTATTTAGTAGGAGGAATACCTTCAGAAGTTATGGGTTCTTGAGATTGGAAAGTGGATGGTACAACCTCTGACATATGTGTAGAGGAGCTTTAGATGATTATCCTTCTTTTCCCCCTATTTCCTAACAAATTCTCAATATTGTATAACCTTACAAATTCATCCCATGATATTTGTGGATGATCCCTTTGTAGGGCATCTTTTACCACTAGGGCTAGTAGACAATGGTATTATAGTGTTTCCCTACCCCTATGAACTTCTTTACTCATATTCTTAAGCATTTCATGCAAAAAAAATTGGAATATTTACTTGATTATTTTCTTCACATGATTCAATAATTTGAAATGCACCGTGTTTAATCTTAAATATATCCCTTCACAAGTACATTACTGAATAACAAAATTGGTGGCTTATGCCCATAAGGGTTTAAGAGATGTCCTAAATGTACCTTGACCATCTGAGATGAACTCGTCATCATCATATCCAAACTAACTTCTTGCTACATTTGGATTTTCTTTATCTAGAAATAGCTCTCCTTAAGTTGGAAGACATATAACCTCTACTAATACTTCATCACTTAGGCTTACTGTTAACCCTTTTACCCTTGCCTCTCCATTACTTAGGGTATTTACAAATTCTTCCACAATTGCTTCATCAAAATATTTAATTTTTTTAATTTAATCCATCTAACTATGATCCTCAAAGTACTGGATGATGTTAGGATGATTCTGGAGTTACAAATGCATTGAGGTCTTATGTTTGATCAAGTCACCTCCTATGGAAGATACACAAATTCTCCCAAGTGGAATACACAACAACATAGTTTTCTCTTGAAAGAACTTTTCACAAATGAATTGTATTGATAGATTTTCATCATTTTGAACTTTATCACCGAAGGAACAAGAAATATGTTTACAGGTGATTAATCATTAATAGATGTGACAACATTAAGTATATAAATCAAAGTGATGTGACAACATTGGCTTATGTGGAGGGATAAAATGGACACATCATAACTTGAAATGTGGTGGTATTTTAATGTGGCACATGCATGATGACTTGGCCTAAATCCTAATTAAATATAATTAATCTAATTATACTTTATTAAAGTGATAGATGGATGCACTTATCTCATTGTTTTATTGCAATGATGCATGTGCATTCTTTATTAACTGGAGTCTTGGTTGCATGCAAATGACCTATGATGTTGCAGACATGGTTTAACTTGTTTTGGTTTCTCCTTACTACAAATGGATGATTCTCGGAGAGGGAAATCCATTTGGTTGGGGTGCCAATCATTCTTTATGTATCATCCACATTGTGCATGCTTCCTTTATGTTCATGAGTTCTTCCAGATGCTCCAAAAAATAGGGTATTCCTTCTTTTGTCTGCAAATTGAACCTTTAGTCATTGCACTCTCTCCTTGTGATGGAAATCATGCCCTTCTACAATCACTTTCCATCAAACCATGCAAAACAAAAAATTACATGAAATAAATGGGTTAGTGTAGTGCTAATGACCACCCAGAAAGGTAGATCCCAACAGGTGTATTTGGCCTTGAAATATTTAGCAAGTTGAATGATCCAAGGCTACTGATATTTCATCAATCCTTTGAAATCCCAGAAGTTGAGCTAGCAGGATCAACTTCTAAGGTTATGTCTGATCTTTCTTTATCCATTCTTCTCATATATCCTATGAAAAATTTCATAAATGAGCCTTTATCAATTAGCTTTTTGTACAATCTTAACCTATGGCCATTCACCAATAACTTGAATCTCATAGGATCAATGGTAGTAAGCTTCACAACTCCATTAAGGAATATCTTATTGATTTCATAGGGGAATAGCCACCTTGTTCTGAGATTACCTATATGATCCTTGTATTTTTAGTCAAACAGAAGTGCCTAGTCACCTTCATGGAATTGTCTTGTCTTGATATATTAGTCATGCCATTTGATTCTTTTTTTTTGCACTACCTATGTGTTAAGAACTTATTTCTTCCTCAATTCATCCAACTCATTGAGTTAGAGAATTCTCTGTCTCTGAGCTTCTGATAGATCTATTCCTAGCTCAAGTGCAATTCTCAATGTTTTATGATAAAATTCTATTGGCAAAACAATAGTCTTGCCATATAAGAGTTCAAATGGTGTGAATCTAGTCATGGTCTTCCATGTTTTGTTGAATGCTTATACTGTTTTTGGAATCCTATATGACCAGTATTTTCTATGGAGTACTATAGCCTTAATCAATATGACTTCTATCTCTTTGTTTGTAATCTCTGCTTGGCCATTAGACTGGGGATGGTATGGTGTAGAATCCCTATTCCTGATATCATATTCATGAACCAAACCAAAAATTACATTAGCATTAAAATGTATACCTTGGTCGGTCACAATCTCCCTTAGGAATCCATATCTACTAAAGATGTTCTCATGTAGAGGAATTTAACTACTTTATTACTTCTTTGGTTTAAAAATTCTTTTACCTCTGTCCACTTGGTTAGGTACTCTAAGTAGACTAGGATATACTCTTTTTGATGAGATGGAGGATCTATAGGGCCAAAAAAATCTAAGCCCCACTTATCAAAAGGTTGCAGAACCAATTGAGGTTACAATGACATCTCATCAGACTTAGTGGGCTTTCCCATTCTCTGGGATCTGTCACATCTCTTAGTGTATAGTGTTGCATCCTTGTGTAATTTTGGCCAATAGCATCTAGTAGTCAACACCTTATATGGTGTTCTCTTTTCAGTAAAACTCCCTCCACAAGGTTCATTATGGAAGGATCTGAGGGCATCAAATATATCCTCATCATCTATACACCTTCTCATTACTTGATCTTGACCTGTATGAAAGAGAAATCTAGCTATAAAATAAAAAGGTAAACTCTTTTCAACTAAATGCCTTTTCTAAGAAGATGAAAAATGTTGAGGTTTTTTACCTGAGACTAAGTAGTTGGCTATGTCTACATACTAGGGTGTTCTTGTAGAAATAGCAAACAAGTTCTCATCTAGAAATGAATCAAAAAATAATTTATATTCAATATTGGTCTCCATCCTTGAGAGGATATTTGCTACTATTGTTTCACCTGATTCTTAGATCGTTTCTTTGAAGCGTTGACAAAACAGATAGGGTAACGGGCATAGGAGGAATACATGTTCAAATGTTGGTTGATGGGTTGTTGCATGCATATGACTACCAAATCCACAACTGATCCTGAGAGCTTCCTTTTGTCTAAGAGGAACTACTTGTAATGAAAACAAGACCACCAAAAGGAATTAAACAATATGGGAAATGAACTGCCTAGCGTGTGCTAGATCCTGGAAGTGCGATACTTCCTAGATGGCTGTCAGTCCACTATTTTAAACAATTCAATGTTGTAAACAAAGTAAATCCTATTGTAGTTTGAAATGATTTAGGTATCTCACTTAAAAACACAATAAGAAATAGATCTAATTTAATAGGCTAAGCTAGAATAGAATATAAAGGTCAGGTGATTGGTTCCGGGTTCTACATGTTTGACAGAGGTCACAGATAGATCACAGGTGAATGAGGGTAAGATGAAATTTGGTGGATAGGTCTCTGTTCTAGGTTGTGTGGGAAAATACAGAGACCGGTGTCAATCAGGGGTGACCAATGACGGTTAGGTATAACCAGTGCTGGTTACTGTGAGATCTGGAAATATCACAAAACAAGCTATGGTCTCCTTTGTTATTGCACAAAGGAATTTGGTGGGTCGAGATGAGATATTGGGTGACTGTAGTAGGATTTGGTGAGGTTTTAATGGGTATATGGAGGTGAAAATGTTGGAGAAGGTCAATAGGGGGAAAAGTAAACAATAGATGATAAAATGAAATAAACCAAGAAAGTATGATGTTATACTTAATTGGATTCCGGTCTTGAATGCCTGTGTGTGAGGGATGGAGGTGCTGATGAGGGTTTTGAAGGCTGCAAGTGATCAAAAACTAAAGAAAAGCTTCTACATGGGCTACATGTACACTCCTCTTTGCTTGGATGGGTCAGGTCATGGCTGGGATGGCTATGCAGGAGAAGATGCTCAATCTACTTCCTTGCATGCGGGTTTTCACTGGAATTTTCTCTCTGAAGATGTGTTATCTCTCTTAGATGTGTTATTTCTCGTCAATCTTCTCCCAATGTTTTCTAACCTTGAGAATAAGGTAGTTTAGGGCTTAAAAGGGTAACCGAAGGTGGTCTGGCTTAACCGGTGACAGTTAGGGGTAACTGATGTCGGTCAAGGTGGGATTTCCTAGGTTTACTAAACTAGGGAGATTCTCTTGATTTCCTTGAATCTCATGTCATTATCCCATGGATTAGACTGGGATCTTATTGTGAGCATGTGGGAATGTGGTTAGAGGAAATGTAGGCATTGATTTTTAGGGTTTGGGTAAGTCTTAGTTAGTTATGACAACTTGCTAAGAATAGGTCTTAGGTTGAGTTGGCTTGGTGAGGTGTCTAAGTGAACTATATGTGTGGATATTATTCAAATAAGATATTTAAATAATAAATATAGTGAGGATAATAAATTAATTTAATTAGAGTAATTAAATTAAGATTAATGGGGTGAAGGGGACCATGGCTAGGTAACTGTAATAAAGGGTGTTTATTTGTCGAGGGACCAAAGGGGAGTGTGACCTAATTTTAGTGGCTACATTTTGAGTCTTTTGTTGCGTAGCTTGTATTGGTGAGCAGCCCTAAATAAAATAAGATGTGGTTGCCTCATGTGTGGGTGAAGGTGATCCCCTTCAAAGTAGGAATTGACGAGGCAGCAAGCTGAAGCAGTGAGTGGTTTGATAAAAGGAAAATGTGAAGAAAAGGCAGGGAAAAAAAGGATAAAAGGTCTACTCAGGAAACATAGGTAATGGGGCAGGGTCAAAGGTAGCAAAAATCAAATGCACGCACACGTATAAATTGTAGCACACTATTGGGTTGAAAAGCAGGCAAACTCTACATCGTCTAAGGTTGAGAGGTTTATCCAAACAAGGTGGAAGTGAGTTTGGTATCCAAGGTATAGGATATGGTCAGGAAACACAACATAGGTTAGGTGCAAGAACGTTTAGGTATGTTCTGGTACACAAAAGGTAGGGTCAGGATAAATGGTCATGGAAATAGGCTAGGTAAGGTCATTAGGTCAATCAACATAGGTAACAGTGCCACAAGGTATAGCGAACAAATGAGGTCAAAGGTCACTAGCGATGGTCCAGGTCCAAATATCTAAGTCATGGCACGGGTAATGCCAAGGTAGGGGTAAAATAATAAGAAGTCCCCAAGGGAGGAAAAGGGTAGGCAGGCAAGTGAGGAGGTCTGGAAAGGTAAGGTAAATAGATTGGATACAGGTGGGGTGGGGTAAAGGATCAGGGTAAAGGATGGGGTGGGGTAACAGATCAGGGTAAAGGGTGGGGTAAAAGGGAAAAGTAAGGGCAATGTGCAGGTGAGGGTGACCGATGGCGGTCATGTTTAACTGACATCGGTATAGGAAAACCGACGACGGTGAGGTAGGGCACACGACCGATGCTGGTCAAGGGTAACTAACATCAGTTAGGTCAGGTGGGTTATACAAAAAAAAATCCACATTTTTATTTTTCATTTGTTATGTGTGAAATGAAGAAATGACAAAAAAGAGAGAAAAGAGAGAAAAGTGTTTGGAGAAAATGGGATAGTGAGCTGGCAGTTTGATTTGACAAGGGTTGGGTTGGTGAGTAGCGGGTCCATAGGATCAGGGTGAGAGAGTTGATTGGTCAGAGGTTACGAGTAGTTATTCGGTGATGGTAGAGGCTAGAGAGGGATCGGGTGGGCCACCAGCACAGAGGCCAGATGTACCACCGAGATGGTGGAAGCACGATGAGGTAAGTGCCTAACTATAGATTGGTGATTAGATAGATTAGGGGTTTTGGTATTTATAATTGGTCATGGTTTTGTGGGTTTTGGTTTTTTGTGGGTGGTTAAAAATAAAATTTGGGTATGGGGGGAATAACAAGCAAAAAAGAGGTGGGGGGGAGGGTAGTAAATTGTATAGGTGGGGTGGGTAGGGGTATTGGGGTAGTGTAGGTCATTTTAGGTGGTATAAAAGGGGCAGGTGGGGGAGTTTTAAAAAAAGGGGGGTTTGGGAAATCGTGGAAGTTTCTGTGACAGTGACTAGCGTCAATCAAGCTTGGTTGATGTAGGTTGGGTAGAACTAGGATCGGTCACCAAATAGGTGACCGATGTTGGTTAAGTGGTAACCATGTTCAGTAAAGGTGAACCAGTAGCGGTCACCAAATAGGTGACTGATGCCGGTTTAAAGGTGACTGAAGTCAGTTAGAAGAAACCGGTACCGGTCAAGATTTTAGGCACAAGGGTGCAAAATTGATGTAGGTTAGGTAGTTGAGATGGGTAGGGTAAAAATAGGGTGAAGGGTAATGGTAATTGGTGAATATGGTCATGGTAAAATGTGGATTAATGTCGTGCTTAAATTGGATGCAAGAGAGAGCATAGTTACACCTGCAGGACAGGGTTTCGCCCCTACTGGTGACATTACACGGCGTAACAAACCCTTTGGAGATGAAACACGTGGAGGTAGTGGGCTTGAGTGGGATTCGGTGCTACCGACATGTTGTTTAGTAGCCCAACTTGATGGTCATGCTCATCGATAGATGGGACTCCGCAACCAAGATGTTCCACCTTCCGATGGGTGAGATGACTATCACCCTAAAGGATGTGTTTTAGATTTTGCGGCTACCCATAATGGGTTCCCAAGTTTACTCTATCTCATCTGAGGCCTCAGAGGAGATGATTGGGATAGTTTTTTGGTGAGGGGGCGGTGGATACAAGATTCCATAGTGCCAGTTTGAGTGATGGAGAGATGTACCTAGCCCATCTGGATGAGACAAGGCTAGTGGTTCTATTGATGGAGGTAGTGTGCTGCTATTCACTACCAAATGCAAAGGGTGGATGATTTCCCTGATCACTGATGGGGGTGCTCCATGATATGATGGTAGAGGAGACCCAGTTTTCCTAGGCACTAACATTCTTGGTGTAGTTATATGAAGAGTTGTGGGGATATGGGCGGTTACGTAGGTTTAGCCTGTGATGTACCTTTATACTACACTACTGGGCCTACGAGCACATAATATGTGTTTTACCTATATGGATGACCTAAGAAGATGCATTCCTAGTGAGATCTGTGTGGGTGGGATATAGGAGATGGGTGCTGATTGTAGGAGAGTGGAGATCGGATAGGTCAACATATGATGTGGCCCATTTTTGGCAGTTGTTGTAGGGGTTGTCTGGAGTGGAAATTATCTAGAGGCCATATGTGGGATTCCCCTCATATAGGCACATGCATGAGGAGCTAGCTGAGCTCTAGCTATAGAGGTGGATACAGGGTCACCATGCCAGGGAGGATGAGATGATCTCGGTAGACAAGGTCCGACGGTAGTTCGGGCTTGTACAGGATATTCCTCTGTAGTGCCCACTTCCCTTTGGCACCTTTTATTACCGATCATGATACTGTAGACTATATGACGAACATTTTAATAGTTTTGATTTAGTATGGTGTTAGATGTCAGATCCTGGATTATTGTTGAATCTGATTATATATAATGCATAGTGATTATTAGAGACACTCATATGTGGATGATGATATACTATTGACATGGATGTTTAATGGAAGTTATTCGGACATGTGATTTTTGGAGATTATGAGTAAACCTAGAAAAGGGAAATTATTTGATGATGATATAATTGCTGAATAAATTTACAAATGATATAGTTGTTACTTTGATGTTGCTGATACATATTGTGAGTGATTTTGTTAAATTTCCTTGATGTTGTTGTGATTCATATACTTAGATGATTTTGTGATTATTTTATATATTCATTTTGGATGTTCTCATATGGCCACGAGGCTGAAGGAGGTATTTGTATTTTCTAGAGTTAAATATATCACAACAAAACATCAGGGGATTGGAGACCAACCAAAATGGAATTCTAGGTGAATTCAACATGGTCACCATGGCAACGTGTTTTGTGTGTGTTGTTTTGTTAGGGGATTTCCATGGGGGGGGGGGGGGGATTCACCTTTAAATGTGACCATGGGTTTGTATATTTTATTAATGTGGTTACTTTTTATTATTGTTGTATGTGTTTTATTAGTGATGTGTTTCCTTTCTTTATTTAATTATGTTGTGGAAAATTAAATGTGAGAAAACATATGGTTACAAGATAAAAAAATCAAATTGGGATATGGGAAACTAAATATAGAAGTTGTTGTCTTTGTAATAAATTTGTAAGTGATGTGTAAGTTGTGTAAGAGCTTGTGTAAGTTTGATTTTGGAGTATGAAACACTCCACCTCCATGGAAACTCGAATTTGTCCTTGGGGGCTATTTTTGGAGGCTTGTGGGATAAGTAAAACTTGTCCCATACCTCTCAATTTAATTTACCAAATATGCCTATGGTTGGAGGACTGATTTTAGACATTTTTAATGTATTTTATTAATCATGTTGCATTATTTTGATTGCACTCTCTTACATTTTATTTAATTTTTAGTCCTTTGGGGTGTGGGCTTTTTGGAGTGTGCAAGTAGATTGTCATTTTTTGACCCACCTCTTTATTGTGCATTGGAGTTTGGAATTTGACTTTAGTGTTGGAATTTAGGATGTGTGATGTGGCATTCTACATGAATCCACATCATCCCCTTCTCTTCTCTTTTCTATATAATGAAAACTCTTGGCTTGTTTTTGGGGGTTGAAGAATTTTGTATGTAAGCTTGGGGTTCATTTTTTTTCTTGTGTTTGGAGCTCTTACCTTGGAGCAGCTTGGGTGAAGTTTTTGCTTGGTTGTTGAATCTTTTTACATTCTTCCTTGGGGGCACATTTTCTTGTTGGAGCTCTTGTTTTTGGAGGAAGTTTTGGAGAAAGCTTTGCATGCTTGTGAGTTACTGTTTTGGACTGTATTTTTAACATTCAAAGCTTGCTGTGTGGAGTAAATCCTTCCATGGGGAGGTAGGAGTTTATTCCTTCTTTTATTGCTGTCATTTATTTCTTGTGTTGTTGTGAATGGTGAATGTTTTTGCATGTTTTATGGGCTGTTTGGGTAGAATGCCATAGGAATGGTGTAGGAGAAGGCTATGGGGAATCCATGTGGGGGGGCATAAGGGAATGCCATTGGTATCAGAAATTTTATGGAGGGAGTTTTGGGTTTGGGATCCACCATGGAAAAGAAATAGCTTGCATTTCTTACTCTTGGGGGGGGGGGGGGTCATAAGGGATAAACTTTGGGGGGGGGGGGCATAAGGAGGGGTTGGAAGATATAAGGTTTATGGGGTATTATATGTTATATTGGCGGTATGATTATAGGTGGATGCCCAATTCCCAATTGGGAGGCATAAGTAACTTCCCCCATAGTCCTTGCTCCTTTGGCTTGCAAGATCAAGCCTGAGTTCTATTTTGAAATAATTTTAAATGCAGTTGTGAACTGCTGTTTTTGTGTTGAATTTGTGTTTTTTTTAAAAAAGGGAAATGTGTATGTGAAAGAATACTGTGTGTGGGAGCCAGTTTGTTTCCATGGTTGAATTGCACCTTCTATTGTATCTTGGTTGGGGCTCGGGGGCTAATGATGAAGGAAGGCTTCTCCTTTCATTGGATATCTTGGTTGGGTGGAGAGTGTTTGCCTTTCCCCTTCTTTTGTTGTGATCAAATTGGAAGAAGATGGAAGTTGCATGCTGCTTGTTTTTGCGCAAGAGAAATGTACAGTTTGACAATCCCTTGTGGAAACCCATTCCTTTGTAATCCTATTCCCACATGATGTGGATGAAATTTTAATAGTTATGTTATGGAGAAATGATGTTGTAACTGATTATGAAGTTATATATTTGAAATGTGAAAGACACTTGCATTCTGCTCTGTACATTGAGAAAGAAAGAGAATTCTGTTATTGTTTTTCAACATTGAAAGATGTAAGTTGTATAATTGAAGTCAATAGAGGATTGTCAAATTCATATCTCATTGCATTGTTGTTATTGTATTGGAACATCAAACTGTGGTGAAATTGGAGTATCATAATTGTGATTGGAATCCTTGTTGTTTGGAAAATGGAAAAAAGGATAAACACTTAAGTCTACCATGGATTGAATTCAATTGTTTCTTTGTATGGCGAAATGAGATAATTAAATCTCTGGTTGAAATGAAGAAATGCCAATTAAATCCCTCAAGAAATTGACCTCTACCTTAAATTTAAAAATGACAATAATTCATTCAAAATGCATAGTTTGGACCTGCACTTGATAATCCATTGGAAAATGATATAATCTAGCATGCTAAGACATCAAGGAACTCAATCTGACAAAGGAAACACTTAGGGAAATAATTAAAACATTGTAGAATTGAGCTCAATTTCTTCCTCAACCGTTTTCTATCTTTTGTTGAGCAATTCAATTTTGAATCAATTGAACAAATAAACTTCTCTAAAATTACTTTAAACCCTCCCTAGATCAATTCTCCATGTCTGTTGGCATGTTGAGTGATGGAGGAGATCTAATTTAGTCAAATTGAAAAGTTGAAAATTGTTAGTTTGCTACTTAAAATCCTGTAGATCATTTTTATAAAATTGACCCATTAAAACTTATCAAAAAGTAAAATTTATGCTTCATGGTACAAAGAGGGCATCAAGAGCTTTCCAAAAATTCCTCGTTTTCCCAAAACTAAGCTTTCTAGCTCAAGTTATGGCACTTTGAAGTTTTTGTGCCTTGGCAGGAAAATTTGGGAAAAATTTTCCTTGGCTGGCCCGCAACCCAAAAATTTCCCATCGAATTGCCTTAGAAAATATTTTGAAAATTTCAACTTGGGAAATTTTTCATCTTTTCCTTTGCTAGCCCATAGCCATTCAGAGGTTTCCACATGTCCTCCAGGGGCTGAGGTGGAGGCGTGGAAATTTTTCTTCACCCTTAAACCTTTTGAAAATTTTTGGAAAATTTTCACTTTTACCTATGCCAGCCCGGAGCCAACCAGAGGGCGCCACGTGTCCCCTTGTGGCTACAGTAGGCAGCGTGCATTTCCTTTTAGAAGTTAAATTTTTTAAAATTTTTTGGGAAAAATTCCCATTTTGACCCCCGCCAGCCCGTGGCTAATGAAAGCGTCCCACGTGGCACTTTGGGGGTGGCATGGCGAGTAGGGTGGAAGAGCCTTGACTTTTGTTTTTTTGTTTTTTTTTTGTTTTCTTTTTGGCCGATGGGGAAGAATTCTCAATTTTCTCTTGTGGCCCACTTCTCCACCTTCCTCTTAGACTCTATCCCTTAGCATGGGCATGTAGACCTGCACACTTCTTTCTCCCTTTTTCCCCTTTGTGGCGCAAAGCGCTAAATCCACCCGCCGCCCCGCCATTTCCTTCTCCCTTCTCCGCTCAGCGCCAGGACTCGACACGTGTCCCCCTAGGGACCCATGGGGGTGTGAAGTGTTTTGTGCCTTTGAGCCATATGTTGGGAAAATGTCTCAATGTCGCCCCACGACCTCACCAACCCGCCCTAGGCGCATTCCCCCTCCTCTTGCCACGTGTCCCTCTAGGGAAAATTTGCCCTAGAAAACTCCACCCACTCATAACTTGAGTTCTGTAAGGAGTTAGAAGGACTTCTTTATATCACCGGAAAGGTGAGAAAATTTCCTATCTGTTGGAAATGGTTTAGGGAAATTTTGGGACTGTTATGTAGGAGAATAATATAGTTGAAGCTCTAAGCCTATTTGAGAGTAGGCATGGGGGTAAGATTACTCCTTGAACCTAACTAAAACATGTAACCCTAAAATTTGAACCTTGTAAACTTGTTATAAGTTAATAAAGGAAACCTGTGTTTTGGTAAAAAAGATTTGTTCTGGAACCTATTAATGAAAAATTGATGTCTTGCAACTTAGTTGTAGACACTTCAAATAAAAAAGAAAATTTATCCCATAATTTTCTAGCTAACCCTAGGTTGTTCCTTTGGTCTCAAGTGGTTGTTTAAATGGGCACTACATCCTCTGTCCTTCCCATAGTATCAGAGAGATGGTGTGGAGAGGCATCTACCTCTACCACAGCCTATAGTGCCTATGGGGAGGAGGAGCCAGTGGATCGGTGGATAGATGACGCCGGATGTACAAACAGGTACAAGCAGTGGTGGGCAGTTCAGTTATGAGCCATACCACCTAGATCGGGTAGCCAAACTTAGCTACCATTACAGTACAGAGAGACACCCTATAGGGGTAGGTAGTGATGCTGATTATCTAGATAGGTATATTATAGAAATAGTTAGAGGGGTCAGGGGTAGAGGTAGCAGAACTACGAGTACAGGTGGCCAGTTTCCAGGCCCAGATGGAGGATATGGATATAGAGTCGGTCAGGTGACAACCCTACTAGCTCAGGTTGCAGGTTTATAGGGCTAGTTAGCCACAACCCAGGCACAGATTGGGGCCTTACAGGCCCAGATACAGGCACAGGGGCAAGGTGCACCACCAAAAGAATAGGGAATAGGTCTTAGTTCATAGGCTGGCACAGGGCAAGTTACTACAAGGTAGGTACAGGGGCCAAGACCTATGGGACCACAACATACCATGCATGTATCTAGGTTACAGGATGCCCTAGGTGAGGTGAGATATTATCAGGACCAGCTCATCGCGGCTAGGATAGACTTCCTATCTTACAGAGAGTATAGTGCACAATAGGCATCCAGTGAGAGGACGAGATCCCGCACGCATAGTTTGGAAAGCACAGGAGGTCAGCGAGCTTCGAGGCCCGATCAGGGAGAGGCCGCCAGTGCATAGCAACCAGTGCTAGGTGAGGTGCCAACAAGGACATAAAAGGCTGAGGGTACATGTGAAACAGAGATGGAGGACATCTAGTGAGATGTCTGATATGTGGTCACCTTATTTTTGATGTATACTAGTGATTCTTTGATATATATGCCAACTTGCGTGCTGAAAATATTTGTATTTTTGATTCCATACCGGCCTACGTGCCGAAGACAGTGAATATGTATGAGTGATTTTGTATATTTTGAGCATATACCGGCCTGCGTACCGAAGATATTTTGTATGTTATTCATTCATTCTTTTTGTATAAATGAGATTGGCCTGCATGCCGATGACATTTTGTATTATATATCAGCCTGCGTGCCAATTTTTTTGAGATGATAGACATGATGAGGTAGACATGTATATTGAGACACACATTTATTTATTTAGATGATGAGATACATGGTATTTTGTGATGTGTTGATGTGTTGATGAGACATTGGTTTATGGCTTGTGTTAGATGAGATATGGATTTGTTACTTTAATGTGGATTGAAATTAGGTGAGTTAGGCATGATGGAGTTAGGTTGGTTTAGGCATGGATCGAGTCAGGTTATAGGCATGGTTGAGTCAGGTTATAGGCATGGTTGAGTCAGGTTATATGCATGTTTGAGTCAGGTTATTGGCATGGTTGACTCAGGTTGGTTAGGCATGGTTGAATTAGGTTATCGGCATGGTTGAGTCAGGTTATCGGCATTGTTGAGTCAGGTTATAGGCATGGTTGAATCAGGTTATAGGCATGGTTGAGTCAAGCTATAGGCATGGTTAGGTTGAAAGTAGGTTTAGTTGTGATTCATTATTATGGCAATGAATGATACTATGGGTCATATGTGAAATGTTCTATAATCTATGCATAGTGATGATAGAGAGATGGTAGGTGTAATAAATGTATGCTATGGGAAGCAAATTGTTATGTATGTGGCTTAATTTCTAGTTTTGTTATAAAAGGGGATCTAAGTGAAATGTGATGTAAATGGTGAGTTGGGCATGGTTGATGAATTGTTTTAGGGTAGAAAATGGCCGAGCTAACCTCCAAGGGCCCTATGCCCTTGGAGTGCTACCTACATAGTCCCAGAGAAAAGGGACCTCAGGCCGATGTAGTTCTCTCATGAGCTAGGGAAGAATATGAAAATGAGTTGGTAGGTTTTTAGGCATGTTGTGGGTTTAGTTTTAATAGGTGTGTGTAGATTATAGGTAAAATGATGTAGGTGAAGGTGATTAAGGAAAAAGGGGAGGACTATCCCAAAGGTAAGTGTCGAGGACCAATTCATGTATAAGGTAATCAAAACGTAAACAAAGATGGTTAAAAGACAAGAGGGGGGGCAATAAAGCCACCTGATTAGGTAGGATCATACCGAGTAGATCATACCTTGGAGGGGGTGATGAACATAAGACCTGAAATTCATTGCACAATTAACTGTTCTATGATGAAGGTATTCACAGGATCACCAAATTTCTAAATTCCAAGATGTCCCTTGAAGAAATAAGGAAATGAGAGTGGAAATGGTAAGGAGGGTGAAAGGTAGCTAATTTTATATGTTTTGAGTAATAGGGCCTTTGGGCAAGGGGTCTTAGGTCACAATGGGCAAGTCCATGACTAAAAAGTTTTTTGTTTTGATAGACTGATCGATGCAGGAAGTCTATATGGGATAAATAATATGGTACTCCTTGAGGTGTTCGTGAAGCTGATCATTGCAGGAAGCTTTAGTTTCTCTTGTTTTTTTTCGTTAAAAGCTTCACATAGTTGTCCTTCGAGGGAGAAGTCTTTTTATAGTAGAAATTTCTTCGAGAGGAAGATGTCCTTTTGAGGGAGTCATATTTTTATTAGAAGTTTGACTCAAGGAGTTTGGTCCCATGTGAGGTATTTGAAATCATGGACAAGACCAAGGTAGAGGATATGAATCTTGTTCAAAAGGCAAGGTGGAATGACCATGGGATCTCATCTAAAGGTAGACAAAAAGTATCCATGAGAATCATGCTATGTGCAGTGCTGTGGTACACATATTCAAGAGAAGATAACTAGCGATGGGTACTCACATGATTCTTGTTTAATCATTAGGGAGGTGTATGGAGTGGATAATGCTCAAGGGACGAGCCTATAAAGAGACAAAGGGTGAGGTGGGACAACAAGTCAACAATAGAATGGTCGAAGATGCAATGCATTAAGGGGCTCATGTTTGGGTTTACCATCAAGTGAAGATAAATGATAGGCATCTGATCCATAGGTATGAGTTACGATGTATGGTCCAAGCCAATTAGGAGTAAATTTTCCTCGTTTACTTTTTTGCTTTAGTTACGTGTTGATTTTATTTCAAGACAAGGTCACCAACTTGGAAGGTTTGTTCATGAACACGTTTTTCATAAGCACGTTTGATACGTTGTTAGTAAACTTGAAAGTGATCTAGAGCGTTAAGATGATGTTCGTCTAATAACTCTAGCTATGCTAAGTGGTCATGACAAAAGTCATGATCAATGAGCATGTCATGGAGAGAAATGCAGAGTGAGGGGATTTGGACTTCGAGAGGTAGAATAGCCTCTGTACCATAGACCAAAGAAAATGGTGTGGCTGCAGTGGATGTGTGAATACTAGTGCAGTATGCCCACAGGGCAAAAGGATTCGGCTTGGCTATTGGTTTGTAGGTAATAAGGTGATGAGAAACGAAGCTGAATGCCGAAGGAGTTGCAAAGTTTTTACAATGTTTTGTTTTTGAATTGTTTTCCATTGTCAGTGATGAGACGATGAGGAACACCAAAGTGACAAACGATGGGATGGTTAATGAAATCACATATTTTCTCAGCTTTCGTGGAGATGAGTGGTATGGCTTCCACCCATTTTGTGTAGTATTTAGTAGCAGTTAGGATCCATTGATGGCGTTTGGAAGAATGAGGATTGATTTCTCTGACAAGATCCAAACCCCATTGAAATAAGGGCCAAAGGTCACGAGTGACCTATAAGGCATGACTGGGTGTATGATGAAGGTTGTAATGTTGTTGGAATTTTACACAATGTTTGACATAGTCGCAACAATCATGGTTAAGGGTCGGCCAGTAATAGCCTAGGTGAAGAATACACTTAGAAAAAGCAAGGCCACTAAAGTGACCTCCACATATGTCATCATAAACCTACTTAATGGTATAAGGAATTTTCAAACTTGTGAGGAATCGTAAGAGAATACCATAAAATCCACGTTTATAGAGGAGTCCCCCCAAAATAATGAAACGAGAGACTTTTTTAAGGAAGGCACGTTGTCTGTTACAGGTGAGATCAGGAGGTAAGATGGAGAGGGAAAGGTAGTTGGAGTATTGTTTATACCAAAGGTTACTCAGGTCTGGGGTGTCAGTTCCGATCAAGTAAACATCATGAGGTAAATAAGAAGGTGAAAGGAGGTGTTATATTGTGACAAAGATTTTAGAATCGGTAGGTGAAGTAGGTATTTGGGAAGCTAAGTAGGCCATGGTATCTATAAATTTTTTGGTTGAACGTGGGATGGTTTGAAGGGTGTAACAATCAAAGGTGGTCATAAGTATGTCTACATGATGTTTATACTTTTGAATTATCTCGTTACCACATTGGTACATACCATTGACTTGGTTGATGACCAATTGCGAATCACCAAAGATGTGGATTAATTTGACATCTAGGGCATATGCAGCTTAGAGACCTAGTACGAGCGCTTCTTACTTGCAAAAATTGTTGGTGCATTAAAAGTCTAGTTTGAAAGACAAAGGCATGGGTTCTCCATCTAGAGGAATGAGGATAATACGAATCCCTTCCCCCACACTGACACTTGGAACCATCAAATAAAAAGTGTCATTTGGTAAGGGGGTTCATCTAGGGAAAGGGTAGCAATTGACTCATCTGGAAAGTCAAAATTAGAGGGTTGATCCCTGGAAATAGGTGCGTCATCCAGTTGGTTGGTGATAGCTTGGCCCTTGATGGACTTTTGATGAATGAATTTGAGGTCAAGATTAGCTAAAAGCATAATCCATCACACGGCATGCTGATTTTGATAAGGTTTGGTGTACATGAAGTGTAAGGGATCAGTGTTGGTCATAACATAGGTTTTGTGGTTGAGTAGGTAATGGCGGAGTTTGGTTGCAATGAAAACTAAGGCTAAGAAAAGTTTTTCTGGATGGTTGTATCAGGTTTCATAGTCCAAAAGAGTATGTCTTATGTAATAAACTGCCTACTCCCTGTGTTGTTCATCACGATGAGTGAGCATGGCTCCCAAGGAATGATCAGTAGCTGATATGTATAGGTAAAACGGTTGATTGTCTTTAGGTGGAATGAGTACAGGTGGTTAGATAAGGTATTTTTTTAGGGCCTCAAAAGCTTTGTGATAGTCATCATCCCATTTAAAGGAGACATCCTTCCTAAGAAGATGATGAAATGGTTGACACCGATCAGATAATTGTGAAATGAAACGGTGAATGGACTGCAATTTACCTTGCAGGCTACAGAGTTGGTGAAGGTTAGCAGGAAGAGGAATTTCGAGATGGCCTTGAATTTAGCAGGGTCAACTTCTATACCACGGAGGGAAACAATAAATCCCAGGAGCTTTCTGAGAGAACTGTGAAGACACACTTCTTAGGCTGAAGGTAGACGCAATATTTAATGAGGCGGTCAAAGATGGTTTTGAGGATAGTGAGGTGCTCAGAGTGACATTTAGATTTGGCCAAGAGATCATCCACATAATCTTCTAATATGCGATGCATGATATCATGGAAGATATAATTCATAGCATGTTGATATGTGGCACCAACATTTTTAAGGCCAAAAGGCATGACTCGATAGTGGAAGGTCCCCTAAGGGGTGATGAATGCGGTCTTGTGTTGATATTCTGGGGAAAGAAAAATTTGGTTATAACCTGAGAAGCCATCCATGAGTGATAGCATCTCATGACCAGTGGTGAGGTCAACCAGTTGATCAATACCAGGTTAAGGGAAAGTCATCTTTTGGGTAGGCTAGGTTAAGGTCACGGAATTCCATGCAAATGCGGAGTCCCCCTGTTGCTTTAGTAATAGGGACAATGTTAGAAATCCAACGAGGATAATCACATGGGTAAGATGAAGGACACGGAAAGAAGGCATTGAAGTTCTTCTTTGATGAGAAGAGAAATGCGAGGGTGCATTTTCCTTAGCTTTTGTTTGATAGGTTTGGACATCGGGAATGGTTACGATATTATGGACCACTATGGTGGGGTCAATACTGGGCATGTCTATGTAAGACCAAGTGAAAGCATGGTTATGATCTCGGAGAAAAGAAGTGATGGCTTCCTATTCAGCAGCATCTAAAGATTGTCTGATCTTTAGGATGTGCGGGTCATCCTGAGTATGAATGTTGATCTCGATAGTCGATTCATTCAACATGGTTTGCATCTTAGAGGGTAACGACTGATGAATATATGAGTCTTCTACACCAAGGTAGGTGAGTATGGATTCATCATCCTAACATTGAATGACGTTGAATTATAGGTGTGTCATCATTGATCATTTCAGGATACAGGAATGGAAGAGTGGAAGGGGCCTCGCCTTCGCATTGATAAGTCAAAGGCCCCAAGGAAATGGTGTTTATGAAAAAAAAAGTTAGGAGGGATAGATTCAGGATCCATCGACTCCCTTGGTGAAGGTGGTGATGAAAGTGGAGCGGGTGAAGGTGGTGATGAAGATGAAGGTGGAGAAGGGCTAGGTCCTCAATGAGTTCAATGCGGGCCTGTTTGGTAGGAGGTTCAGGGAAGCCGATACCACTATGGTCGTTATGTTTGCGGGTGGTACATGGAATAACGGTATGGCAGCCTTGCTCGTAAAAGACAAAACCAAAACCCTTCCACGCACAGTGGTGCAGGAAGGTGTGGGAGAAATGGTGATTGGTAAGTGATTGGAAGTCAATGGAAAATGGGTGGGTTTGTGATGGTGGTTCAGGTGTGTAAGTGGTAGTATCAAGTCCCCCCATAGGTGAGACTAGTATGAAGATGAGGAGGACCATAAAGGAGGTGTTCTCCTATACGGTGATCATAGCGAGGGTGTTGGTGAAGGCTTCCATACTCGTGTGGAGTAAGGAATGTGTTGACACTATATAGGCGGTACTCCCCTAGAGTGAGGCATTGAAAAACACCTTCCAAGGGATCAGTGGTTGGTATGTAGGTAGCTGGAATGGATGATGTATTAGAGGTTGATGCAGAGGTGGAGTTAACAGATTGGGAAGTTAATGGGTCAGCCGTGGAGGTTATAGCAGCGGTAGGAATGGAGGAGGTATGTGCGGTGAAAGTAGCGGCTGTACTGGTAGGTGGAGGTGTAGGTGAAGTTGGTAGTGGTTACGGAGGTAGACGGCTTGGACAGGTATGAGCACATCATTGGGTCGGTAAAGCATGTTGCATGTTTTGAAAGGTGATGGGTCAGCCGGAATGGTATAAGTGTGTCCTTCTTGTTCAAACTTTACACAATGATGCAAAGTGGAAGGAACGCAACCCATGACATGGATCCATGGTCTACCAAGCAACAAGTTATATTGGAATTCCCCCTCCAAAACGTAAAACAATTCTGGAATAGTACGGGGGCCCACGCGAACATGGAGGATGACAGTGCCTAGTGTGGAGGTGATAGCATCATTGAATGAATGCAACATGATCGGATGTTTATGCATGTAATTTTCAAGTATGTGTATTTGAGAAAATGCATGGGATGAAATGATGTTAATGCTAGCGCCTCCATCAATCATCACACGACGTACCCATATGTCATCAATGTGGATGGAGATGAAGAGGGCTGGGTATGGGTCATCATTTTGATGTGGCGCGATCTCCTCCTCTAAGAAGCTAAGGGAGGCCACTTGGTGAACAAGGTGGGGTGAGGATGAAGGTGGTAATTTGGTGAGAGAGGCTACATGATGGGGTGTGATAATGGAGGCTATGGGTGTAGGGTCATTGGGTAAAACCTCAATAGATTGAAGAACCTCCATGAGAGCTTGATGATGGGATTCTGAGGTTTGGATGAGGTCATATAAGGACATTTTGAGGGGAGATTGGTGTAATTTTTTGAGCATGGTGTGATGTGTGATGCCATTAGAAATGGGGTACGTGGGGCCACGGATAGTTATTTTAGGTATGGGTGCAGATGGTATGTTGGGTATAGGATTGGTTGGTAGGTCAGTTGCCTTTTCTTTTCCCTTCTGCGCACATGTAATGACATGTATCATGTTGATTTGAGGGGAGTTGGCAAATGAGGAAGGTGTAGGGTGAGTGGTGTAACGACATGAAGGGAAAAAACCTACTGGAGGAGAAAAGCCTTGTGAGGTGAGCTGGGCACAACGACATTGGGGTGGTGGCATGGCAAGTTCTCTGATGTGAACCATGTTAATTTCAAATCTTGAGGGTGGCTCTAGGAGTTGTGAGGGTGGAGGTTGTGGTTGTTGAGTGGGTAGTGTGGGAATGGGTATTCGGTGAAGCATGATCCTTGTCAAGAAGGTCGTCGTCATCAAAGTTGGTTTCTGGTGGACACAATTGGATAAGAATGGTTTTCAAGGCCTTGCAGTTCTCCACATCATGCCCTGACACATGATGGTATGCAAAAATTTTAGTATCATCAAACCCTTTTGGCTTGGGTTTGAGGGGGATCGTAAGGTCGGAGTGGCGGTAATGTGATAACAGAAGTCTCGAGGAGGTTGGTTAAAATTTTGGCATAGGATCCTGCTAGTGGATCACAATGGGAAGTGAACGTGGGTTTGGGTGTAGGTGTGGTTGATTGTCGAGGAACTTTTATTGGAAGAGTAGGAATGGGTTGAGCTAGGGGTTTAGGTTCCGGTGTGGTTTTAGGTATCGGTCATGTGTTTGTTTGGGTAGGGGTACAATAGATGGATGGGTAGGAGGGTGTGTGGTTGTTTTGACTACCTTATTGTGGGGTAGTGGGGTTTTGTTTTTGGGTTGCACCTTCTTGGGTAAAGGTGATGTGGGTGTATGAGGTCTAGAAGGAAAAAATAGATGGAGGAAGAGGGGAAGTTACCCATGGGGATAATAGGGGTGTTGTGAAGGTAGATGACGTGGGTCGTGCTTGGGGTGTGAGGGAAAATGACTGAAGTGTAGTGGGTAGTTAAGGAATAGCTGAGGGTATTGGAGGTATTGGTGGTAAAGAGACTACAGGTGTGGGTGTAAGTTGTGTTGTGTGCCTGGGTAGGTTAAAGGTTTGTGAGGAAGGAATGGATTGTTGTGTTAGTGGTTTATGGATGGGTGAAGGTTGATTAACCATGTTAGGTAGTTGAGGTCTTAAGACAAATGGGACAAGTGCTGTTGTGATTGGTGTGGTCGGGGTATGAGGTCGATGAGTTTGTTTCTTTGGTTTGGGTGTCAGAGTTAGTGTTGTATTGATGTTAGAGGACGTAGCTAAATCTAGTTTAATAGGTGGATGAGTGAGGCTGGTGGTCGGGGTGACCCCTAAAGTGGTAATAGTTTTAGTTGAGGCAAATGTTGTAGGTATGGTTTTGCATTTAGATGTAGGTGGGGTTATGGGTAAGGGTGTGGTTTGAGTGCTAACAAGTACTGTGGAAGGGGTTGTGACGGAGGTGGTTGTATTTGGTTTGATTGGTCGAAATGTGTTTGGGCAGATAGTGGAGGTATCAGCGAGGGATATCTATATCTATTTTGAGACAGGGAGTAAGAGGTGCCCCCATAGTAAAGCCCTATCCACATAATCTAAATGATTGGCCAAATGTGAGAACAACATGTCTGTATGTGGAGTTGGTGAGGACCTAATGGAAATTCCCATAAAATGTGTCTTAGAGATAGGGAATTGGCTAGCCTCAGCTTCCGTGGGTATGAGAGCCGAAAGTAGGTTGGCGGGATTCTAGGTAGCTGATGGAGAATGCTCGCAAAAAGGAAAGGGTATCTCAACTGGGTCTATGATAGGTAGAGGAGATGATAGGAGCTTCTCTATAAGTGGAGGAATATATGGGTGCTCCTCTATGGGTGGAGGAGGTAATTGGTGCTCCTCTTTGGGTGGAGGAGATAATGGGAGCTCCTTTAAGGGTGGAGGAGGTATTGTGGGTAAAGGTTCTCTAAGTAGTGAAGCCAGGGGTGAGATGGGCTCAATGTTAGCGGAAGACCCCTCCGTTGGTGATGAAGGAGATGAAAGGTGTTCCTCTATTGGTGAAGGAACAGGGGAGGTTGTTTCCAATGAAGAAGGAGGATTTCAGGCTAGGATCTCCTCTATGGAAGGAATATGGTGTAATTGGGTAGTGACAGGTACCTCATAAAATATAGCGTGAACCTCACGGGTATGGGTATCGTGAGTTGATGTCTCACCGGTTTGATTGGATGAAGGGGCATGGTTGGGAAACAATTTTTTGAAGATTTGTAGATTTTGGTTGGGGGTGGTGTTGGGATTATCCATAGTTAACTTGCCTTTCTCGAGAATTTCTTGGACAATATTTTTGAAAGTGATGCAGTTGCCATCACTATGACCCTTTACTCGATGATAGTTATAGAAATCATGTTCTTTATACCATGTGGGCATGGGGTGAGCAACGTCAAAACTAGTATGTAGTTTTACAGGTGGAAGGGTGATGGCTTCAGATTTGATAAGCTTTTCTAAGGCACAAGAGTAAGGTTCCCCAATTGGGGTATATTTACGCTGCTCTCGTCTAAATTGAAAAGTATGGACGGGTGAGAGATTAGATGAGGGTGTAGCCTAATTTAAGGGATGAGCTGGGCTGGCCTTGAGTACCACTACGTTAGTAGTGCCCTTAGCTTTTGAATAATTGGTTTTTGGTTTGGAAGAATAAGAGGTATCATTCGAATTGAATTCCCAATTCTTATTGCGTAATTGGATTTTCTTCTCTTCGATGGCCCAAATCTCTAACTTTCATGCCATAGTGAATGCCTCATCGAATGTTCAGAAGGTTTGAACCTGTAAGGTCAAGGAGATATGTCTAGCGCAATCTAGTGTGAAGAGCTCAGATGAGTTTTGTTTGTGGCAGTTGGAAGGTAAGTTGATTGATTGGGCTTTGCTAGTGAGTGAAAAAATCTATGATAGATTCATCCTCATAATGACATGTGGAATATAGATCGGTCATGGTAACCTTCTTGATGATATTGATAGAGAAATAATCCAAGAAGGCTTTGGCTACCTGATTGAATGAGAATATAGAGTGTTTAGGTAACCCACTGTACTAATCTAATGTAGGTCTAGTGAGGGACATGGGAAAGGTTCTCAAAATCAAGGCATCATCATGAGTGATCAGATAACACCCGTGATTGAACGACCGTAAATGCTGCTGTGGGTCTTCTTTACTATTGAAATGATTGAATTTAGGCATTTCCCAATGCACAGGGTATGAATGGATAGGAATGGATGGGTGAATAGGCTTGTTGCAAATCTCATCGTAGATGAGAGTGTTGAGGGAGCCAGAAACCGATGCCTCCAATGTCTGTATCTTGTCCAACATCATTTTAATTAGGTCATTGGTGGGTTGTGATGATTGGATTCCTCCTGTAGCGTGAGAGGGTTGGTTTTGGGCATATAATGTGGGTGACACTCCAGTGTATGGGGCTGCCATGTAGGGTGGTGGAGAAGAAGGTAGTGAAAAAGGGGGTACGTACCTAGAATGTATAATAGATGAAATGGGATGTTGTTGATAGTATGTATATGGGGGTGGAAGGTTGTGGTAACCCTAGTGGCAATAGGGGATAATGATTGTGGAATAGAAAGAACCATGTTCTGAAATGGGGTAGGGGTCACCGACACTGGAGGTGGTAATGTAGCTATGGGTATATGGGAGACATTAGGGGCAGATGAGGTTGTGTTTGGGGTAGTTGTTGAGGGCATGGTGGATGTAATGGGTGCCACAGAGGTAGCAGACGCGGCAGTCATAGCAAGTATAGGACCTAACTACAAAACTACTGGGGGTAAGGTAGATGTGGGAAAAATGGAGCTAGATGGGGCTGATGCCGGAGTGGGCGTGAGAGTCGGGGGGTAGATACGAGCATTCCATATATCAACTGACCCGAGGCATCTTGAGTGGGTGAGTGGGAAAGGTAAAACTACAAGGCGACAGGGTTCTGGTCAAGGAGTCATGCGAACTCCTCATCTCTAATAGCGATAGTAATAGGTTGGATGGGATCCATGGCTGGTGATAAAATAGAAGGTGGTGAAGGACTAGGTGGGAGTGGTTGAAAAATGGTGTGAAATACGAGTGTGCTTGCTTGTCTTCGGGTCAGCACCATGTGAACCGGTACTGATTAGGTAGGGCTGCTTGTCTGTAAATGACACAGAGAACAATAGGAACAGGTGAATCTAGTGAAAAAAAGTGGATTAAGTACCAAATGGTGGCTGGAATGTGAAATAGGCTAACCGATGCCAGTGAGGGGGGTAACCACTGCCGATTATTGTAGAAAATTAGAGTGAGTAAATAATGAGGTAGAAGGTAAAATCTGACAAGTATGCCAAATCTGAAGATGTTTAAAATGTCAATGGGAATAATGACAGTGACAAGGACTGTGAAAAGTGGAAGAAAGTGAAGTAAAATGTGCTTTTGAGTAGGTTAGAAAAAAGACCTAGAACCAACGTCGGTTGGGTATAACCGATGGCGGTCAAAGGTAACCGATGACGGTTACTATGAAATTGAAATAGTGATGAAATAAAGTGGTTGTGAATTAAAATCTGATGTAAAATGAGACCCAGAATTCTAAGAATGATGATGATATGGCCCAGGAACACTCAGGTGAAGCTGGAATACACCAGCTGTGATGAGGAGTGTGCAAGGATGAACAAAAAAGTGACGAACATGATCTCTCACCTCAAAATGCAAACCAAGCAGAAACACTAAGAAAATGCGATCCTAGGAGTGCCTTTTCTATTATGTTTGTTTAGCTTATGTTATTTAGGGACTGACACATGAATTGTGAAATAGATTTTTTGGTGAGGATGGCTTCCTACAAAGAAGGAGATCTAAAACGTGAGGTTTTAGGTATGTTATGGTGGGGGTGGGCTTTGTTCTGAAGTATGGATCGATAGAGTAGTGAGCTGGGTGCCCACTGTGTCGTGATTGTGTGATCATCTACAACTTCTTCCAGGTAGAATGTTTTTTAAGAATGTATGTATTTTGAATTTTTGTGAGGTTTGGTAAGACTCAAAGAAAGAGAAAAGGAAAAAAGTGTTTTTTTACGATTTGTTTGTCAACCATCAACTGGGCATGACTTCCAGCGTATAGGTTGCCCTCAATTAATGTGAGATAATGCAATAAATTAGAATGGAATGCACTTATTTTTAAGCCCAAATCAAAATGTGAAATTGGATGACACAATAAGATGAAGAGGAAGAGGGATGCTCTTTCACTACAATGTAGAAAACATGAAGAAATGGTTCTTTTTAATTACACCAAAAGAAAAAGTTTCCTTTAGAGCAAATAGAAAGAAGAGGTGGATTACCAAAGAAGAAAATTAGTGTGTACGCTTTTCAAAAGGGAAACAAAAACACAATTTTTTCCTAGGAATGAATGAAATGCAAAGAACCCCGGATGGGTCCCACCAGGCATGCCAAAATGTTTCACCTGATTCTTAGATCATTTCTTTGAAACATTGACGAAATAGATAGGGTAACGGGCATAGGAGGAATACCTGTTCAAATGTTGGTTGATGGGTTACTATGTGCATATGACTTCTGGATCCACAACTGATCATGAGAGCTTTCTTTTGGCTAGGAGGAACTACATGTAATGAAAACAAGACCACCAGAAGGAATTAAACAATATGGGTAGTGAACTGCCTAGTGTGTGCTAGATATGGGAAGTGTGATACTTCCTAGATGGCTGTCAGTCCACTATTTTAAACAATTTAATGTTGTAAAAAAAGTAAATCCTATTGCAGTTTGAAATGATTTAGGTATCTCACTTAAAAACACAATAAGAAATAGATCTAATCTAATAGGCTAAGCTAGAATAGAATCCAAAGGTCAAGTGATTGGTTCTAGGTTCTGCAGGTTTGACAGAGGTCAAGTGATAGATCGCAGGTGAATGAGGGTAAGATGAAATTTGGTGGGTAGGTCTCTGTTCTAGGTTGTGTGGGAAAATACAGAGACCGGTGTCGGTCAGGGGTGACCGACAACGGTTAGGTATAACCAGTGCCGATTATTATGAGATCTGGAAATATCACAGAACAAGTTGTGGTCTCCTTTGTGATTGCACAAAGGACTTTGGTGGGCTGAGATGAGGTATTGGGTGACTGGAGTAGGATTTGGCAAGGTTTTAATGGGTATATGGAGGTGAAAACATTGGAGAAGGTCAATAGGGGAAAAGTAAACAATAGATGATAAAATGAAATAAACCAAGAAAGTATGATGTTATACTTAATTAGATTCCGGTCCTGAATGCCTATGTGTGAGGGATGGAGGTGCTGATGAGGGGTTTGAAGGCTACAAGTGGTCACCAATTGAAGAAAATATTCTGCATGGGCTGCATGTACACTTGTCTTTGCTTGGATGGATCAGGTCATGGCTGGGATGGATGTGCAAGTGAAGATGCTCAATCTCCTTCCTTGCATGCGGGTTTTCGCTGGAATTTTCTCTCTGAAGATACGTTATCTCTGTGAGATGTGTTCTTGCTAGTCTCGTCAACCTTCTCCCAATGTTTTCCAACCTTGAGAATAAGGTATTTTCAGGGTTAAAAGGGTAACCGAAGGTGGTCTGTCTTAACCGGTGATGGTTAGGGGTAACCGATGTCGGTCAAGGCGGGATTTCCTAGGTTTGCTAAACTAGGGAGATCCTCTTGATTTCCTTGAATCTTGTGTCATTATCCCATGGATTAGACTGGGAGCTTCTTGTGCGCATGCGGGGAATGTGGTTAGAGGGAATGTAGGCATTGATTTTTAGGGTTTGGGTAAGTCTTAGTTAGCCATGACAACTTGCTAAGAATAGTCTTCGGTTGAGTTGGCTTGGTGAGGTGTCTAAGTGAACTATATGTGTGGATATTATTTAAATAATATATTTAAATAATAAATATAGTGAGGATAATAAATTAATTTAATTAGAGTAATTAAATTAATATTGATGGGGTGAAGGGGGGCCATGGCTAGGTAACTGTAATAAAGGGTGTTTATTTGTCGAGGGACCAAAGGGGAGTGTGACCTAATTTTAGTGTCTAGAACTACATTATCTTTTACAGGATTTTTGACTATGGTGACATCAAATTATTGTAAGAGGAGAAACCATATTATAATTATGATGCTTAATACTGGTTTTTTTTATTATATACTTGATTGAAGCATGATCAATGTGAATAAACACTGGATATCCTGTGACATAATGTCTAAATTTGTTTTTAGAATATACAACCACCAAGAATTTTTTTTTTGTAATTGTATAAATCAATTCTCCATTTTGTAAATTATTTCTGACATAGTATATTGCATAGTTCATACTTCCATCTTTTTTTCCTAGGAAAAATCTTATAACATGATTTGATGCATATGTGTGGATTTGAAAAGGTAGGTTCCAGTAAATTCCTCTCAACATAGGAGAAGTAGTTAACATCTTCTTTAAAGTTTGAAAATTACTTTCACATCTTTCAGTCTAGAAAAAATCAACATCATTTCCTAACAATACAAAAAGTGGCACTATAATTTTTCTGAAGTCTTGTATGAACCTTCTGTAATATCTAGCATGGTCTAAAAATATTCTAACATATTTTTTTTTCTTGGTGTGGTAAAGTTGACTATGACACAAACTTTGGCTATATCTACTTGAATTCATTCTGAGGAAAGGTAGTTCCCCAACACTATGCCATCTAACATCAATAGATAAGACTTATCATTGCTCAAGGACAATATTTTATCTTTGTATCTTCTCAAGACCTTATCCAAATTTTACATAGCCTCCTCAAAATTACTTCCATGAATAGTGAAGTCATCCATGTAGACTTCCATGCAGGCATTTTTCAAGTCAGAGAAGATACTTAGGACTGCTCTCTGGAATGTGCTAGGTGCATTACACAGACCAAAGGGAGAATTAAATAAGAAAATGGATCATATGGACATGTAAATGTAGTATTATCTTGGTCCTCTGGTGTAATTTGGATTTGATTGTAACCATTGTATCCATCAAGAAATGAGAAGTAATTTTTACCATCTAGGGTATCAATCACTTGATCAATGAAGGGAAATGGGAAGTGGTATTTCTTTGTATATGAATTCAACTCTCTGTAATCCACATAGATTTTCCATTTCCCATTCTTATTTGGTATAATTAATAGAGGTGATACCCATTGGTTGTTTGATATGGGGTATACGAATCCAACATCTAGCAACTTTTGTAATTCACCCTTCACAATTTCTCTTACTACGGGGTTCATGAGTCTCTGTAGATGCCTAATTTGTTTATAATATTATTTAATACAATTTTTTTTTGAGTACAAAGCCTAGGATGAATCCCACGCATATCACCATAATCCTAAGATTTTTTTATGCTTTTGAAGAAGACAAATAAACAATTTCTCTTATTGTACACTCATCATCTTGTTCACATTTAGTGACCTCCCTGTTGTTATTTCTACTTTCTTGGAGAGGTACAACATTGAACACATGTTGCTACTAACATAATTTAATATGCAGTCATGAGGAAGAAGTTGGTGAAAAATACAATTCTTACCTAGAATACTCACAGTGTTTTATTATAATAAGAATTGGTTCAAAGGACATCTCAAACACCTTAGTTTGTCATCAAATTCTTCATTTATTCCATAATTGTTCTACAAAATATTAGAGAGAACAACATCTTCCTCTTGATCTTCAATAGTGCAAGACTTTTACAACATCATCATGTAGTCACTAAATCACACACTTTGAGTTAATATTTAGTCTTAGTATCATACTACTATTCATATGGTTCTCAAGTGAAAAGAGTAATAATTAACCCATATCTTTGGCCTTTTTTACATTTCTTGTTGTCGTATTTTAGATCTTTCACTCGCACTTTCCCAATATGTATTGTCATTCTTTGTTTTCCTATTTCTGATTGTGGCACCCAACCAAGGAATGGGATGCCTCAGGTGCCCTGATCTTCTCTACACTTTACTCTCACCTTTCGCAAAATTTCTAGTTGTTTATTGTTTCTATCATTTTGGTGGTTCAAATTTTTGGGGTTAATTATGAAATTAGAACAAGAGAACCATATAAATAAATAGTTTTGCGACCATAATGAGGGACAAATCAATAAGCATTGACTATCACCATTTAGAGTTGCATCCATCAAAGGCACCTACAACTATATTTGCATCCATCTAGCTCCATCACAAGGCACACAAGGCTAGTTCATCTGCATCAAACTTCAAAGGAGGGGATTCTATTGTTTCCATGCACACATTCAGTACATTCTATATCTAGTTATTTTCTCGCTAATTCATAAAGTGCGACTGGAACAAGAGCAACCTAGGGCACGATTTTCACACACATAGAATTACATTGGGTATGAGATATAGTGCAATGATCATTTAGTAAGTCCACCATTATGGTCTGTGAGGACAATCTAATCCCTTCATATGCATATTTATTTTTTTAGGGTTTTGATGCTTTGTCTAGGGTTTTGCAGGTCTCTCCTCCATCTCTGATTTACAATGACATCTAATGTAGTTTAGAGAAGTTAGCACGATAGGAAAAAACTACAGAATAACATCCAGCGACACCTCAGAGGATATTTTTGGGCCATTTCCATAGACCAGGGTGCCCACAGGCACCCCTTTCCCTTTCTAGGAACCTCAGTGTAGTCGAGAAAGCTCAAATTTTTGCTTTCTTAGGATTTTGTGTGGTCGTTTCCTCTTCCTGAACACCTAGTTCACACTGTGATGTAGTCTCACACATTCGTTGAATCAACTAAGGATTTCTTAAACCTCTCTTTCACATTAGGGTTTCACATTTCTGTTTACTTAATTGTTTGGGTCATTTCCTTTGTTTATTTAGTTGTAATTTATTACTTTGCATAACATCAGATTAGACTAGGATATCACATTTTAGCATAATAATTTTGGTGAACTCGTACCTGATCTTCATGTTTAGGGTCCTCATTTTTCCTCTATTATGGATCCTACAGTTTCTTAAGTTTATTTATCTAATTTACTCAAGATGCACCCCAATTTACATGTTGTTCTACAAAAAACCTTAGACATCACATATCGTCCTAAAGATACGCTACCACATGAAATAAGTCATATCTTATATCATTTATTTGATGACCCTAGTCCTCATGATCCTTCATCTAATCAATCTATATTGGACTCAATTCATGATTTGAATGGTTTATTTCAAGATAAATTTATGGATAGGGAATCCATGATTACATCCCTCAAATCTAAAATCCAACATCTTAAGGATGCTTCCTAGGATCATATTTGTTATCCTTCTACATCTCATTCTATGTCTTCTACTTGTACTTATAGTGAGCCCCAAGTCATACCCTTACCAACCCCTCTCACCTTTGATCACAATACTAAGCAACATGAAATTCTTAGTAAAATCCTAGGCTTTCAATTGATTAATTTACCACCCAATCATTACTATCCTCCATATCGGCTAGCAAAATATCAAGGTCATCCATTTTGTAATTATCATTGAATCAATGAAAATAATTGATACATCTTACAATAAACAATCAAACATCTTGAGCTTCGGGGCTTTATCTCATTCATTGCAAAAAATTATATTACATTCCCAACTATAAATATTGTACCTAAATGGGCTCCTTAGTCTATTCTTTCTACACCTCAAACTACCACTTCTCATGTGCCTTCTTTCGTTAGTCCAGTGTTGACTATTCAACCCATTCCAACTAAGTAATAACCTCTCAAGGTTTTTCTTTCATCACCTCCTCCTACTAATTCATCTGCAATGTTACCTAATCAAACTATAAAAACCTCCTCTTAATGTTGGTCTAATTCCTCCTCCACATAAGGTATTTGCAACATACCCAGGTCATGCTCAACAAACACCTCCTATAGTTAAGCTTGTAATTCTGCCATCAGGTATAGACCATACCTATGTCGATGATTGGGACTTGAATGAAGATTAATATGATGATGAACCATTTTATGGTCATACACCTTTACCACCTCAACGTTCCATCACTTTTGTTAAGTCAACTACTCCTTACATTAATCCACTTACTGTTTTTGACTAACTTTTCATCACTTACATACTTGGGGGCATCATAGCTCATCACCCTTGCATTGCTATCAAATGTTGCTATCCTCCCATATAATCAATACTTCACACTTAATGACTAATCTTCTCTAAGGAATTATTATGGACCTCTTGATACATTCACATAATCACTACCCTATGATGCACTCTTGTGCTTTGGTTCACACTTGAATGTTGAGGGCATCTCATACACATGAACCTCACACACTGCACTATAGTCACTTCACTTTAGGCACCACATATCATCACACGTCATCTATACATTATATGCTTCATTCTAGGCTATAGGTATTGTGATTTTTCATATACCATACACTTTGCATCCTACATTTTGTCTTACATACATCATACACATACTACACATGACTCATACACTATACCATAACTATCACATATTGAGCGTTCGTCACACATCATAAAAATCACCTTGCATTTTACATCCTTCATGTTACATGTTACATCTGGTATCTTACCTTCACTATGATATGCATCTTATGGCATTGGCACATCTTGTATTTACATCCTATTTTATCACATACATGAAACATTTTACATATTCACCTCTACACGCTGCACTCACTACTAGATGATGCACTCTAGTATCATAGTCCATACTAAACTCTTGAGGGTATGCAACACAAATTGACCATGTCTCATTCACACATTCATCATTCAATCTTATTTTTCCCATGTGACATTCCTAGGCTTAGTGATATATGTTTTGGGCTATAGGGTCACTTCTCCTAGCATCATCTTGTGATGGGTTATATCATCACTTTCACTTACATTATTTAGTGGTATGCAATTTAGGATAAATCATGACTCCTTTCTATTCATCTTGTCATGATATATGCTAAGGCTATAGAGTCACACATAGTTCATATATATGTGGCATATCATCACCACACACTCATCACAGCGGGCTACACACTAAACATAGTTCGACCATTTATTGATGACACACTCTCATTTATGGTTCATTATTGACTGCTGAGGGGGTATACTAAATCAACCTCACTGCATACAACTCCATTCACTCATGGGACACATGGCTCCTATCATTCAATCTTCATTCCATTCTATCCATCCAAAACATATTTCATTTTATGGTTGGATTTACTCTTTCTTACACTTGTCTTTACACGTTCACTTTACTACACATGTTCGATAGATCTCTTGTATCTCATTATCTTTACCATCCACACATGTGCGTTCATGTTATTTTCTAGTTATGGTCATAGATACAGAGCTTTTACACGTAGTACCGATGTTTGACACACTACCTACTGGGGCACTCACATTCATACACTACATGTGATATTACTTCCATTATCAGGCTATTCATGCTTTGACATACTTGTTATTTTTCTAGCATGCTAACGGTTGCTTCATATTCAAAATTTGTTATACAGGGATATTTTCTTCCATACTTGTTTTTTTGTTTTCTATTACTTGTTATTGTTTGCGAGATTTGTACTTTTTTTTGTACACGCTTGTTTGCAGCCATGAAGGCCTTGAGTGTCTTACGATGCCGTGAGAGGTTGTCCCATGTTTTTAACCCCGCTTTGCATGGTGTTTTATTATTTTCTTGGGTGTTCACATTGTTTTCTTATGTTTTAGATCACACATTATTGGTTTGGCTTATACTTGTTCTCGAAATGCATGCTTGTTCACTATCACTTGTTTTCTAGCCACTTGTTTGTGTGTGCCTTGGTCTTTACCAAGCACATTTCCTCCCCTACATAGAAAATTTTCAATATACACGGTCGGTCCTCTTTTGGGGCTGCATTATCCTATTTGTGACGTCGCATACACCCCCAAAGAGGGGGCATAATTTGGTTTTTTTCACACGGTACCAGTCCATAATTCAGTCTATAATTTAGTCTACATTCATCATCCATGGCACAATTTAGTTTACAGCGAGTGGGTTAAGACTTGTCTATGAACCTCATACAAAACATATTTTTCAGGGTAGATTGTCCTTAGCATTCTGGGGTAGTTACAAGTTGGAGGATACAACAAACTTTTCTCCCTATACTACTTCATCCAGTGGCATCAAATTGCCCAAAAAATGAGACGGTCCAAAGATCACTTCACCAATCTCAATGAAGCAATTATAGTTTGGATAATAACACTAATTTCTCCTTACACTTCTTCAACCACAGTGGCATGAGATCATCCAAAAAATTCACACTTCACTTACAGTTACATGATATCCTATCTACACCCTTTGTCTCATCCCAGATCAGGTGCACATATTCCTTTTTCATTTTCATTTTATACTATTTTCACATGGTTATTTCCATATACACATATACATGTATATTTGACTACTTGATCATCTTCTCTTTTGCAGGTCCATCCGTACGAGAAGAAAACAGTCAAAAACAACACACACGTGACAAGTACATCACATACATGATACTAATCATGCATGCACACTACACACACTGACATCTTCACTTGAACTTTCACTTTAGGTTCCCTCTCATCACTTTTTACACTTTTTCATCTTTAGTCTCCATGCTCCATATTTTTTGTCACTCCACACTTTTTCTAGTCCTTCAGTGCATTTCTACATCACTCTACAGGGATTATCAAGTATGCATATCTATATACTTTATGTTACCAAGGTTTCCGCTCACCAACATAAAGTGGGGGAAAATGTAGTCACTAAATCATGCACTTTGAGTCAATATTTAGAACCGGTATCATACTACTATACATATGGTTCTCAAGTGAAAAGAGTAATAATTAACCCATGTCTTTGGAATTTTTTTACATTCCTTATTGTCATATTTTCTATCTTTCACCTGCACTTTCCCAATCTATATTACCATTTTGTGTTTTTGTATTTCTGATTGGGGTGCCGAGCTAAGGACTGGGGCACTCCAGACACCCTAGTCCCATCCGGGGGTACCATGATCCTATTTACACTTCACTCTCACAATTTGGACACTTTATAGAAGTTTTAGATTTCTATATTTTTTGTGGTCAGCCTTTTTAGGACTAATTAAGAAATTATAACAAGAGAACCATATAAATATAAAGCTATGTGACCATAATGAGGGACCAAGCACTAAGGACGTACTGTCACCATCTAGAGTTGCATCCAACAAAGGTATCTAAAGCTACATTTTCATCCCTCTAGCTTCATCATAAGGGACACAAGGCTGGTTCATATGCATCACAATTCATATGAGGTGAGTCTATTATTTCCATGCAAACATTACTACATTCTACATCTAGTTATTTACTCGCTACTTCCCAAAGTGTGACTGACACAAGAGCAACCTAGGGCATTATTTACACACACACACACCTAGAACTACATCAGGGTTGAGATGTAGTGTGATTCTTAGTTAATAAGTCCACCATTTTGGTTGCTAAAGAAAATTTGACCCCTTCATATGTGGATTTATTTTTGTAGGGGTTTTATGATTTTTATGTGGTTTTGTAGGTCTATCCTTCATCTTTGATTTACAATGACATCTAGCGCAGTTAAACAAAGTTAGTACCATAGGAAGAAACTATATGCAAAAATCCAATGACACCTCAAAGGGTAATGGGCCATTTTAGCAAACCAGGGCACCCACAGGTACCACTGTCCCTTTCTAGGTGCTCATGTCTAGTCAGAGAGCTCAAATCTATACTTTCTTATGCTTCTATGTGGTAGTTTCTTCCTCCTCTTCACCTAGCTCACATAGCAATGCAATCCGATAGCTTCTTAAAATTAGCTAAGGATTTCTGAAACCTCTCTTACACATTAGGATTTCACATTTCTATTTACTTATTTGCTAGGTCATTTCCTTTATTTATTTAATTTTTATTTATTTTTTTACATAACATCATATTAGGTTAGGATATCACATTTTAGCATTATCAAATCAACTATTGGATAGAGTATTGACCAACTTATGGTTCTTCAATCCAATTTTTTTTTATCCTCACCATTCAATGGTTGAGCATGAGGACAGAGTATAACTTCTTTGGTACCATTTTCATTTAAGATGATCATGTTTCTAGACCTGCACCATATAAATGCATCAGAAATGGCAAACAATGGTCTTCCTAGTATAAGAGGATAACCTTATAGACTTGTCTTTGGTTGTAGAACAATAAAATCAACATGATATTCCAAAGGGTCTACCACCACAACAATGTCCTCAAGGACTCCTTCAGGATTTAGTGTTATTCTATCTGTTAGTTGTAATATTGTAGTAATTGGCCTTAGTCCTTCCAACTTCAGGTTATCCATGACTTTTTTGGTCAAGACATTGATGGTTTCCCCTAAGTCAATCAAATTATTTTTAATTGTAGCTCTATTGATATTGACATTCACTAAAGGATTTCCTAGATCTATGTACTTAGGTAGCACATATTTTCCAAGCATGATGTCAACCAACTATCCAATGACTTATACAATGGATGAATATTTTATTTTTCTACTTGGATTTTTTATACATGAATCCTTGATCAACTTTTTGTAAATAGGAACATCCTTGATGGTTTGAATGAGTGGAATACTTACACAAATTTCCTTCAACTGATTAAAAAATAATAACCTAAATCGGATTTAGGGTCAAACTTCTTCTCTTGCAATCTTTCTGGAAATGGGGGGTCTATTGAATTGAATTTTACTTTTGTTAGAATTCTATTCCTGTTGCTATAGATCAACTTACAACATATTTTGGATTTGATGTGGATCATCTATTAAAAAATGTGATTCACTTGTTATCTTTGTGATTATAGGTTTACTTTTTGTCACAAGCTCTCTTCTTGAGTGGAGATGGATATTGTTGACATCAACTGAATAAGAAGAGTATTGTGTTGATTTAGTGTTATAGGCTATCTGATCAACTTGATTATTAGGGTTAGCTATTGGTTGAGATGGAAATTGAGTAGCTTTTGGCTAAGAGCTAGATTAGGGATTTAACATCAAATCTTGTTACTGAGGGTAGGGAGGATGCTAGTAGGGTTGTTGGTAGTTAGGAGGTTAATTTCCCCATTGTTTCCCTCCTATCTAAGGTTTTTGTAATGAATAAGGAGGGTTATTCCACTGTTGGCTTGAGAATTGAGGTTGTTGTGGTTGTTGGTATTGGCTAGGGTAAGGATCCCAACCTTTTTGAGTACTATCCCAAGGTGGGGGTTACATATGTGAATTACTAGGCCAATTTTGGCAAGATGGCATAGGGTCTTGTGACATACCTCCTTGACTTGGCATCCATGGATTCCTTTGGGAAATGTAGAAAACTTTTCCATCCTAAATTTCTATCATTTTGAACTTTGGTGCATCCCCCTTTAATTCTGTAATACATGTTAATCCCCTTGTTTCGCACAGAATTTTTTTTAATTCCAGAATAGAGTTATTTCTATATTTTCATTCTCTTGAGAAATAGATAAGGGTTAGGGCTATGAGGAATACCTGTTGAGTGTTGGGAAGGTGTGTGCGTACCGTAGAGAGATCAGACCAATTGTGAAGAGCTCCTTTTTGTCTGGGAAGGACTACCTGTAAATAAGAATGCAAGACCACCAGATTTTCATTAAACAATAAGTGAGGAAATTACCTTGAGCCCAGGAAATATTAGACTTCCTTTCGAAGGTGATCAGTTCCCTTTTAATACAAATTAATGCAAATGATAATAAAGAAGCTATTGCAAAATCACGATTTAGGTACCTCGTTACTAAAAGCAATAGAGACTAAACTACCAATAATAAAATGTCATGTTGTTTGCTTGGTCACTGGTTATTGATACGTTCAGATCAAGTTACAGGGGTAGATAAGGCTGGATATGGGATTGTTTAGAGGTAAATAGGTGAAAGGTTGGTTTCTGGTATAAGTCACAGGGACCGATGCTAGTCACTGGATAACCAACCGCGATTATAAAACCAGTACCGGTAGGGGATAACCGATATCGGTAGGGGTAGTGGTTTAGGGTTTTTTAAATGGAGGTTGGTTGTAAGGTGGTTATGGGGTTCAGAAGGTTGGTAGATGGTTGAGGGGAGTAATAGGGTGATAGAGAAGACTCAAAGAGTGAGAAAGTTGTCTTTGGGGCAATATAGAGATGGATGAGTGAAGGTTAGGTGCAGGGTGCTGCCGAGTGGTAGATCCAGGAGTGAGCTTATAATCACTATGAATCAAAAGTTCACATAGTAGTGTGTAGAAGCATACAAGATAATAAAAGAGACTACTTACTAGTTTCTGATGCGGATGTAGGTCCAAGGAATGTGGTGGCGAAGGAAAGGATCAGTTGGGATGATCCGGTAATCAGAAGTGAGCTGATGAAGCTATCCTCCGACTCTCCCAATGTTTGGATGAGTGTGACCATGATCTAGTTGCTCAGTTGCAGTCTTGGGCTCAATACTCCTCCCTGTTAAATGAATTTGGATGCTTGCCAAAATGAATTCCTCTCTCTTGGTTTTGGTTGGGGGAGGTCATTTACAGGGAACCGATGGTGGTTACCTAACCAATGCTGGTCGTGTAGGGACTAATGTCGGTTAGGTCAAAGTTGGATATTTTTAGTAAAATAGCCAACTTTCCCTCCTTTTCTCCTAAGGGGTCGGTTGTGGGCTTGGTAAAGTCATTATTAGGTTCGTTTTGGTGCAGGTGAGGGGTGATGAGTCATGGGTGTGGGTCTGGACCAAGTTATAGGTCTTAATTAGGTTACTTTAGGGTTAGGGCTAGGTCATGGTGAGGTGGTGAGGTGAGGTGGCAGGGTTGGAGATGTGAATTTATTAATTATAAGGTAATTAATAAATAATTAAGTGTGTAAGGTTTAGGTGGTGAGGTAGGGTTAGGTTACGAGACGAGATGCAGGGCACAGGGCGTCGTAAGACCCAAATTGGTGTCTACATTTGCCCCTTGTTGTCATGTAGATTTTCTTGTAAAGCTACACTGACAATAATAAGAATTGGATGCCCCAGTTAAGGGTATAGGTAATCCCCCTCAAGTCTATCATAGATTGAGGCAACGTGAAATCAGGGATAGGGTTGATAAAGGGTGAATGATGATTAGATGATGGTAAGAAGTTGGGGTAAGTTCAAGGAAGTAGACGCATGTTGAAATGCAGTAGTATGACCAGGGTACATGATTTGAAGAGCAAACAAGCAATTCATAGGCAAAGGGCGATAGTTTATCCAAACAAGGTTGATATAATCCTAGTATCCAAGGCATAGGAAGTAGCTCCATGGGATATAACGGGTAAGGTACCAGAACATTTAGGCATATTCGGTAGTACCAAATGGTTGGTTTGGTTGAGATAAACGTTACGGTCTCGGTCTAGGAAAAGCTGGTCGGCTGATCAATTCAAGCATCCTAGTCATGCTAAAAGACAAACAGGTGAGATCGATTGAACAAACAGATACATGATGGGTGGATAGAATCGTAATTTACAGGCCTCAGTTGAGGTACTTAATTGGTGCAGTTTTGGGTCGGGCCGATTGGTTGGGTGCGGCCGTGGGTTGGGCCGATTGGTTGATTGTGGCCTTGGATCAGGCCGATGGATTGGTTCCAGCCTTGGGTCGAGCCGATTGGTTAGTTGTGGCCTTGGGTCAGGCCAATTGGTTGGTTGTGGCCTTGGGTTAGGCTGATTGGTTGGTTGCAGCCTTGGGTCAAGCCGATTGGTTGGTTGCGGCCTTGGATCAGGCCGATTGGTTGGTTGTTGCTTTGGGTCGGGCTGATTAGGGAGTTGTGGCCTTAGGTCAGGCTAATTGGTTGGTTGTGGCCTTGGGTCGGGCCGATTGGTTGGTTGCAGCCTTGGGTCGGGCCGATTGATTGGTTATGGCCTTGGGTCGGGCTGATTAGTTGGTTGCGGCCTTGGGTCGGGCCGATGAATTCAAAATAAGGCCATTTAGCAAAGCCAGGGGTAGGCGATGTGGTGAAAAATGGAGATTGGTGGATAAGGGCAGGAGTTAGGTTAAAATAAGTGGGTAAGCGATATCAGTTAGGAGTGATCGATATCATATAGAAGGCCGATATCAGTCTTCTAGGGCATGACCTAACCGATATCGGTTAGAGGTCAAAACCTATAAAAAGAAAAAAGCGGCATGTCATTTTCACATTGTGAATTTAAGCGCCAAAACATCTCTTATTGAGTTTTGAATTGATTGGGTTGAGTGTTTGGGTCGAGTTGGCACTAGTTGAGTGGGTGAGTGAGTTATTGGTAGGCCCCAGAGATCGGGAGGCAGAACTTGATTGGTTGAGGACCCTGCTGAGGATATTTGGAGCTATGGCACAGGCTGGAGGAGCGGGAGGTGCTGGAGGAGCTGGACCACCACCACCTATCCCACGACGATGACGTGTAGTTGTACCGGTAGGCTCTGAACCCCTATTTCTATCAATTTGATGAATTTGGCCGGGATTTGGTTATGGGGGTAGGAATCCAAAAATTGATAAAATAATGAATAAATGAAGGTAAACAGTAAAATGGATTGGGTAGATATGTTAGGTAGGTAAAAACGTCAGGGTGGGTAAGGTTTTAGGCCATTGTGCTGGGTAAATTGGGAGAAATAGGGAAAAAAGGGGGTTTGGGGGCCGAACCGAACCCACAGTGACCGATGTCGGTCACTAGTCGACCATCATCGGTCACATTTTCCAGGTGTATATTAGCAGGTGTAGAGACCGGCATCGGTCATGTGTCGACCGACGTCGGTTCAAAAAATTTGGACATAGGATGCGGGTAGGGGACCGATGGTGGTTGAGGGTGACCGATAGCGGGTAGGAGGTAGGGTTGTAAAATTGCTTTGTTGGGTGTTGTTTTAGGTGGGTAGGATTTATTATAGGGTTGAGGGATAATTGGGTGGTTGGGGTCGGTTTGGGTAGGATAGGTTATGGGTTGTGTATGGATTGGGATGAGTTGGGTTGTGTATGGGTGGGTGAGTAATTATAGAGGGTTATGTTAGTTGTGTTGTTAAGGGTAGGCCTAATGGAGTGGGTTGTGTTTGCAGGCATGCCAGCAGTTGACCATGCGAGATCGAATGCCACCCATATTGGAACAGATGCAGCCACATGTGATTGCAGAGCAGTGGGTAGTTATGCAGGAGGCTGGACTTGGCAGAGTCCAGAGGTATAGGGCTGTGGATAGGGACCATAGCCTGATGGTTGCCCTCATCGAGAGATGGGATCCGGCAACCAATGCCTTCCATCTCCCTACTGGAGAGTTGACAGTCACCCTAGAGGATGTGTATCGCATCCTAAGACTGCTGATCATAGGTGAGGAGGTGTTCCAAGTGGATGCCGAGACAACGATGGATAGCATCCTATAGGTATTTAGGGATGTAGCCCCATTGGTTACATATCATAGTGTGAGCATCTACTACAACGAGATGTATCACGCTCATCGATGGGAGACATGGCTTACTGTGCTGATGATGGTCAGTATCACCTGCTTCGCCCTCCCTAACTCAGAGGGAGGCCGCTTCCCATGGGCTCTGAAGGGAGTTTTACAGGAGATGGTGGAGGAGCACACCTGCTATGCATGGGCACCGATATATCTGGTGTAGCTATACAGAGAGCTCTGGGGCTATCTTCATATGAGGTGATTCGGTATATGTTCGACATTCTTGTTACACTACTGGGCATATGAGCACATTGTGTGTATACGACCAGTAGGGTTTCCCCAGCAGCCAGGGCCACAAGAAGTCTACAAATATGGGTTTCAGAGGTGGTTGGGGATTGTGGGCCAGCCACGAGCAGTGGTCGTAGGGTGGGATGTGGCCTTTTACAGGCATATGTTAGAGGGTTTGACTACATTAGATATTATATGGAGGCCACACAGAGGCCATCAGCCCCATGGAGGAGCCCGAGCACAGCTACGATGGATCTAGTACATCTTCTAGATAGATGGATGGAGACCTGGGGAGTATGAGTAGATTCCCCTAGAGAGGGTACGATGATAGCTAGGACTACGACAGGATGTGCCACCTCCCCTCCCATAATATCAGAGGGAGGATGTAGAGGCACCACTGCCTCTACTGCAGCCATTGGACCCAGTCTGGGTAGCAGAGAGACTGAAAGATGACATGGTGGACGATGCCGGGGTTACAGGGTCATTTTTGTTTGGTGGGAAGGACAGAGGGCAGCCGTGAGAGCACAGCCAACACAGCCAGATTTAGCAGCTATTATAGCGGAGAGAGACCATCTCCTGGGTCAGGTACAGGTACTATAAGGGAAGCTTTCTGCTGCACAGGCACAAATTGGGGTGTTACAGGGGTAGTTAGCCCAGACACAGGCACAGGTGCAACCTCAGGTCCCTGTTTAGGCTCCGATGGTAGCTCCACTACCACCACAGGTACTGGCTTAGGTTCAGGGCATACAGGCAGGGCAGGGCCCACTTCTATTAGGAGTTGGGTGACCAGCCCCACTAGCCATGGTTGCACGGGCCCGTTACATGGAGGCTAGAGCGGAGGCCTGTTACTATCAGGACCTACTATATGGTACTGGTGTAAAGTATCAGCCATATGTGGCTCATAGAGCCAAGACTTCCCAGAGTCATAGGTCACAGGTGACCGCAGCCACAGCCGGTGGGTCGGTTACAGGTAGGAGGTGAGACCCGACACAAGGGCCAACTGAGGGACGGGCCAAGGGAGAGGGAGAGAGTTGAGTCACCCCAGGAGCGGAGACACTTTTGGTCAAGTTGGATAGATGATTTTTGATAGAGACACCGGTCTATGAACTGAGTGTGTAGATAGGGGCCTGCGTGCCCACATAGGATTTATGTATTTCTTTTTGTTGTATATATCAGCCTGCGAGCCGAGTAAACTTTGTATAGTCGATACCAGCCTGTGAGCCGAGTATATTTTTGACATGAGAGACCGGCCTACAAGCTGAGTTGAGATTTGGACAGAGACAGTAGCTTGCATGCCGACTTTGTATTTTGGATTACAGAGGCCCATGCAGGGAAATTTGTATATTTTGACATTGATTTGACAATATATAGATGATGAGTTTGATCCACATGGTGTGTATAATTTTTGATTTGATGCATATATTATAATGTTTCATGTGTTTTGTCGATGGTATTGGAATTTGATGTATATAGATGATGTTGATGATGTTTTGATGATATGCATATGTTTTGAAATGTTGATGTTATTATGATGATGGATGTTGATAGTGATGTCGTTATGTAGGGAAAAGAGGCGGCCTCCACCAAAAATTTGCAAAAAAAAAAGAAAAGGCCTAGGTATAAGCAAAAAGGAGAGAGGTGACCGATATCGGTTAGCTAACCAATGTTGGTCACTATGTGACCGATACCGGTTAGGTAACCGATATTGGTTATACTAAAACGAGCTTTTCTAAAAATAGAAAAGCTTGGGAGGTAACTTAAATTCTTATTGTTAGGACTACATTGGATTGTGCATACTTATTACATTGTTGGGCCTATGAGCACATTGTGTGTGTGCGACCAATAGGTTGACCAATCCAAGCAGGAGAGACAGGATTGCAGAGGTTACGATTCAGGCGATGGGTCCAGACAGAGTAAGAGGCAAGATCCGAGACCATGATAGATGACACCAAGTACTATAAGCAGATGTTGGAGACAGTGACGATTGTGGATATCCATTGGAGGCTTGATGGGAACTACATGGTGATGGTGAAAATAGCCGAGGATTTGAAGGGTGTAGAGTGATTGAGTTGGATCGCAGGACACAGGCCAGGTGAGTACAAGAGGATTCCTCTAGATTGCGTGTGGCGACAATTTGGATTTGTTCAGGATGTAGCCATGGATCATAGACCATAGAGGAGAATCGATGCCGAGGCACCATTCTCACCTCCACGGCCAATACTTCCAGAAGGACCAGAAGAGATAGCAGCCGATCACAGGGTAATGGATGAATGAGTGACAGAGTCTTATAGATTATGGTGGGCAGCAGAGCTACGAGGTACACACGAGAGGGCCGATCATCCTAACATAGTTGTGATTACAGTGGAGATAGACCACCTGCATGGTTTAGTTCACCAGCTGCAAACATAGGTGAACAAGACCATGGGATTGTTAGAGGCTTCGCAGTCACGAGTGGAGAGACTAGAGGCAATATTCCTCCACGTGAGAGGGCATATTCATATGTTACAGGAGAGATTGGTGGATCAGTGGGAGGAACCAATAGAAGTGCTACCTTTGAGGATGGAGAGGCCAGGTGAGCGGTGTCGACGATCACCATCGCTACCTAGTTCGGGACGAGGTGCAGGGGCCTAAGTGAGTTTCATACATAGGGGTAGAAGAATAAATAAGGACTATGACTTGCGTGTCGATAATAGAGAAGATGTATTTGTTTAACATCTAAATAAAACTGAATATGTATGTTGATTTGAGTTATGACAATAATAAGACTGTTTTTGTTTTGAATGTTTGGATTGATAAAGGAAAAAGGTGAGTGTTATAAATACGTGAAAATATTTATATTTTTAAGGAAAACACAACACATGATAGGTTATGGTAGGGGATGGTCGAGCTAACCTTGGGAGACCCCATGTCTCCTAAGTGCTGCCTATATATCCCATTACACAAAGCAAGGAGGGGCCTCAGACTGATGTAGTTCTCCCTTAGGACCAGGGAGAGGTAAATTCAGGAAATTTGGTTGTGGTTAGGCAATTTGTTGGTTGGTAAAAGTTTTATGTTGGTAGGGTAATGTTGTTGGTGTTGGTATAGGGGAAGTGAGGGTTAGCTTATCCAAGCATAGGAAACTGTGTCTTGATTAAGGTCAACACATAATCCTAGATTCAGGAAAAAGAGGTGAAAGTGTCCCACAATTGGAAAGAGATAAACAAACCACGTATTATCGTAGGATGAGCTTGGATCCCTAGGTACCTTGCATAGGCAAGAAGTCGATAGGTGAAAAGAGTTGTATAATCACAATATATCGGATATACATCACGTCCCTTGAGTTTTGTTGTTTTTGAAGAATGGTGAGGTGAGGTGGATGGTATAGCTGGGGCGCAAAGAACTTTTTATAAGGTGATTATTCTGACGAAAGAGAACCAAACCTAAATAGACAAGTCCATGACTCAAAAGTGCTTTTGAATACTGCTTTTATTTTTCTGGATATAGACTGATCGATGCAGGAAGTCTATATGGGATATGCATTTTGTTGTTCTTGAGGTTTTCACGAAATTGATCAATGCGAGAAGCTTCTGATAGAGGCTGACGTTGTATAGCTGTCCTTCAAGGGAGCAATCTACTTATAGTAGCAGATGCGGCTTTTGCACATAGCTGTCCTTCAAGGGAGCAGTCTAGTTTATAGCTTAGAGGTCTAGATGTTCTTTTGGCATGAAGCATCTAGTTTTGTAGGAAGTTTGACTCAAGAATATCCTAGAATTGTATAATTGAGAACTTGTTATTTTGATACTTTTAAGTCATGGACCAGACTAAAAAGGGGAAGTCATCTTTAAGAGGGGGTGATGATCAAACCACGTGAGTTTGATTCTACTTTGAGATGCACGAAACAAGGTGTATGAGGTGGTAAATGAGCTCAAGGGACAAGCACAAGGTAGATAAGAAGTGATGTAACACTAAATTCAACAGTAGAATGGTCAGAGATGCAAAGCATTAAGGGATTCAGGATCAGGTTAACCATTAAGTGAAGCTAAATGATAAGTACCTGATCTGTAAGTGCGAGTGATAATGTAAGGCCCAATCCAATTAGGAGCAAATTTTCCACGTTTACTCTTCTCTAGTTTGGTTATGTGTTGATTCTCTTTGAGGACAAGATCACCAATTTTAAAGGTACGCTCATGAATTCACTTATCATAAGCACACTTGATGTGCTTTTGATAAATTTGAAGGTGGTCAAGAGCTGTAAGACGACGCTTGTCAAGAAGCTCCAATTGGGCTAACTGCTCTTGGCGGAAGTCATCATTGGTGAGAATATCCTAGAGAGATATTCTGAGGTAAGGGATTTGTATTTCGAGAGGCAAGACAGCCTCGGTACCATACACCAAAGAAAATGGTGTGGCATTAGTGGAAGTATGAATGCTGGTACGATAATTCCAAAGGGAAAAGGGGATGTGATCATGCCAGTTTTTCCCAGAATCATTAATGACTTTCATGAGAAATTTGGTTAAGGTTTTGTTAGAAGATTTGGCTTTACCATTTGCTTGTGGATAGTAGGGTGACGAGAAGCTAAGTTTGATACCAAAGTTGTCACAAAGGGCTTGTAACAGCTTATTTTTGAAAGATTTGCCATTATCTATTATCAAGCGATGAGGAACACCAAAACGACAGATAATGTGATGATTGATGAACTCAACGATTTTATATTTTTTGGTTGAAATGAGTGGAATGGCCTCCACCCATTTAGTGTAATATTCGGTTGCTGTGATGATCCAACAGTGATGCTGCGAAGAAGTTAGGTGAATCTCAACAATAAGGTCTAAACCCCATTGTGAGAAAGGCCAAAGATCTCGTGCGACCTGTAGCGGGTGGCTGGGAGTATGTTGAAGGTTGGCATGTTGTTGACACATAACACAATGCTTAACGTATTCGCAGTAGTCTTTATTAAGAGTAGGCCAATAATATCCTAGGCGAAGGATCCGCTTGGCCATGGTAAGGCCACTAAAGTGCCCACCACAAATTCCGTCATGGACTTGTGGGATGGTATGGGTGACTTCAGCGCCAGTTAAACATCGAAGGAGGATACTGTATGCCGGAAAAGTGACAAGCGAGCATGGGAATCTATAAGTAACTCTTCTGCGTACCAGACCTCCCGAGGTCGTGCCGAGACAGCCGGTGGGGATGGAATATAGGTAGTATACGGACAGACTAGTTAGGCAATCTAATGTCTTCAACACGCACTAATGGAATCTGTGAATCTAAGGCAAAGAAGGCCCTTCTAACCTGGACCAGTGTGATAGATCGATCAGCAAGGATGACTACTCGAAGGCTCCAATCAATATCGAGCTCTGGTGTGATTCGATCTATGGGTTGTGGAATGCGTGGGAAATGACCTGGGATAGTTTCGTGTATTTCTCCTGATAGGGTCATATGGTGGATGGTAAATATAGTCAACTTTATAGACGGTTCTCTGGCCTATTCCAGAACTCTCTAGCTTTGTTAACTGTTATGTCCAGTAGGGATAATTGTTCGATGATAATAGGTGGAATTGGAGTAGACTGAAATACTAGTGTGCGTAGGCCAGTGTCTATGTCTAATTTTCTTATGGATTCGTTAGGCTGTGGGATTTGTGGGTCACAACCGTAGACTCGTGGTTGTTGTGGTCCAGCTATGGTCATGCGTGGAATCAAGTCCTGATCCCTAGTATCCAATAATCGTACACTTTTTCAGCCTCTATGTTTAGAATCAACAGCTGTGTGATCTTCTTGGAATACCTCACAGGTGTTCTTGCAACTTGGATTCTTAGACCGGTATCCATGTCTGTGAAGTTGTCTCCTGCATTTGGTTGTGGAACTAAGGGATCACACCTGAACGTTTGTTCTCTTTCCAACCTTTCTACAGTCATATGGATGTTTTCCTAGGGTAATCTGTAGTTTGGCTGGTTTGACCAAAATGTATGTGCTTGGTCGTCTTCTATGTTTAATCCTCTTAACTAAGATCTGACCTGCTGGAAATCTGTCATTGTTTGGAAGACTTGTATCCTAAGGTTCTTGTCAATGTCAGTTATTGCCGCTATGAGATTGGGTTGAGGCACGATTGGCTCGAAAATGTATTCCCTGGGCTCCCTAGGTCCCGTAATTGTCATGAAAAAGCAGTAATAAAACAAACTATAATAAAGTGAAATCTAAGTATACTTCTAGCATATATAACTTCTGTTTTTTTGTATTTTCTGACAATTTATAAGAAAGCAGCTATTTTAAAATATTTAGAATCGACAACTAACTAATAACGTAAAAAAAACAAGATAACCGAGTATGGTTATTTGTCTGTGCAATTTTGTAAATCTATTCTAAACAATGAAATTGCTAATCTATTTGCAAGATCCTTGACCCTACCTCAGAAATGAGGAGTGAATCATAGTTTCTCAGAAACTATCAATCCCCACAGCTTCCCTGGTAATGTCAAGAATATAATTAACTGAAATAAAGCAATTAACTACTTTATTTGATAATATTTAACTAAAACTTTGAAAGATGAACCTGGATTTCGCAGAACAGTGGCGAATCCGATGGTGTATGTGATCTCGTCCCCTCAGTATGATCTCTTCGTTCTTTGTGCTCACGTGGATCTAGAAAAGTGTGTAATGCTTGCATCAACAAGAATAGATATTTGGATAAATGCAGCTTGGGACATTGACTGAATAAAACGCGGGTAGGAGAGGGATAGCGCAAGAGTACAGAGCTTGGCTTATGCAATTCCTAGCGGGATCTATCGCAAGTCAAGTAACATGAAGCATCCAGAACCTGAAAACTATTTTGTTTGAAGAGAAAAACCTGCAAATTTAATGGCTTCCTAAGATGTTCTACTCTAATGGATTAGATAAAACAACAATACTGTTTGCACAAGTTGGATATGTGGCTTACCAACAGCTAGTCAATGCTAACTAAGCAGGAAATGAACTACATTATCAATCCTAAGAAAAATAACAGACCACATCACTGAGAATGAGAGGATTGGAGTAAAATTGGTGGCCTCAAGTAACGACTGCACTTGCACAAGATGGATATGTGGCTTACCAGCTGCAACACAATACTAACCAAAACACGCAATGAAGAAAACTAAAAATTCTAAGCAAAGGAAAACTAAATCTATTGCAAAGAAAATCCAAAAGATAAAACTTGAGGGAGAGGTAGAGGCCATTTGCTTGAGCATAAACCATGCACTTATAGGAATTCAATCACACCAAAATCAAAATCAAACTGAACTCCTAAACAATAAACAAAGGAAAAACACTATTCCAGGGGACCAAAAACATAAATGCATGCCCAAGTCGGCAAAGAAAGCTGGTGAAACGTGATATTTCACGCGAGTTACGTCAAAAGAATGTTCTGGAAAATGCGTAAAGGACCGCCACCCTGCTTAGGGCGGCGGTTACAGGACCGCCGCCCTGTCCAGGGCGGCGGTTACAGGACCGCCGCCTTGGCAGGGCGGTGGTTTCGACCGCTTAAGAGGGCGGCGGTTTCGTTACTTAAGAGAAAAGGGGCAAGAAAAGGGGAAAAACAAAACACGATGGGACTAAGCGGGGTATGCGGGATGTTAACGCATATTCGGAGAGCTTTTCTGGATCCCGAACACCTTGCGAAGAGACCTGTATCATCATTGGGGCATTTATTACACCGTTCCGCAGTACAGTACCTTACAATTTTGGGTACGTACATATTGCCCCCTCGGAGAAGCGTTTTAGCCATGAAGAGGCATAAAACGGTGGGTCCGAGTATGGCAGTCCCGAAATGGGGAGTTAGAAGTTATACCTTACACGTCCGTGTGTCGAAATGACGCCATCCAAAATTCCCGCTACCTGCAAAATGAAAAGAGAACTCAAGTGCAGATAGATACAATAATTTGGAAAACAAACACTAAAATAACAGGGAAAGAGAACGTACCATTTGTGCGTGGATAGGAACTTACCTCCGTCGGCGCTCCGAACCTGTGAAAAAGGCATTTAAAACGAATCAGGGCGCTATATATATGAAAGTGGGCCCATTTTCCTATTCATTTGCGCGAGTCGATTTGATTGATTTTGAGCTCTGGGACCCACGGTGATGGTTTCTTGCACGAATAGAGTCAAAACGTCTAGAGCGAGATAGCGATCATGCCCCCACGTGCGGAACGCCACCCCGCGAGATCACAGGTTGGTTTTCCTCAATTTTGTGTTTTTACCTCTTTAAATTTGAAATGGAAAATTCTTTGCAATGGGGGGGGGGTATTTTTGAAAATGTTAGGTTCAAAAGGTCCACCTAGGGGGGGCGCCTACTGGGTAGGCTTTGTTTTTAGCTAAAATGGTCCTTTTTGCATGTTTTTGGGCTTTTTAGGGTTAAAAACCCGCGCGGGTTTTCGGACCGCGACCGCCGCCCTGGCCAGGGCGGCGGTTACACGACCGCCACCCTGCTCAGGGCGGCGGTTACACGACCGCCGCCTTCAAGGCGGCGGTTACAAAACTGCCTCCCTGCTCAGGGTGGCAGGTTTTGCACAGAAAGCAAAAGGAGCTTGCTTTTGAGATTGTACTTGTATTTTTAACATTTCTATATGCTTTTATGACTCTCTCGATATTGATTAGATACTAACTTGCTCTGTTTTGTGTGTTTTTGGGTGTATGCAGGCGAGGGAGGAGTATATCAGATGGAGTCGAGAGAGGGAGTGTGATTGGTTGCCCGGGGTATTGGATGCCCTCTCACCAGACGAGGAGGACACATTGCAGAGGGCCGGTATACTGCGTATATCGCGTGTGCCTCATGTCGCACCATCTAGTCACATCCTTTGTGACTTGTTTTCATATTGGGATGCAGATCGGAACACTTTCCGACTGCCAGGGGTCCGCGGTGAGTGGACCATCACTTTGGAGGATGTCTACCGTATCCTGGGGGTCCCGATCATTGGGAGGAGACTCACATTGGAGACAGCAGGGTCCCGAGCACAGATTGCACAGTGGGCAGGCTACATGGGGGATGCAGCTATCTCCACGGGGCCGAAGAAGGGAGTGAGAGTTAGATCCATTCCTTCTTTGCCCATCCCCGTATTTCGACAGGCTATCATGGGGATCCTTGCCTCGAGGCTGATCGGGGACAAGGGAGGGGATACTTTACTATACTGCTGGGCCCCCATCATTGCACAGATAGAGGGGCATGGCCGGATATATGCCTGGGGCGCAGATATTCTGGGGACCACCTACCATGAATTATACAGGGTGGTCCGTCTACAGGGACAGTCTTTGAGCCACCCTACTCTAGTTATGAGTTGGGTGTATGAGCGCTTCATTCCCTATGGCAGAGGCGTGGAGGTGGCAGATCCCGGGGCTGTGAGGGCAGCCAGATGGTCAGACATGTCGGTGCTTAGAGCACCTCACCAGCCAGTTGCCTCCCTCACTACAGCAGATATGGAGGCCACACCGTACCAGCTTATGGCCGATATATGGGGAGAGGAGACTCTTACATTGATCTCTTGCTCCACCACAGGGCAGCTTATTGACCGTGTGGGATGGGTGGAGGTACATCCTTTCGGCAGGGTTCCTCAGCAGTTTGGCCTCCCATATATGGGCATACTTCCTCCAGTGGCACCAGTTTATAGATCAGTCCGCGAGGCTAGAGGGGGGCCTAGAGGCCGTGGTTGGACAGTGGTTACTCCTGGCATTCCTATTGCAGCCAGGGGGATAGTTCGGGCCAGAGGGAGAGCTGGTGCGCCTCGGGCACCTTTACTTCGGATTACTGTGGGTCCTGCTCATAGCAGCAATGACCCTATAGACATTGACTTCCGATTCTGAGGAGTCTACAGAGGGAGGGTCGGAGGAGCAGACGGATGACAGTGATCCTGAGTGGCATGATACTCAGGACATCATGCAGGTAGAGAGGGCTGAGTAGAGTACAGAGAGAGAGACTCTAGTTTCAGAGGAGCCACTCTCTCAGGGCCATGGTGGAGAGGACAAGTCTGTTGCGGGGCGTCATGTTGCTCCGACTACAGGAGCAGCCCCTCAGTCAGCAGCGGCATCGGCGGCGGGTGCTGGCCCTAGTGACCCATCTTGGAGGCCTGGTGATCCGAGTAAGTTATCCTTTCTTCCTTTCAGTGTTAGTTTGATTTAGGACTTGTTTTTAATTGCTATCTCTCCTTGTGTTTGTAATCTTGTATCTTCTAGCCTCTTGCCTAGTTTCTAATTCGTTTTTCTTCTTTGTTTACAGAGACTTGTTGACGAGTGGTGGGATCTAATCCGTAGGGTATGCACTGATTCTCTGATGATCCCTATGGATAAGACCCGTGCGGAGCTATCTGTAGATACCGGGGAGCCTTCAGCAGCCAGTAGGCATACCGACGTCTTCACTCCTGTTTGGCACGTGGCCAAGATGGTGTCGACTCTCCGTACAGAGTTGGCAGGCTATAGGACAGCCGAGCGTCTTATGAGGAGCCACTCTCGTGGTGAGACCGCGGCTGCTCCCCGGGACCCTGAGCCCTCCGTTCATTCAGAGCGCCGGCGTAGCCGGAGTCCTAGGCGAGGGCGTGCACCTTCGGAGGGGTCGCGTAGGGGTTGAGAGGCCACTTGGCCCTTGTATATTTTGTATCATAGATTCTTTTGTATATCACGGGCTCTTTGAGCATTTTGACCATGCCTAGTGCATGATGGCATTGTATACAAACATTGATTATTTATATATATGCATTGGTTTTTGGATCAAAAGCTTGTCACTCATGTTTCCCTTTCTATTTCCAAATGCTTTGTGTATACTACGATGTATGCTTTGTATGCTTTCTAGAATATATGCAGTGGTGAACAAATGATATAAATGCTTTACTTTTCTTTTTTTTGTGTTTCATGATGTTGATACATGATAATGTAGATATATTGTGATTTTGAATCTTAGCTTCTGTAAGCAATTTGGATACCTCATGTTTGTTTTGGCAAAGTGATGAAAGTAACAAATATGATGAACAGATAAACTTGCCCCACTCCTAACTCCACGCAACCAGTAAGATGCGAGGGCTCATCACCAAGAGCCAAGAAGGGTGCAAGTTATGAAATGTGATGAAATGATAGTGATGAAAGATAGACAAAGTTTTGGTGGAACCAAATTGAAGCTACAAGCCAGACTCTACTCGAGTGACTTCATAGTTTTGGATGCAACTTGCCTTGCGGTTTATCCAGACTTAGACCCGTAGATGGCCACATGGCAGACAAAATCTGGGTTTTTAGGATTTTTGACTCTTTCGGAATTTTGAACATCCGTTTCATTTGTTTTTGACTCAAAGTTTGAAAGTTTGAATTGCTTGCGTATGACCATTTGCATTTATTTGTCAAGAGGACCCCCTACACTTGGCCCCACGCTACTAGTAAGAAGCGTGAGTTTATCACCGTGGGCAAAGCGTAGGCGAGTAAGGGCATTTCCATCCTTTCCCAACCCTACGTCACTAGTAAGAGACGCAAGCTCATCACCGAAGGTTGGTGGGGCAGGGAAATGTGTAAAATTAAAATTTTCTGTTTGATCAACGTTTGACTTGTTTATTTGAGTAAAATGTCAGTATGTCCTTATTTCCAAAGAGATATACATATGGGATAGATGTGACACCATGAAGCTTCTAGAACAGACCATAGGCAATGACACTTATTCTAAGAAGAAATCAAGGCGAGAAAAGACTTGCAGATCTTGGTATGGTTACCGTTAAGACTTTGTCATGTCTATTTTATTTGATAAAAGATTCTGAAGTGATTGATGATATTGTGAGAATGGAGAGACATGATTAAAGAGTTTATGCCAACAACATCATGAGTTTGTAATGAATTGCCTTGAGAATAGATTCCTTGATCACGATTTGTGTAAGAAACGAATGGACAAAATGATCTTAATCTATATGAAAATGCAATGTAGATAGTTATATAAGTAGCGTTAGCTGCTTATGCGTAGAAACGTTTGAGGTGGAGGGAATTGACTGTTTCGCCAAACTCCTCACCTTCTAGCGTGCATAAGAGGTATGCACCATTTCCGTAGTCCTTCATGACTCGGTATGGGCCCAACCATTTGGGCCGGAATTTCCTTCCTTCGCCGGTCTTCTTGTCGATCCGGCTATCCAGCCTTAGAACTAGATCGCCTTCGTATATGTCACGTTCATAGACCTTCTTGTTATACTGCCGGCACATCCGGTCAGCATAGACTCTATGTCGTTGTTCAGCATCTAACCTAATTTCATCTAGGCTTTCTAGTTGGGAAAGACGTGCTTCTCTGTAAGCGTCTTCATCCAGAATCCCTTGTAGTGAAATGCGGAGACTGGGTATTTCAACCTCAAGTGGGAGAACCGCTTCTGCCCCAAATACCAGCGAGAAAGGAGTTGCTCCCGTTGGTGTTCTTATTGAGGTTCGGTGGGCCCACAAGGCCGGATATAACTTTAAATGCCAATCTCGTTTGTTTTCTTTTACCGTTTTAAGGAGAATGGCTTTCAGTGTTTTGTTTGTTGCTTCAGCCTGCCCATTGGCTTGGGGATAATACAAGGAAGCCGTATGATGGCTTATTTTAAATTTGTTGCATAGTTCACGAACTTCTTCATTCTTGAAAGAAGTTCCATTATCTGAGATAATGATTTGCGGGATACCATACCTGCAAATGATTTGGTTCAAAATGAACTTGGCGATTACAGAACCAGGTACAGTGGTAAGAGGCATGGCCTCTACCCATTTGGTGAAATATTCAGTGGCCGTGATTATAAAATTATGGCCGTCTGTGGATGAGGGAGAGAACTTCCCTATCAAGTCCAGGCCCCATGTAGAAAAGGGCCACGGAGTAGCGATTGGTTGCAAAGCTTGTGCCGGCATGTGAATCTCATGGGAGAATTCTTGGCACTTGCGACACCTGCGTACAAACTCTATTGTGTCATGTTCTAGAGTGGGCCAAAAATAGCCCATTCGATGTATTTTTCGAGCGGTGGCGTGGCCACCGAAATGGCCTCCACATACTCCGCTGTGAGATTCATAGAGAATCTTCTTGGATTCTTCTGTGTCGACACACCTTAAGAGCATTCCATCGAACGCCTTTCGATAGAGAACTTGCTCTATAATAACGTACTTAGCTACGATAATGCGTAACCGCCTTCTTTGTTGCGGTGTAGCTCCTTCCGGGTACGTATGGTCCATGATATGGTTAATGATATCAGCGTACCAAGGGCACTCAGAGATAGCGGGTCGGGTTTCGACGTAGTATACGCACTCATCTGGAAAATCCAAATCTACTAGATCGCCTCCATCTAATGGATTATCAGCTAACCAATCCGCAATGATTTGTCCCTTAACTGACTTTTGGTTTACAAAAGTTAATTCGAACTCTCCCATTAAGGTTATAAAACGTCCAGCCTTTTTAGACAAAGACCCTTGTGTGAGGAAAGTTCGTAAGTGGTCAGTTTTTACTACGACCCTTGTCTCTTGATTTAGCATATAGTGTCTTAGGCATTTGGTTGCGAAGACTATGGCGAGACATTCTCGTTCTGCTTGTGTATAGCGTGTTTCATAGTCGAGCAGTGTTCGGCTAATGAAATAAATGGCACGTTCCCTTTTGTTATCGTCTTCTTGGGCCAACATGCAAGCTAACGAGACATTGGTAGCTCGTGAGTATAAGATCAACGGGCGGTCTAGCTTAGGTGGCATTAGCGTAGGTGGTGACAGCAAGAAACGCTTAACTGCGTTGAAAGCTTCATTGCAGTCTTCGGTCCAATCAATGCTATAGTCTTTCTTGAGTAAGTTGTTGATTGGATGAATAGCGAAGCTCAAGTCCGGGATGAATCTTCGGATTGCACCTAGCTTTCCGAGAAATGACCTGATTCCCGATTCGTCCGAAGGTGGAATCATTTCGAGAACAGCCCGAATTTTGGTTGGGTCAACATCTATTCCCCGTGATGATATGATATAACCTAGGAGTTTCCCTCCCGTTACACCAAAGACACATTTCTCTGGGTTTAGCGTGACTCCGTATTCTATTAGGCGTGAAAGAATGACGCGGAGTACTTCCGGATGGTCACGACGCTTCTTGGCCTTGGCCAATAAGTCATCTACGTAAGATTCCATGATTTTATGAATTAGATCGTGAAATATGTATGTCATAGCCCGTTGGTACGTGGCACCAGCGTTTTTGAGACCGAAAGGCATGACAGCATAGCAATAGGTTCCCCAAGGAGTTATAAACGTAGTTTTAGCTTGATCTTGCTCAGATATTCTGATTTGGTTGTATCCCGAGAATCCATCCATAAGAGACAAAAGTTCAAATCCAGCTGTTGCATCAACAATTACATCTATGGATGGCAATGGGAAGTCATCCTTAGGACATGCTTTGTTAATGTCTCGGAAATCTATGCAGATGCGTATCTTTCCATTCTTCTTGAGAACGGGAACGATGTTAGATACCCATTGGGAGTAGTCAACTGGCTTGATGAATCCTACCTGAAGGAGTTTTATTACCTCCTCTTTTACCATGAGAGCTACTTTGGGTTTCATAGGTCTTGATTTTTGCTTAATTGGCTTTGCATCTGATTTAGTGACGAGGTTGTGTACCGCAATGTGGGGTGCAACTCCTGTCATTTCTTTATAATTAAATGCAAATGCCTTCTGATGTTCTTTGAGGATCCGAGTGTGTATTTCTACTTTCTGGTGTTAACGAAGATCCTAGTTTTAAGATTCTCGGCTCGTCCTCCGTTCCGATGTTGACATCGATCGTTTCTTCGATTAAGGAGGTGTTACCCTCTTCAAACTCAGGCGGTGCTGGGGGTAAATCCAAATCATCCCCATCTTCCACCGTGTATATGCTGGGTTCTTTTTGTGAGGAAAAACTCATCATGGGATTTCCGAAATATGAGGACGAGGAATGGGCTTAAGGACAAATCTGGCATAGGATAGGAAAGATGCAATGCCGCATAGGCGTTTAAGTATTGCAAAGTGGCTATATCATTATCGTATGGTTTGGGGTGGTAGATTCACTTTCGCTTGAAAGGGGATTTGTCGTTGTTTTTATCAATGGTTCGTCACGAATGGACACGGTGAAGTGAGTATCTTCTAATTCATTGCTTGGAGTAAAACGTGATGCTGAAGTTGCTATCGAGTCTGCGAGGAGATTTTTCTCTCGGGGAATTGCTTCAATAGATATGAAGTTGAATGCCTTGCTTGAATCTAATACGGCATTTTTGTAAAGCTGTAAATGTTCGGCTTTAGTTTCATATACCTCTGAAACTTGGTTTGCCACTAATTGTGAGTCTCCTAAAACTCTGATATTATCAACACCAATTCTTTTGGCTAAGGTGAGACCAAGGAGGAGGGCTTCGTATTCTGCCCCGTTATTGGTGCATTCGAAATTTAGCTTAAAGGCAAATGGCAGGACTTTTCCCTCGGGCGAAGTAAGAATTATACCTGCCCCCGCTCCATAACGGCACCTAGCCCCATCAAAATGGAGAGTCCAATACTTAGCTGGGAATATAGAGGTTGGGGGGTTCATTGCGTTTGCGCATTCTACTTCCACCATGCAGAGGTCCTCCACTGGAAGAGAGCCAACCCCTAGGGAATACCCTATGCCTACTGAATCAAATGGTAAGAACATTGGTAGATCTTGTTCTATTAATTCAACGATTTTTGCAGTAGTCCCTAATGATACAGTTTCTTTAGCTTTATCGTCAGGGGTTGGGGTTGTTTTGGCTATGCTGATGGTTTCAAGATCCGTTGTAGGTACCAACTTTTCCTTTGGCTTTGAGTCAGTGGGTTTGTTAAGTTGGTTTGTTGGAAGTTCAAATTCTGAGTGTACACCTGGTCTTTTCTTTAAATCAGCTAGGTGCACATCAAATGGCTTTGGATCACCTTTGGCTACAAAAACCTTTCCTAGATGCAAGAATCTTACTTCTTGAAATAACGTAGAAGGGATTGCCTTCATGCGGTGTATCCATGGTCGGCCGAGGATCATATTATAATTAGTTTCCCGATCTATAATATAAAACTCAGTCAGGATTGTTTTGGGTCCTAAGGTGACCGGTAGTATTATGGTTCCTATTGAAGTGGCTTTAAGGCTATCATAGCCTCTTAATGTATTTCGGGTGGTGGAACAGTTTGTTTCACCATATCCTAATTTTTGGAGGAAAGAGAAGGGGACTATGTTAACTGCGGCCCCATCGTCAACCATTGCCCGTTTTACATAATTATTGTAAACCCATACTTGCAAGTGTAAGGCTGGATCGCCTCGGCGAGCGATCTCAGCGTCCGTAGGCATTTTACTTATTTCGAATATGAATTCGACATCTGTATCTGCCTGTCCCGGAGGATGAACATCAAAGTCTATATGATTTACCTGTGTTTCAGGTGGTGGAGTGATATTAATTAAATGACCTAAACCTAACGCTTCTAAAAGAGCAGCCCTGTGGGCAGGGGAGTTCTTTAGCAAGTCAAGGAACGAAATATGCGAGAAGGTTTTGGTTAGATCATTAATTAAATCGTAAGCACCCACAGGTTTTGTTATGATTTGCTGGATGTTATCCGTTTCTGGCAAGTGGCTTGGACTTGGTTGAGAAAAATATTCTCGTGTCCTTGTTACAGCTTCAATGGGTAATTCCGAGTCTAACTCTACCAATCCAACTACCTTAGGTCGTGGTTGACTCCCTAGTTGGGCGCAACTAATGGATTTAGCGAAGTCGAGGCTTCATGGTCATTGTTTCCTGTCATTGCACCCTTGTTTGTTCCAGTTGAATTTCAACCTATTACTATCATGATTTGGAAGTGGATCGTTAAAGATCTTGAGAGGAGCATTCTGAGGGGAAACTGCCCCTGCGAACGTATTGGGTGGTGATGATACAGGATCTGCCAAAAACAAATCTGTGAAGAACTGTCTTTGTTCTTCTGGTAAACGTTGCATGAACTTGTTGTAGTCACGACACGTTCTAGTGTCATGACCCCGAATTTTATGGAAACCACAATAAGAATTGGGATTGTAATTCGTGTTTTGTTGGTTTGGTTTGTATTGTGGCCTAAAATTTTGATCAAACTGTTGCCTATTAGGATTAAAATTCTGCATTTGTTGTTTCTGGCTTTGGTTTTGGTAACCAAATGAATTTTGACCCGCCCCTTGTATGGGATTACGCCGTTGTTGTTGTTGTTGTTGTGGATGGTTAAAATCCACCGTATTGATTGTCGGGGTAAAGTTGTTGTTTCTTTGGTTGTTTGTTTGTGATGGAGTACTGACTATATTTACCTTTTTGGGCTGGTCGGTTACTCCGTCTGTTGTTACACCCCGATTTTTGTTAAGGATTTTAGGTCCTTGATTAGCATTTGTGGGGTAAGTCGTAGTATTTTGGTTAGAGGTGATCAACCTTCCGTTTGCTCCATATGTCTTACGACCACTATCTATTGCTGCCTGATCTATTCGCAGAGCGCTCTCGAGTACTTCGTCATAAGTTCTTAGTGGGAACTTCTGGACTTCTTCCTTCACTTCTCTACTAAGAGAATGAAGGAATAAATCGCATAGTTCCATCTGATCCATATTTGGAGCGCTTGCCGAGGAATAAAGGACTGTACGCCACCTTTGGATGAAATGGGTGACAGATTCGTTATGTTCTTGCTTGATGTGTAAGAACTCCCTGATTCCTGTTCTCAACAGTTTGTTCATGTCGAAGGCTTTGATGAACTCAGACACAAGTTGTTTGAATGAATGTATGGAAGCCTCGGGTATTCTATAATACCAATCGAGAGCAATGCCTTCCAGCGTTTTGGGGAATATTTTAGCAACAACCCCATCCCATGGGAGTAATTCTCGAATGGCTGTAGCGTAAGCTTTGATATGCGCATTCGGATCTCCCTCACCTTTGTATTTAGGCAAATCGGGAAGAGGCCTTGGAAGCATAACACTTCGTATGGTGAAATCTAAGGGCTCTTTCAAATATTCTGAGTAAGTTCCTATCGCATATGTTTCAACCATTGATGGTGTCTGTTGAGGAGGTGGTGGCGGAACGGGTTGTTGATATGGCGTAACGTACGCGTTGGCAGGGGCATAAGGCAACCCCTGTATTTGGGAAAACATGCCGGGAGAGGAGAACATATCCCCTTGTGGCGATTTGGAGTACATGTTTAAGTACGAAGGGGTACTATCCAGGAATGGATTGCTCTGTACTAGACCTGGAGGAACAGTGCTAGCGATAGTGGGTCTAGTTGGCATTTGTTGTGAATACTGAGGAGTCATGCCTAACGTGCCTACTCCTGTGAGGAGATCTACTTGGCTAGGATGGTGCGGAGGATTGGAACTCCCTGTTTGTATGAATTTCGAATTTTGACTTGCTTGGGCAAGTTCTAATCCTCTAACCTTCTCTATTAGAGTTGAAATGACTTCATTTGGTGAAGTCACGATATTCTGCCTTGGTGGCGTTTGTTGTATACTATGGTTTTGCGGAGGTATGTGATATCCTGCTATGAACTGATTGTTATCTTGCCAAGCTTCTCCGAGAGTATTTTCTATACGTGATGGTATAGAGGTATTTTCTTGAGGAGAGAACTCGGGCTGTATTTGCAAACCTCCCACAGGTGGGTACATGCCTTGAGAGCGTTGTTCATTTCGGGAATAACGCGTTGAGTACTCGTCATCTAGAACCGAGTATGGGTCTGATTGTCTACTAATATGTGGTCTAAGTAGCACCTGAGGAGATGAAACAGATTCTCCAGTGAACGTCATATTATTCGAGCCTGAAGGCTCTGTTTGTGTTTGAGCGAGTTGTTCCAACCCCTCTGCTTGGAAGGACGAGCTATATCTAGTCCTTGGAGTTTGCGTTGACAACTGACTAGTTGAATAGTTGTCGCCCCACATTGAGAGTGAGGGTGATGATTGTCTATTTTGCTGGGCATAGTATGCCTCAAGACCCAGGAGGGGTCTGCCGTATGCATCAAATCCCGACATATTCGGGGGGTATATAAATACCCGCAGAATAATGGGAAGACGCGAAGGTGATTTGTGAAAGCTTAATGAAGAAGAAGGCATACTAAAGTGAAAGTGTAATATTATGACTCCACAAGAAAGTAGAAAGTTTACGTCGGTTTTACTAATCTTGTTTGTTTCACCACCAATTTTGTACGCTGGAAAAGTGACAAGCGAGCATGGGAATCTACAAGTAACTCTTCCGCGTACCCGACCTCCCGAGGTCGTGCCGAGACAGCCGGTGGGGATGGAATATAGGTAGTATACGGACAGACTAGTTAGGCAATCTAATGTCTTCAACACGCACTAATGGAATTTGCGAATCTAAGGCAAAGAAGGCCCTTCTAACCTGGACCGGTGTGATAGATCGATCAGCAAGGATGACTGCTCGAAGGCTCCAATCAATATCGAGCTCTGGCGTGATTCGATCTATGGGTTGTGGAATGCGTGGGAAATGACCCGGGATGGTTTCGTGTATTTCTCCTGATAGGGTCATATGGTGGATGGTAAATATAGTCAACTCTATGGACAGTTCTCTGGCCTAGTCCAGAACTCTCTAGCTTTGTTAGCTGTTATGTCTAGTAGGGATAATTGTTTGATGATAATAGGTGGAAGTGGAGTAGACTGAAATACTAGTGTGCGTAGGCCAGTGTCTATGTCTAATTTTCTTATGGATTCGTTAGGCTGTGGGATTTGTGGGTCACAACCGTAGACTCGTGGTTGTTGTGGACCAGCTATGGTCATGCGTGGAATCAAGTCCTGATCCCTAGTATCCAATAATCATACGCTTTTTCAGCCTCTATGTTTAGAATCAACAGCTGTGCGATCTTCTCGGAATACCTCACAGGTGTTCTTGCAACTTGGATTCTTAGGCCGGTATCTATGTCTGTGAGGGTGTCTCCTGCATCTGGTTGTGGAACTAAGGGATCACACCCGAACGTTTGTTCTCTTTCAAACCTTTCTACAGTCATGTGGATGTTTTCCTAGGGTAATCTATAGTTTGGCTGATTTGACCAAAATGTATGTGCTTGGTCGTCTTCTATGTTTAATCCTCTTAACTAAGATCTGACCTGCTGGAAATCTGTTGTTGTTTGGAAGACTTGTATCCTAAGGTTCTGGTCAATGTCAGTTATTGCCGCTATGAGATTGGGCTGAGGCACGATTGGCTCGAAAATGTATTCCCTGGGCTCCCTAGGTCCCGTAATTGTCATGAAAAAGCAGTAATAAAACAAACTATAATAAAGTGAAATCTAAGTATACTTCTAGCATATATAACTTCTTTTTTTTGTATTTTCTGACGATTTATAAGAAAGCAGCTATTTAAAATATTTAGAATTGACAACTAACTAATAACTTAAAACAAACAAGATAACCGAGTATGGTTATTTGTCTGTGCAATTTTGTAAATCTATTCTAAACAATGAAATAGCTAATCTATTTGCAAGATTCTTGACCCTACCTCAGAAGTGAGGAGTGAATCATAGTTTCTCAGAAACTATCAATCCCCACAGCTTCCCTGGTAATATCAAGAATATAATTAACTGAAATAAAGCAATTAACTACTTTATTTGATAAGATTTAACTAAAACTTTGAAAGATAGAACCTGGATTTCGCAGAATAGTGGCGAATCCGATGGTGTATGTGATCTCATCCCCTCAGTATGATCTCTTCGTTCTTTGTGCTCACGTGAATCCAGAAAAGCGTGTAATGCTTGCATCAACAGGAATAGATATTTGGATAAAGGCAGCTTGGGACATTGACTGAATAAAACGCGGGTAGGAGAGGGATAGCGCAAGAGTACAGAGCTTGGCTTATGCAATTCCTAGCGGGATCTATCGCAAGTCAAGTAACATGAAGCATCCAGAACCTGAAAACTATTTTGTTTGAAGAGAAAAACCTGCAACTTTAATGGCTTCCTAAGCTATTCTACTCTAATGGATTAGATAAAACAGCAACACTGTTTGCACAAGTTGGATATGTGGCTTACCAACAGCTAATCAATGCTAACTAAGCAGGAAATGAACTACACTATCAATCCTAAGCAAACTAACAGACCACAGCACTGAGAATGAGAAGATTGGAGTAAAATTGGTGGCCTCAAGTAATGACTGCACTTGCACAAGATGGATATGTGGCTTACCAGCTGCAACACAATACTAACCAAAACACGCAATGAAGAAAACTAAGTATTCTAAGCAAAGGAAAACTAAACTATATTGCAAAGAGGAATCCAGAAGACAAAACTTGAGGGAGAGGCCATTTGCTTGAGCACAAGCCATGCACTTATAGGAATTCAATCACCCAAAGATCAAAATCAAACTGAACTCCTAAACAATAAACAAAGGAAAAACACTATTCCAGGGGACCAAAAACATAAATGCATGCTCAAGTCGGCAAAGAAAGCTGGTGAAACGTGATATTTCACATGCAGTTACGTCAAAAGAATGTTCTGGAAAATGTGTAAAGGACCGCCGCCCTGCTTAGGGCGGCGGTTACAGCACCGCCGCCCTGTCTAGGGCGGCGGTTACAAGACCACCGCACAGGCAGGGCGGCGGTTTCGTTACTTAAGAGAAAAGGGGCAAGAAAAGGGGGAAAAGGGGAAAAACAAAGCACATGGGGGCTAATCGGGGTATGCGGGATGTTAACGCATATTTGGAGAGCTTTTCTGGATCCCAAACACCTTGCGAAGAGACTTGTATCATCATTATGGCATTTATTACACCGTTCCGCAGTACAATACCTTACAATTTTCGGTACGTACAGATACCATCGAAGCCACGTTTAAAAGAGTTGTTGGACCAAGAAAAATATGTCAGAGTCAATTGGTGAGGCAGGAATTTGCGAAGCCAAGCAAGCCATAGTATCCACAAATTTATTAGTTGAGCGTGGAATGGTTTGGATAGAATAATGAGTAAATAAGGTCAAAAGTGAATCCACATAACGTTTTTACTTTTGAAGTTCCTCATTTTTACATTGGTAGATGCCAGTAACTTGATTTACTACCAATTGAGAGTCACCGAAAATGTTAATAGACTTCACACCTAAGTGTAACACAACGTGGAGACCCAAAACAAGGGCCTCGTATTCCGCTGTATTGTTAGTGCAGGAGAAATCGAGCCTGAATGAAAGAGGCATAGGTTCACCATCAAGAGGAATGAGAAAAACACCTGCCCCTCCGCCATGCTAACATTTAGATCCATCGAAGAAGAGGGTCATCGGATAAGAAGTAGCACTGAGCGAAAGGGTTGTGATAAGTTCATCAGGGAAAGTAAAATTGGTAAATTATTCTCCACGTAAAGGGGATTTCGCAAGTTGATCTGCGATAGTTTGTCCTTTGACTGATTTCTAGTGTACAAACTCAAGGTCGAGGTTGGCGAGGATCATAAGCCATTGGGCGATGCGTTGGTTTAGATGAGGTTTGGCATACATATAATGTATGGGGTCAGCATTGGTGATGACAAAAAATTTGTGATTCAGGAGGTAATGTCAGAGTTTGGTGGCAACGAATGATAGGGATAGGCACAACTTTTCTACGTGTGTATGCCTAGTCTCGTAATCCACAAGAGTATGGCTTATGTAATAAACTGCTTGCTCTCGATGCTCGGAGTCACGATGTGCAAGCATGGCTCCTACAGCATGGTCGGTGGCAGAAAGGTAAAGGTAGAAAGGGCTATCGTCCTGAGGTGGGATAAAGCACGGGTGGCTACAAGAGATAAGCTTTAAGAGCCTCAAAGGCTTGGTGGCACTCCTCACTCCATTGAAAGACAATGTCCTTTTTAAGGAGATGATGGAAAGGTTGACATCGATCCGAGAGTTGTGAGATGAGATGCTAGATAGATTGGAGTTTTCCCTGTAAACTACGCAATTGTTTTAGGTTAGTGGGTGGGGGGCATTTCTAAGATAGATTTGACTTTAGCTAGGTCGACCTCAATGCCACGTAAAAGAGATGATAAAGCCAAGGAGTTTTCCCGAAAGGATGCCAAAGACACATTTCTTTGGTTAAATACGATCACAATATTGTAACAGGTGATCGAAAATAATGGTTAAAACATCGAGATGTTCACTGCGATGTTTGGATTTTCCAAGAAGATCATCGACATAATTCTTGAGGATAGTGTGCATAATGTCATGAAAAATGTAATTCATAGCCCGCTGATAGGTCGTACTAGCATTCTTAAGGCCAAACGGCATGACACGATAGTAGAAGGTCCCCTAGGGGTAATGAAGGCGGTTTTATGTTGATCGGCCGGGGCTACTAAAATTTGATTGTATCCCGAGAAACCATCCATGAGAGAAAGCATATCATGGCCCGCAGTGAGATCAACAATTTGATCAATGCTAGGTAGGGGGAAGTCATCCTTTGGGAAAGCGAGGTTAAGGTCCCAAAAATCTGTAAATATCTGAAGTCCTCCCATCGCTTTAGTGATAGGTACGACATTAGAAATCCATTGAGGATAGTGAATAGGTAAGATGAAAGAAATAGAAAGGAGTTGTTGAAGCTCTTCTTTAACCAAGAGGGCAATGCGTGGATGCATTTTTCTCAGTTTCTGTTTAACTGGTTTGGAGTTTGGTTTCAGAGTGATGTTATGGACAACAATGTCAGGATCAATTCCTGGCATGTCACCGTATGACCAAGCAAAAGCTTGATTACGGGCACGGAGGAAGGTAGTGAAGGCGGCTTATTCTGATGCGTTGAGAGATTTTCCGTTCTTTACAATGTGAGGATCATCCTCCATGTGGATGTTGATTTCTATAGTCAACTCATTCAACATGGTTTGGGTTTCATATGGTAAGGTGCGTTGAATATAAGAGTCATCCGCACCAAGGTAGGTGAGGATGGAGTCTTCATCCTGGCACTCCACAACATTAACCGAAGGTGAGTCTTCTTCGATCATGTCTGGATACAAAAGGGGGAGAGAAGATGGGTCTTTACCATCGCGTTGATAAGTAAGAGGACCTAGGAAGATAGCATTCACAAAAAAAAATGTTAGGAGGGAGAGATTCCCGGTCTATCGACTCCATGGGTGAAGATGGAAAAATGGGTGATGATGGTTTGGAAGGGGTGACTTCGTCATCTTCCTGGATATAATTGGCATGAGGTTTCTTCGGTATAGGTGGTTCAGAAAATCCAAGACCACTACGATCTTTGTGTTTTTGTGTAGTCATGGGAATGATCGTATGTCGGCCTTGTTCATAAAGAATGAAACCAAAACCTTTCCAAGCACAGCGAGTCAGGAAGGTGAGGGTGAAACGACGGTTGGTTAGATATTGAAAATCAGATTGAAGGGAACCACACCAAGGGAAGGTTTAGGGGTGACAGAGGATGCATCGACACCCCCATACATTAGGTTGGTGCAGCAATTAGGTGGTCCGTAGGAGATCACCTCCCCCACACGACGGTCGTAGGTAGGATGCGCATGTAACTGTCCATACTCTTGTGGGGTATGGAAGGCGCTAACATTGTATAGGCGGTACTCCCCCAATGTAAGGCGTTGAAAAACACCTACCAAGGGATCCGAGGTTGGGATGTTGTCTACGGGGAAGGAAGAGATATTCGTGTTGGTGGTTTCATTGGTCGAAGGTGTGGGTGCGGCTAAGGTGGATGGTTGAGGCATGGTCAAAATAGATGGTTGGGTCAGATCAATGGGTGCCTTGACTAGTACAAGCACATCATTAGGGTGGTATAACATATTGTAGGTTTTGAAGGGGGGAGCATCAGCTGTGATGGTGTATGACTTCCCCTCATACTCAAATTTTATGCATCTATGTAAGGTGGAGGGAAAGCATCCCATAGCCCGGATCCAAGGGCAGCCTAGCAACATGTTTTATTGGAACTCTCCCTCAAGGACATAGAAGAGTTCGGGCAAGGTATGTGGCCCTACACAAATATTAAGGATCACGATGCCTAGGGTAGAATTAATAGCATCGTTGAATGAATGCAACATGGTGGGGTTGGCACACATGTAGCTAGGAGGGATATTCATTTTTTTAGAAGGCTTTGGAAGAGATGATGTTTAGGCTAGCACCCTTATCGATCATAACATGACGTACCCGGATGTCCTGGATGTAAGCCAAAATGAAAAGAGCAGGGTCAAGATTTTCTGCACCAAAGACCACAATTTCTTCTTCGGAAAAATTGATAGTAGCGGCTTGTTGTACAGGGACATAGGTGGTTTTGGAGGTAGGTTGTTTGATGAGAGAAGTGATGTGGTTAGGTGTTAAGATGGAGGTGATGGGTAGGGTTTCGTTAGGTAGGACCTCTATCCCTTGGAGGATCTCAATTAGAGCTTGTCGATGAGATTCAGATGTTTGAATGAGATCATAGAGTGTCATTTTTACAGGAGATTGGTGAATTTGTTTGATCATGGTGCGATGGGCAACTCCATCAGAGACTAGATAAGTAGGTCTATGAATAACCACTTTAGGTGGTGGTGCGATCAGGATGGTGGAAGGAGAAAGAGAGGTCGCAGATTTTCTCTCTTTAGCTTTTCCATTGTTTTTCTAACCTCGAGTAGCAATGCTAATCATGTTGATCTCGTGAATACGAGATGAGGAAGATGGTAGGGATAAGTCATTGTTCTCGAGAGGTGGGGTTGCAATGATGATATATTTTGGCGAGGCAGGGACATGTGGTATAGGAGAAGGGATCGAAGCTAAGGGCTTTTCCCTCTGTAAGTTGTCTTTCTTAGATTTTCCATCCGAGATAGGCAACTGGTGAAGGATGGATTTCAAAGCTTTGCATCCTTCTACATTGTGTCCTGGTGTGTGGTGGTAGGCACAAATTTGAGATTCATCATAACCTATAGGTCATGGTTTAGATGGATCATAGGGTCTGAGTGGGGGTAGGGAAATGGTCGCATCCCCTACCAACATATCAAGGATCTTGGCATAAGATCCTTTGAGTGGGTCAAATTTAGATGAAGATGAGGCTATTGATTAAGTGGGTGAGATTATTGATTGTTTTGGTAATGGTCAGGTACGAGTGGTTCGTACGGGTGGTGGTTTAGGCAAGGGATTTTGATGACTGGGTTTAACTAGGTGTGGTTTTTTTTGCAGAGAAGCCATGTTTAGCTGGTTAGATGATGAGGCCACAGATGATGTGGTGGCAGGAAACAACCACGGGGAAAGAGGAGCGAAAACAAACAATTCCTTTGATGATCGAGTCTGCTTAGGGTTGGTAGGTAGGTAGGATACTTGGGGGGAAGGTGTTGAGACGCTCGTGGATTTTTATATGGGCGCAGAAGGTGCAGGTCGTGTTAAAGAAGACGTAGGAGGCATGGTGTATTGAGGCAAGGTGAAGGGGTGAGGCCCCAATATATAAGGTAGGTGTGACGGTGAGGGTTGAAACCATGCCTTCTGTATCGGTGTGATTGGGGGCGAAGGTTTTAGTTGTGGTGGAGGCATAGATTGGACTCGAGGAGATTGGATTTGTCTCCTAGGTGGATGGACGGCTTTATTTTTTGATAAATCTAACTATTTAGGTGGGTGCATTAAGTTGGGTATTGGTGAAGTCCCAAGCGTAGGGGAAGGTTTGGTTAGGTTGATAGAGGTGGATGAGGTATTTGGTAGAGATGAGGGGGGTGAAGGTGAGGACATAGGAATTTTGAGCTTTTGTAAAAACTTCGGGCATATGGTAGAGGTGTCTGGATTAGTCATCTGCATTTGAGTGGAGCGTGGTGTACTCAAACGTTCCCATAAGACTCATTTATCTTCTGGGGGATGACAATCGTCACGTGTGGATGGGAATTTTGGTATGGAAGAGAAGTGGGATGTGATTCCGGTCCACTGTGGGTGTGATACAGGGGGCGAATGAGGTGCTGTATCAGTGGGTGTTAAGAGGTCAACCGGTCACTGGAAAGATTTAGGTGATGAGGAACTGATAGGGAGGAGGGCATGTTCTATAGGATCCATCATGGTTAAGGAGTTTGGTGATGTAGGCTCGAGGGGTTTCTCCTCTAAGGATGACAGAAAAAGTGGCGATCCTTCTTATTTTGCAACAAGAGTGGTGGGAGGAGATGTTTGGGAAATAGATAGGTTGGATAACATCTGCTCATAGTCTTGTAGTGATGTGGTGTAAGAAGTCTCTTCTGTGAGAAGAGAACTCTGGGCGGTTGATTCCTTTATGGGTAAAGGAATAGTGGGGCTGTCCTCTTGTCCTGATGAAGGAGAAGGGGGTGAGGACCCCTACATTGGTGAAGAGGCTCGATTCAGAATTTCCTTAATGGAATCCCTTGATTGGGAGTTGAAAACCGCATGGATCTCATGCACACTCTTCTCCTCGGTTAAGGTTTCTTGGTTTGTGTTACTATTAGATGAATGGTTTGGAAATGGTTTGTTGAAGATTTTTAAATTTTGATTAGCAGCAGCATTAGGATTATCAAGGGTTATATCCCCTACATCAACCATTTCCTGCACTATGTTTTTCAACATCGTGCAGTTTTCGTGGTTGTGTCCCTTCACGCGATGGAAGTTACAGAAGTCATTTTCTTTATACCAAGAAGGTATAGCACGGGTGGAATCAAACCCACAGTGAGGTTTAACAGGAGACAAGGTGAGAGCTCCTGCTTTAAGAAATTTTTCCAAGATCACATCATAAGTTTCTCCCAAGGGGGTGTACTTGATGGGCTCGGCTTTATACCTATAGGTGGGTTTTGGCTGGGTATTAGACAGTGCTTGAGATTTGACCGTCACTGCGTATATGGATCCTTTTGATTTCGAAGCAGCTGATGTGTGAGAGTTGGTGGTGTTGGGTTTGTTGGTGGAGTCTTCGGTTTGGAAATTTGAGTTTTTGTTGCGCAACTTCAATTTATCCTCCTTTAAGGCTCGAATCTCTAGTTTCCGAGCCATAGTAAAGGCCTCATCAAAGGTGTAGAAAGTTTAAATTTGGAGGGTGGGAGAAATGTGTTTAGTGCAGGCCTGTGTAAAGAGGTCTATGAGCTCGGCCTGAGGTAAGGCATAAGTAAGTTGGTTGATGAGGCGCCACCATCATCCAATGAAATCTGCGATAGACTCGTTTTCAAATTTTCGGATGGCATAGAGATCGGTAATGAATACTTTCTTGGAAATATTGATGGAGAAGTGATCCAAGAAAGATTGGGCTAACTGGTTAAAGGAGAAGATTGAGTGTTGGGCTAAAGCATTGTACCACTCCAAGGCAAGTCCTGATAAGGACATGGGGAAGGTACGGAGTAGTAAGGCATCGTCATGAGAAATCAGATAGTAGGCATGTCTAAACAATCGCAAATGTTCTTGAGGGTCCTCCTTACTACTAAAGAGAGTAAATTTTGGTAATTCCCATTGAGGAGGATATGTATGAAGGGGGACAGAAGGATGAATAGGCTCTTGACAAACTTGCTCGTATGTCAGGGTGTTACGGCTTCCTGAAACAGAAGCCTCAAGATTTTGCATCTTGTCCATCATCTGTTTGATTAAATCATTGGTTGGGTCAGATGATGGTGTTGTCGTCATAAATAGAGGATTGGGCTAAGAGCTGTTACTAGACAATGGTGGGGTTGAATGTTGATAAGGTAACGATGAGTAATGTGTTGGGGCAGCTGAATAAGGGTGTCATATATAAGATGTTGAGGCCACTAGATGAGTCTGCGGAAATGAAAAGGTGGGCGGAGCCTGAGAGGGAAATATTGTGTGGATAGATGGTAGAGAGTGAGTTATGAAAGAGGAAATCTGTGGGAGGGATGAGGTAGGGGCAGTGGATGGTAGTGATATGTGGGGCCCCAGATTAACGAAAGGAAGACCAATTGGTGTAGTATGAACCACCGAAGCCACTAAGCTGGGAGACCGGGCTAAGGATGAAGATGGTGAGGTGGAGTTATTAGGTGGGGAAGGGGCTAAGTGAGCAGCTATACTAATAGGCATACCAGAGAGGAGCTGACCGTCGGGTGTACGGTCAGGGGTATGAGACAAATAATACTGTACGGTGCTACGATTAGCATCAAAAAATTTGGTAAAGTCTAGATCTCCTAGAGGGATCTTGGGAAAAACACTGGTGTCTGTAGGATTCCCCATAGGATGCGAATGGGGGTGACTCAGGCAAAGACATAGAACAAGCATGTGAAACCATGGCTGTGGCTTATTGCTGGGTGATAACAAACATGGAAAAGAAGATACAGTAGGGAATTAATCAGTCAGAAACAGAAACAACAACAAAATGTTGGAATTGGTAGGTTGCTGGTTTGTCAGGAACTGTGAAACACAGTAGCCGATATCAGTCTGGTAAACGATGTCGGTCAGACAGTAGCCAGCGTCGGTCAGTGTAACCGATGTCGGTAGAAGAGGACCGGTGTCAGTCAATGTGAAGGAAAAGAGAGAACGTAAGAGGCTACTGGTTTGGGGATAACAAGGCTTAGTATACCCACCAAACTGTCTAAAGTGATCACTGAGACAGGGTATAACAGAGAAACAAAACTGAAAGAAAAACAAAAAACAAGCAAGATGCACAAGCAAATCAAGATACTAACCCTAGGATTAGTTTTTAATCACTTTAGGCTTATGCCTTAGACGCAAGATGATGTCAATCCTAAACAAAAGACCTAAGGGAGATGTCAAGTTTGTTTTGGCTTGTAAGGCTACCTCAATTGGGTGGAGGAATACCGCGGGAAAGGGGGGATGTTTGAGATATTGTGTAGCTTATGATGTGATTTGGTATGTGTTGTGCAGTGAGAGTAAGATTAATTTCTCATCAATACCATGGATATCACCCCCACGTGTATGACCTGTTACTTAGTCTACGATCACTAGAATTAAAGACAGCATGCAAGAATGTGATGCACGTGTTTTAAACCCAAATCAAAAATGATATTCGATGAAGCAAAGAAAGAGAAGAGGTTAAGAAGATGACTTTCACTAATGCAAAGATGTGAAAGAAAGACAAGTTCTTTTACCAAAATGACAAAATATTTTGTGAATATTTAGAATAAATAAATAGAAGTGTGCTCCCTATATGAAAACAAGCAAGAAAGAAAGAAACCCAAGAAGGGTCCCACCGGGTGTGCCAAAATGTTTCGCACATAATTGTTTTATTCCAGAATAGATTTATTTCTATCTTTTCATTCTCTTGAGAAACAGATAAGGGTTAGGGCTAGGAGGAATACCCTGTTGAGTGTTGGGAAGGTGTGCGCATACCATAGAGAGATCAGACTGATTGTGAAGAGCTCCTTTTTGTCTGGGAAGGACTACCTGTAAATAAGAATGCAAGACCACCAGATTTTCGTTAAACAATAAGTGAGGGAACTTCCTTGAGCCCAGGAAATATTAGACTTCCTTTCGAAGGTGTTCAGTTCCCTTTAAATACAAATTAATGCAAATGATAATAAATAAGCTATTGCAAAATCACGATTTAGGTACCATCGTTACTAAAAGCAATAGAGACTAAACTACCATTAATAAAATGTCATGTTGTTTGCTTGGTCACTGGTTATTGATACATTAGATCAAGTTACAGGGGTAGATAACGTTGGATATGGGATTGTTTAGAGGTAAATAGGTGAAAGGTTTGTTTCTGGTATAAGTCACAGGGACCGATTGCCGGTCATTGGATAATAGACCGCGGTTATAAAACCAGTACTGATAGGGGATAAACCGATATCAGTAGGGGCAGTGGTTTAGGGTTTTTTAAATGGAGGTTGGTTGTAAGGTGGTTATGGGTTTTAGAAGGATGGTAGATGGTTGAGGGGAGTAGTAGGGTGATAGAGAAGACTCAGAGAGTGAGAAATTTGTCTTTGGGGAAATATAGAGATGGATGAGTGAAGGATAGGTGCAGGGTGCTGCTGGGTGGTAGATCCAGGAGTGAGCTTATAATCACTATGAATCAAAAGTTCACACAATAGTGTCTAGAAGCATACAAGATAATAAAAGAGACTACTTACTAGTTTTTGATGCCGATGTAGGTCCAAGGAATGCTGCTAGTGGCGAAGGAAAGGCTCAGTTGGGATGATCCTGCAATCGGAAGTGAGATGATGAAGCTATCCTCCAACTCTCCCAATGTTTGGCTGAGTGTGATAGCGATCTAGTTGCTCAGTTACAGTCTTGGGATCAATACTCCTACTCTGCAAAATGAATTCGGATGCTTGCCAAAATGAATTCCCCTCCCTTGGTTTTGGTTGGGGGAGGTCATTTACAGGGAACCGATGGCGGTTACCTAACCGACGGCGATCACGTAGGGACTGATGTCGGTTAGGTCAAAGTTGGCTATTTTTAGTAGAATAGCCAACTTTCCCTCCTTTTCTCCTAAGGGGTCAGTTGTGGGCTTGGTCAAGTCATTATTAGGTTCGTTTTGGTGCGGGTGAGGGGTGATGAGTCATGGGTGTGGGTCTAGACTAAGTTATAGGTCTTAATTAGGTTACTTTAGGGTTAGGGCTAGGTCATGGTGAGGTGGCAGGGTTGGAGATGTGGATTTATTAATTATAAGGTAATTAATAAATAATTAAGTGTGTAAGGTTTAGGTGGTGAGGGTAGGGTTAGGTTGCGAGATGAGATACGGGGCACGGGGCATCGTAAGACCCAAATTTGGTGTCTACACCCCTACATGTGTAATCATCTTTCTTTCTTTTGTAAGAATAATAGAAATCTTTAAGTGTTACCCTCTACATCCTCTCTCTTCTTCTTTGCATGAAGTGCATCGAGTTGGGTGGCCATGTCATTAACTATTTCTTATTTCATGTTCTTAAACATGCTTACAATATTTTATTTAGATATTTCCCTAATTCCTTTGGTAGTTGCTCCACCCTTTGATCTAACACTTATTATTTTCATGGTTTCTCTAGAATAATTCTTGCATGCTTCATAAATTATTTTAGAAGTGGGCTTTAGAGATATCTCCAACTCATATTTAGTCCAAAGCATCTATAAATTTCTCACCAAGTCCTTTTAAGAAGAGTAACTGTTAGTGTAAAATTCAAAACACACCACAAATGGCCTGATTTTGAGTGGGGCATTCAGTGTGATTGCACATCATGGGACCATCTCTGAAGCTGTGGGACTTGCAAAACATGAGATGGACCTCTGAAGAAAGTTGGTTCTTACTTCCTAATCTACCTGCCACAAGCTACTCCAGTGCAGGAAAAATCTAAACTAGTCCTAATCTAACCAATTCCAAGAAGACAAGAGAGAAAGAGAGAGGGTGAATAGAGCCTACACTAAAATGGTGATACACTAGAAAAGGAAAGTGGTGAGATACTCTATTGAGGGAGAATGAAACTGAGGGGAAAGAGGAAGATGAGAAGGTCAGACGGAAGTGACACAAATCCAAATCCAAATCCATGATCAAAACTACATGAAACACAAAACCCTACACCTGAGAATGTGAAATACATGCACATAAAAATAGATTTTAAAGGAAGAGGCATGAGAAAACAACAAAACAATGCAAAGGGTTGAAGAAACACCACAAAAACATGTTTTATTTCTCTGATATGGGTGCACAGACCATTACACTCTTACTCAGAAGCACAAATTCTACTTTCCAGGCATAGGAGAAGGTTTTTTAACTCAAATGGAGTTGGGAAATTTTTTTTGACAGAGTTTCCCTATGCCCAGAATGTCCTCTCCTCTTTCTCAAATGATAAGTGTTACAATATATAGAAGTTTAGAATGATGGAAAAAATAGAGAGGAAGGAGGAAAATCAGACCCTGTTTTGAGAAAATCCAACCACCCCCCATTAATGCCAACCATACAAATCCACTTATAAATCTATCGAATCTACCTCTCCTATGTCTACTTTGGCATGTTGGAGAAGGAAGAATGGTAGATAAAATCAAATCAAATCTGGGTTGTTGTAAACAATCAGATTCTTGCATTGATGGTCTTGAAAGATGTTTTTCCCCATTTTTCACCCTACCTAGCCTCATCAAAATTAAATTTTCAAGCATCCCCATGGTGTAGATGAGGTCGATACCTTTCCAACGACACCAAAGTTTGTTGAAAAATGAGATTTGGATCAAAAGTTATGATCATTTGAATTTTTTGAGTTGGGTCCACACAAAAATGGCAAAAACTAGTTAGCAGAATGGGGTCCATGCTAGGCCCGAAACTCACTTTGTGCCTTTTGGCAGCAAAATATAACAAAATGTAAAAAATTTCCCAAACAACCCCGCAATTCACCTTTGGTAAAAAAATCATTTTTGTGGGCCGATCGGTTTACTTTTTCCATTTGGGTGAAAAGTCACTACCTAGGCCCAGCTGTTCCGCGTGCAATTGAAGCCTTGACACGTGCCTCTCTTAGGCATCAGCAGAAGAGCGGATCATTTTTTCACTTTACACCTTCCTCGGGGAAAAAAATTTAAATTTCCTCTGATGACCCGCCATCCTATGGCTTTGAATTTTCAACATGGCCATGTGTCCCTTTGCGTGCCTTTAGGAAATTTTCTTCATCTGGATTTAAAATCCTCTGATGGGCTTATGGGCCTGAAATTCACATTGTTTCTTTTTTGCAGAAAAGCACAGAAGTTCCAAAACTCCCCACAGACCCCCTCGGCGCGCTAAAACTGGCACTTAGGGAAAATTTCCCTCTTTAGGCCCGCTGGCCCACATTTTCCCATTTGGGAAAAAAGTCATCAATATCTCATGCTGCACCCCGCCTCTTCTGTCATTGGTGAAAATCCTTAAAAACTCCTCACCAATCCGCTTTTGGGTGAAAATACCTTCCAAGGCCCATCGGCTCGTAACTTACAAAATACGAGGAGTTCGAAAGCACTTCTTTATATTTTTGGAAAGGGGAAGAAATTTCCCACCTGATGAAGATGCTTTCAAGAAACCTTAAGTGCTTAGAATATCTGAAATTTTTTATTGAAGCACTAAAGGAGGGAAAATGGGTGCAGTTAACCAAAAATAAGCATGAGCTTATTTTGGATAATAATTTGGTGACTCATAGGGGACATCTTCCTACTAGATGAAAAGATCAGTGGCCTTTTGAAGCATCCATTGGGATATGGATTCTAATCCTGGTAGCTTACACAAATCTTGATTCTAAACTTTGAAAATATGATCCCTGAGCCACTTGGAAAACCAATGAAACTGGGATTGGAGCTGATCTCACCAAATGTCATTCTTAATGCACTTTGCAAGAGAAACAAAACACCACAACACACTATGTGTAAAATTTCAAATCATACACATCCTAAGTGGGATATGTAGAGTGTGCAAAAGAACTTATTCTACTGAAAGAAAACCTACCTACTCTATTTTAACCAGAGAGAAAAAGGGCTCAAAACAAATCCTGCAACTGGCAGGGAGAAGTAGCTTCCTTTTCTCAAGAAGGGAAGCCATGCAAATGATTTGACACTAAATATGGCTGCTTGCATGAGTGAAAAAACTGACTATAAGCTGAGTCCTCCACCCAAATCATCAAGGTGTCAACTGGAAACAAGAAAAATACCTCTTTTAGTTGCTCCTGTATTTAGATTGAAGAGGTGCATTGCAGATGATCCTTGGTACTTTGAAACTCATCCTCATGCTTGAAAGTAAGCATGACTGGTTTTGGCTTCTCCCTTGGCTCCAATGAAGCCAAGTACCTAATTGGACAAGGTCTGTATCCTTTGAATTTTCCCACTTGTTCTGATATTTAACTCCAAGAATGGAGTCTTCTCTATAGATCTTCTTGGATGGATAGGTGTGGAAGAGATGATGACATCCTCTTGCTCTTTCCTTTCCTCTCTTGTGAAGAACATGGAAGATTCTTGTCTTCCAACCTTGGTTCTAGAGGGTTGTTGTGAAATGCAAGGTTGTTGTCCCTTGAATACTCTCCTTCATGGAAGCAGGCTCATGTACTTGGAAGGTGGATGATGGAGGAGAAAATAATGTGATCTCCATGGGCTCCTCTCCATCAAAGTAATCTTCCAAGTTAGACAGATAATCTACCTCCTTGTTTTCTTACTGCATGAGCTTAATCTCCTCCATGGTGTCCTCTTGATTTAAAAATTTCTCACCATGGTTCCCCTCATCTTCAAACATGAAGTTTGAAAGATCTCAAACTCTTCTTCAACATTATCATTTGTAGGGGGTGAAGTGGGAGGAAGAACTCAAAGGTTCTTTTGTGGCCTGATCTCTATACTTTAAGCCTCTTGAACTGTATGGTTCTCCTCCCATTATGGATTCATCAATCAAATCAGGCCCTTCAAATTAAAGAAAAAAGTCTTCAACAATGCTTTCTTCATCAAGTGGCTTTAACTCTGATTTGATCTCTTCTAGTTGCTCCTTTTCAATAGGACTTGGAGCTGATTGTTCCTCTTCCTTGATGGATGGTTGTGTAGCTTGGGTTGGATCAGCATTCTCTTCAAATAAAGTGCCATCATAGGCACTACATTCAGGGAAAAATTATTTCTGATCATCTCCTTCTTGTTCTTGTTCTTCTTCTACTACAAAATTGCAGGCCTTAGCCACCACTGTCTCTTCAACCTTGACCTCCTTTGTTGGCTTAACCATCAAGGGATCTTTGTAATCCCAAATTTGAGAGCCCAACTCTTCATATTTTCTATCATTTCTTCTCTGTTGGGTTTCCTCTTCTTGCTTCCCTTGGTTGGTTGTTTGATTTCCATCTCCCCAACATGGATTTGGGGATGGAAGAGGAGTGGTAGGTTGGGATTCAACCAGTTTTATTATTTTTTGTGGTGGAGAGGGAAGTAAAACTTCTTGTTTCTTTGGAGGGAATGAATTCTTGGAAGGGAAAAGAGGAAGAAGCATTAAGATGAGATGGAAGACTAGGAGATGGAGAAGGGAAATCAACACTTGGGGCAGCAGATGGGAAGCTTGGAAATTGTAACTTGGGTTGAGATGGTACTGCTTGAGAAAGAGAAAAAGAAAAAGAAAGCTATGAGATGGTGGACTTACCCATTGACAAGGTCTGTCTTGTATCCAACTCATAAGTGTCAATCTCCTCAGTCCATTGTGTCAAGTTGAGGCAACATTTCAACCATGAAGTCAAGCTTCTCCTGAGGGTTGTAATTTCTTGGAAAAGGGCCTTCCCATGGACAAGGTGCCCTACAACAAATTTTGAAAGCTTTCATCTATGTTGTAGCCCTTGACTAAACCATGCTAGCCTCCATTTTTTGAATCTTCTCCAGCATAGATTAACTTCTTCATGTGTAGAAAATACCTCCAAAATATGTATATCCATGCTTTGTAACAACTGTATAGTTTGGAAAATGACCAAACTGATTTGAATCTTGCTTATGGGTAGGCATATGGCCATAGTGCTAATTTTCATTGTGAAACCTTTCTGGAGGTGTGTTGAAGTAACCTTGGAGATGGATTTAAATAGCTACTGCTATTGCAAGTGTGAATTCCAAGATGGAAATGAAGTCATGATTGCACAACCTCATGGAATGGAAGAAAATGAAAGATGTGGAAGAAAATGAATGAAAAGAAATGGATGGAAAAAAAAAAGGTCTGAAACTTTAGAGATTGGGTTGTTGACTAAGATGGAGTCGCTAGATGTGCTTTACATGTGCCTCCAAAGGTTGAATCTCACCAATAACACATCAAATTGATGAAATGAAGTGGTAACGTGCTTCAAACCTATCCCACTGAGCATGCCAAAACTACTAGTGCATGGTGGCTTAAATCACAACACCCCCAAAGATGGAAGATCTAACCTGAAAGTCCCACCGGGTGTGCGAAAACTATTAGTGGGCCATTTGGTATGATTGCATCCAGTGTGAACAACATGGGACCATCTCTCAAGCTGTGGGACTTAGAAAACATTTAGATGGACCTTCTAGAGAAAGCTAGTTCTTGTTCCTAAACTACCTACCACAAGCTACTCTAATGCAGATTAAAATCTAAACTATCCTAATCTAACCATTTCCAAGGAACCAGAGAGAAAGAGAGAGTGAAAGAGTGCCTACACTAAAGTGGTGATACACCAGAAAAGGAAAGGGGGTGAGATACTCTATTGAGGGAGGATGAAACAAGGGAAAAAGGAAGATGGGAAGGTTAGACAGAAGTGACACAAACCCAGATCCTAATCCATGATCAAAACTCCATGAAACACAACGCCCTGCACCTCCAAATGTGAAATACATGCACAAAAAATAAATTTGAAAGGGAGAGGCCACTGAGGAGACAACAAAACAATGCAAAGGGTTGAAGAAACACCAACAAAAACATGTTTTATTACTCTATATGGGTGCACAGACCATTACATTCTTGCTCAAAGGCACAAATCTGCTTGCCAGGTGTAGGAGAAGGTATTTCAACTCAAATCAAGAGTTAGGAAAAACAAATTTTGACAGAGTTTCCCTATCCCCAGAATTTCTCTACCTCTCAAATGATAACTTTTACAATATATAGAATGGAGATCAGAGAGAGGGAAAGAGAGATAGCTCAAATTTCACAACCCAATAACAAATCCAACTTCCTTAACCATTAATGCCCCCCACAAATCTTCCCACAGGGTGCTGTAAAAAAATCCATGGTTTCCAATGCATGTTTGGCGTGTTGCTAGAAGGAAGAAATGACGTGCCATCGATGCAAATAAGATTTCACTAGTTGAAGTAATCTGGTTCTACATGTTATACCCAATTCAATAGACATTTTTTGCATTTTTTGCCCATTGTAGTTTCGTCTAAAATTACAAAGATGATGCTTCCATGGCATAGAGGAGGTTGATAGCTTTCCAACGGTGCACAAAATTTGTCGAAATTTTGGGAACTAGATCAAAAGATATGTTCTTTTGAATATTTTGAGTCAGGTCCATACAAAAATGATGCAAAAACCAGTTAGCAGAGTCAGGTCCGCGGGACCTGAAAATTCACTTTTTGTCTTTTTGCAACCAAAAGAAACAAAATGTAAAAATTGCCTCGTAGCCCCACAATTCACTTTTTGACAAAAAATGATTTTTGGGCCCAACGGTCCTGCATTTTTGATTTGGGAAAGAAAGTCAATCCAAGGCCTGTCACAACCCGCATGAAATTGAGGCTTGACACATGAATTTTCTAGGCATCGGTCAGACGCTGCGGCTCATTTTTTCACTTTATGCACATTCTCCGGGGAAAAAATTCAAATTTCCTCTGATGGCCTACCTTCCCACTTTGACTTTTCAACATGGTCACATGTGTCCCTTTGCGGGCCTTTGGCATTTTTCTTCATTTTTCTTTAAGATTCCCCTATGGGCTTATAGGCCCAAAATTCACTTTGCATCGTAATTTGCAAAAATTGTACAAAAGTTTCAAAACTCCCCGCAGACCTGCCAAGCCCACTCTTGAAGTCACTTAGGCAAATTTTCCTCTTCGTGGCCCTAGTCGACTGTACATTTTTAGTCTTGGGAAAAAAATTCTAAATATCTCTTGTCACCGTCCCACCTCTCTGACATTGGTAAAAAATCCTTAAAAACTCCTGCGTTGGTCCACTTTTGGGAAAAAATACCTTCCAAGGCCCGTCGGCCTATAACTTGAAAAATATAAGGAGTTAGAAGGACTTATTTATATTTTTAGAAAGGGGAAGAAATTTCCTATCTAATGGAATATTTTTTTAAGCAAACCTTAACTGCTAAGTATGTCTGAAAAAATGGATTGATCCATTAAAGGAGGGAAAATGGGTATAGTTAACCAAAAATAAGCATGAGCTTATTTTGGATAATAGTAACTCAAGAGAATCAAGAGTAACCTTGAGCCTTGACTTTTGAACAAAAAATAAGAATCTTTCCAGGTAATATTCTAATGGATCATATTCCTTTTGTGATATCTTGAAGATTTCATCTCCTCCTCTGCTACTTGGCCTATAGTACTCTTGATACTTGAGAAAAAAAATATCTTTCATCTGTTGTCATGTAGTAACAATATCTCTTCCTAGGCCCATAAACCATATCAATGCTACATCCTTGAGTGTAGAAGGAAGAAATTTCAGCTTGTGTGCATCAATTATGTAGTCATAACTCCTTCATAAGACATCAAACTCAAACAAGAAAGTGTCTACATCTTCAGTCATAGATCCATGAAAATTAGGAAGAGATGATAGAGAGATGTTCTTCATTTGAGTAGCCTGATTGTTATTGGAGATAGAAAAATCAAATATGATTGGTTATCCTTCTTCCATGTTTTTATTCACCTCTTTTGTCATGTTTGGTTATTCAGGAAATACCTCAAAAGTATCAATCGGGAGGGATTTTTCTATGAGAAAACCTTGTACAAAAAGGAATGTTTCTTCTTTAGAATTAGAAGTAATTTTTGGTATTTTAGGATTGGGTAGGAATCTACCATGGGAATCTCTACAATGTTGCATACATCAACTAACTTGACTCAATCAAAATTCATCAGTGGTGGGTTTGAAGGTGGAATTTCTACAACCTAGTTTGTTATAAGAAATTTAGAAATTCAAAACCTCGCAAACTCCTATAACTTGGAAATATCCCCAGAAATGGAGCTAAAAATGGTGGTGCAGATAAACTTACAACAATTAATATGTTGTACATTGAATCGCATTCATTCTATTATCAAAATGTGGAGCATAGAATTAAAATACTACCAGTTTTGTATGCATAATTATAGTGATATAAGAGGTTGGAAAGGAAATAATTTTCATGAAACAATGTTGAAAGTAGAACAAATCTCAAACTGGAAAATGAACTAGTGTTGATTTCTATTAGTAAAATAGAGTTGAAGTATCAAAAAGTAGATTACTCCTAAGTAAACATGCATGGAATAAAAAAATGGAGGGGATGTAGTAGACCTCAAGTGGGCCCTAATTTGGGTGCTAATACCTTCCTAACTCTATAGCTAAGAACTAAATGAAAGAACTCAGATCTTTATTTATTTTCAAAAATCATTACATCTACAAAAAAATTATTCATTAGCTAACTATTGACTTCCTCCGTTACCAGTAACAACCCTTTCCTTTATACATTATCATTTGTATTACATGAGAAGAAGAAAAATACAAGGAGGTCTTAATCAGAACAAGCGAGAGATTCGACACATGTTGGAAATACACAAAAAAAAATTGATTAACAATAAATTCTCTACAAAACAAACAAGTATTAATCTAAAAAATATTTATTTATCAATGTTTAAATCAAAGATTGATTTTTTTCCAAGCTTTCCATGATCTTGTTGTAACTTTTTATCCAATAGCGTGTAAGGAATTTAGTGTCGTTACTTCATGTTTCTAAAATATCTTCATGAATGCAGACTCTTTTTTGTGAATTATTTCCTTTGGGTATGGAAAAGTTAAAGCGGATAGGTTCCTTCATTGCATAAGTAAAATTACTTACAACCAAGAGTGGCATTAACACATCTAACCAATTTATTAGAATAACAAGAATAAATACACACATAACATCACAAAATAAAAACAATTAGATATAAATATATTAATTAATCGTTATGCCACAAGTTCATGGTTGTGATGGTGATGTTATGTAATGTTCTTTGGAAATACATATAAATGGTTACAAAATCTTATCAAAATAAAAAATATGAGTTATTATGAAATAAATGTATACAACTCATCAGTCACATAGGTCCCAATCTTGTATATAATAAGAATATGATCCCTAATTTATATTCACTATTATAGACCTTTTCTAGAGCACAATTTGACCTAAAATTCATTTAGCATGGTGTGGGTACCTCTAAATATCAAAAAAATGTGTAGTATATCCATTGTAGTTGTAAAAGACAAGAAACAAAGAATCCATTAATTCCAAATTCCCCCTTTATACTCTCGTCATTTAGAGGAACAAAATAATTGAGATACAAAACCACATGAACCAATCGTATTTATATTCCTTATGATATGGAAGAAATTAAAAATGTATAAAATGGATACGGGAAATAAGAGGTGAAGTATACTTGAGCATAAACTAGACTAGAAAAGCATCCCTGGTAGCTTTCATAAAAAGATTAAGGATTTTTCATGCATCCATTTATAAACAAGATCTACATAGTGGTTTAATACCTTCCTATATTTATGATGTTTGATGCATCCATTTATAAACAAGATCCATGGTAGCTCCAGGCGCACATGGGAAATAACAAGTAGGTCGACAAGTGGAATTCAATGGAGAAAACAAAGGTTGTATTTTATGGTCAAAAAGGGGTTTTTCACCTGAGGGATCCACTCTTGTTTTGGAATGGTACCCATCCATCAGGAGTTATGTTAACAACTCATCGTCTCAATCAACTCATAAGACCGAGCTAGGAAGGAGTCACAAACCAATCCAAGGTCAAGTTCATGAGTGATTTTTGGGTGAGCTGATGAATGAGCTAGTTGAAGTGAGTAATTGAGTTCAAGGTTGAGTTATAGCCTGAGTTAGGTGTGGTGAGCTCAAAAAATCCATAACCTACTACACGGACCACTGAGCTTAGCACTCTTGAGTTGGTCAATTGATACATGCCCAAGTTAGGATAAAAAAAACTGTGTATCAATGTGGCTGAAGCCAAAATGAACATGGAGATCGAGGGCTATTTTAAGCCCATATCCACCTACCACCTGCTAAATGTGGGATTAATTCCCACACACACTACCAAAAATGACCATGCAAATAACTCGATGTTCAATGGAGATAACTCGAAGTGACTAATGTGTGGAGATAGTTGGCAAAGAGTAAAACGAGGCATGCTCAAGGGGGAAATGATAGTGGTGGTGTTGAAGTTGAAAATGGAGAATGATCTAGTCAGGATGCAGTGCGATTGAGTTAGGTGAAAGATCGGCTCGGGAAAGGAAGATAGGTGAAGAAATAGGTGAAATTCTCGAACTATTGACCTCCTCAACTTTAGTTGAGGATCCTAACCAACTCATCTAGCTGAGTTAGCGAATATGAGCCAAGCGGATATGGCTTATGTCCATAATTTTTGTCCCTAGCCAAAGTATAAAAGGGGTCGAGGGGGCATAAAAATTCATTCAAGTGGAAATTTGAAGCTTGGATTATTAACAATCTTATAGGTCTTATAAGGCATTATTGGATTTATTTTTAAACTCGTCACCATTATTTAATTACTTTATATAGGATAAATAATCCAAAGTTTAGTGTTGATACCCAAAGCTCAATAATAGTGTAAAGAGGTTTTGAGCACCCTGGAGGATCATTGTACAAAAAAAACTAGAGCTCTGATTCTTTGTTAATTGTTAGGCATTTTTAAAAACCAAGTATTATATAAATATATATATTGAAGGAATTAGCAGTACTTAGAGGCTGCAAAGGAGGATCAAGTTATGGATCCAACGACTGACACCGATTATGACTAATATTTTTGTAGAGGATTTTAGAGGCCATGTAGAAAAGGAGAAGTCAAACAGGAAGGTGTGATCAAGATTTCATACTAGAACATTATGTAAAGATTCTAAGATAATTCTGGGTCTCTGGAGGACTGATTGAAACTTGAGTTTGTGACAGATTCATTATAGTGTTGTAATTTTATTTTGTACTTGAAAACAAAATTTTATAATAAATCGTTTAATCGTTTAATGAACCCAGAGATGTAGGCATTTTCCAAACTCCATTATCAACTTGTGTGTAATGTACATTCTTACTTACATTGCATATTATTTTTAGTTGAATATATTTTGGGGTCAAACATTTGACATTTAAACTAATTTACCTATTGATTTAACAAAAATAAAGATTTTTGCTAAGATCTTGATTGTAGAGTAACTGATATAAAATATTAATAAACAACTACTAGATATGATACAATGCATGAAATAAAGCATACAAAGTATAAACCCTAACTGCAATGAAGAGTTAGATCACTTAGTTGATTTCAAAAATATTCCCGAAGGTGTGTAGAAGTGAAATACTAACATAATTGAAGTGCAAAGATGTCGAAACTAAGCCTAAAAAAATGAAGAAGTGCATGGGAACAGAAGGGACTAGAGTACCTAGACTGGTACTTTCGTGCTTGGGTGTTAGGATCCCTCTCTAGGCATTAGGGTCTATTTTGGAGCTACAGAAATGAATTTTGTAGGGTCGGTGAGTTATCCAATACCCTCAACGTTTGTTGCTATAATGTCACACAATGATCACCGATGTCATTGATCACCTACAATAAAGAAAGACCACCAAAAAAACCTTAAAAAACACATCAAATACCAAAAATAAAATAATTCAAATGAGGGGTCATATTTTCCTCAACTATTAAATGAGTGATCTTATGACTGAGCATTACACTACATCTCAAATCAATGTAGTTCTATGTGTGGGTGTGGAATTGTGCCCTAGGTGGCTCTTGTGCGTGTCGCACTTGATAGAGAGCAAGTAACTAGATGTAAAAGATGTAGATAGATGTGTGCATGGAAAAATGGAACTTCCCCTCCTATGAAGTGAATGCAAAATAACTAGCCCTTTTCCCTTGAGTGAATCTAGATGGATGTAATGACACTCTTTATATACTTGTGAATGTAACCTTAGGTGGTGATAGTAGATTCTTAGAGATTGGTCCTTTATTATTACCACATAACTTTATATTTTATATGATTCCCTTGCTTGAATTTCATATTTATGCTTGAAAAGGCTGACTGCCAAAATGATAAGATGCCCAAACAACTAGAAAATACCTAAAAGATGTGAACCAAGTAAAAGAGGTTAGGGGCGCCCCGAAGGGGACGAGGGCACCTAGTGCTGGAATCTTGGCTTAGGTTGTAGTGTCTAGAGTGAGAAATGTCCGAAGTGTGAAAAGACATATTGGGATAGAAAGAGTGTGAGATCAACAGTGATAATAGAAATCAAGGAAATATGGCAAAATACATGGGTTGATTATTAGTTTTCTTACTTAGGAATCGTATGAATAGTAGTATGTGATGAGGACTAGATAGATACCTTAAGTGCATGATTTTATGTCTACATTTGCCCCCACTTTATGTTGTTGAGTGTATTCTTGATAAAATATAGTAGATAAGATATGCACACTTGATAACAATATAGATTGATGAATAAGAGCATCATGAGGAGACAAAAGAGTGTGGAATGATAAAAAGTGAAGTGTGGAATTTAGAGAAGAGGAAGTAAAAAGTGATGATGATGACCCTAGGGTGAAAGCGTATGTGTAGATTTCACATTGTACCTATTGTTGATGTCATGCTTGAAGTTTGATTGATTTGAATTGATGTTGACTACTACTTCCCTTAAGGATGGACCTATAAAAGAGAAGAACAGACAAGTAGTCAAATACACGTGTATAGAAAGATCTCGATCAAAATGTATGAAATGCATGTAAAAAGTGTGTACAATGTTGAAAAGTAGAAAAAGGAACATGTGCACCTAATCCGTGATGAGTGAAAGAGATAGAAAGGATCATGAAGATGTTGTAGAAGAGTGAAGTTTTTGGGCGATCTCATGTGAATTGTGTTGAATGTGAGTTTTTTGGGTGATATTATTCAATGGTAGAAGTAGTGTAGGGAGAAATGTATAGTATCATTCTCCAACCTTTGACTTCTTCCCGAAGTAAAAAAACCACTGCAGATGGTGTGTAAAAATATGATCCATTCAGATCATGTGTGAAAGTAGAAAAGAAGGTGTAATGCATGCATGTCGAGTGCTAAGGACTGTAACTCTCCTATAAAATCCCCTATGTAAACTATTGTGAACTATTCCAAACTGTGTATCTACCCCTAGTCTCAGGTGCCTAGGAAGGGACATAAGCACATAGGTGCCCAAATTTGATTCTAGGCACTAGTGTTTGTGCTGAAGTAAGTACCCAAGTCTTATTCTGAGTCTTGTCTGATATTATATACTGTGTCATCACTATGTTGAACTATGTTTGTGTATTGTTGAATGGGGTGACTGATTCACCCAATAGATTCCTGCCACATTCGGGGTGCATGTGACATGTCTAGGAGGTTGCAACCCAAAATAATACCCAATGTTGAACTAATACCAGTATGTAGAAGGGAATATGTTTGGTAAAAACCAAGGCACATGCAAATAGTGGCTAGAAGAAAAGTGTTAGTGCAAAAAAACATGTACATAGAAAACAATGTAAGATAACAACAAGAAGACAATGTAAAATGTGAAAAGTGAGTTGTAAATATGGGACATCACTCACGATGTCCAAAGATAATCGAGGTAGAAGTGGCCAAAAGCATACAATGTACAAACAAGACAAAGCATAGGGAAAATCCAACAAATAATGGCATACAATGTAAAATAAGAGTAAGAAAAACATCAAACAACCATGGTGAAAAAAGGTTCTTGTAAGGAAAATGTTTTACATGAAGAAGCCATCAGCATGTTAAAAATATATAAAGTATGTCAAAGTGTGTATGATCTGATATAGTAGTGTGCTAATAAAAATAAGTAGTATGAAATGAAACAATAACACCTAAAAGTATGTACGAATGTGGATGCCCCCAGGAGCCGCTATGGGAATTGTATGAGGTACTGTGCCAAGAATCCCTACTACATGTAATGATCTATGTAGAGTTTGGGATCAAAAATATAAAGAAAGTGAACACACGTGTGTATGATAAAGATAATGACATACAATGTATCTGAATAACCTAATAAGCAAAGTATACATGTGGGCATAAGAAAGTAAGAACTATGTACAACCAAGATATGAAGCATGTTGTGAGTGTGAATGGAATGGAATTAAGTGTGAATGTGATAGGGACAATGTGTCCCCCTGAGTATGTATGCTTGAGTTAAAGGAAGTTCATTTATAAAAAACCCTTCAGCAGTTAAGAATGAACCATAGAAGAAGAGTGCATCATTAGGAAAATGATTTGAATGATGTGTTATATGCTAGAAAGAGTCGATCAATAGAACATGGATCATAGATCATAGAGTATGAGGTGTAGATGAGTGAAATATTGAATAATATGCTGGAAAATATTGATTGTGAAACACGAAATGAGAATTGCAGAGTAAGATAACATTGTGTGCTAGAAAAATTGAATGAGATGTTGGTAAGAGTGCTTATGAAGACAAAGCATTGAAATGTAGAATTATGCAATTTTTATGAGGTGAGGTGAGGTTTAATTTAGATTTATAACCTCAACAGTCAAGTATGAACCATGAGAATAGATTACGTCAACGGGTAGAGATGATATGCGCTATAAATGTTTGATCATTAAATATACAATGTAAAATAGAGAAATAATGATGTGCAATGAGAATGTGCTAGAATAATGTAGATTGAAAGTTTGTAGTTTCAAAATATGACACTAGAAATATATAGTGTGAATGTGTCAAGTGTGAGAATGCGTAGGGTGTAGTGCCAAATGTGTAGAATGTGTAGTATAGAATGTGTAGAATGTGTAGAATGCACAAGTGCAAAAAAGTGCAAAGTACGGGTGATGTAAGAAGAATATTTTGTAGATGTGCAATGTGTGAATTGTGTAGCATGTGAGGTTCATGTATGTAATATTCCCTCAACAGTCAAGTGTGAACCTTAGCACAAGAGTGCATCATAGGGTAATGATGATACAAGTAGTGTATCAAATTACACAATATGAATATGTAGAGATGCGAAGTAGGATGCATGAAGTGCAAAAACAGAAATGAAATCCACCATATGATGTAAAAAGAGGGTGGGGGAATGAGAATGATGCCCCCAAGTATATGAGTATGTGTAAGCTATCTGAAAAAAGTGAAGGGAGAGGATCCTCCACTTGATGTATGAAGAGATGAAGATGTGTGAACATTCTCTAATGGTAGCGGTGAATACCTATATGAAGGAGAATGCAAAGGTTTTGTATATCTAGAAGTAGGAGACTAAGGTGGTGTACACCAAGATGAAGGATACCTAGGAGGTGATGAACACTTGGCAGAAGAAGTCCTCCGAGGTGATGTGATCCTAGACAGAGGAGGCTGATGAGGTGATGTGCACCTAGATGGAGGAGGCCTATGAGTTAATTTACACCTACATGGAGGATTCCTATGAGGTGATGTACACCTAGATTGAGGCACTTACTGAGAGATGGGCCTAAACTGATTATATGGACTAGAAGACCTTTTAGGACGAGTGTGTCACACACGAGTAGGAGAGATAGGAGCATATTTTTCTTTATATGTCAGAGGTCTAGTGGACCGAGATGCTCTAGTGAGTGCAAGGGCCACCTAAAGAGGAGGATGAAGCCATGGTGTGCATAAAGGGAAACATAAAATATTGATAACCTGGTTGTTATGTATCAACTTAAGACACAAATGAGGAATGTAAAAAAATTCTTGAGATACCATGATCCATGGAAAGTCTAAGAGAATGTCACAATTTCTAACACTAGGTGCCACAAGGAAAGGCATAAACATGGTGAGAGGGCCAATAGTGATTGGAAGCTTGACATATCCATAGGATCTAGGCATTGGATATGAGATCTTCGAGAGTGGATATCCGATAACAACAAGAAGTGTGATAGAGGATGTGTTTTGAAAAAATGATGGACCAATCATAGTATTATTGATAGCAGTAGATCCAAAAGAGGCAATGATGTGCAAGTAATCAGTAGAGAATGTAGCATGGCAATCATAATCAGAGAATGTAGTTAGAGGTGAAGATGAATTAGCATGAGAGACTTGAAAATTGAGAGGTCCCGATGAAGGAGGAGGGACAGTGTGGTACAAATGATTTACCAAAGATTCGATAGCTTTTTTTTCATGATTTGGAAGAGGATTGTTGAATTTTTTAAGGTTTTTACTTTCATTAACTGGTGGGTATGTTGATGGCTTATGAAGCTCAATTTGATTGTTTTAAATAAGATTTTGAATGATATTTCGTAATTTGAAACAATGATCAGTGGAATTTCCCACACATTGGTGATAGTGGCATCGATATTTTTCATTTTAGTTGTGACCCTTATGGTGAGATGGATCCAAAGTGAGTGGAGGGAGAAACATAATAAGATTTCTCTGATTGAGTTGTGGCAATAGAATATGTGGAGCACATGTGAGCTTAGTGAATGTACATTTAGGAGGTTTCCATTGAAGCTTCTCAAGAGGAGATACAACGTTAACAGTGAGTTTTTATTTAGTTTCTTTTGAAAATGGTTTGAAAGGAGAGTTTCTTGGAAACTTGTTAGAAGATGAAGTAGCCCGATCTTGATCTTTAAGTTTTCTTATAGTAAGAAGATTGCTTTCACGTAGCTTGACATTGTTACAAATATGATCAAATGAAGGAGAGGTATCAAAGATGACACTCTCCTGTAGTGGTGGTAAGAGACATTGAATGAATAGATATTTTAATTCTAATTCAGTAAGAACATTAGTCATCCTATCGAGGTTCTTCTTGTAACGTAAGACATAATCCACTAGGTTCTCATTAGATTAGTATTTTACTTGTGATAAATGAGCATATGATATCTTTGAGCTAATGTTAATTGAGAAGTGGGAAAGGAAAGCATCAACTAAATGTGTAAAAGATGTTACTGAATGAATAGGTAGATCATAGAACCAATGCATAAAATAATATTTGAGACTGTGAGGAAAGACATTTTCTAATAGAGTGTGATCATCCACATAGTCTAGATATACTACATGAAATGCATGAAGATGCTCTTGATGGAAGCTGCCATGACATTTGAAATAGTGAGTGTGAAATCTTAGGAGTTATGAAATTAACAGAGGGAATGCATTTGTGGAAATAGTGAACACAGATGCTAACCAAACACCATGTTATAATGGATTATTAAGTAGAAAAGTGGAATCAAGATTATGGAACTCAATGTCTGATAAGTAACAATTTAAAGTTGACAAATTTGTCAGTTTGTAGATCTTGATATAGAGAATTCAAATCAAAGGTGTTACCAAATCAGGATATACTAGTATTTTAATTGATATAAACAATAGGGTGAATAACAAGAGTGGTGGTAGTGGGAATAGAAATAATAGATTTTGTAAGGGTTGAGTGGAGGCCATGGGAGCTGAAAAGGAATCTATAGGGGGTGCCGAAGTAATATCCCTAGAGTTTGAGGCAGCATTACGAGTATTTTTAACTTTAATTAGAACATGAATAATATGCAAAACATTTGAAGGGTTGTCATGTCAAAGCTTGGTGAAAATTTTGAATCTTTTCTAATTTTTCCTTGATTGACATTAGTTCATTAATTGTAGGAGTGATCACTGTTAGATGCTTCAATATCGTGAAGAGGAACTTTTTGAGTGTTGGAAAAAGGGTTTTCAAGTTCAACCATTGATGTAGGAATTTTAGCCATGGATTTTGAAACCCTACGAGTAGAAGGAGGAAGCTCTAAATGCTCAAAAGACCCAAATCGACCACTATGGGTAATGGGGGTTCACTAAATGATTTAACAAAAACAAGCTTTTTGCTAAGATCTTAATTGCAGAGTAACAGATAAAACAATAATAACTAACTCCTAGATTTGATACAACACAAGCAATAAATCATACAAAGTATAAACCCTAAGTGTAATGAAGAGTTAGATCACTTAGCAGATTTCAAAAATATTCCTAGAGGTGTGGGGAAGTGGAATACTGATAGAACTGAAGTGCAAGATGTTGTAACCAATCCCAGAAAAATGTAGAAATACAGGAGAAGTAAGGACTAGGGCGTCTGACAGGTACTATGGTGCCTAGGTATTAATATCCCTCTCTAGGTGTCAGGGTTTGCACGATATCTCTGGAAATTAATTTCATAGGGTCTTTGAGTTATCTAAAACCCTTAATGCTATGTTTCTATAACATCATAGAATGATAGCCGATTTCACTGATAACCTGTGATAAATAAGACCATCTACAAAACCCTCAAAAGTGTGTCATCAAATCCCAAAAAGAAAATAATGAAAATGAGGGGGTTGGATTGTCCTCATCTTTCAAACAAGTGATCTTGTGACTAAGCAATACAATACATCTCATCCCTAATGCAGTTCTATTTGTGTCTGTGTGGAATTGTACCCTAGGTGGCTCTTGTGTCTATCACACTTAATAGTGAGCAAGTAACTAGATGTAAAAGATGTAGATAGATTGTGTGCATGGAGGAAATGAACTTCCCCTCCTATGAAGTGTATGCGGAATAACCAGCCCTTGTCCCTTGAGTGAAGCTAGATGAATGTAATGATGATCTTTATATTCTTGTGAATGCAACCTTAGGTGGTGATAGTAGATGCTTAGAGCTTGGTCCTTTATTATTGCCACATAACTTTATATTTATATGAATCCCTTTCTTGAATTTTGTAATTAATCCCAAAAATAATCTCAAATTCCAAAAAGATAAGATGCCCAGATGGTTAGAAAGGACCCAAAATATGTGAAAAAAGTACAAAGAGGTCAGGGGTTCCCAGATAGGATGGGGGCACCTAGCATTTGCATCTTGGCTGGGTGCTGATGTATAGAGTGAGAAATGCCAAAGTGTGAAAAGAGAGATTGGGCTAGAAGAAGTGTAAGATCAACAGTAGTGACAAAAAGAAAGCAAAGATGGCCAAAGACATGGGTTGATTAGTAATTTTCTTACTTATGAATCGTATGAATAGTAGTATGTGGTTAGGACTAGATAGATACCCAAAGTGCATGATTTTGTGTCTACACCTATAAAGGATCCGTGGAGTTAAAAATTATTGAGTAGAAAAAATACCTATTTATGGATCAATAAGTGTGATAACATAAGTCCCCCGTGTTCTTAAATCACATTAAAGGCATTATAATTTTAGTGAAATATGAGACAACATATGAAAGATTTTTGGAAAAATAATAGATAAGTGATGGTTGTTTGGTGCATCAGTAAATACATAGAAGGCAATTTTGTTTTACTCAATGTTAAACTAGTTATATGATTATCAAACCATAATCCTACGAATGCATGTCATTACAAAATTATGGAATCCGTACAAGCATATATTCATACGCTCACAGGGGTTATTTTTCTTTATGATTATAAAATGTAGAAACATGGGATTTAATATTGGAATAGGTTGTTGTTTTTCCTCTTTGATTATGAAATTGAAACATTGCTTTAAATGTTGGAATGAATTGCCTCTTGATGAGAATTGTTGATTATGGAAGTGGTGTATGAGATAGTTGTGTTGTGAAGGATGAAAAATATTATTTGTTTGTGCAAACTATAAGATTTAGCTTTCATTAGCATAGCTGGAAAAATTTAGCCATAGTTATGTATCTAGCTATATGCATTATCAGTTCACTTATTCTTATTCTGTATTAGTTAGGAATCATATGATGGCATTGGTTTCTGTGATCTTATGATAGGTTGTATTTTAAAATTTGGGTATATTAAACATGGTTATTAGATTATTAATCTTTGTTAATAGGTGAATATCTCTATTTTCCTTCCTTGTGAGGTGTGTGAGAGAACTGAAAGGTTTTTTGGTTGGAGGAAAAATACTCCAATGATTTTCTCCCTCTCAACAGTTTCACAAATGAGATATACATGTACATAGGAACTTCTAGAAAGAATGAATTGATGATATATTACTTGTACTAAGACATATGGTCATATTGTTATACTTGGCTAGGGACAAGATTGTTGTTTCATGTATTTGATATTGACTATGGAGTAAATATGATATTAATAATTATATTAACAAATGAATGTTGATCATACTTTTGTACAGAAAAGTTGTGGAAAGAAATTTATAAAGTTTAAATGATATTTAATCGATCAAATCTTGTTTGAACATTTGGAAAGGATTTTTTGAACCTTGAATTATTTAGAGGTATTACTATAATATTTAATTATATGCGCGGTTATTTATAAGTTACTTAATAAGATTTAAACTCTGGAAAAATATTTCCACTTTTATCTTGTGTTAACAAAGGGTTGTTATATTATTAGGTCACTTCCTTGTTAAAAAAAGATCATAAACATGGTCATTGATATGAATAATTTTCTTCACAAGTATTGCCAAGAAAATTTGTCGAGGACAAATTGGTGGATTTCTTACCAACACTCTAGGATTCTAAGTCCCTCTACTTAACTAGTGTAGTTGTCATATATGCATACGTGAGTAAAAAGTGAGTTTTATCCTAGTGTTCTTTTAACTGGGATACCAATAGGGGCACTCCAATGACCCTGCAGAAAAAGGTTGCATATACCTACAAGGGAAGAATTTGCTAAGAGGAAATGCGGGAAAGGGAGTGAGAAAGTTAGAAAAGAGAAACTAATGTTGCAAGTAGAAAATTAGAGACTTGCATACACCAATTATAAGTTACATCACATGCACTTAAATTTAGAAGAAAACAAATCTGCATAATAACAACAAGACCAAATAGAATTTAATGAGCACAAAGTACCTCTAAACTCCTTAGTCAAAAAAGGATAAAATTCCTTCTTTCATTGAAGCTCAAGTAGAAATTGTACATAGCATAGAAATGGAAGACATTTTAGAGTAGGGAAAATGGAAGAAATTTTTTATCTCTTTGTTCTTTTCACAAGGATATCTCTCTCATGAATTCACAAAAAACAACTCAAAAGTATATCAGAAGATCTAAGAAGAAGTTCAAATGACGAGTTTGCTACAATTTATAGAAGATAAGGCAACTCTTCATCTTCATGGTGAATTTTCAAATACAATATTACAACTTTAGACTAATTCATATTCCAATTAAAATATTTAAGTCCCTTTTATAAAAACAAGGTGACTTAAAGTTTACATTATGGCTCTAAAGTCACTTAAAGATATATAAAAAATTGTAAACCCCAATGAAGAATTATAACATTGAAGAGAGTGAGAGTGTTGGGTGAGAAGAGAAGAGAGAGAAAGAGTAGGCAGAAGAAGAAGGAAGAAGGAAGAAGCATTATGCAAAATAATGAGCCACTGTAGTGGATTTGATCTCACTCCCTAACTGGTTTCCATCTCACGATCCTGATAAGATCTTTGTCCCTACAAATTCCTTAATGAAATGAGCTGCTATAGGTTCAAATTTGTCAGCATGAGGAATATGAATACTTCTCAGAGTCTCTATCCATCCATCAAACACACCATTGATATGTTTGCACTTCCTGAACCATGATGGATGTTTCTATGTCCATAAGTGCAATGGTAGCCTAAATCTATGAGAGGAATTCGAGGGTGTCCTTAGTGAAGGATACAATGGGTTGTTTTCCCTTTTCTTGACATATTCCTTAAATGGACCAATTAGATCATCAACAATTGTGTCTTCGCCCATTACAGGTACTCCAAGTTTCTAAACTTTGAATTTATATTATCCTGCAACTTGTACACTTATCCCTCTTTTTCCTCTAGTTCAGTGATGGCCCAATTGACTGCTTCAAATCTGATTTCAAAATACCTTGTCCATATGATGTGACAAGTATTCTAAAGGATTTTTGAAAATATTCCTATTGATCAACTCCTGACGATGAATGTTACTTATTTCATTCACTACTAGACCCAGAGGATCCCAGTAGTCCCTTTCTTTCTCCAAGTCTTCTTTGAGTGCCTGCATCATATTTGTTGTCACACACATGTAGGTGAAAGAATTTGACTACCTCTTAGAGAATTAACTTTACCTTTTCTAAAATTGAATCGATAATTCATTCATTATTCACTCGCCCCTACATTGTGAGCTTGTGCATCCTCTTGATATACTCTGGATTGAATTTGTTGATGGGTGCGACATATTCTAATGGGTATGGTTGTGGAATTTAGTTCAACTACATGTTGCACATAGAATGAAACAGTTCGCACATGTTCCTTTAGTTCATCAATCTTCTTATATTCCTTGTTCCTTGACACCATGCAAGCAAAGATTGTTGATACATATGTGCAATACCCTTCATGAGTTGTCATTCCACTTCAATCGTGTTCATCTCATAGTCATCCAGTGTCATCTCATTCATTGGCTTGATCACCTTTGACTAGAGCTACCTCAATGTATTGATTACCTATTTCCCCATTGTGGAACCACAAGGCTGATGTGGGAAAAGCTTATTTTTCTTTTCTTTAGCTAGCGAGATAATTGTTGATAGGTCAAGGGCTAATACTTGTTGAACAGTGTGAGTGTTCAGGGGTTGTTGTTTCATTATTTCCTACATCCAAGGGAACATCTCATCAGACTCAGGCTCTACAATCAGTGCATCAATCATTCCCTTTTTGGAAGAGAAGGGGACATCTTGAATGGGAGGGGACATTGGTGTTAACAAGAGGTGAGGCCTCTTGTGGTGGTTCAAAGACTGGGTCTTGAACTACACTCTCTTCCTCTGCTTGTACTGTATTTTGTCATGATCTTCTTCTTACATTGTTATTGGAAATGAGATTTATTCCACCCTATATTTCTTTGGTGACCTTCCATGAGAAGAAGTTCTCTAATTATATGATATTTTTTTGAACTTTCTCCATAATTCCTTAAGTTGAGGTAACTTCTATGGCTCTTGATGATGAATGATGAGAATCTTGTTTCTGACCTACGGGCATACCTCGGGACTGGATGATCATGGTTCTCTTATTCTAAAACCAATTCCTCTTTCCTTCTCACTACCTTCTCAGTCCACTCCTTTATATCCTTGATTCACAAACTGTACCAGTTGACTTGAGGAAATGGAGACATTTTGACTACCACATACTTAGGATCATACATCTTTATCCCATCATCTTGTAAGATGTCTTTGTACCAAGAGAACTTGAATTTCTTCATCTCATTAACTATCATCCTCATATGGTCCTTTTTCCACATTCAAATTCATTAACACAATTGGCCGTATAGTCCTCGACTTGTTGGCTCATGTTATAAGTCTATAACATAGAAAGAGTCGGGATAATCTCGGATGTTGAAATTAGGCCTGAAATGTAAAATGCAAATTCTAATGAGTGAAAGTGGCCTCTAGATGAGATGCATCATTTGAGATTCTTACATGTGAATGCTCCAAGAGATATAGGAAATGAGGTAAAATTCTTCTTCTTATTCATGAGCCTATTGTTCACCTGAATGATCTTCCTGTATATCTTGAATAATATGATTTGATCACTAATGGTACTTGGGAAACCTTTGTGGAGCTTTGTCAAAGCCGGTAACTTACAAGCAGGAGAAGGTTGAAGAACTGGATGAAGTAATATATATACTTCTTGATCAGGGACATCACTTATGTTGACATCCTGGCCTTCAAATCACCTTCCAAATTTTGGACCACATACATCGTGAATGCATCATTCACTTGAGTGAAGTGCCTGTGGCTTTCCTCCATCAACTAGTTGCAGAATTTTCTCATGTGTGGGAACCTTGGAAGCAATTTTTTTATGTGAGATCCAATCCTTTGAGTCATATTTGAGGTAATGATAAGATAGAACAAGTATTCTAAGTTCCATGCATGCCAACCTTCACCCAGCAAGTGTACCTGGAGAAATTCAGAGGATATGCGCAGGCACCGATGATCATCTCCTATTATTTCCTGCTTTGATAATGTCATCATAAAGATGAAAAGGCCCATCTAGTATTGAGAAGAAAAGAATTGTGTTTGAGAGCCATAGAACGAGTCTGTTATCTCATATTGATGGCTATTAAGAAATCCTTCGTGAAACTCACACATATGGAAATGGTTATATTGAAAGGAAATGCATTGAGGGATTTCTCCCAAGCATCTTAAATGATGAAACAAGTGTAAGATTTAATAAATTCACCCCTCAGGAATCCCTTTGGTTCAAAGAAAAGTCCTTATATAAAAATGATGAAGGAATTCATGCATCAGAACTACATGAGCTCACCTCCAGCAAATGAAAAATGAAGTTGCAGAGGGGATCTTTAAATGGGGTTACTGGGAGCTTTCGAATACCTTACCCATAAAATCCTCCATGCTATTTCTAGCAGGGAAGAAACAGCTCTTTCGAGTGACTCTCCACAGTCTCTATCTATTTTTCTTCTATTAGGTGGGCTTGTAATTATAACCTTAGCGGGGTCCAGAAGGAGGATTAGTGTCAAAAGAGCCAAGATGTGTCGAAGTGGTCCTCTAGAAAGGGAGCATGCCTTCACATATCTGAGCTTCCACTCCTTGCAGATGTCTTATATAACGGCTCATCGAACATTCCTGGAAATTGACTTGTTGATAGAGATCAATTGTTAGGCCTCCACCTGTCCACGAGGGTCTGTTTATCTCGTGTGTTACTAGGGAGCTAAATAAAGTAGAAAAAATGGAAAGCATCTTCCACTTCATTAGTGTGGGATGCCATATGTTGCACAACCCAGATATTGAGATTTTCCTTTGCGCCTTCATCCTCTGCTCCTTTTTCAACTAGGTCTCGTGGGGAACCAGGCTTGACAGATTGTGGGTACTTTGTAGGGGATATTTTAGTAGCCCAAGCATTCAATCAAGTCTCCCACATACTTTTCTTCTTCCCTCCTCAGAAACACTCTTCAACAAAAAATAAATTAGGGTAGATCATTGTAAAGTTGGTTGGAATTCTTCTTCTCTGCCTCCCCTCTTTTTTTCTTCCCCAGGGTTAAGAATGGAGTTTGAACCTCCTTTCACTTTTGGCTCTGTAATGCCATTCTCTTGCCTCTTGCCCACTAATAGTGTACTGTGTGAATTTTTGGAGCAATAAATTCTGATTTTTTGATGTACATGCCCATCCTTTGCTTATTTTATTGTCTCTCCTCACCTCTCGTCATTCAGGGTATACTATGCATATTCTAATGTTTGTTGTCCCAGATCCTGGGAGTGTGTTTAATGGGTTTTGAAGTGGTGTTCTATGTGAAATCTATCTCGGTCTCTTGGTGCATCTTGTCCACCCTCTCCTCTGATTCACCTCTCTCCACTTCAGGTAGGATATTGTCTCGACAGTACTTCCCTTTTCTTGGTGCTATCACTTGATTAGTGTAGGATTTCAACCTCTACTTATGCACTCTATCTCTCTCCACATAATCTCCTTGGCAACCTTAGAATAGGTGTAGTTAGTGGCATTTCTCCATTAGGAGTAGTTTAGCATTAGGATCAAGAACAATCTCAGCTTTCTCCAAAGATCCATTTCAAGTCCGCAAGTCCCACACCTCTTGAGAGATGGTCCATGTTATGCAATCACACCACATGATTCTGCCTTAGTGAAAGTATGACAGGTCAAATCATCTGGGGGTGTGTGATTTCATAATAATAGTTTTGCACGCCCGGTGGTGACATTGGGTTAGATATTTCATCTTGTCATAGTGTGATCATCTTTAATCTTCAAAAATGTATGCCTCCATGCACTCAGTAACAGTTTTGGCATTCCCGGTGGGATAGGTACTCAAGCACCTTACCACTTCATCTTAGCAGGTTGATGTAGTTCCTCCTCCTTCAGGGTCAGCTTTCTTTTGAGGCACATACAAGGAGTTCTAGAAACTCCTTTTTGAAACATTCCCATTTTAAGACTTTAGAAACAAGGGGATTTTTTTTGAAACACAATGTTCTCTATTCTAAATAAAACATCATTTAGAACACACATTCCATACGAATCAATCTCATAATAGATAACCATATGTAGCTATAATGACTCGGTTTACTACCGATATCTCATTCCATGACTCAATTACAAACCAATCTCTCATGTTAACTTAAAGCATAGAATACTTAATGTATACTATGTATACTTGGTTCTCCTACCCTATTCCAGAGTACTTGAGTGATCTATTTAAAGAACCTATCTGAATATTTGTTACCAATATTCATCTGACATCACATTGCTTTAAACTAGGTGACATAAGACAACGCAACCAGTAGCCTGTGCAATACTTTGGCAAAAAAATTTCAACATATTGTTCATGTTAATATTCCTAGATGACATACTCATCATTTGCGGAATACATCCTTCACCTCACTCTTATGTTATCTAGAATGGTATTTACTAACTACTGTTAGTCTACTTGCTCAAGGTTTGACCCTAGCCCAAGATTAGCATCATAGTTTGTTATAAGAAGATTCTCATGATGACTTAGGGTATATGGGCATACTCGGCTGACCTAGGTCAACTAGACGTGTGCCAAGGTACCCTGAGTCATTGGAAGCCACTACCTATCCTAAACATGCTACTAACTTGACCTAGAGAGAAACTAAGTTCAAGTCCAAATATGCGTAGATCTAGATGAAAAAATATGGAAGGGTGTTGCCACATGTCAACTACAACACTGTATCTATCGAGAAGTCTTGGGACTTCTCGAGGGTATAATCCTGCATAGTTGGCATGTGCCAACATCCGTTAGAACTGATTCATCAAGATGTACATACCCCCCTTAGTGGTCATTAATCATAATTAATATTGGATTAAAGATTCATATTATAGTAACCACTGCCTAACTCTAATTCCAACATTTATTAAGTTCTTTACCCATAAATAGCCTGATTAGATATGAAGAACTTCATAAATTCATGTTTTACATTGTTGTTCATTAACAAGGCATAACAAACAGTTATCCTAAACACAGGACAAAAAACATCAAACTTTTAAGTTCTTAATGCAACCTAGCATGTCCAAATCAAGTGTGACATCCACCTAGATTCAGCTAGTGTTTACTTTATAAATGAAGCTATAAAGATTAAAGATCATAACCACTATTCCTTTTATCTTTCATTCTTTAGAGAGAGGAAGAGTCTTCCTCTACATGGTTAGATGTTAGGTTTAACATAACCTTTTTATCATTCATTACTCATATAGTTTAATTGTATGTCCCAAGCATACTTCATTATTAAACTATAGTTGTGTAGTTAGAGAACGACATCTTTTCCAATTTAACAAGTTCATTATAATAAGGGAGATTATACTATCTCCTTAATCCAACTTATTGATCTTATAATAGCAATAGTTTACAATAGATATAAAGAATACCACCAAGATATCACTACCAATTTCTGTCATACTAGTACAAAAGAATTCACACCACAAATTGGAGTACAACATCAAAACCTTTCAATTCATGATGATAAATATACATTTACAAGACTATGCATTTCAGACATTCTGCATGTCAATCAGAATTAAGATCTTAAAAGAACAACACTTTTCTTTACCAATACAACTCAAGAATGATTGGAAATCCTTTACATAAGATCCAGAATTAGAGTAAACCAATGCATCATAAAAAATCTTTGCCTTCCTTTATCACTTACGATGTCCATCTACAAAAATTGCTAGCACTGGTCAGTTCAATGAACTGAGCATGATAAGCACTAAGCATTAAAGTGAAGTGAATTCCACTAATTGTTCCATTAAAACAACTCTGCTTTAATGAAACAATTAATATATTATACAAATAATCATAAGTAATAACATCCAGAAAAGAATTACAATTAAAAAGTCAGAATTCACTTTTAAGACAAGAGCATAATATGATCCAAAACATCAGCATTATGTCATAAGGTTTAATTGATCCTATCAATTACTTTAAAAAAATCAACAGGTCTTATCATCCAATTGTTTCATAGTTCTATAAGAATAGAAATACACATTTATCTTTACTAAGTAGCAAAAGAGTTAAATACAACATATCTCTTATTAGGATGATTCACCCTACAACTTAAGCAAAGAAGAAGAATCAATGCATACTACTCCTTACACACTTCATCATCTGAAATATAGAAATAGGTTCAGAACTCACCCAACTGTTTTAGTTCAAGAGTAACAATATAAGGATTCTATAAATAAAGAGACAACATCTAAACAAAAATCATGATTCAATCCAAGAATAATAGGAAATCAAAACAGTCTAACTGAAAGTATTACTAACTTCTACATGTTAGAAGATATAATTCCAAGATCTGAAACTAGACTATCCACAAATCCAAGCTAGAATCAATAGAATTAATCTCTTATCCAATCCATCCAAGAAATGCTCCTAATAAAACATAGTGCAAAAAGAGACAACCATCCAATATTAATCCAAATGGATTGTGACTCAATCAAGTAAAACAGTCAGTCTAAGCATGTTACTATTTTCTTTCAAACATACCGACTTAGCTAATCTATTTCCACATCATCAAAACCAATGAATTATACAAAGTAGACCAAACAATCCACAAAAATTTTCATCTTAGAAGAGAATCGAATATAGAGAAGCTCAGTCATATGAACTTATCCAAACAATAGAAAAAGGATCTAAAATGGAAAAGGAACTAATCCATAATTCATTTCATTCTTATAAATTCTTTAAATAGTTCCCAAAAGAGAACACAAAACCGATCACACAGTTAAAGAAACATTTTACAAATCTTACAAATTGGTTTACCTATTTCTATCCATCAAACAAAAGTTCAAGTTCAATTCTTAGAACGAAGTACATAGTACAGCCCCTAAAACAGTATATTGTCCCCATGAGAACACATTCCTTTCTCTTTTAAAACCCAGAGATTCATTCAATGAATCCATCAAGGAATAGAAAACCACAACAGTGTAAGATATACAGGGTTCAATACAACTCACGAACTCAAAGATTGAAATCTGATTACAAGGCTTCAACAACCTAATGTAATAAAGTAAGTAGTTCATGACCCAAATAAGAAAAATAATACAAAACTATCTGAACAAAGATAAAATATATCCTTTCATACAAAATTCAATACACTAAGGTACTCATTCCATCTTTTTAATAAAACCCAGAAATCAATTAAAAATAACAGAAGAGAGTAAGAAAGCTCAATATACGTTTAAGACAAACATTGTCCCAAACTTACCTCCAACGTGACTAAAACATAATCTCAACAAGGACTCTCATGTTCCATTTAAAAATATTACAACAATGAAGGCATTTGTTTCAGACATCTATTTCAAGAAGGAGAAAGCATATTGTCTTTTTGAAACCCTCTAAATCTGTTACAACTGTTCCAAACAAACTAAAATCAACCTAACCCATAACAAGACATAGTTCTAGTCCATTAATCCTATGAACAAAACAATCAAGCTTCAACAAGACGTGGGTTCACTTAGGGAAGAGAAGAAAAGGATATACTTCATATTCACACACCCTATCAAGTTCAAAGAAGGTTATACAGTCTAAAAGACATAAGTACTACAACCATTCCCAATCTAGAAGCTACACAGAGGAGATCTCAGAAAGAGATTACCCGTCCAACTTCAAACCAAAACTAATCTCTCAAGAACCTTCTTCGAGAATAGATATTCCAAACATGAGTTCAAGCATCTTTTCAGATCATCTGAATATGAATAAAACTTCCATCTCAAAGTACATGTATAGAATCAAAACATCAATTCCAACTCAAGTTCTGAACATGCAGTATAGAATACACAAGTATAGTGTCAAACATGTAGCTATAAACAAAATGTTGAACAATACAAAGTTCTAGTACAAGCTCAAATGACACACAAGGCTCTAATCATAAGCTCACAATAACCACGAAGCTCCAACACAAGCTCAAGATAAACACAAAGTTTCCAATACAAGTTCAGAATAACCACGAAGCTCTAAAACTCAACTAAGCACAAGACAATAAAAAAGGTTCAGAACCACACTAGTAACAAATTCTAGTTCAGAACAACATCTTCCTAGAATACAAGTTTCTAAATGAAATACAAAGCTTCAAACACAAGTTTCACATACATGTCACCATTAAACTAGCACAGAGAAAGTTTCCCAAAAACTAACATTACTATGCAATGGATTTTCATGTCCCAAAATCACAGAGATTCCTAAAAACATGCAAGTAAATAAACAAAAAAATTCAAACAAACAATTATCTCATGAGAGCAGAGTTGTTTTAATGATTCATTTAGAAGAAAGCAATAAATCTTAATGGGTAGATCCTATCATGCCTGATAGTGCTTTTAAAAATTCAAAGGAGACTTCCAGCTGAGCTTCCCACTCTTTTTCTTCTCCATAATAGATCAAAAACCAATTACAAATTTTCTTCCAATGCTTCATATATATTCCCTCTGATCGAAAATAGACAAGAGAAACCAATAATAGTCCAAGAAGAAGAAGAAGCCAAATTTCTGGTTCAAAGAACCAAATAGCTCCATGTAGAGCAAAATTAGACGAGACATGCAAGACCAAACAACCTCCCACAAATCTACCTCCCTTGTTTCTAAGACGGTTTGCACACAAAAACTAAGGTCCATAAATGTCATTACTCCCAAATTCTCCCGCTTATCTCTCCTTACCACCACCTCCCAAAACTGGTGAATGTCATTTCCAAATTAATATGCAATTCCATATTTAGTGAAGCCTCCATTTAAGCCCCCACTAAATTTAACTAGCCCTTTGCCAAAACTGGCAGTACCTCCATGCATTAAACCCAAATCAAATCACTTGAAATGCCATTGGAACCATCGCCTTAGTGTCATGCGACCCCTTAGGTTCCTTTTTAATAGTTTAGGATAGATGTCCCCAAAACTTAGGTTAGTTTACCAATTAATCACCTTAGGTCTTAAAACATTTCCATAGGTAATTTCCAACTTTAGGTTAGATTAAATTCACAACCATATAGTATTAGGCATTAGGTTAAAAATAGTCTAGTATCACCTTAGAAATTTTTCTCCCTTATTCATTCAGCACTAAGAGCTTAGGTTAGTATGCCATTCCAAATGAAAATAGAATAAGAAGCTTAGGTTAGATTATAACCCAATTAAGTAGACGTAGCTAGGAAGTAGGTTCTCTTACCTAGTTTAGGAAACCATAAGGATAGTACTTTAGTTGTAGGATTTTGATCCCCTTCATAGTCATGAAGCAAACTATATTTTGTTTACGCCAATAATGTCCTGCAGAGATCAATCCCAAAGACCCAAGCACAACATACAACCTACTGAAGTCACGTTAACTACAAGACCTAAAGAATTTGTAAAATGTAAAGTTTTAGTCCGCTATGTCTCTCAAATAATGAATGTCAATTTACCATTCAGTCCATTAAGAAGTTTTAAAACATTTCTTGGATCACTGAAATTGATCCAAGGATGAGTCATTCAAAAGAGTTAAGTTTGTAACTCCCAAAATCAAATTACAGCTTATCAATAAGAAGTGAAAATGGGTTCTTGACAAGCCATATCATTCCATGTTCTAAATAATCCAAGAGTAGAAATGATTTATCCATAACAAGCATGATTTTCAACAATCAAGGGAACACACCTCATTCAATAAAATCATATGTCAACTGCTTGTAATGCAAAGAGAAATATAACAATTTGTCCAAGGTGTTATATACTTCCCTCGTAAAAAGAATCATCGTCTTGATGATTATCTCATTTTGATCATTACATTAAGGATAATCAATTTATTCATTTTCTTAACATAGGTTTGCAACAATATCAGAATTTAAAGTTCCAGAAATCAGAATTCACATGGCAGTTTATTTAAAAATAAAATAGTTATCTTCCCAAAATTGGCAGACTTATTGACATAGAAAGATAAAATCACAAATTTTTATCAGTCATCATAGTCAATTCTGATCAAATAAATATGGAAAGGTAGTTTTCATATCTTCTAGGTTTTCCTAGGTTGCACTTTCTTCATGTCATGGAAGGAGGGTTTGAATATTTAGTTTTGATGATTTTTAAGAGTGAAGAACTCAGCAAAAGACGGTTCATTGTTCCATGTAGTGATTTACAAGATCTCTTCAAATTTCTATTTCACGAACATGAAATATTTATTTTTTTCTTCTTCTTCATTCTTCATTCTTCATTCTTCATTCTTCATTCTTTGTTATTCATTCTTCGTTATTCGTTCTTCGTTCTTCATTCTTCATTATTCATTATTCTTTCTTCTTTCTTAGTTCTTCATTCTTGGTTTTTCATTCTTCTTCTTGGTTTGATCAATATTTATTTTGTGTCCTACATATTATCATGACGTAGAGGATTTCATTACTATGAGGGATTTGGTTCAAGCTTTAGTAATGGTGGGGGATTGATGAGAAGCTGCAGAGGGAGTTATAGAGCAAGCTGTTCACAAAGAAGTTATAATTTGGAAGTGGGAAGTAAGAGGGGTTTTAAAAATTTGAAATAAATATGAGCAGTGATGAGGCACATTTTCATGTCTCTGATGTCCCTTGAGCATTAAGGGATGTGAGGGATATCAAATTTCATGTGGCGCATCACGATAACAAGTGGAGACAATCTGATGGTAGTGGATTCAAGCAAAAGATAGCTTTAAGGCACTGAGGGGCTAAGAGATAGTCGCGTGAAGAACCATGAGGCTTCCTAGGGGCGAGGAACATTTTATTGTCCCTAATTTCTCCCAACACAAAGGGAAGTTATGGACATCAAACTGTATACCGCACTTGGTGATGACATGTGTCATTTGATCCGATGGCAGGAGATTAAGGCTTCACTAGCTCGCAGGAGCTGAAATAGCAGTCAGAGAGGTCATATGAGGATCCAAAGGCCTTTTAGGGGCTGGGTGTATTTTTATGTCCCTCATGTCCCTTTTCTTGAAAGACATAAAGGACATGAAATTGCGCCAGGCTTCGGGAGATAACACGTGTCCTATTAAAAAATTGGCTAAGTCCTAAACTTTCTCCTAAAGGGCAACATGAAATTGCGCCAGGCTTCGGGAGATAACATTTTGAATCCAATTTTGGAGGTATCATGTCTTGATTCCTCAATTTGATCCCTAAAAAATTGGATTTTGATCTAGTACTCCACCTATGCATGAGAAAAACTTATTGCAAAACCATTTCACCAAAGTGTTGTGAAAAACATAATTTCACCATATTTTAGGGCCTAGAATTCCCTTTCTAAATATTTCTTTTTTTTCTCCTAATTCCATTTGGAGCTCCTGAAATTATCTTCTAAATCTCAACATCTTATTTGGCATGTGTACTACCTAGACCTGTGAACCCTAATTTTGGTGAAACTTCCCCAACTTCTCTGAATCCTTCCTGAATCTTCCTAAATAACTTCTAAGATGTTCCAAGGCCTTTGATTCACTTTTGTTTCTATTTTGGGTTCTTTTTTCTGCTCCATGGGGTTGCTTCAGTCCTAGGAAGGTCAGTGATAGCCCTTCCCATAGTTGCCCAAAGTTTGCATGTTTTAGTGAACTTCTAAAATCACCTAGGGGTTTTGAAATGATATTCCTAAATCACCTAAAGGACTGATTTAAAATCAATTAGGAGGTCACTGGAATGACTAGGTAGACCCGAGGTGTCTTGGAAAGGTAAAAATTGTAATTTTTGACACATGGGTATATTTTTCATGCTTGGAAATTATCAATTTCCTTATCGCACATTTACATGAAAATTGTTGGCTCTATCTTGGGGACATGACATGGACTAAGCAAAATGAATACATGACATGGATAATCTATAATCTCAACTTTAGACCATATAATTCTTTGACCAATGCCTTATCCATTGGGCCCTATGGAGTCATGTACAATTTACAAGGGAGAGATAACAAGAAGAAAACACACACACAAAATGATGAAAAGTAAACACATGACACAAAACAAGAAGGAATACACACACAAAAGAAAGGGAAACACACCTAACAATAACCTATGGTATAAGGCGGGGGATAGCCCACTTTCATTGATGATACAATGTCATGTATTTCCCACTACGAGGAAATTCCAATGGCTTTCCATCTATATATGAAATTAGAAATACATTCTCGCCTCAAGCTTCATAATCCTAGAATGGGCCGAGCCATAACGAATCAAAATTTCCATGGCTGCCTTTTGGTTCCCTCCCTTTTTCCTATAGTAGGACAAGGTCTCCAACTTTAAATTCTCTCGCTTTGGCCTTCTTGTCAAATATCTTATTCACTTTCAGTTGGTGTTCTATAATATGGTCCACTACTCAGAGTATGTTTTCTTCTAGCTTCTCAATAAAAAGGATCCTCTTGTCAATGGAATCCTAGTACTGTCCATCTTCTATTCCATGGAGCAACTTGAGAGCTGGAATTTCAACCATGATGGGAATTTCTGCTTTGAATCCATATAGCAGTTGGAATGGTGACATACCTATTGTCTTCTTCGGAGTGATCTTGTCCACCCATAATGCATCATATAACTTCTTGTGTCAATTTATTTGGTTTTCATCCACGAGCTTATAGATAATAGTCATGATGTTCTTGTTGTTTGATTCAGTTTGTCCATTTCCTTGTGGATATTATTCTGATGAATGAGATAAGGAGATTCCATAGTCATAGAAAAACTCAGTTAACTTCCTCGAAGAGAAATAGGTAGCATTATCTGCTACGATATTGTAGGGCACTTTGAAACATATTATTTCACCTCAAAGTATGTGATAAAACAAATAAGGTAATAATCAAGAAGGAATACCTGTGATTATGTTGATGGCATGCGTGTGTTGTAGAGTTTTATTAGACTGAATGTGAGAGCTTCCCTTCGGCTTGATGGTATGCACGTGTTGTAGAATTTGATTAGACTGAATGTGAGAGCTTCCCTTTGGCTAGGAGGAACAACATGTATATGAAACAAAACAAGACCAGCAAATTATATTAAATAGAAAATGACAATGGACTACCCAATGATTCTTAGTCCTGGGAAGTGTGATACTTCCTAGATGGATGTCAATCCACTATTTTTACTAAATTAATGAGACTACATACGTGAAATAAAGGTCCTATTGCTAACACTTTGATTTAGGTATCTCAAAATGTTATCAACACACTAGCTTAAGAAGAATATTGAAATACAAACTAATCTAGCATCAGAAAATGTATGTTTCTGGTTGGGAAGGTCACAAAGGTGTTAGGTAAGGTCATTGGGGTATCTGATAAGGTCTATATGGAATTTTGTAGAGTTATGGGTTGTTTGGGGGATGTTTAGAAAAATACGGTAACCAGTGTCAGTCTAGTGACCAATGTCGCTATAGAGGTGAGACTGATGACGGTGAAGGTGACTGACATCGGTATGGGAAATTTTGTAGTAATTAAATAAAATTAGTTTTAAGCTTCTTTGTGATTACATAGAGAATGAAGTGAGAGTGGCTGTGTTCTTAATACTACTAGGAAGACTCAAGAATGTATATAAGGCAGGTACAGAGAGCCAAACGCTTGTAGGTGGTTGGGTTTATGGATTGATGAGAAGGTGGAGATAAAGGAATATAAAGAGATGTAAAGTATAATGAAGGAGGTAATGGATCTAAACTTTAAGCAAGCACAAAATTATTAAAATCATGTATAATTACTTGCATTTGCATATTTGGTAGGTGAAGGAGGACAATAGTTGATCCATGAAGAGCCTCTATGTTCAGTTCTGCGGTAATACTCCCAGAGTGTCCCCATGAATATTCTAATACTTGGGGATGAGAGACAGATGCTTTCTTGGGCCTGTGGTTGAGTATTTTGTGTCATCTGGATGCTGAGAGGCTTTGGATTCACATTTGAATGCAATAGTTCTCCTCCCAAAATTAAAAATTACTAACCCAGGTAATAGGTTGCAAAATTGTATATAAAGTAATTGATGATGGTTAGGTTACCATCATTGGTTAAGGTGGGAAATTCTAGGTTTACCAAAAATAGGCAGATATTCCCATATTTGGCATGCTTTCTCATTGAGACAACTTAGTAAAGTGGATTTCTCATTAAAAAATGTAGGAAGGTCATAGAAGAAGTCCAATTAGGTTTAGGAAGAAATCTTAGTTAGTTATGTTAAGTGGTTAATCAACACTGGGAGTGATAACTTAGTGCTAAGATTGATGACTCAGTCATTGTGAGTTAAATGCCCCTTGAATGGATCTAGGGTGACGTGTAATGATGAGGTGGAAGTGTGAGGATGAAAATAACTTGATTAAAATAGTTAAATTAATTAATAATATGAGAATGAATATTAATATGGGATGAAGGGATCATGGTTAGTTAAATATTTTACGTTGATTGATTAAAGGGGACCAAGGGGAGTGTGACCCAAATTTGGTGTCTAAATTTTCCCCTTTTTTTCGTGTAGCTTGTATTTGGTAAGCAATGCTAACAAAAATAGAATTGGTTGCCCCAAAAATAGGTGAGAGTAGGGTTGGCCCAGGTAGGTGTGAAAGTGATCCCCCCTCAAACCATGAACTATTGAATTTGGAGGTAGTAGTGGTGAGTGGTTTGTTAAACAAGTTGTTAATAAAAAACAAGGGTGGATGGGGTGTAGGTAAGATTAATGATCGGGTTGGGTAATAGGTAATGGAAATCAAATTCACACACATGCATAGATTGTGATACGGTACCAGGTGGAAGAGCTTGCAAAATCTACATTGTCAAATCTCTATAGGTTTATCCAAACGAGGTTGAAGTGATTTAGGCATCCAAGGTATAGGATATGGTCATAAAGCACAACGAGGTTAGGTGTAGGAATGGGTAATAGATTTTTTCCATGGCACCAAAGGTATGGTTGGGATAAACATCATGTCATTAGGCAAGGTAAGTTCATCAAGCTAAACAACATGGGTAACAACATCGTAGGGTGTACTAAGTACACAAATTCAAATGTCACAAAAGGCAGTTCAGGTTAAGGTATGTAGGTCAGGGCATAGGTAGGGCCAAGGTATAGGTAAATAAAATGTCCCTAAATGCAATTAAGGAAATGGACAGGTAATTTATGTGTGTGGGTAAGTTGTAAGTGGTTTTGGTAAGGGTAATAGTTATATGAGAAACATTGTTTCAGGCTAAATGGGCATAAGGTAGGTCAAATGCTTATGTCAGGTGACTAATGATGGTTATAGCTTAACTGACTTCTATTGGCTAGGGAACGACATGAGCGACATCAATCATGTCGATTTGGGGATAAAAAAAGGAAAAAAAAAAATTTACGGATTCATTTGTTTCTTTTTCATTTGTGGAAAATGATAGAGAAGTTGAAAGTGGAAAAGTGATGATACGAGGTCTTTAGCTGAGCTTACGAGAAACTAATGGGTGATTGGCATTCGCTAGGTGGGTCCATGAGAACAATCGAAGATATTTTATTGGTTGGGAGGTCAGTGGTTGGAGTTTGGCATGGCGGAGGTGGGAGAGAGATGAGGAGGACCACCAACATAGAGACTAGAGTTGTCACTGCGAAGATGACACCGAGTAGAGGTAGGAGACTATCTAAATCTTTTAGTTGAGTTGAAAAGATTGAAATCATTTTGTTTATTCTGGGTTAAGTTTGGGTAGGAATTTAATTTTGAAAATGTGATTAAAATGAATGAAACTAGGGGTGGTAAGGTCATATGTAGCTTAAATAGGGTTTGTAATGAAGGTAGGATAGGTTTGGGAGGATTGGGATAGGTGTTTAGGTTGTTTTTGGGTAATTTTTGATAATGGGGGATAGGATTTTTAGTTTTTCGTAGCTGCAATAGTGACCAATTTTGATCAAGGGTTAGCCGACGTCGGTTGTATTTTTCTGGCATTGGTCTGATAAAGGGTCACCAACACCGGTCAAAGTGACCAGCATCGGTCCAGGCAACTGATGTCGGTCATTGTAAAAAGTGACTAGGGTAAAAAAAAGGTAGTTGGGAAAGGGAAACAAGTGAGGTAGGGGTATGGTGAAGGTTAGTATAGGCGCAAGAGTGTAAGGCACCATGTTGTAGGTGTGTGAAAGGTATGTAGGTAAAATAGTCTAGGGAATTGGGTAAGTATGAAAGTGGAGATAGCGAGTTTTTAGGTGAATTAGGTAAAGGGATAAGTATTGGAAACCATGTGAGGGGTAGATATGAGTGATGGTTTTAGGTATGATGTAGGAAAAAAATGGCTAAATATGAGGTTAGTTGATGTTTTAAGGAATAGCTAATTTGAGAGGGTCATGACTTGACAGTGTTGTTTTGGATGATGTAGGAAAGAGATTAGCTAAGGATGAGAGACATAGTCCCACCCCTACTGGTACAGATGAAGGCGAGAGTGATAGTGGAGGAGTGGGAGCACCTAGTGAAGGTAAGACTTAGTTTGATAAGGTGTTATAGACATATTTCCTGAGATCATAGCTTGATGGTTGCTCTCATTGATAGATGGGACTCAGAAACCAATACCTTTCATTTACCGACAGGCGAGATGACCATCACAATAGAGTACGGTTATAGGATCTTGTAGCTTCCTATTGTGGGGGAGCCAGTGTATTAAATTTCATCTTAGTCATCAGTAGAGCTGATATTGGTGGTATTCGGTGAGGCGATGGGACTGTTGAGCTATCACAGTGTGAGTCTAAGCTATGGGGACATGTATGTGGCTTACCCACAAGAGACCCAAATATCAGTTCTGATGATGGTGATAGTAGGATGTTTTTCTCTCCTGTATTCCGAGGGTGGGATATTCCCATGAGAACTAATGGGGGTGCTACAAGACATGATCGAGGAGTGAGTCTGCTTTGCTTGGGCACCATCATTTTCCAGTTGAGTTTTATAGGGAGCTATGGCCCTATGGTAGGTTGAGGAGGTAATTGGTATGTGTTGCACATTCTTGTTACACTGCTATGGGCATATGAGCACATTGTGTGTATGTCGTCCAGTTGGGTTACCATGATATGACTAGTTCAAGGGTGGATTGTATAAAGTAGGATTCATGAGATGGGTACCAGCCGGGGCATAGCTGAGAGTGGCCAAGGGACACATATGATGTTGTATACTACAGGTGACTATTTGAAGGTCCATATCAGTGACATGGATATCATGTGGCAGATATATGTTGATTATTTTTTCATATAGAGGCATGGATGAGGAGTTAGAGGAGCTTCATCTACTAAGATGGATATAGGGGTGGTGTCTTGGGGAACACAAGATGATACCCATGGAAAAGGTCAGACGACAGTCTAGACTATGGCAGGACATGTGCCCCCACCTTTCCCACAGTATCGTAGAGATGATGTGGAGATACCCATGTCTCCACCATGTGCTGAGTGTTCCCATGGGGTAGGATGAGTCAGGTGCTAGATAGACAGATTGATGATATGGGTGTCACCAATTAATACCAGGCATTGGATGGGTGGCACAGCCATGGGCGGCACCACCGAGGCCTGAGCATCCATGATTTAGTGACACTCATAGTGCAGAGGGATATATTATAGGTTTAGGTGGCCGCCCTATAGGCACATATTATAGGGTTACAAGGATAGCTGACAAGGATCAGAGGCATAGGTGACAACTTTATAGAAACATGTGACTGCCCCTAGAGGACCAGGTAGCAATGACATAGGCTCCTGAACAGGGTGGAGATGGGGATGGAGTGACAAGATAGTCTTCCTTACAGGAACAAGTGGTCTAGATTCCATAGGGCCAATTTGGCCACTGCACATAGGCACAAGTTATGGTCCTACATGCTTAGGTAGTGGCATATGCATAAGGATAGGGTCCCATAGTATAGGCACCTACACTAGGACAAGGTACACTCTTGGTTGGGAAGAGTTCAAAGGGGGCAAGTTAGGCTAGATGACACCCAGCCCAGACCATATCTATGGCAAGGTTCAATGATGCCCTGAATGAGGCTTGCTATTATCAGGACCATCTAGCCACCACTGTAAGGATTGTATGTGTCGTTATATGTCGAGTATTGATCCCAACAAGTAGTCAATGAGTGGACTAGATCTAGGAATCACAGTTCTGGTAGCATAAGGGGGTCATCGACCCTAAAGATAGGGCCATGGTTAGGTATATTATCTCTTAGAGATTCGGGCCCGGGAAAGGGCCAGGAGGAAAAGACAAGTGATATTGAGAGAGGATGGCATCAAGTGGGGGTGAGTGGTCATTTTATTTGATCTAGTGTACCATTATTTTTTATTTTTTGATATATACAACATGCCTGCATGCCGAAGACGTGAGATTATACACGAGAGTTTTGAGATACTGATACTGATATTTTATTTATATATGTGTATATTTATGTATTGATACATAGACACTCCCATTATATATTTGATGATATCGACTGGATGGATGATGCACTCATTATAAAATTTCCACTATTATTGTGTATTATGGAAACTAGTTGAGTTATGTATTATTGATTCGAGGTCATGTAGGCATGGTGGAGTCTAGGTCATTTAGGCACAGTTGAGTTTAGGTGAGTTAGACACGGTATAGTAAAGTATAGACAAGGTGGAATTTAGGTCATTTAGGCATGCTGGAGTTAGGTTTAGGCATGATGGAATCAGGTTTAGGCATGATGGAATTAGGTTTAGGCATGGTGGAGTCTAGGTCATTTAGGAATGGTTGAGTTTAGGTGAGTTAGGAATGGTGGATTCAAGGTCATATAAGCATGGTGGAGTCAGGTATAAGCATGGTGGAGTTGAGGTATAGGCATGGTTTGGTCATATTTTTATGTTTGATTTAATTTCCAAGTTATTAGCTCAGTATGGAAATTAAATGATGATGTATATGTATTTTGTGGTGTAAATTTCTAAATATTTGATATCATGGAAATATGAAATGATTGATATATGATATGGTTGATTTTATAAAATGGTAGGTATTTATGTTTTTATGATTTTTTAATTCCTAGTTTTGTGTAAAATGGAAACTAACTAAGGTAGAATGTGAATAAAAAATGGGGAAATTTGGTTAAGGAAAGAGTGGCCAAGTTAATCTCCAAGGGGCCTCATGCCCTTGGAGTGCTTACCTACATAGTCCTGGCAAAAAGGGGCCTTATGCCGATGTAGCTCTCCCATAAGCTAGGGAAGTATAAGATGAGGATAGATGAATGGGTTGGTAGGTTTTAGGCATTATTGAGTCTAGGTCATTTAGGCATGGTTGAGTTTAGGTCATATAGGAATGGTTGAATTTAGGTTGAATAGGTCAAATATGCATGGTTGTTGGATATTGTGAATAGATATGGGTGATTTTGGTGGAAGAGGAATTTCTAGAATGTAGGTGTCGAAGATCTGGTCCTGTGTAGGAGGATCAATAATTAAGAAAATATGTTAATGGTAAGAGGAGACAAAAGAGGCACCTTATTGATAAGAACCATTATGAGTCTATCATACCAAATATTGGCTTATGAACATAAAACCGTAAAGGTGTTGCATGGTTGATTGTTATAAGGGTAAAGAAGATCACATGATCATGAAATGTCAATTGTGTGGCACGTCCCTTGAGTAGGTAGAAAATTATAAAGGAAAGGTGGTGAGGTGAAATGGGTTGTTTTAGAGTAACCTTGGTGTGAGACAGAATGCCTCTTTGTCAAGATACCCAAGATCAAAATAGGCGAGTCCATGATGAAAAAGTTATATTTTATTTTTACTTTTGTTTTATAGACTAATTGATGCAGGAATTCTATGTGGGATAAATATAATATCTCCTTGAGGTATTCGTGAAGTTGATCGATGTGGGAAGCTTCAAAATATTTGTATTTTTTTGTATATAACTAATCTTCTTTTTGGATAGACTATGTGTTTTTTTAGGGGCTAACTTTTATAGCTGTCCTTTGAGGGAGAAATCTATTTATAGTAGTGAGATAGAGAGATAGATGCCCTTTTTTAGGAAACCATCTTTTTTCTAGAAGTTTGAATTTGAAAATCTTGTATATTACTTTTGAATTGTTTTTTTGGACTTTTAGGTCATGGACAAAACTATAGAGAAGTATAGGCTAATTTTATGAAGACAAAACCATAGCACATAGGGGTAGCTATGAAAGAGAGGTTTCAAGTGATGAAAAACCATCAAATTCCATCTTGAAAATGACAAAAATTATCCATGAGAATCATGCCATGAGTAGAGCCGTGGTACTCATATTCAAGATAAGGATGAAAGGTGATGGGTAATCACATGATTCTTGTTTAGTAATTGATCCTTAAAATAGGTAAGTGAAAGATGAATGTTGCTCTAGGGATGAGCATTTAATTGATAGAAGGTGATATAGAACTTAATTAAATAATAGAATGGTTGAAGATGCAAGGCATTAAGGGGCTCAGGTTCGGGTTTACCTTTGAGTGAAGATAAAGGATAAGCACCTAATCCATAGGCATGAGTAATGATATAGTGTCCAAGCCAATTAGGAGAAAATTTTCCCCGTTTACTTTTATTCACTTTTGTTACATGTTTATTTTCCTTTAAGAAAAGGTTACCGACCTGGAAGGTTTTTTCTTAGACACATTTATTGTAAGAACGTTTGATACGTTTTTGGTAGATTTGGAGGTGATCGAGAGAATTTAAACAACGCTTGTCTAATAACTCGAGTTGTTTCAAATGGTCCTGGTGAAAATAATCATCGGTGAGAAAATATTTGAGTGAGATATGAAGTGATGGAATCTGGACTTCAAGTGGCAAGCTAAAATCTATACCATAAACCATAGAGAAAGGTGTGGCAGAAGTTGAGGTGTGAATACTAGTGCAGTAAGCCAATAAGGTGAAAGGAATGTGCATATGCCAATCCTTTCCAGTATCATCAACTACTTTCATAAGAATTTTGTTTAAGGTTTTTTTGGTTGATTTGGATTGGCCATTTATTTGAGGATAATTAGGTGAAGAAAGAATGAGTTGAATGTTGAAGGCATCACATAGTTTCCATAGGGTTTTGTTTTTGAATTGTTTTCCATTTTCAGTGATGAGGTGGTGAGGGACACCAAAGTGACAAATAATGTGATGGTTTATGAATTCACATATTTTCTTGCCTTTTGTTGAAATAAGAGGTACAACTTCCACCCATTTAGTGTAATATTTGGTAGCGGTAATAATCCATTGATGACGTTGGGAAGAATGAGGGTTGATCTCTCTGAGAAGATCCAAAACCCATTGAGAGAAAGGCCAAAGGTCTCATGTGACCTATAAGGTGTGACTAGAGGTGTGATGAAAATTAGGATGTTGTTGACACTACATAATGTTTTATATAGTCACAAAAATCACGGTTTAGGGTTGGCCAGTAATAGCCCAGGTGCAGAATGCACTTAGTGACAACTAGGCAACTTAAGTGGCCCCTAAAAATCCCATCGTGAACTTCCTTGATGGTGTATGGAATTTCAGAGATCATAAGGCATCGTAATAGGATAGCGTCAAAATAATGTTTATAGATAAGACCACCCATGATGACATAGTGAGAGGCACTTTTGAGAAAGGCTCATTGTCCATTGTGAGTAAGATCTAGAGGCAGAATTGAAAGGGAAAGGTAGCCAACAAACTGCTTATACCAAAGGTCACGTGGGTTAGTTTTAATGTTTCCTACAAGGTTGACATCGTGAAATACATAAGAAGGTGATTGCAACCTTTGTATGGTGACAAATATTTTTGAGCCAGAGGGAAAAGTGGGGATTTGAGAAGCAAGACAGGCCATGGTATTTGCAAATTTATTGGTAGAGCGAGGGGCAGTTTGAAGTTCATAACGGTCAAAGGTAGTCAAAAATATGTCAACATGATGCTTATACTTTTGAAGTATCTCGTTACGACACTGGTATATACCTTTATTTTTTTTCACAACCAATTGAGAGTCGCCAAAGATATTAATTGATTTAACATCTAAGGCTATGGAGCTTTGAAGACCTAACATGAGTGCTTCATATTCGGTGAAATTGTTAGTACAATCAAAATCTAGTTTGAAAGATAATGGCATAGGCTCATTGTCAATAGGAATGAGGATAAATCTGGCACAACCACCACATTTGCATTTGGAACCATCAAAGAATAAGTTCATTTGGTAAACGGTATTGTCCAAATAGAGGATAGCGATGGATTCATCAGGGAAATAAAAGTTAGAGGATTGGTTTCCTGAGAGAGGTGCATCTGCGAGTTGGTTAGAAATTGTTTGTCCTTTGAAAAAAATTTGATGGATAAATTCGAGATCTAAGTCTGCAAAAAGCATGAGCCAATGTGCAACATGTTGATATTGGTAAGGCTTAGCATACATGTAATGTAAGGGGTTAGTATTGGTGACAATGAAGGTTTTGTGGTTGAGTAGGTAATGGTGAAGTTTAATGGAGACAAAAACTAAGGCTAAGAAGATTTTTTTGGCGTGAGTATATCTAGTTTCATAGTCTAAAATCATACGGCTTATATAATAAACCTCTTATTCCCTATGTTTTTATCATGATGAGTGAGCATGGTACCCAGGGAATGATCAGTAGCAAAAATGTAAAGGTAAAATGGTTGGTAATCCTTATGGAGAATGAGCACATGTGGTTGGAGGAGGAATTGTTTTAATACATAAAAGGATTTGTGGCATTCGTCATCCCATTCGAAGGAGACATCCCTTTTGAGAAGATGATGAAATGGATGGCAGTGGTCAGAAAGATAAGAAATAAAGTGACAAACAGATTGCAACTTTCCTTATAGACTAAAAATTTGATGAAGGTTAGTAGGTGGAGTAATTTCGAAAATAGCCTTGATTTTAGCGGGATCAACTTTAATGCCATGCAAAGAAATGATAAAACCAAGGAGCTTTCAGGAGAGAACAATAAAGACATACTTCTTAGGTTAAAGGAGAATGTTTCGCTCGGAATGTTTCGGCTTCTGGGAATAGAGTTGCTTCTATCCTTTCATTCCTTTTAGAAACAGATAAGGTTAGGGTTAGGAGGAATACCTGTTGAATGTCGAGATGGTGTGCGCATACCGTAGAGAAAGATCAGGTTGACTGCGAAAAACTCCTTTTTGTCTTGGAAGGACTACCTGCAAATAAGAACACAAGACCACAAGATTTTGATTAGACAATAAATGAGGGAACTGCCTTGGACCCAGGAAATATAAAACTTCCTTTTGAAGGTGGTCAGTTCCCCTGCTAATATGAATTAACACAAAAGACTGTAAAATATCAATTAAATTGCTTCATTGAAATGGGTAGGGGAAAGGCTGGTTTCTGGTTGTAGTCAGGATAACCGATACCGGTTACTGGTAACCAATATCGGTAGGGTTTGGTTGTGTTGTGGGGTGGTTGCGTTGTAGGGTAACGGTGTTATTTGTAAGGCTGGTATATGGGTGATATTAGGTAATGAGATGATGAGAGGTATATGAATGATAGTTAGATACAATGACACGTTGGGTAGAGGATCTAGGAATGGATTTATGGGGACTGTGATTAAAACATCTAAGAAATGTTATTAAAGAGGACATGCAAGATGTAACTTACTGGTTACTGAGTAAGATGCAGGTCCAAGAACTCTGATGACAAAGGCAGAACTCTAGGTAGGATGGCTGGACAAACAGAAGATGAGATATCTCCCTCCCGATGATCAGCTGAGCATCACAAGTTTTTGGCTATTAAGTTGTAGTCTTGGGCTTGATCTCCTTTTGCTGCAACTCTTTTGGTTTCTTCACTCGTCTCTGCTTGGTGAAGTAAAGATTCTTCACTCGTCTCTGCTTGGTGAAGTAAAGATCCGGATTCTCTTTTATCGCTCCTGCTGATCTCTGTTGATCCAAAAATCCTTCGACCTTGTTTCTGGTCAGGGGATCCCATTTTACAGGGAACCAATGGTAGTTATGTAACCGACGGCGGTTGAGTAGGAACCGGCATCGGTAAGGAAAAAGTAGGCTATTTTTAGTAAAATAGCCCACCTTCCCTGCTTTTCTCCCGAGAGATTAGTTGTGGGCTTGGTCAAGTGACTAGAAGGTCAGTTTTGGGTGCAAGAAAGGGGTCATTAATCATGGGTGTAGATGTGGACCAATTTATAGGTCTTAATTAGGTTAGTTTAGGGTTAGGGCTAGGTCATGATGAGGTGGCAAAATGAGGTGGCAGGTAAGGTGATGTGGATTTATCAATTACAAGGTAATTAATAAATAATTGTGTAAAGTTTAGGTGATGAGGTTAGGTTGCGAGATGAGATGTGGGTCACAAATGGTCGTAAGACACAAATTTGGTGTCTACATTAGCCCCTTATTGTCGTGTAGCTTGTTTTGTAAAGCTGCACGGACAATAATATGAAGTGGTTTCTCCTATTAAGGGTATAGGTAATCCCCCTCAAATCTATCACAGATTGAGAGAACGTGAAATCAGGGATAGGGTTGATAAAGGGTAAATGGTGTAGAGAGGATGGTGAGATGGTGGGGTAGGTCCAAGGAAGCAGACGCATGTTGAAATGCAATAGTACGACTAGGGTACATGATTTGACGAGCAAACCAACAATGCATAGGCAAAGGTCGATAGTTTATCCAAACAAGGGTGATATAATCCTGGTATCCAAGGCATAGGAAGTAGCTCCAGGGTATATAATAGGTAAGGTACAGGAACGTTTAGGCATGTTCGACAGTACCAAATGGTTGGTTTGGTTGAGATAAACGTCATGGTCTAGGTCTAGGCAAAGTTGGTTGATAGATCAAGTCAAGGACCCTAATCATGCTAAAACACGAACATGTGAGCTTGTTGGAACAAAAAGCTACATGATGGGTGAATAAAAGTGTATGTTGTTGATGTTGGGCGAGGTATCGAAGTGGTACGGCCGTGGGTCGGGCCAAGATGGTTGGGTTGCGGCCTTGGGTCGGGCCGGATGGGAAGGGTCAGGCCTTGGGTCGGGCCAAATGGGTAGGGTGAGGCCTTGGGTTGGGCCGGATGGGTAGGGCCTTGGGTTGGGCCAAATGGGTAGGGTGACGGCCTAAGGTCGGGCCGGAAATGGTTGGGTGATGGCCTAAGGTCAGGTTGAATGGTTAGGGTGAGGCCTTGGGTTGGGCCAAATGGTTGGGGTGCGGCCTTGGGTTGGGCCGGATTAGTTGGTTGCGGCCTTGGGTCGGGCCGGTGAAGTCAAAAACGGCTAAAGAGCAATGGAGCATATAGGCGATGTGGTAAATAGGCAATGTGGTGGGAAAGGGAAAGTAGTGAATAAGGGAAAAAAGTTGGGTAAAAAAGGACAAAACCGATATCGGTTATCTATGACCGGTACCGGTTAGATAACCGACGCCGGTTCCTTAGGGCACGATTTGACCGGTATCGGTTCTATGTTAAAAACCTATAAAAAGAAAAATACGGCCGGTCATTGTCACTTTGTCAATTTGGAAACCAAATTAAGTTGTCTGAGGTGGAATATTGATATTGGTGTATTTGTTGGCTGAGGTGGCACTAGTTGAGTGGAGAAGTGAGGTGATTGGCGGGCCCGAGTGAGGAGGAGGCAGTAGTTGATTGGTTGAGGACCCAGAAGAGGACATTTGGAGCCATGGCACAGCTAGGAGGAGCTGGAGGAGCTGGACCAGCTGGACCACCACCACCCATCCCACCACGACGACGTGTCGTCGTACCGGTAAGTTCGAAACCTTGCATTGTGTTCATTTTATTGCATTATGCTAAATTTGGGGTTTGGGTAGGAATGTACATGTTTTTAGGAAATAATTAGAAAATGGAAATAATTTGAAAAAGGGAGAGGGTAGATAGGTGAAATAAGCTAAGGCGGCTGGGTGGGTAGGTTTTTAGGGTGTTTGGGTGGGTAGAGAGTGGAAGAAAAATGCAAAAAATGTAGGTATGGGGTCCGGCGCGGGGGTTCGGCTCTGGGTATTAATACAGCGACCGATGTCGGTCGCAAATTTTTAGGTCACGGTGCTTTGTGTTTGACCGATGTCGGTCATATAGCTGGCCGTGCGTCGGTGGGTTTTGTCGGTTTTGGTGGACCGGTACCGGTCCGTAGTGTTTGTTTATTGTTTTTGTTTTTTTTGTTTATGGTGGTTTAGGTATTGTGTGGGCGTGTTTTGAGTTGTGTGGTGGTGTTAAGGTGTTTTTTGGGTTGGGTGTGTGGGGTATTTTGGGTATGTGGGTTGAGTTGAGTGGGGTGTTTTGGGTAGTTTGGGGTTTTGGGATAGGGATGTTTTGGGTAGATTTAGGTGGCGAATAGTTGTAGGATTTGAATAGTGTGGGTAGAGGGGTGTGTTAGGGAGTCGGTGGTGTGGCTAGTGTGAAGAGGGAGATAAAAGGGGGGTAGAGGGGTAGAGGGTTGTGAAAGTAGATGTTGTGATAAAGAGTAGGGCTAAGGTTGTGGGTTGGTTTTGCAGGCACGTCAGCAGCTGACGATGCAGGACAGGATGCCCCCACTGTTGAGCCGGATGCGACCACACGTATCCGCAGCACACTGGGATATCATGCGCGAGGTGGGACTCGGCGGAGTCCAGCGATACAGAGCTATCGACAGAGATCATAGTTTGATGGTTGCCCTCATCGAGAGATGGGATCCGGCGACCAATGTGTTCCATCTCCCGACTGGAGAGATGACCATCACATTGGAGGATGTGTATCGCATCCTTCGATTACCTATCGATGGAGAGGTAGTCTTTCAGGTGGATGCAGAGACAGCCATGGACAGCATCCTACAGGTTTTTGGGGATGCAGCTGCGCTACTGACATATCACAGTGCGAGCATCGGGTATGGTGATATGTACCGTGCGCACTGACATGAGACACGGCTTGCCGTGTTGATGATGATCGGGATCACCTGCTTCACCCTCCCGGACTCAGAGGGAGGCCGCTTTCCACGGGCATTGATGGGGGTGCTGCATGAGATGGTGGAGGAGCACACCTGTTATGCTTGGGCACCAGTATATCTGGTACAGTTATACAGGGAGCTGTGGGGCTATCGCCAGATGAGGTGATTTGGGATTTGTTCGACATTTTTACTTCACTGTTGGGCATATGAGCACATCATATGCATCAGACCAGTAGGGCTACCCCAGTAGCCAGGGCCACAGGTCATATACAAATACGGCTTTCAGAGGTGGTTGGGGGTCGTGGGCCAGCCACGAGCGAGTGCTGGCAGGGCGGGACATCGCTTATTACAGGCATTTATTAGAGGGCTTGACAACGGTAGACATCGTATGGAGACCTTACAGAGGTCATCACCCGCGCAGAGGAGCCCGAGTACAGTTACGCTTGATCCAGTACACTTTCTGGATAGCAGGACGGAGGCCGGGAGAGTACGAGAGGATACCCCTAGAGAGGGTACGCAGGCAGATGGGGCTGCGACAGGACGAGCCACCTCCCTTCCCTCAGTACAGGAGGGATGATGTAGAGGCCCCACTACCTGCACCACAGCCCTTGGATCCAGATTGGGTTGCAGAGAGGCCAGCAGGTGACACGGTAGATGATGCTGGTTGTACGGGAGCATACATGGTTTGGTGGGCTGGTCAGAGAGCAGCTAGGATAGCACCGCCTGCACAGCCAGACTTGGCAGCAGTGATAGCAGAGCGAGATCAGCTCAGGGGCCAGGTGTAGTTATTACAGGGGCAGCTGGCTACTGCACAGGCACAGATAGGTGTCCTACAGGGGCAGCTAGCCCAGGCGCAGGTACAGGCACAGGCACAGGCACCACCAGTAGCAGCGGCACAGCCACAGCCCCAGGCACAGGTACAGGTACCACCACGGCCATAGGCACCACCAGCGGCACCAGCACAGGCACAGGGGGTACTGGTAGTAGGTGTCAGGGGACCAGCCCCAGCTCCTACGGTGGCTCGAGAGCGTTACATGGAGGCGAGAGCGGAGGCCCGGTACTATCAGGATGTTCTTGATAGTACCGGAGCTGAGTATCAGCCATATGCGGCACATAGAGCAGAGACCTCTCATAGCCAGAGGTCTCAGGGAGGTGCAGCCACAGCCGGTGTGTCTGTTATAGGTAGGAGGCGGGAGGCAGGACAGGGACCAGCAGGCAGACAGGCAGAGGGAGGTGGAGAGAGCTGAGGGGTCCCTGCACATTTGTATATTGGACATGGGCACCGGTCTGCGAACCGGTTGTGTTGATAGAGGCCTGCGTGCCTACATTTATTCATTTATTCATTCATTTATTGTATACCGGCCTGCGAGCCGAGTACGGGTTGTACAGTTGATACCGGCCTGCGAGCCGAGTATATTTTTGATATGAGGGACCGGCCTGCGAGCCGAGTCGAGATTATTGATAGTTATTGCGGCCTGCGTGCCGGCTGTGTTGGATTATGAGATCACAGAGGCCCCGATGCAGGGCACATTGTATATTGGAAATGTTGTATATTGATATATAGATATGATGATTTGACTCACATGCTGTGTTTAAAATGTTTTTAAGTATTTTGTCGATGGTTTGTGATATTTGATGTATGATGAGTGGGATGTACATGGTATTATATATAAATGATGTTGATGTCTTTTGTTAATGAGATGCACATATATATGGATGACATGTTATATTATAAAATGTTTGCATGTGTTGTTGCTGGTTTTGTGACATTGAATGTATGTATCTGATGAGTTGGATCCAAATGGTGTATAGATTGATAGTTTTTTTTGATATCCTTAGGTGATGGCATGTTTGTTTTGGTAATGTAGATAGATGATATGGATGAAATCGTAATGAGAAGTGGATTGGATGGAAAAATATGGATAATGGTGTTGTTATGCAGGAAAAAGAGGCGGGCGCGACAAAAATTAGGTAGAAAATGAAGAAAAGAACTATGTTTCAAAAAGGCAGGTATGTAACCGATATCGGTTAGGTAACCGATGCCGGTAGTTAACAGACTGATATCGGTTATCTAACCGATACCGGTTATTTAGGTATGAGCTTTTCTAAAAATAGAAAAGCTAGGGTGGCAACTGAAGTTCTTATTTTTGAGAGCCATGCAAGAAGTTAAATACGCGAACATGACGCTTTTTGACGACTGAGACAGGTAATTGCATGAGAGATTTGAGTGATAAGGAGAAAAGAGATAGGGAAAGTGAATGTGATCTGAGATTCAGAAGGCAGAAAGGAAAATTTGAAAAGGGTGGTGAACATGGCAGAACGAGGAGAAGCATCCAGCAGGCAGGGACGAGAGGGAAGACAAGTGCCACCGCAAGCTGCTGCAACCCAAGAGGTAAACGTTTTGGTTGTAATTTGATTTTTGCATGTTTGGTGAATAGGATGGGGGAGATTAAGTGGGTAGATATGAGAAAGAAAACATGATAGCAAGGGTTATAGGATGAGGTGAGTGTTACGGGGTATGGTAATCAGGGGTTTCGGGTATGTCTGTGTATACAGAGCAGGAATAAACGATCAATTTATTGTTGTAGGCGGTGTGTTTTGGCAAGGCTGTATGAAGGTAACAGTGACCGATAGCGGTTAGAGATAACCGGTATCGGTTACCGAACCGGTAGCGGTTAGCTATAACCGATACCGGTATCTGTAGGCATTTCCAGAATGTGAGAAAAAAACCCGTGGGGATTTGATGGATTGAATGGTTGTTTGTTGTTTTGATGTATGTAGGCAGAGGCAGGGTTGAGGATGAATGATAGTGTGCCAGCGCTGTTGTCACGAATCCGAGCGGATGTAACACCAGCTGAATGGACATTGATAAATCATTTGGGGTTAAGTGGAATCCGCTATTATTCACGAATCGCACGTAACCATGCTATGTTGCAGGCGTTGATTGAGAGATGGAATCCTGAGAAAAATACCTTCTATCTGCCAACAGGGGAGATGACAGTGACATTGGAAGATGTGTTCCATATTTTGAGACTCCCAATTATAGGAACACCAGTATATCAGGCAATGCCTAGCGCAGGGCGGGCAGCGATAACAATAGTATTTGGTCCATACGCACGTGATTTGACACAGCGAGGTTTGACATTTACGTATGGCATAATGTATGCAGCACACCCTGAGGAGACAAGGTTAGCAGTGATATTAATGATAGCGGTAGGGTATTATGCATTACCGAGGGCGGATGGGGGAAGATTTCCAAAGGCATTGATGTGTGTTATTTGGGAGATGATAGAAAGGAACGTGACTTTTGCATGGGCACCTGCATATTTGGCGGAACTATACAGGGGTTTATGGGCTTGTAGGCGAAATCACAGGACGACACTGGATGGTTCATACTTATTACATTGTTGGGCCTATGAGCACATTGTTTGTGTGCGACCAATAGGCCGACCCATCCAGTCAGGAGAGACCGGAGTGCAGAGGTTGGGATTCAGACGATGGGTCCAGACAGAACAAGAGGCAAGATCCCAGGCCGTGACGGGTGACATTGAGTATTACAGGCAGGTATGGGAGAGGGTGACGATTGCAGATATCTGTTGGAGGCCTTACGGGAACTATATGGTAACAGAGAACATAGCTGAGGAGTTGAGGGGTGTAGAGTGATTGAGGTGGATCGCAGGGCACAGGCCAGGTGAGTATGAGAGGATTCCTCTAGATCGCGTGCGGCGACAATTTGGATTTGTGCAAGATATACCCCTGGCTTATAGACCATATATGAGGATCGACGCCGAGGCAGCATTCTCACCTCCCCGACCAACACCTCCAGAAGGTCCCTGAAGAGGTAGTAGCCGATCGCAGGGTAATGGATGCAGGAACGACAGAGGCCTATAGATTATGGTGGGTAGCAGAACTGTGAGGTGTACGTGATCGTCCTGACATAGCTATGATTATAGCAGAGAGAGATCGTCTGCAGAGTTTAGTTCAGCAGCTCCAAACGCAGGTGAATGAGACAAGAGGATTGTTAGCGGTTGCGGAGTCACGGGCAGAGAGACTAGAGGCTGGAGTCCTCCATGCGAGAGAGCGTATTCATATGTTACAGGAGAGATTGGCAGATCAGTGGGTGGTACCAATAGCCATGGTACCATTGAGGACAGAGAGGCCTGGCGAGAGGCATCGACGATCACGATCATCTCCTGGGTCGGGATGAGTCGTGAGGGTCTAAGTAAATGTTATCGAGGTATAAGAATAAATAAGGATGCTGACCTGCATGTCGATGATAGAGAAGATGTATTTGTTTAACATCTAAATAAAACTGAATATGTATGTTGATTTGAGTTATGATAATAATAAGAATGTTTGCGTTTTGACTTTTGGTGTTTTGAAAAAGGATAAAGAGGAATGTGATTGAATAGAAATACACAAAAATATTTATATTTACCACACATGATAGGTTATGGTAGGGGATGGTCGAGCTAACCTTGGGAGACCCCATGTCTCCGAAGTGCTGCCTACATAGCCCATTGCACAAAGCAAGGAGGGGCCTCAGACCGATGTAGTTCTCCCTTAGGACCAGGGAGAGGTGAATTTAGGCAATTTGGTATGGTTAGGCAATTGGTTGGTTGGTAAAAATATTGATATTAATATTGGTAAGGTAAGGTTGATGGTGTTGGTAATGAATTGGTGATGTTGTAAAAGGTATAAGGGAAGCGAAAGTTAGCCTACCCAAGTGGTAGGGAACCATGTCCTGATTAAGATCAACACACAATCCTAGATGCGAGGCAAAGAGGAAAGAGTGCTCCGTAGGTGAAAAGAGCTAAACAAACCACATAACGTAGAACGAGCTTGAAGCCCTAGGTACCGTGCATAGACGAGAAGTCAATAGGTGAAAAGAGTTGTATGATCACAATATATCGGGTGTACGTCATGTCCCTTGAGTTGAAACAAATGGTGAGGTGAGGTGGATGGTATAGCTGAGGTACGGAGAACTTATTACAAAGTGAGTGTTCTGACGAAAGAGAACCTACCCTAAATAGACAAGTCCATGACTCAAAAGTTCTTTTGAATGAGGCTTTTATTTTATTGAATATAGACTGATCGATGCGGGAAGTCTACAAGGGATATTGATTGTATTATTCTTGAGGTCTTCACAAAGCTGATCAATGCGAGAAGCTTCTGATAAAAGGCTGACTGTGTATAGCTGTCCTTCGAGGGAGCAGTCTATTTATAGTAGCAGATATGATTTTAGTGCATAGCTGTCCTTCGGGGGAGCAGTCTATATATAATAGCAGCAATAGTTTGGCATATAGCTGTCCTTCGAGGGAGCAGTCTATATATAATTTAGATAGCTAGATGTTCTTTTGGCGTGAAGCATCTAGTTTGGTAGGAAGTTTGACTCAAGAAAATCCCATAAGGATACATGCTTATTTTAATACTTTGAAGTCATGGACTAGACTAAAAAGGGGAAGGCATCGTTAAGGGGAGGTGAGAAGTGAGCTTGATTTTATTTGGAGATGTAGGAAACAAAGTGTATGTAGCGGTAAATGAGCTCAAGGGACGAGCAGTAGGTAGATAAGAAGTGATGTAACACTAAATTCAACAGTAGAAAGGTCGAAGATGCAAGGCATTAAGGGGTTCAGGCTCAGGTTTACCATTAAGCGAAGCTAAACGATAAGTGCCTGATCCATACGTGTGAGTGATTATGTAAGGCCCAATCCAATTGGGAGAAAATTTTCCACGTTTGCTCTTTTCTAGTTTGGTTACATGTTGATTCTCTTTGAGGACAAGATCACCAACCTTAAAGGTACGCTCATGAAGTCACTTATCATAAGCACGCTTGATACGTTTTTGATAGATTTGAAGGTGATCGAGAGCTGTAAGACGACGTTCGTCAAGAAGCTCCAATTGGGCTAACCGCTCTTGGCGGAAATCATCGTTGGTGAGAATATCCTGAAGAGATATTCTGAGGGAGGGTATTTGTATTTCGAGAGGCAAGACAGCCTCGGTACCATATACCAAAGAAAAAGGTGTAGCATTAGTGGAGGTACGAATGCTAGTACGATAAGCCCAAAGGGCAAAGGGGATGTGATCATGCCAATTTCTTCCGGACTCATTGACAACTTTCATGAGGATTTTGGTTAGGGTTTTATTAGAGGATTCGGCTTGTCCATTTGCTTGTGGATAGTAGGGTGATGAGAAGCTAAGTTTGATACCAAAGTTGTCACAAAGGTCTTGCAACAACTTATTTTTGAAAGATTTTCCATTATCTGTTATCAGGCGATGAGGAACACCAAAACGACAGATAATGTGGTGGTTAATGAACTCTACAATTTTTTCTTTTTTAGTTGAAATGAGTGGAATAGCCTCCACCCATTTTGTGTAATATTCGGTTGCTGTGATTATCCATCGGTGACGTTGCGAAGAGGATGGATGAATCTCACCAATAAGGTCTAAACCCCATTGTGAGAAAGGCCAAAGATCTCGGGTGACCTGTAGCGGGTGGCTAGGAGTATGTTGAAGGTTGGCATGTTGTTGACACATAACACAACGCTTAACATATTCGTAGCAGTCGTTATTGAGAGTAGGCCAATAATAACCAAGGCGAAGGATTCGTTTGGCCACGGCAAGGCTGCTAAAATGTCCGCCACAAATACCGTCATGGACTTGTTGGATGGTATGGGTGACCTCCGCACCGGTGAGACATCGAAGGAGGATGCCATCAAAGCCACGTTTATAAAGGAGTCCCCCCATAACAACATAACGAGAAACGCGTTTAAGAAACGCACGTTTTTCCGGTACTAGTAAGGTCAGATGGGAGAACAGAGGTTGTAAGGTAGTCGTGGAATTGGTGATACCAAGTATCCTGCGAGTTAGCAGACACAGTATTTATCGTACAAACAACCGGGGCTGAATAAGATGGGGCAAAGAGTTGTTGGACCAAGACGAAAATGTCAGAGTCAGTTGATGAAGCTGGAATTTGTGAGGCTAAGCAAGCCATAGTATCCGCAAATTTGTTAGTGGAGCGGGGAATGGTTTGGATAGAATAGTGAGTAAATAAGGCTAGAAGTGAATCCACGTAGTGTTTGTACTTTTGAAGTTCCTCATTTTTGCATTGGTAGATGCCCATAACTTGATTGACTACCAATTGAGAGTCGCCAAAAATATTGATAGATTTGATACCTAAGTGTAACGCAACTTGGAGACCCAGAACAAGGGCCTCGTATTCCGCTGTATTATTAGTGCAAGGGAAATCAAGTCGGAATGAAAGAGGCATAGGCTCAGCGTCGAGAGGAATGAGAACAACGCCGGCTCCTCCACCGCGGTGGCATTTGGATCCATCGAAGAAGAGGGTCATTGGATACGACTCCTCCCTGAGTGAAAGAGTGGCGATGAGTTCGTCGGGGAATGTAAAATTGGTAAATTGTTCCCCAGGTAAAGGGGCTTCCGCAAGTTGGTCTGCGATGGTTTGTCCTTTGATTGATTTCTGGTGGACAAACTCAAGGTCAAGGTCGGTGAGGAGCATGAGCCATCGGCGATGCGTTGGTTTAGATGAGGCTTGGCATACATGTAATGGATGGGGTCCGTGTTGGTGATGATGAAAGTTTTGTGATTCAGAAGGTAGTGTCGGAGTTTGGTAGCCACGAATGATAGGGCTAGGCATAACTTTTCTACATGTGTATACCTAGTCTCATAGTCCACCAAAGTACGACTTATATAATAAACGGCTTGTTCTCGATTCTCAGAGTCACGATGTGCAAGCATGGCCCCTACAGCATGGTCAGTGGCGGAAAGGTAAAGGTAGAAAGGGCGGTCGTCCTGAGGTGGGATAAGCACGGGTGGCTGCAAGAGATAAGTTTTGAGAGCTTCAAAGGCTTGGTGGCACTCTTCGCTCCATTGAAAATCAATGTCCTTTTTAAGAAGGTGATGGAAAGGTTGACATCGATCCGAGAGTTGGGAGATGAAACGTCGGATAGATTGGAGCTTACCTTGTAAACTACGCAATTGTTTGAGATTGGTAGGTGGGGGCATTTCTAGGATAGCTTTGACTTTAGATGGGTCGACCTCAATGCCACGCAAAGAGACGATAAAGCCAAGAAGTTTTCCCGAAAGGACACCAAAGACACATTTCTTTGGTTGAAGACGGACATAATATTGTAACAGGTGATCAAAGATAATGGTTAAAACATCGAGATGTTCACTACGATGTTTAGATTTGCCAAGAAGATCGTCGACGTAATCTTCAAGGATAGTGTGCATAATGTCATGAAAAATGTAGGTCATAGCCCGCTGATAGGTTGCACCAGCATTCTTAAGGCCAAATGGCATTACACGGTAACAGAAGGTTCCCCAAGGAGTTATGAAGGTAGTTTTATGTTGATCCGGCAGGGGCAACCAAAATTTGGTTATATCCCGAGAAGCCATCCATGAGAGAGAGCATCTCATGGCCTGCAGTGAGATCAACAAGTTGGTCAATACTAGGTAGGGGGAAGTCATCCTTAGGGCAAGCGAGGTTAAGATCCTGGAAATCCGTGCATATCCGAAGTCCCCCCGTCACTTTAGTGACAGGTACGATGTTAGAAATCCATTGAGGATAGTCAATAGGCAAAATGAAGGAAACAGAAAGGAGTCGTTGAAGCTCCTCTTTGACCAAGAGGGCAATGCGTGGATGCATTTTTCTCAATTTCTGTTTAATTGGCTTGGAATCGGGTTTTAGTGTAATGTTATGGACAGCAATGTCAGGATCAATTCCTGGCATGTCAGCGTAGGACCAAGCGAAAGCTTGGTTGCGAGCACGGAGAAAGGTAGTAAAGGTGACTTGTTCTGATGCGTTAAGGGATTGTCCGATCTTCACAATGTGAGGATCCTCCTCTGTGTGGATGTTGATTTCTATAGTAGACTCGTTCAGCATGGTTTGAGTTTCAGATGGTAAGGCGCGTTGAATATAAGAGTCATCCGCGCCAAGGTAAGTGAGGATGGAGTCATCATCCTGGCACTCAACAACATTAATTGAAGGTGAGTCCTCTTCAATCATGTCTGGATATAGAAGGGGAATAGAAGAGGGGTCCTCATTATCACGTTGATAAGTGAGAGGACCTAGGAAGATAGCATTTATGAAAAAAAAAAGTTAGGAGGGATAGATTCAGGATCTATCAACTCTGTGGGTGATGATGGTAAAATGGGTGATGATGGTTCGGTAGGGGTGACGTCGTCATCTTCTAGAAGACAACTGACACGAGGTTCCTTCGATGTAAGTGTTCCCAGAAATCTGAGACCACTACGATCATTGTGCTTGCGTGTAGTTACAGGAATGATTGTATGTCGGCCTTGTTCATAAAGACCAAAACCAAAGCCTTTCCAAGCACAGTGAGTCAAGAAGGTGAGGGCGAAACGACGGTTTGTCAGGTATTGAAAATCAGATTGGAAAGGAACCACACCAAGAGGAGGCTCAGGGGCAACGGAAGATGCGTCGACACCCCCATATGTTAGGTTAGTGCGGCAGTGCGGTGGTCCGTAGGGGATTACTTCCCCCACACGACGGTCATAGGTAGGATGTGCATGTACCTGTCCGTACTCCTGTGGGGTATGGAAAGAACTAACGTTATATAGGCGATACTCCCCCAGCGTAAGGCGTTGAAAAACATCTACTAAGGGGTCTGTGGTTGGGATATTAGCTGCGGGAAGGGAAGTGGTTTTTGCGACGGTGGTTTCATCAGTTGAAGGCGTAGGTGCGGTTGAGGTGGATGGTTGAGGCACATTTGAAGAGGATGGTTGGGTTGAATGAATGGGTGTCTTGATTGGTACAAGCACATCATTAGGGCGGTATAACATATTGTAGGTTTTAAAGGGGGGAGGATCAGCTTTTACGGTGTAGGACTTCCCCTCGTACTCAAATTTTATGCATCTATGTAATGTTGAGGGAACGCATCCCATAGCCCGGATCCAAGGGCGACCTAGCAATATATTATATTGGAACTCTCCCTCAAGGACATAGAAGAGTTCGGGTAAAGTACGTGGTCCTACACGAATGTTGAGGATCACGGTGCCTAAGGTAGAGGTAATAGCATCATTGAATGACCGCAACATGATGGGATTGGCACACATGTAGCTAGAAGGGATATTCATTTGTTGGAAGGCTTTTGAAGAGATGATGTTTAGGCTAGCGCCCCCGTCAATCATAACACGACGTACCCGAATGTCCCGGACGTAAGCTGAGATGAAAAGAGCAGGGTCAGGATCTTCTGTACCAAAGTCAACAATTTCGTCTTCGGAGAAACTGATTGCAGCAGCTTGTTGTACAGAGATAGAAGTGGTTGGGGCAGTGGGTTGTTTGGTGAGAGAAGCAACGTGATTGGGTGTTAGAATGGAGGCAACAGGAAGGGTTTCATTAGGTAAGACCTCGATCCCTTGAAGAATTTCAATGAGAGCTTGTCGATGAGATTCAGAAGTCTGAATGAGATCATATAGTGTCATTTTTACGGGTGATTGGTGAAGCTGTTTGATCATGGCTCGATGGGCAACTCCATTAGAGACGGGGTAAGCGGGTCCACGAATAACCACTTTGGGTGGTGGTGCAATCGGGATGGTGGACGGAGAAAGAGAGGACGCATGTGTGCTTTCTTTCGCTTTCTCGTTGTTTTTCTGCGCTCGAGTAGCAACACTAATCATATTAATCTCGTAGACCTGAGATGAGGAAGATGGTTGGGATAAATCATGGTCTTCAAGAGGTGGGGTTGTAATAATGATAGATCTTGGTGAGGTGGGGACAGATGGTATAGTAGAGGGAATTGAAGCTAAAGGTCTCTCCCTTCGTAAGTTGTCTTTCTTAACCTTTCTATCTGGGAGAGGTGACTGACGAAGGATGGTTTTTAAAGCTTTGCATCCCTCCACATCATGTCCTGGGTGTGCGGTGATAAGCACAGATTTTAGACTCATCATAACCTATAGGCCGAGGTTTAGACGGGTCATAAGGTCTAAGTGGGGGTAGGGAAATGGTCGCATTCTCCACCAACATAGCAAGGATTTTGGCGTAAGATCCTTTGAGTGGGTCAAAATCGGAGGAGGATGAGGGTATTGGTTGTGTGGGTTTTGGTAATGTTTGGGCGTGGTTGGTTCGTACGGGTGGTGGTTTAGCCAAGGGGTGTTGACACGTGGTTTTCACTAAACGTGGTTTCTTTGGCGTAGGAGCTACGTTCAGCTGGTTAGATGATGAGGCTACAGATGACGTGGTAGCGGGAAACAACCACGGAGAAAGGGGAGTGACAGAAAATAAATCCTTTGATGATGGAGTTTGTTTAGGGTTGATGGGTGGATAGGATACGTGGGGTGACAATGTTGATATACCCTTTGATCTCTGTATAGGTGCAGAAGGCGTAGGTCATTTTGAAGAAAACGCAGGAGGTATGATATATTGATGCAAGGTGGAGGGATGAGGTCCCAATATGGAAGGTAGGTGTGACGATGATGGTTTTGATTGTGATAGAGGCACGGATTGAGTTGGTCTCCTAAGTGGCGGGGCGGCTTTATTTTTGGATAAATCTAGTCACTTAGGTGGGTGTGTTAGACTGGGTATTGGTGAGGTCCCAAGTGTAGGGGAAGATTTGGTTAGGTTAATAGAGGTGGATGGGATACTTGGTATAGATACGGGGGGTGAGAATGAGGACATAGGCATTTTGAGTTTCTGTAAACACTTAGGGTATATGGTAGAGGTGTCTGGATCGGTCATCTGCATTTGAGTAGAATAGGGGGTACTCAAACGTTCCCATAGGACTCGTCTATCTTCTGGAGAATGACAGTCTTCAGGTGTGAATTGGAAATTTTGTACGGAAGAAAGGTGGGTTGTGATTCCAGTCCACTGTGGGTGTGATACAGGGGGTAGATGAGGCACTGTATCAATAGATGTTAAGAGGTCAACCGGTCGTTGAAAAGATTTAGGCGATGAAGAACTAATAGGCAGGAGGGCATGTTTGAGAGGGTCTGTTATGGTTAAAGAATTTGGTGATGTCGGTGCAAGAGATTTCTCGTCTAAGGATGACAAAAGGAGTGGCGAGCCTTCCTCTTGTGCAGCAAGAGTGGTAGGAGGAGACGTTTGGGAAATAGATAAGTTAGATAACATCCGTTCGCAGTCTTGTAGGGATGTGGTGTAAGAAGACTCATCGATGAGAAGAGAAGTCTGGGCAGTTAACTCCTTTATGGGTAAAGGAATGATTTCGCTTTGGCTTGATGGTGGTGAAGGAGGTTCGGACTCCTGCGTTAGTGAAGAGGCTTGATTCAAAATTTTCTCGATAGAGGCTTTTGGCTGGGAGTCGAAGACTGCATGGATCTCATGAACACTTTCCTCGGCTAAGATATCCTGGTTTACGTTACTGTTAGAAGAGTGATTCGGGAATGGTTTGTTGAAGATTTTCAAATTTCGGTTGGCAGGGGCATTAGGATTATCGAGGGTTATATCCCCTGCGTCAACCATTTCCTGCACTATGTTTTTCAACATCTTGCAGTTTTCATGACTATGTCCTTTTACGCGGTGAAAGTTACAGAAGTCATTTTCTTTGTACCAGGAAGGTATAGCGCGAGTGGAGTCAAACCCGGAGTGAGGTTTAACAGGAGGCAAGGTGATAGCTCCGGCTTTGAGTAGTTTTTCCAAGATGGCTCCATAAGTTTCTCCCAAGGGAGTGTAATTGATGGGCTCGGCTTTGTACTTATAGGTGGTTTTTGGTGGGGTATTAGACGGTGTTTGAGATTTGACCATCACCGCGTGGACAGCTCCTTTTGATTTAGAAGAAGTGGATGCATGAGGAGTGGTGGTGTTTGGCTTGTTGGTAGAATCTGGAGTTTGGAAATTGGGGTTTTTGTTGCGCAACCGCAATTTCTCTTCTTCTAAGGCTCAAATTTCTAGTTTCCGAGCCATGGTAAAGGCCTCATCAAATGTGCGGAAAGTTTGAATTTGAAGAGTAGGAGAAATGTGCTTAGCACATGCCCGCGTAAAAATTTTGATAAGTTCAGCCTGAGGCAAAGCATATGTAAGTTGGTTGATAAGGCCACGCCATCGTCCAACGAAATCTGCGATAGATTCGTCTTCGAATTGTCGGATGGCATAGAGGTCGGTGATAGATACTTTCTTGGCAATGTTAATGGAGAAATGATCCAAGAAATATTGGGCTAGTTGGTTAAAAGAGAAGATTGAGTGCTGGGTTAAAGCACTGTACCACTCCAAGGCGGGTCCTGATAAGGACATGGGAAAAGTGCGGAGTAACAAGGCATCATCATGGGCAATCAAATAACAAGCATGTCTAAATGATCGCAAGTGTTGTTGAGGATCCTCTTTACTATTAAAACGAGTAAATTTCAGCAATTCCCATTGAGGAGGATACGAATGAAGGGGGACAGAAGGGTGAATAGGCTCCCGACAAACTTTCTCGTATGTCAAGGCGCTACGACTTCCTGAAACAGAAGCCTCCAGATTTTGCATTTTGTCCATCATTTGTTTGATGAAATCCGTGGTTGGATGAGATGATGGTGCGGTTGTGGTAAACGGAGGCAAATTGGGCCAAGGGCCTCCGCTAGACAATGGTGGGGTTAAGTGTTGATAAGGTATGGAGGATGAATATGTTGAGGCGACCGAATAGGGATGTCCCATATAGGATGTTGAGGTCACTGGATACGTGTATGGGAATGAAAAGGTAGGCGGAGCTTGAGAAGGAAAGCTCGTGTGGATAGGTGGTAGAGAGCAAGTCATGAACGGAGCAGTCTGCAAGAGAGATGAGGTAGGGGCAGTCGGTGGTAATGATATGTGGGGTCCAAGATTAACCAAAGGAAAGCCAATCTGTGTCGTATGAACCTCTGAAGCCATCGGATTGGGAGACGGGGCTAAAGATGCGGGAAGCAAGGAGGTGTTATCAGGCGGAGTGGGAGCTAAATGAGCAGCTATACTAATAGGCATACCAACAAGGAGCTGACCATCAGGCGTACGGTCAGGGGTATGAGACAAATAGTATTGTACAGCACTAGGATTAGCATCCAGAAACTTGGCAAAGTCCTTATCTCCTACAGGAATTTTGGGGATCTCACTGGTGTCCGTAGGGTTCCCTATAGAATGTGAAGGGGGTGATTCAGGAAAAGGCACAGAGCAGGCATGTGAAACCATGGCGGCGGCTTGCTTCCGAGTGATAACAACCATGGACAAGAGTACACAGTAAGGTTTCAATCTATCAGGAACAGAAACAGCCTCAGAATGGTGAAATTGGCAGGTTGCTGGTTTGTCAGGTGCTGTGGAAAAACAGTAACCGATATCGGTCTAATAACCGATGTCGGTCACAGTTTAGCCGACGTCGGTCAGTTAACCGATGTTGGTGTAAGAAGTCTGGGATAAAGAAGATATAAAAGGCTGCTAATTTGATTTTTAACAACGTTTAGTATACTTTATCAAATTATTCTGAGGTGATCACAAAAGATAGAGTATGACAGAGAAAACAGAACTGAAAACAAGCAAGATGCACACGCAAATCCAGAGACTAACCCTAGGGTTAATTTTAATTATCGTGGGCTTATGCCTTTAGACGTAGAATGATGTCAGAATCCTAAACAAAAGACTTAGGGGAAATGTCAAGTTTGTTTTGGCTTATAAGGTTACCTCAATCGGGCGGAGGAATACCACGGAAAAAGGGGGGATGTTTGAGCTGTTGTGTTAATTATGAAGTGATTCGGTATGTGTTGTGCAGTGAAAGTAAGATTAATTTCTTGTCAATACCATGGATATCACCCCCACGTGTACGACCTGTTACTTAATCTATGTTCACTAGAATTGAAAACAGCAAGCAGGAATGCAATGCACGTGTTTTAAACCCAAATCGAAAATGATATTCGATGAAGCAAAAGAGATGACTTTCACTAATGCAAGATGTAAAAGCAAAGCAAGTTCTTTTACCAAAACAATAAAATACCTTGTGAATATCTTTTAGAAGAACAAAACAGCAAGTATACTCCCTATATGAAAGCAAGCAAGAAAGAAAGAAACCCAAAATGGGTCCCACCGGGTGTGCCAAAATGTTTCGCTCGGAATGTTTCGGCTTCTGGGAATAGAGTTGCTTCTATTCTTTCATTCCTTTTAGAAACAGATAAGGTTAGGGTTAGGAGGAATACCTGTTGAATGTCGAGATGGTGTGCGCGTACCGTAGAGAAAGATCAGGTTGACTGCGAAGAACTCCTTTTTGTCTTGGAAGGACTACCTGCAAATAAGAACACAAGACCACAAGATTTTGATTAGACAATAAATGAGGGAACTGCCTTGGGCCCAGGAAATATAAAACTTCCTTTCGAAGGTGGTCAGTTCCCCTGCTAATATGAATTAACACAAAAGACTGTAAAATATCAATTAAATTGCTTCGTTGAAATGGGTAGGGGAAAGGCTGGTTTCTGGTTGTAGTCAGGATAACCGATACCGGTTACTGGTAACCGATATCGGTAGGGTTTGGGATCTGTAGTTGTTGGGGGTGGTTGTGTTGTAGGGTAACGGTGTTATTTGTAAGGCTGGTATATGGGTGATATTAGGTAATGAGATGATGAGAGGTAAATGAATGATAGTTAGATGCAATGACACGTTGGGTAGAGGATCTAGGAATGGATTTATGGGGACTGTGATTAAAAATCTAAGAAATGTTATTAAAGAGGACATGCAAGATGTAACTTACTGGTTATTGAGGAAGATGCAGGTCCAAGAACTCTGATGACAAAGGCAGAACTCTAGGTAAGGATGGCTGGACAAACAGAAGATGAGATATCTCCCTCCCGATGATCAGCTGAGTATCACAGGTTTTTGGCTATTCAGTTGCAGTCTTGGGCTTGATCTCCTTTTGCTGCAACTCTTCTAGTTTCTTCACTCGTCTCTGCTTGGCCAAGTAAAGATCTGGATTCTCTTGATCGCTCCTGCTGATCTCTGTTGATCCAAAAATCCTTCGACCTTGTTTCTGGTTAGGGGAGCCCATTTTACAGGGAACCGATGGCGGTTACGTAACCGACGGCGGTCGAGTAGGAACCAGCATCGGTAAGGAAAAAGTAGGCTATTTTTAGTAAAATAGCCCACCTTCCCTTCTTTTCTCCCGAGAGATTAGTTGTGGGCTTGGTCAAGTGACTAGAAGGTCGGTTTTGGGTGCGAGAAAGGGGTCATTAATCATGGGTGTAGATGTGGACCAAGTTATAGGTCTTAATTAGGTTAGTTTAGGGTTAGGGCTAGGTCATGATGAGGTGGAAAAATGAGGTGGCAGGTAAGGTGATGTGGATTTATCAATTACAAGGTAATTAATAAATAATTGTGTAAAGTTTAGGTGATGAGGTTAGGTTGCGAGATGAGATGTGGGTCACAAAGGGTCGTAAGACACAAATTTGGTGTCTATAGAGAACACAATATTAGATGAGACGGTCAAAGATAACCTTAAGTATTGTAAGGTTTTTGGCCCAATATTTGGATATAACATGAAGATCGTCAATGTAATATTCCAATATGCTATGCATGATGTCATGAATTATATAATTCATAGCCCGTTGATATGTAGCACCAACATTTTTAAGGCCAAAGGGAATGACAAGATAGCAAAAGGTCCCCCAAGGAGTGATGAAGGTAGTTTTTTGTTGATCTTCTGGTGCAATAAATATTTTTTATAACCCGAGAAACCATCCATGAGTGATAGCATCTCATGGTCGGCGGTGAGATCATCTAGTTGGTCAATGCTAGGTAGAGGAAAATTGTCTGTAGGGCAAGCTAAGTTAAGGTCATGGAAATCCATGCAAATGTGGAGTCCCCCTGTCACTTTTATGACCAGAACAATATTATAGATCCATTGGAGATAATTGATGGGTAGAATGAAGGAAACCAAAAGAAGGCACTGGAGTTCTTATTCCACAAGAAGGGCAATGTGAGGATGCATTTTTTGCAGCTTCTATTTCATGAGGTTGGCATTAGGGATGATTACGATATTGTGGACCAAAATGTTTGGGTCAATACCGAGCATATCAGCATAGGACCAAGAAAAATAGTTGCTATGATCCCAGAGGAAAGAAGTGAAAGTTTCTTGTTCATATGTATCTAAAGATTGGCCTATTTTTAGAATGTGTGGGTCATCCTGAGTGTGAATATTGATTTTTATTGTTGATTCATTTAACATGGTTTACGTCTAAGAAGGTAATGACTAGTGAATATAAGAATCTTCTGCACCAAGGTAGGTGATAATAGACTCATCATCCTTACATTGAACGCCATTAATATAAGGTGTATCATCATTGTTTATGTCAGGATACAGGAAGGGAAGAGAAGAGGAAACCTCGACATCTCGTTGATAAGTCAAAGGTCATAGGGAAATGATGTTTATGAAAAAAAAAGTTAGGAGGAATGAATTCTGGATCCATAGACTTTGTAGTTGAAGGTGGTGAAGTTAGTGAATGGGGTAGGGAATGTTTATCGTCCTCAATGAATTTGACTCAGGCCTTGTTGGGAGGTGTTTCGTAAAATCTAATACTACTGCGGTTTTTATGTTTATGGGTGGTGCAAGGAATGACAGTATGGCAGTATTGTTCATAGAAACCAAAGCCAAAGCCCTTCCAAGAACAGTGATGGAGGAAAGTGTGCGTGAAGTGGCAGTGTGTGAGAGATTTAAGGTTGGATGAAAATGGTCAAGTTTGGGAAGGTTGCTCAGGAAAGTAGGTAGAAGCATCAAGTCCCCCATACATTAAGTTGGTGTAAAGGTGGGGAGGATCATAGGGGAAAATCTCACCTATGAGGTGATCATAGAGGGGAATTTGGTGAAGGCTACCATACTCTTGAGGAGTAATGAATGTGTTAATTTTATAAAGGAGTTACTCCCCCAGATTGAGGCATTGAAAAACACCTTCTAAGGGATTAATGGTGGGTATGTGGGTAGTGGGAATGGATGAATTACTAGATAGTTGGGAAGAATAAGAATTAGTTGGTTGAGAAGTAGATGGATTGATTGTAGAAGTTATGAGAGTAATGGGAATAGAGAAATTAGTTGTGGAAGATTTAGCGGCAGTGTTGGTGGATGAGGTCATGGCTGAAGAAGAAGTGGTAGTGGTAGTAGATGCCTTAATAGGTATAAGGACATCATTGGGTCGATGCAACATGTTATATGTCTTGAATGGTATATTTGTGTCCTCCATATTCAAATTTTAAATAGTGGTGTAAGGTTGAATGAACACAACCCATGGCACGGATCCAAGGCCAGCCAAGCAGCATGTTATACTAGAATTCCCCCTCTAAAACATAGAATAGTTCATGAATGGTACAGGGACCTACATAAATGTGGAGAATGATGGTGCCAAGGGTGGAATTCATGGCATCATTGAATGAATGTAGTATAACTAAGTTATTATGCATTCAATTCACAAGGATGCACATTTGGTTATACACATGGGAGGAAATGATGTTGATACTAGCACTATCATCAATCAGAACACGTATATTATCAACATAGATGTAAATAAATAGGGTAGTATCAGGATCATCTTATTATAGAGGTACAATCTCATCGTCAGAAAAACTGAGAATGACTACTTTTTGAGTGGTAGTAGATGCAGTGGAAGGAGATTAAGTGGTGAGAGAGGCCACATGGTGAGGATTAATAATGATCCAACAGGAGTAAGGTCATTAGGTAAAACCTCAATAGATTGTAGAACCTCAATGAGGGGCCATTCATGAGACTCAGAGGTTTGGACAAGGTCGTAAAAAGACATTTTGAGAGGAGACTGGTGTAACTATTTAAGAATTGTACGATGGGAAACCCCATCAAAAATAGGGTATGTGGGTCCACAGATGGTGATTTTTGGTGTAGGTGCAGATGGAATATTAGGTTAAAGAGTGGTGGATGAGGTGGTTATTTTATCCTTTCCTTTTTCCTTCTGGGATCAGGTGGCAATTTGAACCATATTAATTTATGGTGAAGTAGAAATTAAGTTGTTATATATGCAGCGATATAACAGGAAAGAATATGGTGAGGGCATATACTGGTTTTTTGAAAACAATGCAGCATATTGGCATTTTGGTGGAGGTTTGGCTAGCTCACTTATGTGGACCATATTGATGTCAAATGTTCGAGGAGGATAAAAGGGTTGTGAAGGGGGAGATGAAGGTTGTTGAATAGGTAAGGGATGAGGATGTGTGATGATAGGTGCAAATGGAATAAGGTCCTCATCTAAAATATCATCATCATCAAATATTTCTTTGGGAGGACATAGTTGGAGAAGAATAGTTTTAAGAGCCTTACGATTTTCCACATCATGCCCTAGCACATGATGGTAAGTGCAAATATTTTTATCGTCAAACTCTTTTGGTTTAGGTTTGAGTGGGTTGTAAGGTCTAAGTGGTGGCAATGTGATGAGAGAGGTTTCCAAAAGGTTAGCTAGGATGTTGGTGTACGACCCTGCCAATGGATCATAATGTGAAGTAAGTGTGTGTCTAGATGGAGATGTGGGTGAATTTTGTGGGAGAGGTGCCATAGTAGATGGAATCGAAGGTCGATTTAGTTTGACCACCTATTTGGTAGGTAGTACCATTTTAGATTTGGATTTCACCTTCTTGGGTAAATGTGTAGCAGGTAAATTAGTTGTTGAAGGTAATGTAGGTTTAACTACCTCTTTGGATGATAGTGGGTTCTTGTTCTTTGGTTTCATCTTCTTAGGTAAAGGTGAAGAAGAAGTGCGTGATGTAGAAAGTAAGGAATATTGTGGAATGGGTCGGGTTAACCAAGGTGATAATGGAGGTATAGTGAAGGTTGAAGTAAGAGGAAATGTGGAAGGTACTAGTTGAAGAGAAGGGAATGGCATAGGTAATGATGAGGATACTGGAAGTGGTGTAGGTATAGGAGGTAAAAATTCTGAAAGTGACAATGAAGGCGTAAGATGTGTAGGTAATTTGGGTGGAACTGAGGATCATGATGAGGTGGGTTGTTGTGTTTTTGGTTTATTTTCGGTAGGAGGCTACTTGGCCAAGGTTGATGGGTGGGGACCTTGGATAGATGGAAGTAGTGAAGGTGATAGAGGGCTATTGGATGAAGCCGGTGTATGTGGCCTAAGATGTTGGGTCTTACTCTTAGGTGGGTGAATGTTCTTTATGATGACTTGTGAGGACATACCTAAATCCAATTTGACAGGAGGATGGACTAGGATTGATGTCAGAATAACTCCCAATGTGGTAATGGGTCTAGCTGTGGAGGAAGATATAGGTGTAGGTAAGGTTTTAGGCATTGGCAGAAGTTCATTTGATGGAAAGTGTTTAGGTGTGGGAGAAGATGATGAAGAAGATGTCACTACAACTGGTATGGGCATGGTGGGTTTGGTTGTCTAAAACACTTTTGGATAGATCGTGGAAGTATAAGCAGACAACATTTGCATCTGAGTTGAGAAAGGAAACCGAAGGCATCCCCAAAGCATGTAATTATCAACATAATCCAAGTGGTTAGCTAAACATGAAAATGACACCATTATAGGGGATATGATGGTTATTTGGTAGTAATCCGTATAAAGAATGTATGTGAGATAGGGAATTGGTTGGCTTCAAAATATGTGGGTAAAAGAGATGAAATAAAATCAACAGTATCCTTGAAAGCCAATAAGAAATTGTCACCAATAGGGAGGGATGTTACTAGTGTATCCCCTATGGGTAGGGGAGATGATAAGTCGGATGAGGTAGGTTCATCTATTGGGGAAGAGGAAGGTAAGCATGACTCTCCCATGGGTAGGAGAGTAAGTATTACAGGTTGTTCGTATGATTGAGAGGTGAGTGGGGAAACTACATCGATGGATATGGTGAACTCCTCTGTGGATGAAGGGGGAGATAAGGGAGATTCCTCTGTGGTTAAAGGAGAAAATGAAACAAGTCCCTCTATGGATGAAGGATCTCATGTAAGAATATCCTCAATATATGGAGTAGGAGGAAATTGAGCATGAAGAGCTGGTATGATATCGAAAACAACATCAACCTCATGAACATTACTATCATTATTCAAGGTTTCACTGGTTTTGTTAGATGATGGGGTGTGATTTGGAAATGGGTTCTTTAACATGTGAAGGATCTAATTATTCGATGCATTAGGGTTATCCAAAAAGAGGTATCCATTATCTAACACTCCTTGGATGATATTTTTGAAAGTTATATAATTACCGTCGCTATGACTTTTAACGTGATGATAGTTACAATAATTATTTTCTTTATAGTATGCAGGTATAGACAAGAGGGGTCAAAACTAGTATGTGGTTTAACGGGTGGAAGAGTCACTACTCTGGATTTTAAATTTTTTTCTAAAATTGAAGAATAGGGTTCTCCTATGGAAGTATATTTTTCGTTTCTCCCGCTTGAACTGAAAATCTTGAACAATAGAAAGATTTGAAGAAGGTTTTGATTTGTTAGATAGATGAGATGGGATGTCTTTCAAAACTACTGCATGGGTAGATCCTTTTACTTTGGAGTAATTATTTTGTGATTTGAAAGAATAATAGGTATCATTTGATTTAAGCACAATGTTCTTGTTACGTAATTGTATCTTCTTCTTTTCAATGACACGAATTTCAAATTTTTGGGCCATGGTGAATGCCTCATCAAATGTGTGGAAGGTTTGAACTTAGAGATTTGGCGATATGTGTCTAGCAAAATCCCTAGTGGAAAAATCTATTAACTTAGTTTTAGGAAGTTGGAATGTGAGCTCGTTGATTAGGCTCCGCCAATGAGCAAAACAATCTACGATAGATTCATCTATGTATTGGCGTGTCGAGTACAAGTCATTCATGGTGACATTTTTGATATTATTGATAAAAAAGTGGTCTAGGAAAGCTTGAGCCACTTGGTTGAATGAGAAAATGCAGTGCCTAGGTAGAGAACTATACCAATCCAAAGCAAGTCATGTTAAGGAAATTAGAAATGTTTACAAGAGAAAAACATTATCATGAGAGATCAAATAACACCCATGTTTAAAATACCACAATTGTTGTTGTGGGTCTTATTTTATGTTAAATCGGTTGAATTTAGGAATTTCCCAATGTGTAGGGTATGGGAATATTGAAATGTATGGGTGAATGGGATCATTGAAAATATCATCGTACATCAGAGAGTTATGTGAGCCAAAGATAGATGCTTCCAATGTTTGCAACTTGTCCATCATCATTTTGATAAGGTCATTGGTAGGTTGTGATGATTGGACACCCCTTGCAATATAAGGGGGTAGATGAGGTGGGTCTAATATGGGCGGCATCCTAGTATGTGGTGATGTCGAGTATGAAAATTTTGAGGGAGGTATGTAGGATGGAACAGATGTAGATGGCAAGTATCCTGAATAAGCGATAAATGAAATAGGGGGTTGTTGGTGATAAGTGTAGGTAGGTGGAGTGGATGTAATGAATCTCGTAGAAATTGGAGGATATTGTAGGATGGAGAGGACAATTTTTTGGAAGGGAGTATGGGCTGCCAAGATCATGGGTGGATAAGATGCAATAGGTATATAAGAGGTGGTGGGTGAAGATAGACCTACAGTCAAGGAGGTTGATAAAGGAATGGCTGACATCATAGGAGAAACTAACGTCAAAGGCACAACATATGCTATAGGTGCAATAGATATCAATGATGTAGGGTCAATTTGGGACACCACATGTGGTAAGGTGGAAGAGGGTAAGGTCGAGCTAGTAGTAGATGATGCAGAAGTGGGTGCGAGGGTAGGGGGAATGGACACAAGAATGCCATATAAAAGCTACCCTAATGAATCCTAAGTGGATGAATGGGCTAAATAATAGTGTAAAGCAAAAGGGTTTTGATCAAGGAGTCTCACAAACTCCTCATCACTGGTACTGATGGTAATAGGATGATTAGGATCCATAAGTGATAGAATGGAAGGTGGTGATGGGTTAGGCGGGATCGTTTGAAGGCTAGCATGGAACACGAGGGTGTTGGTTTGGCTACGAGTCAATACATAGTGACTAATTGTAGAACTAGTAATTTGAGCTCTGTAGATGACACAGGAGTACAAAAGGAATGGAGAAAATGGTTCCAGAAGGTGACAACTAATCATTGTTTTAATTAAAAAATTAAAACATAAAGACCAACAATGGTTGAGTAACCAGTGTCAGTGACAGAGAGTAACCGATGCCAGTCAGAGAACCGATACCGGTCATTGTGGAAAATAAAATGACTTGCAAATTTGGCAACAAATGATGAAAATTGAGCAAATCTAGACTTTAACATTGATTTCAAAGACACGGAGATATGGTGAGGTAATTGAGGAAATCTCAGAAAGAATAGAAATGTGGTGAATGCTACTTTAGTTAAAATGACCCAAAACAGTAGGAAACTGATAACAATTAGTAAACTAATGACAATTAGATGAAGGAACTGATGACGGTCACTGGACCAATGTCAGTTACTGTGAAATTTTTGAAAAGATGGAGAAAAATGATTCTAGTGATTTAGATCAAGTAAAATACCAACCCAAAAACTGAGTATGGAAATGATTGACCCTAACACACTTAGAAAGATTCGGAATACACCAACTATTATTATGGAGTGTGAAGGAAAAGAAGAATGGAGAAAAAAAACTCACATCTCAAAACACAGATCAAGAAGAAAGCTAAAAAACATGAAATCCTATGTGGTAGATTTTATGTTATGGCTTATGCCATTTTGGACTGAATTTTGAATATAGTAGAGTTTTTGGTTTGATAAAGGTTCCGTACAAAAGATGACAACTATGGATAGTTTTAGGTATGTTTTGGCGTGGGGATCCTTCTCTAAGATGATGACTTGACAGAGAAAGTAGTTTGGAGCCCACTATCAATCATATGATCCTATGATCGTTGACAACTTATTCCAGGAAAGATGTTGTTCAAGAAAATGAGTAATTTATTTTTAGTTATTTGGTGTAGAGAAATAAGGGTACAAAGTGTGAGCTACAGTTGAATTCATCAACCATCAATTGGTCATGACTTCTAGAATATAGGTTGCCCACAATTTTTAAATGAGCTACAGATGCAACACACAAATGATATGCAAATATTTTAGACCCAAACACATAGTAAAATTTGATGGGAGAAATGTTGATGAGGCAAGAGTATGTCTTTCACTAATGCAATATAAAATAGAAAGAAGTTTTCTTTTTAGTCCAAAATACAAGTGTCGCTGAGACCAGTAGAAGAAAAAGAATTTGTCAAGGGAGAAAATTTAATATGAACTCTTTCAAAAGGAAATAGACACACAATTATTCACCTAAGAATGAACAATGCAAAATAACCCCTGATGGGTCCCACCTGGCATGCCAAAATGCTTCACCTCAAAGTATGTGATAAAACAGATAAGGTAATGGTCAAGGAGGAATATTTGTGATTATGTAGATGGTATCCACATGTTGTAGAATTTGATCTAACTCAATGTGAGAGTTTCCCTTTGGCTAGGAGGAACAACCTATATAAGAAACAAAATAACACCACCAAATGATATTAAATAGTAAATGACAGTGGACTGCATTGTGATTACTAGTCCTAGGAAGTGTGATACTTCCTCGATGGCTGTCAATCCACTATTTTTATTAAATTAATGAAATTAAATATGATAAATAAATGTCCTATTGCTAACACTTTGATTTAGGTATCTCAAAACGTTATCAAAACACTAGATCAAGTAGAATATTGAAATAACAAATTAATATAGCATCAGGAAAGGTATGTTTCTAGTTGGGAAGGTCACAGAGGTGTTAGGTATGGTCACTAGGGTATCTGATAAGGTCTAGATGGAATTTGGTGGAGTTATGGGTTATTTGGCGGAGGTTTAGAAAAATACATAGTAGCTGGTGTCGGTCTGGTGACTGATGTCGGTATAGAGGTGAGACTGACGATGGTTAAGGTGACAGACATCGGTATGGGAAATTTGGTAGTAATTAAGTAAAAGTAGTTTTGAAATTCTCATTAATTACACAAAGAATGAAAGGAGGGTGGTTGGGTTCATAATACTACCACTCAAGAATGTATATAGGGAAGGTACAAAAATCCAAAATTTCACAGGTGGTTGGGTTGATGGATTGGTGAGAAGGTGGAGATAAAGAAATACTGAGAGATGTAAATTATAATGAAGGAAGTAATGGATCTAAACTTTAAACAAGCACAAAATGATTAAAATCATGTATACTTACTTACATTTGTAGATCTGGTAGGTGAAGGAGGATAGTAGTTGCTCTGTGAAGAGCCTCTATGTTTAGTTCCACGAAAATAATCACAGACTGCCCCGTGAATAATCTAATACTTTGGGATGAGAACCAGATGCTTGTCTGGGCCTGTGGTTGAGTATTTTTTGTTGTCTGGATGCTGAGAGGATTTGAATTCACACTTGAATGCAATAGTTCTCCCAAAAATGAAAATGACCAACCTAGGTAATAGGTTGCAAAATTGTATATTAATTAACCGATGATGGCTAGGTGATTGGCATCGTTTAAGGAGAGAAAGTCAAGGTTAACCAAAAATAGGTAGATTTTCCTAGATTTGGCATGCTTTCTCATTGAGTTTGCTTAGGAAATTGGATTTCTTGTTTAAAAGGGTAGGAAGGTCATAGAAGAATTCCAATTAGGTTTAGGAAGAAGTTTTAGTTAGTTACGTCAAGTGGTGACTCATCACTGGGAGTGATGACTCAATGCTGAGAGTGATAAATAGGTCATTATGAGTTAAATGCCCCTAGAATGGGTCTAGGGTGAGATATAATGATGAGGTGGAGGTGTGAGGATGAAAATAAATTGATTAAAATAATTAAATTAATTAATAATGTGAGGATGAATATTTATATGGAAAGAAGGGATCATGGTTAATTAAATATTTTACGTTAATTTATTGAAGGGGACCAAGGGGAGTGTGACCCAAATTTGGTGTCTACACATATTATGATGTTCTCTTTGATGAAATTACATACCATTTCGGTATTAGCTTTCTTGGTTGGGATGACTTCCACCCACTTTGTGAAGTATTATGTTGTTGTGAGCACGTAGTTATGTCATGTGCTTGAGTGAGTATTCAAAACACCAATGAAATCTAGCCCTCACTGCTGAAATGGTTATTCAATGACAACTAGCCTAAGTGGTAGCACTACAAGTTTTGGTCTCCCAATAAATTGTTGACATGATTCACACTTGGAAACCTATTCTTGAGTATCTATAAAAAGAGTGGGACAATAGTACCTACCTTGGAGGATCTTATGTGCAGTGACCACTACAAAAAAATTCCTGCCATACGTTTGGTCGTGGTATGCCTTAAGAAACTTACCTTTTTGCTCTTTTTCTATGAACTTGAGAAAGCTTCCATCAAGACCTCTTTTGGAAAGCACCATGGATATACAAGACAAGTTTGATTTTACCTCTGATCCTCCCGTTAGTACTCAGATGCCTCACAGTGGAGTAGAGACAAAGGATGAATCAAATGTTTCTCATGGAGAATACGTCAATGAGCATAGACCCAGGAAATAAATTAACTCATAATATCAAAGGAATTGGAACAAAAATCAGCTTTGGGGCAGCGATGAGATGCCTGATGGAGAATCATCTATGTGGATAAACGGTGAATGTATCTAGCACTATGAAAATGATTTGAAAGAACATGAAGGTAGTGGAATTTCCAAGAGAAGACCTGAGAATCAAGAAGATCACATGGAATCAATCCTACAAAGTAAAAGGACAATCATGGAAGCACTTGGCTTCCATAAACAATTGAGGAGGGGAGGCTACTTTCTATAACCCATCAACGACTTTGTATAACATCATCGTTCGGTGTTGCCTCTTCAGGGGTAACTTTTGAGAAATGAAAAGTGCTTCAGTGAAAGTGGGGTGTCCTCCATCTTCTACCATAGGTGATTTATAGGTGTGTTTCCATTTGTGTTTCATGTGTTTCCTTTCCGTCTTTTTGTGTGTGTGTGTGTGTTTTCTTCTTCAATCTCTCTCTCTCTCTCTCTCTCTCTCTCTCTCTCTTATTTTAGGTTGTACATGACTCTGCAAAGCCCAATGGATAAGGCACTGGTCAATATGTTGTAAGTTGAGATTCTAGGAGTTCCCATGTCATGTCTTCATTACACTCAGTCCATATCATCTCCCCAAGCTAGAGATAGTTGTTGTCGTGGAAATGTGCAACAGGGAAATTGACAATTTCCAAGCATGACAATTATACCCCTTTGTTAAATTTTTTAAGTCCTATCATTCCAAGACACCCTGGGTCTTTCCATTTGGTCCAAGTGACCTCAAATTAATTTTATCTCACCCCCCTAGGTGATTTAGGAAAGTCTATTCATTCCCCCTAGGTGATTTTAGGAAGTTCTAAAAAGATGCTATCTTGTGACAATATTGGGAAGGGTTATCTCTAGCCTTCTTAGGACTAGATAAAACCCACTGGAGTAGAACGGAAGGGAAAAATTCAACATGGAGGTGAATGAAAGACACTAGAACATCATGGAAATGATTTTGAAAGTTTGGGGAAGTTTTGAAACAGTTAGAGCACTATGAGTAAGAAACAGGGTTCACAAGCATGGGTAGCACACAGGCCTAAAACAGTTGTTGGGCTTCAAAAGAAGATTCCTGGAGCTCCATTTGGAGTTAGAAGTAAAACAAAACATATCCGGAAAGAGGATTCCAATACCTATATGATGGTGAAATCATATTTTTCACAAAATATAGGCGCATAGGATTTTCAGGAAGTTTTTCTCAGGAACAAGTTGAGTCTTAATAAAAAACCAATTTTTCAGGGATCAAATATATAAATAAATACATGATACTCCCACCATTGGATTCAAAATTCCATTTCCAATTGGGATAATATAGCATTTCACTAAGAAATTCCACCAGCAGCTCAATTTATCATCGTTCCAAGTTAGCCTCTGAATGGTAGTTCTAGACTTAGTCATTTTTTAAGAGGACATGTCAGCACCAGGAGCCTGGAGGTATTCCATGTGACCTCTGGGACACTCATATGACCTCCAGAATTGATATTTCAGCCACTAGGTGCATTTTTGGAGCATCCATTCCCTACCGTCAAATCAAATGCCACATGTCAGCTCCAAGACCACCATGGAATTTTATGTCCCTCACATCCCTGAGTTCAGGGACATAAAACATGGAAAAAGGCACCCATAATCTATGGGGATTCCTTTGGTCACCCATATGACCCACTTCTAGCCCTTCGGTGCTTTAAAGTTGATTTTGGAAAACTCATTCCCTGTCATCAGATCGCCGCCACGTGTTGCTATCTTGATCATTGTGGAAATTGGTATCCCTCATGTCGTTGAGATCAGGGACATCATGGAAAAAAAAGTGCACCCAATTCTAACTAAAAAATTTGAAATTTTTTCTAACGGTTGTCTACTTCTCATTGCTTCTTGTTGCTTCTCACTGCCAAAGGAAAAGTTGTAGATAACACCTCACTCCACCATTACCAAAGCTTGAACCAGCTCCATCAAAGAAAGTTATCCTTCAATACATGATGAAACACAAGTCTCAGAATAATAATTCATTGAGATAAGAAAACAAAATGGAGAACCGAGAAGAAGAACAGTGGAAATCCCCATTGCAATAAAATGAAGATTGGAACATATCTTGCAAACCGGTGTGCGAATTGACAAACCGTTTGTTGCTGATTTTTTATATCTTGAAGGGTATTAAAAACACACTTTTAATCATCCCTAGTGGTGCATAGAACATTCATAGTAAAGAAATCTCATTTTTAGCTCAATGAAGGAAAAATTGAATTTCTCGTCAAACCATTTGTCAGATTGAAGAGAAATTTCTCCTAAAGCATAAGAAGCAAAAACCTATTGCAATGGAATTCATTTTGTCGCGAATAGATAAAAAAAACCAGACCTGAAATTTTCAAGCTCCATTAATGGTCACCATGACATAGTAATGGAAAAAGTCAGTGAGCTACCTCTCTACTTCTTAGGGTTCTAGTGGTCTAAATTGTGTGAAAATTGGAGGGAACGATCATTGAAAAATCTAGTTTCACGTGAACTAATTTTCGTGCCATTAAGTCCCTATTTTTTAGGGATATAGAGGAAAATGTTATTTATCATAATTCTTCCCTCTTCAAATAAATTCTTAAATTCCCGAAGATCTGGTGGTGAAATCATCCAAAATTCAGAGGGAAGGATCTCCAAAAAATCTAGTTTCTCTCAAACTAGTTTTTGCACGATGAAGTCCCTAATTTTTAGGGATATGGAGGGCTGTAATTTTTGTCATTATTCTTCCCCCACCAATAAAAATATCATTTTCCCACTTGTTCAGATGAAGGAATTACCCAAAATTTAGAGCATGGAACCCTAGAAAAAAACATATAATTTCAAGACCCGTTTTGCCATAATTTGACATTCATGGTGCACTTACTAAATATAGCATGTCTCCCTACATAGGGGTCTGTTACATCGGGTAAGCCACCATTTTAAGATTCCATGAATAAGGTAGTGAACATAGAGGGAGTATCATAGGCATAGTCATCAAATAGTTCATGTCGACTCAGAATCCACACTTACTAAAAATAGCAGGTTGTTCTGAAAGGGAAAGTTTGGCACAATGGGACATTAAGGAATGATCATTCAAGTCAACATAATCATGAAAGATCATCATAGGAATTTCTCATGGGGAATGTGGGATTCACCTTAGAGAATTTGACAATGTCTCTCGACACTCACTCCATGGCTCAAGTTGCAGGAGTATCTTGTGTGGGGAATAAGTTGCGGTCATCAAAAACAACATTCAATAGTGTTTTTAAACATTCATTCCAAAGCATATATGAGACCATTTGAAGGTTTTTTTCCCCAAGTTTTAAGATTCATAGTTTTATGGCATCAGATATTTAAATCAATGAGGATCATCAGACTTCATCAGGGAAACATCTTCTCCTCTTCTCGCTCTTCCCTCTCCCAAAATTTCTCTCTCTTCAAATGTTCTAATTCTTCCTTGGGGTTTACAATTTTTGATATGCCTTCGAGTCACCTAAAAGTGACTCTATAAACATAATGTATATTAATTCACCTTGATTTTAAAAAAGGGACTTAAATATTTGACGGGGAAATGAATAATTTAAAGTTAGAAATAAGGCATATGGAGGGTCATGAGGAATATGATAAGTCACCTCTCATTCTATAAATTGTAATGCCATTCCCATTTAAAAGGTTAGTGATTGATCTTGTAAATGCAAGAGTGCATTGTACCTAGAGAAAGCAAAGGAGATAGCCATTTTCTTCCATTTCCCCCTTTTCTTAATTTCCTCCATTTCTCCACTATGTACAACTTTTGTTTGAGAAATTAATACAAGGAGTTTATTTATTTCTTTGATTAAGGGATTTCTTGATACTTTGTGTTCATCAAATTTCATTTGGTCTTAATGATGCTTACAAAGATGTTTCTTCTCAAAAATGCATGTAATGATACTTCTGACTAGTGTGTAGGAATCTAATTTGCTACCTGCAACATTAGTTCTCCTATGGATTTTCTCACTCCCCTTTCCCACTCTTTAGACAAAGTTCTCTCTTGCAGGAATCTGCAAGCTTTTCCGCAGGGTTAGTGGAGTGTCCTTATTGGATCCTAGTCGAAAGGTCACCAAATAAATCCACCTTTTCATGTGCATACATATACGAAATCTGTATCGGTTAAGTAGAGTGAATTAGATTCCCATAGCATTGGTAATAAATCCACAAGTTCATTCACCTAACAAATTTTCTTTCCAACAGTTTTTGGTGCCCACCGTGGGAAATATTTAGCAGCATATGCACCTAATATACAACCGCAAGGTTTGAAAATTCAAAAAAAAATCAAATATTGATAAAAAAAAATAGTTCATGAAAGTCCATTTCCGAAAGAAACACTTCTGATTTCTTCACGTGAATTTTCACATTCCACAGTATCCTTTCATGTTCCCACTACAAAAATTTCCAAAAGTTGGTTGAAGGAAGATACACAAGGTTGAGATGGTTGAGAGGCACTTTCCATTCCAATTTTGAGGCTTTGCAAAATCAGTAAGAATGAATTAGAGATAATCCATACTTCTTCTCTCAAGCCTACTCTCCATCCAACTCTTCAAACAGTTCACCTGGAAATCCTATTAAGACTCCTGTTGATATTCCCCCTTCAAATTCTCCTATTTTTCAACCACCATTGGTCATTGAGTTCCCAGAAGAAGAAGAATGTGTAGAAGCAAGAGAAGAAATAGAAATGACAATGGAAGATGAAGAAGAAATACCTGAACCCATTGTTCCATGGGGAAGGAATACATGCCTGCTTGCTCTTGAACCACCTCTTCACAATCTACCAATGGGTTCCCGCAAGAACTTTCCAAAGTTCAAAGGTGACAATATAAAACATCCTAAAAAACACATCGCTACTTTCACAACATCATGGGGAGTTCTTGGTGTCCAACATGAAGATGTTTTTGTGAGACTGTTAGTGGAGTCCCTCCAAGAAAAAGCAATATAATGGTTTTATCTCCTACCTTCCAGGTGCATCACGGGTTGGAATGGCATCAAGGATGCCTTTGAAGAGAGATTTAAATCAACTAAATACTGTTAGGACCTCCTGGTTCAGTTGGCTCAAATAAAGAAAGGATAAAATGAAACCATGAGAGACTTCATGGATCATTTCAAATGGTTGCTTCGTAAGATACCTGAAGAGGATTTTCCATCTCAAAAAAATGTCAAGAGATTCTTCATCAATGCTCAATCATCAGAAGTAGGAATTTTTTTGTGAATAACCCAACCAAGGAACATTGTAGAAGCACAAAGGATGGTTGTTGAAATTGATGATGATCTTATCCTCTCTGGAAATATCAAGAATCCATTAAAAGGAAAGACCCAGCATCCTGAGGATGAGAGAACCAATCCATCACTAAAAAAGTTGCCAAATGAGAAAGCATAGTTGAAGAGGAAATTATTTGAATGAGTTTCTTCCCAAATAAATAACAAAAATCAAATTACAGGAGCACCCAAAGGCTTTCCTTTGAAGCCCCATCTATCAATAGTGATTCCAGCTAAAAATGAGATAACCATAGGAAATTTTTTGGACAAATCTCTTAAAAATTCCCTTTGAAAGAGATTTTCAGGTTTTCAAGTTTTCATTGCATGAAAACATGTTTCTTGCATGTTACATGTCTCATGTTTCCTGAAACCTAAAACCTGATTATCTAAGTCCATTGTATCATGTTTTTGTAACTTTCGAGCATCGGAACATGTTTTTCCCAAAGCATGTTTTATGTCGCTTGTTCCCCGAAACCTGAAACCCGATTACCTAACCATTATATCGGGTTTTCGGAACTTCCGAGCATCGGCTCATGTTTTTCCCAAAGCATGTTTTATGTTGCTTGTTCCCCAAAACCCAAAACCTGAATTGAATCAAATCCTTTATATTGGGTTTTTGGATGCTCCAAGCATGATGACATGTCATTAATGTCCAGTTGTCTGGCAATTGGCACACATGTCAAGTGAGGTGTAATTAATGCTAGGCTATTATAAATAGTTGGTTTTTCCATGTCATTTGTTACCATTAATTTTTGTTGCGTTGGATTCTCGTTGATGCTTCCTCTACCTCCAAACCCGATCGAGCTTCCTAATTGATTTTGCCAACCATTTTTTATCATTTTTCAAGCCAATTGAAGGTATTCTTCTGTTCTTTTTTTTTAGAATCTTTTTGGGTTATTTTGCAAAGTGTTTTCTTAGGGTTTCCATTTATTTTCTTTCTTCATTATTGTTTTATGGTTTTGGGTTGTTTTTCTTGTTCCTTGTATTTTTAATAAGGGCTCTTGTTTGAGTTTTTCCCCTAGGTTATTTACTTGTTTTTCATAGGTTGTAACTTGTAGATTTCAAAATGGTTCTGAAAATTCATAAATGATCATGAGGTGAGAATTTTTCATGTTCTGACACGTCAGAAACCTAATATACTTGTTTCGGGTTTTGTAGGGTGTTTAACATCTCTATCAAGATCTGTAGTGTGTCGGGTAGTTCTACCTGCTCGACATCCTCCAATTTCTGCCATTATGTCAAGGTTTCCTACTCCGAAACTTCCTCACTTCCGCAGTGTGTTGTGTTTTCATTGATGCTCAACATGTCCTAACTTCCGACATACACTTCATTCTATCAAGTTTCCAAAAGTGTTTTGCAAGTTTCAAAATCTGAATAGTGTGTTAGTTCTGTGCACCTATTCAACAAACTTTCAAGCCCAATTTCTCTTCCAGAAATCATCAAGGCATTTATTATTTGAGACTCCTCATGTCATACCCCAGACAATCTAAGGATAAGTTAGGAAAGATGAAGTATAAATATCAGAATATGGAATCTTCTTCTTACATAAGTTGCAATTATGACATTCAGGACATAGAGCTCAGTAATATAGATATGGAGGAATTATGGAAGAGAATTGAGGATTCTTCTCAGAATTATTTTATAAATTCGATAGTAGGGAGTGGTCTCCCTCTTGCAGCAAGATTTCCAATATCAGCTCAATGCCTTGAATTCATCCTAGCCTACGTTTCCAACTATGACTTAGCCTCCCACTCAGTAAGAAATCAAGCAGAGTTTATAGTAAAATTGGAAGCAGGTTACTTTGATCAACTCCTAAGGTTGCCCAAATTTGTGGAGTATGTTGATTTAGACCTTAAATCGACACAAAAGGCCTAGGATAAAGATCAGGAAGATTGCATCAAGCATGTAAACAAGAAGTTCTTGATCAAGGCTAAGCCAGATATTTTTTGGTTTCTCAAGTCAGTCCCTGGAAGTGATTTTATTCTTGAAATCAGTGATATCGTCACCCTGCTGAGTTGGTTATTTGGGCTCCTATAGTAAAAATAATTTCAAGGGTGGATGTACTAGATCATGGTCATCATAAATAAAAATGACCAAGGGATTGATTGTGGTAGCCTAATAAGTGACGAGATAGATTCCCAAATGAAAACAGTCTTGTCTACTGACAAATTCTATATGATGCCATACGTCACCTATGCAGTAGCAGGCATGAGAAATTACCCAGGGCTAGATGTAAAGGGGAACTGAGCAACGGAACACATATATTGGTACTTCCCTCAGCTGACAATAAAAGGGTCTAGGGACCAATATAGAAGAGTGAATGACACCTTCTTCTATGAAAAAATTTGTAGGTTGGATCCTGATCTGAGGAATAGAAGGGTTTCTGATGAAGCATGGGCTGAAGTGTCAAAATGGGGTTGCATATTCTTACAATTCAAGAAGTTTAGTTATATTTGGGAGGTAAGGTTCCATGTTAATCCTTTCCATTTTCCTAGGTTCCCAGGTAACAAAATGATCCTCATGGAGTTAGTCAGACAATTATTGGACTTTCACAAGTTCTAACAAAGCAGGCACAAGGCCTTTGTCTCCTTCCCTATTTTTATTGGAAGGTATACATGCTCTATGGTGGTTAAGGCCAAGAATGTGGTGCATGAGCTTTAGGACAAATTGAAAAAACATATGAAGCTCATGGAGGGATTCGACATCTGAGGAGTCCTCAAGTCATATGGAACCTTATATCTACACATGCCTAATGTGGAAGACATCTGGGTTGATCTTCGGGATGAAGTTTCCATCTGAAGAAAAGACAACAACAGACTAACACTTGAATAAATTCAGATGTTAGATCTAGTTGATATCCCTAAAGGCACCGTGGACAATGAAAGTGTTCTAGATACTAGGTATGAATAGTCAGATGGAGACTAACTCGGATTCCCAACTATTGATTGGTCTGTTGTTGAAAAATCTTCTATCACTGAAAGATCTGCTCAGAATATTTTCCTTACCAAGGCATGGTTCATTTCTTGGGGAATGAGTTATAAGGAAAAGAGATTTTCAAAAATAGCTACTTTAGAAGCGGGACCCTCCAAGGGAGAGAGGGAAGAGGATAAAAGCCCTACCAAGAGATAGATAAAATTTAAGTTTGTTAGAAGGGGAGAAAAACAAGGAGCCACATCATTTGCCACTCCTTCACAAACAGTTGAGGTACTAGACTCACCTCCTCCACCAGAACAAGTAAAAATTCCTTCAAAAGATGAGGTTGGTCAACCTCTTATTTCTCCTTTTGATGATTGCTCATCAGAGGTAAGTCTCTCTCTTGCTTCTCAAGCTTTGACTATAGAATCTTTACCTCCTCTCTCCTTATCTTCCTCATCTCATATATCTACGCCACTCTCATCAGCCATGGCAAGCATCTTCTCCAACTTCTCACCTCTCTTTGATGGACCTAAGATGGCTATAGATATGCCTCCTCCCTCTACACCTTCATTCCCTGAGTCTATTCCCATAGTCACCACACTTGCATTCATCACGACTCCGCAAGTAAACCTTCCTCCACCTACAGATGTAACCATAACACCTCTGATAGGGGAACCTTCTTCCACCGTACCTCAATGGTTAATTGATCAGGCCCCAAGGAAGAGGAAGGTGATAGTTCCTCTCCCATCCTTCGAATTTAGTTCACTCAAGGCCTCTCCTGCCAAATCTACCAAGAAACCCAAAATGTTTTTAAGGGTTTCAGTGGATGCTTCAAGGCATAAATTTGAAGAGATTGCCACTCCCACAGCTGACAAAACTAAGGAGGATATAGCAGTTACTGATTATCAGATTACAAGGGTTGATCTGGGAAAGGTAACAACAGAAGGGGCACAATAGGATGCCAAAGATGCCATGAACGTGTTGTTGCAGAAGCTGAGGGAAATAAAGGTGAGCTGAGATGAGCTAGAGGAGAAACTTGAACAGTTGATGGAGGTATTACTCAAGCTCTCAAAGCCTTCTCATTCAACTCCATCATCTTCTACCCCTACTCCTATTAGTTTGATTTCTCATCGGTACCTATGATTGAAAATATCAACGAGAAGGAGAGAATGGTTGATGAATGGATTTAGAGGCTTCTCCTATAAGGAAGAGGGGTCATTGACAACACAGTGGAGGTTTATAAATCCTTGGAGGAGATAAAGAATGATGGTGACAAAATGGATGATGAATTTTCACAGGAATTCGGGAACCTCAAGTTAACTTTTGAAGATCTCAATGCGCTGAAACATGTTTTGTCCAATATCATGATGGAAGAAGGGATCATTCTACATGGGGAGAAGTATTTCTAGCTAGTCAAAACCATCAGATTTAGGATAAAGGTTCTTAGTGAAGCTTGCAACAAGTTGAGGGAATCTAGAGATCAATTGCTTAATGCCACCAACGACATAGAAGAGGATTTTTCCAGGATATTCACCAAAGTGTTAGATGAAACCTCTAATATTTTACCTGCTGACGATCTCTAAAAGAAAATTTAAGAATCAATTCAGCACAAACGAGCTTCTTCCTTCGATGTGAAAACCTTTGATAAGTTCATAAGGATCGAGAATGTTTTGGAATTACTAAGGAAACTCAACAAGAGATTGAAGAAACTTTATGGCAATGCAAGTGACACTCAGGAAACTTGCGAGGTTCTAAGTGATTATTCTAGTGCACCAGATGAAGCTGATATGCAGGGCATAATCTGGAAGTTCCAAGAATTTTGTGACAAGCAAGCTTCACTGGAGGAAAACAAGGATGAGGAAACAGAATAATCATAATGTTTCATGTCATTTTCATCTGGATATTGACATGTCTTTTTCATTTTCATTTCGTCACATAGGAAACAAATTTTGAATTTTTCTCCTACGTGAGAGTCAAGCAAAATAGGATTCTTGTTAAATGAATATTTCTAGGATTTATCCTAGTTTCACTCTACTCTTTCCATTATATATAAGGGATGCTTGTGCATTCCAAAAGAGATGATTTTTAGAATATTAAGAGCTATTGTGAATAAGAAGAAAAACTTTATATTTTCTTTTTAATCATTGAGGAATAGAAACATGTGTTATTTTACAAACTTTGTGTTGTGGGATTCATCTATCTTGAGAGATTGTTCTCACGTCCAAGATCTTAAGCTATTCTTTGTTTAGTGTTCTTGATTATTTTAATCGTTTCAAATATTACACTCATTATCTAAAACTCGTATAATTATTTCTTGATCTATGTTTTCTTGAAAGAAAGTATGTTCCTCTCATTCCCTTTCTGCTATGTTTTGTCTATAATAGTTTCCTTTCTAATCCATTCCATTTCTAAAGTTGTAACATCTCCATCTCGTGTTGATATGGATTTCAGGATTATATCCCAACCCTAATGGTTAGAATAGTGTGAATATTGTACATATTATCTCTATTGTGTTTTAGATTAGTAATAAACAAGATGCCTCACATGTCTTTGAGGAGGGATTTAATCCCGTATACTATGGTTGAACCTCATATTTTGGCCTGACAAAATATCCAACCAACATTTATTGGTGACTCCGTTGGGGAAAATGGATTGATAAGACTAAGCTTATCCTATTGGTGTCTGGTAACTCTATATTTGGCTTAGATCCATTTTTCAGTTCAAGATGGCTAGAAAAATCTTCACTTGGTCAAGCTGAGCCAGGGGTGAAACTGATCCATTCTTTGATCTGTTTCAACAACACAATTTCATAATTTCCCCCAACAGTGTTGTATCTAGCTGAGCAAGAAGTTCTTCACCTATCCAAAGAACTCAGGTTCCTCAAGAACAAGAAGATTCTACAGCCTACCGTGCATTATTCTTGTCTAATAATCAGATTCCTGTGCACACTTCATTCAGAATAATGTTAGCACAACCTATGCCTTGGGGTACAGCTATTGGTCCTCTCTCCCTAACTCCACCATTGCATGATCTACCACATGGATCTCATAAGAATATTCCTAAGTTCAATGGTGATGGGAAGCAGCACCGTGATGAACACATTACTTCATTCTTTATCACATGCGGCATCCTTTGGGTGGCTCATGAAGATGTGTCTGTTCGACCTTTCATTGAAACGTTGTAGGGTGTGGTAGAAGAATGGTTATACCATCTTCTGAACGCATGCATTACCAATTGGGCTACCATGAGATCCATATTTGAAGCAAGGTTCAAACCAGCTAAAGATTCTCATGACTTGTTAGCATATCTTACACATATGAAGGAGTCTCATGAACGCATGCGAGACTTTGTGGAAAAATTTAACAAACTAATTTAGAAGATTCCAGTGCTAGCCATTCCTACTCTTGAATATCAAAAGTGTTTTTTCATCAACACTCAACCCCCTTATGTGAGATTCTTATTAAGAAGATATGTTATCCCTTATTTAGCTACTGCTCAAGCTACAACCACTGAAATAGAAGATGATTTCATCTTGGTTGGAAGATCAGAAGAGAGTCATCTAAGCCTAAAAATTAGAGTTCTTCTCAAAGTACTACTGACCCTATGATTCAGAATATGACCAACAACTTGATCACTTTGAAGAAGCAAATGTCCCAACAAGAGACCCACATTCCTTAAAGAGATATTCCTAGACAAAATTTCAATAATACCAAAGGCACTCCCACAAGAGATAGGAATCAGTTGACTGCTGCTCCAACAAGGCTGGCCATTGAAGCTCCTCCTGTCAACGCAACAGTGGAAATAATTGAGGAATATGAAGAACTAGAAGATCAAGATTCTTACGAATATTTTGAAGCTTCAGGATATGCTAATGAGTCTTTTGATGATTCCGCTGGCGACTCAAGCATTGGGTATTTGGAATACGAGGAAGACCAATGTGAGCATGATGGTTAGTCATTTGTAGTTTTCACTCGAGCTCAATCTCAGAACCCCAGAAAACTGGTTGAAGGCTCTAAGGAGAAGGGTAAAGAAGCTCCCATGGTTATGGCTAAAATAGGATCTCCTATCTCAGCACAAATTGAAAAGGAGACAACTAAAAAGGTAACCTCTTCTTCTAACTCTCTTTCTTCAGCCCCCAAGACCAGTACCTCGGATTAGACCAGTGTAACTAGAACTGAGCCCACCATCATTCCTTCATATACCACTTTTGACATTATTGATCATGCAAAGAAAACTAAAATTCAAATGTCAGAAGCCAAGTACTTGTAGTCAAATCCTGAGCAATTTGAGAAATTTTCCAAACTCATTAGAAGCAAGGCTACTATCCCTTCATATCCAAAAGTCATGTTGCCTAATCCCACTCAGCCTTTGCCTCAGAATAATATGACCTATGTTACTTCTTCGAGAAAGATTGAACATTTTTATTTGTCCTTACTTATAAATGGGTTTAAACTCAGCAATTGCATAATTGACTTAGAAGCCTCTCATAACATGATGCCCACAAAAGTAGCCCATGCCCTTGGACTTACCTTAACTAAATCTTATGGGTGGTGTTACTCCATGGAAACCAAACAAGTCCCCTTGATTGGCCAAATCAAGGATGCATAGTTAGCATTTGTCATATTCCCATAGAAGAGAGTAAAAATGACTATCCTGGTTGTTGATATCCCAACTGCTTATGGCATTCTCTTAGGAAGAGGTTTTTGCAAAGATGTCAGGTGAGAAATCAATATGGACTAGACTAAAGCTAAAATTCTAGTGAATGGAGTTCCTCGTGTCCTCCACCCTGAACCACAAGCGAAGTACCTAGTCACTAAATTAGATGACCCCAAAGCTCAAATTCTCTTCAAAGATGTAGTCTTGGAAAATTATTTCATGACATTGGAGGTGCCTTCTATAGAAATCAAGGAAGAAGATCCTAATGCTATTTGAACCCTCAAGTTTGACGGGAGCTGTTCAACTACCAGATCAAGAACTGGTGTGGTTCTTATATCTTCAGATTTCGAGATCTTTCCCTTCACCTTCAAACTGTAGTTTGACAATACTAATAACACGGCCGAATACGAAGCCTTGTTATTAGGATTAGAAATGAAAAGGCAAAAGGGGATCCAAAATATTAAAGTGTAGGGAGATGCTAAGTTGATTGTAAATCAAGTAAAAGGGATCTATCAGGTAAAAAATGACCGCCTGAGGCATTACAGGAACAAAGTGTGGGACAACATAGAATGATTTGATGCTTTTTCCATTAAGGCATTTTTGAGAGATTGCAATGATAAAGATGATTCTTTAGCTATGTCTACATCTCTTCTCCTTCCTCACCCAAAGTTCAAACAGGACACGTATACCATTGAGATTATATATCGTCTGAGTGTTCCAGATAATTCAGCACATTGGCAAGTGTTCAATGATGATCAAAATGTATTGTCTTTTCTTGAGAAAGATAATAATTTTAGTGAGCTTTATTTTGAAGGATCAGAATCAGCTTTCCGTGAGTATGTATCGAATTCATATCAAGAGACTGATGGTGAGTTCATCTAGCTCAAAGGTAACAATATTTTGAAAGGATTAGTTTCTCTGGAAGGTCTGTTTGACAAGCATGATTGTTTTATTCAGGATAAAAGGTAAGTTGAAGGTGCTTCCTCATTGGAGGTAGATCAAGTTAATATGGGATCTTCTGATCAACCACAGATGGTAAACATCGGAAAATGTTATTCTCCAGAGGAGAAAGGAATATTCACTTCACTCCTACAAAGATATATGGACATCCTAGCATGGTCATATACGGATTTGAAGTCTTTCAAGCCCAAGGATGTGCAACATAGTATCCCTTTGAAGTATGATGTCAAACCTACAGGAAGAAACAAAGGCATTACAGCCCAAATATCTCAGGGAATATACTTGTAGAAATTCAAAAAATGTTAGACGCAAGGATTATCTTCCCAATCCATCATTCTACCTGGGTTGCCAACATCATCCCCGTTAGAAAGAAGAATGGTGAGATTCATATTTGTGTTGATTTCTGGAACCTTAATTAGTCTTCATTAAAAGATAATTACCCATTTCCTATCATGGATCAAGTGTTGCAGACTATCACTAGATCATAAATGTTATCCATGCTTGACGGATTTTTGGGGTACAATCAAGTTGAGGTGGTCACTAAGGATCAACATAAAATAGCATTCACCACCCCATGGGGGACCTTTTCTTACAAGAGGATGCCTTTTGGTTTGATTAATGCTGGAGCCACATTTCAAAGAGCTATGGACTTAGCTTTCAGAGATTTGACGGGAAAATTCATAGTTGTATATTTGGATGACTTGATGATCTTATCTAAGAAGTGAAGTGATCATTATGATCACTTGGAGCAGGTACTCTTAAGATGCAGGCATCATGGGATTTCATTAAATCCTAAAAATTCCATGTTCAGAGTAACAGAAGGTAAGTTGTTGGGTCATATCATGACTAAAGAAGGAATCAAGATTGACCCAGAGTGGTTGAAGGACATCCAAAGCCTTACCCTACCTATAAGCAAAACTGGGGTGCATTCCTTTTTCGGAAAGGTCAATTTCCTAAGAAGATTTACACCTAAATTTGCTGATACAACCAAGTATATCCTTAGGATGATGAAAGGTAAGACTTAATTTTGATGGAGCACTGAAGGGAAGCTTGCTTTTGAAGAAGTCAAAAGAGCAATTGATCATGCTTCTATTCTGGTAGGCCCGGACTTCAAGAAGGATTTCATCATGTACAGCTACGCTTCCGTACATATAGTATCAACCATCCTGATGTAGGAGAATGAAGAAGGAATCAAATATCCCATTGCTTTCATGAGCTGGCCACTAAAGGAACATGAATTGAAGATGTCACAAATTGAAAATCATGCTTATGAAGTGGTGAGAGCAGTGAAGCATTTCAGGTATTATGTGTTGAGTTCTCACACTCTTGTTCTTGTTCCTAATACTGTAGTTAAGTCCATTTTGACTCAACAAGAGTTGGGTAGTCAATGGGGTAACTGGATAGCCAAAGTCCAAGAATATGACTTGGACATCAGACCTACCAAGTTGGTACGAGGAAGAGGCTTGTGCCAACTGATCGCAGAAAAAAATTCTGAGACAGAATGCGAGGAAACTGAAGTTACTTCTTCAGAATTGCCCATGGTGATTTTTGTAAGCACAACCGATGAATGGTATGTAGATATCACTTTCTTTTTAACTTATGGTGAATGTCCCCCAAATTTAAGCCAAAAATAAAAGAGGAAAGTTAAATTAAGGTCCGCAAGATACATTCTATGGGATAATGGTATATACAAGAAGGGTATTGATGGTGTATTTCATGCATTGTGTTGATAAGTCTCAGCAGATAAGGTTGCTAGAATCCTTCCACAATCTAGCATGCAAAGGACATTTCTCTTCCTCCATGATGGCTTATAAGATCTTACAAGCCAGGTACTATTGGCCTACTCTCTTTCAAGATTCAGCAGAATGGGTGGCTAAGTGTGAAGCTTGTCAACATTTCATTGGCCATCCTAAGCTGACAGCTCTTACCTTGAAGCCTGTGATAATTGAAGAACCTTTTCACCAATGGGGAATTGATTTCATTGGAGTAATGAATCCTACCTCTAGTGGTGGTCATAATTATGTGCTCACCACCACAGACTATTTCACCAAGTGGGTGGAAGCTGCGCCAATCAAACAGGCAACCTCCGAAGCTGTGTGCAACTTTCTCAAGGAGAATATAATTGTTAGATTTGACATACCTCACAAGATTGTTACTGAAAATGCTTCTAATTTCTCATCACATGAGTTGACAGAATTTTGCTATGGATTTTGGATCACGTTGGCTCATTCATCTGATTATTACCCCCAAGGAAATGGTCAAGCTGAATCAAGCAACAAAAACCTGGTGACCATAATCAGAAAGATGGTTGATGAGAATCAGAGGACATGGCACAAAGCATTGTATGATGCATTATGGGTGGATCAAATTACTCCTAAGAAAGATATTGGAATGTCCCCATTCCAGGTGTTGTATGGAATTAATGCTGAGATTCCTATCTCTGTAGAATTTCCAGCCTTACGGTTGGCTAAATAAATTGAGGATGAAACTTTTCAAAGTTCCATTGAGAAAAGGATAATGTACCTAGCCAGGCTAGAAGAAGAACAGAGCAAGGTGGTGGATCACATTATAGATCATCAGAGAAAAATTCAAAAAGATATTTGACAAAAAATCAAAGCAACGTGATTTCCAGATTGGAGATCTAGTACTTCTCTGGGATAAGAGAAGGGAACATGAAAGGGATGCATGGCAAGTTTTATTCTTTATGGAAAGGTCCTTTCAAAATCCATCAACTGAATGGTGAAAATAGTTATTGTCTATCATATCTTGATGGAGAGTTTATCACTCTACCTTTCAGTGGCCAACATCTGAAGTTGTTCCATCAATAATGTAAGATGCTCTCTTGCATTGTATTATAATTTATTTTTTGTTGTGTGTTTTCTTTATTTCTTTCTTTCTTTGTTTGTTTTTTTTTTGTTTTTCTTCTCCTGAATCTATAGCCCAATGGATAGATCTTTTTGATACATGAGTTATCTTCCTTTGATGTCTCAAAGAAAAAACCCAACTGGAGCCGGTTGTTATCTCGTTTGAGTGATTCCAGCTAAAAATGAGATAACCATAGGAAAACTTTTGGACAAATCTCTTAAAAATTCCCTTTGAAAGAGATTTTCAGGTTTTCAGGTTTTCATTGCATGAAAACATGTTTCTTGCATGTTTCATGTAACTTGTTTCCTAAAACCGGAAACCCAATTATCTATGTCCATTATGTTAGATTTTTGGAACTTCCAAGCATTGGAACGTGCTTTTCCCAATGCATGTTTTATGCCTCATGTCCCTCAAAACCCAAAACCCGAATGCCTAAGCATTGTGTCGGGTTTTTGGAGCTTCCAAGAATTGGAATATGCTTTTACCAACGCATGTTTTATGGCTCATGTCCCACGAAATCTGAAACCCAAATGCCTAAGCATTGTGTCAGGTTTTCGGAACTTCCAAGCATCGGAACATGCTTTGCCAAATGCATGTTTCATGTCACTTATTTCCCAAAACCCTAATTGAATCAAATCCTTTGTATCAGGTTTTCGGATGCTCTAAGCATGATGATATGTCATTAATGTCCAATTTTATGGCAGTTGGTACACATGTCAAATGAGGTGTAATAAATGCTAGGTTATTATAAATAGTCAGTTTTTCCATGTCATTTGTTACCATTCATTTTTGTTGCGTTGGGTTTCATTGATACTTCCTCTTCCTCCAAACCTGATCAAGCTTCCTGATTGATTTTGCCAGCCATTTTTGATCATTTTTCAAGCTAGTTGGAGGTATTCTTCTCTTCTTTCTTTTTAGAAAATTTTTGGGTTATTTTTGAAGTGTTTGCTTGGGGTTTACATTTCTTTTCCTCCTTCATTACTGTGTTAGGATTTTGGGTTGTTTTCTTTGTTTCTTGTCTTTTTCCCATGAGGGCTCTTGTTTGAAATTTACCCTTAGGTTGTTTACTTATTTTTCCATAGGTTGTAACTTGTAAATTTCAAAATGATTCTGAAAATTCCTAAGTGATCATAAGGTAGGAATTTTTCATGTTCTGACACATCAGAAACCCGATATACTTGTTTTGGGTTTTATAGGGTGTTTAACATCTAACTCTTTCCGCCTTGTTTTGGGTTTTTCCAGGTACTTGACATCCATCAAGATCCACAACGTGTTAGGGATTTCTACCTACTCGACATCCTCTTGGCTCTGCTATGTGTGTCAGGTTTTCCTAGTTGCCTAACACTTCCTCTCTTCCGTAGTGTGTCAGGTTTGCAATGATGCTCAACATGTCCTAACCTCCAACATACACTCCATTGTGTTTGGTATCTAAAGGTGTTTTTAAAATTTAAAAATCTAAACAGTGTGGCGGGTTTGTGTACTTGTCCAACAAACTTTCAAGCCCGATTGTTCTTCTAGAAATCATCAAGGCATTTCTTCTTCGAGATTCCTCATGTCTAACCCCATCCGATCTAAGGATAAGTCAGGAAAGATAAAGTATAAGTATCAGAATATTGAGTCTTCTTCTTACATAAGCTGTAATTATGACATTTGGGACACATAGCTCGGCAATATAGATATGGAGGACTTTTGGAAGAGAATTGGGGATTCTTCTCAGAACTCTTGGATGAAGCCGATAGCAGGCAGCGGTCTCCCTCTCACAGCAAGATTTCCAATATCAGCTCAATGCCCTGAATTCATCCTAACCTATGCTTCTAACTATTACTCAGCCTCCCACTCAGTAAGAAATCAAGCAGGAGAGTCTATAGTGAAATTGGACGGTGGTTACTTTGATAAACTCCTTAGGTTGTCTGACTTTTTGGAGTATGTTGATTTAGACCTTAAATCACCACAAAAGGCCTAGGAAACAAGATCAGGAAGTTTGCATCAAGCATGTAAATAAGAATTTATTAATCAAGGCTAAGCCAGTTGTTTCTAGGTTTCCCAAGTCGGTCTCTCGAAGCAATTTTATTCTTAAAATAATTGATATCATCACCTTGTTGAGTTAGTTATTTGGGCTCCCAGAGTCAAAATAATTCCAAGGGTGGATGTACCAGTTCATGGTCATCATAAAGAAGATTGACCAAGGGATTGATTGGGGTAGCCTAATAAGTGAAGAGATAGACTCCCAAATGAAAACAGTCTTGTCTACTGGCAAGTTCTATATGATCTCATACATCACCTATGCAGCAAAAAACATGAGAAACTACCCAGGGTTAGATGCAAAGGGAAACTGATAAACAGAACACATATATCGATACTTCCCTTAGCTAACAATAAAAGGGTCTGAGACCAATATAGAAGAGTGAATGATGCCTTCTTCTATGAAAAATTTTACAGGTTGGATCCCAATCTAAGGAAGAGAAGGGTTTCTGATGAAGCATGGACTAAAGTGTCAAAATTGAGTTGAATCATCTTGAAATTCAAGAAGTTTACTTATCTTCATGTGGTAAGGTTCCATGATAACCCTTTCCATTTTCCTAGTTTCCTAGGTGACAAACTAATCCTCATGGAGTTAGTCAGACAATTGTTGGATTTTCACAAATTCCAAGAAAGAAGGCACAAAGTCGTTGTCTCCTTCCCCATTTCCATTGGAAGGTATACATGTTCTACAGTTGTTAAGGCCAAGAACATGGTACATGAGCTTTAGGACAAGATGAAGAAACATATAAAGCTGAGGGATGGATTTGACATCTGAGGAGTCCTCAAGTCGTATGGAACCTTGTAACTACATGTGCCCCATGTGGAAGACATCTGGGTTGATCTTCAGGATGAAGTTTCCATCTGAAGAAAAGACAACAATAGACTAACGCTTGAACAAATTTAGATGTTATATTTAGCTGATATCCCTGAAGGCATTGTGGACGATGAAAGTGTCCTAGACACTAGGTATGAACAGTCAGATGGAGACCAACTCAGATTCCCAGCCATTGATTGGTCATTTGTTGAAAAATCCTCTATCACTGAAATATCCACTCAGACTCTTGTCTGTACCAAGGCATGGATTATTTCTTGGGGAATGAGTTATAAGGAAAAGAAATTTTTGAAAATAGCCACTTTAGAATTGGGACCCTCCAAGGGAGAGAGGGAAGAGGATAAAATCCCTACCAAGAGGAATATAAAATTTAAGTTTGTCAGAAGGGGAGAAAAGAAAGGATCCACATCATCTGCCACTCCTTCAAAAATAGTCAAGGTACTGGATTCACCTCCTCCACCAAAACAAGGAAATATTCCTTTAGAAGATGAGGTTCGTCAACCTCTTATTTTTCCTATTGTTGATTGCCTATCAGAAGTAAGTCTCTCTCTTACTTCTCAAGCTTTGAATTTAGAATCTTTACCTCCTCTCTCCCAATCTTCCTTACCTCATATTTCTACGCCACTTTCATTAGCCATGGCCAGCATCTTCTCCAACCTCTCACCTCTTTCTGCTAGACCTAATATGGCCTATAGATATTCCTCCTCCTGCACCTTCATTCATTGAATCTATCCCCACAGACACCACACTTACAATCATCACTACTCCACAAGTAAACCTTCTTCCACCTATAGTTGTAACCATAACACCTCCAATAGGAGAAACTTCTTCCACTGTACCTCAATGGTTAATTGATCAGACACCAAGGAATAGGAAGGCGGTAGTTCCCCTACCAGCCTTTGACTTTAGTTCCCTCAAGGTATCTCCCTCCAAATCTGCCAAGAAACCCAAAATGGTTTCAAGGGTTTCAGTGGATGTCTCAAGGCATAAGTTTGTAGAGATTACCACTCTCACTGCCAAAAAAACTAAGGAGGATATAGTGGTTACTGATTATTAGATTACAAGGGTTGATCTAGGAAAGGTAACAACAGAAGGAGCACAACAAGATGCCCAAGTTGCCATGAACATGTTGTGCTAGAAGCTGAAGGAAACAAAGGTGAGCAGAGATGAGCTTAAGGAGAAAGTTGAACAATTGATGGAGGTATTTCTCAAGCTCTCAAAGCCTTCTCAGTCAACACCATAATCTTCTATGCTACTCCTATCATGTTCGATCTCTCATTGGTACCTATGATTGAAAAGATCAATGAGAAGGGGATAACAATTGATGAATGGATTCAAAGGCTACTCCTACAAGGAAAAGAGATCATTGATGACACAGTGGAGGTTTATAAATCCTTGGATGAGATAAAGAAGGATGGTAATAAAATGGATGATGAATTTTCACAGGAACTCAGGAACCTTGAGTTAATTCATGAGGCTCTCAATGTGCTGAAATAGGTTTCGTCTCGTATCTTGATGGAAGAAGGGATCATTCCACATGGGGATAAGCATTTCCAGCTAACCAAATCCATCAGATTTAGGATAAATATTCTCAATGAAGCTTGCATCAAGTTGAGGGAGTCTAGAGATCATTTGGTTGATGCCACCAATGACATAAAAGAGGAGTTATCTAGGATCTTCACCAAGGTGTTCGATGAAAGATCGAATATTCTACCTACTGATGACTTCTATAAATATATCTAAGATTAATCCAGCATGAACCAACTTCCATATTCAATCTAAGAATCATTGATAAGTTAATTAGGATTGAGAATGTTTTGGAATCACTAAGGAAGCTCAATAAGAGATTGAAGAAACTTCCTTGCAATGCAAGTGACACTCAAGAAACTTGCGAAGTTTTGAGTGACTATTCCAGTGCGCCAGATGAAGTTGAGATGTAGGGCATGATCTAGAAGTTATAGGATTTTTGAGACAAGCAGGATTTGTTGGAGGAAGACAAGGATGAAAAAACAAAATAAGCATAATGTTACATGTCATTTCCATCCAGAAATTGACATGTCTTTTTCATTTTCGTTTTGTCACATATGAAGCAAATTTTGACTTGTTCTCCTGCGTGAGAGTCAAGAAAAATAGGATTCTTGTTTAAATGACTATTTTCTAGGATTTATCCTATTTTCTCTCTACTCTTCCTATTATAAATAAGGGATGATTGTGCATTCCAAAGGAGGAGAAATTTTTAGAATATTAAGAGCTATTGTGAAGAAAAAGAAAAACTTTGTATTTTCTTTTTAATCATTGAGGAATAGAAGAAGGTGTTATTTTCGCAAACTTTTTGTTGTGGGATTCATCTATCTTGAGAGATTGTTCTTACATCCAAAATCTTAAGCTATTATTTGTTTAGTTTTCTTGATTATTTTAATCATTTCAAATATTAATCTCATTATCTAAAAATCATATAAGTATTTCTTGATCTGTGTTTTCTTGAAAGAAAATACGTTCCTCTCATTCCCTTCCCACTTCTGTTCCACCTATAATAGTTTCCTTTATAATCCATTCTATTTCTAAAATAGTAACATCTCCATCTCGTGTTGATATGGATTTTAGGATTGTATCCCAACCCCAATGGTTAGAATAATGTGAATATTGTACATATTATTTCTGTTGTGTTTTAGATTAGTAATAAACAAGTTACCTCACCTATCTTTGAGGAGGGATTTGATCCGTGTAATGTGGTTTAACATCATATTTTGGCCGGACAAAATATCCAACCAACACATTCCTCAAACATCAAATCTTGCTCCCAAGCCTATCCAAAATCCAAAATCAGTCCCTTCACCCCACTTTTCTGCATCTTCTCCCTTTGACTTCATTGAATATGTAAACAATGCCAAAGTGAAGATTACCATTAAACTAGATATTTGCAGATCCATCTTGAACAGTTTGAGACGTTTGTTCAATACATAAGGAATGGCATTCTAACACCCAATGATGTAGCTCATCATCCTAAAGGAATACTACCAAACCCACCTACACCTCCCTCACAGAACATGCTTTCTCTGAGTGTATCAAATATTGATAAAGTAGAACCTTTATACATCTCCCTTCTTGTTGGAGAATATGTACTGAACAATTTCATAATAGATTTGGGTGCCTCAAACAGCATGATGCCTTTGAAGGTCGCCAAGGATCTCAAACTTACGTAGACTCCACCTAGTGGCTCTTGTTACTCTTTGGAATCAAAAGAGGTCTCACTTGTAGGGAAATTCAAAGATGCACAGATGGCTCTTGTTAGATTTCCAGACAAGAATTTTTTAGTGATGATTTTGGTAGTAGACATCCCAGCCTCGTCTAGAATGTTGCTCAGTATAAGTTTTTACTGAGACTTGGGAGGTAAAATTCAAATGAATTGGTCTTCTGTAACCATACCAGTGAAGGGAGACATGGATAAATTACTTCTCGAGAAGAAGATGAGGTACACAGTATGAAAGTCTGGAAGCCTAGAAGCTAACATCTTGTATCAAGGTAGCAGGCAGATGAATCACTTTGTGGCAACCGAGGAGGAAGAGGATATCCCCATCTTGATAGATCTATACATGCCTTCTTGGAGATATTTTGAATTTGAATAAGCATTGTGGAGATTCAAGTTACAAGAGGGTATCCTTGAATTGCCACTTTATGCAAACCATGAAGAAGAGGAAATGGTGTTGGATGATTTTCAAGAAGAAAAATTATCTTATATGCTTATCCAAGATTAAGGAGTTATTCTCATTCCCATTTGGGGATGAAGATGATATTAGTGAGGTCATCTATCGAGAGACAAAATCAGCTTGTGATGAGCCCCATAAATGGCTTGAAGGAAATATCCCTACAAGAACTACTGAGAGCTACGGGAAGAAATAAAAGAACCTAAGATAATTCTTGATCTCTTCACTCATGTCATGGATATACAAGACAAGTATGAGTTTTCCTCTGATCCTCCCGTTAGTACTCAAATGCCTCATAGTGGTAGTAGATACAAAGGATGAATCAAATGTTTCTCATGGAGAAGATGTCAATGAACATAGACATGGGAAATAAAGTAACTAAAAATATCCAAGGAATTGGAACAGAAATCAGCTTTAGGACAGAGATGATATGCCCAATGGAGAATCATCTATATGGATAAACATGGAATGCAATTGGCATTATGAAACTAATTTCAAAGAACATGAAGGAAGTAGAATTTCCAAGTGAAGACCTGAGCATCAAGAATATCACATTGGACTCACTCCTACGAAGTAAAATGACAATCATGGAAGCACCTAGCTTCCATAAATAATTGAGGAGGGGAGGCTACTTTCTGGAACCCGTCAACGGCTTCGCAGAACATCATCATTTGGTGTTTCCTCTTCAGGGGTAAATTTTGAGAAATAAAAAGTGCATTCAGTGAAAGTAGGGTGTCCCTTGCCTTGTACCATAGGTGATTGCTAGGTGTGTTTCCCTTTGTGTGTCATGCATTTCCTTTCCGTCTTTTTGTGTGTGTCTTTGTTTCCTTCTTCTCTCCCTCTCTCTCTCTCTCTTGTTGTAGGTTATACATGATTCCGCAGGGCCCAATCAATAAGGCATTGGTCAATATGTTGTAAAATGAGATTCTAGGAGTTCCCATGTCATGTCTTCATTACACTCATTCCATGTTATGTCCCCAAGATAGATCCAGTTGTTGCCGTGTAAATGTACAACAGGGAAATTGATAATTTCCAAGCATGAAAATGATACCCCTGTGTTAAATTTTTTAAGTCCTATCATTCTAAGACACCCCGAGTCTGTCTACTTAGTCCAAGTGACCTCCAAATTAATGTTATCTCATCCCCCTAGGTGATTTTAGGAAGTTCTGAAAAGATGCTATCTTCTGACAATATTGGGAAGGGCTATCTATAGCCTTACCAGGACTGGATCAAACCCCCTGGAGTGGAATGGAAGGTCCAAATTCAACATAGAGGTGAGTGGAAGACCCTAGAAAGGCATCATGGAAATGATTTTGTAAGGTTTGGAGAATTTTTGAAACACTTGGAGTAGTTTGAGTAAGAAACAGGGTTCACAAGCCTATGTAGTACACATGCCTAAAACAGTTCTTAGGATTCAGAAGAAGATTCCTAGAGCTCTAGTTGGAGTAAGAAGTGAAACAAAACATCTCTGAAAAGAGAATTCTATGAAATATGTGATGGTGAAATCATATTTTTCACAACATCTTGGTGGATAGGATTTTCACGCAGTTTTTCTTATGCATAAGTGGAGTCTCAAATCAAAAACCCACTTTTTCAGGGATCAAATGAATAAATAAATACATGATACCCCCACCATCAGATTCAAAAAAAATGTTCCAGTCAGGATCATATAAAAATTCACCAAGAAAGCTCAAATTATCATCGTTCCAAGTTACCCTCCTTAAAGGAAGTTCAGGACTTAGTCATTTTTCGAGAGGACATGTGTCAGCACCAAGAGCCTGGCTAGATTTCATGTCCCCAATTTCGTTAAAGTCAGGTACAACCAACCTTGGAAAAATTCTCCCAGCCACCATGTGACCTCTAGGACCCACATATGACCTCCAGACTTGACAATTCAGCCCCCAGGTGCATTTTTTGGAGCATTCATTCCCTGTCGTTGGATCAAGCGCCACGTGTCAGCTCTAAGACCACCGTGGAATGTTATGTCCCTCACGTCCCTAAGGTCAAGGACATAAAACATGGAAAAAGTCACCTAGCCCCTATGGGGCTTCGTCCTTTGGTCACTCGGTGGCTTTAAAGTTTATTTTGGAGCACTCATTCCCTATCATCAAATCTCTGCCACATGTCACTATCTTACTCATTATGGAAATTGATATCCCGAATCAAAGCCCTGAGGTCAAGGACATCAAGGAAAAAAAGTGCACCCAAATCCAACTCAAAAATTTGAATTTTTTTCCAACTTTTGGCTGCTTCTTGTAGCTTCTCACTGCTAGAGGAAAAGTAGGAGAGAACACCTCACTCCACCATTTCTAAATCTTTAACCAGCTCCATCAAAGAAAATTATCCTTCACTCCATGTTGGCACATAGGTCTAAGAATAATAATTCATCGATATAAGAAAAATAAATGGAGAATCGAGAAGAGGAACAATGGAAATCCCCATTGCCATAAAATGAAGATTCGAACATATCTTTCAAACCAGTGCGAGGATTGATGAACCATTTGTTGCTAAGTTTTTCTCTCTTAAAGGGTATTAAAATGCACTTTTAATCCTCCCTGGTGGTGCATAGAAAATTCACAGTGAAGAAATCTCATTTCTAGCTCAATGAAGGAACAATTGAATTTCCTATCAAACCGTTTGTCAGATTGAAGAGAAATTTCTCCTGAAGCATAAGAAGCAAAAACCTATCACAATAGAATTGATTTAATCATGAACGGATACAAAAACAAGACCTGAAATTTTCAAGCTCCATTAATGGTCACCATGACATAGTAATGGAAAAAATCAGTGAGCTACCTCTCCACTTCTCAGGGACTTCTAGTGGGCGAAAATCGCTTAGAAAATTGGAGGGAACAATCATTGAAAAATCTAGTTTATGTGAACTAATTTTCATGCCAAGAAGTCTCTTTTTTAAGGGATTTGGAGGACAGTGTTATTTATTATAATTCTTCCCTCTTTCAATAAATTCTCAAATTGCCGAAGATCCGGTGGGTGAAATCATTTGAAATTCGTAGGTGGTTGGGTTAATGGATTAGTGTGAAGGTGGAGATAAAGGAATACCAACACAGAGGGCAACACACAAAATGCAACAGAAGGGAAACACACCAAAATTTTAGAGCAAGCAAAACATTGACTGTACAGAATGTACAAAGGGACTCCCTAGTCACCTAGGACTTGAACAACTTGTAGATGACTGAGGACTAGTAGTTGATCCGTGGGAGAGGAGAACCATCCATGTTCAGTTCAAGATAGAAAGAATCCTAGACTTCACCCATGCAATAATGTCTGATACTTGAAGGGATCCGAGAACACAGGGAATCAAACTTGTCCATGGCTGCCACGAGGGTTCAGTGTCTTGTGTATCCCACATGCTGACATGGATGTCTCCAACTTGTGAAATCTCTGAACCTAATATTTCTTGTCAAACATGAAAATGACCTTTATCCGGGTGCTAGGCTGAACAGATATCTGTATCAGCAACCTCTAATCAATGTCGGTCAGGGTGACCAGTTTCGATTGCAGGTACATAATTGCGTCGGTTATCCAGAGCATCACTAAAACTTAGGTATACCTCAAATAGGCCTTCATTAGGTGCAAGGCTGGCAGTATTTCTCACTGAATCTACTTAGGCAAGTTGAGCTTCTTGACTCCATATACCACTTAGGAAGGTCATAGGAGACATTCCAATTAGGCTCTCTTTGGAAGTAAGTCTTACTTAGTCTAGCCCAAGTGGTGACTCATCACTAGGAGCTTTTGACTCAGTGCTGAGTTTGTTGAGATGGTCATTGTGACTTAACTTTCTTATGGAATAGGTCACCAGGTTGAGATATAATGTTAAGGTGGAGGTCTGAGGATGACCATTTCCCTGGGGGTAAAATAATCTGAATTAATGAGCCATAATGTGAGGATGCCATACCCATATATGCAACGAAGGGGACATTCTCTCAGCTGAAGAGAAATTTGAGGCATTAATCTGATTGACAGGGGGATCTTAGGGGAGTGTGACACCATACCTTGTGTCTACCCATATTATGATGTTCTCTTTGATGAAATTACATACCATTTCAAGTATTATCTTGCTTGGTTTGGATGACTTCCACCCACTTTGTGAAGTATTGTATTGTTGTGAGCACGTAGTTGTGTCATGCACTTGAGTGAGGATTCATAACACCAATGAATATAGCCCTCACTACTGAAATGGTTATTCAATGACAACTGGCCTTAGTGGTAGCACTGTAAGATGTGGTCTCCCAATGAATTGTTGACATGATTCACCACTTGGAAACCTATTCTTGAGCATCTCTAAAAAGAGTGGGCCAATAATACCTATCTCAGAGGATCTTCTATGCAGTTACCATTACCAAATAATTCCCACCATACACTTGGTCATGGCATGTCTTAAGAAACTTACGTTGTTTCTCTTTGTCTACACACCTGAGAAAGCATCCATCAAGACCTCTTTTGTAAAGTGCCATGGATATACAAGACAAGTATGAGTTTTCCTCTAATCATCTTGTCAGTACTCAAAGGCCTCAGAGTGGAGTAGAGACAAAGGATGAATCAAATGTTTCTCATGGAGAAGATGTCGATGAGCATAGACTCGGGAAATAAAGTAACTCAGAATATCAAAGGAATTGGAACAAAAATCAGTTTTTGGGTAGTGATGAGATGCCTGATGGAGAATCATCTATGTGGATAAATGTGGAATGCAACTGGCACTATGAAAATTATTTCAAAGAACATGAAGGCAGTGGAATTTCCAAGCGAATACATGAGCATCAAGAAGATCACATGGAATCACTCTTATAAAGTAAAAGGACAATCATGGAAGCACTTAGCTTCCATAAACAATTGAGGAGGGGAGGTTACTTTCTTGAACCTGTCAATATCTTTGTAGAACATCATCATTCAGTGTTACCTCTTCAGGGGTAACGTTTGAGAAATGAAAAGTTCTTCAATGAAAGTGGGGTGTCCTCTGCCTTATAGGTGTGTTTCCATTTGTGTTTCATGCGTTTCCTTTCAATATTTTTGTGTGTGTGTGTGTGTGTTTCCTTCTTCTCTCTCTCTCTCTCTCTCTCTCTCTCTCTCTCTCTCTCTCTCTCTCCCTCTCTCTCTCTCTCTCTCTCCTCTCTCTCTCTCCTCTCTCTCTCTCGCGTTGTAGGTTCTACATGGCTGCATAGAGCCCAATGGATAAAGCACTGGTTAATATGTTATAAGTTGAGATTCTAGGACTTCCCATGTCATGTCTTCGTTACACTCAGTCCATGTCATGTCCCCAAGCTAGAGCCAGTTGTTGTGCAAATGTGCAATAGGGAAATTGAAAATTTCCAAGCATGACAATGATACCCCTGTGTTAAATTTTTCTAGTCCTATCATTCCAAGACACCTCGAGTCTATCCATTCAATCCAAGTGACCTCCCAATTAATGTTATCTCATCCCCCTAGGTGATTTAGGAAAGTCTATTCATTCCCCCTAGGTGAGTTTAGGAAGTTCTGAAAAGATGGTATCTTCTGACAATATTTGGAAGGGCTATCTTTTGCCTTCCCAGGACTAGATCAAACCCCCTGGAGTGAAATAGAAGGGAAAAATTCAACATGGAGGTGAATAAAAGACCCTAGAACATCATGGAAATTATTTTGGAAGGTTTGGGGAAGTTTTGAAAGACTTGCAGCAGTCTGAGTAAGAAACGGGGTTCACAAGCCTGGGTAGCACACAGGCCTAAAACAATTGTTGGGCTTCAAAAGAAGATTCCTAGAGCTTTTTTGTGAGTTAGAAGTAAAAAAAAACATATCCGGAAAGAGGATTCCAATACCCATATGATGGAAAAATCATATTTTTCACAAAATCTAGGCGCATAAGATTTTCAGGAAGTTTTTCTCAGGCACAAGTGGAGTCTTAATAAGAAAACCAATTTTTCAGGGATCAGATCTATAAATAAAGACATGATACTCCCACCATTGGATTCAAAATTCCATTTCCAATTAGGATAGTATAACATTTCACTAAGAAATTGCATCGGGAGCTCAAGTTATCATTGTTCCAAGTTACCCTCTCAAAGGTAGTCCCAGACTTAGTCATTTTTTGAGAGGACATGTGTCAACACTAGGAGCCTGGTGGGATTTCATGTGACCTCTGGGACACTCATATGACCTCCAGACTTGACAGTTCAGCCCCCAGGTGCATTTTTGGAGCATCCATTCCCTACCATCGGATCAAGTGCCATGTGTCAGCTCCACGACCACCATGGAATTTTATGTCCCTCACATCCCTGAGTTCAGGGACATAAAACATGGAAAAATTCTCCCATACCCTATGGGGAGTCGTTTGGTCACCCATGTGACCCGATTCTAGCCCCTCGGTGCTTTAAATCTGATTTTGGAAAATTCATTCCCTGTTGTTAGATCTCCGGCACATGTCGTTGTCTTGATCATTATGCAAATTGATGTCCCTCACATCCCTGAGGTCAACGACATCAGGGACATAAAATTATGCCCAAATCCAACTCAAAAATTTGAAATTTTTTCTACTTGTTGGCCGCTTCTTGCTACTTCTCACTGCCAGAGGAAACGTTGCAGAGAACACCTCACTCCACCATTCCCAAAACTTGAACTAGCTCCATCAAAGAAAATTATCCTTCAATACATGATGACAGACAATTCTCAGAATAATAGTTCATCAAGATGAGAAAAATAAATGGAGAACCGAGAAGAAAAACAATGGGAATCCCCATTGCCATAAAATGAAGATTCAAACATATCTTTTAAACCAGTGCACGGATTGATGAACCATTTTTTGCTGAGTGTTACTCTCTTGAAGGGTATTAAAAACACACTTTTAATCCTCCCTAGTGGTTCATATAACATTCATAGTGAATAAATCTCATTTCTGACTCAACGAAGGAAAATTTGAATTTCCCGTCAAACCATTTGTCGGATTGAAGAGAAACTTCTCCTAAAGCATAAGAAGAAAAAAACTATCGCAATGGAATCGATTTCATCGCAAACAGATACAAAAACCAGACCTGAAATTTTCAAGCTCTATTAATTTTCTCCATGACACAATAATGGAAAAAATCGGTGAGCTACGTCTCCACTTCTCAGGGTTCTAGTGGGCGAAATCGTGCAAAAATTGGAGGGAACGATATTTGAAAAATCTAGTGTCACGTGAACTAATTTTTGCACCATTAAATCCCTATTTTGTATGGATATGGAGGATATTTTTATTTATCATAATTCTTCCCTCTTTGAATAAATTCTCAAATTCCCGAAGATCTGGTGGGTGAAATCATCTGAAATTTAGAGGGAAGGATCTCTAAAAAATCTAGTTTCTCTCAAACTAGTTTTTGCACGATGAAGTCCCTAATTTGTAGGGATATGGAGGGATTTATTTATTTTCATTGTTATTACCCTGCCAATAAATATATCATTTTCCCACTCATTCATATGAAGGAATTACTCAAAATTCAGAGCGTTGAACCCTAGAATAAAACTTAGAATTTCAAGACCCGTTTTGTCATTATTTAACATTCGTGGTACACTTACTATAAATAGCATGTCTTCTTGCATAGGGGTTTGTTACTTTAGGTAAGCCACCATTTTAAGACTCCATGAAGAAGGTGGTGAACATAGAGGAAGTATCATAGGAAAATTCATCAAACAGATCATCTCGGCTCATAATCTATACTTACTAAAAATAGCAAGTTGTTCTGAAAGGGAAAGTTTAGCACAATGGGACATTAAGGAATGATCATTCAGGTCAAAATCATCATGTAAGATCATCATAGTAATTTTTCATGGAGAATGTAGGATTCAAACTCAGAGAATTCAACAGTGTCTCCTGACACTCACTCCATGGCTCGAGTTACAGGAGTATCTTGTCCGAAGAAGAAGTTGCGGTCATCGGCAGTACCATTCAACAGTTTTTTAAACACTCATTTCAAAGAATTTGTGAGCCCATTTTGAAGGATTTTTTCCATGATTTTGAATATTTAGAGTTCCATTGCATTAGATATTTCAATCAATGAGGATCATCAGAATTCATCAGGGGCAACATCTTCTCCTCTTCTCTCTCTTTCCCTCTCCCGAAATTTCTCTCTCTTCAAATGTTCTAATTCTTCCTTGGGGTTTTCACTTTTTGATATTCCTTTGAGTCAGCTAAAAGTGACTCTATAAACATAATGTATATTAAGTCACCTTGATTTTAAAAAAGGGAATTAAATATTTGATGGGAATATGAATAGTTTAAAGTTAGAAATAAGGGCATACGGAGGCTCATGAGGAATATGATAAGTCACCTCTCATTTTATAAATTGTAACACCATTCCCATTTAAAAGGTTAGTGATTGATCTTTTAAAACGCAAGAGTGCATTGTACCTAGAGAAATCAAAGGAGATAGCCATTTTCTTCCATTTCCCCCTTTCCTTAATTTCCTCTATTTCTCCACTATGTACAACTTTTGTTTGAGAAATTAATACAAGAATAAGGAGTTTATTGCTCTTCTGTGACTAAGGGATTTCATGATACTTTGTGTTCATCAAATTTCATTTAGTATTAATTATGTTTACAAAGTTGTTTCTTCTTATAAATGCATGTGACGATACTTCTGACTAGTGTGTGTAGGAATCTGATTTCCTACCTGCAACATTAGTTCTCCTATGTCTTTTCTCACTCCCCTTTCTCACTCTTCAGACAAATTTCTCTCTTGCAGGTATCTGTAAGATTTTTCACAAGGTCAGTGGAGTGTCCCTATTTGATCCCTGGTCAAAATTCCACCACAAAAATCCACATTTTCATGCACATGCATATACAGAATTCACACCAATTAAGTAGAGGGACTTAGATTCCCAGAGCGTTGGCAAGAAATCCACAAGTTTTTTCCACCCAAAATATTTTCTCACCAACACCAAAGGAGTGAACTCCTTTGTCTATTGTGGGAAGGGATAATGGTTGAATAGCCTTCACCATTTCTGATTCAATGTGCGCTTCATGCTTGTCTATGATATGCCCCCAACAAATTGCCTTTTGTAACTCAAAAAATGCACTTTTTTGGGTTCAAGGATATGTCATGCTTTCTACATTTTGCAAGTACTTGTTCAAGATGGTGAGTATGGTTCTCCCCTCCTTTTTGAGAATACTGTGAGATCATCTAGATATTTAATAGTGCAATGCTTTAAATATTTGAATTCCATTTGCATTGCGCTTTCGAATGGAGCTCCTACATTGACTAGGCCAAAAGGCATTCTGTTGTACGTTAAAGTGCCCTAATGTGTTGTAAAATATGTCTTGGTATGATCCTCCTCTACCACCTTAATTTGGTTTTACCTTGAGAATTCATTAAGCAATGAGAATATTTCTGATCCAGTGAACATTTACAAAATGTGATCCATGACTGGGAGGGGTAATTATATTTTAACGATGTCTGGTTCAAGTTGTGGAAATCTACACATATTCTTATTTTTTCATTCTTCTTCGAAACTGGCACACTGTTGGCCACCCATGTTGAATGATGGATGGGAAAGACAATCCTTGCATTGAGCATCTTCATCACTTCCTCCTTAATCGTATAAGCAATTTTAGGATTATACGGTGTTTGTTTTTAGTTGAATGGCTTGGCATCCGGCTTCAAGGGGATTGAGTGATGCATCTCCTTCGATTGGAAGGATATGAGCTTGTCATAGGAGTAGGCCAAGACATCTGAATTTATCTTGAGAAATGAAACAAACCTTCTCTTCTCCTTGGGTGAAAAACACTTTCTGATATTGACCGTTCTTTGGCTCTTCTAGAGTGAAAATATTCTCCTTTTCAAATTAGCTAGGCACCAAGAAAGATTTCTTCATTTTTTCTTGAATGAATCTATCATTCTTATTAAAGAGATCCTCTAACAAAACTAAACCCTTGGGAATCTTGTTTCCTTTCAATTTGATCATTCCTTCTTCATCAACTCCTTCAATCCCTTCTTTCTCCTCTTTGGTTACTACTTCTCGGTGTGGATTCTCACTTCCTTCAAAGAAGAGATTATTGAAATTGTCTCTTTTATCCAAGAATGCCAAAAGCTGATTATCATCATTAAAGACTTGCCAATGATTTGCATTATTTGGCACACTAGGCCTAAACACCATTTCAATGGTTATTTTATCTTTTTTAAAATAAGGATGAGGTGTCACTAAAGAAGATGACACTTGCAAGAGAATCAGTTTTTTCATTCTTCTCTCTTAGGATAGACTCGATAGAAAATGCATCAAAAGACTCAATGCATTCCCATACTCTATTTCTATAATGACAGAGTCTTGGATTTTTCATTGGTATTGTCTGTCAGACTTTCTTTACTATTACCTCTACATCACCTTGACATTTAAAATTTTTTATTCCCATATCTTCTGCTACTGCCCATGCCCAAGAGGAGAGCTTCATACTCTACCATGTTATTTGTATTATCAAATTGTAGCTTGTAGGAAAATGGGTACAATTCACTAGAAGGAGAGTACAACACCACACCCTCTCTCAAACCTACACTAGAGTGATTACCATCAAATTCCATTGTCCAAACTTGGTCTTCTTCCTCCTCCATAAGAAGTGGATCAAGTTATCATATTTTTCTGATGTGAGGAATTAGTTTCCTAGCCCGCTGTCCTCAAATAGGATGTTTTCCCTCAAATCATTAGAATTTTCATACTGTATACTTCATCTTCCTGACCGGTAGAAATTTCTTCATTTCACCTTTCACTGGGATAGATGTACAGATGTCCAGTCCATTTTGATTTCTCTACCCAAATATTGGTAGAATCTTCAGCTCAATAGCATCCCAAAGGACACTGGAATATCTACCATCATAGAATGGTGAGAAGAAGCACTTTCTTCTATAGAAAATCAGCTAGTGCACTACCTAGTGCATCTTTGATTCTTCCTACCAATGGTACTTGTTTGGATTCCATTTAATAACAAGAGTCCATTTTCTTAGGTCAAGGTGAGGCCTAGAAAATTTACAACTTTACAGGCATCACATTTTTTGAGGCTTCTGGAATCAATGATGTAATTGTTGAGTTGGAAACCTTTGATGAGAAGTGATAGGTAAAAAGGTTCAACTTTGTTGGTTTTAGAGGCACTGAGGGCTAGCATATTTTGTGAAGGTGGCATGGTATGGTGTGGGGAGTATTCCTTTAGAATTTGAGCTTGATACTATAGAATTACCTCCACGGAATACATCAATGAACCTATCAAGTTGAGCAGGGTGTGTCTGTAAATATTCAAGTTCTTTGATTTGGACTTTGGTTTTCCTTGTGTGCTCCACAAAGTCAAATGGGGTTATGGTTGGCAAAGTCAGTGGTTCCAGGAATGACTAGAAGGTTTACATGGTGAAGGTTTTACTACTTTGGGGGTTGGATTTTCTTTTATAGGTGTAGACAACTAGCTTGGAAGGAGATGGGGGATGCAAATTTTTATGGTACTTTAGGTGATTTTACAAGAACAAACATTTGAAGAAGAATTATTTTAGTATTTTTAGGACTAGGAGAAGGACTAGATGACTTAATTGGTATGGAAGCATGGTTCTTGCTAACCAGTGGGTCTTGGTTTTTCTTTACTCCAACTCCATGGAAGGTGGTAGTGGTGATCCTCTACTGATGATTTTGTTTTGACGAATTTCTACAGAAGGATCTTCTTTCTTCTTCTTTTATTTCATCACAATCATTGAGGATGAGGCTCCTTTATGGGATTTTGTACATGAGTGAATACCATTTGACATGAGAAGCTTGGGGCATCTTCATCTCCATCATCTTCATCTCCATAAACGAACTCAATTAGGCCATTGTGAATGTCTCCATGTCAACTTCTTCAACCTCGAGATAGTTCTCATCATCTCCTCCATCATCTTGCTCATGTTCTTCTATTTCCACTTCTTCTTCTGGTTCCTCGGTGTCACAAGTGGCATTGATTGGTGGTGCTTTCAAGAGTGAGATGATGAGGAGGTGGTAGAGAAATTCTTGGTCTATTAGGAGGGTTTGTAGCTTCCTTGGAGTATTCCTGCATTGTGATCTGAGACAGTTGTTTCTTCACAACAATTAATTCATTGGCCATTTTTTGGAACATTGGGTCTGTGGTAACTGAGCCTGAAACTCTGAAATTTTTGCTTTTCCCATTTGATACCTTTTACCTTGGCATACAAGATCAGATCATCTTCCATCTTGATCATGAAGTCCTGTGCTTCCTTCAAATCTCTAGGTTGGGCTCTTCTGAGGAAGAAACCAAATTCTAGATGGTAAGGCACTGATGAAGAATCTCTTCAAATTATTTTTAGGAGGCACAACATCTTCCAAAATTCTTCTTATCATTCTATTATATTTGGTGATGAAATCCCGCATTGATTCAGAAGCTTTTTTATTCATTTATACCAATTGAACCAAAAGGTCTTGATAGTCTTCTGTGGATTTGAACCTATGTTCAAATGCACTTCTTATATCTTCCTAGCAGGTGACTGGAAACCTTGGAGGAAACATGTAGAACCATTCTACATCCTTCTCTTGAAGTGATTCTACAAAAATTAAGACTGACACATCTTCGTGCTCAATGATCCAACACACTGCAAGGAAGTGATAAACACTAGCTACATGTTCCTTGGGAAGTTGAGAACCATCCCCTATGAACTTTGGAAATGTTTTTCTTGAGCCTTTTGGTAGCTCATGGAGAGGTTGAGAAAGGGAAAGTGGACCGGTGTTTCCACCCCATGGTACATTTGGCTTGCATTCTTCATGGTCACGATCCCCCATTCCATTCCTAGCTCTAGCTTCCAACCTTGCTAAGGTTGTGACTTCTGGCTTGCTACTCTTTCTTTTACTTCGTCTTGAAGTCTTTCAATTTCTTCAATCTGAGCTCTTATTTCTGACTTCCACTCTTGCTTCTCTTTCTCTAGATTATTCTTCTAGTCTCTATGTCAGTAAAATCTTAAAGGTTCTCATTGATGTATGGAAATTCAACATCCAAAGGATTGAAACACTCAGGCTCCCAATGTGACTGGTTTCTTGATAAAAGGGAGACCTCTGAATTCTAAGCAGCTCTTGTCTTCTTTGAAGCTCTTCAAAAGTGGGATCGGTTTATCCTACTTTATTTGTTTTCAGGTTATCTTCTGTCCACCATCTTGTAGATTTATGTTCTTCTTTATGGTTCCTAAATTTCTTCATCTTTATAATTTTGCAGCATGTTCTTCTTCAAGATCAAGTATTCTTGTTGTGATTAAGTAGTGGTTGACACTTTGCCTATTATGCTAAATAACCTCTCTCAAATCTGAAGCAATATCCTCTTGAATGTGGAAGATTAATTCAAGTATTTTAATAGGAGGATTTCTCGGAATAGCCATGGTTTGCAGACATGAGGCTCGGATAGCTATTCAAATTTTAAAAAAAATCTTTCTTTTTTGAATTTTTAGGATTTTTTTTTGTATTTTCAAGGTCATTTTTTGGGTGTAGATGCTGCAAAATCTGCCCCACAGTGGGTGCCAAAAAATGTTGGCTAGAAAATTTTTCAGGGACAAATTGGTGGAATTTCTTACCAATGCTCTAGGAGTCTAAGTCCCTCTACTTAACCAGTGTAGCTTCCATATATGCATGTGCACGAGTAAAAATTCAGATTTTTATCCTAGTGGCCTTTCTACTGGGGATCTAATAGGGGCACTCCACTGACCCTATGGAAAAATCTTATAGCTATCTATAAGGGAAGAATTTTCTAGGAGAGTGGGAAAGGGAGTGAGAATATTAGACAAGAGAAACTAATGTTGTAAGTAGAAAATCATAGACTTGCATACAATAGTTAGAAATCACATCACATGCACTAAATTTAGAAGAAAACAAATCTGCATTACAACAACAAGACCAAATAGCATTTAATGAGCACAAAGTATCACTAAACTCCTTAGTCAAAAAAGGCTAAAATTCCTTCTTCTTTAATTAATGCTCAAGAATAAATTGTACATAGCATAAGAATGGAAGACATTTTAGAGTAGGGAAAATGGAAGAAATTTTCTATCTCTTTGATTATCTTCACAAGGATATCTCTCTCATGAATTCACAAAAAACAAAAAGCTCAAAATTATATGAATATCTAAGAAGACCTTCAAATGAGGAGCTTGCTACAATTTAGAGAAGAGAAGGAAACTCTTCATCTTCCCGGTGACTTTTCAAATACCATATTCTGACTTTAGACTGTTCATATTCCAATTAAAATATTTAAGTCCCTTTTATAAAAACAAGGTGACTTAAATGTTACATTATGTTTCTAAAGTCACTTAAGATATATCAAAAAGTGCAAACCCCAACTGTAAAAATTATAACATTGAAGAGAGAGAGCATTGGGTGAGGGAAGAGAAGATAGAGAAAGATGAAGGAAGAAGATGAAGGAAGGAATAAGGAAGAATCATTATACAAAGACTGAGCCGATGCTGCAGTGGATTTGATCTCGCTCCCTAGACTGGTTTCCATCTCATGCACTCCTAAGAAGATCTCTGTCCCTCAAAATTCCTTACTAAAATGAGATGCTACAGGTTCCCACTTTGTCAATCATGAGGGATATCAATGCAAGCTCAAGGTTTCTGTCCATCCATCAGACACACTGTTGATATCTTTGCATTTTTCAAACCATGATGGATGTTTCTTTGCAATGAGTGCAATGGCAGCCCAAATCTCTGAAAGGAATTCTCATAGAGTGTTCTTAGTGAAAGACAATGGATTTCTTTCCTCTTTCTTGACATATTCCTTGAATGGGATAATCAGCTCATCAGATAGTTGTGTTTTCTCCCATTACAGGTACTCTAAGCTTCTGAATTTGATGATTTATACTATCCTACAACTTGTACACTTGTACCCTCTTTTTCATTCTAGTTCAGTGATGGCCTGATTGACTTGCTTCAAATTTGATTTCCAAGGTCCTCACCCATACATGTGACAAGTCTTCTGAAAGAGTTTCAAAAATATTCCTTTGGATCAACTCTTGGCGATGAGTGTTTCTCATTTCATTCACTATTGGACCGAGAGGATCCCAGTAGTCCCTTTATTTCCTCCAAGTCTTCCTTGAGTGCCCACATCCTATTTGTTGTCGCACACATGTAAGAAAAAGAGTTTGACCACTTCTTGGATCACTGACTTCCCTTTTTCAGAAATTGAGTCGATCCATTCATTATTATGCTCACCCCTTGCATTGTGAACTCGTGCATCCTCTTGATAGATGTCTGGATTGAAGATTGCTGATGGGTGTGAAACTTACTTCAATGGGGATTGTCCATGGAATTTAGATCAACCAGATGTTGTACATAGGATGACAGAGTTTGCACACGTGTTCCTTTAGTTCATCAATATTCTTCTTATATTCCTTATTCCTTGCCACCATGCAAGCAGAATATTGCTGATACATGTGAAAATACCCTTCATGAGTAGTCGGTCCCAGTTGGATCATGATCATATCATAATTGGTTGGTGTCATCTCATCCATTAGATTGATTACCTTTGGTTGAGATACCTCGATGTACTGGTTACCTGTCTCCCTACTGTAAAACCATGAGGCCATGTGGGAAAACTTATTTTTCTTTTCTTTAGCCAGTGAGACAATTTTTGATAGGTCAGGGGCTTCCACTTATTGAATAGTGTGAGATGTCATGGTCTATTGTTTCCTGCATCCAAGGGAACATCTCATCAAATTCAAGGTCTATGAAATGTGTATCAATTATTCCCTATTCTGTAAGAAAAGGAAAATCTTGAATGGGGTAGGTATTGAGTGTTAACAATAGGTGAGGCATCTTATGGTGGTTCAAAGACTGGGTCTTTAACTATGTGTTCTCTTCCATTTGTTTCTGCCATTGGACTTATTCCTCATTTTTGTGATCAAGTCTTCCTCTTGCAGTGATGCAAATGAGCTCTTCTTCCATCCTAGCTTTCTTTGGTGATCTCCCATGAGGAGAAGTCTCCATTTCTATCGATCTTTTCATTTCGAAACTTACTCCAGAATGCTTTTTAGAACTTGAAGTCACCTTTCACGACCCTTGATGATGACTGGTGAGAAGCTTGATTCTAACCTACTGACATACCTCGTGACTGGATGATCATGGTTCTCTTCTTCTGAAACCAATTCCTATTTCTCCTCACCACCTTCTCAGTGCTGCTCCTTTATATCACCTGATTCACGAACATACCAATTGAGTTTGAGGAAATGGATACATTTTGACTGCCGCGTACTTAGGTTCATATCATCTCTATCCCATCATCATGTAATATATCTTCGTACCAAGAGAACTTGAATTTCTTCATCTCATTGACTATCATCCTCATATGGTCCTTTTCACGTACTTCAAATTCATTATCACAATTGGCCCAGTAATCCTCAACTTGTGGCTTGTGTTATAATTATGGGATGTAGAAAGATTTAGGATCATCTCAGATGTTGAAATTAGGCCTGTACAATGTAGGAATATAAAATCAAATGAGTGAAGGCTACCTCCAGATGAGATGCATCATTTGTGCTCTTGCACGTGAATACTCTGAGAGAGATAGGAAATGAGATCAACTTATTCTTTCTACTCCTGAGCCTGTTGCTCATTTGAATGATCTTCTTATAGAGCTCAAATAGTATGATTTGGTCACTAAGGTACTTGTGAAACCTTCACAGATCTTGGTTGAATCTAGTAACTCGCAGGTAGGAGAAGGTTGAGAATTTGATGAAATAAGAGCCATACATCTTGCTCAAGGATGCTGCTTGGGGAAAAATTCTAGCCTCCAAATCATCTTCCAAGATTCAGACCACATATATTGTGAACACATTATTCACGCAAGAAATGTTCCTATCACTTTCCTTGATTACCAATTATGGAAGTTTCTCATATGTGGGAACCTTGGAAGAAATATTTTGCATGAGAGTCAATCCTTTTAAAGATTTTGAGCTAGCAAGTAGATAGACCAAGGAAGAAATTATGTGAAACTTCTTCATCCTGGGCACTTGGAGTAATTGTAGATGGAGATTTTCACTGATGATCTTCCCCCAGTCAATTTTGTGCTTTCCTTCTACCACCATCAAGATGAAAAGACCCATCCAATCTTGGAAATCTCTTGTGTTTTTCTCACCCATAATTGTACTGTGGAGAGTGATGGCATCTAAATATCCTTCATGAAACTTACACCTTTGAAGGTTCTTGGGCATCCTTGAGGAATTTTCTACCTATCTTTAACCATGAACCAAGTGCAAACTCTTGCACATATACATCCATCATTTCCCAGTCATGTAAGGCACTGTCATTTGAGATGACGACCATGCTAGGTATTTTCAATATCTATAGAGAGAGTGAGATGGTTCTAGGACAAATGAACACCATCATTGTACCATCTTTGGCTCAAACTGTTTGTGTTTTAGGATCATAGTGGTGAGAGAAAGCTAGGACCAACTCATAGCTTTGCATAGATACAAGGTTCCCTATAGCTGCAAACAATCCACTTGTGAATACATGATCCTTGATCTTCCCTCGTTCCTTCGATGTCACATGAGCCCTTAGGCCATTTAGTTTTATGTATGAGATGTCATTGTCTTATATCTCATACTCGCAGGTAAAAGGCTGTGCCAGTTTCTGTCCCATCCACTTATGCTTCATGATTCCCTTAGAAAAAATAACTTACTATTTTTAGTAAGTATGAAAAATCAGCTTCTTGGAACCTCAACTGAATTTCATAACTCAAATTTCCCTTTTCTCCCTGCGTTTCTCTTGCCTTCTAGATCAACTTTCTATATTTGTAAGGTTCTCATGGGACCACTTACTATTTTTATTAAGTGTCAAATTTGGACCAAGATGCTTGTTTTGATGAATTTTTAACTACAGTACATCCTCTATGTTCAGCATCTCCTTTGCAGGTTCTTTTGTTGATGACTTTCCCAAAATAACGGTCCTCTATGTAGAAAACATGAAATATTTAAAATTTTGGGTTCTAGTGATCAGAATGTTGTGGAACAAAGTTATTTGATATGATTTTTTTCCCAATATCACCCCTCTGAAATTTTATGTTTACCCGATCAATAGTTTAGGATATTTTAAACTTTTAAATTTTTGACCTGGTAACACTTTTGAACACGAAAACCATTAACAGAACTTGAAAATTATAGGTCTATTTTTCTCCTCCAATCACGATGAAAATTAGATTTTTGATATGATATTTCTCTTCTTATCTCATTGGTGAAATTTCTCCTCGATTTGGTTTTCGGTTTGACGAGAAACTGAGTTTTTTTCTCCGTTGTGCAAACAAATGGATTTCTTTGCTACAAACATTCTATGCTGTGGAAGGATGGTTTGAAGATTTCATTTTGATGGTTTTCAAGATTTAAGAACTTAAAAATAGACAATTTTTTGCTCCATGTAGTGGTTTGCAAGATCTCTTCAAATTTCTATTTCACGGTCATGAAGGATTTCTTTGTTTCTTCTTCTTCGTTCTTCATTCTTCTTCTTGGTTTGATCAATATTTCTTCTATGACCTATGTATTATCAGGGCATAGAGGATTTCCTTACTTTTAGGGAGCTTGTTCAAGCTTCAGTAATCATGGGGGTTTGATGAGAAGTTACAGAGGGAATCGTAGAGCAAGTTGTGCACAGAGAAGTTAGAAGTTAGAAGCGGGAAGCAGGAGGGGTTTTAAAATTTTGAAATAGAGATGAGTAGGGATGAGGTGCATTTTCATGTCCCTGATGTCCCTTAATCATTAATGGATGTGAGGGACATAAAATTACACGTAGTTCCTCACAAATACAAGTGGAAGCAATCCAATGACAGGGGATTCAAGAAAACAAAAAGTTGTAAAACACTGAGGGGCTAAGAGACAGTCGTTTGAAGAACCATGAGGCTTCCTTGGGCTGGGTGAATTTTCTTGTCCGTGATGTCCCCCAACACAAAGGGGTGTGAGGGACATAAAATTTCACAGTGTTCCTAGTGATGACATGTGTAACTTGTTCCGAATACAGGGGATTAAGGCTCCACTAGCTCCCAGGAGTTGAACTAGAGGTCTAAGAGGTCGTATGAGGATCCAATGGAAATTTAGGGGTTGGGATTATAGTTCATGCTTTTTTACCGACTCCACCACCTTAACAACCTCAATTTTATCATATATTTCTTGAAATGGAAGAAAATCACTTATTTTGTTAACTAAACTAAGATCTTCCACAATCACCGGTGATTTGTCTGATCATCGACGATCTATAAATACAAGCATTCACATGCTTTGCATAATGAATTCTCACACTTTGCAGGTGCATTCTACCTAAATTCTAACATATTAGACATCCAAGAATTTCAAATTTACTCTTTCCAATTGCTTAAAGGACATCGAAATCATCATCAAATCACTCGTATTTCATCATTCAGTCGTCTTCTTCCGTCTGCTCACCAAGCCGGTTCATTATGCAAGGTAATCTATATACGCTGATTATTTTTTATACTGAAAGTACGTAAACTCCTATTTAGACATTTTTTATATTTTTAGAGCTTCAATTCCATAGACTAATAAAATATTTAGCTTTGTTTTAGTGAATTGTTATAACTAGCCGCAATCGCTTGTGATTTCCTTAATCGCTAACGATTCACCTAAATTGCTAGCAATTCTTGTGTTTTTCTTCTTTTTCATCATTTTCTATCAAAACTAGCTAAAATTTCTAGATTTTTCTTATTATATACTAATCCTCTATCTAGCATGATTTTTTAATATGGAATTAGGAGGATCTAACCTTCCCACACCTTATTCCTTTCCTATTGTTTTCTATCTATTTTATTGGGAGCAATACAAATTGCTCCATGATCTTAAACTTTGTGCAATTTAGGAAGCTCCATTTGATCATTTAGTGGCTATTGTTTCCCCCAATCAACGTATATAATAAGCCATCAATTCTTTCTGGGATGTCTATGATGAAGCTTTGAGACTACAAGAGGACCTGGTCCAATATGAGCATCGCTACGAGACTGGCTTAGAGTTCTTAGATGAAGACTACCACACCACTTTGAAGTTTGATACCCACAACCACATCAATATATCTGTCACCAACACAAAATTCTCCCACCTTTATGACACGTAGGAGGATTCTGACTTCTTTGCTGAGGATTACATCTCTATCCTTGATTCTAACCTTACTAAGGAAGAGGAAGAAATAGTTGACTTTGTAGCATCTAATGTGTCTAAAAACCTTTACGCCAGACAAGGAGTCTGATTTATGGTTTTAAATTGAGATTAATTATTAGCTATATGTATCTAATCTATACAAGTTGATAATCACAATTCGTATCTTATCATTTTGTAGAACAATCATAAACATTAGTAAAAACATGAGTGTTTTCTGAAAAGTAATATTATTTTGTCTTAAATGTTTATAAGTTGGTTTGTTCATAGGAGAAGACACTCTTGATCCATTATTTTAACAATGGTGTGTAATCAGTCACAATCCACACTTTAGGTATCCTAGAAACCTCACCATAATAAGGTCAAGCTCGGTTGTTACCCCTTAAAACAATCAAGAAAACAAAGATAAAAAACTATGTTAGACATTCTGACATGCCCGGTAGGACTCTTGTATCCCTGTTAATTTTCTCATTTCATCTTCTTTTTAATATTGTTTTCACTAACTGCTAATCGGTAGTGATTGACTTAATTTCCCATGATTTTACCAATCATTAGTGATTCCTCTATTTTTATTTCTAACATCTCATTATCAATTTGCAGTGTCTTCTTTTCTATTTCATGTGGCTTCTAATCAGATTACAGGACTTTCTATCCCTCGAAATTGTACTTTCAAGTTTCCCTAAGCAATTATCTTAGAAAATGCAAAAAACTAAACTTAAATAAAAAAGGGAGCGTGCTCATGGTAAGTTCTAAGGCCTTCTGTTTAACCTCCCATTTGGCATTCTTTGTTTTCTACCTTCATCGAAAACACCATTTCATTTCGAAATCTTAAAATAAACAATTGCATTCTTCTTGCTTCGCATAGTCTAATTAAGAGAAAAATTTGTTGCATTCACTTATTCTCCCTCACACATAACTAAATAAATTCAAAATAAAAAATGCATTCAAACACTTTCCTACCCAGGTGAATCTGATTGGGATTTGAACACCCAATAGGTAAACCAACTCAATTTATAATCGAGTTTAATCTCCTGTCTATCGATATATTTTGGCTCAGCACATGACTCCCTAATTGCAGCAAGACCATGAAGTGCATTGGTAGGTCCCAATACCATGCTAGTACCAGCAACAGTACAGAGTTGGGCCTCATGTACCTTTTGGTATATCGAGGATTTTGTCCTTAAACACTCATGAAACCAACCTTAGATAGCCATTTCTTAGGACCTTTGTGACCCAAATTTGTACACATTTCACTTTTCATAATTAATCAAGATAAATACTAATCAACATTTTTTCTTGCTTTTACTTATTATTTGTAAATTTACCCCTCTTGTTATTATTCATTTTTTTCTAAGTTCTTTATGTGTATTTTCTTAATATGGTACTTACTAGACAACAAACACATAACTAGATTTATGAAAACATGTCTACCTCATAGTTTGCATTTCAACAATAGGCTCCACCACTTCCAGGAACATATCTCTCACCTATGCAACCACAAGAATTACTTTATCAAAAAAGCATCCAATCCCTTTTCTAATGCACAAACTTGGAAAGAATTAGGGACTAGTTATAACTATGAAACAAGACAACAATATTTTCACTCTCCACAACACTATCACGAATAAATGATATATACACCAAAATAAAAATATTATTCTCCTCCTAAAACATCTAAGCTCCCATTCTACAATGGGGGTGATCCTATTTTTGAGGAGATATTATACTCGAATCCTATTGCTCTCAACACCTACCTAGTAGCAAGAAATGTCCAAATGCAACCATTCACATGGCAACCCATTGCACATGATCACAACCCTTCACCCATCATTGCATAACTCATTGAATAGAACCAATAACCTGTTGTCCAACAGGTGTTTCCTTACACTTCAAGTTAATCCAAAACCCAAAACATTATTCAATCCCAGAACATTACCAATTCTACTAATACATTTGACACGTTGAATGATCAACCTTTTGTAAGGAAACCTGAAGCATCTAATGTTTCCTCAGCACTATTATATGATATTCACATGATATCATCACAAAATGTATCCTCTCAACAACTCACATCTTCACCAAGTCCTTCTATAGGATCCACAACTCCCCCAAATATTACCATTGTTTCTACCCCCACTCTCTCATTCTCGTCACAGGTATTCACACCTCCTAAAAGCTCCGCCGCCTCTTCTACAATTATAACTTCCCAAAAAGTTACTACCCCCATCCAAAACATTACCATGTATATTCCCATAACAACACCAATGATTTATAATATTTTCATTGTTAGTACACATCCTATTTCACAATACATACCCCAACTGTCGCAGCCAGTGATTTATGTACCACAGTCTATACCTTTATAAAAAATTTCAAAACAAAGTATCCCACAACAAGTACCACCATTCCAATAGATACCTACATATTTTCACCATCTCATGAAAACATCAGTACCGTCGTAATATCAGTACATTCAAACCCCACAGTCTTATGCTTTACAACACGGTTTTTTCTACTCAAAAAAACATCCCATCACAAAACATTCTTTCCCAGCACAATATCCCCCAATAAAACATTTCACACCAACAACATAACATTCCGCAATACTATACTTCACAATAAAACACTCCATAACAAAATAACCCTTATAAGAATAATCCCTCCTATTAGAAAAACATCCCTCAACAGAAAATTTCTCACCAACCAAATTCTCCACAACAATACCAAGCACACTGCACCAGTCTTCATATCAACCTAGCTCATCTCCAAACCAACAAGTGCATACCGATCCTCTTTATGCCCTCCTAAGTTGTCTATCTAGTTTAGAAGTCACCTCATCTTCATCCAAAAATGTTCCCTCATATGAACAAATTTTCAACGAACCCATTCATCCTTCTATACCATATAAGTCATATCCCCCGCATTGGAAACCTCCTAAATTTATTAATTTATATAGAAAATAAGAGCCCCAACAACACATTCATGCTTTTTGTCATGTCTATTGTAGACACCAAATTTGAGTCACATTCCCCTAGGTCCCCTCAAATTAATCAACGTAACACATGTACCTACCCATGACCCCTTACCCCACACTAATATTAATTTAATCGCTTATAATTTAATTAATATTCATCCTCAAATTATTAGTTAATTTAATTACTTTAATTAAGTTAATTTATATCTTCACACATCCACCTCATCAGGACACCCCACCTTGGACCCATTCCAGGGGTATTTAACTTATAGTGACTAAGTCACCACTCTAAGCATTGAGACATCACTCCCAGTGTTGAATAATCACTTGATCTAACTAACTGAGACTTCTTCCCAAACGTAATTGGATTTCCTCTATGAATTTCCTACCTTTTCTATCTATAACTCCACTTTCCTAAGCAGAATCAACTTGGAAAACATGCCAAATCTTGGAAGATCTTCCTATTTTTGGTAAAAGGGACTAATTCACCCTAACCGATGCCAATTTTCCCTCGGCCTAGTGCCAGTTACCTAACCACCATCGGTCACTTTATATACACTTTTGCAACACTTTACCCAAGTTTTTCATTCATTTATTGGAGCCTTATTGCATTCAAGCTTGAATATTCAATCCCTCCTACATCAAGATGAAGAACACACACAACCATAGTGCAAGACAAGCATTCGGTTATCCTTCCAGAGCCTCAGAATACTCACGGGAGCACACAAGTTAAACTGTTACGGTACTAGACCCAGACATCTCTTCTCCAATCAACCCACCAACCTCAAACCTTTACTAGGATCCTAACAGACCTTCCTGACCTGAAAAAACCCAAGTTCTATATATATTTAGTGTTATATTCAATATCTAGCATAGAATATAATTCTATTGTGTGTATGATAAACCTAAATCATTACATTGTAATAAGACCTATTTATTTCAGTTTCGTATTTACATTAAATTATTATTAAATAATGGATTGAAAACCTTTCTAGGAAGCACCATGCTTCCTGGATCTAGCATATGCTAGGCACTCCATTTTCCTATGCTATTTAATACTATTTTTTTGGTCTTGCTTTGCATTTATAGGTAGTCCTTCCTAGACAAAAAAGAGATCTCTACAATATAATTGGACAACATCAACAATGCACACATTCTATATTCCACCTTCACTTCACATGTATTCCTCCTCACATTTACCTTATCTATTTTTCTCATATGTATGCAACATATTGGTGAAACATTTTGGCACACCTAGTGGGACCCTCTCTTGGGTTCATTACATTTTCTTCATATAGGGAAATATTGTGTGTTTCTTTCTTTCTAAAAAAATCACATTTAATCTTCTCCCTGGTAATATTCTTTTCTTCTAATTGATCTAAATGACACTTGTGATTTGGTACTTAAAATGAATCATTTCTTTCTTCTTGCATTAACATAGTAGTAAAAGAGCACATTCTTTACCTATTCATTATTTGAAATATCAAAACCAATTGTCAATTCTGGTTTTAAAATTGGTGCATTTCATTCTTGTGTATGCTACATTTAGATCATTTAAATTTATTTGCAACCTATATGCTAGAGGTCATGACCAGTTGATGGTTGGTGGGAATGAAGCATAGATCCCTTTGTGAAAACATGCCCCCATCCAAACCACTTGAATAAACAATATATTTCTCGGTAATTACCATTAACGACTAATAATCAGATTCGCGACATATCCAACTGGTGTTCTGGCTAGTCATCATATCAGAGTTATACCACACATACCAAAAGGTATATCAGGTCCTTTTATCCAAAAAATACCTAAAACCAACCATAGACTTCTTATAGGGCACCCTCATTGACCAAAAAAACTTTTTTCTACTCGCAAGTTGATTTAAATGGCAGAACCCACAACATAAAATCTACAGCATAGGATTTCATGTTTGTTATCTTTTTTACTGATTGTGTTTTGAGATGTGAGTTCATTTTTCTTCATTTTTTCTCATCCTTTGCATCCCCCACCACAACTGGTGTATTCCTATTTATTATGGGTGTGTTAGGACTCATCACATCCATACTCATTTTCTGTGTTGGCCCTTTTATTTGATTTAAATCACCAAAAAATCATTTTTTCCTCTCTTTCCAGATTTAAAAGTGATTAGTATCGGTCCAACGACCACCATCGGTTACATCATCTTACTAACATCAGTTAAGTGACCACCATCAGTTTTGTGTTGTTTTGGTCATTTCTATCAAAGTAGTGTCTAATCTACATTTCTATGCTTTTTGTGACTTGTTTTGTCACTTTATCACATTTTCTGGGTTCTGTTATCACTAACAGAGATCACGTTTACCTCATTATCACTTTTTATCCCCATATTTTTAATCTGTTATTCATCCATAGTAACCGGCATTAGTCTAACAACCAACATCAGTTACCCCCCAATACCGGCATCGGTCTCTGTGTTTTGATTTTTCAATCAAAATAACGACCAAATTTTACCTTCCAAATTCATTCTGATCCATCTTTTTGTGTTTCTATACCATCTAAAAAACTTGGATTACTATTTCTACTACATGTCATGGTTTTAACTTGTAGCTAAGCCAACGCCCTCGTATTTCATGTCAAACACCAGCCGCTCCCACCTAGCCCATCGCCACCTTTCATCTCATCACCTATAGACCACAACTAGTCCCTTAACATACCTATCAATGATGAGGAGTTAAAAAATATCCTTGATCATAACCTCGCTGCATTACAGTATTATATTTCTCACTCATCCACCTTTAACTCATCAGGGTAGCTTCTATACGACATGCCTATATCCATTCCACCTTCTCTTGCACCCACTTCTGTGTCAGCCACTACTAGTATATCCTTAGTTGCTTCCACCTTACCACCTATGGTTTCCCAGTTAGACCCCACGTCATCGATATTTGCTGCACCTATGGCATATATCGTGCCTCTAACGTCTGTCATTCCTACAATGTCTACCATGCCATAATCCACCACCCTTAGTACAGGTCTACTTGCATCATCCATTTCCCACATACCTATTGCTTCCCAGTCACCTCTAGTGTCGATCGTTCACACTCCTTTTCACAACCTAGTCCTTTCTATCCCACATTCGCTTCCACTGATCGCCACAAGATTCTTTACATCCACCCTACCTATGTATACCTATCATCAAAAACCACTTGTTTCATCTACTTTTTATTGAATGTATGTTCCCTCTATATTAGTTTCATCCTATATTCCCTCATCAAAGTTTTTGTACTCTGCACAACCACATACCAGAGTGTTTTCCATGTCATACTCATCCTATCTACCCCCTTATAATGCAGGGGGTGCTTTGTCATCACAACCTATGAATGATCTCATCAAAATGATGATGGAAAAGATGTAGATATTAGAAGCATTTGTTTTTTGCTCGTGCAACTCTTTGAATTATGAAGAAATTTCTAACAAGCCTATTCACTTTTCTATTCCAATTCATCCATAACTCACACATTGGGAAATGCCAAAATTCAACAGATTTAATAGTAAGGAAGATCCACAACATCATTTCTAATCTTTTAAACATGTATCTTATCTGATTTCCCATGATGACACCTTACTTCTCCAAACTTTCCCAATTTTCTTGACAGGACCAGTCTAAGATTGGTATAGTGCTTTACCTAGGCACTCTATCTTCTCGTTTAATCAATTATCCCAAGCCTTTCTTGATTATTTCTCCCTTAACATTGTAAATAATGTTACCATGACCAAATTTTATTCATTATGCCAATATGAGGATGAGTCTATCACAAATTGTTTCATGCGTTAGTTGAACCTTATGAATTAACTCACATTCCAATTGCCTCAAATTGAGTTAATAGAATTGTTCACCAGATCTTGTGCTAGACACATCTCACCAACTCTCCAAGTCCAAACTTTCCACACATTTTATGAGGCATTTAAAATGGCCTGAAAATTTTAAATCCATGCTATCGAAGAGAAGAAGTTATAATTGCGCAACAAAAGCGCTCCATTCAAACCAAATGATTCTTCTTCTTCTTCCAAACCAAAAAATAAGTATTCTAAATCAAAAGGATATATTAATGCAGTGGTTTTAAAATCTGGCCCTTCTCATCCATCCAACCAATAAAAACCTTCTTCTAATATTTCTCTTGTTCATACTTTCCAATTCAATCGGGAACAATGAAAATATACTCCCATTGGAGAACCTTACTCCTCAATTTTGAAAAATCTTATAAACATTGCATAATCACTCTTCCACCTATCAAACCATATATTGGTTTTGATCCCTCCCATCCCATGCCTACATGGTACAAGGAGAACGATTACTATAACTATCATCATGTTCAAGGTCGTAGTGACGGTAATTGTATAACGTTTATAAACATTGTCTAGGATATGTTGGATAATGGTGATCTTGTCTTAGATAATCCCAATACACGAGCTAACTAGAACCTTTATATCTTCAAGAAGTTGTTCCCAAATCATACCCATCATCCAATCAAGCTGGAAAAACCTCAACTAATGATACCAATTTTTGATATGTCAATACCATTTTTTATATCATACCATCTCCTTCTACTTAGTTTCCTCCCCTCCCATCTATTGAGGAAATTCTTACACGAGCTCCTCTACCCATGGAGGAACCTATTTAATATGATTCTCTACCCATGGAGGAGTTTACCTTACCTTCTTATTTATCCACAGAGGATTCTACCTTATCTTCAGATGCATCTATCCCACTCATCTCGCCACCTATCGAGCAACCCGCATTACCCATTATTCTACTTATGGAAGATCCCAGTGTACTCTATTCTTTGCCAAAGGAAGAGCCTATATAATCAACCTTGCCTCCTCCTCTATCCATAGAGGACCACGATCCGCTCGTGGTATCTCTTCCTCTCGGTGATAATTCCCCACTGGCCTTTAAATACCCTGTCAATTTCCTATCATCTCTTCTACCCATAGAGTCTGAAGCCAACCATTTCCCTATCTCACAGAAATTCTTTACAGGGATTACTACCAAATCAACATCATTTCCCTCCACTTCTATTTCATTCTCACATTTTTCCAACTACTTGGATTATGTTGACAATTTCATGCTTTGGGGATGCCTTCATCTTCATGTCTCAACTCAAATGCAGATGTTGTCTTCCAAAACTTCCACAATCTATCCAAAGGTGTTTAAGACAAAAAAACCCATCATGCCCATGCCAATTGTAGTCACCTCTTCTTCATCATCCTCACCCACACCTAAACTTTTACCATCAAGCAAAATTTCTCCTATTCCTAAACCCCTACCTACACCCATACCTTCACCCATGTCCAAAACCATTACCACATTGGGAGTTATGTTGACATCAAGCCTAGTCCATCCTCCTGTCAAATTGGATTTAACCACATCCTCGCAAACCGTCGTAAATAATATTCCCTCCACCTAAGAGGAATACCCAACCTCTTAGGCCACATACATCAACTTCACCCACAACCACTCTGTCACCTTCACCACTTCCATCTATCCTAGGTCTTCACCCATCAACCTTGGTCAAGCACATCCTCCTACCCAAGGTAAACCAAAAACAAAACATCCTACATCCTCGTCACAATCTTCTGATCTACAAAAAATACCTAACATGGCCTATGCCTTCATCGTTACCTACATCCTTTCCACCTCCCATACCTACACCACTTCATGTATCCTCATCATTACCCATGCCATTCCTTTCTCTTTAACCAGTCCCTTCAACATTTCCTTGCCTACCATTATCTTCATTGTACCTCCATTATCGCTTTGGCTAACCCGTCCCCTTCTGTCATCTTCCTTTCCTTCTACATCAAGCACTCCTTCTACACCTTTACCCAAGAAGGTGAAACCCAAATCCCAAAGCCCCACTACCTTCTAAAGAGGTAGTTAAATATACATCCCCTCTAACCCCACTCACCAGTTAGCACCTTTACCCAAGAAGGTGTAACCCAAGCCCAAAACCTTACTATCTACCAAATGGGTAGTCAAAATTACTCAACCTCCAACTCCACTTCCAGCCATACCTCTTGCACAAAAGTCACCCAAACTTCCATCCAGACCCACACTCACTTCACATTGTGATCCATTGGCAGGATCTTACACCAACATCTTGGCTAACCTTTTAGAAACCTCTATCATCACATTGCCACTGCTTAGACCTTACGACCCACTAAAACCTAAACCAGAAAGGTTTGATGATACCAAAATTTGCACTTACCATCGTGTGTCAGGGTATGATGTAGAAAATTGTAAGGCTTATTAAGACTTTTCTTATCCAACTATGTCCTCTTGAAGAGAACTTTGACGATGATGATCTTTTAGATGAGAACCCCATTCCACCTTCACCTATCACCACACAACCTCACCCCATACTTATTCAGTGACCTCTGTCTCCACCTCCATAGCCCTTTTACCCTCCTCCAACATTTGAGATCAACATGGTCTGTATTAGAGAGCTAGCCAAAAATCCTCCAAAATTTCTAGTATGCATCATACTCCTTTCACAAGAATCTTTTCCTTCAAGACTCTTTTCTCATCCTAACTGCTACACCTTTCATGATACACACCTTCTTCTTCACCTCATATTAACATGGTTCAAATTTCCACTTGCGCTAAAAAAGGAAAAAGGAAAAGAGAAGACAGATAAACAATCCACTGCACCTTTACCCAACATTCCATCTGCACTTGCACCCAAAATCATCATTCATGGGCCGGGATATCCCATTTCTAATGGAGTCACACATAGTACCATGATCAAACAACTTACACCAGTCATCCTCTGAAAATTTCTTTATATGACCTCATCCAAACCTATGAGTCTCATCGTCAAGCCCTTATTGAGGTCATGCAATCTAATGAGGTTCTACCTAATGACCCCAAACCTATCGTCGACTATTATCACTCCTCATCATGTGGCTACTCTCACCACTTCACTCCTATCTTCTGTTCCCACTACCACTCATCAAGTCTATGTTCTAAGTTTTTCTAATGAAGATATTGGACCTCTCCAATCACGATGATCCTAACCCCCGCCCTCTTCATCTCTATTTACATTGATAATATGTGTGTTTGACGTGTTATGATCGATGGAGGTGCTAGTATCAACATTATTTCCTCCCATGCATACAAAAAATGTGCATCCCTTCAAATTACATGCATAATAACCCAGTTATGTTGCACTCATTTAATGACGTGCCATGACCTCCACCCTCAGTACCATCACTCTCCACATTTGTGTGGGCCTCCATACTATTCCTAAATTATTCTATGTCTTAGAGGGGGAATTCCAATACAATCATGGTACTTGGTCTGACCCTGGATCCACGTCATGGGTTATGTCTCCTTATACCTTACATCACTGCTTTAAAATTTGAACATGAAGGGAATAACTACACCATTCAGGCAGATCCCTCACCATTCAAAACCTACAACATGCTCTATCAACCTAATGTTGTTCCTTATACCTGTTAAGGCATCTACCACAACTACCACTTCTTCTTTAGCTGCTACCTCATCCACCACTTACTGCCACTACATCTTCCACAACCAAATCCTTTATTCCCACTGCCACTTCCGTAACTTCCATGGTTGAGCCCATCAACCAACCCATCTACCTCACAAACATTTGATGCTTCTTTTTCCCAACCATCCAATGATTAATCTATTCCAGCTACCCATATACCAAAAATTGATCCCTTAGAAGGTGTTTTTCAACACCTTCACTCTAAGGGAGTACCTCCTTTATAACATTGACACATTCCTTACTCCTCAAGAGTATGGTAACCTTCATCAACACCCACACTATGATCACCGAGTAGGTAAAGTTTTCCCCTATGGTCCTCCCAACCTTCACACCAACCTAACATATGGGGGACTTGATATTTCTACCTACTTGCCTAAGCCACCTTCCCAAACTCAACCATTTTCATCTGATCTCCAATCTCTCACCAAGCACTAATTTTCACCACACCTTCCTCCATTGCTATGCTTGGAAGGGATTTGGATTTTTTTTCTATGAACAAGGCCACCATATTTTCATTCCTTGCACCACCCGTAAGTGTAAAGACTATAATGGTATCAGATTTTCCAAAACACCTTCTATGAAGGCCCAAATTGAACTCATTGAGGATTATAAACCTTCTCCACCCCATTCACCTACCTCATCACCTTCACCTATGGAGTCTATGGATACTAGAATCCATTCCTCCTAAAAAAAATTTCATGAACACCGTTTCCCTGGGACCTTTGGCCTATCAACATGATGGCGAGACTCGTTCTTCCCTTCCCTTCCTGCATCCTAATATGATCGATGATGACATGCCTTCTATCAACGTCATTCAATGTCAAGAAGATGAGTCTATTCTCACCTACCTTGGTGTGGAATATTCTTATATTCACCAGTTGTTACCTTCTGAGACACAAACCATGTTGAATGAATCGATCATCAAGATTTGAGATCAACATTCACACTCAGGATGACCCACACATTCTAAAGATAGGCCAATCTTTAGATAGTACTGAATAAGAAGCTTTTACCTCTTTACTCTGAGATCATAGCAACACTTTTGTTTTATCTTATGCTGATATGCCTAGTATTGACCCACATATCATGGTTCACAATATTATAACTATTTCTGATGCTAAACATGTGAAACAGAAGCTGCGAAAAATGCATCCTCACATTTCCCTTCTTGTGAAATAAGAAATCTATTGCCTCCTTTCTGTTTCTTTTATTCTTCCCATTGATTATCCCCAATGGATCTCTAACATCATTCTTGTATCACTAAAATGATAGGGGACTCTCTATTTTCATGGATTTTCGTGACCTTAACCTAGCTTGCCCAAAAGAAGACTTTCCTCTACCTAGTATTGACCAACTAGTTTATCTCACCCGCCGGCCATGATATGTTATCATTCATAAACGGTTTCTTAGGTTACAACCAAATATTACTCACCCTGGAAGATCAGACACAAATACCGCCTTCATCACCCCATTAGGGGACCTTCAACTATCATGTCATGCCCTTTAGCCTTAAAAATGTTGGTGCCACATACCAGCGGACTATGACTTATATCTTTCACGACATCATGCATAGTATATTGGAAGATTATGTTGAAAATATTCTTTCCAAGTCCAAACATTGGGCCGAACACCTTATTGTCCTTATGGTCATCTTTTCCCACCTCATCAAATATTACATTCACCTTCAACCAAAGAAGTGTGTCTTCATTGTTCTCTTCAGGAAAGCTCCTTGGTTTCATCATTTATTTGCTGTGGCATTGAAGTCGATCCTACTAAAATCAAGGTAATTATCAAGATGCCACCACCTACTAACCTTTTCCAACTTCATAGTTTCGCAAGGAAATTTGTAATCTATTCGTCAATTCATTTCCCATATTTTTCTGATCATTTTCATCCATTTCATCATCTTCTAAAAAAGGATGTCTCTTTCAAATGGGATGATGAATGCCATAAATCCTTTGACACCTTAAAAAAATACCTTCTCCAACCACGTGTACTCATTCCACCTCAAGATAACAAACCATTCTACCTTTACATTTCTACTACTAACCATTCCTAGGGTGCCATGCTCACTCATCGCGAATGAGCAACATAGGGAGCAAGCGGTTTATTACATAATTCATACTCTTTTAGACTATAAAACTAGATATACCCATGCCGAAAAAACTTTCTTCAGTCATTAGTCTTTGTAGCCACCAAAATTCAGCCATTATCTACTCAACCACAAAACATTCATCGTCACCAACACTGAACCCTCTACATTACATGTATGCTAAACCTTACCAACACCAATGTGCTTCGTCGTTAGCTCATGCTTTCGTAGACCTAGACCTCGAATTCATCAATCAAAATTCTGGTTAAAGGACAAACCATTGCTGACCAACTTCATAGGCTGCACCTCTTTCTAGAAATCAATCTTCTAATTTCAATCTACCTAATGAATCCATTACTACCCTTTCCCTCGATGACAACATTTATCAGAATGACCTTATTCTTTGAAGGTTCTAAATGTCAATGTGGGGTGGTGCAGGATTTATTCTTATTCCTTTGATGGTGAGCCTATGCCTTTATCTTTTAAACTTGATTTCGATTGCACTAATAACATTGTCGAATATGAAGCACTCATACTTAGGTCTTTAACTCACCATTTCACTTAGATGTTAAGAACCATTATTAATATCGTTGGTGACTCCCAACTAGTTGTCAAACCAAGGTCAATGGTTTATATTAGTGTCATAATGAGGTACTTCAAAAGTATAAACATCACGTCAACATACTTTTAACCACATTTCGATCATTATGACATCAAACTAGGTCCATGCTCTACTAAAAAATTTGCTTCTTTTAGATACCATACAATGCCTGCCTTGCCTCTCAAATACCTGCTCTCGCCTTTTGACTCAAAAATATTTGTCACAATCCAAAGATTTGCAATCACCCTCTTATGTATTTAATGATACATTAGCTTTTTGGCAAGAATTGAACTCAGACCCACAGTGACATTTGGTATAAGCAGTTTTCTGACTACCTTTCCCTTTAAATTCTACCTTCAGACCTCACTCGCAATGGACAACGAGCCTTTCTCAAAAGTTTCTCTTGCTATGTCATCATGGGGGTCTTCTCTAAAAACTCATGCCTTTGACAGTATCCTCCTACGATGCCTTACCAAGTTATGAAATCCCATACACCATTAAGGAATTTCATGATGGGATTTGTGGAGGTCATTTCAGTGGCCTCATCATTGCTAAACTGCATCCTTCACCTCGGCTACTACTGGACAACCCTAAATCAAGGATGTTTTGACTATGTCAAAATGTTGTGTGAAATGTCAGCAACATGCTAACCTTCATCATACCCCTAGTCATGCCTTACAGGTTGCTAGGGACCTTTGGCCTTTCTCCCAATGGGGTTTGGATCTCTTCAGAGAGATTAACCCTCATTCTTCTCAATGTCATCAATGGATCATCACTACACGATTGAATACTATACTAAATGGGTGGAATTTGTACCTCTCATTTCTACAAAGCTGAGAAAATATACAAATTCATCAACCATCACATCATTTGTCACTTTGGTGTTCCTCATCACCTCATCACTGACTAATGGTAAAAAATTCAAAAATAAAACCCTAGGAAAAATTTGTGATAACTTTGGTATTCAACTTCAGTTTCTCTTCACCATATTACCCTCAAACTAATGGACAAGCTGAATCAACTAACAAAACTCTTAACAAAAATCTTATGAAAGTGGTTGACGATACTAGTAAGGATTGACACACACACATTCCTTTTGCCTTATGGGCTTATTGCACCAACATTTGTACCTCGATCAGTTGTTACACCTTTCTCTTTGGTTTATGGAACTGAAGCCATGTTACCTCTCGAAGTTGTAAATTCCCTCTCTGTGTATATCACTCAAATATATGCTCAACGATGATGAATTTTGCATCAAGACCGTTTCGACTGGAACTTGAGTTATTAGATGAATGTCATTTAAATGCTCTAGATCATCTTCAAATATACCAAAAACGTATCAAATGAGGCCTATGAAAAATGTGTCCATGAGCGAACCTTCCAAGGTCAATGATCTTGTCCTAAAGGAAAATCAACATGTAATAAAAGCTGAGAAAAGTAAACCGGGAAAGTTTGCTCCTAATTGGATTGGACCCTACATTGTAACACATACCTATTGCTCATGTGCTTATTGTTTAGCTTCTCTCAAAGGTAAACCTGAACCTGAACCCCTCAACACCTTGTATCTTCGACCATTCTATTTTTGACTAAAGTTCTACATCACCTTTTGTCTAATATTAACGCATGATCACCCCTTGAGCAACCTTCACCATCCACTTACCTATTTTAAGGACCAATGACTAAATTATATTCATGTGCAATTAACCAATACCTTTCAGCCTTATCTTCAACATGAGTATCACATGGCTCTACTCATGGCATAGAATCTCATGTGATACCTTTTGTATCCTTTTCAGGATGGAATCCCATGGACTACTCGTCACTTAAAACCTCTCTTTCATAGCTAACCTTTGTGTGTTATGGTTTTTCCTTCCTCAAAAGAATCCCACACTCCTTTATAGTCTTGTCCATGACTTAAAAATCCAAAATAAAATTGAAAAGTAACATATGGGATTTTCAAACTCCACTCCTCGAGTCATAAATTCTTATAAATAGATGATTCCCTCAGAAAGGAAATCTATCTCTTTATCTAGCTGCTACAAATAGACTGCTCGCTCGAAGGAAAACTATAAAAAGCTAGCCCTATTATACATTGATGAGGGTTGTCAATCCTCACCATTAATAATGTCAATCCAGGTTGGTGTTCGAAGGTTGTATGCATTAAGAAAAGAAGATATTGGAAAAACAACTCCTTTAAACACAAACCAAACTTGCATAAAATAAATCACACTTGCGGAAATTAAAAGGCACACTTGCAGAAATAAAGTTTGCATGAAAGAAACACACTTGCATGAATTGAAAGGCACACTTGCAAAAATGAAGACACACTTGCATAAATTGAAATTGTTGAATTGACAATATAGGCAAAAGGAAAGGACACCTACAAGTTCATAAAAGAAATTACATAACATAAAAAAATAGAAATTTACAACAAAAGGAAAACTGTAGAAATAAAGAAATAAATATTAACACATTGATCCATCTTCCTTGGAATGAGTGGCTAGCTCATTCCTTGGAAGAGGATTTAATTCATACTTTTAATTCAGGACTTGTAGAAAAACTTTACTTCCAAATATTGGAAAGAAAGAACATATCTTGATTACTTGGGGAAAAATAATTACATATTTAAGTGTGGAAGGTTGTATTTATAATTCATGCATTAAACCAACTCCTTATTTTAGGAAATACAATATGATCTTATCTTTATTCCAATCCTAACAACTAAGATCTCCATCTCCACAAAATATGGAGGGAGATATATTATTGAAGTCAAATCTTATCTCACTTATTTTAGGAAGATTTGCTCCCAAATCTTATCCTTGCTTTTTAGTAACAAGAATCATAATGATTTTATTCCTATACATTATTGGAAGGAGGATTTTTCTCAAACTATGATTTTGACCAAATACCTTTCTCAGATTTTCCATTTGACTTTGCTGTTTTTGATTGTGGAACTTTTGACGCTTGTCAAATATGCTTTTTCCTTAGACTGCAGTTCACTAAAAATTAGGTTTATCTTGATTGGTAAAACCTGTAGCAAATCTGAATGAAATTTTTGTTAAAAAAAATTCTATGAACAAAAAACTCTCTCAAATTTTCCATTTGAATTTTTTGTTTCTGTTTATGGAACTTTTAGTGCTAGTTTGATACACATTTCCTCAGACTGCAGCTCACTAAAAGTTAGATCTCTCTTCATTGGTAAAACCTGTAACAAATATGAATGAGATTTTTTTTAAACACATTGCTATGAACAAAATATCTCTCAGATTTTCCATTTTAATTTTCTATTTCTATTTATGGAACTTCTAGTGCTCGTTTGATACACTTTTCCTCAGACTGCAGCTCACTAAAAGTTAGATCTCTCTTCATTGGTAAAACCTGTAGCAAATATGAATGAGGATTTTTTTAAACACATTGCTATGAACAAAAATAATTCTCTCATATTTCCCATTGGAAACTCTGATTTTTCACAATCCCTCAAAAACTATCATTCCGTTGATGCAAATTCTGGAACTAAAGTTGTCATTCCTTTTATGCAAGTTCCAGAACTAAATCTCCAAGTTTTGGAACTAAATTTGATTTGTCCACGAATTGAATGTTTTGGAACTAACTGTCATTCAATTGATACAAGTTCTAGAACTAAATCTGTGAGTTCCGGAACTAAACCTACAAGTTTTGGAACTAACTCTGTGAGTTGCAGAACTAAGTTCCGAAACTAACTCTGTGAGTTCCGCAGCTAACTTAAAATAGCTATAACTTTTGCATGCGACCTTGTATTGAGATGATTATTTTTTTTAACTTGCATAATTTTTTGAGAAGGAATATGAATATGATATCAGATCTGATTTTAAATGTACTTTTCATGATCAATTCAACTTTTCCCATATACTAGCATTATCTTTCCTTTATGGCCTGCATACACAAGACTTTGCATCTTTTCCCAAATAATCAATAGGATTAGTTAACAAAATAGATAACAAAATATTTCTAAAGAATGAAAAAGATATATATCCTATATTCTATCTTAAGAAAACTATAAGTTCCTAGATTATATTTAAATCCAATTTCAAAGGTAACTTGGAAGGACAAAATAATGGTAATTTATGGTCAATTTATGGCCTCATCATACATAGTCTATCAAAAAAGAAGCTTATTTATGTAAAAATAAAACTAAAAATATTTTGAAGCTTCCTGCATCGATCAGCTTCATGAATACCTCAAGGAGATATTCTATTCATTCCACATAGACTTCCCATATCGAATAGTCTATGAAAACAAAAGCAAAAAAAATACGAAAAAATAAGAAAATTTAACTTTTTCATCATGGACTTGCCTATTTTGGTTTTGGGTATCTTGCAAAAGAGGCATGTTGTCTCACAATAAGGTTACGCTAAACAAACCACTCCACCTCGCATTAATTTATTTCTTATCTTCTACCTACTCAAGGGACATGGCACACATGCAACATTTGATGATCATGTAACGCATTTCAGGATTTTAGTTAATAATTATAGCCTTGGTATGCTCATTATGGTCCTTGCCACTTTTGGAGTGTTTTACCTCTTTTTACCGTTCACCTCTTTTCTTAATTATTGATTTTTCTACACTAGACTAGACCTTCGACACTTAAATTCTGGGATTTCTTCTCCTTTCACCTACCCCAACATTTCTCATCTATTTTCCTCAACTCATTTACAACATCCCACCTTGCCTAAATGACCTAGACTCAACCATGCTTAATCAACCAAGACTCACCCATGCCTAATCAACCTAGAATCAACCATGCCTAATCAACCTAGACTCAACCAAGCCTAATCAACCTAGACTCAACCATGCCTAAAATGACCTAGACTCAACCAAGCCTCACTTAAATTTCCCATATCTAAGCTCACCAACCTACCCATCTATCTCATTATACTCTTCCCTATCCTATGGGATAACTACATGGGCTTGAGGCCCCTTTTCATCAAGGCTATGTAGGCAGCATTTTGAGGGCATGAGGGCCTTGGAGGTTATCTCAGCCAATCTTTCCCCTAACCATTTACTCCCTTTAAACACGCATCATAATCTAGTTAGTTTCCATCTACACAATAACTTGGAAATTGATATATCACAAAACATACATCATTTCATTATACCTAAATCATCTAACATTTCCATGATATTAATTACTTGGAAATTTAACCAAACCATATCTACAACACATAATCTCCATCAAAATAGTAACTTGAATTTTTTTTATTCAACCATACCTACATCTAACTCCACCATGCCTAACTTAACCATGCCTAACACAACTTAATTTCAACTCAAATCATGCCTTGGACCCCTATGACTCAACCATGCCTAACATAACCTACATTCCATAAATAAACAACACTTTGAACATTTCAGACCCCATCATACCTAATCAACCAAAACTCAACCATGCCTCATCGACCTACACTCCATCATGCCTAAACCTTCTACATTTAACCATGACTCCATTATACCTATACCTGACTCAACCATGCCTAACTCACCTAGTTTCAATAATAATAAAAATAACAATGAAACCAAGTACATCATCAGTCCAATATCATCATAAAATATATCAAGGGAATGTTTGTGTATCAATGAATACATATACACACATATATAAATAATACCAGTATCTCAAAAAATCTCATGTACAGTCTCACATCTTCGGCATGTAGGTCGGTATATATATCAAAAATCAAAATGCACCATCTCCTATCATCCCACATTAACCCCTATATAGGGCCCTTGTCACCACTCTCACATGTATCCTCATCTCACATTGTCCTCGCCAAACCAACATCTCACTTGTATCCTCCTCTCACCTTGTCCTCCACCTAGCCATCATCTCCCATGTACCCTCATCTGGTTTCGATGCTCATGCACTTTTCACCTCCCTCTCATGACATGTCTATGTGATACCGATGACTACATATAGTGATAGTGTTATGGGTCCTCTGACTGAGCTTCCTACTGGGCCTTATGTTAATGGCATATGATAGAACCTCAATACTGGTCTATGGTCAGCTGATCCTTGATTATACCGGGCCTCATTCATAGCTTCCTGAGAATATAGCCATAGGGATACTGTCTGGGGTTGGCACCATCGCCCTAGCTCCAACCTGTGAAACCTTCCCTAATAATAATGGCCTTTGTTCCCTATACCATTGGGCCCATGTCCTCTAACCTGTATAACAGGACCCTATCCCGGTGCTTGAGAAGGTGTATATGTTGGTGTCTCAGAAGACTATCTATGTGCTTGTAATGTAGTGACATGTGCATACGTTGCTACCAGCTAATTGACCATGTAAACCTGTAACTCTGAGCCTGCAACACTTGACTACATGTGCTCCATCCCCCGTGGGAGCCTAGTGTGGGTGCCTATGTTCAAGAGTCTGAGCATACACCTACGCTAGCTGATCCCTCTAATGCTATAACCTATCCTGTCAAGGTGGCTCACCTGTGTCATGCACTATGCTGCCATCTACACCCTTAAAGTAGTCACCTATCCCCTGTAATGCATCTCTTTATACCATAACCGTAGATAAATCTGGCTGACCTAGCCATGGCGGTGCTGCCTGTAGTTGTAATGGCCACCACTGTCTATGTGCCATAGTGGTCCCTACATCATCAATCTTGATATCAATATCCTGCTCCTCTTGTCCTATTAGCCCTATTAGATGGGTTGGAGATAATGGTCTCTCCACATCATCTCTGTGGTACTAAGAAAATGGTGGAGGCACATCCTATTGTAGTCCGAACTGACATTGGAATATATCCACCAGAATCATCTCACACTCTCTGGTGCACCTCCCACATATCTACCTGAGTAACTGAAGGCCATGTAACTCATGTTCCATACTTATATAGGCAAGAAAACTAACATATGCTCATCATACTATATCCATCGTGTATAGCCTCTCTATATGTCATATGTAGTAGTCCATGTCATGCGTTGCCTCCTCCACTTATGGATTTCCCCCTACTACCACCCATCTCCTGTATCCTACTCTCATTCCACTGTGATACAAATATACTATCGATAGTACTTGTGGGTGTATAATCACTATGTGCTCATACACCCAACAATGTAGTAGATACTTATAACAGATACCATACTGCCACATCCTTTGATAGGCCCAAAGCTCCCTGTATAACTAAACTATATATGCAAGAATCCATGTAAAATATACCTGATCCTCAATCATATCCCATAGAACCCCCATCAATCCCTAGGGAAATCGGTCACCCTCTGATCTGAGAGTGCATAACATCCCACCGCAACCATTATCAGTACTACCAACCGATTCTCCTGCGGATGCACAACATACATAGCTCCATACACCAGGCTTACACTGTGCTCAGTCAAGTCGCTTGTCACCTCTCCAAAGACTATAATCATGGACTAAAAATCCTCGTCTAATGATATCTAGTAAACAAGCTCCCCCATAATCAATAGCTGTAGAATCCTATGCACATCCTCCTCCAGAGTGATCATCATCTCACCAGTGGGTAGGTGGAGGGTATTGGTCATGGCATCCCATCTATCAATGAGCTTGACCATGAGACTGTGATCTTGTGTAATACACCTATATCACCTGATAGTGACCAATCCAACATCTCGCATATGAGTCCACTCATCCTCTATGACACTTGGTCACATCTGTACTAATAATGGTGGTACCCTATCACCCATCATCAGCTGGTGACATGCCTACATCCATACCAATCAACAATGTCAAGAACTTACCTATTTTCCTCATTTCATAGCCCCTACCCATTCCCATCCCACACCCACATTTTTCTACCTACCTATCCATTTACTAACTATTTCACTAACCTATCATTCATTTTATCTAGCCTAAACAAGTCCCCATATTCTATTTTCCACACTTTCTTTTCTTCATTATTATACCTAACCTTCATCTATTACCCACCTATTTTTACCTATATTTACCCCCATCCACCTAATTTTATCTTTCACAATCCCTCATTTATCTATGTTTACCCCATTACTTAACTCTCTACCCTCCCATTTAATTTCCCCCCATTTTATCCTTCCAAAACTAGCCTTTTTAAGATCTGGTCACTTTTCACAGTGACCGGTGCTGGTCACCATGACCAATACCTATCACCTCTTTTACCCACCGACACCAACATATCAACCGACATCGGTCGATGCTTAACCGACATCGATTACTGGTTCGACTCCAAATTTAAACCTCCACGCCACCAAATTTTAAAAAATTTAAAAACACAGTAAAATCTACCCATAACCCACCTAAACCCCATCCACATTCATTTGGATAGCTATTTATCCTACATTCCACCCTCCTATAACCCAAATTCATTCATTTTTTAACCAAAATTTAAATTCCAATTTCAAACCCCATTTTCTTCATTTTTAGCTAAACTTTCACTCAAAAACAACCAGAGAGGATTGAATCCTATCTCAACATGGTGACACATCCTTAGTGGAGCCTCTCATCTCTGAATAATAGGTCCTCTAGCACCTTCTCCTACCTCTTCCATAGCATAACTCACTCTCTCCACCTCTAACCAACGGAATCACTTGAATCGATCTTGTGGGACCATCAATCGCAATCCAATCACCCATTAACAGTTTGCCACCTCCCCCCTTGCCTCTCATTATCATTTTCTCCTCCATCTATCCTACCCTATCATTTTTTATAAATAGGAAATGAAAAATGATTTCGTCAAACATGGGTTTTACCTTTTTAACCAAAATTTGACCCGACTGAAATCGGTTTTGTTCCCTTCCCTAATGGACCGACATCAGTTAACCATTACCGCCATTAGTTTACCTTCAACCGGTGTTGGTTACCTTATCACTAGCCTATACCTAATTTACCCTCAATTTTGCTACCCATAACCATTTTCTCACCGTTATGACCTCACCACAACCCTGTAACTGTACCTAATTACCTTATTACCTGCCACCCCATCACACTACCAGTTGGGGCATGTTTTTGCATTTAACAATGACTTTACCTATGGCCTTACCTATCAATCCAACCCAATCCTACCCATTTGACACTCGAATTCATTTACTCACTTATCTTGCAATGTCGTTACTCGTGTTGTTTAGCCTATTGAACTTTCCTTGCCTAATGCCATGTCGTTTATCTCAACCCAATATTTTGGTGCTCTGGAACATACCTATTACCCATTCCTTCACCTAGCCTAGTTCTATTTTAGGACAGTATCCTATACCTTGGATACCTAGATCACATTAACCTTGTTTAGATAAACCTCTTGACCTTTGACAAAGTAGAGTTTACGATCTCTTTAACCTAGTACCTTATCACATTCTATATGTGTGCTTAGGTTTGAATTCCCCCACCTATTACCCAAACCAACGTCATTCTCATAACTTACCTATTTATCAACCCACTCACTGACTGCATTTATCACCTCATTAGTTCCAGGTTTGAGGAGGATCACCTCCACCTATACTTGGGGCAACCTAACATTCACTCATACCTAGGACAACAAATTCCTATTTTTGTCAGCATCATTTATCAATAAAAGATACGCGACAAAAAGGGTAAAATTTAGACACCAAATTTGGGTCACACTCCCCTCGGTCCCTTTAACTAATGAACGAAACACATTCACCTAGCCATAACTCCTTTACCCCACATTGATATTAATTAAATTACTTACAATTGAATTAATATTCATCCTCACATTATTAATTAATTTAATTACTTTAGTTAAGTTGATTTACATCCTCACACATCCACCTCAATCAGGAAACCTCTCACCATGGACCCATTCTAGGGGACATTTAACTCACAATGACCAAGTCATCACTCTTAGCACTGAGTCATCACTCCCAATGCTGAGTCATCACTTGACCTAACTAACTAAGACTTCTTCCAAAACCTAATTAGATTTATTCTATGACTTTTCTACCTTTTCTAACAAGAACGTCACTTTCCTAAGCAGACTCAACTCGGAAAACATGCCAAATCTAGAAAAATCATCATATTTTTTGTAAAAGGGACTAATTCACCCTAGCCAATGTCAATTTTCCCTTGGCTGGTGCTGGTTACCTATACGCAATCGGTCACTTTATATACACTTTCACAACTCTTTACCCAGTCTGGTCATTTAATTATTAGAGCCTTGTTACATTCAACCTCGAATCTTTAAGCCCTCCTAAATCCAGACGATGAACACACAAAACCATAGTGCAAGACAAGTAGTCGGTTATCCTTCCAGAGCCTCAGAATACTCACGGGAGCACACAGGTTGCACTACCATGGCACTAGACCCAGACATCTTTTCTCCAATTAACCCACAAACCTCAAACCCTTACCAGACCCCTGACATACCTTCCTGGCCTAAAAAAACCATGGTTCTAATTAGATTTAGTGTTATATTAGATATCTAGCATAAAATCTAATTCTATTGTGTGTATGATAAACCTAAATCATTACATTGCAATAGGACCTATTTATTTTAGTTTTGTATTTACATTAAATTGTTATTAAACAGTAGATTGAAATCCTTTCTAGGAAGAACCATGCTTCCTGGAACTAGCATACACTATGGAGTCCATTGTCCTATGTTATTTAATACCCTTCATGTGGTCTTACTTTTCATTTACATGTAGTCCTTCCAAGATAAAAAGGAGCTCTCTAGAATCTTCTTGGGCAACATCAACAACGTGTGCATTCTACCTTCCACCTTCACTTCATAGGTATTCCTCCTCACCTTTACCTTACCTATTTTTCTCATATGTACACAACTTATTGATGAAACACCTATTATCTGATATCTTATGATCAATACTTGATGTTGAGAACATTTCCCATGTCCCTCACTGGTCCTTCCTTAGACTTGTATAACAATATCCGACAACATTCTCTATTCTCCCTTGCGTAACTTTCGCATCTTTTCTTAGATAAATTTTCCATAAACATAGCCTGTAAAATCACCATTAATGATTTATATGCCATAAAATAATTTGAAGACAAATTTATTGTTGATTTCTTTGTCCATTGGAGGGGCATTACTAATCAACTATCTTTCACGTTACCGCATACAAAATTAATCAAGATTTTCTGTCACACTTGTGCCAAACACATTTCATCTACCCTACAAATTCAATCATTCCACACTTTTGTTGTACCAGGGACCATAAGTTGGAATTACAATATCTAGAAGATGGTCGGGTGAAGCTTCACCCAAAGAAACCAAAAATGGAGTTCCCATCTAAACCAATGGTAATCCTTGATAAATCTAAAACAGCCGCCAATGCTTTCATAGTCAAATCTGCTCCTAAAAAAACTTGTTATTGAACGCCCTCATCAACAACATAACTATACACTTGTAGAAGAAATATATAGTGCAGTTTTTGATAAATTTCTAGCCTCTAACATCATATCACTTCCACCCATTTTACCTATTGACAAATCAGTATCAAAACCCATTTGGTGCCACGATAATGATTACTGTAAATTCCATAGGGTTGATGGTCATGATATAGAAATATATCACACATTCCGCAACGTTGCATCATGACTTGATTGATAAAGGTGACCTTCATTTATATAATTCAAATACACCCCCAAACCAAAATCTCGACATATTTAAACAACCTTTCCCAAACCATTCCTCATCTTTTGAACAGATGTAGAAAAATTCCATCCACAACATCAATACAATAAAAAAATTTGAACCTATTATACAGCCCAGCCTATCACCCAAAAAAGAAGGATCTACAGAGTTGACACCAGAGGCCAATGAACCTGAAGTTGCAATCGTAAAGCATCCTCTTATTGAAATGAACATACAAACTCTTACACCCCTGTCACATAGTGATTTGCTACATACAAAATCAATACTAGATCTTGATAAACTTACAATTGTGTAACCATTACTTACTAATGAACCCATTCCCATACCTTCATCGAATACTATTACTGAATCCTTATCCATGCCCACAGGAACAACTACACCCACACCTGCATCCATATTTTCAAACATAACTATGGTACCATTCAAGACATTCTTAGCTCAGCTACCTCTACCTAAACCAACCAAGGATCCTAGTCATTAGCAAACCTATAAAAATTAGTAATCCAAAAATTCATATGGACTATATAAATCACATTATTCAAACTCCTCTTCATTCATTAGCATCAACCTCAACAAATAACCATAGTCCATCCAAAACTTCAAGGGGACCCAATAAACAATGTGTTAAATAGGTCTTTATAAGTCCTCATTCTGAGGAAACTTATCATTTCTGTGGTCCTCCACCTTTTTTCCCACTTCTTCATCTAATGGTCATGCCTTCTTTTGGGGAACCCCTTGTTATGCCAAAGCCAATACCTACAAGGTCCCTCAAATGGAACATTGTCCAAAATCCTAATCAATATCCCTCACGCATCATACCATTTAATCACCCCATTATTACAAGAGAAAAACCTATTCATCACATTCCTATAATAAGTCCTTATGTTGTGTCTACCATCTCAAAATTAAAAGCCACATCTGAATCTCATTTGTTCACTCCGGAAAAATCTGATTACCTTATGCATCTACCGCCCATACAAGTTCCTTGTTTTTGTTGGAACAACTATGAGGCCTCTATGATTACCAAATAAACAAACCACTGCCAAATGAATTGTTTCACCTACCTCCAATAGGAATGAATGCTTAGTTATGTTCAGACCAAAAGGACGTAATGCCACCATTTTGGACAATCTATTAAGAGAATCATTAATTGCATTGCCACCTCCTAAGCCATCAAATCATCAAGGGTGGCAACCTACCTGGTATGATTTTGATTCCTTTTGTGACTACCATAGAGCACGAGGCCATACCAAAGAAGATTGCAAAGCTTTCCACTAGAAAATTGAGAAGATTCACAGTTCACTCTTTCTTCCCTCTCAATCAAACACAACATCAACATTAACCATAACATCACCAAAAGAATCCATCCCTAAAGCCTTGATTCGTCAAGCCAACGTTGTTCACATCACCACTAGCTTGCAAGACTATGACAAGGGGTCATCTGAGATTCAGAAAGGAAGGATTCTGTCACCGAACCTCCATCTCCTGAACTATTACCTCCACTTAACAAGTCCAAGGTGTCCATTTCTTTAAATCTTGATGAGTCCAATTAAACATCTACGAAAAAGGCTAAATTTTCTATACAAACAACAACACCATCTTCCACTACAATACAAAGGGTTTTTGTCAAACAATTGTACCAGTCACCTTCCAGGATGTCACTCTATGAACTAATCCAAACATCACCTATGCACAAGTAGGCCATGATAAAATACCTTCAATCCGTCACTATACCTTCTAATGACACAAATTCATTTACAAATTTTATAGGCGCTCTTAAAGAATCCACATATATATCATTTGAACCATCTGAGATACCTTCTCTTAGACCAGAAGACCATGATTTTCCATTTTTCATTTCCGCTCAAATCAAAGATATTTATTTCAAAAGAGTCATGATTTATAGTGGTGCAGCCATCAACATTATATCCTCTCTTTCCTTTGAGCAACTTAAGTTACCTAATGCAATTGTCAGTCAAACTCCTGTCCTGTTACACTCCTTCAATGATACGATCCTACCCACAGTAGGTATTGTCATCCTACCACTCAAAGTTGGTGTCAAAACCTTACCAAAACTCTTCTATATCATAGAAGGGGAATTTCAATATAATATGTTACTAGGACGCCCTTGGATACACACCATGCATTGTGTTCCTTCCACTCTCTGTCATTGTCTTAAATATGAACATGAAGGTCAGACTTATACAGTCACTGCTAACCCAAATCCATTCGCTAACTGTTACATGATGTATCATCCAAACAATGTACTTGTGCCTAAATCTATGCCCGAGTCTTCTGATAAAGCATTCACTAGTACAACGATACCTTCTTCCATATTTCTAGATGATGTTTTTTATTAGCAAGGCTATAAAATGTCTCACCCTTAGGGAATATCATCTTCTTATGATTAATTTCATTCCTTCACCAAAAACATATAGTCGCCCTGATAAACAACCCATGTTGCGACCCAAATGTAGGGGATGTTATCTCCTATGGCCACTTACCTTAAAACTAACCTTATCTATGGTGGACTCGACAATCCACCATCTCATTTAGTTAATCTGTTTCATGCCTCACCATTCACATTAAAAGTTTGAAATCCTTTGATAATCCTAGTTTTTCTCACATGTATCTTTGTCGATGTGCATGGAAAGGATTTGGCCTTGGACGTTATGAACAAGGAACACACAACCAACCTATCCTTCGTACCCTCAAACCTCATGCGAAAAGTGGTATGGGATATAAAAGGTCTACTTTTGAGGTAACCAATGCCACTAAACAAGACATGTCAATCACCATCTTCGAATTTAGAAATCATCATCCCCAAAAAACCTCATGGACACAAACAACACTATACCCATCCCACCCAACTTTTTTTAATCAATACTATATCCTTAGGACCACTCACCTATGAATAGAATCATTCCGTAAAATCATTACCACCTTTTTTCCCCTGAAATGATTGAAGAAAATTAAACCCACCATAGATATCCTTCAGTGTCATGATGACCAAGATATCTTTTCTCACATGGGAGTTGAAGATTAAGTTTCTTCCAAAAGCCTTGTCATCCAATACACCTACTCTTCTTAATGTATCAATCATTGATGTTAACTTAAGAACCTCGTATAGTTAAATTCGGGTTAGAGTCTCAGTCCACAAGAATTACATAACTTCACAGCATTCTTGAAAAGAAAAACATCAAGCCTTCTCCTGGTCATATAGTGATATGCCTGAGATCGACCCCAACATTGTCATACACAATATAGTGACCATATCCTGACGCCACCGGCGGTCAAACAAAAAATCCGCAAGATGCATCCTCATGTAGCTCTCCTTGTTAAGGAAGATTTGTAGTGCCTCTTAATTGAAGACTTTATTATACCTATTGACTATCCAAAATGGGTTTCTAATTTTTCTCCCATGACCAAAAGCTTCAGGGAAAAATTCACATTTGCACATATTTTAGGGATCTCAATCTTTCTTGACAAAAAGATGATTTCCTCCTCCCAGACATAGATCATCTTGTTGACATAATATTGGTCCATGAAATGATTTCCCTTATGGATGGTTTTTCTAGTTATAATCAAATTATCATTTCTCCTGATGATCAACACAAAACATCTTTTATCACCCCTTGGCGAACCTTTTTTTACCGTTTCATTCCTTTTGGACGTAAGAACACTAGGGAAACATATCAATGTGCCATGATATATATCTTCCATGACCTTATCCACAATAGTGTTGAGGATTATGTTGAAGACCTCATTGGGAAGTCCAAATCCTGAAAGAATCGCCTCAAAGTCCTTGAATCAATCTTCACTCGTATTATCCAATTATGTCTACGTCTTAATCCTACAAATTATGTTTTTTGGTGTTCTCACCAGAAAATATTTTGGGATTTATCATATCTATCCATGGAATTGAATTTGATCCTAAAAAGGTCTGGGAAATTATCAATCAAACAACTATGTAGCATTTGGGGAAATTTGCAGCCCATTTGGCAATTCATATCACAGCTTTCTGACCATTGTCATCCATTTCATAATTTCCTCCGCAAAGATGTCTAGTGTTGTTGGGACTCTGATTTCCAAAATGCTTTTGATAAAATTAAGCAATATTTGTTATCACCACCTATCCTCACTCCACCTCATGATGGGGAGCCATTTTACTTATACACATCCACTTTGGAACATGCCTTAGGAGTCATGCGTACTCATCGTGATAATCAAGGTCATGAGCAAGACGTGTACTACATTAGCTACACGCTTCATGAATATGAGGCATGTTATATTGAAGCTGAAATAATGTGTTGTGTATTGTAATTTACCACTTAAAAAATATGACATTATATTCTTAATCACAAAACATACGTCGTCACTAGTTTTAACCCGCTTAAAGCCATGCATGCCAAATCTTATCATAATGACCGCATAACCTGATGGCTTATGTTAATGAATAAATTTGGCTTATAAATTATACTAAAAAAATCCATTAAAGGTCAGGCCATTGCTGATCAACTCATTGAAGCACCTCTTCAAAATAATCAGACACCCCATGAATGCTTCCCTGATGAGTCCATCAACAACATCATTGAATCTGACGATTATGAATTAGATTTTGTCCCCATTAAAATGATCCTCTTCTTCGATGGCGCTAAATGTCAAGAAGGAGGAGGAGCTGTTGTTGTCATCATAACACACTGGAAAATTCCCATCCCATTATCATGTAAGCTCAATTTTGAGTGTACCAATAATATGGTAGAATACGAAGCTTTAATCATGGGCTTGTAAACCACTATTCTCTTAGGTGTCCAAGACTTGGAAATCTACAGAGATTCACAACTCATCATCAGTCAGGTCAAAGGAGAATATCAATGTAAAAATGAAATACTTCAAAAGTATAGGTTGTTGTTGATTTTATCCTCGGTGCATTCAATCATTATACCATTCAATCCACTCCATGATCTTCTAACAGGTTTTTAGACACTATGTCTTCTCTAGGATCCCTTGTGCCCTTTGAAATAGAAAAATCAAAGGATAAAACTAAGATGTTTGTATTCATTCAATGATTAGATCATCCTTCACATCAAAATGAGCCACCTTCTATAAACATCATTGAGTAAAATCCATTAAATATGTGGTACACCCAAATATTTGATTATCTTATTGAGTCTAAACTCCCATCGGACCTATCACAAGGCACTAAACGATCATTCCTTCAATGTTTCACTCACTTTGTTATCATAGGAGACATCCTTTACAAATGGAGTTGTATTGTTACATTGTCTTAAATCACCTGAATCAACCAAAGAAATCAAAGAGGTACATGATGGCATCTATGGAGGTCATTTCAGTGCAATGCCATCACTAAACATATCATACGACTTAGATATTATTGGCCCACTATCACTAAAGATTGTTGCGTATACGTAAAAAAGTGTTTTAAATGTCGACTTCATTATAATCTCATCCACATCGCTAGTCAAGCATTTAATCTCGCTCAAGACTTGTGGCCTTTCTCTCAATGGGGGTTAGATCTCATTAGTGAAATTAATCCTAAGTCATCTCAGCAAAATCATTTAATCATCACTACAGCTAAATATTTTACTAAATAGGTTAAAGTTATTCCTTTGACCTACACAGAGTCTGGATCCATCATCAATTTCATATATTAGAACATCATATGTCGTTTTGGCATTCCACATAAGCTTATCACAGATAATGAAAAATCCTTAAAAAACAAGGAGGTTAAAAAGATCTATGATACTTTTAACATTAAACTAAGCTTCTCATCATCATATTTTCCTGAAGCAAATAGACAAGTTGAGGCTTCCAATAAAACACTTAACAAAATCCTTAGGAAAACTGTAAATGATGCAGAAAGGAATTGACATACTCAAATCCCCTTTTCTCTATGGGCTTATCAAACTAGTATTTGTATACCTATTGGCACTACACCTTATTCACTCATTTATGGCTTTGAAGCTATCATACCCTTAGAAATTTAAATCCCATCACTCTGTGTATCCTTAAAGGATTTCATTCCCGATGAATAATATCGCCAAAATCATCTTGCACAACTATAATAGCTAGATGAATAGCATCTAGTAGCCCTTGAACATCACCAAGTTTATCAACAACACATTAGTAGAGCATACAACAAGCATGTCCAAGAACATGACTTCAAATTTGGTGATCTTGTGCTTAAGGAAAATCACCTCTAAATTAGAATGAAGTAAACGTGGAAATTTCACCCCTGATTAGATTTGTCCCTACATTATTAGTCACAAATATGGGTCAGGAGCATATCGTCTTGCTTCTCTTAATGAGGAACTTGAATAGGAACCTCTAAATGCTTTACGCTTGTGGCCTTTCTACTGTTAAATGATTCATTATCACAGCAACAGTTTTAAGATCTTATCAAAATAACAACCTTCTATTTTACTAAGCTCATAATCATTCCATCAATACATGGGGCATATAAGTGCGTGCCAGATATACATCTATCCCCTCCTTACCAAAGGATTTATTAGGGTCTTTCTCTCAGCTAAAAAATAAAGCCAAAAACACAAATGGATGATTCTTATTAAAATAAAAAATAGATTGATCCCCTCAAGGATTATTATTCAAACATTATACTGTTAAAATAAAAGCAGACTGATCCCTCGAAGGATAGCTACCATTTTTAAGTCATGGACCAATCTCTTGAAGGACGATCGTTCAATCAAAATGTAAGATGTAGACCATACCCTCAAAGAATGGCTACCCATGAAAAAGGCTTACCGTTTTGATCATCCTCTGCAAACATATAAAAATTTAAAAGCATCCGAGAAAGCTTCCTGCATCGATCATCTTTCCCATAGAAAACTTCCCGCACTAATCAGTTTGCTCCTCATATAGATTTTGGGCATTTATTCCTTCTAAATTTGTTAAAAAGGAGAACCCTTCTCCCCCATAAATACATGTATTCATATGGCCCTTTCGTAATCTTTATCCAAAGCCTCCATAATCAGTATGAATTTTCCATTGATAGTGTCATTTTACATTTTGAAAGGCTACAAGTGCAAGCATTATCAAAACCCATTACACATATGTTATTCAATGGGCCTTTCTTTCCAGTTTTACTTCATTTTGTTTAATCACATTTTAATATGATATATTGAGGTTAGGTCACATCTACTAAAAAGATAATTGAACATCAAGACTCATAATCAAAGACATAAAACATCAACATATCCAACACACATTTCATACAATATATAAAACATCATAAACATTATAACAATAATAAGAATCATAATCATCGTCATCATCCTAATCATCATCATATATAAAATCAAATAACCATGTCACATCAAGGGATTCTCTAATCCTATCAACAAAAGAACTAAAATCATCACCATCATATATATATATATATATATATATATATATATATATATATATATATATATATATATATATATCAAATTCCACTGTCTATTTGATTAAAATAATGTCATATATAGGAAAAATGGCTTCTATGAGACTACAATCAAACTATAAAGTCCATCAAACTAAGATCGGGAGTGCCTCCCGCTATAGCACCACCGTCTCCTCCTGCACCGTCATCCCCTCTCGACAGTCTCTAAGATGGGTTCCCCACACTCACCGCACTATCACTGGGCCTAGCCAATGTTGTAGCACCCTCTTGGGAAGCTATGTAGTCGACATATAAAGAGGTGTAGGGGTAGTTATTGATGATCATATCCACATAATAGTCCCTCTCCTCTTTCACAGCCTCATAATAGGACATTGCAATCATACCAGAAGGTCCTTTAGATGTTCCTCTCTGTCTAACCAACGCCAATAACTCTGTGTCAGAAATATAAGGCCCCATGGTTCCAAGGCCTTCTAGAAAGTATCTCTCTAACTCTTGTGCCTATCACTATCAAAAGAGACATGTACAAGATGTTCTTGGAGTCCATCATGCTCTATTATCAAACCATCTCTCTCTCTAATAAGAGTATCATGCCCTCCCACTAAGTCATCTCACTCTCTATGAGTGACATCTCTCTCTACCTCCACTATGGCCTTATTAGCTATCATTATAGCAATATCTGGAGCTATAGTCACATCAGGCTCAACCCTCTCCTCACCAGCCTCACCACCCTCCTCGGATCCGCCCTCTTCTCGAGCCCACACTTGTCTAACTGATCGGGCCACCCTCTCTGTTGCCCTCATCCTCTCAAAACTCCTCAATGAACAAGACCACTAAGAAGTAAAATCTGGGGTGACCCTCGCATCATCGATCGGTACCACATGACCATCCTCATTCAAACCCATCACCCCTAACTACTCAACAATAGGTGTTGGCCCTGTCATAACTTCTTATGGGGTGTCAGTATCCACATCCTCCCACCTATATAAAATTGTATCCTCGGGTATGACCTAAACCAACCCAAATTGTCTCATCACCCCGGCCGAAAATATATCAACTCATCCTCTCCGGCCCTGCGGCCTTATACCTAGGTGTCTTGCTATAAATACAATAGATCCCTAGAAAACTCCGAACAATAATGAAAACCTACATATGGCCACTAGATCACATCACCAACCTGTAGTCCAAGTATCAAATATCTGTAATAGGTAGGCCCCTTGGCCTTCCTTGCTCTGCTGAGGTTTTGCACTCCATCTCATAAAATCCTGGGTGCCTCACGTCAATAACACTAGGCAATCCATATGAATGAGAAATGACAACGTGCTCATGGGCCCAATATTACAGTAGAAAGCTAACATCAACCCCATAACACTTTTGGTATGTCCAAACCCAGAACTCTTTATATGTTTGTGGTAACAAGGTAGGAGCCCACTCAAAGACAGTATGGGGCTCCATCATCTCCGTAACAACCCCCATCATAATCCATGGGAATATCCCACCTCCGAAATCTAGCAGTGAAAAACATAAAATTTCCCATCATCATCATAGTCATATGTGGGCACTGTGCTCTCTCAGACTCATATAGGGCCTGATAATCAAAATCTCTTGACGAGTATCTAACACCCTGGGCCTCATCTCCGTACAATCGTTGCATAGTATCTCCTCTCTCTACATCTAAAATAAAATAAACAAGTTCCCCCCCTAACTGTCATCTTGGTAATATGATGAACATCCTCCATTTTGATGGTCATCTCCCTTGTAGGAAGCCAAAAAGTATTGGTGGAAGGATTCCACCTCTCTAGCAATGCAAGTATCAGGCTGCGACACTTATGAATCTGCCTATAAAATATCATCCCACCAAAACCCACAGCCTCCAAATGATCCCAATCATCATCAAAAAAATCTTCTCTGATCTCGTCTAATATTAAGAGGACGCGGTCTCAGATAGTCAACTGAGCATCCACCTACAAATTACAAACATGAAAATCGAACATTAATAACGATGTAAAAATTCTAAACAAAACACTTGCAACCATAAAATATCCTCATAAAACACAAGTCTAATAATCGAACATATATAATATTGCCTTAGACATTCAACAGAGTTAAACACTTTTTCCAAAGGCCACATCTTCTCACTCAAAAAACAAAACATTTAGATTGTAGGTGAATCACTGGAAATTCACTTCAATCGCTAGTAATTGAAGGAGTTGCTAGTGATTCCTATGAATATGCCCTAGGGCATCCGCACGCCCCGATACGGCCCTAAATCCCTCAAAAACTCTAAAAATCCCTAAAAACTATGAAAAAACAGAAAAAAACGTGGTTAAGACCTACCTCGACAAGGAACGGCTTCCGTTTGTGGCTCGATAAGGCCATTTGACAAGTTTTTTCTCACAAAATACATTTCTTCACCCGCTCTGACAAGTCACTATCGTATATAGTGCAAAGTGACAAATAAAAAATACACTCGGGTATTTATATCCCCAATTTTCCACACAACCTAATCGCTAGCGATTATGGCAATCGCCGACGATTTGCCTGATTCCCTTGTTCTAAGCATTTGTGCTTATATTGCTAAAAAAATGACATTTTACCCTCTGCACAAGTGTGCCATGCTCCTAAAAGGTCTTGGCCCTCAATATCTTTTGTCAATACAACATAAACACAACATCGGGATTTTCCATACATCTATAGGAGTGAGCCCTTTGGCCCCCATCACTTGGTTTTCCCACTTAGCAAATTTTCTTGGTATGAATCATACGTACGCAGGCATTGAGCCCTTTGGCCACCCCGACAATTGATTCCCCAACATTGTGCTTTGCACCCTCTTCAATTAGGGAAAGCTCTTTCAAAACATAACACACTTGTGATCACTGTATTGCACTACAATACACTCACCCATGATAAGACCATTCTTCTTCATTTTTTTCTAGTGAATTTTCAAAAAATCACTAAACAAAAAGGGGAAAATGTAGACACCAAAAAATTACATTCCTCCTTGACTTAAGCTTGTTTATGACACTTCAAGATATCGTCCTTATAATCACCTTCGATTAATATATTAAATTTCTCCACATGTCCTTCACGCCTAGATTAATTATTTATTCAATTAAATAAACTAATTATTATCCCTCACACCTCACCCATACACCACACTACGTTAACTAGGACACCTCATTTAATCACCTAACCTCCTCTATATCTACCTTCCTAAAAATCATTAACCTATCTCATAACTAACTAGCCTTCTAACTAACTAAATCTTTCCAAAAAAACTAACATTCCTCATCCTAACAAACTTAGTTCGTGCTTTTACCCAAGCCACCACCTTAACAACCTTGAAGTTATCATATCTTTCTCGAAATGGAAGAAAATCACTTTTTTTGTTAACTAAACTAAGATCTTCCACAATCACTAGCAATTTTCCCGATAGCCAGTGATTTACAAATACAAGTATTCACACCTCCTTTCCACAACGAATTCTCACATTTTGCAGGTTTATACTGCCTCAATTCCAATGTAGCAAACATCCAAACATTCACATTGAGTTTTGCCAACGTTATGTTGCTCAAAAGACATCAAATTTGTCATCAAATCGCTCGCATTTCATCATTCAGTCGTCTTCCTCCGTCTACTCACCAAGTCGGTTCATTACGCAAGGTAATATGTATACGTTGATTATTTTTTATACTAAATGTAGGTAAACTCCTATTAATACATTGTTTATATTGCTAGAACTTCAATTCCATAGCCTAATCAACTATTTAGATTCGTTTTTAGTGAACTGTTAGAACTAGCAGCAATCGCTAGCGATTGCCTATTCATGTGTTTTTCTACTTTTTCATCATTTTCTATCAAAACAAACTAAAATGTCCGTCTTTTTCTTATTATCTACTATCGTCTGTCTAACATGATGTTGTATGATGGCATTAGGAGGATTTAACCTTCCCACATCTAATTCCTTTCATGTTGTTCGTCATCTGTTGTATTGGGAGCAATATGAATTGCTCCATAATTTTGAACTTTGTGCAATTCATGTAACTCCATTTGATCGTTTATACGCTATGTTTGCCTCCATTCAGCATATCCTAGAAGCCACCGAATTTTTTTGGGATGCCTATGATGAAGCTTTGAGACTATAAGAGGACTCGGTCTAATACGAGCGTTGCTACGAGACCGGCTTAGAGCTCTTAGAGGAAGACTACCAGACCGCTTCGGAGTCTAATACCTATAGCCACATCAGTATATCCAACACCAACACAACATTTTCCCACCTTTATGACACCCAAGAGGAGGATTTCGACTTCTTTGCTGAGGACTACGTCTTTGTCCTTGATTCCAACCTTGTTGAGGAAGAGGAAGAAATAGTCGACTCTGTAGCATCTAATGTGTCTAAAAACCTTTACACAGACCAAGAGTCTGATTTATGGTTTTAAATTAGGATTAATGATTAGCTATATGTATCTAATCTAAATAAGTGATAGTTAAAATTCTATCTTATCATTTTGTAACACAATCGTAAACATTAATAAAAACATGGGTGTTTTCTGAAAAGTAACATTATTTTGTCTTAAATGTTTCTAAGCTGGCTTGTTCACATACGAAGAAGGTCTTGATCCATTATTTTAAAACGGTGCGCAAACAGTCACAATCCACACTGTGGGTATCCTAAAAACCCCCACCATACTATGGTCAATCTCGGTTGTTACCCCTTGAAACAATCAAGAAAACAAAGATAGAAACCATGTTAGACAGTTTGAATTCTTGTTGTGAGACCACCCCTCCACTTAGGATTGAACGTGGATGAGGGGATATTATTAGCCTCTCCACCGTTCACCTTTGGGTGTTTATCATTGCACACATGTTTTTTTCCCTCTAAATCTTTCACTAATGTTGAAGATTCATTTTTTCTAATCATTGCTCCATGATTTTGGCTTCTGTAATAGTCAAAGCTATTTTTTGATTGATTTCATTTCTGGAGTTAATGTCCCCTATGTTCCAATCTAAGGGCGTATATTTTATTTATAATATTTAAAGTTATCGAATTTGCATTCAAATATGACAATTAATGGCAGTCCACATGGACATACTGAATATATCGAAAAGTTGAATCTAGGAAAAAAAAAATAGAAGATGACATTTAATGAATCAATAGTTGTCTTCTGCTTTTGGATGGTTGGATTCTTGGTAATGCTTTCCAATGGGGGTTTTGGTGTGTGAGGCATGGGAGCAACTCGTCTTCAAGATCTTTTATATGCAAGAGCACCGACTTAAGGGCCTAGACATCCAAAAATCCAACAACAACACTAGTTGATTTTGTTGTTGCTATGTTGTCTCTTAATGGAGATGATAAAATGGATGATAAAGATGAACTAGAGAGCATGGAAGGAAAGTGAAAAAGTATGACAGACTAAGACATATGCATGCTTCCTATTTGTATGTGATGGTGAACCAGACTTTATGAAGCCTTTGAGGGCGGGGAGAATGTGGACGTCAAGGTCAGTGACTTGAATCTTGCCCCCTTAGGCACAAGTCATTGTGGTCTATCAATGCCTACGAAGAGCTCACATTTGGAATTAGATAAGATTTTTCAACCGTGTTGCCTCCTCTAATATGCCTATGCATTATGTAAAAAGTAATGATTTTTGGTGGGAATGTTTGCAAGACCATTCAGAACATCTTGTGGATTCGGTTGAGGCCCTCCAATTGTCTTATAAAATAGTGCTTCACTATTTTGAATATCATTATTGGTGAAGAGCATTTCTATCAATACCCCTACACTACCCATGTTGACCAACACATATCTTCCAGGCGGGCTAGAAAGTTTGTTGCAATTACTCCTCACATTGTTTGTCGTCAATGCAAAGACTATATGCTTTGCCCGAACCTAGAAAGTCGAAGAAGTAATGTTAAACAAAAATCCACAAGGGAAACTCATGTGGATGATATTTGTTGTTTCATGGATAATTGTGGAGGATGGCCAATGATAATGGTCTATAAATATAGGACAAAATCACCTGGCCTACCATATTTACTTTATTGAATTCAACTACTACATTGGCTCAAGATGAGCTACATATATTTGTGTTCTCGGAAGTAAGAAGAGTTTCACATTCCTTCCCCCAATATTTTCTCCACCCTTTGACTTATCCTCCTTCAATCCCCTTCTTCGCCGCCCCTCTTCCTTGTAGTTGAGATGTTCCTTGCGCCATAATGGGTATTTTAGAGCAGGGTATGGCCGTACATCACATCATATTGAAAAAACGGATTTGCAGGTTGGAGGGGGTGTGATAGCGCTTGAAGGGTGTAGAACAGGTTGCAGGCACCTACCAGTAGTGGCACAATGGCCTGCAATGACTACAGGATCTGCACGCTGGGTTTGTTGAAAAGGCTTTAGCAACTTCACGCAAACGAGATTGGTAGGTGTAATGCTTGTCCACAACCTTTGCAAGCCTCCCTACAGCCTGAGTCCAAAATAAGAGTTTAGAATAGATAATGGACATCCATCAAAGCACAGTGGAAAATGGTTATTTGTCATAAAATGTGGTTTTAGACTCGTGTTGCAGTTGGGAATGCCCTGGTAGACATGTATGCAAAAGCATGCGGGCTCATCTACCTGGCCATGGCTTGATATGTATGAAAGGTGTGTACAGGGCAGGTCAACTGTTTGATAAAATGCTTCAGTAATGATTTCAGGATATTCACAAATGGGGTTTGTTTTAAAGGCCTTGAAAACTTTTAGCCAAATGCATTTGGCAGGTGTCAAGCCAAACTCTGCAACCTTTACCAGCATGCTCTCAGCTGTGTCAAAATGGGAGCTTTACTACTGGGTTTGGACATCCATCCAAGAATTATGGAAAGGGGAATGTACACATATAGTACAATAGCAGGGTATGGACATCCATCAAAGCATAATGTACATTGTAAAGTGTTTTGTTGCAGACGTTGTAGTTGCAGGTTCCTGACTGATATGAATGAAAAATGTGACAGTATATACAAGGCATGTGAATTTCCCCGTCACAAGCAGGGTATCATGTTATTGCTTTTGTATCTCAAGAAGTGACTCTGTTCTGTTAAGAGATTAAATTCTGGATTTTTCTTTTTTTTTTTCGTTATTGGGCATTTTGCAGGTTGATTTGTTCTTTTACAGAGAGCCAGAGGAAACAAAGGGCTCCTGAATATACTGCTGACTAGACTGCAACTAAACTGGCTCTTCCAGGCGAGCAGTGGGATAGTGAAGTAGTAGATGCTCAATTGGGTGCCCCTGAAACCGGTGCTATTCTTGCTACAGCTGACTCTACGGGTTCTCCTGGTGAGCGAATTGACTATAAATGCAAGGGTAACTGGTCCTTGGGACCTGGAGGATTAAACCCTGGGTGGATGACTGGCGAGCATTCAGACCGCACCATCAAGCCACACCTTTACCCCATGGATTGAATTCTAGACCACATTTTGAACGAGGGTTTAAAAGCTCAGGCTACCAGGGCAGGACAAAACCAGTAGAATAAGTAATGAGGCCATCCAGCACCAGGGATAGGAGAATAATTTGCCGGGCAATGGCCCGGATGGAGGAAGTTCCTCCAGAGCAAATTTCGAATGATCCCTTAGTGGAATATGGAAGCTCTGGTCAAATCTGCAGGTTCAATTGCTCTTTCTACTTAAGCCGTCCCCATTCCAATGACAAGCAGCTAAAGTACTGTAACAACTGTTGATATAGGCAGAGATATGGATACTAATCTTACAATCACAGCAACTTGCGGAAGGTTCATGAGCAGCAGATCGAGCAGGTCTATTTATGGAATGCTATTAGGGGTAGCCAGTACGCAAAATAGCCTTGTCATGCGCAGGAGCAGGAGATGGAGAAAACTAAAAATTAGATGTCTGGAATGCTCTTCCTTGCGGCCACTGGTTTAAATGTCTGGAATGCCCTCCCTTTCAAGCGCCGGTATAGCATCTGTTTAGTATTAATAGTTTCTAATTTTTTTTGCATAACTTCGACATAACTTTTCTAAGATCTTGTTACTATTAAAATGGTTCACTGGATTTCTGAGATAACCTGATGATTGAAGATGAGACAATATTCGGCATATTTATTTGAAATATACATTAGGATTTTGTTTATCTATTGTACAACGAATGGTCTGACAAAATGAATACTCACTTGCAAAAATGGGAGTTTCAGAGTAAGTATGCTACGGAAATGCAGCAAATTATAGTGAATTTTTGTTGGATGCCGTAGTTACACATGCCAATAGATATGCAAAATGTGCCGGCATATACAAGACATGGAAACTATTTGACAAAATGCCACACGATATTGTTTAGCTTATATGCCAATATATGTTATGTGTTTAATACAAAATTGTTTCAAAATAGAATTGCCTCACTTTTCCATAAAAGAAAGAAAGTTATGATTCATAATTTGTTGTCTTCAATGAAAGCAATGGAAATGACACTGCATTAAGCCTCTTAAAATAGAATTGAGAAAAATATAAAAATTCGAAATAAAACATGTTGATTGATGTAAAGGAAGAAATTAATTGTTTTTTTTGCTATAATATTTTGGTATTTATAATATGTTATTCTTTTCACTTATAACTATGATGTAATATATCATGATCATATTATCAACAGAGGTGATGCTGTAATAGAAGTGCTCTCTCACTAATATCATGGTTGATTGATTGTGGTTTATGTGTGCTTCATACCTTGCTACTCGGATAAAAAAATACTTGTCAAATACATCTTGAAACTGATTTTAAAAATCTAAAAATCATCATTCAATGAACAAACTAATCTCAGATTAAGTTTTTGACATGACCTATGAAAACATAAAAACCCAAATATATTGTACTTCTTATATCAATAGTAATAACACCCCGATAGAAATAACCCTTTCACTAACATAATATATCAATAAAAATGACACACACTATTTAACTATCCCCATAACCATTGTAGCTCCTTCCGACACAAATACTAATTATCAAGTCAACAAGGAGAACTGTCCTCTACAATGCATGTGCCACAAAAATAATATTTTCCTATATTATTTCTACTTGGTATCCGAGAAAATATCTTAATACTAATAACTGTAAAGCAAGCCTACACTGTCTCAATTAACTGGCGTACCAACGTTACCAACAAAGTAGCGTCGTTTCAAACTTTATAGAATCAATTTACACATTACCGTGCGCCACAGTTATGCACTCTGATTTGAAGCTATGCTGGGCCACTTCTGATCGACTGAATTCGGAGAGGCCGTAGGCGCGACACTTATAAGCTTAATAGATATTTTGCTTTCCTGCATCTCCTTTATTACTTCTAGACGAGACACTACTTTTTTCATGCCTGGTCTGAAATCACTCTCGCTTGCAAGGCATTCAAAGGCTAATTCGGCAACTGCACCAACCATCACCTTCACCTCATTGTTTTTCTCAATCTTCAAATCTGGATCCACCAGTTCATCCAAAACGCCTTTCCTGATCTTGTCTATTGCCATATTAGCAAGGCCGATTTCGCTTCTATTTCGGGTTGTATCCACCGCTACTTTAGCAGAGATTATCTCCATCAAAACAACCCCGAAACTGTAAACATCAGACTTTTCGGTGAGTTGGAAGCATTGATGGTACTCTGGGTCAAGATACCCGGGCGTGCCTTGTGGAGCAGTTGTGACGTGGGAGACATTCTCAGGCACCAATCTGGAAAGCCCAAAATCTGCAACTTTTGCCCTGAAATTTTCGTCCAGAAGAATGTTATTGGATTTCACATCTCTGTGATATATGGGCGGATTGATGCTGTGGAGATAAGCCAAGGCCTGAGCAGTTTCTAAGGCAATGTTCAAACGAATTCCCCAAGCCAAGCCTCTGGGGGTTCTTCGGCAGCCATGAATATGATCCCACAAGGTCCCATTTGACAGGAACTCGTAAACAAGCAGCAGCATCGGACTCTGTGGACATGTACAACCGTAAAGACGAACAAGGTTTGGATGAGATAGTGATGACAAAATCTGTACCTCATTGATAAATTGTTCCACTCTCCTCGAGTTTTCCTGGTAGAGCCTCTTTACCGCCACAACTCGTCCGTCTTGAAGTTTCCCCAAATAAACTGCGCCAAACCCTCCATCTCCAACTTCATTATCTTCGTCAAAGAAATTTGTGGCCTGCTCAAGTTCTTGATAAGAAAATATACACAAACTACCCAGCATATACATTGGCCGACTTGCTTCCATGTCGCTTCCGTAGCTGAAATCGGTACAAACGCCGCGGGGAGGACGCGGTTTTCTCCGCCTCATATAAAAAATGCAAAACAGTATTGCTGCTGCTACTAGCACAACGCCACCGACGGAGTAGCCTGCTGTAGAGACGTTAAAAAGCATTCGCATTACTTCGAAAAAAAAAAAACAATTTGAACCAAAATTAAGCGTGACAGAGATGAAGGATGCTCACCGATAATAATGATTTTACTGTTGTCTGCAGGTCAAGGCCAAAAATATGTGAGTAATGGTTTCTAACAAAATGTCAAGATCCTATATCAAATATCAAGAAAGAGAAATCTTACCACGGCCCGGGCATTTATTTGCACACAATTTGCCACTGCAGTCGCAACAAAACTGTATCGAACGATTGTGATAAGCACAACGCCCGCCGTTCGAATCGCACTTTGTGCAATTTTCGCTGACATTCCATCTGATGTTTAAGTCAAACTCATGACGAAAGAAGTTTCCTGTAGGGCGTTTTTCCGACTTCTGTATCGGAATCACAACTCGCGTATCACAATTGCCATCCACACCAGACTCGAATTTCGAACTCTTGTAGTACCAACTACTGTTGCATGGTAATGGAGTCAAGTCTCTGATGATTTCAGGGGCACACTGTTTCAAAAGAGTTAAATTTCTATATTCACTCCTGATATGAAATTGAGGGTTAGACCAGAATTGCGCCGCTGTATAGTGACTCATGCACGTTGGATTGCATTTATCCCCTTGTAGGCTCGTGTCGATTAATGTCATATTATGGCTGGAATTCTTCTCTAATTTATTTGATGGCATAGAGTATTTATACGGGTCCTGTACATAGTATGGATGGCCACCGATAGTAATTAGAGGCATCAGTGCTTGGTAATCACAGTCGAGCTGAAGCGCAGGGTCGCCGCAACCACTGTTCCTTCTTCCGAAAGGATATCCGAAAACATAGTTCCCACATTTAAACAGTTGACAAGCTCTACACGAAGAAGCGAGAAATGATATTAAGATTGCGAAGACTAGACTGAAACGGTGAAAAAGGCATGGATGAAGATTTAGCGCTTCCATTTCCAAAATATTCACTTAAAAAGTCATGGATGAAGAGTTAGCGCTTATATTTCCACGGTACAGAGGAGAACATGAATAGCAGCTTTTAATATCAGAGAGAGAGAGAGAGAGGGCACCGAGACGAGAGGAAAACGACCGTAAAACTAGCGGAGACAATACTCCAAATTTTAATCCTTTTCATTATCGTATTTTTTCCCTTCCTTAATTAGGAGTAATCGGGTTGACACTTCAATCCTGAAGCCACTCTGATTGCGATTCAATTGACCGTCACTCATCAAATACCACGGACTTTATTGACGTTTCATAGTCATGCCCGATCACTAAAATGGGGACTTCATCATTAAGATTAACAATGATGAAATTAAAAGAAACTCATTTTAGTGTCTCATAGGCTACTTTTAGTCTTTTGAATGTTTCATTCATTTTATTCACATAAATTTCAACCAGATGTCGATACGAAAGTTTACACTTGAAATTATTTTTAAGACTAAAAGCTATCTAAACCATTAACAACTATTTATAATTTATTATACCTAGCAATTACATGTGAAGTGTGCGATGGAAATGATGAAGGAGATGCGTTGAAAAAGTTTAACTTGAGAGAGATAAATATGAGAGGAGGAACATAGCGATGAATAACGAAATTGAGGGAGGAGATGTCGAAGAGTGTGACAAATATTAGGGAACCTATGTAGTAAGCAAGGTTTCTCCTATCATTAATTATGATGATGGTGTACGTCAATGACCATCAGTAAAACACGTTGACCTCTAATTTCCCTGATGTTTCACAAGTACAGCTACAGAGACTTGCATCTGGAAATCCTTTTTAGCGCGATTAATGTTTAAGTCATTGCCAAAAGAAGGAAAAAAATGTGCACATCATGTCTTCCTTCGATCCTCTAAGTCATTCAATGTCCACCGACACAACACCTCGAGCTCTCATTTCCTTAATGCTTGACAGGAACAATTATTGAGATTTGCATTTGGAAATATTGTTTTTATCATAATTAATATTAAGGCACTGATAAAAGAGGGGAAAACCCGTGTGCACCATATGCACCTTCGATCCTATAGGTCATCCAAGGTTATAAAAAGGGAACGTTTCAATTTGAAGATTATAATTTAGTTGGTTGGTGTGAAGGTCATAATCTATTGATGAGCCAACTAATATGAATGCATTGAATGTGTTGAATACATGAATGTCAATCAATGACTGTTGGAAGAGATGTCAACCCATATGTTGAGGCATGGGGACATGTGTATAGCCAACATCATTTAGTTGCGTGGAGAGTCAACCAATGCAATGTTTAACCACCACATCCGATGTAAAAAAATGGGCAAGTCGATGGTGTTTGCTTTCACAGTCTGTGCCTTTTCAATTTGCTATAGAGGATTTTTGATTTGTGGGTTTGCTTCTATTATTCTACAACGGATGGTAAGTTGCAGATCAAAAGAGTCCTACTTGGGGTCTTTCCACCCCCAACGATGAGAAGTACATCTACAAAATGTAACATGAGTCAACCTAATCAATATAGTATCAAGCTTAATAATAACATTGCATCGCACCTATTTTAAGCCATATGAAGGGATGGCTAAGTCAATGATGTTACATTTTCCATAATTTCTATGGTGCCAAGACCAAGCCCTTACACAACTAAAAGAAACATGATTTGTTTAGAAAACATGGGGAAAGTGGGTTTTGCTAATTTTAATATTGTTTTGCATGTCATCGAGAATTTCAACTGGTGGTTGTTCTATTTATTACATAAGATGAAGACATGAATGGAAAGTTGGAAAGAAAATTTGGGGATTGAATACTTGCATGCCCCACACTTCTTCCACAACTCAAATTGTTCCTACCCAAATAATATATATTATATGTTCTCTTCTTTATAGTCTTAATGTCATTTGCATTTTTCACGTGACTACAGTTCGTGCTTAAAAGGGCCAAAATAAAAAATGGGGAACATTTGATGGGTTAAAAAAGATTGCAAGTTTCCTTACATAGGGGCCCAAAATATTCTTGGCATCTTGATGACATCTTACAATGGCTACCTAAAGACCTTGAAAATGCAAACCTTTTTTTCATTCTGGTGGTTTATATTGTTCAATGGCGATCTAAATCATGATTTCTAATGAGTAATGATGAAATTACTCATAAAAAACCGCCGATTAATTATCATTCCATAAATTACATTTTTGCAAAGAAAATTCGTTTTAATCCTATGTCGTGGATTGTGGTGATTTTTGAATCAGAGATCTTAATTGTCAACCTGAAATCAAGAAAGCTCTTCAAAATCTTATAATTTCCATTTTGATAGATCTTTTCATTTTAAATCTTAGGCGACTCACGAGAATGGATCTCAGACTTCCATTTATGTTTTTGCATGAGCCCTATGCACTTTTGACACGATACATAATTTTTATGATTAAAAATCAATAAACTTCAACATCAACTACAAAAGTTTTGTACTAAATCACCTTCTTTATAATGGAATGTAGTACTAAGACTATTCAACTAGAAGGAACAAAGAGCCCATTTTTAAGACATATTTACCCTTTGATATAAGGGAAAAAATGGCAAGAAGGGGAAGATCTCACTTGGTAGGTTTGGATACCATTTCAAAATTGTTTGGGTTAGATTCTTTTTCCTTGTCTTTGTAAGTCTCATAATTTTGATTTGTTTTAGTTTTGTTTAGTTATTACAACATAATTATGAATTTAGTCAATAATGTTTCACCCATTTTGTTGTATTCCATATCTCTTATTAATTAAAATCTACTCCAAAGAATGTGTAAACAAAGAATATATATATGCATGAATTTTGTGGCTTCTTACCTTAATAATAATTTGGGAAAATTTAAAACATTTCCTAGTGAGATAATTTGAGTTTGAAACTATTTAGAATGTGCTTAATTAATACTTTCCAGAACTTGTTGTAAAGAAAGTAAAGCAATATGATAATTTTAAAGTTAATATTCTCTAGAACAAGTTGTAAAGAAAGTAAAAACAACCTGATAGTAAAGTTTTACATGCAAACTCAATAGCTTATTATGTATAGAAATCAAATTAAAATATTTTAAACCTCAATATTCATACACACCAAAATAAAGTGTCAGACTAATAATTACAATTTAGGGTTGTGGCTCTAATATAACTTTATAATTGGTGAGAATTATTCTAGTGCGAAACATTCACAATTTTTGGACATTCGGTGAATTCTTGATGCATAACTTAAAGCTATCAATTTTGTAGTCTTTCTTTCTAAATTTCCATTCATGTATTCATCTTATATAACAAATTAAAATCTGTTTAGTTGATAACCTTAATGCCTAAACAATAACAAAGACCCTTTTATATTGGTCATTGTCCTAGTTCGACCATGGAACCTATTAGATTTCCCCCTTTTTTAACCCAAGTTTAAAATAAAACTACACTCACATGAAAAATGCAAGTGAGATGGAGACGATGGGACATGCATGTATTTAACTCCCACATTTTCATTTACAAGTTTCAAATTTTGTCTTCATGTTATCTAACAAACTAAATGTGTCCCAAATGAAATCCTTGACATCGTAAAAAATGAAAATATAGAAATAGTTAACGATTCACAAAAATTCCATGTGGTTGTAGGAAGGAAAAGTTTCACATAGACTCCTCATAGCGTTTTCCTCACCCTTCAACCCCCATTTTCTTAGACACCTTATTGATCTTCCATCTTCTTGCCTCATTTTTCTAGCCCTATGATGTTTACTTCTTTAATGTATTCCTTTTGTGTTTTTATCGCACATTTCATGTAGTTTAATTACATAGTTTATTTTTCACCATTACATGAAAAATTACTATTTATTTGATTCAACATGGAGGGACCATCACAGACAACACCACCACCACTTTAAAATCTAAATATTTATGTTTATCTCACTTGGCTAAACTTTTTCTTAGCACATTGACAAATAATTTAAATATGGATGCATATATAAATCAATCATTATAATTTAGTGGTCGTTCTTGGAGGAGCAAGTCTACGCCGATGGGGTTATTGGTGGGGGGCGTGTGGGTGGTGTAGGGGTTGTTATCGATAGTGAAATCAAATACTGTAGGAAGCAACATGAATGTAAATTTCATTTGAGTGTGGTAGTTCAAATAAATTGAAGATTGTTATGCATGGTCCAAAATGAATAAATTGTTGTCTTGTAGAGAGTTTATTTGCAGTAGTTTATACAGTTTTGACTACATACGCTTTCATTCTACATTGTCTATTTAAATTGTGCTTTGCCATAGACATCCTCATTTTGGTCAAGTTCTTTAAAATTAAACATAAAACTTATTATGTATCATTTGTTATGGACTAATTAGAATTGTTTCTCTCACCATGATTTTACATGTACAATTGTTAATGTTTTGGTCTATGTTCTTTCATTTTGTGATTGAGTTGAGATTGATGAGGTAGAGGATGAAATAAAAATAACTTTCTAGAAATAAGGTGATGATAATCTAGAATAAGATAATATCTCACTTGAAGAAAAGATGAGAATGATTGAGCAAATGGTTTTTATCATAGCTTATTTTCTAATATTGTTTCATGAGAAGAGATTGAAAATGAAGAGTTTCTTGGTGAAAACCAAATTTGTGTAGACATCAAGAAAATCTAGGGAAGATAGATATCCTTGTAAAAGAGGATAAGGTTTAATAAAATGATGACATTAATAGTAGAGTAGCATAGGTTTGTCTTGTAAAAGGCATACAATAAAAAATGAGGTTGGAACAAAATGTAGATAAATGCACTTGAATAAGGTTATGAAGATGTAAAAGAAGAGAATCTTATGAGTCAAAAGATGAGAGAGTGGCTGGTAACAATTAGGAAAGAGTAGAAGGAAAAATAATGAAGAAAAGAAATGAAGAAAAAGGGGAGTTGTATCATTTGATGTTAAATCCAGCTCATAGATGTGAAATGGATATGAAGGTAATTGTAACAAAGGAATTTTTGGTGAGGATGCCTATGATAACTCTTAATTTCCATGATTTTGTTTGTCTTTTTATATACGTAGCAACAAAAATAAAGGAGCATGAATATTTTTCCTTATAGGTGGAAGTGAATGTAAAAAGATGAGGAGCCTAAGCCCAATGGAAATCAAGCTATTAGTGGTGGATAAGAAGCATTACTCATAAAATACAATGTCATTGTGAATATCAAATTTGAAGCGCATGATATAAGATGAAATGGATTCCTTCATGAAAAAGTTCTGTTCAAATATGAATATACACAAAATCATATGTTTTTTTAAAATCTCTATTGGTAGGGTTACTACCTATAGGCTATAGGTTTATGAGGCCATAAATGGATGAATTCCTCTAGATGATGACATGGTTGTTGCAAAAAACCCATCCAGTGTAGAAAGCCCTAACAACCTGGTTTAGGTTCTTTGAGTAGAAATAGGCCTGTCTTCCATGGGAATTTCAAAGAACTATTTGACAATGTCCATCATGCTTTTCAACATAGTTTCTAACACCTCATGGTTCAGGATATGAATAAATGTTTCATAATATCAATTACCAAATTGAAGTAGACCCAAATAAAGTTTATGACTTTGGGAAAATAAGAAACAAATAAATATTTTACCTGAAAAAACCATCCTCCTCACATGCAAACCTAATCTCAGTCACCATGACCTCAGACATTTGGGGGTTCATGAGCAGGATATATGTAAATTTGTTCAACTTAGAGATAGTTTAATCCACTATACATGAGATGGGTTTAAACTTTCCCTATACCTATAAAAAGGTGGAAAAATAGACAACCAACTACCCAGGTCGACCATGCAAAACCAATGGTGGTAGATGACAAAGTGGAGTGGGCCCCAGCAGGTGGAGGATGAAGAATCTTCATGCTAGCATGGGAGAAAAAAATGACAAACACATCGAATAACCTCCTAAAACAAATCTGCATCCTATGCCAGACATGTTAAGTAGGATGACACACAAGTGGTGGGGACACAATAGTGACAAAAACCTGGCCATCATCGTTAAGGGTCTCCCTCATTGTAGAAACACACCTTTTACATACATATAAATTGATAGTGCATCTCTTGAAAAATTATTATTTATTTAATATTTAGGCACATGCAAAACAAAAGTAAAGATTCATATAAATGTCAAGGTTCAGGGGACTTGGCCATTTATTTGAAACCTTGAAACATGCATAAGAAGATACAATTCACATAAATTTCACTAACCCTAAATTTTATCAACCTACAGTATTTCAAATCCTGAATTTTATCAATATGCATTCCGATTCTTCTCAATATATTCACCACCTTCACATGTTGATTTGTATAAAATTTTATTTTCATTTTCCTCCCACAATTATATTTTAATATTTATCTCATTTTCAAGCATTGAAAAAAAAGAAATTTTAAAAACAATCATGCAAAACAAAAAATACATTGCCTCACCTCCACCCTTGGACTAAATGAATCGATGTTCATGACCCATTAATGGTACCAATCGTGGATTTTTAGTCATGATTTTTCAAATTACTTATATAGATGTGAAAGTAAGGAAGAAGAAAATTGAAAATATAGGTGAATGTTGAGGATTGATCCATGTTGTTAATGTCCATATGGATTGGATCCTAACCATTCCATTATTTAAATGTTATCATAGGAAGAAACCATCAATCCCATTGTAAACGCCTTCAACGTAACTAACACTTACACCAAAATGAGGTGAAATGATGCATTGATGGTAAAAATATGAGGGTTTATAGAGGTATTAAAGTAATTTTAAGATTCACTAAAGAGGTATGTTTGAATTGAGTAGCAAGGAAAGTATGCTTTGTAGGGTTGTTGAACCAATTCCAATATGAAATGAAGAGGGCCACCTCCTATGCATATTAGCCCCTATTGGTATAATGAATATAATATATTACCACAGGTAAGGTTAACCAACCCATGCATGATTATTTTTTAACTAATTGTGGATTGTTAGAGTCATAAAAAAAAAATCTAAGATGCATCAATTGTGCAACATCAAATATGTTCGTCATCATCGTCTCTGGCAATGTTAGTTGTGTTACCTGAAATAAAGATGGAGGAAAATGTACAATAACTTATCCAACTCTTACTTGTGTGATCTAATTATATATCCACAAAAAACATAGAACAAACAATAAAAATATTTATTAACATCATTATCAATGTTATTGTTTAATACAAATATAAATATTAAAAATTTCTTATTAATTAAAAACATACAAACCCCAATTTTTTATTTTTAAAAATAACATATTAAATAAAGCTAATAAAAGAATTTAATCTATTAATAAAATATGTAATTATGTAATGAAAATACCTTTTTATAATGTATTTTCAAGCACTCCATATTTCGTAGATAATTGTGGAATCCTTTAACCAATCATGTTAACCTTATGTCTTATTAAATTGTATACTAATAAGTTAAATTAAAAATCAACCTCGTGCATTCCAAGGGAGTTCATTATGTTAGAATAAAAATTTAAATCCCTCCTCTTTTGCTCATAGTCGTCCTTCCCATGCTTTGAAGTGTAAGAAAAACAAGGCCATGATATGACAAATATTGTCGAAGTTGATGCATTTTAAAAGTGGAATTTAAAACAATAAACTGGCAATTTGTGAATGTAAAAGTGAAAGTTGGAGGTGAAAACAAATTTGGAAGGAGAAAATGATATAGAAGAAGTGTGCAATAGAGTTGAGTAGATAAATGTAGAGGGTTGAATAAAATTGATATTTGTGCGTGTCTTGAAAAATGTGAGATGTATCTACATGATGACGAGGAAGCAAAAAGTGGTAATCTATTATTCACTTATTGGCTTTCTCTACTTACATAGACCATCATTTAAATCATGTGATTTTTTATATTAATTTTTGGTTTTTCCCTTTCAAAGTGTTGGGCACAAAAAATATAAAATGAAAACCAATCTACATTGTAACATGTCCATGTGAGTAGACGTTCTTAAAATGTTTTTCTTCATTTTCAAGCATGAAAGATATGATTTGTAAAGATATAAATGAGCACAAGTACATTTTTTAAAAAGTTGTTGATCATTGTTTATTAGTGCTAGCTTATATAAGTGTCTAAATATTTAAATTATGGATAGCTCATAGAAATGGCTACAAATCAAGATAAAAATCATTCTTTAGTATGTACATCCATAAAGTCATTTAGAAATTAAAAAATACAATGAAAAAATACATTAAATGAATTAAGTGCACCTTTTTTCATGGCAACAAGCCTCAATAATGAGTTTTGAGGAAGTAGAGATGATAACAATGCTAATGCATAGGATGAGAAAGAAACGTAAGATAGTAATTGCTTCACTATCCACACAAACACATACTACAAATGATATTAAAAAATAACACAAAATCCCTAGTCTTTTTCTCATCCATGTGAGAAAAAGGAAGGTAAAAGGGAAGGGGCACCTGAAATTTAATGATGTTGTATATTAGGGAAATGATCATTGTTCTCAATTCCTAAGCAATGCCTAAAATTCTCATAGTGGTGCTAAAGATCTCCTCTAGTAGAAAAATATTTTAAATGTTGCACAAAGAAGTTGTACCAGAGAGTTTTTTACTTTCAATTTTAACTTAATAAAATAAAATAACAAAAACCAACTGACCTCAGTAGACAACAGGGTTTACTGATACCCACGAGGATGAATTTCGATACTAATGTGATAAGAGGTCCTTTTTCTTTCGCCGATGAAGAAACCTGCAGATCAAAGACACTAAACAAAAATTATGAGATAGATGGATAAACGAGATGCTCGGAAAAGGCCGATTCTAGGAATCCAAAGGGAATTCCATAGAGGATGTCATCTCACTTTGGTACAATCAAGTAGATTGAAAAAGATAATGATAAGGATATGTAAATGAAAATAATTAACAGATAACGGATAAGAAGCTTTAGAACTCAAGGTTGAAAGGAAAGTCTTGTACAACTTCAAAAGTGGGAGAAGAAAGGGTGGAAGTGATCTGAACAGACTCAAAGTAGTCATACAAAAATCTTTATATTTCTTGTTGAATTTTGTGGAGGAAATCAATTTGATCCTCAATGTCTTATATGTCGATGGCGAATCATATTGAACACAATGTCAATTCGTGAATGATGTTGAATTGTTCCCAAAAGATGGGTTGTTGAACTATATGGAGATCGTAAATGCTTGTAATGGGATGGGACTGACCAAGAAATGCTATCTAAAGTAAATACATGCTTATAGAGAACAAGTTAAATACAAAAAGATTGATAAAAATGATGATAAAATGACAAAATAGTAAAGATATTTGATTTGAAGGGATCACTGGCAATTTGGTAGAATCACTAACGATTCAAGTAATCATTGACGATTACTATAGAATGACAATATTTGATAAAAATGATAAATAAGGCTTTCAAATGAATATTTTTGATAGTTTTTTATGTTTATACGAAATGTAAACAATAAGAAAGGATAAATAAATACCTTTTGATGCATAAATGAGATGAAAAATGCCTCTAAACATCGGGTAGAGTCGATTGAAGTCGATCACCAATTATTGAACTTTATGAGAGATGATTGATGAAAAAGATATGAAAATTATATGTTGACAATAGCTTGAGGTAGATATATGCCTTTGATGATCTCTGAAAATGGATTAGATTCACTGTGGAGTCAAAAATTGAAGTGTAGGAACGAGAAAAAGGTTTCTAAAAATCTTTGAGAAAGAGCAAAAACTTGTAATTATAATTTCCAGTGATCGGTTAGGATTGCCGATGATCCAAATTTTTTAGGAAAAACATTTGGGAAGTGGTTGAAACCACTTCCAAACAGGGGTTTTGGGTAAAGGATGAGGGAAAATGGTTGAGGGGAGGTTATGGAAAAGATGTAGAGGTTAAGATGTGAGAATAAAATAGATTTGAGTAGTTTTAAGATGGTTACGGTAAATTCAAAGTGGTTAGGTGGTTTAGGATGGGTAAAATGGTAATTTATGAGAATGTAAAATTATTTTTACAGAGGTGTGGATAAAGTGACTTAGGATAATGAATTTTAGATAGGTTGTAAATTAACTAATGTGTATATGATATGAAGTAGGTGGGTTGATGAAAACCTGATGTCTACATTTATCCCTTTTTGCCGAGTAGTTTGTAACAACCGAAATGGTGGAAAAAAATGATGTGAGGTAAAATTTGCTTTATGTTTGGATAGATGACCCCCCCTCCAACAGGGGGTGATTATGATGTAGTGAAAGGATCACCAATTTGATTGAGTTGATTAAATAAGTTTGAGATGTTTTGTTTTGTTTAAATTTTCCCCGATATGAGGTATTGAAACAAGATGGATATCACCGTAGAACCAAGTGATAGGGGAACCAAAGGGTTCATGTCCTATAGTCGTATGATTTGTAGAGATTAATAAATGATCATCAATTCAAGTAATATGGGAGCCAAATAGTTCACGGCCTATAAACATATAGCCTACCAGTGACGCGGTCATAAAATTAAACCTGTGAAGGATGTAATAATGTGTTTGAAAATAATGTTTCAGTTTTGAAAAATAATCATTTGTGTTTAGAAAATGATGGATCGTTAGCAATTTAGGTGAATCATCGATGATTAGGGTAAATTATTGATGATTACAGGAATCGTCAGTGGTTCTTGCATGAAATATTTGGGGGCTATAAATATTTGATTTACTTAAGTGTTTTTTCATTTGTGATTTATTAGTTTAGAGAGCTAAGTGAGTGATTACAAAGTGATAATTGAACAATGGCAGTTGTAGGAGTGTCTGGAAGGAAGATGAGGTCCACTCAGGAAAAGGTATGTATGTATTTTTGTCGATTTGTGTGTTTTTATTTATTATTTTGATTTTATTTCCTTTAATGGTTGTATGAGGGAATGTTTTTGAAATCATCAAAATCTCTGAAGAGGAGGATGATTACTGATGATTTTCATAGATCACAAGCGATTTGTATGGAATACTGACAATTTATACTAAATTGTTAGTGATCCATGTTTTCGATAGAAATTTGATAAAATATTTGACAGAGACTTGTTCTAATCCATGTTTTTGTGTTTTTTGGATGCAGGTGAAGGATAAATTGACTATTAGAGATAGGATTCTATTTATTTTATTGGAGGTGAGGGGGGATATGTTGGATGAGGATAGGGCGCATGTAGAGGAGGTGGTTTTTGTGGGGATACATAACTATAGACGCAGTCATAGAAATGGAGGGTTGTTGTTAGCATTGATGGAGAGGTGGGATCCTACCACCTATACTTTCTGGTTATCGATGGGTGATATGACCATCACCCTAGAGGATATTCATAGGACCACTAGATTTCCCATAAAAGGAGAGGGCATACATTGTATTTATGATATTGAGAGGGAGGATGTTATGACAAGATTATATGGGGAGGATGATCATGATGTGAGATGTACTGAAAGTGGATTTTATTACCAATCTTTATATTCTATAGAGAGGGAGGGTTGTACTTAGATGAATATGATGATGATGGGGATTACCTATTTTTCTTTTCTCGACTCTGGTGGTGGTCAGTTTCCTTAGATGATGATAGGGGTAGTAGCAGAGATGATGGAACATCAGACAATCTTTGCATGGGCCCCTAATTTTCTAGCATAGACTTACATGGAGCTATGGTCCTAGAGGATCATAAGAGATTCAAGACTGATATCACATTTCTATTATAGTTTTTGGCCTTTGAGCATATTTCCATGGCTCGTCCTAGTGGTTTATTGTGGGGAGGTGTAGATATGGTTGAGATATCATCTGGTTTCATGCGATGGAATGCAAGTGTAGGGAAGGTTGGACTAGTATGAAGTGAGCAACATTATAGAAGTATCCTCTCAGGGTTACACACAAAAGATGTGATATGGAGGACCTAAATTTGATTTCCAATATGGGTAGGACATGAGAGTGAGATGAATGAAATTCAATAGGAGCTGTGGGTCCAGGGGTGACTAGGACGTGAGTAGGATCTCATTAGATTTAGTCGTATCACACGAAAATTCATTTTGATATAGGATGTGCCATAGGATCTAGTATTGTATAGATGGAATGATGGGAATATGGATACTCCCAAGGTAGTGGTGGGTCCACATTATCTTATGCCTGATGAAGATGGGCCATGGGTATGGATAAACATGGAGATGTGGTACACATTGATGATGCTAGTGTTACTGTGGGTTATACTGCATGATGGATAGGGGCTTATGTGACATGGGAGAAGGATCATTTGGTTTAAGGGGGAGGAGGGTTCGAGCCCGAGTGGAGGGGGCACACTAGGAGGGAAGTGGTGATGATGGTGAGGGGAATAGATAGGGAGATAGGGAAGGCTTGGAGGTTACGATTACATGATTGATGATTGATATGGCGGTAGTAGAGGTAGAGTGGGCTAAAGTGGCCGTAGAGAGAGATAAATTGAGGACTAAGTGTGATGGATTGGTAATGAAGAGAGGTGGGTTGACTATTGAGTGAGATAGCCTTAGCCAATAGTTGGCACATGATACGGCCGATCATGATAGATACAGAAAACACTGAGATTCCCTGAAAAGGGCTCTTGGCATTACAATTACTCGGTGTCAGATGCTGAGTTGGTGGCTTGGGCTCAGGCTAGTAGTTAGATGGGTCTATCATGTATGGTTATCTTAGCTCACTACCAGTTGGTATGAGATGATTCGACCTATTATGAGGAGTTGGTGGTGCTGAAATTTCTTACTGCACTTCATTATTCAGAACATCTAGCTCAACTAGGAATAGGTCCTAGTATTAGTGCAATGAGTGTGGGTTATCCACCTCGTGGTTTAGATAGAGGAAGACTAGATGGAGGGCCAGATGGGGGAGATGGCGGTGCACAGGGTGCTAGTGGTCAAGCTATTCAGGGGAGCATTATTTGTGGTAGTTCCTTCTTTTCAGGTGTCTAGTTTTTTAGGTAGATGTATTGTATGGTATTTTGATGTATAGAATTTAATATGATGTTCAAATATATTTAATATGGTGTTGGTGGTCAGGCTATTTAGGGGAGCATTATTTGTGGTAGTGACTTCTTTTCAGGTGTCTAGTTTATTAGGTAGATATATTGTATGGTATTTTGATGTATAGTCTTTCTATATATATATGATGGATTCAATTTTGGATTTACATGTTGATTATTTTAAAGTGATGTGATTTTTGATTATATTTAATTATTGATGATTGTTTAGATGTATATTGATATTATGTGGATGTTTTGTTGAACATTGATTTTAAATAAATGATGATGTTTATATGTGATGTGTTACGATTATTGTGACTTTAATGTGATCAAGATGTGTATCAAAATGTGTTTTAAATTTTGAATAATGATAAAAATGGAATGATTTCTTTTAAATTGGATTTGATTCATACGTGATGGGAATAAATATGGTGAAGGCACTTGCAATTTTTGGCCTTTATTACAAATGTTAACAGATGACTAAAAATGCATAGTCACATGTAGGATCTTGGTTAGAGATGGGAATGAAACATATACCTTCCTAGGACATGGGATGGGTTGACACATGTCAGTTGCATGGGAGAGTAGGTTATATTTTCAATGGTTTCAAACAGAGATGTCCCTAATTTATATCTCATTTTTGACTCAAAATGATTGATGCGGGAAGTTTTATTTGATGGGAAAGATGATCGATGTGGGAAGATCTCCAAGGATTATTTTGATATTTGAATTTTTGAAGGATGATTGATGCGGAAAGAATTTTTACATAGGTAGGCATCCTTTGAGGGAGTGGTATAAAATTTTAAATTTTTGACTTTGATTTTGGATAGCTGTCCTTTAAGGGATCAGTCTATGATTTTAACAAGTAGTTGTCCTTCAAGGGATGAGTCTACTTTTATTTTTGATAATATGCATTTTGAATTTTGATAACTATCCTTCAAGGGATCGGTACATGTATTTTTGATAAGATACACCTGTAAATATTTTTGACTTTCCTTTTATGTTGAGGGAAAACCCTAAAAGACCATTTCAAGTTCAGGAAAGGATGTGCTCACAAACTACACATGTGTGCCCCATGACATGTCTTTGGTTGATATACAAGGTGGATGAATGCAATGATTTTGGGGTTCTTGCTAAGGGGGAACTTATCCATATGAAATATGTGATGAACAAAGCCTTGGTGCTCATATTTAAGGTTTTGAGTGAAGTTCCAGAAAACCACATGCTGTCAAATAATTATGATGATAAAATGGTTGGTTGGTGGTGAAAAAAAATATTTAATGTAACTACTGTCATGATAGTTAAGATGCTAAAAATATAAAGACCGCAAGTGAAAGGCATTCAGAGTTTCCTTTTTCAGGTGTACCTGCATCAAGGGAGGCTAGATGATACACTCCTGACCCATACTTGTGAGTGATAATGTATGGATTGATCTAGTTGGGGGAAGACTTTCCATGTTTACTCCAAAGTAGTGACATTTTTATTTTCTTTGAGAACAAGATCACCTATATTAAATTTACGTTCCATTACATGTTTGTTATACGCATGTTGATGAAATCTTGATAGACACGCTGATGTTCGAGAGATATTAAACGTTTTTCATCTAACAATTCTAACTGTGCTAGACAGTCTTGTTGATAGTCTTCTTCGAGGATGAGATATCTAAGAGATACATGGAGTGATGGGATTTGAAATTAAAGGGGTAAAATTACCTCAGAGGCGTAGACTAATGAGAATGGCGTAACTCCTATAGGAGTATATATGTTAGTTCGATAAGCCCAAAGAGAAAATAGGATTTGGGGATGCTAATTCCTTCCTGCTTTAACAACTATTTTCTTGAGGATTTTGTTAAGTGTTTCATAAGAGGCTTCAACTTGTCCATTTTCTTAAGGATAATATGGTGATGAAAAGATTAGTTTTATGTTAAAAGTTTCATAAAGTTTCTTAAGGTCTTTGTTCTTGAAATATTTTCCATTATCAGTGACGAGTTTGTGAGGGATACCAAAGTGATATATGATATGTTGATATATGAAATAAACAATTTTGTTTGCTTTAGAAAAAGTTAAAGGAATGGATTCTACCCATTTATTAAAGTATTTAGTAGATGTGATGATAGAATGGTGTTGTTCTGATAAGTGAGGATTGATTGTACCAACGAGGTCTAACCCATATTACGAGAAAGACCATAAGTCTTGTGTACATTGTAGAGCTTGACCAGGGATATGAGTGAGATTTGAATGTTGTTGAAATTTAACACACTTTTTGACATATGCAAAAAAATATTGATTTATGGTAGGCCAGTAGTAGCCCAACTAAAGGACACGTTTAATGAAAACAGTGCTGTTGAAATTCCCACCACATATACCATCATGGACTTCTTGGATGGATTTAGTAGACTCCTGAGACTTAAGGCATCTTAACAAGAGGCCATAGAAATTGTGTTTGTAGAGGAGACCACCTAAGCTAACATATCAGGTAGCGCATTGAAGAAAAGATATTTTGGCATTTCTAGATAGATCAGTTCAGGAATTTTAGATTCTGAGAGATATTCAAATGTCTAAGTGTACCAAAGATGTGTTGGATTGTTTTCAATGATGTTTCTATAGAGGGGAGTTCATTTTTTTGGGATGGTTGATCAAGTATGTGGAAAAAAATGAAGAGTTTAGAATTATCAGTCGAATCTTCAGTTGACAAAGTGATGAGGGACACTAAAGAGGCCATGGTATCTGTAAATTTGTTAGAAGATCATAGAATTGTTTAGATAGTGTAATATTCGAAAGCTTCTAAGAGGAACTCAACAATGTATTTGAATTTCTGTAGGATTTCATTTTTGCATTGATAAATTGATTTGATTAATAACAAGTTGTGAGTGTCCACATATGTCTAGGATTTAAACACCAAACATGAAAACAGTTTAAAGACCCATGATTAAAGCTTCATATTATTCCATGTTGTTAGTGCATTCAAAAATAAGTTTGAATGATAGGGGATGGGAGTCCCCCAAGGAGGTATGATGATGTTACCGGCCTCTCCCCCTTGTTGTCATTTAGATCCATCAAAGAAGAGAGTAATTTTGACAAGGGTAAATTCTTGATCAAAGATGGTCTTGATAGATTCATCATGGAATTGTTTGTGAGGTGGTTCATTATCATAAAGAGGGGCCTCAATGATCTTATTGGTGATAATTTATCCTTTAATGGATTTCTATGGGATAAATTGAAGATCAAACTTGGTCATAAGCATGAACCACCAAGTGATACAGTTGCTATGACATAGTTTAGAGTGCCTAGTTTTGAGTGGGTTAAAGCTTGTAACAACATAAGTTTTGTGACTGAGTAGATAGTGATGTAACTTAGAAGTTCCGAAGTACAAGGCACAACAAAACCTTTCATCTTTAGTGTAGTAATTTTTGTGTTCATCAAGAGTGTGACCAATATAGTAAACAACTTGTTCATGATCTTGTTCATCTTGGTGAGTGAGCATGGAACCCAAGTCATGATTAGTAGTGGATATATAAAGGTAGAAAGGCTCGCCCTCACATGGAGGTGTGAACACATGCAATGAGATGAGGTACTATTTGAGGTCATCGAAGGCCTTTTAAGAATTTTGATCCCATCTAAAGTATACATCCTTTTGAAGAAGATGGTGAAAGGAATGATGTTGATTTGATAATTATGATATAAAGTGACAGATAGAATGAAGCTCACCCTAAAGGTTATAAAGCTACTTGAGTTGGAAGGTGGAGGCATTTCAATAATAAATTTGATTTTAGTGGGGTCTACTTTAATCCATGGATAGATACGATGAGCCCTAGAAGTTTTCTAGTAAGAATATCGAACACACACTTAGCAGGGTTGAGATGAAGGAAATATTGTATGGGATGGCTGAAGATAGCATCAAGGATGGCGAGATGGTCGCTACATTGTTTTGATTTCCCTAAAAGGTCATCAACGTAGTCTTCTATGATTTTATGGATGAGGTCATGGAAGATGTATGTCATAGCACACTGGTAAGTGGCCCTGACGTTTTTGAGTCCAAAGGGTAACAAAAATTCCCTTAAGGAGTGATGAAGGATGTTTTATTTTTATTGTTGGTAGCGATGAGGATTTGGTTATAATTGGAGAATCCATCCATTAAGGAAAGCATCTTGTGGCCGACTGTTAGATCGATGAGTTGGTCGATGTTTTGAAGAGGGAAGTCATCTTTAGGCTAAACAATATTAAGATCTCCGAAGTTGGTATAGATTAGTAAATTTTCTGAGGAATCGGTTACGAGAAAGATGATGTAGCCTAGAATTTGTAGTAGATGACCCAGACACGCTAGCACATCACTCATCCTGAGCTAAGCACTCACCTGAAGTGTGAAAAGGTACCAGGTCACTCTTTAGATTTGTTTATACATGATGTTAGCATAATGATGTATTAAACATATTCAGATTCATAACCATTCATAAGCGACCCAAAGTGCACAATTCAGTTTAGATCTTAGAGAACATAATAAATGAACTAAACAATAACTAATATTAGATTAACCATACAAGAACCAGATTCAATAATGTCTAATACCATTATCCAGCCAATATATATTCCATTGCATTAAATACTATAAAACATGGAAGCTTCTTACAGTACATCAATATCTCCATGAATCATGTGTGCAATAAAACTAGTAGCACAACTCTACAATAACTCATCACTACTAAACTACTTAAATCAATACATCTTTATAGGGGTGGGGACTTGCCCTTCACCACTCATGCACTATTTAAAATAGGTCACATGCTAATAATAGCCATGTGCCTTTACAATAATATGCACAACATGCAATTTCTCTAACAATAGATTTCCTTTAGTTAACTCCAAGTAGAAATCCTATATTTAGTTTTAGACTATACATGACACTTATCTACCACTTGTTCCAAAATAACATTGTGTGGAGAAAAAATATTCACCTCTATGTGTGCTCCACACACTATCTCCAAAAATATCTGTTATCCACAAAAATGTCTAAGTCCTGATCCTGGGTGCTTTAATCCTATCATAGTGCCACGTGCTTTTAGCGCTCTATCATCGTGCACCCAATACTTAGATTATTTTCCGTTATTCAACATTACCCCGCACTAGAATACATTTCCGTCATGGAAATGGGAATTATTTCTTATGTCTCCCGTAATAAATAATAAGTAATGAAAGAATAAATGAAACACTATATAAAAGAATGAAGTTTACTCTGTAACAACCTCTTTTTCAACTGGAAGGATTAACTTTATATATTCAATTTTTAGTTCATCCTCAAAGGTTTTCCAGTCACTCAATGTGTTCCTTGTCTTCTTCAAAATATTGGTGGCTATGGAATCCAACTCATCTTGAGTGATATTCTCTTTCTTATTTTGTAGCACCTGGAAAACATTGGCCATACCTGATAGCATTCCTTCCATGAGATCCATCTTCTTCTCTATGAGTTTGCCAATCTCATCAATTATTTCCTTATGTGGTTCCTGGGCTACTGCGAGGGCCTCACGCTTTTGTTTTACCAGTGCTAACCTTTCTACTCACCCAAGTGTTTCATCTTTCATTACCTTCAGAACTTCATTGTCCTCTACTAAAGTTCTAGTCCTTATTATGACGTCTAGCACCACACATAAATTGAGAGCTTGATCTGCTTTCTTCAGCTCATCCTTCAATTTTTGGAGAAAATCCTCGTAAATTGAAACCTTCCTAACAATAATGGCCCTTTCTCTTGTTGCTTCTTCCCCTGCATCCTTTTTCTTGGGGAGGCACACTGGTCCTTCCTCCAGAAGTAGGTGAATTGTTGTGCGTAGATAGTGTAACTCAGACTTGAAGTCCTGAGGCACCTTTTCCTGAAATTCAGGCCTCTTCTGTAAAATTTCATTTACAATCTGCTCCACCATATTCTTTACATTTTAGGCCTCAACGAATGCATTATCGCACTCTTGAGTAAGGAGCTTTGATTTCTGTGTCCTTGTCCTTTTATCTTCCAATAGCACCCGTATTGTTTCCGCCTTATCCATATTTTGGTGTGCTACTTCTATGGACACTTTAATCAAGGTGTTACTTACCTTCTCATCTAAAAAATGGGTTGGCTCAATTGTTCATATGGCACGTATGAGGTTCCTTCCTCATCTTCTTTGAAGTGCACAACTCTTTGTAGACATCAAAATTAGGCTCATCCATGTGAGTATGCATACCCCAAGATAGCTACTTGCGAGTGCATGTATTGGCCATTTCAGGGTCCATCCAATCCCAACCATATAAGTTGTTTGTTTGGTAGTGTACTCTAGAAACATGCACAAATAATTTTTGAAGGGTCATCCATATAACCCAAGTTTTGAGTACCTATCACTTCTTCTTCCTCATGCGCACCTGCATGCTTGCCAACATCCTTGTGAGCTAATGCACCCTCTTCTTGTTGTTTAGCTACACCTGCATCCTGTGGGACAACGTCTTCAACAACCTGGTTGACTTCCTCTTCATATTTTCCTTCTTTCTGCGTGGGGCGCATGAGGAATTTTGTATCCCCAGCAATGCTATTCTCCCCTTCACTAGAGATATCTTCATGAATACTCACACTGGGGTCTATAGTCTCATAGACTATGCACTCACCAATATCTTCATCATCCTGCATTTCCACATTAAGGGTGGCCTCTGCTCTATTTCCACCCATACTTGGAACTTCCTCCTCTTCCTGTGTGCTTGGCTGTGGGGATTCCTCCTCACTATCTTGTATAGGACATATTTCATGTGCTTTCTTCTCTCTTCCTCTTCATCCTTTACAGGAGTCATGCATGGTGATCTCCTTACTGGCTACGAAGTTCTTATGGCACCAGTCTCTCTCTAGAGGTGTGCCTCTTCCTCAGAACCCTTTTGGTATGCACAAGCCCCGACACTATCTTTAGGTTCCTCCTATTTTAGGACATTTTCTAGTCCTGTATGTACTGGGTCTTCTTGAGCAAGGGGCGTAGATGCAACATGTCTTGAAGTCCCCACTATTTTCCCTTTCTTAGGAGGTCCTAGAAGAGCCATATCTGCACCCTTCAACCACTTTTTTGTCCTTGAACCTTGGCCTTAGGTATATGTAGACATGCACTGGTTCAATCTTCCCTACAACCAAACTCTCCAGGCGTGATGTCCACATTATCAGAATCCATAGTTTTGACATAGGCCTCCTTACCTGGCCATAAATATGTTTTTCACAGAATGTGAATGTCTGCGTCCACCTTTTCTGCATCAAACTGGAGCTGGCGCATCATGGAATCTGTTCACAGAGTCCTTAAAGTACCTTGCGGTAAATGCAAAGGGAAACTTACACCAGGGGATCTTCTCTCCAGACTTCATATGGAAGCACCCCAAGCTGAAATGTTGATAGACTAAATTCAACTTCTCCATCCAAAACCTTTGGTAACTCACGTGGAATGTGCACTTTCTCCCTCAAATTCCCTACGCAGTCTCCAGAACCACTTGTCTAAGCGCTCCTTGTATGTATTGGAAATAGACCCATGCAATCGTGTACTTGGCATATCTCTTGGTTGGGGACTTGTTCTCCAACGGAAACTCCCATATGTTTTCCCTAGGTCCATCTGGTACCCCAATCTCACTGAACACAATCAATAAGAGAATCATGCCCTAGGTAATCTTCTCACCTTTAACTTCTTGGATGCATGCCTCATTCACCAAGCTTTCTACAATGTATCCAATGATGTTGTAGTATGTTTTGTTGGCCATTTTGTGCGCTATATGCAACCAACACATATTCACCTCGTTCCATCGCTCAGTGGCCCCTAGCTTACTCCCTGCTAACCACACTATTACTCTGGTGGCCATGTCTAGAATATTGGTGACTTTGAAATCTCAGACCCCCCTTCTTATACTATATAGGGATGTTGTGGCATCAATGCCCTCGTCATCTGATAAGTCTCCGAAAAGCTCTGAGCCCATGTCGCGCAACCCTGTCACTTTCCCAATCAATTTGGTAGTTATCCTCATTCTCTTACCTGCATGAAGTAGAAAAAATATTCATGGACACGCGACATCATCCACTGGTACAATTTCTCAGGATTTCCAAAGTAGAGAAACTCTAAAATTTACATCACACCCATGCTCTCAAGTAGTTTCTTCACTGAGGTGATCCAAGACCCTAGTGTCATCCGCCAGTCGCCGATTAGTTTTTCTATAAACTTCTTCCTGCGACGTCCTTCATACATTTTTCCATGCGATGGTTAATCTCTAAAACCCTACACTGCATAATTTTTGTTGTCCATGACCATCCTTCGATAACTCCTTTTGGATACAACATTTCCACCAACCACTCCTCTGCTGGATCATCAACCTCCTTCTCTACTACTGGAGACCTTCATGGTGCCATCACCCCTTTTGATTCTACAAATACGTAATAAAAACCCTAGTAGCCCTTCCCTAGTCACCCTTCCATGCACGTACACACTACTCAAATCCTATGCTTCCATTCCTAGACACTCAACACCATGCTTCAAAACACGACAAGTTTACTCAATTTGCAAAATGCTCTTTGTCTCCAGCTCTTCTTCGCACTTCGCAATTATTTTCTCAAGTTCGTAAGGTAGCAAATGATGTTGAAAATGCTAACTTTAAACTAAGTTTCAAAAATTCCCTTCATTAATTTCTCCACCTACCACCATACATGAAACGGATTAATTCTATTGAGCACGTTCGGTGCTTCCTCATCCTGCACTACCATTTCTCACGCCTCAAACTTTTGCACCTTAGTCATAATTTCTTGGCACGCCACTACTTATCTATCACAGATCTCCTCTACCCGTGCTTCCTTAAGCTGAAGTAGTTTATCCAATGTGACTCAACATACGTAGTCTCCAATGTTGCAACCACCTTGAATTATACTGAGCACCCAATGCCTTATGCGTGGTCTTAATTTTTGAGCAATTCTTTAAGTTCTCATGAATTTTGAAACCCTATTCCTTTTGTTCCTCTTATGGTCACCCTTGAAGTTTATTTCTTTTCCATACCTCCTTTATCCACCCCACACTAAGGGTATGTGCGGTCCTCTGCATGCATATAAACACTTCAGATTGTGATCAGCTTCTGGCATGAAAACACACTTATTACACAAAACACTGAACTAAATTGACAAAGCATAGCGATGAAGAAGGAAACACATTAAATGAAATATAGTAATGGAAATATAATCTAAATGACAATACTGCCTTATTACAAACACCAAGAAGGCTTATTTATAATAGGGCTTCAGCCTACTCCCGTTGAAGTAACCGGGTAACTGTGTTCCATCAAGTGCCTTTAACTGACAAGCGCCTGAGTCAAGTATGTGAATGATAACATACAATCCCAACCAATGCACCTTAAGCTTTCCTAGGTGGCGTATAAAATTTGAATCATAAAGAAGTACCATCTTCCTGACCTCAAGCTTCTTATCCTTGATGTGTCTGTCATGTCATGCCTTCTACCTAGCCTTTTCCTGCTTCTGAATCCAACTTGCTATGGCGCGCCTCTCATCTAGTTGTATTAATTTGTCAATTCTTTCTTCCAATGCTTTATCATCAGCTAAACCTCCCCCTGCGCAATACGCAAAGAAGGTAACATAAATTCCATGGGAAGAACTACTTCTGCGCCAAACACCAACTGAAAGGGTGTGGCCTTATTCAACCTTTTGTAGGTTGTTCTATATGCCCAAAGTACAACAAAAAATTTATCATCCCAATATTTCCTTCCAACATCACAATTTTTTTTCAAGGTTTGGCTCAATATCTTGTTGAAGGCCTTAGTAGTCGCATTTTCTTGAGGGTGATAAGGTGTAGTCTTGTTGGTGCACAACCATAAATTCATCCAATAATATCTTGATTGTCTCATTCAAGAAATGTGTGCCCCTATCACTTGTCAAACTCAACAGGACATCCATATATGGTAAGAATATTTTCCCACAAGAACCTTGCTATTGTAGCCACTGTATAATCCCTTGTAGGTGTTGCTTCTACCCATCTTGTAAGATAATATGTACAAGTGATGATGTAGCGCGATCCAGTTCTACACGTGACTAGGGAAATAGGACCCACAAAGTCAATTACCAATTTCTCATAAAGGTTCTACACTTGGAATAGGCCTCAAAGGCATTTCATCTCACTGACCAGGTTTTCCAAGGCAATGAAAGTGATCACACACCTTACAAAACTTCTTACAATCCTTGTACAAGGTTTCCCACCATAAACCAACTAGTAGAATCTTACGCACGGTGGCGTCACCTACATAATGTCCACCTACAATATTGCCATGAGATTCTTCCATGATTGCCATGTGCTCATGTTCTAGTACACACCAACGCAATAATTCATCTCATCCTAGTTTGTATAAGTCACCATTGATCAACATGAAAGGTGCAACATGAATTACAAGTTGTTTCTTTTCCAAGGCTTTCATTCCTTTTTGCGCCATACCTGTGCATAGAAAAACAAAAATATCCTCCAATTTCTGAGGGCATGTGATTTAACCTATATAGTTGTGCATCTATTGTATCTTCAATATTTTGCATGTCCTCTCCTGATTGAATCCTTGATAAGTGGTCTGGGCAGAATTACTTTTTCCTGGTTTTACCACGACTGTAAAGTCAAACTCTTGGAATAATAGAACCCATCGACATATGCGCCCCTGTAAAATGGGATTATTTACCAAGTATTTCAATGCCATGTGATCTGTATAGAACATAAAAGGTGTTGCGAGCAAGTATTGTCTAAACTTATGCAGCGCGTAGATCATTGACAAGGCATCGTGCTCCGTGGTTGTATAATTCTATTCTGCAGGAGTCAACTTTCTGCTAGCAAAACAAATAGGATGATCTATAATACCTTCTCTAGGTTGAGCTAATACTGCGCCAATGGCCATGCCAGAGGCATCCACATGTACTTGAAAAGGTTGGTTCCATGAAGGAAAATGTAGAATAGGTGTCGTAGTAAGTCTCTCCTTCAACGCTTCAAATGTGCGCTGATTGTGGTTCTCCCTAATAGAATGTCCCTTTACTTTTAATAACTCCTCCAAGGGCATGGAAATCTTAGCATATCCTTTGATAAATTTTCTATAATACCCTGTGTGGCCCAAGAATCCACATGCACCTCACTTTGACTGACAGGTTCTTCCAGGCCTAAAATAACTACAACCTTAGTTGGATCTACTAACAAACCCTCCTTGCAGATGATATGGCCTAGCAGAGTTCCAAAAGGTGTAGCAAATACACACTTCTTGATGTTTAAAGAGATGCTTAACTATCTGCACCTCTTGAACATTAATCACAAGTTGTCACAATGATCCTTGACAAGCCCATATACTATCCATAATCATCTAAGTAAACCTATAAGAATTTGTGAATAAAATCCTGAATGCTTGAACAACAATGCACAAAAATACTGCAGGCGCGTTCTTCAAACCAAAGGGCATCACGTATATGCAAAAATTCCCCATTCAGTTGTGAAAGTTGTTTTCTCTTGATCTTCCTTAGCAATTCTTACTTGATGATACCCAAAGAATCCATCTGTAAAAGAGTAAATTTAGCACCCTGCAACACCTTCTAATATTTCCTCGGTGAAAGGCATAGGAAAAGGATCAATCACACATGCATCATTCAACTCCCTGTAGTCCACACAAATCCTAATTCTGCCATCTTTCTTTATACTGATTACCATGGGCTAACCCACTTTGATTCTTCTAGGGGCTTAATGATGCCAGATTTCAACATCTTGTCAATTTATTCTTTAAATTTTACGTGCAAGTTAGGGTTCATCCTGTAAGGTCTCTTCCTAACTAGATGCGCACCTTCTTTTAACTTAATTTTCATCTCACCCAAAGATTCATGTACTCCCTTTAACTCATGGTAGCCCCTAGGAAATAAGTCCTGGAAATCACGTAGTAACTCAATTATCTTAGACACACTTAGAATAAGACCAATAGTCTCCAATTATGGCCTCCTTAGGCTCGACATCCATGCCAATGTTCACTTTCTTGGTCTTCATAGGTTCATGATAGGAATTCACCTTCTTATCCACACTGTCTAAGACCTCGCGCATACCCTCTGAATGATCTATGTCCAAATTTTCTACTTCTTCATCATCCACTATGTAGATCATCTTTCCTTTCTCCTTCTCAAGGAAAGAGTGCTCAAGTAGTTCTGCATTCTGTCTCATTTACTTCATCAAAACATGATGCCCCTGGGTCTACCTCACCAAATAACTCCTGAATGAGTTCTTCAACCTTTATACTATCTCCCATAGTCAACCACTCCATAACCTTTAATGCCTCTTTCACCAGAGGTTTAGTGGAGAAGTAGTCAAAAGTCTGGATCATTCTTGTTGTCAATGTCTTGCCAATTTCCAGTCTCCCTATGCAGCTCCACATAAACATACCAAGCATGTGTGTAGTCGCAAGGTGAAATAAAGTTTGTGCACCCACAACGAAGGTGGTAAAGCTTCTTTCCCCTCTATCTAGAACTCTCACACTACTGAACATGGTGCTAAACAGGATTATTACCATGATATGTCATAGATTTGAGTAGGTTCATTGCTCATGAGAAACCGGGTTGATAAAGTAATTCTCACTTCTCTCCATTCTATGAGATTATCCCAGTGAACCATCCACCAGCACATTGATTGTCCCGCATAGGGTATATACTAACATATTCCTTCTATCTAACTTGATCCTTCCACTGTAATTCCATGGTGTGCAGGAAATATTAGGGTCTCCTTCACTAGTGTACCGGGGTACAAGGTTGTTACTTATCCTCCTAATACAACAAGGTCTTCCCCCATGCGCAAATGTGCTTCTTACTTCACTTCCAACCATCTCGTAGGTGATATGCACCAATTATCACAAGTAAATACTTGTAGTATCACTAATGGACTGTGTCATCCCACTGGAGGATTCCTTCCTTAGATAGGCTCAAGTACTTCGAATCTCGAATGGCACACATAAATTCTGTTCAGGTCTTCCTCACTTAAAGGTTCAACATAAGGTGCAATTTCCCATCTTTCAAAGGGATAATAACTCATTCTTCCTTGTTCTCAAAACTGATATACACCCTTGTTGAACCGTAGATCAACATTATTTGCATAACACCAAGGGCACCCAAGTAGAGTTGGGAAGTTTTCTGCCTCTGCAAGCGTTAATACCTCAAAGTCCCCAGTGAACTTGGCCCCTTGTATAGTAATGGATGCATCCTTCAATACTCTAATTGGAGTGGCCTTAGTTCAATTTTCCATAAACAAGTACATTAGAGGATGGTTGTAATGGAGGTCTGCCCATCTATACCCATGCATCTAAAGTAAGCACATTAACTTCCACACTTGTGTCAATCAAGATATTGCTCTAAAATCCACCCATCCACAATAGCATTTAGGGTGATCTCCTTGTCATAATCCAAGCTATGAGGAGGGAGATTAGCATGCAGGATCTACTGTCCATTCTCAATACCTGCGCGTAGAGTGTTTCTTTTTAATAATTCCCTAGTAATGGAATAATATTCTCCTAGTGCAACATCTTACATACCTCTTGCAGATCATCAACATCTGACTGGGACATCTCCATTGCCTTCTTCTGCTCCAACTTTCATGACTTCTCCTTTAAAAATTGTATTTCACCCTGAAGATTTCTGAGCACCTCCATGGTTTCCTGATAAACCTCCTTCTGATGTGTAGGATCTGGGTATCTTGTATGTAAAACTCCTCCTTAGTAATGGTAGGATTTTGTTGCAACATTTCTCTAGCGGTACACGTAGCTTCAACTCGAGTAGTAATCTTCATAAGTAATACCTCAGGATCCGGTGCCAACTTTGGAATCCATTGGTTTTCCATAGGCATGTTGTATTCTAACCATCCCTGCACCCTTGTTCTCTTGTTTATGTTGCTTGCTAAGATGTTCATATAAGTATGGGCACTCTTCATAGTTATGATTCTTTCCACAAAAATAAACAAGTAATATTCTGAGGACATTCACACATGTAGTGGTCAGGAGATCCACACGTATAACATGTTCCATGAGGAAACTCACCTCATCCACCACCATGGCCTCGGCCCCTGAATCCACCAAGGTATCCTCAACCTCTACCATGACCTCCTTCAAAGCACCCTTCATTTTGATCGTAGTGACCTTGAGTGTGATCATGGTCATGGTGCTCACTTTTACCCTTAGATTTATTCAAAACTCCTATCTATCGTACACCAATATCAATGGCATCATGGATATGATCAATTAGTCTGCAATCTTTAGTATTATGAGTCGTGGACCAAAAAATATTATAATATAAAGATACATTCTTCCTTATCACGCGCCGTAATAATGGGTAGTGGCTTACATCATGGTCTAAATGACATATCTCGTAGTCCAGTAAATTGAGCACATTGATCTGTAGGGATAAACTATCCTTAGTGTGCCCTTCCACTTCACAATCTATAAACCAAACTCTCACACACGTCTCATGCTATTGAATTGGTCGATAGTTTCTCCAACTTCTTTGCCATTGCTACAATCTGAGCTTCCAGTGAATGGGCTCACTCCAGTGTCTATACTTATGACTTCCTCAACACACAACACTACTTCAAGCGCTTCACATGGATCCATATATGTCTTATGTGATAGAACCCTCCTAAAAGGTGTGATCAAGCCTCTGACAAACCACTGTGCATGCTGGCTTGCATGGATATCATAAGAAAGTTTAGAAAAAAGTGTTTTGAAATGAGCATCATATTCCTGAACACTCTCAGTAGTGCCCTGCTTAATATCCTTGCGTGCACTTATACTTTTATGCTTGAACTTAGGGATATAAAAATTCCTTAAGGAAAGCATCCTATAACATTTTATAATCCACATACGTCTGATCAAGGGTCAAACTTCCTGTACCAACTATGCACACATCCTTGCAATGTAGTTTTAAACTTATTTTCCTCATTCTTAGAAGTCGTGATCCCTTTTGCATGCCACAATATCTCACACATATGCACATGCTCAGTATACATTTTCTATTCCCCTATACTCTGGAAGACGAAGTGACATCTCCATGTAAATATTATGGGGTTGGTGAGGACCATGCCCACTAGATCCAGAACCTCATGTGTTACCTATGCTTCTAGATCCACTAGATCCAGATCCACCTATGCCCCATGATCCTCCACATGTAGAAAGGATCGAAGTAGAGGATGTACTTCCATGTGTCCCAAAAGCGGTACTAAATTTAACTCCTACAGTCTGTGAAGTTGTGCTTCTCCCAGATGCGAGTCCAAAGTTCTGTGCACCTGTGTTCTGCGCTGATGAAGCCTCTGAAAAGGTTCCTCCAAATAAAAAGGAATATGTTCTCCCAACCATAAATTTACTTGTTATTTGATTCACTTATGTACTTCCTAATAAGTTAACTCCACTTATTTCTATTCTAATGCCCAAACTAGCTTGCTGACTTCTAGCTGTACTAGAAACTGGAAAACCAAGAATAAGAGCTAGGTCACTAGGTAGATTCATATGCGCACCCACGGCCCATGTTATCTTAGCTGAAACATTCTAATATGAGGCTAAGTAGGTTTATTTTTCATGCTTTCCCAGATGGGGGAGTTCCAAATACTCTAGCTCCACATCCTTTACGTGAGCTCCAAATCCTTCACGAGCCATCTCTCTCCTCAACACCATATGCTCTACAACCTCATGCTCCTTCGAAAAATCCCTCTTGCATGCCTCACTAAACTTGATCCACCTTTCTTCTCTTTGTCTCTTTTCCACCAGGTCTGCCATCTTTCACCAAACCTGCTCCTACCCCCGCGCGTGGTGGGGTTTAGCTAGCCATCGACTTCTCTTCCAAATTCAGGGTTACCAACTAGATCTTAATCGCCATTGGAATGCCTTATAGATAGGTTCCCCTGGGATAACATAAAAATTGAAACTCAGCTACCTCTAGACAAGAATAAGTGGAAATTGAGTACTCCATAATATAGCTATTCAGAACACTGTGAAAACCAAGTATTCACAATGCACATCCAAATCAGATCAACATCATAGAGGGCCTGAAATTATTCCCGCATCTAGAAAAGTGTACAAAACCTCTAATTCCTTTTAGATGCATAAGAAACCAACCACTCGTATAGATCTATCAGAAAGATAACAAATAAACTCTCATATAAACAGTCATACAAGTTCTGCTCCACCCACGCGCGCACGTCAAACTCAGATCCAGTGCTAAATCTCTGAGCGTATTATTGTTCCAAATACCTTATCCACTCTTCAACACTTTCCAAGTTTAATTGATACGTATCTATCATCCCAAAATCCTGAAAAATAACTAAGAAAGAGGTCCGAGCAACATAACCAATGATGCAGCCTAGGATTTACAGTAAATGACCCAGGCGTGCTAACACATCACTCAGCCTAGGATGAGCACTCACCTGAAGTGTGCAAAGGTACCAGGTCCCTCTTTAGATTTTATTATACAGGATGTTAGCATGATTATGTTTTAAACATATTCAGATTCATAACCATTCATAAGAAATCCACAATGCATAATTCAGATTTAGATCTTAGAGAACATAATAAATGAACTAAACAATAACTACGATAAGATTAACCATACAAGAACTCAGATTTAGTCATGTCTAATACCATTATCCAGCCAATATATATTCCATTGCATTAAATACTATAAAACACAAAAGCTTATTACACTACATTAGTATCTCCATGAGTCATGTGCATGTAAAAACCAACAACACAACTCTATAATAACTCACGACTACCTAAAATACACAAATCAATACATCTTTATAGGGGTGGGACTTACCCTTCACCACCCATGCACTTCTCAAAATAGGTCACATGCTAATAATAGCCGTGTGCCTTTATAATAGTATGTGCAACATACAAGTGCTCTAACAATAGATTTCCTATAGTCAAATCCAAGTAGAAATCCTATATATTAACTTTAAACTATGCATGGCACTTATCTACTGTTTGTTCCCAAAATAATATTGCGTGGAGCACAAGTCTTCAGCCCCTATGTGTGCTGTCGCACGCCATCTCAAAAAATAGCCCTTATCCACAAAAATGGCTAAGTCCTGATCTTGGATGCTTTAATCCTATCATAGGTCCATGCACTTTCAGTGCCCTATTGTATGTGCCCAATACTTAGATTATTTTTTCTGTTCAACAAACAATATTAAAGACACATTGTGGATAATAAATATGTATGATGAAAGTGGTGGAGAGAAAATGTTGTAACTCTTTTTTAATGAGAAGAGGTATGCGAATGTGCATCCTACATAGCTTTTCTTTGACGGGTTTGGCATTAGGATAGGTAGTAATATTGTTGAAAATGATGTCGGGGTCGATACCTAACATGTCGTTATAAAAAGAAGAAAAATATGGAATATATTTGGACAAGAAGGCAATGAAGTCATTTAACTCATGCAAATCATTTAACTATGTGAGGTTCCTGCAGAGTCCCCATGTTAATTTCAATAGCGGATTCATTGAGGAGTGTTGAAGTGTCAGGTGTTAAAGATTTTTGAAGGAAATGATCCTCTGCCCCCATATGAGAGAGGATATCTTAATCATCTTGGCATTGAAGGATGTTGATGGTGGGGGAATCTTCTTTTATCATTTCAGGCCAAATGAGAGGAAGGGTCTTAGTGTTGTAATTAATTTTTTAATTCAATGGTCCTAATTTGTAATAGTATTAACTAAAAGAAGTTGGGAGGGATGGAAATGATGTCATCTATGTCCATAGGATCATCTTGCATGGGCAAGGAAGATGGTTCTGACTCTATGATGGCTTTGGATGTAGCATGTGTGGAGGACTCAGAAGCGGGTCTCTCATAACCTAGTCCATATTTTTCATGTGGTTTGAGGGAATGTTGGATGATTAGATTGTGGATTCCATGTTCGTTATGTACAAATCTGAAACCTTTTCAGGCATAGAGGTAGAGGTAAATCTATGTGAAGACTTGATTATATAAGAATTTAAAGTCTGATATGAATGGCATGACACGATGTTAATAAGTGGGTTACAAAGACGAGTGGTTGATCGCTCCATAGATAATATTTTTCTTTATATGTGGTACACCATAGGAGATGACATCTACGACATTGGATCCATACATAGGTTGTTTATCATGTCTTCTGTATGTCTTAGGTGTAGGAAGTGAAGTGAGTGTGAGAAGATGATACTCTCCCAGTGAAAGGTGTTTCATAATGTTGTCGAAGAAAAAATCATCTAGTAGTTTGGTTGATGGGACATATGAACTGGTGGATGCTTCATTAGATGAGACTGATTTTAATTTAGGAACAAGTACATCCTTTGGATAATAAGTCATGTTACAAGCTTTGAAACAATTAGGATCCTCAAGAATTGTAAAGGTTTTACTCTCGCGTTTGTACTTGAGACACTGATAAAGTGCTGATAGGATACAATGCATAAAACAAATCCAAGGTTGGCCTAACAATATATTATATTTGAACTCTCCTTCTACCATATGTAAGAGTTTGGGGAGGGTTTTGATGCCGAATTTAAGAGGTAAGATGATTGTCCCCAATGTGGTGGAGATGGTTTTGTTGAAGGCACAAAGTATGGATGGTGTTTCAGTGATAATGGTATTATGTAGTCAGAGTTGATTGAAGATGTATGATGATATGATGTTCATATTAACGTTGTTATCAACCACAAATATTAATGAAGACATCATTGACTTGGGTGGTGATGAAGAGGGGAAGATCATGATGTTTTGGATATAATGATGGTATTTAGGAAGTGCCAAAGATGATTTGAGGGTACTGATATGGAATGGAGAGATTCGATCATGGCTTGTCAGTGTGAATGTGAATCTTGAACCAAATCATAAAGGGACATCTTGACTTGAGCCTAATAAGCTGTTTGATGATGAATTTTTTTACTACGGTCGTGGATTGTGTGGGAAGAGTGAAAAGAATAGAAACCTTGGATTTAGAATGAGATGTTTAGTTATATGGATCAGGAGTGAGTGGAATAATGGATATGGAATTTTTTTTATTAGGGGTGTTAGGTTCGTGGGAACATTCTCATGTGGTGATATGTACTGCATCGATTTGATGTGGAGGGGGATTTTTGGAAGAAATTTCAATTTAAGTATACAAATGGTTTTGATGTGGTGTTTGCAGATATCTTACGAGGTGTTTTTAACGTGGCTAGGTATTAAGGAAGAAGGTCTTTATTCAAAATATCTTTAATAGTGGAAAAAAGGGCCTTATAATGTTTTGTGTGATGTCCTATCATGTGATGATAGTCACAAAAGGATTCAAATTTATACCAGGAAGGATTTCAGCCTTGAGAGATAGATGGCTTAAGAGGGGGTGAAGTTATGATGGATTTTTGAAAGATACTTTTGAGGGTTGATCCATAATAACCTTTTTGGGAATACATCGAAGGAGATGGCAAATCTATTGATTTTATGGGTGTGTAAGATACAACCTTCGGTGTGGTTTCTTCAGTCATGTGTTGGGGGAGTGTCTTTGATCATATAATAGTGATTGGTAACTTAGATGAAGGATGTGATCAGAATGGAGGGAAAGGGTTTTGATTTTTGTGTTAAAGGTATAATGGAGTGATGTTTTATGATGATTGGATTTTTAGATGAAGGGATGCATGGTTGTGTGACAGTTTTCTGGAGTGTGCATGAGTGATAAAGGGAAACATGATCATCATACAATATTTTTATAATTTGTATGATGGGTTGATTTTGTAAGAGATTGTGAATGAAATTGACATGGATGGGATAGATGTGGGTGAGAGTGTCTTCTTTTCTATAGAAGGACTAACAGGTGTATCTAGTTCTATGGATGTTTGATTTGTTGTTTCTGTGGTAGAGATACAAGTAGATGGTTGAGATGTTGATTCTATGACACTATTAATAGTATGATGGGCTTGAATTGTGTTGGAATGGGGTTGGCTGGTAGGTGGGGAGTGATTTGGGAAAGGTTTTTTGAAAATATCCAGGCTCTTATTTTGAGTTGCATTTGGGTTATCTAATTGCAACACACCATTGTCAATAAGATCTTGGAGAGCATTTTAGAATGAGTGAAACCTTTTTATGTTGTGGCCCTTGACCCTATGGTATTTATAGTAATCATTCTCTCTATACCAAGATGGTTTTGAGACTGATGTATCAATGGGAAAAATGGGGGGAAGAGTGATCATGTTTCCAGCTAGGAGTTTGTCAAAGACTGCACTGTACGATTCACATATAGGGGTATAGCTACGCTGAGGATGAGAACGTTCATAGGTAAAACATTCTTTGTGGGAAGTTTTAACAATGACCGTGTTGGCTAATGATTTAGATTTATTGTGACTAGAAGATGGTTTGGATGAAAATTTTATTTTTGGCTTTCTCGAGCTGAGTTTAAATCTACCTTCTTTAAGAATACAAAGCTCGAGTTTGTGAGCTATTGTGAAGGCTTTATAAAACATATGGAAATATTGGATTTTTAATGTAGATGATACGTGCTTAACACAGGAGTGAGAGAATAATTCTATTATCTTTTTCTATGGTAGGGAAAATGATAGTTGATGGATAATACCCTCCAAAAGGTGATAAAGTATGCAATGGATTCGTCTTCAATTTTTTTGATTACATATAGGTCGGTGATAGTGATTTTACAGGAGATATTTATTGAGAAGTGTTCTAGGAATAATTGAGAAAGTTGGGTGAAGGAGAAGAGTGAATATTGTGGGATAATATTATACCAGTCTAAAGCAGGGCCAACTAAGGACATAGAAATTGTCCTTAGCATAAGTTCCTGATTGTGTGCTATAAGATAAAAGGCATGCCATAAGGGCCTGATATGTTGTTGAGGATATTCTTTACTATATGACTTGAGGAACTTAGGAAGCTCCCAGTGTGTAGGATAAACTTTATAAGGGACAGATGGATGAATTGGCTCATTACATATTTTTTTATATGATAATATGTTTTTGGGACCCATGTAAGCAACTTCAAGACTATATATTCTGTTCATTAAATCCTAGAGAGGGTCAGTTCTGTGGTTGTTGTGTGTTATATGAGGATGAACCATGATGATTATATGAGAATTGATTAGGTTTCTGATAGGGTTGATATTGTGAAGGAATGTTATATTAGAAAGGGATATTCTGCTGATGAGGGGTACCTAATGGAATATTATAAAGAGGTTGTAAAACCAAAGGTTGTGACTGTTGAAAATATTGGTATTGAATGGAAATTGATGTGTTTAATAGGGGTTGTGATTGTTGGGGTGTATGTTGGAATGGAATGGATGTGTCAATAAGGGGTTGTGATTGTTGTGGAATATATTGAAAAGGTGTGGAAGAATGAATAAGTGGTTAGGACTGTTGAGGTATATTCCAAAAGGAGATGAAAGTATAAATGAGAGGTAGGGATTGCAGAGGTATGGATTGAGATGAAATGGGGATGGTGGATGATTGTTGTGAAGAAGGATGGACGGTAGAAATAAAACTAATGCTAGTAGGTGGTACTGATGTAGGGATAGAAATAACTATATTTTGGACATCTGATGTGGGTTGTTGGGATGGGGTAGGTTGAGATACACTTGATGGGATGGCTACAAAAATCATGGGAGGATTTTGGATGGTTGAAGAGGCTAACAAGGTTAACATAGATGAAAATGTATTTACATTGTTTTGGAATGATGTATAACCAAATGAAAGGTTTGATGAGGATGTAGGCTATTGATTGGTTGTGTCTTGTGAGGATACCAAATTAAGGTCAAAGCAAATGATAGGGGCCAAAGACACGACACTAGATGTTTGTGATTGACTTGCAGTGGGATAATAATATATTTTCTTGATGACCAGTTCATGATTAGAGTCGCAAAACCAAGAAAATTTATATGACGTGCTGGAAACAAGGAGTTGTGATTTAGGTAAGAATGGATGGAGGTGAACACCCTAGGAAACAAGATATGCATTGAGAGAAATGGGGTTCAAATCTAGAATTTAATAAAAAATAGGATATCCACCATCAAATAAATGAGGACTAGGTGGGTTAATTATTTCAGATGATTTAGATTGGCTAGTGGGAGAATGGGGTTGTTCTTGATCTTCTGGTCAAGGTGATAGAGTCACTCACCATTGTTCAAGTAGACGTGAGAAATCGTCGACGTGGGTTTGAATATTTTCAATAGATCATTGGAAGTTTTTTGTCATATTGTTGGTATTTTGAAGACAAGATTGTTGTCTTGTAGTAACCATGAACGTAAACAATCACCTAAAAAAATGAAATATGAATGTAAATAGTTGATTACAAACAAAAAACAAATCACATAGAAGTATTTTTAATTATCTTAATTAATGAAGTAAGAAAGTATGAAATGTATAAAATGGGTGATAGGGTCCTAGGAAATGGCCATCTATGGATGGTTTTAGGTGACGTTTAAGGCTGAAGTCCTCAATATACCTAAAGGTATGTGAGACCCAAATCTGTGCTGGTGCCGATAAGAGGCATGGTATTGGGGCCTACCCCCTCACTTCACGGTCCCACAACAATAAGGGAGTCAGATTCTTAGTCAATATACCGAAAACCAATTATTTATACTCAGCTAGAATACCGAGTCAACTTCTCCTCTTGGTGATGAAATCCAAGTAGGTTTACTTGGGTAGAAATGTTTTGATGTAATTTGTGTTTAAGGTGATTTGGTTGTGTATGGGGGAGATTAAGTGAATGCAATATATTAACCTCCTAATTAAACTATATGATCATGTTAGATGAGAGGTTCATTTTAAATGCAAAATAAAGATTGATTTCGATGATAACATTAAAAAAGAATGTAATGCTATGAAAGAAAACGAAAGGCATATGACATAGCTATAAAATACTTCCTTTTAAATTTTTGATTTTTTATATTTTTAGCAAAGCTATAATGCAAAAAACAAGATGACAAGACAACAACCTACAATGGTCAAAAGAAAATAGAGAAAAAAGAGAGGAATGATAGTTAGAGGCTAACTGACTAGGAAATCAAAAACAATCTACAAAGATCATTAGCGATTCACAGGAATCGTTGGTGATTCACCTAAATCACTAGCGATTTGATTTGATCATTAACGATTGCAAAGTAGAGAACTTGGAAGTGAACATTAATCAATATTAAATGAAAGAAAGGGAACAATGGTCCCACCGGGTGTGCCACAATGTACCAGAGAGTTTTTTCTTTTCAATTTTAACTTAATAAAATGAAATAACAAAAACCAACTGACTTCAGAAGATGAATGCCGATACTGATGTGATAAGAGCTCCTTCTTCTTTCACCAACGAAGAAACCTGTGGATCAAAGACACTAAACATAAACTATTAAATAGATGGATAAATGAATTGTTCAGTGAAGTTTGATTCCAGGAATTCAAAGGGATTTCCTAGGAGGATGTCACCTTGCTTTGGTACAATTAAGTAGATTGATAGAGATAATGATAAGAATATGTAAATGAAAACTATTAATAGATAATGGATAAGAATCTTTAAAACTCAAGGTTGAAAGGAAATTCTTGTACATCTTCAAAGGTGGCCCATGAAAGGGTGGATGAAATATGAACAGACTCGAAGTAGTCACACCAAAAGTCTTATGCTTATTGTTTAATGTCATGGAGGAACTCGATCTGATCCTCAATGTCTTGTATGTCGGTAGTGAATCTTATTGCACACAATGTCAAATCGTGAAGGATGTTGAATTGTTCCCAAAAGAAGGGCTATTGAACTATAGGGAGGTCATAAATGTTTGTGGCACTTCCATCTAAAGTAAATACATGCTTGCAGAGAACAAATTAAATGCAAAAATATTGATAACAATGATAATAAAATAAAAAAATAGTAAAGATATGTGATCTAACAAGGATTGTTGGTGATTAGGTAGAATGGTTGGCGATTCAGGTAATCGCTGGTAATTACTGTAGAATGATTTTTTTTTATAAAAACATATTTTAAATGAATATTTTTTATCCTTTTTTATGTTTATATGAAATGTAAACAATAAGATAGGATAAATAAATACCTTTTAATTTAGAAATGAGCCTAAAATTACCTCCAGATGTCTGGTGGATCTGATTGAAGTCGATGGTCGATTGTTGAACTTTCTTAGAGATGATTGATGGAAAAGATATCAAAATGATGTGTTGACGATAACTTGGGGTAGATACATTCCTTTGATGATATCTAGAAATGGCTTAGATTCTCTGTGGAATTGAAAAACAAAGTGTAGACGTGAGTAAAATGTTTTTGAAGATCCCTGAGAAAGGAGCAAAAAATCCTATTTGTAATCGCTACCGATCAGTTAGCATTGCCGTCGATCCGGGTTTTTTAGGGAAAACATTTGGGAAGTGGTTGAAACCACTTCCAAACAAGGTTTTTGGGTAAACAATGAGGGAAAATGGTTGAGGGGAGGTTATGGATGAGATGTGGAGGTTAGGATGTGAGAATAAAATAGATTTGAGTAGTTTTAAGATGGTTAAGGTAAATTTAAAGTGGTTAGGTGGATTAGGATTGGTAAAATGGTAATTTATGAGAGTAAAATTATTTTTATAGAGGTATGGATAACATGACTTAGGATAATGGCTTTTAGATAGGTTTCAGATTAAATAATGTGTGTATGAGATAAAGTAGGCAGGTTGACGAGACCCTGATGTCTACAAAAGTGTGAAACAATAGAATTACAAGAAATCCATAGAAAATCCTACTTGAGGTACAATCATTGATAGGATTTTCTCCATCTTGTCCATTTCCATGTTTGGATCCGAAAACATCTAGGATAGGTAGATTCCCATTTTTCTATAAATATAAATCAAACATACCCAATATTATAATATTAAAGATAGAAAATGGGTGACTACAAATTACTACAAAACTTCACAAAAAAAAACATGTTGAACTTCATTATAGAAAAGGTTAATCCTGTGAGAATAATGTAATAAATCACAATATATATGAGATATTATGGTGGCCTTTCATTATTTTAAATTATGTATCTTCAAATGTTTGACAATGCAAAAAACATCAATCCCTTAAAGGATAAAACAAGTTCTTTACTTCTTTATGCACTTCTTTTTTCTTGGGTGGCCGAAGAATGATTTTGATTGTAGCATCAAAGACAACCATTACACTCTGAAATAAAAGGAACAAATTAAATTGTTTCCAATTTTTTTTGAAGAACTTAGATAATGTGAACTATTTGATGTAGATCTATCCGAAGAACCAAAAACTAAAAATCAATTCATAGTGTCAATGAATTAAGAATTTGGGATCTCAGACCTTAAAAACATAGATGGAAATTGAAGAAAAATGTTTGATTAGGCTAGGGAAGAAGAAGAGCACACTGACAACCAGCCAAATATCATATACCTTATACATATGGAGAGTAAAAATGGATGGTAAACAAATATCGAATAACATGTACTATCAATTACTCTATGAAATGTTGGTGCAATTAAGAGGAAAACTTGAACTACCAAAAACAAGTAATTATACCGGGTTCACAATTCAATTCTTATTGGCATCTAGCTACAACCATGTAACTTCACAACTTATATTGCCAACCACAAGACTAATGTATGTTTACACGAAGCTTTGTACTAGCCGTCACATGATGCTAGACAACATAAATTAGCATTTAGTAGCAATTTGGACCTTTCCTTGTTCAAACAGCACCTTTCCTTAATAATTTAGCTTCCTATAGATATTTTTGTCTAAGCCCCAATTAAATGGAACTGAAAGTTCATTGATTTTCACATGTAAATAATGTCACACTAGAAAATGTTTTTACGAGAGGCCTTTTTGTTTATATCAAAACTCCAATGAAAAATATTTATATGTAATATGCAATTTTCCTCCTCTAAATTGAAATACATGTAGAATGTCCACGAACATACCTGCTGCGTTTTAAAAGTGCATTCAATATATACAAAACCCCAATCTGCTTCTTTAAATATTCGCCCTGAAAAGATTAAAAACTAATTAGAGGTGGTAAGTATGTCCAACTCTAGAAATATGTGGCTAAATGGTGAATTCAGCTCCAAGTAAAAGGTGATTACTTTCAATAGTTTCATAGAAGATCATAACATATGGGAATGAACTGCATTTGAAGTCTAATAATGTCATGGATTTTCTAAAAATAATCATAAGTCCCCGCTCTTCTTAAAAAATCAAAATCCAAAACCTTTGGAGACCTTAAAAAACGTTTTTATAGTTTACAACTTAGACCTCTCCGTAAGACTACCCAAGATCATCACATTAATCTACATGAATTAATTCTCACTCAAGAAATGGGAAAGAACAATAATAAACCCGGGTTTCAATAACAAGTTTCTGTGCTTAAATTAACTTATGGTTATGAAATTCAGCTATAAAAGTATTAGAGTAGTCAGGGCGTGGCTATGACGGTCACTAATCCCTTATCTCACTCTGGATTCCTCTCTTATCTCACTCTTGATTCCTCCACTCAAAAGCCAAATCTTTATTGTTAGGTCTCCTCAGGCATGCTCACAAGATTTTGGGCTTGAGTGGTGCATTGTTTCATCCCTGCATACAGATGTAAATAGTAAAGCCTGTGAATGACTGGAACATATAAAAAATCTCTAGAATATGGGGAACTAATATGCTTTTCTTATTAGTTTCAGATCCTAATGAAAAATACACGCCAATACCAGCATGGAGAAAATGTGAGAGCTAAAGAAATCCAAATTCCATAACAACACCCACATGGTGAAAATGAGAAAGCTTTAGAAAAATACCCACGTAGAATACGAATTTAAACATAATACCCACGTATTTAAGAGGATAGCTTAAGAAAAAAGGAACACAATTTCTACAGTATGAATGCAGAATTGAAATTATGAAATCAAAGTTGGAGTATAGGATGCTTACGAGGGAAGTGCAAATTTATGTCTGAATTAGTATCCCAAACACATTGTTCTCTTAGTTTGAAGCACAAAACTAAAATGGTGGTGGGGATCTTGTTTGAGTCGAAATTTTTTTTTGGGAAAGAGGAGACGAACATCATACCTAGAGCCCTGCAAAATGTCTCCTAGGAAAAACGCAAGCCACGATAATTATTATTTTTTGCACAATGGGGAATAAAGGGTCCAACCAATAGAGTTCAAACAAATAAAATAATTTTCACTAGGAAACTTTATTTAGATGTCATCCAAATACACATGGTATTATTTGATTGGATTTTGTCAAAGTGAGTATTTATTAGTGTGAAGATTATATAACTCCTTCGGTAGTTTAATAAGGTATAAAATCTTGATTCTTGGGTGGTGCCAACTCATCCACCATGGAAAGTCATTTCAAAGTTCCATATTCTTTATGATTTTTTTATGAGAGACACAATACGATGAAGGAAGTGATCTGTTATCTTTTACATGGTCAACAAACCACATTAAATAACATCTGTATGGAAAAAATATTTCGATGTATTTAATCTTATTAAGTGTTGACACTATTTATTTTCCAACATGCAATTGTTTACATTCTGGCATGAAACTCTTTATATTCCGGTGTGAGGTGTTTTTTTGGAGGCATCCTTCTCTCTCATAATATAGCAAATAGGTTAATAATAAGATGATTTCTATGCCAATAGTAATAACTAACAATCACACACTAGTTGTGTGATGGGAACACCGAAAGGGATGGAAGGGGAAGTGTACTATAGTTTAAATGAATTTGGGTGATGACAAATGTTGAAATTGGGTGAAATTAAACTTGGTGCAATAACTTAAGCTTAAAGCAGAAAAGGGGCCTTGAAAAGTGCTACAACAAGGCAACAATGCGGCTAGGTTTCGAACCTTAAACCTATTCGATTGTCCCCTTGCTTCCGATCAATGACTTGTCATCGTAAGAAAATTAAAAATATGTCATTTCTATGATTAAAATGTAAACTCGATAATGGTGAGGGAGCATGAAAAGTATAGTCCAATGAATATTTCTCTTCGTTGCATAGGAGCCCCAGTTTTGTTGGGCAAGATACATTAGATGTTGTGAAGAAACATCCTAGCATAAAACATGATATATCATTATTGGATATATTTTCAAGGAGAAGATGAAAATCATGTTGTTATGAGGAAGAAAATCAATGAGATCTAACATGTTATCATGTATCTACCTATACGTAAAATGAAAATAGTTGCAAGGGTTCTATTATCCATCATTGTTCGTGGATTTCCATTTTCATGATATTGCTCAAGATTAAAACTGAAAAGGGTGGATACAAAGTGCTATAATAAACAACCATTGACGTTGGGTTTTGAATATGGAACCTATTGGATTTTTCCCTTTATATTTTTGTGGGAGAGGAAGAGGGACAATGAAGAAGAGGTTTAAGGGAGTAAAATTCAAAGGGTACAAAAAGTGCAAAGGGGCGCCAATGTAAAACTCTACTCTCATACAACCACATGTTATGTTTGGAAATAGTTTAACGGAAAAAGGGTGTACGATGTGCAATTCGTCAAGACATTGTATTTTGAAGATATCTCAGAAAACAAGGAGAGGTCGAGTAGTAATTTTGATCTATGGATAGTTTTTGTTTGTAATTATATCCCTTATGTTTATTGGGTAGTTTGAAAAAATGTAAATATGAGGGGGCATTACTTGCGCGACTCACGGTAAACTTAAAAGACATGGATATGTGGACTGGACATGCCCTCCCAAGGTAGTGATTTCATGGACATTTGTGATTAAGGTTTCTCTCTAGATATTAGGGAAATGATTAGGATCTCCCTCATTAATAAGCCTTCACATGATTTCTGGGTCTTTAATAAGCCTGGTCCAAAGATGTTAGTTTGCAGTTTGATCGCTGTTGTTAAGCGACTGTTGCTATTAGTTTGCTGTTTTTTCGCTGTTTAGTTGTTGTTTTGTTGTTGCAGCTTGGCTGCTTTTTGCTCTGTTTCATTTTTGCGTTTTGGAGTTTGGCTCCATTTGTTCTCCTCTCTGTATCCGTATTTTGATCCTTTCTCTGTTCTTCTCTTGCCCTTTTTGGCTGTTGAGCTTTTTTGTACAAGGGTATAGTCCCTTTCAAAAAACTAATTTACCAATAATTAAAAAAAAACTCTTCAAGGCATCATCCCTCAATAACCATCAACGTCAGGGATTTTGATAGGATGCATTTACTTTTTTAGATAAGATGAATACATGAATGGAAAGTTGCAAAAAAGTCGAGAATTAAATACATGTATGTTCCACACCTATTCCAGGACTTAGATTTTTACTACAAAAATTATATGTTATTTTTGCTCCATATTATCATATCCAACTCACTTGTACTATTCACGTGAGTGTAAAACACAATAAGTTCGAGGCTTGAAACTATATGTAATGATTCCTTCTTATATCACTTTGTGCCCCCACCCCCCACTTTTAGTTTTAGTCTCGAAAAATTGTCAGAAAGAATGAGATGTGCAACCAACAATATTTGATTAGAACTTACGAATCATGCGTCGGGGGCTATCCAGTGGAGGCAACATTATGACTGCCATATAATGGGACTTACTATTTTTTCAGCATCAGGGTTTTATAGTGGACAACATTTAATTTGTTAGATAAGATGAAGACATTGATGGAAATTTGGAAATAAAAAGGTGGGAATTGAATACTTGCTTGTCCCACAGATATTCCACGGTTGAAATTATTCCTACTAAAACAATATATGTTAGTTATGCTCTACTTTTCATCTTAATATCGATCACATTACTTACATGAGTGCAATTTGCAACTAAAGGATCCAAAATAAAAAATGGGAAAACTCCAATAGGTTCTACATTTGAAACCCAACCAATGTTTTTGCTTCCGAGAGCACTTTATAGCCCCCCTTTTCAATTTGAAGGTCAAGTAAGTTTAAGAAAATAAGGCATGCATGAAAAATCATTGATAATTGAGTCCCTCCAGTAGTTGGCCATACATGTTTGGAAAGTAAAAGTTTTAGACCTAGAATCTATTATTCACGTGAGTGTAATTTTAGCCAAAAAAGGGCCAAAAAAAAAAGGAAAAATCCAATAGGTTTCGGGGTTGAACAACACCACTTTCTTCATGTAGCACTTTGTAGCCCTCTTTCAATCTTAAGCTCAAGTAAACATTAAAAAACATGTGATATGTGAATAACCATTGATAACCAAGCCTCTCCAGGCATTGATCAATCACATGGGCTTGAATTTTTTTATATAATTATATTCAAAACTTATGAAAAAAAATATGGGATTTGATGATCTTTGCTAGGGTTTAGGCTCAGCGAGTTGTTTTCGTAGTGAATGCTCAGCCTTTTTGTACGCCGCCATCACGTCACACCACCGATCTGTAGATCCAGGTGGGATTATATGCATTAATTTTGTATTGATCGCCAGTCCGCCCTTTGGGCGATGTCTTATAAAGTGACCACCTCCTCGGGCCATGCATCTATTGATGTTGGTCTTATCGTAGGAGCTCTGGAAAATGGCGCCAAAACGAGTGAGGAAATTCATCCTGAAAGTATTTGACAAGGTAAGGATACTGATACTCCTTCCCCAGATATTGTTCTTGATTTACCAGCTTTTGACAAAGCTTGCAACTAGTTTGAATCTTTTTCTCTTGTTGCTTATTTTGTGGGCCGAGTTCCCCCTAAAGGTATCCTCCACCAAAGGATTCATAATCATTGGCAACCCCATAGAGTCAAGGTCGAGGGAGTCCAAAACATGACCAAGGGTTTTTTCCTGTTCCGCTTTACCAATGTCGAACAGTGCAAAGCCATTGTTAATCACGGTCCCTAGTTTATTCGCAATACCCTTGTGGTTTTCTCCCAATGGACCCAATATTTTCAAGTCTTTAAGCAAGGAAAGCTCAAAATTCCTTTTTGGGTCAAATGTCCAGGCCTCCCTTTGCCTTTGTGGTGTTTTGTTGACCAGCTTATCAAAACCTTGGGACGCCTCATATGCCATGAGAAAAGTAAGTTTTACTCAGCTCGACCCCAAAAATGGGTCTGTGTTGAAATTGATCTCTCAAAAGACCTCAAAGATACCCTTGATATCCAGGTTGGAGACACATGCTTTTCGCAGAAAGTTCTATACATCAATCTGCCCAACACTTGTTTCTAGTGCTAATCTGCTAACCATATGATCAAGGATTGTCCTCTTATGAACCCAAGCCCACCGCCAGTTTCAGAGAAAGCCCCAATCAACCCTAAATCCAGCACTCCCCTCCTTTGATGGATGGACTACTGTCAATGACAGAAAACCTTCTGCCTCGACCCAAAATAAGCACCAATAGGCTACTTACAAATCGGTGGCCACCCCTCCTTCTACTCCTTTGAAGCTGTATGTTGCGATCCCTCCCAAGCCCACGCTTGCCATATCTCGGTCTCCGCAAGCTACTGTTTTCATCAGCCCTCACCCCTCAGCTCTTTCACACCCCTCATTGTCTAAGACCGCAAGCTTTCTAGATCTCACGGCCGGTGGTTCGGCTCCGTAGATAGATAGAAAGGCTGCCTTACGCCATTCCCGCAGTCCTTCCCCTCCTTCCGAGGAAGATTTCTCATAGAGACCCTGCAGATAGTTTGAACTCGGTTATTTTATTCATGGGAATGTGTGGCAAGTCACTTTCTCTATCCACTTTGGAGCGTTATTCGGCCTTGAGGAGGAAACCATGCACCTTGATAGTTATCCATGTTAGTCTACTCATGGAATGTCAGGGGGCTTACTGATCTAACTCGCAGATATCTTGTCAGAGACAATTACAAGCATTTTGCAAAATTTCAGGTATTGTGTCTACAGGAAGTCAAAATCTCTAGCTTCCATCTTTCTGCTGCTATGCGTACCATCTGACATGGTTCTCTCTGCTAGATGTTAGCTCACGATAATAGTCGAGGGGCTGTTGTCACTCTTTTAAGCCCCAACCTCAGCTCCAATATTATATCTTGGGGATCTGACCCCACTCATCAGGTGGTGTGGACCCTTTTTGATTTTGACGGCCACATTCTTGGGTTGGCCAATATTTATGCTTCCAATGATGCCTCTGAACGTTCTTCTTTTTGGCGGTGGCTGGCTGATCATCTACCCTCTGCTACCTGGCTTCTTTGAGAATATTTTTACATGGTCGAATCCCCCGATGACAAGTTGGGCCGGCTTCCAATGTGATGGTGTACGAGCGAGCACAAAGCCTAGTTCTATTTACAAAATAAGCTTTGTCTTTTTTATCCCAACCACCGCAAGCACTCTTCTGCTGCCACTCCTTGGTTCACCTAGTCTAATTTTAGAGCTGGAGATAATAGATTCTATAAGCATCTAGACAGAGCTTTTCTTTCAAAGCAGCATTGGTTTTCCTTTGATTCTTCACACAACCTCCTGGTCTCGGTGGTGAACAATGCTTTGGTTTATGACCATAAGCCTATTTTATTTGGGATTCAATGGAACTCCCAGTGCCCCAAGCCCAAGTCCACCCAATTCTATTTAAATACATCCCACCTTTCTCATCCCAAGACATTGGATTTTATAAGATGTATTTGAAATCTTGATCTAAGCCCTGTCGATGGGATTGGCTGGATTGACTGGTGGTCTCACGCCATCACTCGTACCACTTCTTTCCTTTGGCTTTATGGGAAACAAGATGCTCTATTTCGAAGAATGCTCATGAAGCCTCCCATGTTGAATATTCAAGAGCTATTCAAGAGCTTAATTTGTCTCCTTTCAATACCCACCTGCAAGTGCAAGCTGGTCACTAGAAGCATAAGCTTTAAATTGAGGAGCACTATAAGGCTAGAAGAGCCCAAGTTCGATCCTGTCTACACTGGCTCTGCATTGGTGACAGAGTTTCTAAGGATTTTTTTGCTTCCCTTAAAACTAATCAAAGTCTCACCAAAATTAAAGCAATCAAGGATGGAAATCAAAGACTTACTCTCTTACTTGACATTCTGCAAGATTTTGTGCATCACTATCATGCTATGTTTGCTACTCAACCTGTTACCCCCGTCTTGTGAGGCTGCTCTCCTCTAATGCATTGACGTTGTTCCTTGCAAGCTCTCTAAAAGTCAACACATCGCCTGTGATAGACCTTTCACTCTTGATGACTTGAACGAAGCTGTTATGTAAATGGCCTCTGATAAAGCCCCCAGTGTTGATGTTTTTCCTTGTGAGTTCTACCAGTCTCTATGGACGACTGTTGGTCTGGATCTATATCAAGTCTATCTGGAAGTGATGTCCTCCAGCACCCTGGGTGATTTGATCAACCAAGGAAACATCAAATTCATTCCCAAGTCTGGGGATCCCGAGCTTATCACTAGTTGGCGGCCAATAACTCTGCTCAATGTCTCATACAAAATTATTGCCAAAGCCCTTGCTATCAGGCTCACTAATCTCCTACCCCTGATCATCAGAAGTGAGCAAACCGGCTTTATCAAGAACAGATACATTTTGGACAACATTATTACAGTTTGGGAGGGCATGGAATATGCCCGTCAGACTTCTCAACTAACTCTGTTTGTTAAAATTGATTTTGAAAAAGCCTATGACAGAGTTGAGTGGCCTTTCATATTGGCCATGCTACAGCCTATTGGTTTTGGACCCAGATTCATCCGCTCTATCAATATGCTCTTCCAAAACGCAGGTGCTTGTATTACTATCAATGGTTAGCAGTATGAGAGATTCTCTCTTCATCTCTCTATCCGGTAAGGTTGCCCCCTTGCTCCTTCTCTTTATGTCATTGCTACCTGAAGGTCTGAGCTACTTGCTTGCTAATGCTGCCAATGTTGGTCTTGTGAAAGGTATTCAAATACCTTCCTCTCCCAAGCAGTTGATTAATGGTCACTTTGTTGATGATCCTTTTCTCACTTTGGTTGAAACGGAGGCCTCTGTCACTAATGCCATGAAATGCCTTGATATTTTTTGTCTTACCTCTGGTTCTGCTATCCAATGGAAGAAAACCCAATGTTACAGATAGGTGATGGGTCCCAAAACTCCTTGTCTAGAGGGATTCCAATGGCTTTGGATTGAACCTGGTGTTCAATTCAAATTTTTAGGCATCCCCTTTGCCTTTATGGCATCCCCTGTTGATCTGTGGAATTATGTGATTCAACGAGTTGAGCAAAAAATCTCTTTTTGGATTACCAAGCATCTGTCTCTTGCTAGAAAATTCCAAGTTTACTCCAAGGTTCTAGCCACCACTCATGTCTATTATTCATCATGTTGGGCACCTTCTAAAGCCACTTATCATAGGTTGGAGAAAATTCTGCATGATTTCTTATGGGCCAACTCCGAAGGGAACCATGGTTTTCACACAGTTGCTTGGGATATATGTTGTATGCCTAAGGACATTGGTGGACTTGGCCTAATCAAAATTCATATGCAAGGGTTTGCTCTCACTTCTAAATGGATTATTCACATCCTTGAAGGTGAGGAATCTTGAAAAATCCTTCTCAGAAACTGTATATCTCAAGGATCTCCACTTAATCGAAGGGCATGACAGGGTTTTAATTACTACTCCTTACTTCTATTTCCTACTACTGTTAAAATAGGTGGCTCTTTTGTGGAAAAAATTATATGGAAAGCTTGGAAGCTTCTTAAACCCCATTTTCTCTAGTAGGGTGGTGATTTCCGGAACGGGATCTCTCTTAATTCTCTTAATTTGTGGTGGAATTTGGTGCTTCAATTTCATGACAAACCACTTGCTCTTTCCTCGCAACTCAAGGGTTTGCATCTTTTTAAAAAAGGGATTCAGTATATTTGGGACCTTTTTTTGTCCCATCACCAGGGATTGGCTTCCATGGGATAGCCTAAAAGCTAAATTTGTTCTACATGACAATGACAAATAAGCCATTTCTATCATTCAAGATCTCACTCCTGGTGATTGTTTGCATAAAATTGGTGTTACTACGCAGCGCCTGTGGTGGTTTGATTGGCATTGGCCCTCCACCACACCCTTCAGAAATTATAAACCTCGGTTGGGTTACAAGCATCTCACCCAGAAGCATCTTCCTCTCTAAAAGTTAAATGCTCGATGGAGCCTACATTCCACCTGTTTTGGGTAGAAGCAGCGCTTCAAATTCATTTGGGCCATTCCTATAGAGCCAAAAGTCACACATTGTCTCTGGAGCATTCTTCATCCAGGGCTTCATGTGGGCAAGCGCCTTGTTTTGCTGGGAGCTCACCCACCGTGCTACTCATTCTGTAACCATCTTGAGACTCTTCTTCATCTCTTTTGGTTCTGCCCTCATGTGCAGTCTGCCTGGCGCTGGATTAACACCCTTTTTAAACCTTTTTTGCCCACATTCTTCACGTGGAAAATGGTTCTTCTGGGGGATCTGAATATTATTCCTGTAAAACTTTACAACATTTGGCATTTTTTTAGAGAGGCTATTTTATATCACATCTGGAAATCTAAAAATGCTGCTATTTTTTAATAAAGAGATAATGGATAGAGTTTTTGCTATTTCTAACAAGCTTGTTGTGATCTCTAATGTTTCGCTTCAGATCCAGGTTCAAGTGGAGAAAGTCTGCATTGAAGTTGAGCACTTACAAACATTACTGGACCATTGGGGGAGTGCCCCTTGTGCGATTAGCTGCGTCCCACTTGATTCCCCTTGTCGTCGCTCTCGCTCGCAAGGTCACCGCTCGTCCCATAGGCGGCGCAACTTTGACTAGGGTCTGACGCATGGGCGGTGTAGCACCGCCCCCCACCGGCGGGTCTCTCTGCCTCCATCTTGGACTCTGACTACTCCCGAGGTGTTTGGTCGGTTGGGTTATGCCAGTGGTGGCTCCGGGAGGCAGGCGCCTGATCAATCAAATTTTCCACAGCTTTCTCTTGCTAGCTCACCTTCCCAGCGGGGAAATGAGGAGGAACAATAGTAAACTGATGGCTAGGAGCAGCCTGATGAAGCCCCTGATACTACTCTTGAGCTTGTTCGGGTGACCAACCAAAAATCCCACCACCTCCACCACCTTCCTCCATGTTTGTTGCTACTACTTAGCTCCATGTTTGGAGTTTTTCTGGTTCTCGGCTTTTCTATTTTAAGCTTTTTAAATTGGAAATGCATCTTTTGACATGACACTTTGCTACTCGTAGCCTTTATGTCTACTTTGATCCTGCATACGGGCTGTGATCTTTTCCACCTATTTTGTATGATTAGCATTGTACTTCATTATTTTTAATACATGGTTATGCTTTTCAATAAAAAAACTTATTAATCAATATGAAATATAAAATATTTTTTGAAGTAGAAAAAGAGAATAGAAAATGTACGCTATTCTATAATTCGAATGAAACTTTTAGTGGGTGGTAAAAATATAATCCATGACTTGAAATAATTGGTGTTAATTTAATATATAAGTGTGTCGAGAAAAATCCCACGGATCATGTGAACAAATAACAATAATAATAATAACATGGAAGAACACATTACTAATACACCAATTTCAAGTTTTCTTGCACCATATTCCTTAAATGTTAATTCTTGGAGAATATAATAAAATATGCAAAATTGATAATAAAGCATGAATTGAATCACCTACAGTGGTGCTTTTCTTACTTTCTCAATGTTTCCCCGGTACAAAAAAATCCAAATTATAATATAGATATAACAATAATAGCAATGGGGGTGTTGTGTTGGCTTTCTTTTCTTAACTTCCACTTCAATTGAACAAAGTGTATGGAGTTAAAAAAATTATAGATGTTGTTGTGGCGTCTATCTCTTTTCTTCCAATGGTTTTATATCATAATCTAAGAATATTAAATTGATGAATGTGGGTCCGTGGATTTTTAAGAAATGCGTTTGGAAGATATGGTGCCATCATTTCCATAGAAATTATGTACTTATATTTCCTAGTGAAATTGGTGCATTCGTAGCCGAGAGTACAAACCAAAACCCTCTGAATGTAGTTGGCCACTTTGAACGCAAAATTCCCACCCACGTAGGTGATCTTGGTGGGTAGCTAGTATAGATAGGTGATCTCTCCACCATGGGTGTCGGTCTCTAGACCCTACGATAGTCATGTAAAACCTAAAAATGGTTGCCAAATTTCACCAATGCATGGAGGGGCAGAATAGACATTGACAAGTACAAGGGTAAGATTGGTGGAGCGTGGGAATTGAAAACTTATAGAGCAACCCTGATTCCAACATAGACACGTATTTCAATGTAATAATAGAAATTATTTCAAGAGAATATATCCTTTAAGAGAGGGTTTAGAAGAATTATTTCATTTTCATGTGATTCAGAGGTGCCGACACCTAGTTTCGACCACATAATTGTAATACTAATTTTTTACCTTTTTTTGTCTCTTTTACTGTCATTTCATTATAATTAGTGATTTTCTACTAATTAGTTAATATTCCCCTTCATCACAATCAATTAACAACACTTCCTTAATTAACTAGTCTCATTCCTCATCCTGGATGTCAATTAACATCACTTTGTTATTTATAATTCTCTCTTACTTAATTAATTAAACATTATTAGTTAATTCAATCTTGTATTTAATCAATAAACCCTTTTATTGGTTGAATCCCCTTCTTAAACCCTTCAAATTCTACTAATCTCCCCCTAAATCATCTTGTTGGCTAGATTTTATGCACGGTTAGATACAAAAACCTAGGTAGTCATGGGATAAATCCCATTCATTTAATGGTGAAGATTTGGTGTGATATATTTATTTATTCTAATTATTTTTTGTGGTTATTACTTTCATTACAAAGATCATTAACCATATCTTAGCAATTCTACAACAAGTAAGCAATTGTGTTTGTGAAAGTTGTGCTGAAAAGAAATGGGAAGAAGATGTGGAATTATAACAACATCAGGGAAAAATAAAAGTACTTTGCAATAAGTAGATCAAAGAGCTTATGTTTGTCGTAAAAAATAAATAACCACTTTAGAATTGTCACAATTTAAGAAAATGAAAAAGAAATAAATTCACATTCATACTTTAAGTAACAAAAAGTTTACCATAAAAATCCTCACAGAATTTACAATGAGACTTCTCAGACACAGTTTTGCAGAAATTCACCTTCTTCTTATTCAATTCCAGCAAAGTTATACAAAGAACATTCCATAGTCTCAACACAAAGTCTGAGATCTGTTAAATTCTTGCATAAAATTACAATAACTGGTTGCCAAAAAGTTCCATCCTCTAGCCCGTAGGTATTTCTTTCTATTTATAGCCTCCATAATCCAATTATAAGATAGAAAATATCTGTTATATTTCCATAAGTGCCTAACTACTAAACTTCTAGGACTTGAGCATTTTCCTCCTTGAAATCCTCATTTCATGACACACATGGAATTGGAATGTTCTGATGTGCCACATGTTTATAAGTAATTGACTTTTTAAAACAACTTGAAGTAATGGATTTTAACAGGATTACTTAAGTTTTACAATTAAGCTAGACTAATTTATTACATCATAAGGAAATAATAATAATAATAAGAATAAATTCCAGCGAAGAACTTCATTCATGTTTTTCACCTTTTTGTCGAAGAAGAAGTCCACCCACACTGTGGTAACACTGCTGCTTGAAACTATCTACTTCATGCTAAAAGTTTTTTACTTCTCTCAGACACTCCCACCAAAATCTAATTTTCATTATTCCATTGTGTGGAGGAGGTTGAGAGCTTTCTAAAAAGTCCAAGATCATGAAAAATGGAGCACTAGAGAAAAAGTTATGGCCAATTGGGTTTTTGACCTCCCATTACTTTCTCATTAATTGGGGAAGTTTTTTCATTTTTTCTCTCATGTACTCCCACCAAAAAATAATTTTTATGATTTCATTTCATTTAGGACATCGAGATATTTTCATAAAGTCCAAGATCTCAAAAACCAGAGCACTTGATCAAAAGTTATGGCTAAAACAAGTTGCCATAATTTCATTCTTTGCGTGAATGTGACCCCCCATTACTTATTACTTGTAAAAGTAAAGTAATTTCTCTTTGTATTGTGGGATTTTACAAATTATTTACTTAGTTACTTTATGAAGTAAAGTAACTCCATTTTTCCACATTACTCTCTTCTTTTTTCTTCTTTGTGGCTTTTTTCAATTTCTTTACTTATTACTTCAATGAAGTAATATAACTTCTCTTCTTTGTGGGGTTTGAGAACAGCTTAACTTCGTTATTTTTTTAAAGAAGTAAAGTAATCCAAGAACACCGCTAACTTAAGTTATTAGTTATTTGGCCTTTGAGAACTGTTATACTTGTTTTACTTTTTGAGAAGTAAAGTAGTTGGAATTTAGCACAATGAAGGGAAGTAGTTGGGTATCGTTTAAGCGCAATGAAGAAAATATAAATGGATTTGTTTTGCAGTGATTAACAATGGATTTTCTGGATAATGATAAGGCAAGTAAAGAATCCCTATAAGTCTAATAAACTAAAAAGCCTAGTTCTACGACATTTTGACATAGCTCTACTTGTTAAATTTTTCAAGTAAAGTTGTTGTGTTTTAGCACAAAGCTAATGAGTAATAGGCCTTATGAATCCCATAAATAAGAGGTTGAATAACTAATAGCTTTCGGTGTTTGACCATTACTTTTCTTCTCCACTTAAGCAAAGTAAAGCAACTTGAATTTAACACAAAGAAGGCACAATGTGAATGGAAGTAAAACACTTTGAGAAACTTGATAAACTAAGAAAGAAAATACTTAACTTTTTAGGGATTTTAGGAATTTTGAGTAAATGGGTATTTCTTCAACTACTTCCAAGCAACGTCTTGCAACCTTCTGATGGACTCTTGAGTAAATCTGCAAAAAATTTAAAAGGGGTATCCCAAGATTTCTAATTGAAATCTTTGGAGACACCGCATCTACAAATGGTTTCTATAAGCTTAACTTGGTCTATTAATTAATCCTATTTGATTAATTAAACCTTAAAAAAATCCCATGAGTTTCTAATCTCTTATAACCATACTTATCCCTTTCTAATTCTACATTTACTTTATCCCATATTCACTAGGATGCAAGCTTCTCCCAAAATGGAAAGATATATAAGAAGCCTAGTATACCTTATCCAAATTTACACCATGTCCTTGACATACATTATACTTAAGAAGAACATTTCATGTTATTGGAAGTCTAGTTAACTATCCCATTTTCTACTTGCTAAAGAGTAGTAAGAGAAGATTAAGAAATGGTAATCAAGCCATACTAGATGAGATATCTTCCTCTTGCTTGAGAAATATGTGATCGTGTGTGGCTTATATTCTGATCATTAAAGGAAGTATCTACAATCCAGAGAACATCCAAATATCAAAGGGAGTTTTATTTTAAATGTTGATATCATGTTTTATGCAAGTTAATTAGCTTTCTTTCCATGCTTCATCTTGATGTATTATATTTAATATAACTTAGTGTTAGTGTTGGATTTATGTTCCTCACTTTATTTGTATTATCATACTCAGGATATTCCAGCTCACTTGGAGTTTTCATACACTTATGGGATATGATGTCTTCAGTGTACACTTGACTACGCTATTGTAGGTGTTGGTTACCACTTGACTACACCATTTTAGGTGTTGGTTACCACTATTCTAGGTGGAGATTGCCATGATTCTAGGAGGACGTTACAAATTCACCTCTTATATGTCTATCTCTTGCATTATTATATTTGGTCGTATTGAGTTGGAGCTATTTCTATTTTATTGCAGTTATCTCTCTTGTATTTTTGTAATTTACAGTCTTGTATGCTTACATTGTTTTTTCTTGGGACAATTCACGTCTCACATCATTCACTTGTAGATTCTTCGAACTAGTAAATATGTGGTGCTTCTCTGATTGTTAGCATCTACTTAGTGTTAGGTTCTTTTAATTATCTTAGTTCAAATTTTTAGCATGCATACACATGGCATGCCCGGCCAAACACTCCTTTGTCTCATGCACTTTCATTTATGTTTAGTTTAAAGCTTCATTTTTTCATTTTACATGCAAGTTCTTTCAATTTTTTAAAATTTCTTTGTTTTTAAGCATGTATGTTAATATTTGATAGGTTTGAGTATTCTTTATAGGTATAAAGGAGGTGAATTGCTGTCAAAATTAAATCTTAATGTGAAAAATTTGATCTTTTTATTGTTTTTTGGTCATTTTTTGAAAAAAAATTGTGCAAGTACAAGTATACACATTCTAGCGTAGCATTCGACGGAATAACATAGTAGTTGATGCACTTGTGTATCCCTTTATGTGCTTATGTTAAACTACCTTTCTACTTTCATGTACCTACGTATCAGTACACATGTTTATGTTCTATTTGATGCGCTAGAAATGTTTCTCATTATTTTCTACTATTTTTCTAGTTGATGTAATAACATCCTATTTCATGCACCTACATTAAAATTCTCTCCATATACATTTACTAGCATCATAATTCACCTATCTACATTCTACTCCATGTGCTAGGGTGCATGTGCTAGCATACTATTATATGCTTTAGTGTATTGTGTACAAATTAATCTAACTTTCCTCAAGTTTCTTGAAATTTTAAGTTTTTATTTTTAATTTCTTGTTATTTTACATGTAATATTGATTTTAATCTATAGGTTATTTACTTAAAGTAGTTATAACACTTGTTATATTTTTTTCAAGTTTCATTTTGTTTGATTTGATCAATGCCACGTATACTCTTCTCTTGTGCTTTCGAGTGACCTTGAGAATCATAAATCTATGCGATCCTTGGTATTTTTCTAGCATTTTGATACATTGAAAACTTCTAATCAATTGTGTGTAGGACCTCTGTGAAAATTGGAAAAACCTACTACAAAAAGTCAAAAAAACAAAACTACTAACAAATTTTTCCTAAATGTTCTTTTTCCAAAATATCAAAATCACATTTTCTTAAATCTGATAAAAATGAATAAAATACATTGTCTTTGTAAGTTTGGATAAGGGTAAAACCCATCCACTTTAAATTTGGGAAGTGTTTGGGCTCAATCCATAAAAATCATTGTGAGGAATACCACAGGAACCCCAAAGTAGTTGACACATTGAGGGAACTGGCTAACGAAATAAGAAACACCCCATCTCCTACGTGACTTGAAAAACTTGTGTGGAATACCAAATATTATCTGTGGTGACCACCATATTCATATAGATTGTGGGGCATAGTCTGTATTCAAGATTTATACTGGTATGTGTACTGGTTAAGATAAATATTGTTGAGTGTTGAGTCTAAAATCCCTAGGAAGCTATTTGGCATTGGGGTCAACCATACCTTATCTTATTTGTGAGTATCAAACCTCTTACAAAGAAAAAAATTGTCCGAGTCATAACCTTGTTTTTGAATAAGGTGAAACTCTTTCCAAGTTGTGCCACATACTTTTGAATCACGAATCATACATCTTCCATTATTTTAGTTCCCTTTATCAAAAGAGAACAATTTGGAGTTTTGTCAAAATTGTATCAACCACTTTTGATACATAAACTTATTTATCTTAAAAATTGACTGAGTGATAAGATTATGTTGTTACAATATCTATTTTTTTCCTATTTTCCTTAACCAAATATAAAACATTCGAATATAGAAAAATATCCCTTCACATCCATTACGCTACCCACATTTTGTAGATTTTCCTTGGTAAGTTTTCATCTAATATTTTAACCATGGAAAATCTTCTCCTTGCAACTGTTACATGGCTAATTTTGTCTTATATTCTATGAAAACATTTACAAGAATATTCTAAAATACTTGCGAAACACATCCATCATCGCAAAAATCACTCATTTAACACATAGGAGGTGGGCACCAAACCCCTTCCAAAATCCTCTAGAACCATCTTTTGATGAGGAACCGAGACTTGTAGATCATAGTGGGGGTGAAGAATAAATACCCCCTCACATATTTGATAATGATCCCACACATGTTAATATCTTCTTGTTTCAAAACAAGAACCATATCTTGCTACGTTTGGTAGAGATAGGATCCAAACTACCTTTGGATTTTGATCCAACCTTCCTTACTAGCATGATTCAAGGGTAAGATAAAACATAACCTCATCCTTATAGAAAAACCAAGGATATATTGAACCATGGAAATGCCTCTACTTCAACACAATATGAGGGTCATAATGAGGAAGCAAAAACCTCTAAAACTAGGACTGGAAATCGTATACCCTTCATTTGAATTAATAGCGAAGCCAGGACAAAGGGTGAATAACCCCAACATGAAATCCAACCTGAACCACATAATGAATATGTCACCTTCAAACAAACATTGCAAACTCTTAGTCATTGATTGGTTAATCTAACGATGCATTTCTATAAAGACACACATATAATTACTCACACTACAAAATCTAAAGTGATGTATGTTGAACACTATATAGAGAACCACAGTGGTAAAGCATACAAATCTAATTGCACACATATATCTCCCATACCAACATGAAAAACAAATTTTTGACCAAGAATTGAAGTCTATGAAATATGTACTTGTTGTTCTATAAGAAAACACTATATGATATAATAAGAAATTTTAGTTCAAAGAACTGTGTCCTTATCCGTTTAATCGGTAGATTCTATGTACTCGCTTTCAAAATTTTTTTTAACTTGCCTAAATTTGAAAAATATAGGGTTAAAGGGTGCTCCTTTTGATCGTGTGAAATACTTCTTCATGACATGCCAAAAATTCGCTTACAGTGATAAATACCTTATCCATTTGTTTCCATGGTGTCTTGAGGGCCAAGATCTTGATTGGTTCATTCATCTCCTTAAAGGGTCTATGTTTGATTTTATGGTCTTAGCTGAAAAGTTCATTCATCACTTTTCATTTAGTATAGAGAGTGATATTACCATGTTAGAAATTTATAGCACCAAACAAAGAAATAATGAGAACTTTTTTTGCCTTCTTACAATGATGGTGGGTGATTGGCTAGCTGATTCCCTTGCTCCATTATAGAGAAACAACTTGTAAGTATATTTGTACCAAATATACACCTTGAAATATCCTTGTATTTGTAAATGCATTGTGTTGACATATTTGAAGAAGCCATTGAAAATGTTATCCAAATCAAAAATGATCTTTTGGAAAAAGGGGTCTTTAAACCCTTTCAAAGAGATAACTACGAGTCAAAACCTACTAACAAGCAAAAATTCTTGAACAAAAACAAACGTTTCGTAGGTGATGGAATCAATGATTCTAAACATGTGCAAGCGGTTCAAAACAACTCACATTTAAAAATCTCGTGTGGGATGTCCAAAATATAATTAAAATGAGGGGAATTAACTCCAATCATAGATTCCCTCAAATTGATCCTTAAATAACTAGACTCAGACAATATGATCAAGTTTCCTACCACCACCCCTTTCATGGATGATGCACCTAAACTTTTGTGGTACAAATACCATGAGTATTGTGAGTATCATCATGTCAAAGGTCATGACATAGATTGATGTATGAAATTAAATACCTTCATTTAAGATCTATTGGACCGAAGAGATATAAAACTTGACACACATGAGCCCCTGAAATCATCCATTGATCAGTCAGGGATCTATAAAAAACCCTTTCCCAAGCATAAGAAAGAAGAAAGGAAGCCAAATCAAATTCAATCCTCTAAAGAAAAAAGTGCTAACCACGTTGTTACTTAAACTTCTAATCTATTTAATTCTCTTATTGGATATGTCCATCCTATTACCGACCACACCACACCATCAAAATAAAACCCAAGAGTGTGTCATTACATCATCATGAACTCGTATTATTATTCCAAGACCCCCTCTTTCTACTCCTTGGGATGGTCATTACGATCTTCTAAAAGAACTTGAGAAGAAAAAATGCTAAGATATCTATCTTTTTTTTTATTATTGGCAAATAGTTTTTTGAAAGGGACTATACCCTTGTACAGGAAGGCTCAAAAGCCAAGATTGAATCATTGAAGCCCAACAGCAAAAAACAATCTGCTCAGCAAAAGTACCAACACCCAGCATCATTTCAGCAAAAAAACAGCTGAAAAACAACAACCAGTCTGCAACAGCACCGTAGCACCATGGCAGATCCAAAAAACCACTATTCGGCAAAGACAATGGACAATGTAGAACAACCGAACAACAAAAGAGAGAAAAAATCATTGAGGTGGAGAAGTGGCATTCTTTAAAATAAACTTTTTCTTTTTACGGACAGTTACCCAACCTGATGATGCCTCCATGAATGGAGGGTTAGAAGGAGTATTTTCCATATTTGCAATAGTGCCAACTGAAACAACATCATTGTTTTCATGAGATGATTTTTCCTTGTTGTCAACAACTAAATGAGATAAATTTGTTGCATCTTCCTTGCTGTCGGTAATAGGATTTTCCGATAAAGGGGTTTCAGGGACTAAATCAGATTCCGCCTCAACATTTGAATTTGATTTTAGGTCCTCTTTTGTACCAAAAACCAAGTGTTCCGGGAGGGGCATCTTTCCAACAGCTGTGTTTCTCATGTTGGTGTTTTGCCATCCCATAATTAGTAGAGGGTGTGACCTAAATAGAAACATCTTCTGCATCGGAATGGAAGACCTTCGTAGTCTAAAGGTTGTGACCAAGTTCTATTTTGCACTCTGAGATATCTATCTTGGATCTTCTTAGGATATCTATTATTCACAAGGAAATCCTCTATAAGACCCTTTAAGAGTCAAGAGTTCCTACAGACATTGACACTTCAAACTTCTAAGATGTTTTTGCAAAAATCACTCCATTTGAGTATATCATTTTTAGGTAAAACGAGATTCCTACGGATCATCAAACACACAACTTACCCTTGTACATAGAAGTAATCGTTACCTGTAAATTTTTTAAAAGATTGTTTGTGGATAATGTATATGGCCTTAATATATGCAATATGAAGCTTGTAAAATAATTAGGACATAAAAATACTAAAATGGAGCATAATATGATCACCATTAAGACCTATGATAATCCAGAATGAATATCAGTGGGCACAATCACCTTACCTATGGAAGTTGGCCTTATCACACATGAAACAAGGTTCCATGTCATCAACTTGGATATTCACTATAACATCCTCCTTGGCAGCCCATGGATTCATGCCATGCAGGTTGTTCCCTCCACATTCGATTAGTGTATCAAAGCATAACATCAAGGAAAAGAGATTACAATTCTTGGTAGCATGTAACCCTTTTCCCATTACAGAGTGTTATTTGGTTATTAGAAGGAAGATTGCGAATGTCCTTCCATAGAATTGGCTATTGATGTAAAATTAGAGGCCTTTGCCTCTCGTTTCAACCCTGATACACTTCAGCCTCACGTAAGTGATGCTTCCATTTCCATTCACCCATTTTCTACATGGGAATCTAATTTGAAAATCCTTCATACTCTATAAACACATGGTGGATAGTCTAAAATAGTACTTTGTTATGATTTCCTTCCAATAGGTTCCTCGAGCATAGAACAGGTTAGTAGATGCCATGACTAATATAGGATCATTGTTATGCTTATTACCAGGTACAAGGTATTTTTTGTTCCTCATTGATCATCTCAAAGTGCCTGCATATGACATGCCAGAATCATGTTTGGTGTGAGAAGTTGTTGGTTCCTTTCCCCCCCAGTACATCAATGTCTATAGTTACCCTACAAGATTGTACCTTCCCACCTGACATTTCCCATTCCCAAAAGAGATACCTTATATAACACATCGAATGTTACACCCTCCTTTAGGGAACTCTCAATATTTGAGCCTATGATGGGACTATGTTGCATTGAATTAATTCTAAAGAGGATATCCAATCTATCAAACAGGTTCAAAAAGGCATCTATGGTGCTCAAACTAGTGGTATGGTCCTCACAAAGAAACTTCTAAATTTGTTGGCTATTACTGGTCTACTATGGAGTAGAAGCATGGAAACATGATCAATGCACCAACCAAGTCTTTACAGCCTATCACTACACGATGACCATTTTGTAAATGGGGGATCAATCACATAGGAAATATTACACCCACCTCATATAATGGCCATAAACACATCATTACCATGACTGATTAATTTACCAAATAGGTGGAGGTTGTTCCTCTCACCTATGTCATAGGTGCTCAGATTTTAAAATTCATCATGAACCAAGTAATTTTTCATTACACTATCCCTTCTGATATTGTATCTGACAATGGAAAATCATTCAAGAACAAGTAAGTGAAGGCCCTATGCCAATTCTTTAAAATTTGTCAAAAATTGGTACACTCCAAATTACCCTCAAGTTTATTGGGAGGACGAGTCTATAAATAAAAACTTTGTTCATATTATGGAGAAACTAGTCAGTAAGATAGGTCATAATTGACATCTTCATATTGATCCTACCTTATGGGCCTACCAAAATTCCATCCACACACCCATATGTGTAACTCCTTATTCCCTTGTCTTTGGCATTGAAGCTATCATCCCCATAGATATTGAGCTTCCTTCTTTGTGAATTTACTTGAAAGATTAATTGGACAATGTAGAGGAATACATAGCGGTTAAACTAACATAGCTTGAAGTACTTTATGGAAAAATGATCTATGCCTTAAATCACCTCAAAGTGTATTAAAATCACATTCACGCTAGCTACAAAAAGTTCCTTATATTCCATGAATTTGAGGTTGGATATATTTTTCTAAAATAAAATAAGTTTTTTTTTTTAATATTGGTAAATAGTTTTAAAGGGACTATATCCTGTTACAAAAAGGGCTCAACAACCAAATATAGCTATACAGGAACAACAAAAGAAGATCAAAATCTAGATAAAACACTATGTCCAACAGCAACCAAAATATAGTTACATGCAAAAAACAAAAAAGAACAGAGACTGCAACAATACAACATAAAAACAACATAGAAACAACAAAAAGACCAAAAAAGATCATCGACTAAAACGATGCCTGCCAGCCCGAGGGAGATTACTTATCGGATGCTCTATCGATTCTAGATTAGATAGTTTGCAGTGAGATGAACAATGCCAATGTGGTGATGTGTGTTGGGTCAGCTGCATTCATCTTATAGATGGTCTAGCTTCTCTCTTTTTCATTCCCACAAATAGTGTCAGGGATCCTGCTAAGCATGGTAATGCTTCGAACATACTGCTCTAAGAATACATTAATGGCATTGAAGATAGCCATCTTGTGATCATGCCTATCTTTTTATCTCCCCAATCCTGTCCAGAGAGTTCAGTTTCTTGTAAATGTCAACAATCTGATCCTTCCCAATGTCATTATCATCATCAATTTTTCTTTTACCTTTCTGCTTGTCCATGCATTGTAGGTCCTTCTTTAACTGTTGTATCTCTTTCTCCAGAGAATCCAACCTATGAGGTATGTTATTCCCCTCCCGATGCAGGGCCGTATCCAGGCCAACATTGCTAATATGCAACAAATTTTGTGCAACTTCCATCTCTTTGGTGCTTCTAAGAACCTGGGCAGAGTGAGGGATGTCAGTTTTTGGAAGCTTTTGGTTCTTATTCTTGGGTTTGGAAGAGGTTTCCAGTATGGGAGTGGGAGCAGTGGAGGTAGTGATGTGTGGATTGCTAAGAGTGGTCGGGAAGCTGGGGAATTTGGAGACACAGAGATTATGAAGTAGAAATATGAGGCCCTTGTGGAGAGGGATAGAAAGAGAGTGCTTCTAAAATTCCAAAATGGAGCACTGAAGGGAATTTAGTAGGTAATGCGGGAAGAAGACCGCAAATTACCTTCTAAAGTGATTAAGAAAGACCAGGTGCTTAATAGGGATATTTTTGTATCACCCTTCTAGAGAAATGTACCTAACCATTATATTTGTTACTTCATCAAATGGCTTGGGGATAGAACTCACCCTAATACCCACATAAACAAATTTGAGCTCCTCTCCCTCATCAAAGAATTTCTTAGCCTCAGTGGCCCTGTCAATCCTTTTGTTGAAAAAATGATATCCCTCCAACTCGAGGTCTGTAGCCTCAACAATCAAATATTCATTAATAGTAACATGGTGACCACCATATTTCACCTTTTTATGCTTCCAGTCCATTGCGAAATGAAATGAAATATTTTGATCGTGTCCCTGAATGCGTTATATAAAATTGAAAATTCCTCCCTTGTGTAAGAGGTTCCATAGCTCCTCATTGTTCTTCCAGACCAGATCATTGCAGGGCTCTAGTTGGCAAGGGGAACCTCCCATTTTCTTCTTCTCCCTACTATTCCTGTAAATTTTCCTCTCAAAACCCTCATTTGAATCTTTATCTTCCTTATGTCTGTCCCAGATTTTAAGAAACCAGCCACCTGTACGAGGATCATGGGCATTAATATGGCCGTAGTTAGGATGATAATTCTCACATGTGTGATCTTTCACATCCGCTAAAGCCTGCTCCATACCATTATTATTTCTAATCCATGTTTGAATGCCCATATTTATCTGCATTAATGATATTATGTACCTCCTTAGGGATGTATTTTTCATTATCCCATATGGTTATATTATTATTGATGCTAACATTGGCCAAGGTATCCGCAACCTTATTACCCTCCCTATAAGTATGCCTAATGATGATATTCTTGAAATTTTGACAAATACTTATGGATTCCATAATAAAGACCTTGACAGTCCAGCTAGGAGGAGAAATTTTATTTAGGTGATTGATGATGTTTAGTGAATCTCCTTCCAAAATTATATGTTATATGTTATAATCTTTGGCAACCCTTAGCCCCCATAGAGCAGCTATGGCTTCTGCATAATAATTTTTCTGAATCCCCATTTTTCTAGCATAAGCAACAACTAAACAACATTTATGATCCCGAATTACACCTCCCCTAACAACAATTCAAGGATTACCCTTGGAGGCACCATCAAATTTTAGTTTATGTCAGTTAATCTCAGGAGGGATCTAATGAATCAGAGACCTATCAATGTTTGAGGTATTCCTAATCTGCAAATTTGCAGCTCCTCTCTTCCAGTTGGAAAGTACACATTATTCATTCTCATGATATTTCTTATTCTTTGGAGGTTTGAATCTCCCAATATTATCTTTAATAGCATGACCAATATTAACAAAGCTAAGCTTGCAATTATGTTTATTGTTTTTGAAAATGATATCATTTATATCTTTCCATATCCTCCAGATAATATGGGACATGACCAGTTTCCAAATTCTTTTCACAACACAGTACTTAAAAGGAGGATTCCATTGGATCAAAAATTGAATGAAATCCTTAGGCACAGTTAAGAAAACATTGAACTTGGAAAAATCATAACTCCAGATCATTAAAGCATACTCACAATGGGAAAAAAGGTGCTTAATATCCTCATATTCTTTTTTGCAAAGGTTACTTCTATTGGGAATTATGAATCCTTTCTTCATTAGGTTTTCATTAGTAAGAATTATGCCTCTAAGCACAAGCTAGAAGAAAAATTTAATTTTAGGGGTTAGTTTAGTCATCCAAATCTTGCTCCAATTGAACTCACTCTGGATATTCTCAAAGTAAGAATTATATCCAGATTTAACCGTATACTCCCCATCTCTAGATTTGTGCCAGACAATTTCATCCTTGACTTCCAACTAATTCAAGGGAATGAGGTCTAATTTCTCCTGAAGAGAGGACAACATGGAGTTCAGTTCAATTCTATCCACTGAGAGTTGTTTCCATCTCTTCTTATTTCCATCAATTTCCATCAATTTCCATGTAATCAATGACCTTAGTACCATATTTATGTTCAAAACTATCCTTGGCTGCACCAAATCTGTCATTGAGGCTGAAATTAGACCAGTTATCTCCCCAAACATTGATGTCTCTACCATTTCCCACTTTCCATCTACAACCTTGCTTGATAAAATTCCTGACTAGAATCAAGTTGTTCCAAAAAATGGAACCTTGGGGAATTTTTTCATCATGAAGGAAAGAGAAAGTTGTTTATTGTTCAAGATATTTGACCTTAATGAGATCAATCCATGGTTGTTCCTCTGAGAGCATTCTCCAACCCATTTTTGCAATTAAGGCCGTATTCATTTTTCTTATATCTTTTATACCCAATCCTTTTAGGAGTGCACACTTGATCCCAAGAAACCAGGTGATATTTGAATTTTTCCTCCATTTCCTACCATAAAAAGTGTTTCTAAATCCTTTCAATTTTTTCTCTGAAGGCAAAAGGAATGTTATAGAGAGACATAATGTAGATAGGTAGATTTTGAAGAGTTATTTCGATAAGAAGACATTTTTAGTACCAAGGGGGAGCCCCAAATAAGTAGTGGGAAGTGAATTGATTTTACACCCCAATCTTTTAGTAATTCTATGCTTCCTTTCCAAAGGAGTGTTGAAAAAGAAAATTGCACTTTCATCAAAGTTGATCTCTTGCCCAGAAGCAGCCTCATAAAATTTTAGAATGGACTTGATCACCTTAGCTTCCAGAATAGATATCACTAAAAGCAGGATAGTGTCATCTACAAATTGCTGATTAGAAGCCATTTGATTCATAGAGGTAGGTTTAGTGCCTTTTATAAGACCATATTTAATAGCTTTGGTAATTGTTCTGCTGAGACTATCTGCCATAATAATGAAGAGCAGAAGGGATATAGGATCCCCCTGTCTTAAATCCCTACTGCTGGTAAAGTACCCCAATGGTTCACCATTAACCACCACAGAGAATCTAGTAGTAGAAATACAAGCCTTGATAATTCTTCTAAATTTGTTGAGAAAACCAAATTTGGCCAAAACCTTGTCAAGAAAAGACCAGGAAAATTTATCAAACGCTTTATTCATGTCAAGTTTAAGGACCATGCTTGATTTTTTATTATTATCCATAGAATGTATAATCTCATGCACCATGATCACACCATCTTGAATTATCCTTCCTCTGATGAACCCACTATGTTGTTTTGAGATTAAATCATTCAAAATGAACTGCAGTCTGGTGGCAATAATCTTAGTAAAAATTCTATAAACAACATTAACCAAGCTAATGGGTTGAAAATATTTGAAATCTTTAACATCCATTTTTTTGGGATCCAACACGATGTGAGTATTATTTATCTCTTTCATTAAATATCCAGTTCTAAAGAATTCATTTACATCCCTAAGGAGATCATCCAAGAAAATTTCCCAAAATTTCTGAAAAAAATTGACAGAGAAGTCGTCTGGTCTAGGAGCCTTATCTCCTTCAAGAGTAAAAAAACCTTTCTTAAGCTCCTCCAAAGCAACAAATTTGGTAATGTCTTTAAATATCCACTCCTCAATTTTATCATGTGGGATAGCTTCTAACATAAAAGAGTCAGCCATATCATTAATATCACTCTTCTCATTGAGAAATTTTTCATAGAATCTAAGATCTTCATCCTTAATGATCCATAGATCTTTTATGATGATGTTATTTCCTTTAGAAACTTCCGCAATCCTATTACAGGATCTATGCTTCAAAGTGGTCATATGGAAGAACTTCATATTTCTGTCACCCTCTTTCAACCATATAGCCCTAGATTTAAGTCTCTAGAAGGATTCTTCCCTACTACAAACCATGTGTAACTCTGAAAGGACATTTTTTTTTGTTGAATGATCCTCCAAAGACCTCCCCTGTGAATTTAATTTATTTTCCAAATCTTGGAGTTTCTGTTTTAATTCCTTTTTTCTCACAAAAACATTCCCAAAGACTTTTTTATTCCAAAATTTAACCTTTTTTTTGACATTTTAAAGCTTTTGAATAAGCCTAAATTGAGCAATTCCCTCACCCACCAAATTCCACCATTCCTTAATCTTATCAAAGATGTCATCATATTCCATCCACATCTTTTCAAATTTGAATGAGTTCCTGGTGGGCTTAGCCCAATTAAAAAAATTTAAAACTATCGGATGTGATCAAAACTGATTCTGGGCAGAGAAGTGAGATGAAATTCTTGGTGAATAATCCAACTAGAAGAGATAAGAGATCTATCTAGTCTGATTTGAATCATATCCCTAACCAACCTTCTATTTGTCTGAGTATACTGATTTCCATGAAGATCCACATCCATGAGATTTAGATCAACAACGAAATTAACAAATTCATCCATACCAGTGGAGAAACAAGATTTTCCCCCTTGTTTTTCCCCTAGATTTAAAGGGGAGTTGAAGTCACCCATAATAATCCAGTTATCAAAACTATGCTAAATTTTTAAAATATTTATATCATTCCAGAGTTTCCTTCTTCCACTAATTGTATTAGGCGCATAGATATTAGAAAGGATCCAAGTAAAATTATTTTCAATAGCATGGAATTTAACAGCAAGATGGTTACTAGTTTCAGATAGAATCATACTAGTATAATTATTATTATCCCAAAAAGTAGCCATGCCACCTAAATCTCCTTGAGAATCCACCATAGCCATGTCTGAATTTTCCCAAAAATTATTTTTACAATTTTCAAGTACCTTAGAATTCATCTTGGTTTCCTGCAGAAGTAGAATGCTAGGCCTACTAGAGACTCTTAACTCTTTGATTATTATTTGTTTAGAGTTTCCATTCAGACCTCTTATATTCCAGGAGATGATCTTCATCTAAATGATATAGGTGATGTAATTACCTGATGGCTCAATTGGCTTTGAGTACCATCTGTAATATCTTCCTTTGTTCTTTTGGTTCTAAGTGTCTTCTTTGAAGGTCTACCTCTTTTAGAGATGCTTCTAAAATCCACTATTCTTCTAGCATATGATCTTGTAATTCTTGATGTTGAAGCTCCCTAGTTATCAGTTCAATACTACTAAAGAGCATGAAAACAGAGGAATGTTTGAGGTTAACTGGTTAGTACCATTCATTATGGTCACAAAATTTTGTTTAGGTTCCTATAAAATTGTATATCCTGATGGTGATGAGATCTGGGATCCCATGAATATCATGCATCTCAAGCATTTCTATACCTAAGCTTGGAGGTATTAAAAAATTTAAAAATAATAAAAAATAAAAACAAAAAAGAAATAGTAAAGAGAAATAAATTCATTCAAATGTGGAAACCACACAATTGTGGAGCTTTGAATAGTTCCTCTGGTGAAAATCAGTTTCTGGTGCCTCAGGAGGATTCTATTGGTCAAAGGAACCTTACACTTGGGGCATAATCACTTTTTCCTAGATTTTTCCTTGGCTTTTCATCTTGTTGAACCTATTCTCTCTTGGACTTGATCTGGCTTATCTTATTCTTGTATTTATGTGAAGGATTTTCCCTGTTATATTTTCACATCTAATTGGGGACATCATGATGTTTGGTTCTTCATGTACATAGTTACGGAAAACCTTAAAAAATCCAAAAGCATTGGTAAAAAGCCTCAAAACTTCAAAAAATTGGTAAAACCATTCTGAAATTCAAAAACATTCAAAACATCTTTGAAAATCCAAAAATATTGATAAAATCTAGAAAACTCTAAACATTCAAAAAATCCCAAAATCCAAAAACATGTGAATTTTTAAAAAAACACTAAACATTGGAAACTTTACTACAAAACATCCTACCTCAGTGTTCACTTGTTCTAGCACACGACATGCAGATCATATTGTGATCTTATTTTACCAACAAATATTGTTTTATTTCTTTCAGTTTTCTCAACATGTATGGTTTCTCGGGTTAATTTCATAGTACGCATTTGCCTTTGACATGAATTCTATCTACATTCCATCCCTTGCATGTATCTTTACTTAGGGCACCATTTTAACCTTTGTTGTATAAATTGCACATTTGGGTACTAAATCTGGATAACAAAAACATTGGTACAATTATCTTAAGAATTGATTTTTAAAGTTTATTTAATTGTGCTTTTTTTTTACTGGTCTACTTGTTTTCTTATGTATTTTTCTTTGATTCGATCCTTTAGCATTACAAAAAAAAATGTATTATGGATTCTTATGTCATTTTACCCTTTTATCATATGCCTACATCAAATAAAAGGTACTTCTTAGCCAGGATGGTGCATACACTATTCTATGATATTTCCCTTAACCCCTATAACCTTTCCTATTCTAACTAACATTCCTTCTCACTAACCTTTTCTATTTTTTTAACCTACCAAGACATAATTGTCATAATCACTTATTTCTTATTTCTTACACTCCATCCCTCCCTTCTTTCACCCTGGCCATGTGCTGGTACCAAAAATTTATTAAAATAAAAGTGGTCCGATTGCACCATAATTCTCTCAAATTGAACACTAGATAACCGAGCCATATTTGACTCTCTTCCACCATGATGAGATTGTTTTTCCTCTGTGGTCATTCTTATCTTCTTTTTGAGTGTCAATCGACATTTTCTATCACTAAATTGACACTTGAGGGGAAATCCTCCATCATACTATTTTTTCTTCTATCCATACAAAATACTATTGCCTAATATCTTTGAAATGGTGTAACTTGTGCTACACTTGATCAAAAAGGGGAAAATGTAGAATCCTAATTTTGACCACAAAATTTTAATACTAAAATTATAATTTTTTTCTATTTTATCATATATTCATTATAACTAGTTTTATTATGTTAATTAGCTAAAATCTCTCTTTGTCTCTGTTAATTAATGACACTTCATTAATTAACTAATCTCATTCCTCATCCTGTATGCCAAATAACATCACTTCATCAATTATAATCCTCTTTTACTTAAATAATTAACCATGATTAGTGAATTATGCATTTTAAGATCGTATTTAATCAATAGTGCCTCTTATTTGTTAGGTCCCCTTCTCAAACCCCTATAATTCTACTAATATCCCGCTAAATCAACTCCAAATGGATTCTATATGTTTAAATTGGTCTTTTAATTAATCCTAGTTGATTAATTAAACCTTCCCAAACTCCCATGATTTATTAATCTCTAATTAATATCTTCTAACATACTTATCCCATTCTAATTCTATATTCCCTTTAACCCATATTTACTGGGATTCAATCTTCTCCAAAAATGGAAAGCTATATATGAAGCCTAATACACCTTATCAAAAATTACACCATGTCCTTGACAGACATTATACTTAAGAAGAGAATTTCATGTTATTGGAAGGCTTGTTAACTCTCCCCCTTTTCTAGTTATCAAAGAGTAGTAAGAAAATATTCAAAAATGGCAATTAAACCATATTTGACGAGATCTCTTCCGTTTTCTTGAGAAATCCTCGATCATGCATGGATTACATTCGGATCGTTAAAGGAAGTATCTACAATCTAAAGCACATCCAAATATCAAAAGGAGGTTTGTATTTAATGTTGAGTTCATGTTTTGTGAAATTTATTTATCTTTCCTTTCATGATTTAAATCTTAATACATATTAGCTTAAATTTAACTATGTTAGGATCTACTTGGTGTTAGGTTATATCAATTAGATTAGTTCAAAGTCTTTGCATTCATACAAGAGGTAATTAAAGATAATAATATTGAGCACATTTATATAACATGGTGAATCAAACCAATAGTGTTCGAGACAAACAAAGAACAAGGTCAAAAATATCATCGTTATTTTTATAAGGTATAATTGTAATATTCATTTAAACTTAAGGGTTCTAAAAATGTCACTCAATTTTCTATAATTCCTTATAGATCTTTGGGAAATTGACCTCCTTCTCTAAAACTCTAATTAAAATGAAATACCTAGAAAAAAAATAAAATTAGAGTAATTATTGAGGTTTTGTGATGTCACTTTATTATTAAGCCCATAAAATGTTAGACAATATTTAAAATAATACACTAATTATAAATGTGATTTAAGATAGCTATCCGGCCAATCAAATGTACTAAAATATTTATGAAGTTCAATGAAGTGATAAAATTTATATGCTAGAAACATTAAGTGTTAGATTATCTTTAGATTTATATCCATACTATTGTTAAATGCTTTGTATTCACTCTTTAATTTATTGTTTTAATATTATTTTTCCTTACTATCTATCGTGGGGGATTCACTAAGTGATATTAGAATCTCACCCGCATGTATAATGGAAGCCATTTAATCACCTAAAATGGATATTGATATAATGGGGAGTATTTAGGATTTTAGGGAGTTTTTTAAATTCTTTTGAATCCAAGTAGGTATCAAAAGGAGGTGGGAGGTGTGTTGGGATCAGCTTAGGTGCAGGGTAGACAAACATATATAATATTTGAAATCAATAAGATAGTTAGTCTCCTCCCTAATGCCTCTTAAGGATGGTTTTTGTTACCTCAGCAGTAAAAATCCTACTTATATTTTCTTTCCTTTGACCTCCATATATACTCTATTTATACAAGATTAATTTTAAGAAATTTAATGTGCCAACAAATACTTAACATTTTCATATGGAAAGAAGTAAAGACATGATTGGAGGTTATTAATATAATTCCATCTCCATCTGATGTATATATTGGAGGCATTGCATTTTATTTTCAAATTAAATAGATTGTGGAAGTGTTAGTTTTATATTATATGGGGTGGGAAGAGACATTTTATTTTACTTATGGGTAAAGTACACCAAAAAGGGGGTCCAAAAAGCGGATAAAAACTCAAAATTAGCTAAAACACGTATGCGTTATTGTTTGTCAGGTTTGGTAATTTCCAAACCTAAAACACGTGTGCGTTATGATGCATACACATTTTATGTGTTATGAAATGCACACATGTTATAACACATATACATTTTTAGTGTTATGAAATGCTTACCCCTTATTAAACATACGTGTTTTTAGTGTTATGAATTTTAGAAGGGTGAAGGGGGCATATTTAATAAGTATAACATTTATTTATACTTTTATTATATCTTATACTTTATCTTTATTTTAGTAAATATAAGAAATTAGGGTCACTCTGTACCTGATGGAACTAGTCCCGTAACTCCACCAATTATAATCTAGAAGATAGTTTTTCAAAATCTAATCTTGTTAGTAGTTACTCATAACTAGGATTTTTGCAAGGACCTAATGCTTTCAGGGCATATATATATATATATATATATATTGTAGTCGGTATTTTATTTGGGAAAATATATAGTCATTTTATAGGTTTTTTGACCTTTTGGAATGGTTGCTAACATTTTTTTGGTGAAAGAATTTGTCGTATGAAAAATTATGGGTTTCCACTAATGCTCACGGGGATATGCCCCTTCTTCTTATCTATAAGGAGGTTTCCATTATTTAATGTAAACTATTCTAATCCTATATATTGTTTTGGGATGGAAAAATAGGCCGTGGAACACACAGGAAGACTTCACTGAACTTATTGACAATTGATCGTACATGGTAAAAGGGAGGAAATTATAGTGGCAAGGGATGAAGGAAATAAATTAGATAAAGGAAGGTAATCACTGTGAGTGGGCACATGCAAAATTCACACCCAATAACCGGAGTAGTTCAATATTCAATTATAAGAAAGAAATAATGAATCCATTGGTGAGACTTACAAAACCCATAAAGACACATAGTTCACTAAGGCCCACTCATTGAAGAGATACATATATTTTTTATCACTATAATTACAAAGTGCATATAAGAGAGAAAATAGAGGAATACATAGGAAAAGGAAAATGGAAGAAATGTAGATTTTATTTATTATGCATTGATGATATAAAGTTAAAAAAAAAAATCCACAATTGCTACTAAAAAGTTATAATTCAGGTTCCTCTAGAATGAAGAATCAATCCAAATTTATACCAATGTGAATTTACCCTTCACCTATCCCCTAATGAATCTTCATGATCTCATTCACTTATGACTTTTCGTCTTCCTAGGAAGTGAAAATTAAGTTCCCTTTTTATAAATCAAAGTGATTTTTACAAAATAACTTTAGAAAGTCACTTAATTGAATGAGAAAAAATACAATGATTACGATGAATGAAGAATTAGAAAGGGGAGAGAAGGAAAAGGGAGAAACATAGAAGAAGGAAGAATAAGTCAAATATGATGAATAAGCTCACTTGATGAAGAACTTGTTGATTTATGTTTCTTGATGAGATGCCTATGGAATGGATACATGTTCCTTGAATTCCTTTCTCAATTGAGCTATCACAGCTGTCAACTTGTCCTCCTCTAGAATTCAAATGAATCCCAACACCTTGATCCATGTCTCGGGGATGTCACTAATCTTCTTGTAATTACTAATCCATTCTTCATAATCCATTGCAATTTTAGTAATAAAACTTCTGATATAAGATAAGGAATAAGTTATCTTCATTGAAGGAGAGAGTCACTTGCCTCTTTCTTGACAAGCTCCAAAAGGAAGACACGAGTTTTTATGATGATGAATCCTTGGTGAGTGGATAGAACTCAAGTTTCTGAACACAATAAAAAACATCATCCAAGATCTCAAAATCACATTATTCACAAGATTCCAACTCAGAGATTTAATTCTTGAGCATTGTGTATATTGCATCCAAGATGCGGATCCAAACTTGAGACAAGTTCTCTACATCTGATGTGAACATTTTTTACTCACGAAGGTGTGAGATTCAAAATATCTCATCTTGAACACAAGTGGGAACACTTCATCCAAGTGATTTACCTCCTTTACAAACTACTTTGATTTCTTTACCTATGCAAGAGTTGCAAGAACATACTTGATGAGGGAAATGATATTTGAAAACAATTCCTTTCCTTGTTCAATGATTTTCTCAATCCACTTATCATTGTCCTTCACTTGAATCATGTATCCTTGTTCTTTCTTAATTTCCTCGAGGTCAACACTACTGATCAGGGGAATATATTCTACTGGAAGAGAAGATGTTTGGTCAGATTCGAAAAAAGGTTGGATGCAGGCATTGAGGGATTTTACCTATTCCTTTAACTACACAATTTTATACTTTATTATTTATTTCAAGAGAGGAGATAGAATACATATTCCTTTAATAGATGAGTTTCACCCTCGTGTGAAGCTTGACCCAATGAGATGTGGGTTAACTCATAATTTAATGAAGTCATGTCTTCAATAGTTTTTTCATTCTTAGGCCTGACAAATTAAACATTATGATTTCCTGATATGCTGCTCAAGAAGTGAGATGTTGTTTGATATTTCCTTCTTCATTTGGGATTCAATGTACCTAATATTTCTTTGAGACTGGGCACGATAAAAAGTTGCATTATCCTTGGCTCACTCTAGAGAATTTATTGAATTCATGAAAAAGGATCTTCAGGATTTTTTGTGATGTTTTCACTGAAGTATTTCCAAGAGCTTATTCTGGGACCAAATGTTGACCATCAAGGGGAGTATTTTCCATAATGAATCACTCTTTATTGTCTTGGGCAATTCAATCCAACCAACGGGTCGGGGGAGGCCAGAGAGGATGAGGGCACCTAGGCGCTGACATCCTAGCTAGGTACCGATGTCCAAAGTCAATAAAGAAAAAGAAATGAAGATAAAACTAGGTTTTGGGGTGTGCAAGACTAAATAGGAAATATGAAAGACATAAAAAAGTCCAAAGATAGATGTCAATTACTAGTTTTCTCACTTAGGAATCATATAATTAGTAGTATGTGATTAGGACCAAGAAATGTAATGAAGTGTGTGATTTTGTGTCTGTATTTTCCCCCATTTCATTTTATTGAGTGAATAATAGATAACATAAAGTAGATGAAAGATGTGTACCTGATAACCATGTAGAGTATGATGGCTAAAGTGTACCAAATAGACAATAAAAAGTGTAGACTGATAAAAATGAAGTGTGGAAGCTAAGGAAGAGGAAGTGACTCTAGGGGTGAAGCGTATGTTTTGTGTCATGTTTGTACCTATTTTCATTGTTTTTCTTTGTTGATGTGGGGCTACTTCTTGATGTGTATTAAGGACGAACCTAAAAAATAAGTGCGAAAATGTAATCAAATTCATGGGTTATGAAAACTTTGTGAAAGCATGTAAAAGTAGATAAAAATGTGAAAAAGGTACTGAAAGGAACATGTGCACCTGATCCATGAAGAGTGAAAAGGATTAAATGTCCTGAACTTCTATAAAAGGGTGATTGTTTAGGGTGATCTCATGCCAAGAACGTGTTTTTTGGATGATCTCACCTGAAGAATGATTTTTTTGGGTGATCTCATGCCACGATAGAAGAGTATTGGGGGGAAAGATCTAGTGTTATTCTCCATCCCTAACTACTTCCTGAAACTTATACACCACTACAGATGGTGTGATCCTGATTTGTTCTGTGTTTGATCATAGTATCAAAAAGAAGATAAAATGCATTCTTCTTACTAGAGGACTATGCTTTTACTATAAAAACTACTCTGTGAACTATTAAAAATTGTGTCACTCTAAGAAAGTAACTATAACTGCCCCCTGGTCTTAGGTGAAAGGTCATGAGATCCCAAGTACTACTCTCTATATATGGGCTCTGGTGTCTATGCTAAATTAAGGACCCAAGTCAGAATTTGGGACATTCTATGTCTGTAACTTTTTTCTATTCTTGTATAGTGCAAGCCTGTACTGAAGCTTTGAGATGATGTATGGGGTGATTGATTCACCCAATGTATGCCCCCCTCATTTGGGGTGCATGCGCCATGGCTAGGAGGATGCAGACCAAATGAGATGACCCAAAACTGATCTAGAATTTATATCCTACTTGAGGGAATGTGCATGATAGAAATGAAGGAACATGCAAAAAAAGTGGCTAGAAACATGTGTTAGTATAAAAAGTAAAAAACATGCTAGAGAAGAAAATGTAAACAAGCAAAAGTGCAAACAAAGGAGACAATGAAAAGTGGGTTTCAAACATGGGACATCACTCACGATTTTGTAAAAGAATCAGGGCCGAAGTGGCCAAAATAATACAAGAAATGATCAAGCAAGACATAGGGAAAAGCCTACAAAAAATTTCATATAATAGAAAATAATGAAAAATAGTAACAAACAAAGTATCAAACAACCATGGTTGAAAATAGTTCCTGTAAGACACATGCTACACAAGAATCATCCGTTAACATGTTAGAAAGATAAAAATTATGTCAAGATGTGTATATATAGATAGAGTAGCATTCTTATAAGAATAGGAAGTAATAAATAATGAAACAATAACACTTGTAGTGTGTAAGACAGTAGATGCCTGTAAGATCCTCGGTGGGTCTAGTTAGAGGTATAGTGCCAAAAATTAATGCTATGTACAATAATCTATAGAAATTATGTATTCAAAACTATATAACAAGTGAAAACACATGTATATATAGAGTAGATAATGACATACTAGATATCTTCCTAACATAGTAAGAAAAGTGTAACATGTGAGTATAAGAAAACAAGAATAATTGTAACCAATATATGCAACATGCTATTAGTGTGAATGGAATGGAATGTGACGTGAATGTGACAGGAACAATATGTACCCCCCAAGTGAATGTGAATGATTATGAGGTGAGGTTCATTTATAAAATGCCCCTCGAAAGTCAAGAATGAACCATAGAACAAGAATTTAGATTTGTGTTGAAGTTGACCTCAACAAGGGATTGTTAGATAAGATGTTCCTCAAGATGGGAGATACAAGCTATACTAAAATTATTGACTATGAAAAAAAAGGCTTTGAAGTTCAGAATTACATGAATATGGGTCATCTCCAAGCTTCGTATCCTTAGAAAAAAACCCAAGCATTGGAGCCCATCAGATCTTGTGGATGAAGACGATTCTAAAGCAGAAGATCAAGCAGTTGTAGCCTCAGCTCCTTCAACTACAACTACAACTTCAACAGTTTTAAATCAATCAGATACAACTCCTTTTAAATAGGTAGGGAAAACTTTAGTTCTCCCTCCTTCTTTAGAGCAGCCTTCTATGGGACTTAATCGGCCCTATGAACTGATCACTCTAACTCGTATAAGGATGGTGGTGATCCTTTGGATAAGAATTTATAGGTATCAATTATCCTAGACATAAATAAATACAAACCTCTTATTTCAAAGATGATTCCCCAGGAAAAGTGGTAGATTGTGCACTCAAGGAAGGGAAGAAGGGGAAACTCTAGTTTTCCTCCTTATGCCTTCTTTCCCATGCCTGTTCAAATTCATTTTCTCATTTCTATTTTGTAGATTTTAGGGCTGAATCTTCCATTCTCCTTCTTGTTCTTCTTTCTCCTAATCCATTGCAATTTTTCTCGGGATACTTCTTCCCCTCCTCTATTTCTATATTTATTTTCTACATTTGGGTTAGCTACAACTATCCTCTTGATTTCTTTGTTGTCTTTGTTTGTTTTGGGCCTTCTTGGTCCTTTATTCCTCGGGCATTAGGGATTTTTATTTGTACTACCTCATCTTTGTATCTGGATTTGAGATCCTTTTGTAAAAGGATGCAGGCCCTTTTAAAACCCCCAAATTTACCCTTTTCTAAAAACCATAGAATAAGTGTGTGTCATCAAGAAATGGTTAGAATTGTGCACTAGTAAGATAGAGGGATGAAGCATAAAGCATAAAAATTGAATGATGGTGAAGTTCATTTCAAATTTAGACCCTTAGTAGTTGAGTATGAACTGTGGAACTGGATTCCATTATAGGGTAGTCTTATGTGTAAGAATTTGATACTAGAGAGATGTGACGTAAATATACAGAGTGTAAAATCTTGCGCGTGTATGAGGCTAGGTTCATGGATGTAGTATGAACTCAAAAGTCAAGTGTGATCTATAGAACAAGAGTGCCTCATAGGTTAGTAATGATACAAGTGTATGAAGATGTGTAATGATGCTCAAAGAGATGAATTATGAAGCACAAATCTTATGAGTATAAATTATAGACACCTAAGGATGTGAGGGGGGAAGTAAGTATGATTCCCCCAAGTGTATGATGATGAATAATCTATCTGGAAAAAGTGAAAGTAAATGTGTTCTACCTAATGCTTGTGGAGATAAAGGTGTGTGACCATGCTCTTAGATCGGTGATGTATGAGACAAATGATGTATGAGTGAATGAGACCTAGGACGTAATGAAAACCTATGTGAAGGAGACCGAAGAGGTGATGTGCACCTATGTGAAGGTTACCGAAGAGGTGATGTGTACTTAGTTAAAGGAGACCAAAGAGATGATGTGTACCTATCTTAAGGATACCTAGGAGGTGATGTACACCTATGTGAAGGAGACATCCGAGTGGTGGATCTAGGCTGATGAGATGGACTAGTGGACCGATGAGACCGAGTAGGTCATGTGCAAATAGGAGAGCTAGGAGCATATTACACCTTATATTTTATAGGTCTAGGGGACCTAGATGATTTAGAGAGTGTAATGAAAACCTCAATAGGTGGATGTCGCCATGATGTGCATGGTGAAACACCTTTGATGGTGATAACTTGTTTGTTCTAAGTGAACTTTAGATATAAGTGATTCATGGAAATGATAGCTTGAGTGACACAGATCTAAGGAAGACCTAAGAGTGTATCAAACTCTTTGATTGAATGTGCCACAAAAAATGACACAATCATGGTAAGAGTCCAAGATATAACTCAAAGCTTGATGTAAAAATTATATTTGGGAACTAGATATGCAATATAAGAGAGTGGATAGTTGATAGCGACAAGAAGTGCAATAGAGAACACTCCCATATGAATCAATGGATTGATCATTGAATTATCAATAACATGAGGTTTGATAGAAGCACAAATATTTAATGTATCAGAAGAGAATATGGCATGATAATCATGATCAAAAAATCTAATGAATGGTGGAGATGCATTAACATGAGAAACTAGAAAATCAAAATCCCCTGATGAAGGAGGAGGTACTACACGATATGTATGATTAGCTGAAGAATCGACATCGTGCTTATAATTCTTAGGAAGAGGATCATTAAATATTTTAAGATTTTTTTTCTCATTCAACAAAATAGATGCCGAAGGCTTGGAGAGCTCGATTGCATTTTTATCGATGAGATCTTGAATAAGACGTCAAATTTTAAAGCATTGATCTTTAGAATGCCAAATGCATTGATGATAGTCACATCAAAAAATAATATTGTAATTATGTCCTTTAGGTCAAGATGGGTCCAAATTAAGTGGAGGAAGAAGCGTAATAAGATTTCTCTATACAATTTGTGGCAATAGAATATGCGGAGCACAAGGAAAATTTGTGAATGTACACTTTGGAGGTCACCATTGAATATTTTTAGGAGTAGATACAATGTTAATAGTAAATTTTACTTCAGCTAGCTTATTAGATGACTTGAATGTTAATTTTCTTTGAAACTGAGTAGAAAATGAAACCTAATCTTGATATTTAAGCTTTCCCATAAATAGTTCAGTTTGATTTTGCATAGCTTAAGAGTATGGAATAGTTGATCAAATCATGGAGAGGTTTCAAATATGACACTCTCTTGCAAATGAGTCAAAATACTTTGTACAAAAATATGTTGCAATTCAGAGTCCATGAGAACATTGGTCATCCTAGCTAGGTTTTTCTTATATTGTAGAACATAGTCTGCTAGACTCTCATTAGGTCTTTGTTTAATTTATGTAATTTGAGCATAGGAGATCTTAGAGATAATATTAATTGAATAATATGTGAAAAAATCATCAGCTAAATGTGTAAATGATGTTACCAAATTGATAGGTGAATCGTAGAACCAATGCATAACATAATCTTGGAGGCTTCTAGGAAAGAGATTTATTGATAAAGTATGATCATCTGTATAATCTAAGCACGCCACATGAAATGCTTGGAGATGATCTTGCTGATCACCATGGTCATTGAAGGTGGGAAACTTAGGATTAATGAAGTTTTGATGAAGTGCATAAATGGAAATTGTGAGTACGAAAGGAGTATGAAGTAGGAATGTGGAATCAAGAGATGAAGATGCATTAGAAGTATCATGCTGCAGTTGAAAGATTTGAACTTGGAGATCCTAATAGAGAGAGGCTAGGTCTTGAGTGCCAGCAGAAGATACTTTTTTCATGTGAGAAACAAGAGTTGGAATGAAGTGGTTGGTAGGAGTAGGAAAAGATACGGTAATAATCAAAGTAGGTGGAAGAGTGGAAGTAGGGGGTTGAGTAGTAATAGGCATAGATGTGGGGATGAATGTGGAAACATTTATCTTAACAATATTAGTGGCCTTATTAGGAGAAGTGAATAAAATTAGAGCTATATATTGGGGATGTTCAACAAGATGATCATTGAGATCTTGAAGGTGGGCTTCAGTAAATGGTCCATAAGATTGAGCCATGATAAAAACATGAAAAAATACCTAGAAAAAAGGTTTGGTTTGAGTGATGGTTTCACCAAATGATTTATAAAATATGGAATTTGTAAATCCTTAATTACAGAGTCACATATGATAAATAAAATTCTAAAATACAAATCTAAAACAGGAAATAATATAAATAAATTTGAAACCCTAAGTGCAATAGAGGGAATAAAAGACTTAGCTGATTTTATAATAAATCCCGAAGTGTACCAAATAGGAAAAATGGTAAACATCAGGAGAAGACTATCACAGTCGCACCCAAAAAATTATGTAACTTTTGAATAAGCTTGTATTAGGGCACTTGGAATTGGTTAGTGTTGCCTAAGCACTGGAGACCTCTCCTAGGAACCCATGAATACAAAAATGGTCAGAAAATGATTCTTCTTGTGTCACAAGATAGTTTCTAACATTCATTAATGGTCACCTGTGTATCGCTAGTTCATTGTAGAATTCACCTATAACCTATAAAACAAATGATATCCTTTAAAACCCCAAAAAATCAAATCCTAAAAATGAAAGATGAAAATGGACGATCGGATTGACCATGATAGTCACATGATAGTGTGAACTTACGAATGAGCGTTGTAATAAATCTCAAAATCCATGTAGTTCTTGTGCTTGTGTTTAGAAATTGTGCCCTGATAAGCTCTTGTGCTATATGTACTTGATAATGAGTGATAACTAGATGTAGAAATTTAAATATATGTTTGGATGGAAAAATGAACTTCCTCTCCTGTGCGTGTATGCAAAAAATGTAGTCCCTTGTGCCTTGAGTGAGTGCTAGATGTATGCTTTGATTCTCTTAGAATGCCTTTCGATAAAACCATATGTGGTGATTATAGATTCTTAGAACTTGGTCCTTTATTATGGTCAAATAGCTTTGTATTTATATGATAACCTTGTTTGAATTTTGTAATTGAAAAATATAATGATGACCCATAAGAAAAAAAATTCCCAATAGATAAAAGAGGCCCAAAAGATCCAAGTAAGATATAAATACGTCAGGGAACCTAGAGGGGCCGAGGGCATCATTGTCCAAAGTCAATAAAAATAAAGAAATGAAGATCAGACTCGGCTGCGGGGTGTGAAAGACCAAAGAAGAAATAAGAAAGAAAGCAAAAAAGAAAAAGATAGATGTCAATTACTAGTTTTATGCTTGTTAATCATATGAATAATAATATTTTTTAGGACCTATAAATGTACCTAAGTGCGTGATTTTGTGTCTACAGGTTGAGGTAAAGGGATGGAAGCTGAGACCAATTGGCCTAAAATAACTTGGCCCTTTACTACTCGTTGGGTGAAAATGCAGAGGTCAAACTCCATAAGGAGAGTCATCCAATTCCCAATTCATTTCCTCGAAAGGAAAAAATTTGAGAAGAAGTTCTATAAAGGATTTGTGTGAATGATTATATAATTAGTTTGGTAAAGCATATAATGGCGTAGTTTTTTTTCCTGCATACTAAATGGCTAGGAAAGCTTGATTGATGGAAGTATATCACATCTCATAATATAATAGGACTTGACTAACATAGTAAAAAATGTGCTCCTTTCCTTTTTCATATTCTTGAGCTAGAATTACCCCAACAGATGCTAGAGTGGAAGAGGTGAAAAAAAGCAAAGGTTGATTAGGAGAAGGAGGTTCTAATGTTGGTAATGAGGATAAATATTGTTTCATGTTGTCAAAAGCTTGTTGACAGTCCTTTATCCACTCAAGTTTAGTAGACTTTTAGGAGCATGTTATCTATGGCTTGTACGTGATAAATGAATTTAGGGACAAATCATAGGATTTCCCCAAGTTTTTCTAAGAAAATTTTGAATGTCAGCTATAGAAGAGGGTTGATGGCATGTCAATAATAGATCTTAATCTTTGTTGGATCCACATTGATGTCCACGATTTCGATACTAATAATTCTAAAATCTTGCCTTGATTCACCACAAATATGCAGTTTTTAAGGATTGAGATAGAATATGTATTTATGAAGACAACCTGAGGGCAATGTCGAGGTCATGAGCATGATCTGTCTAGTGCATTGAGAGTTGGATGAGATATATCATCCACATAAACTTTGAAAAAATTATTGTGTGAGGTCTTGAAATATGTGATTCATGGCACGTTAATAATGTTGCATTGAAATTTTTTAGTCTGAAATGCCATCTTGACATAACAAAAAGTAACCTCATTTCATCATGAAAAAGTGGTCTTCTGTTGATCTTAAGGGGTGATTTGAATTTGGATGTACCCCGAATAATCCTTCTATAAGAGATAGACATTTCGTACCCTATTGTGGAATTAACTATGGTGTTGATGGATGGTAAAGATAAGGTTATCCTTAGGACAAAAGAGGTTAAGGTTTTTTAATTTGATGTAAATTTTGATGATGGCAAGAGTAGCCTTCTTCTTAACTGGGATGATGTTAAAAACCCAGTTGGAATAGTCCACAGTGCAGATGAATTTGGCATCTAAGAGTTTGATGATTTATTTATGACAGATGTCATTGATCTTGGGAGGGAATTTTATTGTTTTCTTGCTGCACAGATGCACAACTTCAGGATAGGTGATAATGTTATGGGAGAAAATCTTAGAATCAATGTCTAGGACATGTCGATCATATCCCCATGTGAAGTACCTCATTATGTTTTCTTAAAATTTTGATGTGATAGTTACATGGAGATGGAGAAAAAAATCTCTGAGCATGACGAACATGTGAGGGTTCATCATTTAAATGTACACTAATAGTTGATTCAGCCAACATAGCATTTTTGTCTTGAAAATTATATGGAGCTTCAGGTAATTAGGCCAGTTCATCCTGACAAGGATCGATAGTAGCGACACAATCATCAAAGTCGCATAGATGTTTTGGGGAAGATCCCTAGTTTTTGATGGTTTCTAGGAAACCTATCCTCATGTGCATATAAGAGTTCTAGGATAGCTTCATGATTATCTAAGGTAAGAAGAGGAGCATGCTATTCTACATTGATTTCTAAGCCTACATATCATTTTCCATCTTGATGTTATCTGAGAACTAGTTTGTCAGAAACCCAACACCCTAGCATCCACAGGTGGCCTCTTCTAGGTAGCACGGATACATAATGAACATCATAGAAACATGAAAACCATTGACTACTGAGGTTGGCTCAGAAGCTATGGTGCGGGAGGAATAGTTATTGCAAGGGTAAAATTTGATTCAAAAGGATGACAGGATGAATAATCAGGGAGCTAGCTTTAATACCCAAAGGGTGTCCAAAAGTGGAGGATTAGTGGGAGGAACATAGGGAATTATTTCCTCTTCGTCCTCACTTTCGCTAGTGTTATAAATGGGAGTTTCCTAGGATATGTAAAAAATATTAGATTGGGTTCGTAAGGATTGGTATTTTGGCCAAGGTATGTTGGTAGTGCTATTACTTCTAAGTGTCTGGACTCATCTTGCGAGACGATGTAGTATTTTTTGTTACGGGAAGGAAAAGACAAACTATTCTTCTTTGAGGCACCTCATTTTTGGCCATGCAACACTGATCTTGCTAAAATATTGGGGTGAGAGAGGAGGATGATCAAAAAAGAGTTACACAATGCCTAACTCATTACATTCTAAATGGTTAGAAGTTGAGGCATGATAGAAAGGTTCTTCTGGTCTCAGATTGTGGCATGATACCGGTCCCACGTAGTAGGAGGACTGAAGGTAATTGTTACACAATTTCATTATCTAATGGAATATATATTTAATTTTTTTTTGGATCTCATTAGGCTCATCATCATTTGAGTCTACTAATGTAATCTGAATTTCAAACTTTAGATCAAATAATTCCGAATATGGAAGTACCTTGGATCTCAAGAGTAGTGGACATGAGGAAAGGCTCATTAGGAAATGGTACTAGAACATCCCAAGGATTAAGATAAACATCATGCCTAAAGTAATTAATTTTTGTGAATGAATTTGATACATTAGTATCCAGACGGTGTGACTGTGCGTACATGCAATGCGTCCAAGGGTGACCCAATAATAGGTTGCAAGAAAGAAGATGATCTAGGACCATAAGATTTGTACGAACCATTTTAGGTATAATTGTAATAGGTAACCAAATGCATCTTATGGTATTTCCTATTAGTTTATTTGGAAGCCATCGATAAGTTTACATGATTAGGTTTGAGATTCTCAATAGAGAATCCAAGGTTTTTGAATAGGGAGTAATAGGCTAGGTTAATGCCAAACCCTTTATCCACAAGACTCGACACACTTGAGCATCGTGAATAATGACACTAATGAGTAATCGTGGATCATCATCATGAAATAAGACCTCGACTATAATCATGTCATCTTACATGAATTCCAAGGCTAATGAATCAAAGTTTGAAACTCGTAGAGGTTTCCCCATAGTCTCTATATGATGGAATTTTGGGTTTGTAATCATGGAAGGATCTTTGAGAGATACAGAAGAAGGATCCTCAAATATTTACAAATGTTGGAGGAGGAACCTTCAATGCGAATCTAATGTACATATGATATCCATGAAAGGAATATTACATGTGAGGGATTTTCACTCATCTTAAAAGTTCCATGACGACTTGGAATAATTCCCATAATTATATTGTGGTAATGGTGTGATAGAAGATGCATCAAATCCTGGTGATAATTTTTCTACATTAGATGGAACCATTATTTTCAAAATAGGGAGGAATGAGGTATTTTACTTGGTGACATTGTTGATGTTGTGGGTGGAGGTTCAACTGTGGAAGCAAGCTCCACCATTGGTGGATCTTGGGAAGTGTCAAGCAAAGACATGGTTATCAGCTGGTTTCTTTGGTTTGATAACTAGGTCTTTATGGGCTGGCTTATGCCTATAGTTAGTATTATCAGCATTGACATATTGGGAATCTAAGAAACTTTGATCATATGAGTACCCTACCAGTACTCGCGACATTCTTCATGGGGTTTTTTTGTTGCTGGTTTTAGAAATCAGAGTGGTATTTTTATAAAGATTGATACTTTTTGTAGCGAGTCTTGTATGATTGCAGAGTAATCAAAGGAAGAGCCAAGGAATAAGTCAAGTTTTTCCTTCCTAATATCCTTATAATCACTATGTGAGTGGCCTATAGTCGCATGCCACCAGTAAAATAGGTCACCTCTAAAAGTAGGAAGCAGTCTGCTTTGAAGAGGGACCAATTCATGGTGAAGGAAGCATTTGAAGAAGTTTCAGTGCAACATAAATGAGCATGGGGGAAGAGTGAGAAGATTATCGAGTTTCTCCCATTCCTTTTTCTGTTGGCAATTTTGATGGACTAATGGTGTGTGTTTATGTTTGCAATTTTGGGTGTTAAGTTAGAATTGCATCCAAAGTCGCACATAAGGTGATATTTCCTCTTAGCTTGTTCAAGGGCCTTTTCTAATGTGTTAGGAGAAAAAGATATAACCTTATATTGAAGGGATAGTGTGAGGGAATTAAGAAATATTTGGGATAAAATTATATTATCAAGGTTATGATTGGCTTGTATAAACAAAGCCTTCCATTTTTTAACAAATTCATGAGCTGATTCATGTATACCTTCTTTAAGATTTATTAATTTTTGCAAGGTATTTTTAGGTAGCTCTTGTTGTTGAAATTCATAAATCAATGATTTAACTAAACGTTCTAGGTCAACTATCGAGTGAGGAGGAATCTGATTATACCATTCTAGAGAATCTCCCACCAAGGCCTTTTCTAGAAGTTTATTTCTTGCATATGTGTTTGTTTGGATCCACTCTTTATAGCGATTGCCAAAAGTTTTAAGGAAGAAAATGGGGTCTCGAGATCCATTGTAAGAGATAATAGGGATCGTCTTTCCTAAATCCATGCGAGTGATATAAGGATAAAGAGGTTCATTTTGGACCGTTTGTACCATTTTGTTTTGGATTGATGGAGGGGGTGGGATTTCCATGTGCATCCACCAATGGGGGAGGTGTGAAGGTAGGTATGTTAGGTACCACATTTTGAGAAGCTATTTGTAACATTTTATTTTACATTTGAATCATGTTGGTTGTAGTAGTAGATTGGGACATAGCTAATTAATATAGGAGTATAGCTATCAACACATTATGATCTAGAGAAGAAGATTTTCCTTTGTCTATAGGCACTTCTTGGTACTCATAATGTTCTATGTGTTCATCACATCCATTAGTAGGATTCTTAGGGGACTCCTATTGATGTAGTCCTACTAAGAGGTGTCTGATTATTGAGGATCCATTTGTAGTTGAGATGAGGACATGGTCATCTCTATTGATATCTTACGGACACTTCCATCCTTATCAGGTGTAAGATAATCGTCGTTATTAATATTTTTGATGATGTGTCTTAGATCTATATGTTTAGTTTCAACCAGGTTACACTCAGCTGAGCGACCTTTTTCTGAAGTGACCAGAAGGACAAGGCGAGGATAGTGGAGCTTCATGCATGGAATTAGGACAACTACGAAGATTATCACTTATGGGAAGAGAGTCTATAGACATTTTTTACCATGTTAAGAGGGAATGTGGGCATAAATAAATAGCCCATAGAGAAGTTATGAGGATTCGGACCGAGCCAAGAAGATCTCTGAGAGGAGACATTGAGCAAAAATTGGAAGTTGAAAATAGAACTCTAGAAAAATTGAAATTTAGACGTAATCAGTCATGCACAAATTTTTCCCATTATCTGATGGTGTCGAGATGGACAAATGACTAAAACAGACATAATCGGTCATGCATAGATTTTTTATAGGGCCAATGGCATCAAGAATGAAACTACACTGAAACAGACATGATCGAACATAAATAGAAATGACACATGGGTTAAAGGAATCTGTAAAGATTGATTTTTAGGGTTTTTAGAAAATTTAAAGACTGAAACAAGACAAAATATAAAAATGGGTGCTTTTAACAAGATGTGCTCAATCAGAATGGACATACAATAGGATTCAGGTCGGGTTCACCAAGGATGTATGGTGGGTTAAAAATGTGTCTAGACACCTTGCACTCTTATCATCCATTCAACCATTGATATTTGAGGTAACATGAGTAAAGGACACACCAAGATCGACACACAAACAAATAGAATTAAAGCGGCTACATGGAACCTTATGAACACTCACCCCAAGGGAAGTAACATTTACACTAGGACAAACTTAGGTTTCCAAGGCTTTATTTTGAATAAGAGGAAGGAACCCTATGGAGGTATCATCACTAAAGGGGGTAATGATAAATAAAATAAGCATGCAATATACCTATCCTAACCATAGGAAATCATCTGACATGAAATGAAGAAGTGAAATACAATGCATGCTAACCTAACATGTTCATAAAACACTAAGCTAACATATAGTATGTAATGAATGTAAGGAACTACTCTATACAAAATGACAAAGTGAGGTTAGAGAACTTAATTATTATGGGGGGTGGTTGTTGATGCATCTATCTCCCAAAGGACCATACACCAAGAGAGAATAATATTTCATGTGGAGAAGGGGAAACAATCTAGTCCTAGCTCACTATAGATGACCCAAAAGTGCAAGTAAACCAATCTAGGTAAGAATAATCTCCAAGACAAGTGATGGGTGTCGTTATTCCCTTCATTTAATCAACTTTTTGTTGATGTCATATTCAAACTAGGGGGTGTGTCTAAAGCTATATCCAACAAGAGGAATCTTAATGATCTAGTAATTGATTTTAGGTATTTTGTATTTTTTGGGGGATATTTTCAATGTCTTAAGGACTTCTTGGTTAAAACCTTATTGGAATCAAACTATGAAAACATGTTGGAAGTAAACACACTTTGCATAAATGAAATATATTTCTGAAAACAAACGTTACATAAATAAACACATAATTGAGAATGCTCAGAAAATTATTGCAAAGAAATAAGAAATTAATCTAGAACACCTACAGGGACAAGTCTATAACAGATTTTAAATTGAAAGTGATACAGAATTGACAGATCTAAACTATTTGCTTTAAAAATATAAATAACAACAGAAATGAGGATCCTGGTTCTTGGAGGAGTGGGCCCTTGCTCCACCTTGAAACAAGATTGACAACTTAATTTTCACTCAAAATAGGAATGGCTATTTTATTGATCAAATGTTTTGCATTACAAAAAATTATTGGATATGTGTATCAATCTATCTCTATCTCGTCCTATATATCTATATCTTTTATCTCCTTCTATCTATATTAATATATCTGTAGGTCTATATGTATATACTTCTTCCAGGGGTGCATTTATGGTTGTAACTGTTCCACTGATATGATGGAACTGAATCGGGCCCATAATAGATGTTGAATTGGAACATTGTTGGATGTACACCTATGTGATAATTATCCTGGATCTACAAGTATGGAGAGTCATAAGTCTTCTAATCTTCTCCTGATTGATAGGATCATTGTTTTGACAAATCACTGGCCATTTGGAATAGATTCTTATCAGTTCCAGAACTCTAGAAGAGTTCCAAAACTAAAGGAAATTATTCCAGGTTTAACCGAGAGAGTTCCGGAGCTATCTGCAGGAGTTCCAAAGCTAATTATGGTAATTGTAAAACTAAGTACTAGAGTTTTGGAACTAAGTGATAAAGCTTGTGACTGTGTAATGGAGTTCCAAAACTAGCTTGGAAGTTCCAGAACTCTGCTGTAGTGAAACAGATGCCCTCAAAAACATGCTGAATGATTCATACTTCATGCTTCCGCCTGATTGTGACCTGCTTTATTACAAACCAAGTTCCAAAACTCTTTGTTAGGAAGTACAGAGCTTTTAAACATTAGAATCAGAATAAAAAAAGATGTAAAATTACATCCTAACTCATATCAGATCAAACAAAAGTCACCAAATGCATTCAGACTTAATCAAAAGGAGAGTAAGATGAGATCATTTATTGTACATTTATCAGGCATATTCTGACCTCATCATTTCCCCCATACTTACTTGTTTGTAAGTCCCTTTACAAACTCTACTCTTCAAATTTGGGGTTATATATTCTTCATTCCATTTGACTACTTAGGTAAAATGGATGATACTGAATATCCCAATGCTTTAATTCAGATGTACTATGCCCTACTCCTACTTCTACTTTCCTCTACCATGCATCAAATTCAATGGAATCCTATGGTTCTCTATTTTCCATGGCGACATGCGGGTGAGAAGGAGTGGGGGTCTAGTTCTCATTCCTATCCAAATGCCTCTGTGATTTTCATTGATATGAGGAATTATCATACATAAGGATTTTTCTCTATGCAAACTCCAGATTAAGTTTGTGGGAGATATGAATTCCCTTCTTCTCAATGCCACTGTGAGAGTTTCCCATATTTTCAAACATGCCTCATAAATATCTTTGAAATTTTCCTCTTAATAAGAGGTGAAGGAATTAATACTTCTCTGTAAATTGGTAAGATAAGGTTCCTTAAACCTTTTATCAAATGCATGGGATCTGAAATGTGTAGCAAAGGTAGATGGTTTAACATAATGGATTCTCATATAGAGACCAAATGAACTAGCCTTTAACAGATGCTATGACTCCCTTTCCTTCCATGCAATCTAATTCTAGATAACAGAAACAAATGCATTAAGTTTTCTCTCCTCTACATAAAAATTGATCATAAAACCTGATTTCTTTTCTAGCATTGAAATTACAGAGATAGAATTCACAGAGAATATTTTTCTACTCTGTATTGGCTAAGGAATAAGATGCTGTGAAATCAGCTTCATCTTTTATTTCATGTGGAAGACCACATGCTATCCTTGAAAACTACCAGCGAATGAATTGTTCCTTTAAAAATACACTATATGCAGGAGAAGGTATCCTGCATACAAGAAATTTCTCACTCATCATACAAACCATTTGTATTTTCACAAGATATTTAAATTTGTCATTTTCTTCTTTGTAAAATTTTTCTTCCCATCCTTTTCTTGCTTTCTTATTTTCTTCTATCTTGCTTTTCAAGTCTTCATTGGATGTCTTGGCTTCAATGATTTCTATACAAGTGTCATCCCATAGCTTTCTAAGTGGCCAATAAGTTAATTCAGTTTGTGCAGATACTGTTGACAGAATTTTGTTTTCTAGAATTTTGACATTCCTCCTCTTTCTCTAGTATCTACTGTTTAGCTCTTGTCAATTTCTCAGTCCTGTCAGTCAGCTGAGTTGTTAATTCTTCAATAACCATTTCTCTCTGTTATAATTTAAGTTTAAGAAAATTCAACTTCTCATCCTTTTCTCTAATAATGAGTTCTGCTCTAGAAAAAAATAGGTCCTGTTTCACTTGCTATTTTTCTTCTTTCTTTGAACTTTCTTGGGGAGTTGAGCATTCCTATTCTACCAAAGGGAATTTCCCTTTTCACCTCCAAGATGCCAACTCTTCTTCTTCATGTGAAAATGTTGTTGGTTCACCCAATTCTTGAAGAAATTGTTCTTCAAATTTCTCATCTTTGTTTTCTATCTCTGTTTGGCTTGGTCCAGGATGAGTCATGATCATGTTGCCCAAAATTTCAACTTCCTTTTCCAGCCCTTCTTGATCTCGTTTCCTCCAAAATTTCTTTAGAATTTTTATGAATTTTCCTTCTTTGAGGAGCCTCAAAATGTATAGAAATGGGTCTCCTCCTAGATCTTCTTCTTATTTTCATCTCTTGCTCTTGCCTCGGTGAACTGTCACTGTCAGAGACAGATATTGGCTCTCCTGTAGCTACTGCAGAGGAAGGATTTTCTTGAAGAGGCACAGTTGATTCTGTATTTTTAGTTCTTCTTTCAGATCTTCTTCTTTTTGGTATTTCCTCTCCACCTAATTCTTTCTTTTTATCTTCAGTAGCATCAATTTCCAAATTAATTATAGGAGTAGAAGGAGTTATTATTACTCTCTTGAGAATATCAGGGCTCTACTTAAACTTGTTGAGAAATTTCTCCCAAATTTCCTCTCCATTTTTCTTTGAAAAGAAGTGGTGCTGACACACTAAATGCAATAACCCATAATGTTTGATTGTTCCCACACCCCAGGAATACCTCTGGGCCATTGTATGGATGGAGTCAAAAAGAAACCCTGGAAGGTTTACTATATATTTTAGTTTTGTAGGCTCCATATCTAAGGTATATGAGGATCTTCAGAACTTATCTTCCTACCGACCCAAATTAACCATCATAGGTTAAATACTTAACTACCCAAAATTCCAATCTATCAAAGGGTTTGGGAAAGATGGCCCTTCTGACCCATTTTATGATTTCCTTCATGTTGTAAATATATTGGGGTTCATCTTTCCCCTTTTTCAACAAGATTTCAACTAGGTCTTTTAGTGTCCCCTTTGACAGGGTTTGGGACATGCACAATCAGCACTCCAGATACATTACTTATTATATTCACAGAAAAAGGAATAAAAAAATTTCCAACCTTTTTCCTGGATTGCTCTAATTTTATAATGAATTCTCTTACCAATTCATCATTATACTTGGAAAACTTTCTTAGAAATTCCATCCATCCTACCTGATGGAAGATAATCGCCACTTCTTCATCTACAATGAGTTGGATATTATCCTCTGGTTCCGAATTCTTCTTAATCCCCATGATATAGAGGTGATTCATATTCATTCTTCTTAAATCTTGTGTGAGTTGGCTAAAGAAATCTTTGATTATCTGCAGAAATGGTGAATTTAGCCGTGGAATCATTGTACTTAGCTACGTAATTACTATACTTAGCTATGGAACTTCTATGTTGTAGCTATGGAATGAAAACCTAATTCATTTCTTCTTTCTTGAAGTTTCTCTGCAACTTAGTTTTCAATTTGTTGGTTCCACACTAATGATAACTCATTATAACTATGCCGCCGATTTATTCCATTAATATCTTTCTCATGATTACTCACCTTTAATCATGATGTACAATAGATGACTCATCATATCAACTTTTAAATCAAATCTAATAACACATGTGAACTTTTAATCTAAACTTTAATGAGTTAAAGATATAATTACCATCCTTGATGATGTAATCCTTTCATCATGATGACTCATCATTTCTAAAAAGGGAAACAAAAGGAAAACAGTTAGAAAAACAACTGGAATTACAAAGACTTTTTTATTTTGAATTAGCCATTTATTTTGGAAGATCAACTGCCATTACTAGTTTTTAATTTATCTATGAGAGAAACATTTTTTTTTTTGGAAGAGAACACCATTTACTAGTTTTCATTCTCTTCCCTTTATTCTGGATCTATTCATCTGATTATTTGATCATTTTGGAAGAACTAGGTTCTTCCATATGATCAAATTCTCTATCTTCTTCAATCTTCTTTAAGAATTCATCCTTAGTAGGAGGCTTCCTATAAAGCTTTAGCCTATGTCTATTAACCAAGAGTGTTCTTCTACTGTCATCAATGAGAAGTAGTTGAATATAACCATTGTCAGATATCTTATCAATATGATAGGGTCCTAACCATCTGATTCTCAGCTTGCCTTTCAATTACTGGTACTTAGAATCAAACAACAATGCCCAGTCCCCTACTTTAAATTTACTTTTCTTGATATGTGTATCATGCCATTATTTCTTTTGATCTTGGATTATCTCTGTCTACTGAAGTGCTTCCATCCTCAATTCATTCAAAATCATTGAGTTTAAGGATTCTCTACTTTTGAGTTGCATCCAACTCAATACCCACCTTGATTGTTGTCATTAATGTCTATAGTTAAAACTCAATAGGCAACAAGGGATTTTTACCATAGACTAACTCATATGGTGAAAACCTTGTCATAGTTTGCCAAGTTGTACTGTAAGTCCAGACAACTTCAGGTAGTCATTTTACCCAATCTCTTTTTCCTTCTTCAATTGTTTTGGTAAGGATGTTTTCCAATTCTCTGTTTGTTACATTAGCTTGTCCATTTGATTGTGGGTGATAGGGAGATGAATTTATATGATTGATCTAATAATACATTATGAAAGCATGGATCATATTAGACATAAATTTTGGTCCCTGGTCTAAAACTATGCTCCTTGGTGCTCCAAACTTTACCATAATTATGTGTCAAAGGAAATCAACAACTCCTTCTTCAGTGGCATTTGTTAAAGCATGCACTTCTGCCCACTTTGTCACATAATCAATACACACAATAATATGTTCCTTCCCTTGTGAAGAAGGACTAAAGGGACCAACAAAAATCCAACCCCCATCTCTCAAATGGTTCAATCACTACTTGAGGTTGCATAGGCATTTCATTGGTAAAGGTTGGTTGTCCCATCCTTTGACAAGGATCACACCACCTGATATATCTCTTCACATCTTTGTATAGAGATGGCCAATAATAACAAGTGCCAAATATATTGTGAGCTGTTCATTTCAATGAATAGTGTTCTCCACTTGGTTCATCATGACATGCCCGTAGGATGTCAAATATTTCATATTCTCTTACACACCTTCGTAAAACCAAATCAGGAACACACTTAAATAGCATTCCATTTAACCATTTGAATTGTGCACTGGTTTTGGTTAAATTCTTTATTTGTTTCTTGGTGAAAGAAGGAGGAGACTTCCCCTGTCGCAAGATTAATTTTCCATATTAGCAAACCAAGGTGTATCAGCTGAAATAACAAACAATTATTCGTTCAGAAAGTTATCCTTGATTGTATTTTTGTTTCCCTGTAGTGTTTATTCTTGACAAGAAATTAGCTAACACATTATATTTACCTAGATTGTCCACAATGGTAATATCAAAATCTTGTAAAAGTAATAACCATGTAATTATTCTACCTCCAACCACTGGTTTTTTTCATTAAATATTTAATTGTTGAGTGATCTGTATGTACAAATATTTTGTACCCTGTAATGTAATGTCTAAACTTATTAATTGCATAGATCACAACAAGAAATTCTTTTTCAGTGGTGGTGTAATTTCTTTCAGTGGGAGTAAGATTCTTGCTAAGGTAATAGATAGCATACATTTTCCCTTTTTCATCTTTTTGTCCCAAAAACGCACCAATGGAATTATTTGAGGCATATGTTTGGATATGAAAAGGTTTCTCCCAATTAGGTCCTCTCAATATTGGGGCAATTATTAATTTCTCTTTAATTTCTTCAAAATCATGTTGACACTTTTCATCCCAAATAAATTGAAATTCCTTGGTATGAAAATTAAACATGGGGGAATTTTTTTTACAAAAATCCTTGATAAAGCGTCTATAGTACCCAGAATGTCCTAAAAATGACTTGATATCTATGGGGGTTTGAGGAATAGGTAAGTCTGAAATAATTCTGATTTTGTTTTAATCAACCTAAATCCCTCTTTTTGAAATATGGTTTCCTAATATAATCCCTTCATCAACCATCATCAAACATTTTTCATGGCTAAGAGACAAGTTGTGTTGCTCACATCTTGTCAATACTTTATCCAAAATTTTCAAGGCATCATCAAATGTATCTCCATGCATAGTGAAGTCATCTATATATACCTCTACACAGTCATTTGTTAGGTAATACATGGCTAATGGCTAAATTTTTGAATTTTCTTGAGCTTGTAATCCATCCATAGTAGAGGTTAATAGAACTAAAAATGTCTGTTTTAAAGTTTTCTCACTCATCTATTAGTTTGTTCATATCTAGATTCAAAATTTTCACTAATTTTCCCTTCCTAGGTCCACCCCTTGTTTTGGAATAGCTTCTACAAATGTCTTTAATTTCATTCATCCTTAATTGATCAATGTTTCCACCTCATATAAAGTTAAGAGCTTCCCTAGATTCATCTTCCAAGCCTTTGAGAAAGATGGGTTTACTCAACTCTTCTTGAAGTACAAATCCACATCTTTTACTCACAAAGAGGAATCTGTCCAAATAATCTTGTATATTCTCATCCTCCACCTACTTGATTTTGAAAAACTCTTCCTTCCTATTTCTCCCTCTATAGTAATCTTGATATTTGTCTAGGAAGGCAGTTTCCATTTGTGCCCAATTGGTAATATAATTAGATGTTAATCACATAAACAATTTGTGCTTTTGATTATCTATCTTGTAATCATATGTATGACATAGTATTTTAAATTCAAATAGAAATTTATCAGGGTCTTTAGATGACATCCCTCTAAATGTGGGTAAATGTGCAGGTGAAATGTTCTTCATAGTGGTTTCATCATCCTCAAACTGAATGGGATATGTAAAGGTCCTATCAGGTTGTCTTTCAACTTCTCGTTCCATCTCTCTATTATTCTCTAGCCATTTATCCCATTCAATGTGGTATGTGATTTGTTTTAGGGATGGTGAAGAGTCAAGAGTAGTAGGTTCACTACTAAATTGTGAATCAAAACTTGCTCTAAATGGGTCTTGAGAAATAATCTTTTTCCTGAAGGCTCTACTTCCCTCCAGTGATTGATCCCAGAATTCCAAAGGTGGCAACTCTACTTCTTGTCTTACAGGGGATAATGGTGCCTCCAACTCTTGATCAATTTCCTTATTTAAACTGGAGGATGATGGTAGTTCTTGTTCAAATATTTTTGGGAGAAATATACCCTTGGAGTCTCTTGGCCTACTCATAAATTTTTTGATAGCTTAGGGAAGATTTCTTCAACTACTAGATGTATGATTATTACTATTTCTGACACTTAATTAGAAAATTCTAACTAGTGTTCCCCAGAAACAACACCAAAAATGATGGGTGTCATTATTCCCTTCATTTAATCAAATTTTTGTTGATGTCATATTCAAACAAGGGGTTTGTCTAAAGCTATATGTAACAAGAGGAATCTTAATGATCTATTAATTGATTGTAGGTATTTTGTATTTTCTGGGGGATCTTTTCAATGTCTTAAGGACTTCTTGGTTAAAAACCTTATTGGAATCAAACTATGAAAACATGTTGGAAGTAAACACACTTTACAGAAATGAATGCTTGGAAGGTAAACACACTTTACCTTTGAAGTAAACACACTTTGCATAAATTAAATAGATTTTTGAAAACAAACATTACATAAATAAATGCATAATTGAGAATGCTCAGAAAATGATTGCAAAGAAATAAGAAATTAATCTAGAACACCTGCAGGGACAAGTCTATAACAGATTTTAAATTGAAAGTGATACATAATTGACAAATCTAAAATATTTTCTTTAAAAATATAAATACCAGTAGAAACAAGTATCCTGGTTCTTGGAGGAGTGGGCCCTTACTCCACCTTGAAACAAGAGTGACAACTTAATTTTCTCTCAAAACAAGAATGGCTATTTTATTGATCAAATGTTCTGCATTACAAAAAATTATTGGATTTGTGTATCAATCTATCTCTATCTCATCCTATATATCTATATCTTCTATCTCCTTCTATCTACATTAATCTATTCACAGTTCTATATGTATATACTTCTTCTAGGGGTGAATTTATGGCCGTAACTGTTCCATTGATATGATGGAACTGAATCGGGCCCAAAATAGATGCTGAATTAGAATATGGCTGGACATACAACTGTGTGATAATTATCCTGGATCTACAAGTATGGAGAGACGAAAATATTCTAATCTACTCCTGATTGATAGGATCATTGTTTTGAAAAATCACCGGCTATTTGGAATAGATTCTTATCGGTTCTGGAACTCTAGAAGAGTTCCAGAACTAAAGTAAATCATTCCAGGTTTAACTAAGAGAATTTCGGAGCTATCTGCAGGAGTTCCAGAGCTAATTCCGATAATTATGGAACTAAGTACTAGAGTTTTGGAACTAAGTGATAAAGCCTGTGACTCTGTAATGGAGTTCTAGAACTAGCTTAGAAGTTTCAGAACTTTGGCATAGTGAAATAGATGCCCTAAAAAACATGCTAACCGATTCATACTTCATGCTTCCCCCTGATTGCGACCTACTTTATTACAAAACTGAGTTCCAAAACACTTTGTTAGGAATTACATAGCTTTTAAACGTTAGAATCATAATCAACAAAAGATGGAAAATTACATCCTAACTCATATCATATCAAACAAAATTCACAAAATGTAGTCAGACTTAATTAAAAGGAGAGTAAGATGAGATCATTTATTGTACATTTATTGGGCATATTCTGGCCTCATCAACAAGAGTCAAGATGTAAGAAATAATTGAGTAAATAGGTGTAAGTTGGCATAAGAGAGAAAATATAATGTAGATTTATTTTTTTAATTATCAAAGCTTATGATTTTAAACTAAGAGTTGGGGCATTTATATGAACACCATCACCCATGGGTGAAGGCATTAGCATTGAATTTGAATTTTCACTAATGTAATATCCTATGCGATATGACATCAGAAAGGGAGGAAAATTAAAGGAGGAGTGTGCATTAGTGTCATGGGAAGCAAGGATAATGAAATATGAAACAAATGGGGTCATAACCAAGCTAGATGTCGAGAGAATGTGAAGTAAAATTAGAGGATAAGAGAAAAAATAAATACATAAATGGGACCAAATGTTGTTCTCTCTCCATGTATCATCGCTAACCAAATGGTTACATGAAGAACACTACCCCTATCCTGGAATGATTCCCTTAAGGAACCTATTCTAGAGATAGATGCATTAGTGACCTCTAACCTTAAAAGAGAATTGTTAGTAATAAGTATGAAAATAGAAAGTGTAAAAATTTAGGTGTATATAAGAACTATGATGATCTAGCTAAAAACATATGGAAGGAATACATCGGATGGAACTTAATTTTCAAAGAGGTGTGGAAGAGTAGCATCTATACAGATAAGTCAATTCCCATAGTGAAGGGAGTGTGTCATTGACGATTAGACAATAAAATCATAGTATTCATACAATTTGTTATTACTAAGTCTATTGGAGGAATTAAATTATTTATAAATTCTTTTACTCAAAAGGTATTTTCTTAAGAAAAGTTTCCAGGGTATGTACATCTAAGAAAATGAGTTTTCTCGTTTTTATACATTATGGAAAAAACTTGTTTTTTTATAAATTTATACTAGTAGGCACCTTTCTTAATACAAAATATATAATTTTATAAAATAATGTATTTTTCAAAGAGCTTATTGACTTGTTTCTTCAGCGAATTTTTAGAATAATCCACATAATAAAGATAAAGCCATGAGACTAAGAAAGAATCCATGGGAAATGGAGGAAGCTTCAAAAGTTGACATAAATCCGTGGATCAAAACAAAGACAAAAACAGAGTAAGGTGGAAGATGACAAAGTCATGACGAAAAGAAGAGTCTTTTGGGTTATTTTGTAAGAAAGATATTTATTGTACTTAATCCAATGTATATGAAGTAGCACATGAGGCAACATATGTGCAATATAAGATGAGAAATGTATAAGATATATAGAAGAGATAAGAACTATACAGATGTATGAGACTAATGTAATCTATTTTGAGATATGAATAAATATTGATGTTTGGAGAAAAGTTTGTTATGTGATTTTACATTCTTTATGTTCATCAATTAGATTCTGTTTAATTTTCCCTTGCACATCCTTAACAAAAGGGTTAACTTCTTAACCCTCACACTACTATTGAGGCTTAAGGATAACATTTTGGTGTATGATCCCAGGTTCCTTTTGTTATTCGGATGACTAGAAACATTTTCACCACCTGGGTATTGGAAACTAACGCTAAAGGAAATTGAGGATTGGTGGGAAATTCAAATTAAATATTTGTCAAAGGAGAAACAAAGAAACTTAAAACATCATACAAAAAACTAAAGCAAAATTATTTGGAGAATACATATAGGAATTTTGGTCTCAATGCCCACATTTATTGTGGCCTTACATATTGGCATACACTTTTAGAACAAAATGGTTGTGGTTATGTCATCCGCAATCCGGCACTATGATAATTCTTCACCGGGAACTCCTCGTGCTATGATTATTTGCTAATGCACAGCCTTTAGTTTGGTGGATGTAATCTGGAAACAAAACAACAACCGAACACAAGAATACCATTGACTATGATAAGACAAAATGACGACAAATCTGAAATATCAAAATAAATTATAATATTCACATGAAACTGTTACAATCTCACCCATGAGATACTTCAACAAGACTATGGGAGAAACTTTACAATTACACCTCTTGATGGCTTCTTCAACACACCTTTAACTGATGGCTTCCTTCGCACACTTCCTACAATATTTCTCACTACTTCTTTCTATGCTAAATGAGGGGGGGTAGCCTCTCTATTTATAGAACTTACAGGCTTATCCATCTTATCTCTAAGATAGGATAAGAAATCCACTCTGACGAATCATATTCCATACCTTAACTCTTATCTGTACATGTAAGCTTATCTCTTAAGATAAGATAAACCTTATCATTTTACATGGGTTCCACATTTTTAGAATTTTTACAAATAAAATACACAAAATATTTATGACCTCACTCCTTGTCCTTATTACCAATATAATATTTCTAATTCCTAATCATGTAGACCCTACTTCTCTAATTACCCAAACTGACCATTTTAACATTACCGGATTACCGGACCACTTACGACAAATATTTACTTTTTACAACATTCATCCTATTGTACTTTGACTGTTACCGTACTCCACATTATTGGCGGCACCGTACTGACGGCGCCGTTATCTTCTATCATCACGCTACTACTAATTATACTTAACAACAACATCCTATTCCTAATACATACATTAATGAAATAGAAATTACGGGAAAAATTTTAGTGTCGACATCTTCCCCCTTCCTAGCTTCTACTCCGTCCTCCTCGGAGTAGACTATTCTGGGTGCTTGGAAAATCTTCAACTTGTCGTGGTTGACCCATTTCGTAATGGGAGTGCCATCCAATTCCTCCAGTCGGTACGTACCATTTTCATGCACAGCTGCTATTTTGTAGGGCCCCATCATTTTGGAAGATTTTTTGAAAAAATTTTTTCTCTTCTTTTTTTTATCTGGAATCATATACTAGAACCAAGTCATTCACATGAAATGGAGACCAACGGATCTTTTGATCAAAGTATTCCTTCTGCTTCATTTTTCTTTTCTTATTGCTTGTATCCTTTGCTTTTTTTTCTCATTTCCTCTAGCCTCTCATTTCCTCTTTCAAGATGAAGATGTACCAACCTTTCTTTTACTGAATCACTTTCATCCATCCTTTCATTTTTCATAACTCTCACAGTGGGAATATCAAACTCAATAGGAAGAACTGGATCAATGCCATAGGCCAACTGAAATGGGGAGTATCCTGTTGCTGACTTGATGTTGCCCTATTTGCCCCAATGCTGCCCACAATGCATCCTTTTTTTATCCCATTTATGTACCTGCAAGGCTGCATCTTTTGCTAGAATTTGACACAAACACAAATGTTTTCATTTTGAATTTCGGTGTTTTGAAAAAAAGGGATACAAGAAGGGAATGTGATCTAAATAGAAATACACAAAATTTTATATTTACCACACATGAATAGGTTATTGTAGGGGATGGTCGAGCTAACCTTGGGAGACCCCATTGGTCTCAAGTGGCTACCTACATAGCCCATTGGCACAAAGCAAGGAGGGGCCTCAGACCGATGTAGTTCTCCCTTAGGACCCAGGGAGAGGTGAATTCGGGCAATTTAGGTATGGTTAGGTGATTGGTTGGTTGGTAAAGGTATTGATAGTAATATGGGTAAGGTAAGGTTGATGGTGTTGGAACGAATTGGTGAATGTTGTAAAAGGTTAAGAAGCGAAAGTTAGCCTACCCAAGTGGGTAGGCGGTAAACCATGTCCTGATTAAAGATCAACACAGCAATCCTAGATGCGCAGAAAAGAAGGAAAGATTGCTCCGTAGGTGAAAAGAGAAAACAAACCACACAACATAGAATGAACGTGAAGCCCTAGGTTACGCTGCATAGACGAGAAGTCAATAGGTTGAAAGAGTTGTTAGATCACATTCTATCAGGTGTACGTCACATTCCCCTTGAGTTGAAACAAATGGTGAGGTGAGGTGAATGGTATAGTTGAGGTACGGAAAACTTATTATAAGTCACATCTTGCATGTCTTCTGTTATAACCTTTCCTTATGCCTTTTGAATCACAGTCCTCATAAATCCATCCTGAATCCACTACCCAGCGTGCATATTACATCTAACTATCATTCATCTACCTCTCATCACCTATTTCCTAATATCACCATATAACAGCCTTACAAATAGTGGGCGCTAAATGTTTTCGCTCGGAATGTTTTCGGCTTCTGGGAATAGAGTTGCTTCTATCCTTTCATTCCTTTTAGAAACAGATAAGGTTAGGGCTAGGAGGAATACCTGTTGAATGTCGAGGTGGTGTGCGTGTACCGTAGAGAAAGATCAGGTTGACTACGAAGAACTCCTTTTTGTCTTGGAAGGACTACCTGCAAATAAGAACACAAGACCACAAGATTTTGATTAAACAATAAATGAGGAAACTGCCTTGGGCCCAGGAAATATAAAACTATCCTTCGAAGGTGGTCAGTTTCCCTGCTAATATGAATTAACACAAAAGACTGTAAAATATCAATTAAATTACGTTGTTGAAACAGATAGGAGAAGGCTGGTTTCTGGTTGTAGTCAGGGTAGCCGATACCGGTCACTGGTAACCAATGTCGGTAGGGTTTAGGATCTGTAGGTTGGTTGTTTTGTGGGGTGTTTGTGTTATTTGGTAGCTGTGTTAATTTGTAAGGCTGTATATATGGGTGATATTCGGAAATAAGGTGATGAGAGGTAGATGAATGATAGTTAGATGTAATATGCACGCTGGGTAGTGGATTCAGGGATGGATTTATGAGGACTGTGATATCAAAAGGCATAAGAAATGGTATAACAGAAGACATGCAAGATGTGACTTACTATTTTGACGAAGATGCAAGTTGATCTCCTTTGCTGCAAACTCTTCTGGTTTTCTTCACTCGTCTCTGCTTGGTCAAGTGAAGATCTGGACTCTGTTGATCGCTCCCAATGATCTCTATTGATTCCAAAAATCCTTCCACCTTTGATTTTTGGTTCGGGGAGCCCATTTACAGGGAGCCGATGGCGGTTACGTAACCGACGGCGGTCGAGTAGGAACCGGCATCGGTAAGGAAAAAGTAGGCTATTTTTAGTAAAATAGCCCACCTTCCCTACTTTTCTCCCGAGAGATCAGTTGCGGGCCTTGGTCAAATGACTAGAAGGTCGGTTTTGGGTGGCAAGAAAGGGGTCATTAGTTATGGGTGTAGGTGTGGACCAAGTTATGGGTCTTAATTAGGTTAGTTTAGGGTTAGGGGCTAGGTCATGATGAAGTGGAAAAATGAGGTGGTAGGTAAGGTGATGTGGATTTATCAATTACAAGGTAATTATAAATAATTGTGTAAGGTTTAGGTGATGAGGTTATATTGCGAGATGAGATGCGGGTCACAAGGGGTCGTAAGACACAAATTTGGTGTCTACACTAATTTATATCTTTATGTCCCCTCCACACATTATTCTAAATTTTGCACAAATATTTATGAATTCTTCATGTTCCTCTAGTCTTCTAAGATGATTAGAACTTGGTTTTGTGCTCCCTAAATCCTACATGCACTGCTACATATTATTCTATGACACTACTCTACTCCTCCCAACCTTCTATAAGCATACCATGTACTAGTTACGACCTAATTATACTATGAAATCCACACGAGATACACATTTGCTAATTTCTATATTGTAAAGTTCTTACACACATCCGCATAAAATTTCCCCTTATTTTTATGCACTTCCTCTTCCTTTCCATGCACTCTCCAATTTCTGCACACACCCATACTTAGTCAAAAAATTTGTAGGATTACCTTGAATGTTGGATGCTCCTACATCAAACACCTGAGGTACTTAAATTTGAGTTCCACCTCAAGTAGATGTAGTGAGTGGTAGAACCACCCTTCAAACTATTGAGGCTGATACTTCCAAATTCTTCATCATCTAAGCCTTATGCTTTCCTTAATGCTACTTATGGAATCTCTTGCATTCCTTCATCACTTCTTAGTGACTCCCTTGCATTATTTTTTGCAATTTGGTGAGTTAAAACCTACCATATCCTAAAATCCTCTTCCAAATGGATCATTCTCCTTGATCCCTTAAAATTATCTTATTTTCACAATCATTCTACTTTGCAAGCTTATTATTTTCACAAAATTTCCTCCTCCTCCCTAGGATAATTTTTTGATCCTTTTACTTTGTGGGTCTACACTCACCTTAACTTCTCTCCTGTATGCGTTTGTAATAGCTAATGTCCATTAACCTCAACCTAAATCCTTTAGGGATTCCCTTTTCTTCGGCCCTCTCTATCTATGGGTTTCCTTTGTATTATGATCATATATTTCATGAACTTCATATCTTCTCCATTATTTTATATGTTGTTCTTATCTCCATGGGATTCTAATGCACACATTAGCTTTAAAAAATTCATTACTTATCCTTATCTTGTTACCTTCCAACCCTAACCTCTTCTTCTTGCACATTTTCACTTTGAGAATTTTTTGGTCATGCCACTCTCCACACACATTATCTTCTTCATGATATCTCCTAAAATTCCTTCTCGTAGTCTATTCTATATTTATTTAGACACTCATGGGTTTGAACTCTCCACAAACCATCCATCTTTCGGTATTCTTCTCTACCTTAATCATTCTGTACCTGGGATTATCCTCTCTGCACAATTTTTCCTCACAATCTTCATCTCATTGTATGATATCTTATCGCAGAAATATCTTTCACTTCTTCTCTTGACATCATTTGAGTTGTAATCCACATTCTTGCACACTCCCAAAAAGTAATTTTATTTCTTTCAAGTTTCTCTCCTTTACTTCCTTGTGGATACTATTCCATCATGTACTCTTCTTTGGTACCCCCTCATAATTACCCAATTTCCTTAGTATCATCACTTCTGATTGTGGTCCTACTTCTTCACCATGTAATATACTTTGGTAGATAGATAACACACATTCTTTCCCTCTTCTAGGGATATATTTTCCCATCCATTTTCCTTCTCGTCTTCTTCTTCTTTTACGCATTCCTCATTGCATAATTTTTTTTTGTATATTCTTCACAATGTTCCCTCATTCCTCTATTTCTAGTAGGGTAAAATTCGCATCCCCTTGTAGTATCTCTACATGGATGACATGATCTTCCTAGTTTGTACATTATTTCTTTTGTACACCTCTCGTACTATGTACTCCTGTAGTATTTTTCTCAGACTACTCCACCATGGTTTCCTTCTGATCTGTAAACTCTTCAACTTTGGAATTATCCACAAAAACAAAAAATAAATGTTGTTGTTCTACTTTCTATTAGAAAATGACAGAGATAGCTAGTGAATGAATTATGCTTATGCTTAGAATCCACAATTGCAGGAAAGGAAAGAATTTAAGCACATAAACACAAACAAATTTTATCCTAGAAACCTCAAGAGGAGGAAAAAACCAGTCGGGAAGGGTAATTTATCTTTCTTCCCACTTTTATTGGCCAATTCAAAATAAAAAAGTACAGAATTTACAATAAGTATGAAAGAGAAGTAGATAATATCCCACACTTCCTCCCAAATACTTGCTTTCTCTATCTCAACACACCTTTCTTCTACAAAACACAATTCCAGCACTAAGAACTTCTTGCTCACATTGCTTTCATTCTTTGATGATCCTATTCTCTTCTAAAAACATGTATTTGTAGCATTTCTCATGTTCTCCTGTGCACTAGAGAATGGGAAAGGTCATGGAGGAGAAGACACATGAACAACCTTCCAAATTATGGGTTGTTCGTTTCATATTTTTGTTTTTAGTTCGAAAGAGCCATGACTACTGCCCAATGCAGATCGACAGTCTATGAACATGAATCCGACACTTTGATAATATTTCATCGAGAACTCCTTGTGCTATGATTATTTTAGTAATGCATAGCTTTTGGTTTGGTGGTAGTAATCTGGAAACACAACAACAAACATAACACAAGAATACCATAGACTATGACAAAAAAGAATGATGAAAAATCTGAAATACAACTGTAAAATATATTATTAACATGGAATTATTACAATCTCACCCATGAATTACTCCAAGTGTTACCAACTCCACTTGATTCCAACAATGGTTATGGGAGAAACTTCACAATTAATCCTCTTGATGACTTCCTTAACACACCTTCACAAAGAATCCTTTATTCATAAAATAATTATTACAACTTTGCTCTCTCATAAATGAGAGGTGATGGCCTCTCTATTTATAGGAATTCAGGATTATCCATCCTATCTCTAAGATAGGATAGGAAATCTCTTCTAGCCAATCATATTCCATGCCTAAACTCTTTCCTTTACATGTAGGCTTATCTTCTAAGATAAGATAAACCTTATCATCTCACATGGGTTCCACCTTTTTAGACTTTTCTACAAATAAAATACACAAAATATTTATGACATCACTCCTTGTCATTATTACAAATATAATATTTCTAATTCCTAATCATGTAGACCCTACTTCTCTACTTACCCAAACTTTGACATTTTAACATTATCGGACCACTTACGACAAATATTTACTTTTTACCACAACATTCCTTTTGGTACTTTGACTGTTACCGTACTCTACTTTATTGGCGGCACCGTACTGACGGTGCCATTATCTTCTATTGGATGCCACTACTAATTATACTTAACAACATCTTATTCCTAATACATACATTAATAAAATAGGAATTACGGAGGAAAATTTTAATGTCGAAATTTCCCCCTTCTTAGCTTCTACTCCGTCATCGAAGTAGACTCTTATGGACATTCTGAAGCTGGTGCCTAGAAAATATTTAACTTGTCATGGTTGACTCATTTCATAATGGGAGTACCATCTAGTTCCTCTAGTCGATATGTACCATTTTCATGCACAACTGCTATTTTATAGGGGCCCATCCATTTGGGAAGAAATTTTCTCTGCCTTCTTTGTTTGTATCTTGAATCATATATTAGAACCAAGTCATTCACATGAAATGGAGACCAACGGATCTTTTGATCAAAGTATTCCTTCTGCTTCATTTTCTTCTTATAGCTTGTATCCTTCACTATTTCCCTCATTTCCTTTAGAAAATAAAGATGCACCAACCTTTCTTTACTGAATCACTTTCATCCATCCTTTCATTTTTCATAACTCTCACAGTGGGAATATCAAACTCAATAGGAATAACTGGATCAATGCCATAAGCCAACTGAAATGGGGAGTATCTTGTTGCTAACTTTGATGTTGCCCTATATGCCCACAATGTTGCATGAATTCTTTTATCCCACTTATGTACCTGCAAGGCTGCATCTTTTGCTAGAATTTGACATAACACAAAAAAATTTCGTTCCACTTGTCCATTTTTGCTTGGCTTGTATGTTGTTGCCTTCCTGTGCTTAATAGAAAACTTTTTGACTGGGGCTTCTACCACCTCATTAATGAAGTGGCTTCCTTGATCTGTTACAATTTCTACTGGGAAACCAAATCTAGTGACAATTCGTTCATATATGAACCTTGCCACTTCATCCATGGAATTTGTTTTTAATGGCCTAGCTTCAACCCACTTGGTTAATGTTATCCAAAATTCACTCCTCAAGGTAATTTTGATAACATGCATCAAATTCTTCAGTCTCAAGCAAGTAGATTGGTTCAAGGACTGAAATCATGTTTTTAGGGTCCCCTCGGCTTCTTTCTAACTCTCCCATCCAAGAAGAAATCCCAACGAGTTAGAAAAAATGGAAAAAATGCAAAAAATATGGTTGAAATATTGTTTTAAAGCATTTCGGGTCTGAAGGGTTCGGGTCGTACCAGTTCTGGTCATACCAAGGTTCGTCGTACCAAGCTTGGAGCCGAAATGCAAAGAAAATCGGCTAAGTCAGACATTTTGTCCCAGGCGGTCCGCGGGACAGTTGGGAAGTCAGGACGTGAGGGACGTGAAAGGCCGAAACAACCGAAAGTGGAAAAAATTGTCAATTTTTATTTTCGCATGGTTTGGGACAATCCAGGCCAAAATTACGTGGGGGACGCGGACCGGCTGATTCACCGAAAGATGGTCCATTTCGGGCAGTTCGAAGATTTTCATCCGGGACAGCCGGGACAAAGGTACGCACGGGACACGAAAAGGCAAAAAGGCCGTAAAAGGGGACAAGGAAGCACGAATCGGCCAATGCGGGAGAATTCAGCCAAGACAGCCGGGACAAAAGTACGCATGGGACGTGAAAATCCGAAACGGCCGAAGGCAAAGAAGAAAAGTCAACGTTTGACCCGTGAAACTTCAAACGGCCATAACTTTTGACTCTGAGCTCTGATTTTCACATAATTGAACTTTCTAGAATGAGCACAATGTCCTATTAAAATAAACATATTCGGCTCTAGTCAATTAATGCTCATTCCTATCAAATGACAGAAAACGCCTGCCAGACCCAAAATAGCTACCCGCACTCAGAAGGCCATAACTTTTACATTTCTCAACGAAATCACACAAAATTCATACCATTGGAATCATGGCTCCGAGCCCGATGCACATAAATCAAGAAATTCTAGATTTGATGAGATATTAATGGATATTTTTTTAAAACGTGGCCAGGGTTCATAACAATGTTTTATTTGGTGGTTGGGAGTGCAATTAAGAGGCATGGTCATCATTCTTTCTCTGCTGCAGCACATGGGATAGTATGGGGATCCTTTTTCAAGTAACATACAATCATTTTACTCCATTTAATTCCTCTTATAAGTGGTTGAAGGACAAATTTCAGGATTTCCATTTTCCCTCTCTCTCTCTTCTCATTTTCTCTATAAATTGGAGTGTTGGGCTCATTGTAAAAGGGGGGAGTTTTTTAGATAGAAAAGCTCTGTCAAAAATTATTTGTGAAGCCAATGTGTTGCAAGACCTTGTAGTGGACTCCTTGCATGGTGATCTAGGCCCTTTTCTTGTAATAGATTGAATTGTGCATATCATGAAGCAATAAAATATAAGTTTGTGGATGCATCTTCCCCTGCTATGTTTTCTTGCATTCTTCTTCTTGCCCCTCCAATCTTAGTTACAAGAATATTGTGTCTATTATTATGTTCTTTCAGGGATCCATTATCATTGTGTATGTTTGAAATATTGTTGTGAATGCATTTTGCTAGATTGTGGAGAACTGTCATCACCCCTTCTAGTGTGCATTTTACTTCTTTATCTCACGCATTGGGAGACTACTCTCACACCCTCCTTTTCTGGTGTATCACCACTTTAGTGTAGGATTTCATTTTATGTATTCTCTCTCCTTGGTCCCTTGGAAAGCTATATTAGAATAGTTATTTTACCCTGCATTAGAGTAGATTGTGGCAGGTAGTTTAGGAGCAAGAACTAGCTTTCTTTGGAGGTCTATCTCAAGTAGAGAGTCCCACAACTTGGAGATAGTACCCATGTTATCCAATCACACCGCGAGTTCAAGTATATGCACTTGTATAAATAGAAGGGTGTTGTGATTCGGTGATAACAGTTAAATAATCTGTGGTAACTACAATATACTTATTTTGGTGTTGGGTAGTTGGAAGCAGACCTACAATATCTATTCCCCACTTTTCAAAGGGACCAAGTGGAAGAATAGGGAATAATGGAGCTGATGAAGTCTTCCGATTACCATGTGTTTGAAAAATATCACATGTCCTACAATAATTATAACAATCTCTAAAAAGAGTGGGCCGGTGATAACCTACATCCAAGATCCTTCTTGTTGTAAGTTGTCCAGAGAAGTGTCCTCCACATGTACCATTTTCGAATTCTTCTATCATCTCCTTCCCTTGATCACGTCCAACCACCCTCTTGTACTGTCCATCAGGTCCTATTCAAAATAATACTCCATGCATAATAGAATATGGACGACTAGCTTGAGTAATCTTCCTCTTAGTATTTGCATTGGCACCATCAGTAAACTTGAATTCATTTAGATAATTCCAAATATCTATGTATTCACTAGGGATTGTGTCAAGGGATAACAATGTTGCATCTGTGAAATCATCATCATCACAAGATGAACCTAAACCATCATAGGCTCAAGAGATTTCATCTGCATTGACATGCTTCTTTCCTGGCCTATCTATAATATCAAATTCAAATTCTTGTAGAAAAATTATCCATCTTTCTATCCTCCCTGATGGGTTAGGCTTATTTACAATATATTTTAGAGCTTGATGATCTATTACAACTATAAATTTCTTCCCTAACAAGTAAATTCCTAACTTCTTTACAGCAAAAAATGATAGCTAGAGCCTCTTTTTTAGTTACAGTATAATTTACCTCAGCACTTCTCATTTGTCTGCTCCCAAAGTAAACTGGATGATCATTCCCATTTTCATATTTTTGGCTCAGAGTACTTCCTAGTGCTGCATCTGAGGTATCAGTGTACACAATGAATGGCTTGCTCCATTCTGGATTCTTCAAAACAGGCGAAGACACCAGTGCTTCCTTCAATTGTTCAAAAGCTTCATGCGCCTTATTTCCTGGTTCATAAGTAACATCCTTCTTCAAGAACTGGGTTAGTGGCTGTGCAATCTTTGAGAAATTCTTGATGAACCTTCTATAATAACCCACATGGCCTAAAAATGATCTCAACTTACTTCTATTCATAGGAAATGGTAAATCTTTGATTTTTGAAACTTTATCAGGATCAGTACCAATACCATCTCTGGATACAACATGCCCTAACAAGACGCCTTTAGAACATCCAAAGACACACTTTGTAGGGTTTAGTGAGGCTTGTGCTTCATCTAACCTTTGAAATGCTGTCTCCATCTGGTGCAGGTGGTCCAACTTGCTCCCATAGATGCAAAAATCATCCAGAAATACTCTGATGAATGGTCCCAATGTAGGGTTCGAACACTCTATTCATTAAACGCTGGAATGTTGCTGGAGCATTACACAACCCAAAAGGCATAACTCTATAAGCAAACGTTCCCCAAGGAGTGGTGAACGTGGTCTTTAGCTGATCTTTCTCTGCTATACGAACTTGGTTGTAGCCGCTATATCCATCAGCAAAACTATAGCACTCCTGGCCAGCTACTTCGTCCAAGATCTGATCTGAAAATGGAAGAGGGTAATGATCCTTCTTTGTTGCCTTATTAAGCTTCCTGTAATCAACACAAATGCGTAGCTTCCCATTCTTTTTTATTGAGATCACAATGGGAGAAACCCATTCTGAATTCTCCACAGCAAATATGAATCCTGCATCAAGCAACTTATCTATTTCTTCTTTTACAGTCTTGGAAAAATTAGGATTCATTCTATATGGCATTTGCTTTATGGGCTTAGCACCATCTACCAGCTCAATACAATGTTCTACCCAACTTACTTGGCGGAGTTCCTTGTAATCAAAAGTGAATAGGTGTATGTACCTTCGAAAGAGCTGGAGGTAGGATTCCTTCTCACTCTCTATCACAGCATCACCAATCTTTATTTGTTGGAGACGATCATCAACTTCTTCTTCAGATAATTTTATGGGGGTCCTGGGTTGGTGTGACTGGAAGAATATCCATGACTGAAACATCAACCTCACTTTCTTCATCTTCAGTGTCCACTTCACTGGTGCTAGAGTAATCAGAGGATGTCCAATCATCAGTTTCATCACTTGAATCCACAGGTTCTGCTTTATGATGTCGAGGGATCACGTTTATCTTCACCCTCTCTCTACCACGTCCAAGTGTCATGAAACCTTCATTCCAGTAGTTTCTTGCATGAACTCTCCTTAGCCATGGTCTCCCCAGTAGCATTGGGTACGCAACAGTACCATTTTTCATCACCTGAAAGTCTACCACACATACCACACCCATAACAGATATTGCCACATTTGAAAATTACACCTTCTGGTTTAGTTTTTTCCCTTATTTAATGACCTTAACATAAGTGTTGAAGGGCGATCAATTTTTAACCCCCAACATATTCATTACAGACTCAGTCATTACATTAACTGCAGCACCTCCATCAACTAAGACATCATGAATTGAAATACCATTACATAATACCTCAGCTTGTGGAGCATAGGGATCTGCCTCTGCCTCCAAAACAGGGACCTCAACCTCCTTCCTTCTTCGAGCATTGAGTCCACCTCGTAACTCTCGCCTCTTCTCAGAAGACATAGCCAAGAGTTGACCATATGTAATATTTGCAGGCCTTTTGGACAGATCTTCCAAGATGGAGTATGGTCCTTGCCCCTGTGAAATCAGAAAATCCTGCACACCCAACTTTCTTCTCCTATGTTTCTTACTAGTTTCTTCTTTCATCTTCTTAGGATCATTTCCATCTTGATTATCTTTTTCTTTCTTTCTTTTTGTTACAAACACATCTACTTCATTATTTCTGCTCTTATCTACTACATCAAAAGAATTCACAGGTGCTTTTCCTTTATCATTATCTTTTGTACCAGATGTAGAAGCTCTATCTGGACAATTATACTTATAATGACCCTTTTTATAACAACCATAACAAACTACTTCAGAAATATTTCTTTTTGGACCTCTATCTCCTCCCTGAGAACTAAATTCCTTTCCTTGAAGAAGATTAATAGTTAACTGACCCATCTTTTTGAGCAGATCTTCATACTCAGTAGATGTACTAGGAGAAATATTTGTGCTCACCAGGAGTGGTTGTGGATTCTGGACCAAAGGTGCTGGTGTAGGCTCTACTTTAGCAACAATTTCTTTGGGCTCCTCTTCCATGCTTTCTTCTTGCCTTCTTGCAATCTCCTTTTCTTGTTCAATGGTAGCTGGGGCGGTCATACTTCACTCGTTGTCTGATCTCCGACTTCATCCCAAGAATGAAGTGCTTACAGAGGAGATTATCCACGCCATTCATCAACCCATCCGCTAGTCCTTCCTTCCGGATCTGGGCATCGAGCTTCCTCCTTAGCTCTAGAACACGAGCATGATAATCCCTTATCTTCTCCTTCTCTCCTTGGGATAGCTTTGTGATCTCGATCATGAGATCTGCATATTTCTGTTGTTCACCAAATTACAAACACATCTACTTCATTATTTCTGCTCTTATCTACTACATCAAAAGAATTCACAGGTGCTTTTCCTTTATCATTATCTTTTGTACCAGATGTAGAAGCTCTATCTGGACAATTATACTTATAATGACCCTTTTTATAACAACCATAACAAACTACTTCAGAAATATTTCTTTTTGGACCTCTATCTCCTCCCTGAGAACTAAATTCCTTTCCTTGAAGAAGATTAATAGTTAACTGACCCATCTTTTTGAGCAGATCTTCATACTCAGTAGATGTACTAGGAGAAATATTTGTGCTCACCAGGAGTGGTTGTGGATTCTGGACCAAAGGTGCTGGTGTAGGCTCTACTTTAGCAACAATTTCTTTGGGCTCCTCTTCCATGCTTTCTTCTTGCCTTCTTGCAATCTCCTTTGCTTGTTCAATGGTAGCTGGGCGGTCATACTTCACTCGTTGTCTGATCTCCGACTTCATCCCAAGAATGAAGTGCTTACAGAGGAGATTATCCACGCCATTCATCAACCCATCCGCTAGTCCTTCCTTCCGGATCTGGGCATCGAGCTTCCTCCTTAGCTCTAGAACACGAGCATGATAATCCCTTATCTTCTCCTTCTCTCCTTGGGATAGCTTTGTGATCTCGATCATGAGATCTGCATATTTCTGTTGTTCACCAAATTACAAACACATCTACTTCATTATTTCTGCTCTTATCTACTACATCAAAAGAATTCACAGGTGCTTTTCCTTTATCATTATCTTTTGTACCAGATGTAGAAGCTCTATCTGGACAATTATACTTATAATGACCCTTTTTATAACAACCATAACAAACTACTTCAGAAATATTTCTTTTTGGACCTCTATCTCCTCCCTGAGAACTAAATTCCTTTCCTTGAAGAAGATTAATAGTTAACTGACCCATCTTTTTGAGCAGATCTTCATACTCAGTAGATGTACTAGGAGAAATATTTGTGCTCACCAGGAGTGGTTGTGGATTCTGGACCAAAGGTGCTGGTGTAGGCTCTACTTTAGCAACAATTTCTTTGGGATCCTCTTCCATGCTTTCTTCTTGCCTTCTTGCAATCTCCTTTGCTTGTTCAATGGTAGCTGGGCGGTCATACTTCACTCGTTGTCTGATCTCCGACTTCATCCCAAGAATGAAGTGCTTACAGAGGAGATTATCCACGCCATTCATCAACCCATCCGCTAGTCCTTCCTTCCGGATCTGGGCATCGAGCTTCCTCCTTAGCTCTAGAACACGAGCATGATAATCCCTTATCTTCTCCTTCTCTCCTTGGGATAGCTTTGTGATCTCGATCATGAGATCTGCATATTTCTGTTGTTCACCAAATTCTTCAAGAAAACTTTCAGTTAATAAATCCCATGAATTTTTCACATTATCACCTAGTGTTTCAAACCACCTAAGTGCTGAACCATCCAAAAAGGTAGGAAAAAATTCAGTCCATTGCTCCCTTCTTATAAGGCCATTACAAATACAAGATCGTTTAAACTCTTGAATGAAAGAAGAAGCATCTTCATTAGATTGAGCTGAAAAAACAGGAATCTTTCCCATTTTCAAAAGTAACCACCGTGAAATACCAACCCACAAGTACAATTAACAAGACTTATGTGCACAAATAATTGGAATCACTATACTAGAAAGTGACTTTACACCTTTCTACAGTAAATTAGAAATGACCATGGTAACTATGGTAAAACTTGACTTACTGCGGTAAAAACTGACTTTACTATGGTAAACACTATTCACGGTAAAAAGTGAAATTACTGCGGTAAATACTATTCACGGTAAAAAGTGAAGTTACTGCGGTAAATATTATTCATGGTAAAAAGTGACTTTACTGTGATAAATACTATTCCAGCAAAAATGACTTTGTCATGGTAACTACTATTCACGGTAAAATGAGTTTACCATGGTAACTACTATGCACAGTAAAAACAAGGTTACCCTCTAATTGATTTTTGACTTAGTGGGAATATCTCTCCAGAAAATCCACCAACGAGGAATGGCCCCGGCAACGGAACCAAAATGTCATCCGCAATCCGGCACTATGATAATTCTTCACCGGGAACTCCTCGTGCTATGATTATTTGCTAATGCACAGCCTTTAGTTTGGTGGATGTAATCTGGAAACAAAACAACAACCGAACACAAGAATACCATTGACTATGATAAGACAAAATGACGACAAATCTGAAATATCAAAATAAATTATAATATTCACATGAAACTGTTACAATCTCACCCATGAGATACTTCAACAAGACTATGGGGAGAAACTTTACAATTACACCTCTTGATGGCTTCTTCAACACACCTTTAACTGATGGCTTCCTTCGCACACTTCCTACAATATTTCTCACTACTTCTTTCTATGCTAAATGAGGGGGGGTAGCCTCTCTATTTATAGAACTTACAGGCTTATCCATCTTATCTCTAAGATAGGATAAGAAATCCACTCTGACGAATCATATTCCATACCTTAACTCTTATCTGTACATGTAAGCTTATCTCTTAAGATAAGATAAACCTTATCATTTTACATGGGTTCCACGATTTTTAGAATTTTTACAAATAAAATACACAAAATATTTATGACCTCACTCCTTGTCCTTATTACCAATATAATATTTCTAATTCCTAATCATGTAGACCCTACTTCTCTAATTACCCAAACTTTGACATTTTAATATTACCGGACCACTTACGACAAATATTTACTTTTTACAACATTCCTATTGTACTTTGACTATTACCGTACTCCACATTATTTGCGGCGTCGTACTGGCAGCGCCGTTATCTTCTATCGGACGCTACTACTAATTACACTTAACAACATTCTATTCCTAATACATACATTAATGAAATAGAAATTATGGAGGAAAATTTTAGTGTCGACAGTTACAATTGAAAGAACCTTTTGAGTGGACTTAGGACAAGTTAAATATACTTAGAAACCTTGACAAACCCTGGACTAGAGTAATCGATTACTGGTTTGAGACCACATTATTTTCGTACATAATTACTTGGGCCATCAGAGGTTTATGTTGTCTCCAACTCACTACACCCCCCGATAGGCCTGAAAACGAATCACGACATTCTGTGTGATTAGGAGACATGGGATCACCTCTCAAGCTATGGGACTTGGGCTCAAGGTGAACCTCCGAAGAAATTTGGCTTCCTCTTCCTAAACTAAACAAAAAACTACTTCTAATGCAAGAAAAATGGCTAACTAGTCCTATGCTAACATTTCATGGGATTAGGGAAAGAGATCTACAAGGAAATAAAACCTATGCTAGAAGTGGTGATGCACCGAATTAAGGGATGTTTAACATCTGGAAGGGTTAATGTGGGAGGGATGCTTTGCATCATTGACCACCTTCACCTATAACAACTAGAAAGGGTACAAAATACCACAAACCAGGGTGGACATTCCTCTGTTAAACTTGATCAGAAAATAAGCTACCAATCTCCTAGTGGAAAAGGATGAACTTGAGAAGGGTAAACCAACACCACAACTCAACTGCATGTAATATTTCACCACTTGATAAGCACAAAACTCCACAAACCTGCAATGGAAACTAAAACTTGCACTATGCACCTGAAAACATGAGAGAGGAAAATAGAAGCAGAAAAATCATGAAAGGACATCCATATGATCACAAAGAATAATTATCATTACTTCAAGCACTCACACAATGCATCATTATATTAGGTGAAAAGGGCATAAGTTGCCATTAAATTTCAAGAAGAAAGGCTTGAGAGCCTACAGATTCACAAATTGTGAAGAGAAGGGGAAGCTTGGAAGTGTCTAATCCGCCAACTTGTGTGACCCATTAGAATCCACTTGTTGTAACCCTTTGAATAAACTTCCAATTTACATTTATAGAAGAAAAACTGAGAGAGAGGAGAGGAGTCATAAATCTCCCTCCTAAATGAAGGTACATGATGCATCATTTATTACATTCGGTTGAACCACCTGAAAAGGTTCCATCCTCCATTAATCCTTTGACATAGTCCTCACAATTAATTAAAATAATATTTAAATAATAATAATAAAAATATTATTATTTAAAATATTTAAATAAAAATATTAAATTAACAAAAATAATTGGTGGGCCCCTTTTGACTGATTTATAGTGAAAGGGGAAAAGCCAAAATGGACCAACTTGGTCTTGCTTAGCTCATCAAGTTGGGTCCGAGCTCCATGATTCATCACGTCGAATGAGCTTCCTACGTATTCAGTTTCTACCGACTCCATCCAACCATCATAGCCTAAAATTTTACAAGCTCATGTGTGATCTCTACCATCCTCGTCAAACTCACATCACGATTGCTGAGCTACCATGCTATGTACTTACTTCAATGCCATTCACAGTGAACACCTCCTGCTCTTCAAACCAAGCTCCATTGACTCTGACTCCAACCGCTGAACTCCATCATCATGATCACCGAGATCTGAACTCCGAGCACCTTGCTGAAGTGACCAAGCTCTTCTCACCTGTCGTTACCATCACATCGACCTTGTCAACCAATCTTGAGTTCCTTAATAGTGAGCTCAACTTGGTATCGGATTTTGTTCTACACTAGGCTTTGACTCCATGATTCTTTCTGCAAGTTCAGTTCTGAGATCATCTTTTACTCATTCTCATGGCTCGACTACAAGCTCTGCTTACATAGCTCAGCCTTCCTGGCTCGTTCAACCTGGATTGGCAATGATGGCCTTGAAGTTTTAACTAACAGTGCGTGCCTTATAACTGTATCCACCTTTTTAAACATAACTCAGGCAAGTCCGGGGAGCTTATGTCAGAGCCCTCTTCCCACATGGTTCATTTTGGCTCAGGTGAGCAATTTCTCAGCATATCCCCATGGCGTGATCTGTAGTTTACTCATGGTTATGAGTCCATCGATTTTAAACTATTGCTTGGCCATGAGTCTCAACACAATGATCGCCAAGCCTATTCCTTACATGCATTGTACTTCTCCCAAATTACACAGCTCCCACCTCCAAGCTTCACACATGTGTGTTATAACCATGGTCACAAGTTCACTCGCCTAACTCATGGTGAGCATGCACTGAAGCTCGCCTGGAAGTGTCCAGGCTTTCATGATTTGCTCAAAATGAGCTTTCTAAACTAAATGATTGAACTCCATGCACTCTTACATGGCCTAATTTCTTCCTCGACCGACGCCACTACTAAGGTTATGACTTTTTCCCTAACCATAACGCCGAACTCCAGTCATGAACTGAGCTTACATGTGAGTCATTTTCTCATTCATAAATTGATGTGAATTAATATCTCTTACGGAATCCACCGAACTCAAACTCTGAGTTCGGACTCTACATGATTCATCACCTACGGTTTTCTACGGTGACACCAACAAAATTCCACATCCAATGCTACTGCTTCCGCACCGCTCAGCACCTGACCTGATCTCCCTCTCATCTTGGCACATGACTTGGACCTACTTTACACAGTAGCACATCAGACTTCATAGAACTTCTTTCCTATGTAAAACTGTCGACTCCCAACATCTCTGAACCTTCGACTTGCTGAAACTTCGAATTTCAGTGTTTTAGAATTTCGGGCTTTGGAGATCTCCAACCTGCTCAACATCTTCATCCTAAAAACTATAAAAATCTAAAAGGAATTTGTCTGAAAAATATTTTTGAAATGAAAACTCCGACATACATCCTTATATGCATACCTCGGCTCTTGAGCTCAACTCGCTCCACTTTAATGTCCGAGCTCCAAACCGATGAGTTCGATTCTTCATTTGACTTTGCAATGCTTCTCCACATCGCGTTAGGTGTCATCCCTACATGTATCCATTTCAAGCTCACCATATATTTTAAGCTTGTGCTATCATTAGGACGCCAACACCAAAGGTATATCGTTTAATGGCCACCGAGCTCTGCGAGTTGATTTCCTTAATTGCACTAAGGATTATTATTGCTAAATTGAACCTTAGATATTTTACATGAAATCCATACTTTGGAAAACACATTTTGGATGGATCCCCTTGTGAGTCAATATTCACCCTACTACCTTCCACTCAAATCAACCGAGTCAATCCCGATACAAACTCGATGACCTGTGTAATATACCCAGCTCGGTATCCTTCTAAATCAAACCCCACTGTATAAGCACACACCGAGATCAAAACAAGACTTTTTTCAAACCATTGGGACCTACGCTTAGCTCGGGCTATATTCATCTCAACCTTTTTGTGCCAACTCCGAACTCAGCGAGACTCTACCCGTTCCAACCTGGCTGATATTATTTTTCCCTAAATTAACCAATTTGATGTTTCAAGCTTCTTCTGAGTTTTACTATGAATTTCACCCTTGTTAAGCTGTATCTCCCGAATCCTCATCAAACTCAACCCATCAAACCCTCGCACTGAGCATAATGATCCAAGTTGTATTCATTTCTTCATAATGGAGCTTAATTCCATGAGCTCCAGTCGAGCTATTCTTCATCGACCGACATCTCACGCGCTCTATTACTGAAACATTGGACCTTTTTCAACTTCTTGATGAGCATCACGAACTCACGAAGTCACACCATTTTTGCATCTCGTCAGGGTTCCTTGCATTCGAACTTGGACCCAAGCTTAATGATTCACCAACAGATTGGTATCCCCATTAATTTGAGTGTCTGGGCTCTTCTATGATTCCATCATACTGTCGACTGATGCTCCAATCTTTTTTGCACCCTAGAGCTATTAAATCTTCCTCACATTTCACTAAAATTCAATCCATCTGACCTGCCAACTTAGGAATATTATCATTCATAATGGCTTGGTTCTACCATGTCTTCTAGTTTCATGATCTCAACTCGATGTTTTGAGTCAATTCTGAGCTCCGAGTGCACATAACTGATCCTCTAAATCCATGTTGAGATCAATGTTATTGACCATGACTTGGTCTTATCCAAGCTTTCTCAGCCAAACCACTTTAATCTCTCTTATTTACGTCACACTGCACTAACCATTTAGCCATACAAGATCCTAGCTCGCTGACATCTCGGATCATTTCACTCATTCTGAATCTACGTTAAACTTGACCCATCGTCTTATCTCTATGATCACCTTATAATTTCCATGGATCATTGAGAAGCTGGACCTGTGTCATGGCTAATTTGAGTGACCTACCTCCTGTCAATATATTGAACTCGATTAAGCTTTTCTCAGTTCCCGACCTATTTTGACTCTACCAAACCACTTGAACTACTCGGGCTCAATCCTCTAATGTGCTTTCCTCAATGGATACTACGAGACTTCACTTGGTCATTCTCTTCATTCAGGAGTATATCCCTTCCTCATCGTGATTCCCAGTGCCATATGATTTGAGCCATGAGCTCTCTCAACCGAGCTCCTTAGTAAATTTCCAAAACACACCTTCGAGGAACTCACTAAGTATCCCCTAGTCGAGTTCAATGATATGATGATCACTCTTCCTGATATGATTCCTGAATGTAGATCCAACAACTGAAATGAGCTTGGTGTTGGAGATCACTTTAAGATGTAACTCTAAATTGCCAATTTTGCTCACATAAGCTTGAAATTATCATGAAAACCCCATAATATTTTATGGAAGAGTTTTCGATCTCAGGTTATTACCCATATTGTCCATTTTTCTCGGGGGGGAAAAAATGACAACATTTTTGGTGACCTCTCAGGGATGCTTGCCTGCTAAGCATCAGGCTAGTAGCCTTATCTATCTATTGGGCATGGAGTCACTGTTTTTCAATCTGAAACCAATCTAACCTATGAAATCCCCTTGAGCATTACCAATCTTGGACCTCCCTTGAATGCTAAGCATAAATTATACTGAATCTGATGAACACTTTGCGCCTAGAGCATACTCTAGAACTTTTAATGAAGAAATTGAGGAATTGGGGATATCTTGAACTTTCTCCAAAACCTTGAACCTTCCTCTTCCTTGAAAAACCCTCAAATGATGAAACAGTGTGTAGAACAACACAAGAGCGAAAATGGAAAACAAAACAAACATAACAATGGAAACCATACATGTCCCAAATGAAACATGCAGAGTGTGCAATGCACTTATTCTATTGAAAGAAAACCTATACTACCCTACACTAACCAAAAGCAATGGTGAGCTAAACAAACCCTGCAACTGGTTGTGCAAAATAGCTTCCTTTCCTCACAATGGATTGCCATGCAAATGATGTGACAATGGACATGCCTGAGAATGAGAGTGAGAAACTGAAATAGGCCCAATCCTCCACTTGGTTCTTAAGAAATCAACTTGAAAGAGAAAGAATTCTTCTTTTAGTTTCTCTGCATTTGTCCTGTAGAAGCATTGTCAACTGATCCTCATAATTTTGAAACTCATCCTCACACTCTGAAGTGAATATGACTAGTTATGGCTTCTCTTTTGACTTTAATGAAGCCAGGTAACTAATAGGACATGGTCTTAACTGTTGAATATGTTTGCTTGTCTAGACTTCAATTTTAACAAGAAAGTCTTGCTTGAAAACATCCTTGAGCAAGATGGTCATTCACAACCTGATTTCCTTCTTGTTTCCCATTTACAAATGACTCATCTTCCACCTCATTTGACATGGAATTTGGAAATCCTAACCCCCCTATTTGTAGCTTTGGATGATTGTTAAGGGAAACAAAATTCTTCAAGAATACCTTCCTCCATCATAGACTTTTTAACCAAAACAAGTTCCGTAACTGAAAACAAAAACCTCTCCATGACATAATCTTACATTCAATGCTTCTAGATCAGTCCTAGCTCCTCCTATGTGTTCCTCCTTTACATGTGATGAGGGATACGAAAAACTCAATTCCTCCAATTCTGATTCCAAAGGATAGTTATGAGCAATGAGATGTTCTTGAGCATGTACCTCCACAACACTTGACACTTTTTGATGAAAAATAAGTGATGGAATAACAAGATTTTCAAGTTCCATAGGCCCATGTCCATCAAAACACTTCTTCTAGATCTGATAGGATAATCTGATTCTTCATTCTCTAACTGTATCAAAGGCTCCTTATTAATCTGGGTATCCTTCGAACTAAAACCTATTTCATCTTCATATTCTTCATTCTCAAACATGAAATCCAAAAGATTAAATTCATCTAAAAAATCACATTTTTGAGAAGGAAGAGAGGGAAAAGGTTTAGAAGGTTTATGCATAGTTTCATCAACATTCTTGATCTTTGAATCCTTCTTCGTCTCATGAAACCTTTCGTGGCTGATTGTAGCATCAAATGATGAATTTGGAAAGATGTTATCATCTTCCAAAAGTGATGCAAGTTCTTGACATGCATGGTAATTAGGATCATTGCATTCATTAGAATTAGCTTGTACACTTGAAATTTTTTCTTCTTCAGCTTGACACATTCTCTTCTATTACTGATTCTACCACCTTTGGTGATTCAAACTCCTCGGATGGAATTGAGCCAATATGAATACTACATTCTGAACAAGTAGATTGATGGTCCTCCTCATTTAACTCTAGATTTGTTTATAGGACAAAACTAGTTTGTTCCACTTGTTCTTGAGCCTCAACTTCTGTAGAAGGTTTAGTCAGGAATGAAGTTTTCTTGATGTTAAGTTTTGCAGCCCATTTCTTTGGATTATCTGCATGCTCTCATTTTCTATTATCTTCAACCATATACTCCTCCCTTTTGCTCATTTCTTGACAATGCTCCTCCCAAAATGGATTTGGGACTATAAGAGGAGGGTTGGGTTGGGATTTAACTGACTCCCTCACTGTTTGAGGAAGAGATTCATTCTCTTGTCTTAGATGGCTCTTGTAGAAAAGAGGGAATTTAGAAGGAAGAGGCATGGAAGATTCATGATGGAAAGGAGGAATAGGAGGTGAAGTAAAAGTGAATTCTCAACATGTGCTAATGGGAAGAAAAAAAGTTAGGAATTTGGGGTTTGGACTTGAAACTGCATGGATGGAAACATAGGAAAGAGGTTTGTAAAGTGGTAATGCAGGGACCTCCCATTGATAGGATTGGACTAACATTAAATTCATGAACATCCTTTTTCTTGATCCATTCTCCAACTTGAGTCATCGTCTTGATTATGCATTGAAGCTTTGTTGAAGGCTAAGCTCACATGGTATATGACCAGTCCATGGGTACAAGATTCTGAAGCCAATCTGGAACATTTGTCATTTCATTGATCCTTATTTGCTCATGTTATACTCCAACTCTCCAGTTTCTTCTGTTAAGTGTATTACATCTTCATCTGTAGGATAACCTCCATCATATGCCATTGTTCTTCTAGCCCCCATAGTTGGTGGATAACCAAAATGATCATGGATCTTTCTTGTGGACATGCATGCTCAAACTGATGATTCTCATCATAAAATTGAGTTTGGAGGTGGATTAAAATAGCTTGAAGATGGAAAGAACTTATGCTACTGCAAGTAGGAATTTCCAATGTGGAAATGAAGCCATGATTGCACAACTTCATGGATGGGACAAAATGGAAAGATATGGAAGAAAACTAGATGGAAAATGGATAAATGAAGGTCTGCAACATAGAGAGTAGGGTACTTAGACCAATGGAGTCACCAGTTGTGCTTGGGTATACCTCCTAAGGCTGAAATTTCACTAAGAGCACAACAACTTAATGAAATGAAGTGAACAAATACACACACCTATGAAAGATGTGCCTCTTTCCACCGGGCATGCCAAAAAATGTTGCCTCCAAATCACTGCACCCCCCGAATGGCCTGAAAATGAATCACGACATTCAGTGTGATTGGGACACATGGGATCACCTCTCAAGCTGTGGGACTTGGGCTTGAGGTGAACCTCCAGAGAAGGTCAGATTCCTCTTCCTAAACTAAACACAACACTACTTCTAATGCAAGAAAAATGGCTAACTAGTCCTATGCTAACATTTCATGGGATTAGGGAAAGAGATCTGCAAGGAAATAAAACCTATGCTAGAAGTGGTGATGCACCAAATTAAGGGATGTTTAACATCTAGAAGGGTTAATGTGGGAGGGATGCTTGCATCACTAACCACCTTCACCTATCGCAACTAGAAAGGGTACAAAATACCACAAACCAGGGTGGACGTTCCTTTGTTAAACTCGATCAGACAATAAGCTACCAATCTCCCAGTAGAAAAGGATGAACTTGAGAAGGGTGAACCAACACCACAACTCAACTGCATGTAATATTTCACCACTTGATAAGCACAGAAACTCCACAAACCTGCAATGGAAACTAGAACTTGCACTATGCACCTGAAAACATGAGAGAGGCAAATAGAAGCAGAAAAATCATGGAAGGACATCCATATGATCACAAAGCATAATTCTCATTACTTCAAGCACTTGCATAGTGCATCATTACATCAAGTGAAAAGGGCATAAGCTGCCATTACATTTCGAGGAGAAAGGCTTGAGAGCCTGCAAATTCACAAATTGTGAAGAGAAGGGGAAGCTTGGAAGTGTCTAATCCACCAACTTGTGTGACCTGTTGGAATCCACTTGTTAGAACCCTTTGAATGAACTTCCAATTTACATTTATAGAAGAAAAAATGAGAGAGAGGAGAGAAGAGTCATAATCTCCATCCTAAACTAAAGGTACATGATGTATCATTTATTACATTCAGTTGAACCACCTGAAAAGGTTCCATCATGCCATTAATGCCTGTTGACATAGTCCTTCACAATTAATTAAAATAATATTTAAATAATAATAATTTATTATTATTATTTAAAATATTAAATTAACAAAAATAATTGGTGGACCCCTTTTGAAATGATTTGCAGTGAAAGGGGAATAAGCCAAAATGGCCCAACTCGGTGGTTAGCTCACCAAGTTGGGTCTGAGCTCCATGATTCATTGCATCAACCGAGCTCTCTTGAGTGACTCAGTTTCTACCGACTCCATCTAACCACAGCAAGCCCAAAATTCTACGAGCTCATGTGTGATCTGTACCGTCCTCTCCAAACTCACATCGCGATGCCAAGCTACCATGTTGTGTACTTGCCAATGCCATCACAGGAACACTTCCTGCTCTTCAAACTGAGCTGCAACTGACTCTGAATCCAACTAACAAGCTCCATCTATCGTGATCACCCTGAACTCTGAGCACCTTGCTGAAGTGACCAAGCTCTTACTTAGTTGTCGTTACTGTGGCATTGAGCTTGTCAACCGGTCTTGAGTTCCTCTATACCAGCTCAACTTGGTATCAGCTTTTATTCTACACTCGGCTGTGACTCCATGATTCTTTCTTCAAGTTCAGTTCTAAGAAACTCATCTCATGGCTCAAATACGAGCTCTACTTACATATCTCAGCCTTCATATCTCTTTCCATGTGGATTGGCGATGATGGCCTTGACGTTGGACCTAACAATGAGCGAGCTATAACTGTATCCCCCTTTTTAAATGTAACTCAGGTGACCTCGAGGAGCTTATGTCGGAGCCTTCTTCCCACACAGTTCGGTTTGGCTTAGGTGAGTGAGCTCTCAGCATATCCCCATGGCGTGTGTGTTTATCTTGGTTCTACATCCATCGATTTTCTCTATTGCTTGGCTGTGAGCTCTCAACACAATGACTGCTGATCCTATTCCTTATGTCCATTGTGCTTATCCCAAATCATGTAGATCTCACCTTTGAGCACACATGTGAGTGCTATAACCATGGTGCTCGTTCACTTCCTAACTCACGGTGAGCATGCACCGAGCCCACCTGGAAGTGCAGGCTTTCATGATTTTCTCAAAACGAGCTTTCTGAACTGAGTGATCAAACTCCATGCACTCTTATATGGCTGAATTTATTCCTCGACCAACGCCACTACTAAGCTTGTGCCTTTTTCCCTAACCATTCACCAAACTCTAGTCACGAATTGAGCTTACCTATGAGTCATTTTCTCTCATGACTTGATGCGAATCAATATCTTTGTGGATCCACCTAACTCAAACTCCGAGTCTGACTCCACCTGAGTCATCTCCTCCAGTTTTCTCGGTGAAACCAACAAAATTCCACATAACGCTACTACTGCCGCACTGCTTGGCACCTAACCCAATCTCCCTCTCATCTCGGCACATGACTCGGATCTTCTTAACCAATGGCCCATCGGACTTCAAATAACTTCTCACCTATGCAGAACTCTCGACACCCAAAATCTCTGAACCCCAAAATTCCAAAACTCTGAATTTTAGAGTTTCAGAATTTTAGGCTTCGGAAATATCCAACCTACTCAACATCTTCAGCCTAAAAAATCCAAAAATCCAAAAGGAATTTGTCTGAAAAATATTTTCAAAATGAAAAATCTAACATACCTACTTCTCTTCATACCTCGGCTCTCGAGCTCAACTCGCTCCACTTTCAATGCCGAGCTCCAAACTGACGAGCTCGATTCTTCATTTGACTCTATAATGCTTCTCCACATAGAATCACCTCAGCTCCCCACATCGAGTTACAAATCCCTGCATATCTATTTCGAGCTCACCATATATTTTGAGCTTGTGCCATGATTAGGACCCCAACACCGAGCTATCTCATTTAATGGCCACCGATCTCTGTGAGTTGATTTCCTTAGTTACACTAAGGATTATTATTTCTAAATTAAAAATTAGATATTTTACATGAAATTCATACTTTGGTGAACAAATTTTTCATGGATCTCCTTACGAGTCAATATTTTCCCTTCCATCTTCCACTCATACCAATCGAGTCAATCTTGATACAAACTCAGTGACCTGTGCAATATACCCAGCTCGGTATCCTTCTGAATCACCCCATTGTATAAGCACACCTGAGCTCAAAACTATACTTTTCTCAAACCATCACCTAAGCTTAGCTCAAGCTATATCATCTCAACCTACAAATTCTGAACTCAGAGAGACTCTACCCATTTTTGACCTGGATCGACATTATTTTTCCCTAATTGCTCCAATTTGACAAGTTTCAAACTTCTTCTAGTTTTACTATGAATTTCACCCATTAAGCTTATCATTAAAAGGCTCATCAAACTTGTGGTCTCAAACCCTCGCACTGAGTGCACCAAGCCAAGTTGTATTCATGTGTTCATAATCGAGCTTGCTCTCCATGAGCTCTAGCTAGGCCATTATTCCCTAACTCGATCAACATCTCATGCGCTCTATTGGACTGAAACAAACACTTGTTTCCTCATCAATGAGCATCCAAAACTCATGAAGAGCATTTTTTCATCATACATTGGGCTACCTCGATGATCTCGAACCAGACCTGAGCTTAATGAGACACTGACACATGATCCCTAAATGAGTGTCTCTCTTCCTGCAACGACTCCATCATACTATCTCGACTAATGCTCCAATGTTTTTCACTCGCCTAGAGCTATTAACTCATTCCTAAGCATTTCAGCTGAAAATTCAATCCATATGATCCTGCCAACTTAGGAATATTATCATTGACCCTAATGGCTTGGCTCTACATGCATGTCTTTCAGTTTCATGAGCTCAACTCGATGTTCTGAGTCAATTTTGAGCTCTGACTCACATCATTGATCCTCCAAATCCATGCTGAGATCAATGTTATTGACCATGACTTGGTTCTGTCAAAGCTTTCTTGGCCAAACCACTTTAGATCTCTGATTTGCGTCACCCTGCACAACCATTTACCATACAGGATCCAGCTCGCTGACATCTCAGGATCATTGCCTCATTTTGAATCTACGTTAAATTCGACCCATAGTCTTATCTCTATGATGCCTTACAATTTTCATGGCTCGACGAGCTCGACCTGTGTCATGGCTGAGTTGGCATCCTCAGCCCATATACTAAAATTGATTAAGTTTCTTTGGGTTCCGGAGCTATGTTGACTTAACGAGACACTTCAACTACTTGGGCTTGATTCACTATGTGCTTGCCTCGATGGATACTCAGATTTCCCTATAGTCTAGTCATTCAAGAGCATATCCCTTAGCTTGCCCTTCATGCCATATGATTTGAACCATAAGCTCTCTCAACCTAGCTCCTTAGTAAATTTAAACACACTCACCTCCTTGAGGAACTCACCAAGCTCCCCTAGTCAAGTTCAATGATATGATGATCACTCTTCCTGATATGATTCCTGAATGTAGATTTAACAACCGAAATGAGCTTGGTGTGGGGCTCACTTTATGCAACTCTCATGTCAACCGGCTCATTGATAAGCTTGAAATTATCTTGATAACCCCAGAATCTTTTATGGAAGAGTTTTCAGTCTCAAGGTATTATCATATGATCCATTTTTGCCCAGGTATTTTCCTATTAATAATTACTTGGGCCATCCAAGGTTTCACCAGATTTGATTACAAGAAAGGTGAAGCTTTAAGCGGAGCAAAAAGTAGGTTTCTCAAACAAATTCCATTTTTAATCAAAATTTTACTGGTTGAAAAAGGATTAATCAGAAGCCCAAAAAAATTATTTTATGGGACAGGCACCACAATATGGTGTACGTGAAGGGGGGTGATCTAAGAGATGTAACTAATAAAAATTTGATGGGGTGATGGCTGGGACAAAATAAAATAGGATGACATGAAGTAAAATAAAACAAAACGAAATACATAATTGAAAAAAAGGAGGATTATGTAGATTAATAGAACTGTTAACTAAGATAAAAGAAACAATCATAAAGAGGAGGTCAAAAGAGAGAGCTCAGATAGTTGCAGAGAAGGAGTTAGAGAAGAAGTCAGAAAAATAAAATTTAGCAAGGGAGAAAAGAGAAAATAAATTGAATGAAAGAAGAGAAAAATTGAACAAAACTCAAAAAATAGAAACGAAAGAAAAACCCACTTCAAGTGGAGGTCAGAAATTGGATACCTCGGAAATGGAGGTAAACACTTAGAGTATTGCTATAATTCTGACATTAGTTAGAGACCAACAAGTTTAGGTTAACCCATGGTCCCCTGTGGTTTAAAATCTTTTAAATAATCCAGTATGACATTCATTATCAAAACAAACTATGTTAATGAAATATTTACATGAGTTGGTAGGAATATTAAGACCATATCTTGAAGAAATAGTAAGTCACAAAAAAAAGGGAAGAAATAAGGGAAGAAGCTCCATTATTGATTAAAGAGAAAGGTGAAGAGGAAGAGGAAGTCATTAGTATGAAAGAATTGTTTGAATAAGTTCATAGAAAAATTCTAAAATTATAAAAGAGAAGGATGAAGGAAAATATATTTCAGAGAAACAAGATAAAGGAGAGGAAAAGAAAAATAAGAAAATAAGAAGTGACGAAGGATTAGAAGAAAATTATAGAATAAAATATGTTAAAGGAAGAAATTTATTTGTGGAAGAAGATATTTATGAAATGAAACCAATTAAAGATGTGTCCCCTAACCATCACCATAGCACAAAGGAGATGACCCTCCAGATTGGTCACCATTCCATTTACCACTTCACACACCTATTCAGAAATTAGAAAAAGGATAAATTTTGACATAAAGATATCAACCACCACAAGAAGAGAGAAAGAAAAGAGAAAATATTGTACGAGAGTTCAGAGGAATTATTAGGAGATCTATACTTTGATATTGAATTATCCAGAGATAAAGGGGAGAATGGGTAATTTGACAAAATCTCATAATCAATCTAAGAAAGTGAAACCCTCAAACCTAAAAATTAATTTCTCTACCACAATCAAATCCCCAACCAAATAGAAATATGGATAAGAAAATTAAGCTAACAATATTTTGATAAGACACTAAATATTCGAAGGAACACTTATTCATATTGGATTCATACTAGAAGAGTATCAACATAATAGATACCACAACAAAGTTGCATGATTTTATAGATACGTTTAGAGAAGATACATGAAAACAAATGGACAAGGAACTAAAGATTGGGATACAATTGAGAAGGAATTTAACTTTCCAAAGGAACCTTCAGAAAGTGTTAGCAAAATGAGAGAGATATTTCAGAAGGAAGATGAAATAGTGAAAGAATTCAGCCACAAGTTTAAAAATGTTACAATAAAATTGGTGGAAACTAGTGACAGATAAGAAATGAATTGAATGGTCTACTGAATGGATTGTACCTTACAGTATGGCATATTTGGATGGAAACCAATTCTAAAAAAATTCAGATGCAATATAAATGGCCATTAGATTAGAAGAACAACCCTAACAAAGAGGAAAAAAATTTAGTAAAGATAGAATTAGAATGAGTGCAATTAGAATTGGCAAAACTATAACTCCAACAAGAGATTAAGAGAAAAGAGGATCTCAGGAATAACTCACCACCAAAAACAACATTAGACCAAACATTTGATGTACAGTTTGTTGTGCAGAAGGAAAAAGTAAAATTTACTATCCCTATTTATAGAAATAAAAAAGGGTTGTGGCTGTCAAGAAACATTCATCAGAAAAATCTTCCTCTAGTACCATACCTACAATAGAAATAACTTTTTGTGGAATTTCTAGATTATGGGATCAACATACTCAAGATACTTTCCCCTTGTTAGAAGTATCTTCCCCCACCAAAAAATTAATTTATTTCATAGTTTTTGGATCTTATAAAAACTACCACCATACTCGCTCTTTAGTTAATGCACTTGAAGAATTAAAGGAGTATAATACCCACATGGTTATGACACTAGGTAAAAAAAAAAGGCCTACACCCCACCTCCACAACAATAACTAATACCCAACAATTACACTCCCACAAACCTCACATCAAGAAATTATTGCTCCATTATATACTAACTATTAAGGGGGACAACCATACTTTGGAAGTGGTTACCAAGGCAATAACTACAACCCCAACTATCAAGAATATAATGGTGGTGGATACCATGAAGGATATATGGGAGGATATAGAGGTGGATTCAGAGGTGGATATAATAATTATTAGGGTAGAAGAGGATATGACGAATACCAAAGAAGATATAACCAAAATAATTATGAACCAAATAATGATTATTATGAACCAAATAATGATTATTATAATTATGAGTTGTTTCTAAACAACTCATAATATAATAATAAAATAAATACAAATAATGTTAACACGAACATAATCCTAACATGATATTTTTTGTTCGGACTAGAAAAATTCGAAGAAGATGGATATTATTCCACTATTGCAAAAAACCATAGGAAAAACCAATCAAAAGAGTCTATAGACTAATCCGCGGGGCATCCCACCTAACTTTACCAAAATACTCAGGGTTTGGGGATTTAGAAGGCTACTTAGAACAAATGGTTAGAATATTTCCTAATAAGAAAGCAATAATTGAAGCTCTAGATGATACCCTGAATAATCAATGTTGCACAGGATGGTGGGTGACACATAAAAATAATATCTCTCATTGGAATTTTTTGACCACACTATTAAAAACAAGATACTTAGAAAGTGAAGGATACTATGCAGCTATACTTAAGTATATAGGTGAAGGAGGTCCACATAAACATATTCAAACATGTGAAATACATTGACATATATGAGGTGAAATTTCCCCTCTAGTGTGGACTCAACTATTTCTATGGACATTAGGACCCATACATAGATCCTGGTATGTGCATCAAGAAACAAGGAAGGAGATAAGAAATTGGGATCAAATTCTAAAAGATTTCTTCCATACATTCAACTTATAGGATGTCAGATCTCAATATTCTTCGAGGCATTAAAAAATATAAGGACATTTTTTCTTAAATTCTAAAGAAACCAAAAACACATTATTTTCACAAAAGAATCCAGAAACCCCAAGAACCACAGCGTCAATGAACATCCAAATAAAGTTCTGGAGATGACTTACTATTTTGTAGTAGAGAAACAAGAAAGAGAAGAGAAACCCAAAAAATTAAAATACAAAACCATTAAAGGGGAAAGATAAGTATTAGAGACCAAAGAAGAATGATGACAAATATTATTATCATCCTCATAGAAGTTAAGGAGTGAGAATATTGGCATAAATGGAGATGAGAAGTTTGTCTAAGGTTGGAGATTATTGGTCAGACGAAGAAGTGGAAAAAGTAGTAGAACTTCTCCTAGAATTCTAGGATATATTCCCTAAATATTTTAAGGAATTGTGAGGCATAAAAGAAGAAGTTGGAACCATGAAAATTCAAATTAAGGATGGGGTAAAACCATTAAAAAGAGACCATACAGATTAAACCCTAATCTAAAGGTCAAAGTGAAAACCGAAATAAACAAAATGTTGAATGTATGTATCATTAAACATGTTCGATGATTCAGAGTGGGTAAGTTCCTATGGTGATCTAGAATAAGAAAAAAGGAGAAATCAAAATATGCGTGGATTATAGGGAACTTAATAAAGCATGTGTGCATGACCCATTCCCTACTCCATTCACAGAAGAGGTTCTATAAAATGTAGTAGGAAGAGAGGTCTATTCCTTCACTGATGGGTTTTCTGGTTACCATCAGGTCTGAATTTCCCCAGAAGATCAACCTAAAACCACATTTTCTACATAAATGGGGATCTTTCATGTACACTGTAATGCCTTTCAGACTAAAGAATGCACCAATACTATATTCAATAGAATAATGATTAATGCGTTCAAAGAATTCATCCATGATTTCCTGGAGGTGTACCTAGATGATTGGACCATCTATGGACTATTGAAGAATCATATCCAAGTATTGAGGCTAATGTTCCAAAGATGCAGAGCACTACAAATATCACTGAACTTAAAGAAATGCATATTTTTTACCCCATTTGGTACACTTTTGGGTCATGTGATTTGAAAATAAGGCTTACTAATAGATCCAGTTAAAACTTATAGTAATTGTAAACTTACCACCTCCCAAGACACAAAAAGAGGTTAGGACAATTCTGGGTTATACAGGATATCACATGAAGTTTATCAGAAACTATGTTGAAATCAGTGCACCTTTAGAAGAATTGTTGAAGAAAAGAACAAACAAACAGATAGAATGGACTAAACCATGTGTTGATGCTTTTGAAATTCTCAAGGACAAAATATTACATGCACCCATTCTAATATTTCCATATTGGAAATTCCCTTTCCATGTACATGTAGATGCATTAGGTATTTCCATTGGTGTAGTTTTAACATAGATCCAAGAGAGAAAATGGACCATCCTATAGCTTTTGCAAGCCGCAAGTTAGCTAAAGCTGAGAGAAATTACTCTACTACAGAAAGAGAGGCCTTAAGCATGGTATACTCCTTACAAAAATTATACATTATCTTGTTGGCTACATCATTTTTATTTTACACAGACCATGAACCATTGAAATACTTATTAAATAGACCAGTACTACAAGGAAGAATATGTCATTGGTTGATGTTGTTTTCAAGAATTTGACTTTACCATTGTTGTGAAACCGAGGAAAATTGAATAATGGACCAGATTATCTCTCAAGAATAGAAATGGGGGAAGATGAAGGACCTATTGATGATGACTTCCCTGGGCACATCTATTTAGATTTGAGGCCATCCCAAAATATTTTGATGACATTGCACAACTACTAGCTACATGAGAATTCCCTAGTGAATACACAAAGCAACAAAGGAAGAACTTACTAAGCTCAATATTTTCCCTTTCACCTTAATTCAAGGATAATTATACAAGAAAGGACAGGATGATGTCCTTAGAAGGGTTACTCTAGAACATGAACGGAAGAACATACTAGTAGAAGCTCATGAAGGCATAGCTGGTGGACACAATGGAGGAGAAAAAACAACCAGGAAAGTAATGATGGAAGGACTATGGTGGCTTGCACTATTCAGGGATGCACACAAGCATGCAAGGTCTTGTGATATATGCCAGTGGGTTGGCAAACCAAATGCAAGAGATGAAATGCCTTTAAGACCAGTCCTAGCACTAGCCCCATTTGAGAAATGGGCCATATATTTTATTGGACCTATCAAACCAACTGCAAAACATTCTCAGGTAGATTTATCATTATAGGGACAAAATACCTGACAAGATGGGTAGAATCCATTTCAACCAAATACTGCACTACCAAGACAACAAACAAGATTTATCTATGAACACATTATCACTAGGTTTGGATGTCCCCTAAGCATCACAAGTGATCAAGGAAAACATTTTGTGAATGCTACTATTAAGGAGTTATTAGAACACTTTTTGATAAATCATAACCGTAGTACACCATATCATCCACAAGCCAATGGGACAGTTGAAGCATTCAACAAGGTCTTGGAAAAGGTTTCTTACAAAAATATGCTCACTCCAAAAAGTAGATTGGGACCTAAATATACCAACAAGCACTATGGGCTTACCGCACTACATATAAGAGGTTGACCAAATATTCCCCATTTCAACTGGTGTATGGACTTGAAGCCGGTACCCATATAATTTATCCTTCCAAGTTTAAGGGTGGCAGTGACATTCATACTAAATGAAGATCCTTCAGTACATGAAAGACTCATTGAATTAGAAAAATTGGATGAAAAGAGATTCATAGCAGCCTATAATCAAACTCAATGGAAAAGGAGGTAGAAAGCATGGCATGACCGCCATATAAAAAGGAAGGAATTTGACATAGGGGACCAAGTACTATTATATGATAGAAAATGGAAGCAATCCTAGGAAGCTCAAAGTTTGATGGTTAGGACCTTATATCATCAAGGATATATTACCATCAGGAGCAACAAAACTTCAAACTTTACAACACAAATAACTATCGGGCTATGTTAATGGAGCATGGCTAAAGAAATATCATAATTAAGAAGAAAAAAAAAAAAAATCTGGCCTATTTGAAAACCATCAATTCGGCGGATAGGATGAGGAGTGGGATGAAAACCCACAAGGGCATCCTTACTCTAACAAAAAAATTGAATGATTTAGTCAAAGAAAAAAACCACGGAGGGATAGATACTTGCAAACAAAAATCTATGCAAAGGGAGGGATAATACCCATGTAATGAAAGTAAAAACCGCAGGAGGGAAGAATACCTGCACAATGAAATAAAAATCCATAGAGGAAGAATACCCGCGAAATAAAAATACGTGGAGGGAAGGACACCCGGTACCGTGGAATACATGTGCAAGTGGAAAAATACCGTCGGATAATAAAGGAAATACTACGAAAATGAAATAAAAAATCTGTGGAGGAACACCATAAAAACCACGTGAAAATATGTGGAAGGAAGAATACCACGAATAAGAGAAAGACAACAATAAGGAAAGTCAGTAGAAAAAACATGTGAACAACATGGAAAATATAAAAAGCACCCGATGAGCAAAGAAGAAAAAAGATAAAAACCACAGAAGTAAGTACATATTGTTGACAATCTATACAGAGCCACATAACAACAAATAAATCCCTGAACTAAAGATACATGAAGGAAAAATCAAATCTAACATAGCTTCCCACCCAAAGAACAATAAATGTGGTAGGTAGACACTTAAAATATATAAAAGCATCGAACCCATAAGGGCTTAAGGCATAAACAAAAGTAGAAAAAAAAGAAACAATAGAACAAAATTGCCAAAGGAGAAGCAAACTAGGGCACACCGAGAAGAATCACAAATATGGATACCTCTAATTGTTTCTGCACAAGAAGACCTCCCAAAGCCTAAAGTTCAAGAAACACTCCATCAAATCCACTAAGCACGATCCAATGGGAGAATTTCACACATTCCATTCAAATTCTCCCATACACGCAATCTTCAAAAGTACATCCACTCCCATATTGTAGAATATGATCACACACGGTTAGAAGTGGATAGACAATTGCTCCTTCAAGAGAACCCTCCTACCAAGAGAACAAGAATATAAATTAGACTGCTAAAAGTCATAGGCGAGATTAAAATAGATGCATGGAGTCGTATTCCTTATTTTGTTAATGCCAACAATATAATTAGGGTTCTCCTTAGCTGACTACATTACCAAATGCTATATCTGGAGAAAGCCATATCAAATTAATGCAGAAGTAATTGCTAGGGTTACAAGATTATTGGCAAGAGGGCACTCAACAATAACAAAGAAGAAGACCCCCATGAAAGATACAATGCAGGGACGATGGGAGTAACCAAGACCAAAAGAGGAGTACTAAATTGTAGATATCAAAAATCATACCCTCAGGTATGCCATTAAGGCCATTTGTCTCAAAATTTATCATACAAATCATGAAGATGAATCCATGGAATTAGTGCCCAAATTGTCCTAGATATGGTGAATTCACACTCTGAATATAATCTATGTGAACTATTGGCATTATAATTTCATGAGAACACTTGAAAAATCAAGGAAGGAAAACATGCATTCTGTTATGGGTCTATTTTATTATGTCTGACCATGTATTTCACTAAAACCCTCCCAACCCAAACAAAACCAATTGAATGGCAGTTAGATACACCTATCGCAAAATAATTTTTTTAACATATGAATAAAATGGACCGGTTGTACATGAATTTACATCATTGATAGCTTGGAAAAACAACATCAGGTAGCTAGTAGCAAACAAAGCAAGGGTATCAGAACAAATAGTGGAAAGATACGAAAATGAAGTAATCTTCATTGTAGACATAGATTATATCTATTTTCTCAGACCTTTCATTCCAAGAACTTCACATATAGCCCCACTACCCTATGAAACATCAAATGAATTGGTGGCTACAACCATAGAAGAAATAAGAAATCTTCTAGTGGACCCTAGGAAACCAGTGCCTCCAAATATTAATGAAATAATTGAAGAAACTTGGGAGGAATTCAGGAATAAATATCTAGAACAATATGGAAAAGTAGAACCAAGTAGAGCAGGACCCAAAATGTACAAAAGAAGGAAAAATAAAGTGAAATTTCTTTCGGCCCCAGCTACAAAATGCCAAAAGGAAATGGCCATCAAAAATAATATTGAAATAAACTAGATGTCAGTGAGGAAGATGATGAAGATTTACATGGAAGTACGTACAAATTTATGAATCAGAAGAAGAAGAAACTCCTCTCCCCCACATTCACCGCCAACATACCATATGAAGAATCAAGACCACAATTTTCAGGAGAAGCTGAACCTTGGGAAGAGAAAAATTATCTAAACTTTCTTATGGATACTATAAGATATGTTTAACTTGGGGCGGTGTTTCCTAGGTGGCACAACAATATGAAGCAAGTACATTTGAACAAAAAAGTGGCCATAGAAAAGCTATAATTCATTACATGAAAAAAAATTGACTTGATAGTAGGGATATAATTCATATCCTCCCACATGAATTATTGAAAGAAAATTCAAACACAAGTAGACATAGATGAGGAAAATAGACTGCTAATCTCTTCAACAAGAAAGAATATAATTAAAACAAAAGAAGAAGAAGACTATCAAAGATCAAATTCGCATGGAGGAGGTAGAAGAGTTAATCAGGCTTATTAACAAAAAAAACAAGAAAAAGAAGAGGAGGTCAAAGAAACATAGATAAGAATAAAAAAACAAAGAAGAGAAAAGGGAAGTAACTGAGAAATAGACAAAAGGGAAACAAACTACAAAAGAAACAAAAGAAGGAGAAGCAAGGAAGAAACAAGAAGAAGATGATAGAAAAGTAGAGGAGGTAAAAAAAAAGAAGAAAATACAAGGAGGCAGAAATAAGGGAGAAGGAAAGACCTAAGATAATTTAAACATAGGGAGAATGAAGTTAAGAAACAAAAACAACAAGAAGAAAAGAAAATAGGAAAAGGAACAAGACATAAAGAAGAAGAAAGAAGAGAAAGAAGAAGAAGAAAGAGAGAATAAAGAATAAGAAGAAAGAAGAAGAAGAAAAAATAAGAGAAAGAGAAAGAAGAAAGAAGAAGAAGAAAAAGAAAGAAATAAGAAATAAGAAGAAAAAAGAGAAAGAAAGAAGAAAGAAGAAAGAAAGAAGAAGAAACAGAGAAGGAAGAAGAAACAAAATAAAGAAGAATGAAGAAGAAGAAGAGAAAGAAGGAAAAGAATAATAAGAGGAAAAATAAGAACAAGAAAAGAAGAAAGAAAAAGGAAAGGGAAAAAATAAGAAAAGAAAAAAGTGACAAGCGAAAAAAGAAGAAAAGAAGGAGGAAGAAAATAGAAATAAGAAATAGAAAGAGACAAGAACTAAATGAGAAAAAAGAGAAAACAGATGAAGGAAATAAAGTACAGGTACCACCATTAGCACCATCTACACTAAGCGGAAGTAGCAGTAACATAGTACCTGCACAATCTCCAAGAGATCCATTGAACAAAAATCAAGCAAACCCTCCAACAATGAAAAAAATATCAATCTATCTAGTTAAAACAAGGGGTTTTGGAACAAACACAAGAAGGCTACATGGTACATTTAAATAAAATGTCATCCCTTCAAAAGATATGCATGTAGTCAAGTATTAATCAAAGTGAAAGCAAGACTGGATGCAAATATGTGTAGACCTGGAATATTTAATGAATAGAATAATCACATCTATTTAGGTAGCAAAGCCACACAACTAAAAATGATTCCAGTATACAAATAGAAATAGCAAGAGAATAGGAAGTAAAATAAATGATAATAGAAAATACTACAAGCTAGGAACATGAGAAGAAAAAGGAATGAGAAGAAGCCATCAAATAATACAAGGAGTAGATTATACAACCATAAGTCTCTAGAAAATCAAAACCGGAGGAAGGAAATGCAAGCCTCTTTAACCAAAGTAGAGACAGCTAAAACAATGCCGCAGAATACTACACATATACTATAGGGTTGCCAAGCGTGACTCAACAAGAGAAAGAATATTTAGAAAAACTAGAAACAACAACTGCATCTTAGAATTCTTACCACATATGATATAAGCAAAGACAAGGATGGGACCTAGTGGAGAAAACTTGCATGAATTTACAGAAAAATATTAAAATAAGAAACAAAAGATAACAAAGAAGATCATTGACATGCAAGAATGTAACACCACCATGGGTAGGGAACTGATAAGGATGCAATAAGAATTCACACACGGGATAATAAAGATTCGGAAAGATGAAATCAAATTCACCCCCTTCAAATATCCTTCCCTTGATTCAAGAGAATTCATAGATTCAAGAATGGATATAGCAGATTAACATCCATCTAGACTTGTGGTATAAATTTGAGAAGAACATCACTTGCTCAGATTAAAAAATACATTCCCAAAAATACACCATGAAGAAGAATTGGGGAAATAAATTTTCGCAGGGAAACCTGGCACCCCGTAAGTCCAGTTGGGTGAGTCGAGCGAGGGAATCTTTCCTTATGCCAGATGTCTAAGTTTCTGGGGGTTGATGCCTATGTCTCTTTAAGGTGGCATCCCATAAAATCTAGTTAGGTGAGTTGAGTGAGGGAACCTTTCCTTACGCCAGACATCTAATTTATGGGGGTTGATGCCTATATATCCTTAACGTATAATAAACACTTTTTGAAATATTGTGAAGGAAGACAAGGTTATTCATCACTTGGTTGTCTCGAGGATGAGACAAAATTTGAATTCGACGGATGATGTTGACAAGGTTATTCATCAAGTTCTAGAACAATCCACAAAATAAAGGGAACCGTGAGATGAAGCAAGGAGTTGTGGATAAAGGAAGAAATCCACTGAACATGTAGAAAGCCCCGATAGATAGAAGAAGCTGTTATACATAGGAGAAATCCATGGAAGCCTACGTAAAGTCATGGATCAAACAAAATATAGAAATAGAGAAAGATGAAATCTGATAGAGGCATGATAAAAATAAATGTCTTTTGGATTATTTTGTAAGAAAAATATTTATTTTACTTAATCCAGTGTATATGATGTACCACATGCGACAAGATATGCGTACCACATGAGAAAAGATAGTTGTATTATATGAGATAAGAGAGTTTTTATTACGTGAGATGAGATATATGTGTGTGCCTTAGATGAGAAATGTATAATATATAGAAAATAGAGATAAATTGTATGTGTGTATGAGTCTAATGTAATCTATTTTGAGATATGAATAAAGATTGATGTTTGGAGCCAACGTTTATTATGTGATTTTACATTATTTTTGTTCATCAATTAGATTTAGTTTACTTTTCCCTTGCACATCCTTAACAAAAGGACAAACTTCTTAACACTCACACTGTTGTTGAGGGTTAAGGACAACAAAACTCGACCTCTTTATAAACTATTTTATTTAGGGGAAAACCTATTCTTGTGGACAAAAAAAATGCAAGAGCATTTGGGTTCGTAAGAAATTTGTATCAACCAAAATAGTTAGAGTAGTTATTTACATGATTTTAGAACTATAGTTTGTGGCATATCCATAGGAGTTCATGAGGTCCACAATATCTTCTAGAATCCATAACATCATTAAGAAGTTCACATCAACTAGTATTTTGGGGGTTCACCTTACCACTAGATGTTCATATTGATGGAGCACATCTGCCATGATTGAAACCATAAAGTTATTCGAGATCATTTGAGAAAACATTCAAGGATTCACTTGGAAGGCTCATGTGTAGTCATGTGCATAATAAGTTACCATATGTGTGATCTTCACAAGTGCAAGGATTTAAATGAAATTATAATCTAGGTTGTATTCATGAATGTTTGTAATTTGAAAATTTGATTGAAGATTACAATAGAGAAGAATGTGTTTGGTACTGAGGCAAGACATATTATTTGCATAACCTATCTATGGTGGTTGATGCTAATCATGTAGTTAGGAGACACTGACATGTACATGAAGAGATGTTAGCAAAGGTGTATAAGTGATCTTTAGAAAACTAAAAGTGATCCCGAGTTTGTGAATTTTGTCGAAGATAGAGGCAACAAAGGTAATGTGGAGGTAATCAGGAGGGGGAAACGTGTGTCAAAAAGTCAAATATATGTCATTTCTCTAGAAATCACCGAAGTTCTAAAAGTGATGTTAGTAAGTGTCTCAAAGAAAAAATTAGATGATACACATTCATTACCGTTGTGACCTTCGAAATGGTGACTATGATACATAGGCTTAGGCAAATGGCTATCTCTTCAAAATGATTTCCTTAGATACTGATATCAAACATTCAAATCCTTTATGAAGTTTGTGTAACGTGAGATCTACTCTAGATAGTATGGAAAGGATTGTACACTACTAAAGCATGAACATGAACATACTTCCTTTGCATACTTCATTAATTGATGCACCAAATCTATTTGAAAGGGCTCCCAGATTAATATGGGTATCTAATTTGTAATATTTAGACTGTACCTACACTCTAAATGGTTAGAGCCTTAACAAACATTGTTTAAAAGCATCACCACTAATGTAATACGTATCTTCGGTTTAAGGACAATATCTACAATTTGAGGGTTCTATTAACCCAAGTAAGTTTTTTTGGTACTAGCTATGTATATAGATAACTCAATGGATCTTATTTGTCATATTTGTTTTATTGATGTTGAAAATAAATGGTCATTATGTATTCAAATACTCTTCTTACTATAAGATCACAAGACAATTCTTTCGTCTTTTTAGAGACATATCTTTTCAAAATGTTTGAATCTTCTATAGAGATATTTAATCTTCACAAAGATTTAGCTAGAGACTTTGCTTCTACATTGTTCTCCACATGGAAGATTACTTCTTCCATTCATCTTATTTGTTCTTTAAGATTAAGTACGATGTAATCTAATAATAAACCTATAAATATGATGGGATGCAAAACATATTTTGTTATTAAAAACTCATACTTCCTTCATGTGTGGTCTTACGTCCCTATCATCTACAAGGCATTCAATGGCCAACTCTGCAACTGGACTTTCACTTTTTATCCTGCCTACTAAACATCAGGCATTTAATGGCCATAATTGCGCGTTCGACTTTGTTTCTTTTACTCGTAAACATCAGCCTTTTCGGTTAGCTGAAAGCATTGATTGAACCTGGGTCAACATACACGAGCGAGCATTGCAGAGCAGTAGTAGCATGTGATACATTCACGAGCACTGTAACTTTTGGTGTGTGAAATATAGGAAGATAAACACTGTGGAGGAAGACCAATCTTTGGGAAGTTCCTATGACAAATTACAATGCATAAATGAATGCGTTCCCCGAGGCAAAGTCTTAGGCGGCCTCTTGTTTCCGTGAAGATGATTGCTTAGGCTTCCCTTTGGCACAAACTCATAATAAAGAAGAGTAGAGTCATAAAGATGAACATGGTTTGGATGATCCATAAAGGCTAAGATCTATACGTCATTAATAAATTGTTCGATTCTTCTACACTTTTTTCTGATGTCCCTACATTTACCCAAATATATTGCTCCAAACCATCCATCTCTAAGCTCGTTTTCCTTTTCAAAGAAATTTGGGGCTTACATTTTTTATTTTTTTATTTTGCAAATTCACTATCATATATCTTGACCAACCTACTTCCACATCATTTCTTGTATGGTTGTTACATTAGTAGATTTTGATGTTTTAGCATCACATTTGTAAAAGCAATCCTAAGTCATGTGACATAGAGGTGGTTAGGATGTTTGATGAAGAGAAAACTTTGTCCACACAACTCTTAATAATACATGAAAAAAAAAAATCAAATAGAAAGGAATTACATACAAGAACGACGATTAAGTGAAAACATATTTGGAACACTTAATAGAAATAAGACTTTAATTCATATACTCAGAAAAATAACTCTCTCAAATCGATTGCCAATGATATAATCAATATATTACATAATCATTCTTGTGTCATGTCAAATCACTTAATGTAATCTCATACTCATCTTCGAGACTTAAGCTTAAATCCACACTCTGCTCTTATAATCTAACATTGAGGCAACACTAATGGTATACTTCCTCAAGCAATTGGAATCCATTTATATAGGCATAAAAGTAACCCAATGCAACGCACTAATACTCCTAAACTTACGAGATTCAAATGCAAAGTTGTATTGGACCCATCAATAGACCCAATACACAACCAATAAGCCTTTCCAAAACATGCGACTTCAAACATTCATTTGTATATCATTCATGACTTTAAGTATCCTTGCAACGTTCTATTGCTTCAAACAACACTTTGAGGCTTCAGATCATACACTTAGTATTGTGCCACTTCAGTAGTACTTTGTGGCTTCCAAAATAGGTTCTTAGTAATCCATGGCTTTTGTAGGTTTTTTTGGTTATTCACATATGCTTGAGAAACCAATATAGGTTTACACAACTTGTGCAAAGACTCCCATAAATTTGTGCAGACTTTGCAATAGGCCCAACATTGCACAATAGACTTGCACACTTATGAAAGCATTACACAATAGACTTGCACACTCTATAAAATGAAACACAATACTCTGCGACCGACCAACAACATACTTCTTCACAATATGACCCACCAATAAAACAAAAATGAAAAATAGAATGTAAATAAAAAATGACTCCAATTGTTTAATTGATTTTGGTGATCCATGATTGCATGTGAACTTGAATGCACTTTCATCATACACCTTGGGTGATCTTGAGAACCCTAGCTTTAACTCAAATAAGTTGGTCTTACAGATAGTGAAAGATCTGTCGAGTGTGAAATCCCACTATATTCGGGGAGTCAAGGATTCGCTAGGAATTCTAGGTCAGAGAAAAGACAAATGAAAATATGGCGTGAAAAAACCCAAATGGAATGAGAGACATAGCTAGACCCTTTCCTCTATTCCAACATTCAACATGTTGAACTACATAGGTAGTGCTCATCCAAGTATCATCATCAACATCCCTTCCTTTCCATTTAACCAAACACTCGTTATACTCCTTTCTACACGTTTTCTTGATCTTGACATTAATCATTCTTTCTGCTTCATCATGTAATTTCTTTGGTATCTACCTTCTCCAATCTAATCATCTTGTGAAGACGAATATTCAACACTTTCCTTACCTATATAATATGGATACAGATCCACCACATTAAAGATACTACGAATATTGATGAGCACAAGGAATTCAATCTCATAAGTGCTTTTGAGAAGACTTCTACATGGTCATGTCTTCTTCCACTTAATCTTATTGTATGTTCCTTTCTAAACTATTTCCTTCCAAAATTATGCTAAGACCATATATCTAATTTGATATTCAAATTCTCTCCTTTTCTTATATGTGTACTATTTGTATTGTGAATTCAACTTTGTTATTTGACTACACACCTTATAGTGTACCTCCTTCATGTATCTTGTGAAGACACCTACTTCGAAATTCCTTTCTTCATTATGTTGTAAGTCTCTCAATTCTATAACATCTCTCATGCATTCCCATATATAATCTGAAATGATGTTTTCATTGTATTCCTATTCATTGAATTATTATAAGCAAATTTTACTTGTACTAGAGCTAAGTCCCATGTTCTTGACTTATCTCTGACCAAACAAATGAGAAAACATCTATGGATTTGATTTACAACTTCTATTTCCCCATCACTCTCAGAATGATATGCTACACTAAATTACAACTTCATATCCAAATTCTTCAATAATTTTCGATAGAAATTATTAACAAAATTAGTAACTGTGATAAAAACTATATGCATAGTGATCCAACCAGTCGTACAGAATCCTTAAACAAAATTTGAAGTATGTATTGTATCACTATCATTCCTGTAAGAAATGAAAAGTGGCATCTTTAAAAATATGATCAATAAAACAAAATAGATACTTTTACCTCCTAAAGGTATCTTTAGAATGGGTGAAGATTTATATAACCATACATTTTGAGCCTCACTTTAGCCATATGACAAATGCATAATTATTTCAAAAGATGAACATATCTAAACTCATTCACATCCAAATATAACTCTCTCCTTTTTGTGCTAAATTTTTATCCAAGCCATCATGCCCTACCAATCCTCTAGAATGTTTTTCTCTCACCAAACTCCTTTGTATCGATCCTCTTGTGATGCATAACTACTTAAGATGGAACAATAGTCCCTCCTACAAAATTATTCCAACTAATGTGTTATGTCAAAACTTATGGGTATTGTGCATGCTTCTCATGCCTATATGGAATCTTCATCTACACATACATCTTTTTCATGGATTTAAAATTCATAACTTCCATTTTTAACTTTGTCAAAGGAAAACTATGCCTACTTAGTGAATCCACCACCTTGTTGTATTATTCACTTCTATGCTTAAATTTTTTTTATCTTTATAGGTAACCAACCCACTTCATATGCCTCTAATTTAATTTTCTTTGATAACTCATACAATGGATATTCTTGATGGTTTGTTAACAACACAAACTCCTTTGGCAACAAATAATATCTCTAGTTGTTTAAGGCTTACATAATATCATAAAATTCTTGCTGAGACAAACTATATAATTCCTCTTTACATCATATATGTTTTTACATAAATATGTCAAAGTCCTTCCGTTTTGACTCAATTCAACAAAAACAATTATATCATAAGTATCAGAAGCAATCTAAAATACATTTGTAAAATCCAATAGTGCTAACACTATTTTATCAGTTACCTTATTCTTTAACTCTTGTTTTTGCTTTTCCTCCATATGAAACTCTTCCTACCCCCTCACATGGCCTCTATGATAGGAACACAACCACCAATAAAAAATTTAATGAATTTTCAGTAAAATACTATCCAAGCCATGAAAACTGTGTTCTTCAAAAACAATCCTTAGTGATGGCCATTGCAATATTTCACAAACCTTCTCTAGGTCCATCTTCATTCCTATGTGAGAAATAAAAAATTCCAAACATATTAGCTCCTCCTACATAAAAATTCATTTATTTAATTTTAATAAACAAACCCTCCTCACGTAATTTTTGAAACACTTGTCGAATTTGTAACAAATGTTCTTCACACATCCTGTTGAAAATCAGAATATCATCTAGATACACAATCAATTTCTTAGAAATGGTTTCAATACTTCATACATAAACCTAATGAAATTACTTGGTGCATTTCTCAATTTGAAGGACATCATAAGCCACTCATACAATCCTTTTTGAGTCTTAAACATTATCTTCCATCCATCTGGACATACCTTATACAAACTGATGGTATCCACTCTTCAAATCAATCTTACTGAAATAATTTTCTTCACTCAAACAATTCATAATACCATCCATGCAAGGTGATGTAAAAATGTATTTTATGGTTATCTAAATGATGTATTTGGTACTGATACACATATGTCATTCACCACCTGTATTCTATGCTAAAATTTTATACACTATGCACAGGCTCAAAATTTATTTGATTAGTCCTATATCCAACAATCCTTGCACTTTCCTCTATATATCCATATTATCTTGTGATGTAATCATGTATTTTTCCCTATTGAGTATAATTAAATTGGAATTAAATCCATATGGTGACTTATATCCATGTGGTGACCTATATCCCTCATAGGTTGTAACTTTTCAAGTAACAAACTTGACACAATCTCTGTAAACTCACCTAACATATCTTTCACCTCTCATGAAATTGTGTGTTTAAACTTAACCTATTCTGCCATACCTTCTCTTTATGTGGTTCATATTATGAATGTGAAACATGAACTACTCTAGTTCACCTCTCTCAAGAACTACTTCCTTGAGAGAAACAACACTTCTAGACTTGTTGCTTCACTCTTCTCTAGTAATAGGGTTTGAATATATGTATTTCCATCTTTCCACACTTTGTATGTGTTTACAAGACCATCACACTACATAATATTATTAAATTTTCATGTTCGTCACAAATACACATGAAAAATGTCCATGGGAATGATATCACACAATACTCTGTCCTCATATCCTCCAATATAGAACTCAACCAAACAATACTATGTCAAAAAAAATTGTGTCCCTTCTATAACCAATAATATTTGTATGGATTCATATGCTCAATTATTTTCAACCCAAACTTATCAACCATATCTTGCACAACCTAATTATTAGTGATTTTAATATCTATTATCATTTTGTATACTTTACCACTAGACTTACAAGTCATTCTAAATAAACTCTTCATTTTCTCAGGACTAACTTCTTGTTTGGTTGGTTTCAACAACATGCACTTAAACATCAAATATTCTACCATATATGGTTCCTCCTCACGGGATGAAATTCCATTTTCCTCTCCTTTCTCAATATGTGTACTTGTGAATCTATGTTTACTGTCATCCTAGGTGGGTGGGAACTCATAAGCACTGTTCCGTTTTTCTTCACACTTGTCACATGTGCTGCTAAATTTGTGAAACCTTTTACGAACAAAGGATTGTCTTTCCCTACCAATGTTTACTCGTCTTCTACCATTTCCTTTAATGTGAAGTTTTTAAATCACCTTTCCTTTATGTTACATTGAAATATATCTACTACTACCATGCCCATGGATTTGCACAACTTTTTCCTTTCCATAGGTTACACCTTGCTACTTGTGTGCCAAATTATCATATGTCATCACAACATCTGATACGATTCTTACATGGAATATACTTGTATCATGCTAAACTCATCCTAAATCACAATATACAATCTATTCATATACTTGGATATCTTCTCCATGTCATATTTCACATGTTACAGTATAATGGAAAGTCTGTAAAATTCTTGGGCGTTTTCTCACACATTGAGTTATCTGTTTATAATCATCTTCAACTTCTTGAAAAAATTGAACTTGTATTCCATCAGTAACTTCTTTTCCTTGAAATTCACTATAAGTATATCTAATGTATTAATCAAGGAAAATTTTAGTGGCTAATATTCAAAATCTATCTATTTCTAAATATTTTGAAAGTTGCATTTGGATATTTGGGCACTATATGCCCACCCCAGATTCACCAAAAATAATCACAAATATTATTATTTTCCACTCACATAGCCAAATGATTTCTAATATCAATATGTTGTTTTTAATAGACCTCCTTCAAAATGACGGGACAAGGTTTTAAATCATGTTTAGATCACCAAAAAATCTATGATACCTTGGATCACCATCACTAACATTGTAGATGGAAAATATGAATTGTGTGTGTTGGTGTATAGTAAAAATCTCTCTTAGTATATCGAAGGAAAGGCTTTGCGAGACACATTTTAAAAACGCATTGAAAATTTTCAATGTAAAGAAAGACTAAGGAAGGAGACTCCAAAGAAAAAATAGCATAGGATGTTGACGCATTGTAAGAGATTGATGAATATGATATAATTATAGTAGGATTTGTAAGGAAGGATTCAAATATCATGGGTTTTCCTAAAATTGTATACAATGATTACATTGGCTAATCGATCAACGATCAAGGTATACTCTTGAGAATGATTGGGGAAAATGGGTCCATATTTCATAGCTCAATAATGTTTGTTGTTTATATAAGTAATCCATATAATGCACTTCATGCCATCAATAGAATAAAAAATTAGCATCTAACCTAAACATCAATTAAAATTTACTAAAATATTTTGTTAAAATTAGAAAAATTAGGTAATATTTTCCTTTACATATGTTAACCTTTTTTTAATGATTTTTTTCCAATTTCATCATAGTCACAATAATCACTTTTGTAAGATTTTCCATCTGAATGAATCCTATTGCAACAAGATTTTCCACCCTTTCTATAAGTTTTTTTGTGGGTTCCTTAAAATTTCACCAGTGTTAGTATTTTACTTTCCATGATGGAATCAATTTTTATTGATATGTTTCCACCAAAGAGATGCATGTCCCTTCAAATTTGTGTATGGAAACTTGAATTTATTGGTATCTTCCTTTTTTCATACTACAAATACTTCTTGATCTCTTTTATGTAATCTATGAGATTTTTTAGTTCTAAATGATTAAAATAATTTGGGGTAGCTAATCTTGGCTTACTTCCAATTTTAAAAATTATGCATAACAATATATCTCCTAGAACATATTACACTTATTATTTTTCGTCATTATTTGCATCTTTTTCTTCTTGTTGTGTTAATTATCCTTCATCATCATTTTGATCTTCCACAATAATACTTCAGCATTGTTTGTATTTCACGACCTCTAAGAGAGCTTACTTCGTCTATATTAACTCAACTAAATCCTCAACTATCACACCCCGATTCCAACAACCTCTAATAGCATTCCTTTAGTTTTCCATTGTATATAATTTAAAAATCGCTATTAATAACCTCTGGAATATTTCACCTAACAATTATATTTCTAGAAGATGCCCACCTTTCGTAAAATATCAATGCTTGTTTTGTAATCTTAACACCTTCTACATAATTTTCACCTATTATAATATGTCTATGATACCTTTCTACCCAAAATTATATAATGTAAATCCAAAAAAACTTGTTGTGTCACTCTCTCAATCTTACCAATAGTTACCTATCGAAAAATGTCTACAACAATTTTCCACCCACACTCATAAATGTGAAAAAATGCAAAGATATCTTTTTCCTTCAAATGTAAGGAAATACTATTTCTCTATAATACCAAATGATGTAGATGTGATTAGAGTTCTCGATGAAGAAAAATATTCAACCATGTAACCCTTAAAATACATGCATAAAATAAACCGAATAGAAAAAACTCATGCACAAGTGAGAAGATCAAATGAACATAAATTTGAATAAAATAACACAAACAATACTTCAATTTATATACTCAAAACAATAAAATTCTAATAATGATCTCCAAAAATATAATTTTATACATTACATAATCATTCTTGTGTCATGTAAGATCACTTAATGTAATCTCATACTGAGCTTCGAGTCTTAATCTCAAATTCACACTCTGCTATAGTAAGATAACACTAAGTTAATACCTCTAGCTATGCTTTATTATACTTTATAAGATGATCAAGATTCATTTATATAGGTATACAAGCCACCCAGTGCATCACACTTAGAATTGTAAAATTGGGGAGTTCAAATGTGAATTCCTAAATTTCCCATCAATAGAACCAATGAATAACTAACTAGCCTTTTTGAAAAATACAATTTTAAAATTTAATTATCACTTATTCCCATCTTTAAGCATCTGTGAAGTGTTCTATAGCTCTAAATAGTAATTCATGGCTTTATATTATAAACTTAATATTGATTGACTTTATTAGTACTTTGTGTCTTCCACAAAATGTTCTTAATAATATACAACTTTCATTGAATATTATGAATATTTGCATATGATTGAGAAACAAATCTAGCTTTATGCATCTCAAACAATTTTATGTAGCTTATGAAAATGACACCTGCAAGATTTCATAGAGTGTGTTATAGACCTGACGCTATGTAGTGGAATTGCACACTTTTGCAAACATTTCATAATGGACTTTCTCACTCCACATAATACAACACAATAGTCCACAACCTGAAGATAACCTACTTATTCATTGTGTTTCTTGCCAATCTCATAAAAATGCAAAATAAAATGCAACTAAAAATTAACTCCAACTATTCACTTGTTTTTTGCGATCCACAATTTCTTCTGAACCCAGATGCTCTTGCATCATCATGAAAAAATCAATTTGAGAATAAAATATTTTCTATCACAAATAACATTAGGTCCTCTACTGCTAATTGACATTTTAAAGAAAAGGTTTAGGGAATATTTTTGGTAGAGGTCCCTATAGATTTTTTAGTCTAAGTTTTTTTTTGCATTAGAAATAGAAAATTTGAATTTCTTGCTTATATTTAACAATTTTTCATATGACTTTATTTTTATCAAAAAGTGCATGCCCTTTGCATTATAATTGTAATAAAATGAAAACTATCAAACAAAAAACTATAAATTGTAAATTATTTAATTAATTACTTTTATTTAATGTACAATGTGTATAGATTATATCAATTATATGTAACATGCATATATAAATTGATTTTTTTAGTTCTAACATATAAAAACTATAATTGAATCATATACAATTTTTTGATAACTAAAGCATTATAAAATAAAATATTTATTTACGATGCCTGTATAAATTCAAAATTCATAATTGCACTCATTGTAATATAAAAATGAAATTAAAAAATAAATTATTAAGTGCATTAATACTTTATACAATATTTTTAGGGAATATATCCCTCTTGTGAGAAAAGCATTAAATATGAATAATATTTCATTAAACCTCATTAGTCTCATAATACTAATCATCCTTATTATCCTCCTTGTTCTCCTAATTGTCAATTTTTTTATCATCCTCATCATGTGAATGTTTATTTTCCTACAAAACAAATTTATTTGATAAATTAAAAAAATAGTAAATGCACATATCATACATGATAAGGTCTTCAAGAGGCACTCTATGTTCCATGCATAAGAAAAAAATAAAAATATCGAAGTTATTATGTTAACAAAGAGTACCTTATATTTTAAAAGTTTAATTTCCTTTAAGTAAAGTATCAATTTAACATAATCTAATAAATTCCCTTTACATCCCAAAGCTAGAGCCAGTTGTTGTCATACAAATGTGCAACAGGGAAATTGACAATTTCCGAGCACAACAACTATACCCATGTGCCAAATTTTTCATGTTTTATCATTCGCAGGCACCCCAAGTCAAATCCGTCGTCTGGTCACCCCCTATTTTATGTAAAATTTATCCCCTAGGTGATTTAGGAAATTCTATCCATTCCCCCTAGGTGATTTTAGGAATTTTGAAAAGATGCTAACTTTTGGTAGTATTGGGAAGGGCTATCACTGGCTTTCCCAGGACTGGACCAAACACCCTGGAGTGGAACAAAAGGGTAATATTCAACATGGAGGTGAACTGAAGACCTTAAAACATCATGGAAATGGTTTTGGAAGGTTTGGGAATTTTTTTAAATACTTGGAGCACTTTGAGTAAAAGCAAGGTTCACAAGCCTAGGTGGTACACTAGCCTAAAACAACTGTTGGGCTTGAGAAGAAGATTCTGGGAACTCCAAATGGAGTCAGAAGAACAAAAAAATTCAGAAGAAAAAAAAAAATCCCCACAAATATTATTCCAATACCTACATAATGGTGAAATAATATTTTTCACAACACTTTGGTGTATTAGGTCTGCAGGCAATTTTTTCTCAAGCATAGGTGGAGTACAAAATAAAAAATATGATTTTTCAAGGATCTAATGGAATATTAAAGACATGATACCAAAAAAAATTGGATTCATAAGGACATTTCCAGTCAAAATCATATAAAATATTTCCAAAAACGTCCATCGGGAGCTCAAGTTATCACTGTTACAAGTTCATGACTTAGCCAAATTTTTGGGAGGACACGTGTCAACACCAGGAGCCTGGCTGGATTTTATGTCCCTCACATCCCAAAAGGTCAGGGAAATAAAGGTTTTAAAAGTGCACCCAACCCCCTTGAAGCCCTCTCAGCCCTCATGTGACCTTTGGGACCCTCATATGACCTCCAGACTTGACAGTTCAACCCCCAGGTGCTTATTTGGAGCATGCATTCCCTGTTGTCGGATCGGGCGCCACGTGTCAGCTCTTGGAACACCATGGAATTTTATGTACCTTATTCACCTAAGGTGGGGGACATCAGAAATTGAAAAATGTGCCCAGCCCCTATGGGGAGTCAATTTGACACCCATGTGACCAACTTTCAGCCCCTATGTGCATTTTTGGAGCATCCATTCTCTGTCATTGGATTAGGCACCATGTGTCACCTCCAAGACCACCGTGGAAACTTATGTCCCTTATGTACCTGAGATGAGGGACATACTACATGGAAAAATGTGCCCATCCCTATGGGGAGTCATTTGGACACCCACGTGACCGACTTTTAGCCCCCAGGCGCATTTTTCAAGCAAATCCACTACCGTCGGATCAAGGACACATGGCATCGCCTTGACCACCGTGGAAATTTATGTCCCTCACATCCCTGAGGTCAGGGACATAAAAATGCACCCAGCCCCTCCATCTGCAAGTTTTGAGTATTCAAATCTGGCACTTAGCCATTTCTTTCCCCTCATTTCTCTCCTTCTCACATTTTCATACCTTGCCATGGCTCTGTGCATGTTTGTCTAGACACTCGGTCCACCATTGTTTCTCTAAAAAAGCTCTACCATGGCCACATAAAGTATCCAACCATGAATACACAACAATATGAAGGCCCCAGAAGGAATCCTCATCAAACACAGAAGGAGAAGCACTGCGCACAAAAGGAGAAAACAGAGAAAACTCCATAGCCATGAAATGAGAAGTTGAAGAAATCTCCCAAACGGAATGCATGAAACAACAAGATATATTTTTCTGCTCATTCATCTACCAAAGGTCCTTAATAATACACCTTCAAACTCCCCCCACGTGTGACAGAGCATCCACAACAAAGAAATCTCCTTTCCGGCTCAATGAAGAAAGAAGTGGGATTTCCTGTCAAACTGGTTGTCGGATCGAAGTAAGATTGCATGTGAAGCACCAGAAGAAAAAACCCATATGAAAAATATAATTTTCTTTGCAAACAAAGGAGAAAACTAGACCTGCAATTTTGAGGTTCATTAATGGTCGCCATACTTAGAAGCATTGCCAGGTCCAAAAATTAAAACTTTAAAATCTCCTTAACTATTACGTGAGTGGGCCCGAAAGTTTTAGAGGGAGGATATTGGGAAAAAAACCCATATCAAAACACTTTGTTCCACATCAATCCGACTCCTAGAGGAAAAATTTCTAAAAATAGTAGGTCTAGTACATAGGAGCTGCTATTTTGGGAAAGTCATCGATAGAAGAACCTGCAAAGAAGATGAAGACATTGGAGGTGCACTAAAACTGAGAATTCACCAGAACGGACCATTTTTGGCACTTACTAATAATAGTAAGTGGGCCCTCAAGCACCTACTAAAAATAGAAAGTTGATCCAGAAGGAATGAGGAACACAGGAAGAAAGAGGAAAACTGAACCGCAGCATCCAATTGAAGATCGGGGACTTGATTTCTCATACTTACTAAAAATAGTAAGTTGATTTTTATAAGGGAGATATGAAGCCAAAGTGGATGGGTTAGAAAGCATTCTCAGGATTACAAAGTGGAGAACAGTTGGAGAATGGAGCCAAGTCCACTGTAGCAACTCATCCCTCGGCATAATTCTTCTTCTTCTGCTTCCCTCTTCTATCTCTCTCTCTCTTCTCTCCTCATATGACACTCTCTCTCTCCAATGTTCTGATTCTTCGTTGGGGTTTGCACTTTTTGATATGCCTTTAAGTCACTTAAAAGTGACTTTAGAAACATAATGTAAAATTAAGTCGCCTTGATTTTATAAAAGGGACTTAATTATTTTGGTAGGAATATGAATAGTCTAAAGTTGGAAATAAGGCATATGGAGGGTCATGATGAAGATGATAAGTTACATTGCCATTCCCATTTCAAAGGGTTAGTGATTGCTCTTGTAGACTCAAGAGTGCATTCTACCTTGAGAGGACAAAGGAGATAGCCAAATTATTTCATTCCCCTCATTCTCAAATTTCCTCTATTTCTCAACTATGTACAAATTTGGTTTGAGAAATCAATACAAGAAGGAGTTTCTAGCTTTCTTTGACTAAGGGGTTTCTTGATACTTTGTAGTCAATAAATTCTATTTGGTCTTGTTGCTATTTGTAGGGTTGTTTCTTCTCATGAATGCATGTGATGAAGTTTCTAACTAGTGTGTGTGTAGGAATCTAATTTTCTACCTGCAACATTAGTTCTCCTACCTCTTTTCTCACTCCCCTTTCCCACTCTTCAGAAAAAGTCTTCCCTAGCAATAGATTGCTAGCTTTCTCGCAGGGTCAATGAAGTGCCCCTGTTGGATGCCTGGTCGAAAGGCCACCCTAGAAATCCACCTTTTCATGTGCATGCACATACAGGAGATGCACCGGTTAAGTAGAGGGGCTTAGATTCCCAGAGCGTTGGCAAGAAATCCACAAGTTTGTCCACCTGAAAAATTTTCTCATCAACAGTCTTTGGTGCCCACCATGGGGATGATTTAGCAGCATTTGCACCCAATATATGACCTCAAGGTGTAAAAAAAATCAAATATTGAAAAAATTAAAAAAGGAGTTCATGAAAGTCCATTGTTGAAAGATACACTGTTGATTTCTACACATGAATTTTCACATTCCATAGTGCCCCTTTCGTGTTTCGAATGCAAAATTTTTCAAAAGCTAGCTGAAAAAAGATACACTAGGTTGAGCAGGTTTAGAGGTGTTGCTGATTCCAATTTTGAAGCTTTGAAAAATCAAGAAGAATGAATTAGAGATAATCCATACTTCTTCTCTCAAGCCTCCTCTCCATCTAGCACTTCAAGTAGTTCACTTGGAAATCCTATCCAACTCCTGTTGATACTCCCCCCTTCAAATTATCTCATTTTTCAATCACCATTGAGCTTTGAGCTCTCGAAAGAAGAAGAATTTGAAGAAGAAGAATTTGTAGAAGAAAGGACTGAAGCTGAAGTAGAAAAGACAATGGAAGATGAAGAAGAAATACCTCAACCCATTGTTTCATGGGGAAGGAATACAGGCCCGCTTGCTCTTGAACCTCCTCTTCACGATCTACCAATGGGTTCCCACAAGAACTTTCCAAATTTCAAAGGCGACAACACACAACATCCTAAAGAACACATTTTTGCTTTCACGACATCATGTGGAATTCTGGGTGTCTAGTGTAAATATGTTGTTGTAATATTGTTTGTGGATTCCCTCCAAGAAAAAGTAGCAGAATGGTTCTACCTCTTGCCTTTCTGATCCATCATTGGTTGGGATGACATCAAGGCTTCCTTCGAGGAAAGATTTAAATCAACTGAAGATTGTCAAGACCTCTTGGTGCAGTTGGCTCAAATGAGGAAAGGAGAAATTGAAACGATGAGGGACTTCGTGGCTCATTTTAAATGGTTTCTTTGCAGGATACCGAAAGAATATTCACCCTCTCGGAACAATATCAAAATATTCTTCATAAATGCTCAATCACCGGAGGCAGGCTTACTCCTACGAATAGTTCAACCAAGGAACATTGTAGAAGCACAAAGGAGGTCCATTGAATTGGATGATGATCTCATCCTCTCTGGAAAGATCAAGAATCCATCAAAGGGAAAGGCCCAACATCCTAAAAATGAGAGAACCAATCCATCATTGCAAAATTTGGTGAATGAGATAGCATCTTTGAAGAGGGAAATATTTGAACATGTTTCTTCCCAAAGAAGCAACAAAAATCAGATTGCGGGAGCACCCCAAAGGCTCGCCTTGTAGGCCCCACCCATGAACATAAATTGCAAATTTCAAGAAGATGAAGAAGAAGTTGAACAAGAATGTGAAGGTGGTTATTTCCTAGAAAATGACGAGTTTGAGAACAATACACAAATCAAATTCTGTGAGTATTCTGGATGTGACGAAGAAGATGAAGAGGATGCACCTGGTTTCTCATGTGTGGTATTCAATCGTTCTCAGTCTGTGAAAAGAGCATCTCCCTCAAGGTTGATGATCACTATGACCTTAATCATATATCTTATATTGGATGTATATAGCTGACTTGAGGTTATCATAACTTATTATCATTATGTATCTCTTTCATATATGTTATATTTTCATTAGTGGGTCGGCCTTGGTGTTGGCCATATCATAGGAATAGTATATATAGGGGTTAGTAGGTAATATTTGATTATCATATTCAACATTTGAGTCTTATTGTCTGGTTTGGAGGTTGCCCCCTTGAAGTGGCTAAGCTATTCTTCTTTCACATTGAGATCATTTATCTGAATTATTGTGTTAATTGGTGTTATATTTTTGCTAATAATCATATTTATACAAGTAATTACATTACAAGTGGTATTAGAGCTTGAACTCGGCCAGCACTATGTCAAACCTTAATTGTGAAGGTTCGTCCATATCTCAAAATAGGTAGCAATTTTTTCTAAAAAAAAATTTGTGGTATGGAGAAATCAGTCAAGTAAGTTTCCCTCCAAATTTTAATAAGTTTTGACTTGTTTTGAAAATGTTATAGTGGTTTTATGTTTTTTCATAATTCAACTACCTAGGGTGCAATTTGTGGAATTTTTCAAAGTTATTTATATTTCCAGAAATAAGATTAAAAATTAGTTTGAGTTTGTTCTTGAGTTTTATAAAATTTGGCCGAATTCCTATTGAAATCCCAAATCCTAAATTTTGACCTTGATCCTTAAATCTTACCATTTTGGGGCATCATGGCTGAGCTTTCGACAAGAGGCAAAAAAAATCCTATCACTCTGGGTAAAACCCCTGATAAGGATGAGATAATAGTTGAGGAGTTAGAGTCATAAGGGGTATCTATAGAGTCCTTAGGGTTATGGTTTACTTCAACTGACCATAAGGTCAACTATCTTGAGTTAGAGTTGTGAAACCTTGAGGGTAGAGTGGCCAGCAAAATAAGATGTAGAAAATATTGGACAACGATTAGAGGATTTCATTCACCAATTTAGTTACAATATCATGGGTAATCATATTCTTCCTAATCATCCAAAACTCAATCATACTCATATTAACCAGGGTGGATCTTTAGGTCAATGTAATAGACAAACTAGCTAGGGTAGATCTACAAACATGACCAATCTAAATACAAACACTCTAAAAGCATGTAACATGATTCCAAAAGTAGAAATGTGAAAGTTTTATGGAAAGGATCCACTCAATTGGATTAACCAGATGGATAATTTCTTTGATCTTCATCAGATTCCATCAGGATAAAAGGTTACCATGGCATTGTTGTATCTTGAACCTGACCAATTCATTCGGTATCGATGGTTATGTGCTCAAAGGAAAAAGAGTGGCCTCAATGTTACATGGATGGTATTCAATGAAGAGTTGCAATTGCACTATAGTTCTAGTGTATAAGAGAATTATTTTAGTTAATTAGCAAAGCTCAAACAAATAGGAATAGTCAAAGATTACATCCATCAATTCCAGAACCACTTTCCTTGCGGGTGGAAAATATTCCTAAAGATAACTTGAATGACTTATTTCTTGGTGGTTTTAAAGAAAAAATTGAGACTGAGGTGCGTATGTTTAATTATCATAAGATTTTAGACTCTATGATCATGGCACGTAGGGAAGAGGAAAAATTTCTTTCCAGTAGGAAACAAATTTTCAGTAATATCAGAGATCGTAGCACCCTTCCACCATCATTCCCTCGGCCAATGAGATTGACACCTCAACAAATTCAAGAAAAGAGAGCCAAAGGGTTATGTTTTAATTGTGACAACAAATTTGGACTAGGACATAAGTGTGCTGAAAAGAAGTTGTTCTACATTGAGGGACCTATTGAAGAAGAAAAAAATGAAGAAGATGAAGAGGTAGAGCCAGAGGAGGAATTAGCAGATCCCCAACCAACAATATCATGCCATGCAATTTATGGTATTAGCACTCCCCAAACTCTCAAAGTAGTTGGATTCTTAAAAAATAGAGGGTAAAAATGTTTATTGAATCGGGAAGTACTCACAATTTATCCAATCATAAGTTGGTGGTATGCTTGATGTAGTGCCCACTTCCCTTTGACACCTTTTGGATACCTATTTTGATACTATGATTACATTATAGACATTATTATGTTTTGATTTAGTATGTCTGTTAGACATTGATCATGGATTATTGTTGATCTTGATTTGATTATGATGCATGATGATTATTAGAGACACCTCATATGTGGATGATGATATATTATTTGACATGGATGTTTTATGGATGTTGTTTGGACATGTGATTTGGATATTATGAGTAGATCTAGAAAATGGATATTATTATGATGATGATATAGTTGTTGATTAAAAATGCAAATGATGTAGTTGTTACTTCGATGTTGTTGTGATTCATTTATATAGTTGGTTTTGTGATTTTATTTATATCATGTTGGATGTTCTGATATGGCCATGAGGCCGAAGGAGGTATTTGTATTTTGTAGGTTAAAAATATCACAACAAAAACATCGGGGGATCGGAGACCAACCAAAATGGAATTCTAGGTGAATTCGACAAGGTCACCATGGCAACTTGTTTTATTGTGTTGTGTGTTGTTTTGTTAGGGATTCCCATGGGGGGATTTCCTTTATATGTGACCATGGGTTTGTGTATTTTATTAATGTGGTTAATTTTTATTATTGTTGTATGTATTTTATTAGTAATGTGTTCCTTTCTTTTATTTAATTAAAATTGTGATAGAATTAATGTGAGGAATCATATGGTTAAAATTTAAATAAATTAAATTGGGATATGGGAAAGTAATAATAAGAAGTTGTTGGTTGTTTGTATTAAATATGTAAGGGATGTGTAAGTTGTGTAAGAGCTTGTGTAAGTCAGTTTTGGAGTATGAAATACTCCACCTCCATGAAAAATTCGAATTTGTCCTTGGGGGCTATTTTTGGAGGCTTGTGGGACAAGTAAAACTTGTCCCATGCCTCTAAATTTAATTTACCAACCATACTTATGGTTGGAGAAGTGATTTGTGACTTTTATAATGCATTTTATTAAGTCATGTTGCATGTTTTTAATTGCACTCTCTTACATTTTATTTATTTTTTTGTCCCTTGAGGTGTGGGCTTTTTGGAGTGTGCAAGTAACTTGTCATATTTTCACCCACCTCTTTATTGTGCTTGGGAGAATGGATTTTTGTCTTTTGTGTTTGAATTGGAGGATGTGTGATGTGGCATCCTACATGGATCCACATCATCCTCTTCTCTTCCCTCTTCTATATAATTCAAACTCTTTTCTTGTTTTGGGTTGTTGAACCTTTTTGCATTCTTCCTTGGGGGCGCATTTTTGCTTGTTTTGGAGCTCTTGTGGATTGTGGAGGAATTTGGAGATAACTTCATACTTGGAATTGTTGTTTTGAACTATGTTATTGTCATTTGAAAGCTTGATGTTTGGAAACAAAAGTAACCATGGAGAGGTAGGAATTTAACTCTCCTTTTTATGTTGTCATTTTCTTGTTGTGTTGTGTGAATGGTGCATGTTTTATTTATATTTGTTGGCTGGTTGGGTAGACTGCCTTAGGAATGGTGTAGGAGAAGGCTATGGGGAATCCATGTGGGGGGGCATAAGGAATTCCATTGGCATCAGAATTTTGTGGAGGGAGTTTGGGTTTGGGATCCACCATGGAAAAGAAATAGCTTGCATTTCTTACTTTGTGGGGGGCATAAGGAAATCTGTGGGGGGCATAAGGAGGGATTTGTGGGGGGCATAAGGATATGTGTGGTGAAATTTATTGGCGGTTTGTTACTGGTGGATGCCCAATTCCCAATTGGGAGGCATAAGTAGCTTCCCCCATAGACCTTGCTCCTTTGGCTTGCATGATCAAGCCTGAGTTTTGATTGGAATGTTTTCAATTGCAGTTGTAAACTTGTTGTTTTGTATTGATCTATGTTTTATATTGAAATGTGCATGTTTGAAAGAATGTTGTGTGTTGTGGAAGCCAGTTGTTTCCATGGGTTGAATTACATCTATTATTGTATTTTGGTTGGGGCTCGGGGCCAATGATGAAGGAAGGCTTCTCCTTTCATTGGATGTCTTGGTTGGGTGGAGAGCATTGCCTTTCCCCCTCTTTTGTTGTGATCAACTTGGAGAAAGAGAAAATGTGCATGTTGCTGTCCTGGAGCAAAGGAAAAATATAGTTTGATAGTCCCTTGTGAAAACATATTCATTTGTAACCTTTCCCACTTGAAGTGGATGAAATTGTAACATTTGTATTGTGAAGAAAAGATGTTGTAATTGGATTGAAAGTGTTTATTTGAAAGTGTGAAATATATTTACATTCTGCTCTGTACATGGAAAAGAAAGAAATAGAATTTTGTTAATTGCAATCAAGGAATGAAAGAATGTAAAGATGTTTCTCCTTGAATTAATAAAGAATTGCAAGTTTACTTCTCATTGCATTGTTGGGTTGAGTTGGAATGTTAAATTGTGATTGGAATCTCTGTTTTGAAAATTGAAAGAAGAAGAAATACGTATGAGGGAATTATATTGCATTGTTTCTTTTTTGAAATATATTAAAGTGGAAATCAGATTTGCAATTTAGCTTTGAAATGGTTTGTTTATAAACAACTGAATGTATTGGACTAGTTTAGGAATGAAATGCCACATTTGAAGGATGAATTTGATAAACAAATTTCTAGAAATGGGATTTCTGTTACAAACTTAAAACTGGCAATTAATTTTAATAAAAATGTACAGTTCAGACCTGCACTTACATTAATCAACTTGGAATGTGATATAATTTAGTATGCTAAGATCATAAATGAACTCAAATTGACAAAGAACACTTAAGAAGACAAGTTAAATTAATGCAAAATTGAATCCAATTCCTCTAACAGTCGTTTTTCTGTCATTTGTTGGAAAAATGCAACTTGAAGAAATTGAACAAATTTACTTCCCTAAAACATTCTAAATCCTTCCTAGAAGCAATCCTCCATGTCTGTTTGACATGTTGAGTGAAGGAGGAGATCCAATTTAATCAAATTTAGAAGTTGGAAATTACCAGTTGGCTTTTTAAAAGCCTGCAGATCATTTTTGTAAAATTGACCCTTTAAAATTTATCAAAAAGTAAAATTTATGATTCCTATGCAAAGAGGGCATTGAGAGCTTTCCAGAAAGTCCTCATTTTCCCAAAACTGAGCTTTCTAGCTCAAGTTATGGCACTTTGAATTTTTTCTGCCTTGGCGGGAAAATTTGGGAAAATTTTCCCTGGCGGGCCCACTGCCTGAAAATTTTTCTGTCGAAATTAACCTTAGAAAAAAAATTTTGGCTCGGGAAAATTTTTTTTTATCTTTTCCTCCATCCTGGCCCACAGCCAATCAAAGGCTGCCATGTGTCCTCACAGGGCAGTGGCGGAGGCGTGGCATTTTTCTTCCTTAGAACCTTTTTAAAATTTTGGAAAAAAAATTCCCATTTCTCCCGCTGGCCCGCGGCCTATCACAGGCTGCCACGTGGCAGCTTGGGTGTTGGTGAAGGGGGTGGAACCAGCGTGGACCTTTTTTTTGAAATTTTTTGGGAAAATTTCCCTTAAACCTCCCACGGCCCCGTACTCCCACCCTCACCTTGGAGAAGATTCCTTCCACGGGCGCAGACCCGCGCGTCAACTTTATTCCCTTTCTCCCCCTTTGGTGAAATTCATAAATAACTTTTCCCTGCTACATGCACCTCTCCTCTCCCTTCTCCCCATGGTGAATCATGGAGCACCACATGTCCCTGGAGGACCCGTGGGTGCATGGGTGTTGTTTTGTTTTTCTCTCCCCTTTGGCAAAATTGCCCCAAACTCTCTCGCTGCCCCGCCCTTCCTTTCCTTGTGTTCGGTGATGACTCAGAGGCCACCACATGTCCCTTAGAGGACCCATGGAGGTGCACGGGTGTAAAATGGGAATTTTCTCCTGCATGCGAGGAAAAATTCCAAACACTGCCCCGTGACCCGCCAACCCAAAATTTTCCTTTCACCCCTGCTTGACACGTGTCCCCTTGGGGAAAATTTGACCCCTAAGGTCCTTGCTCATATCTTGAGTTCCTGAAGGAGTTAGGAGGACTTCTTTATATCACCAGAAAGGTGAGAAAATTTCCTATCCAATGGGAATGATTTAGGGAAATTTTGGAAGTGTTAAGTATGAGAAAAATCAAGTTGAAACTCTGAGCCTGTTAGAGAGTGGGTATGGGGGTAAATTACTCCCTGAACCTAACTGAAACTTCTAACCCCAAAAATGAACCATGTGAACTTGATAAATTTTAATGAAGGAAAAATATGTTCTAGTAATTTAGAATTGTTCCAGAACCTAATAGGGTCAACTGTTGTCTTGCAACTTGGTTGTGGACACTTCTAATAAAAAAAATTATTCCATAATTTTCTAACTAACCCTAGGTTGTTTCTTGGGTCTCAAGTGGGTTGTTTTAACGGGCATCACACTTGGTATCAGAGAAGTGGTTCAAAATCTTGGACCATTGGGCACACTAGAAAACTTGAGACATGAAACTTAAACCTAGCACACTTTTAAACCTAGAAAACAACTTAGCTAGAATTTTTATATTTTAGTAAACATGGAAGTTGTGTAAAACTTAGCAAAATAAACTAACTCTCACTTTGGTCTATGCAAGAGGCTCAGACAGAGTGAGAGGAACCTTCATAGAGACTCAGACTCACCACCACCCACCACCACCAGATCAGGGTGTAGCAGCCATCCTACCTTAGATTCTACAGACCCTTCAGGATGTTAATGCCGCTCTATGCAGAGGATTAGGAGGAGGACATGCAACTAGTCATGACAGAGCCCCTTCTATCGAGGGTCAGGTATCTCCTCGACTCAGTGAGGAGCATAGAGGAGAGAACTCCCATGCAGAGTCAGCCAGAGAAGAGTCACCACCTAGGAGACAGGGTGATAGAGTTCCAGAGCATAGAGAGAGGTCTCAGAGCCCTAGGCTTAGGGATGAGCATGCAGAGAGACCTAGAGGCCATCAAACCACAGTAGTGGATCACATCAGGGAGATCCTAAAGCTTCAGCCATCACATTACTCAGGTGACACAGGTGGATTTCAGGTAGAGGCCTGGCTAGTGAGCTTGAGCGGTTGCTTCAAGCTTTGTCCTTGTTCTAGCAACACGAAAGCTCATGTTGCGATCCATCTACTAAGGGATGGAGTAGGAGTATGGTGGAGGACAGAGGAGTAGAAGCTCCATGTAGATTCAGAGATAGTGACCTGGGAGATATTTGAGGAGAGATTCAGGAGTAGGTATTTATCATGGAGGTTCATCCAGCAGAGGATCGATGAGTTCCATGACCTCTGACAGGCATCTCTTTCTGTAGAAGAGTATGAGAGTAGATTTCTGGATCTACTCTAGTATGTAGAGTATATGTAGGATGAGCAGGTGTGGATTCACAGGTTCATCCGGGCCTGAATTTAGATATTAGAGGTGCAGTTTGGATCCACTACCCACAGACATTTAGCAGAGGCTGTCGAGAAGGCCTATATTGCAGAGGAGACTCAGGGAAAGACCCAACAGGCTAGAGACTGAGTCAGGAGCCACATACAACAGATGCAGGATGGTAGATCGAGGGGGTCAGTACCCCTTCCTTATGGTGGCCAGGGTATAGCACAGTCATCCTTTAGGCCACACAACAATAGTCTACCCACCTCATAGACCTCCACAGAGAGTTGATGCACAGAGAGGTAGAGTATGGGGCCTCCTCCTAGGGGTCCCATCAAGACATAGGGTGGACCTAGAGCTCAGTCAACAGGAGCTCACCATCAGAGACCTCAGCAGACCACAGATATATCATCAGGGTCCACACCACAGGCTTCTAGGGCACCTACTAGAGGTGCTACTCATTGGGGAGGATCAGGAGGATGTTTTGGTTGTGGAGTTACTGGACACTTTTGGAGAGATTGCCCACAGAACCCTAACAACAAGGGTAAGGCATAGATTTCAGAGCTGACTGTTGGTGACATGGGATGTAGCCACAGGATTTATGCAGTGGTTGAGAACCACTAGGAAGAGCATCAGAGCACAGTCATTGAGACCACAAGTAGCATTGGTGGTATTCCTACCTCTGTATTGTTTGATTCTGGTTCTTCTTGATTCTTTCATTGCACCATCTTTAGTAGAGCGATGCAGGCTGGTGGTAGTTAGGCAGGGTCTTAGTTGGGATGTCGAGATGGCTTCTGGAGCCAAGATCTCTGTAGACTCCTTAGTTAAGGAGTGTGTAGTGGATTTGGGACCTTTCACCACTACCTCAGATCTCTGTATCCTTCCTTTGGGCTCGTATGGAGTCATTTTGGGTATGGATTGGTTATCTACACACAGGGCTAGGATGGATTGTTATCACAAGACTATATCTTGTGCAGATGATTTGGGAGTTGAGTCAGTGATTTCAGGGGTCAGGAGACCTGTTTCTATTTGCACACTATCTCCGTTATGCAGCTTAAGTGGTGTGTGCGACGGGGTTGTCAGATGTATGTTGTTACAGTTAGTGACAGATTAGAGGATGGGTCTAGTGGACCATCGCTAGATGATCATCCCATTTTGAGAGAGTTTTCAGATGTCTTTCCAGGGGAGCTACCGAGGTTACCACCCCCACGTGAGATTGATTTTCATATAGATCTAGTTCCTGGAGCAGAGCCTATCTCACGAGCACCTTATCAGATGACCACCCCAGAGCTCTGTGAGCTCAAGTTGCAGCTTGAGGGCCTTTTGGAGAAGGGCCTTATCCATCCTAGTGTATCCCCTTGGGGTGCACCAGTGATCTTTGTGAAGAAGAAGGATGGATCCTTGCGGTTGTGTATTGATTACTGCCAGCTGAACAAGGTAACGATCAAGAATCGTTATCCTCTTCCTTGTATTGATGACTTGTTTGATCAGATGAAGGGAGCCACAGTTTTCTCTAAGATTGATCTCAAGTCAGGGTACCATCAGTTGAGGATTTCGGAGGTGGACATTCATAAGACTACCTTCTACACAGATATGGGTACTATGAGTTCACAGTGGTGCCTTTTAGATTGACTAATGCCCCTGCAATGTTCATGAGTTTGATGAATGGGGTATTCAAGAACCTTCTTAGATAACTTTGTGCTCATCTTCCTAGATGAAATTTTGATATACTCATGTACACATGAGGAGCACGAGGGGCACCTTCGCCAGGTTCTTAAGTGTCTTCGTGAGTAGTAACTTTACGGGAACTTGGAGAAGTGTGCTTTCTTTCAGACAGAGGTGTAGTATTTGGGTCATATTATTTATGGGGAAGGTATCGCAGTCAATCCTTCTAAGATTAGAGCCATTATGGATTGGCCAACACCCACTATAGTGATCGAGGTGTGCAGCTTCATGGGATTAACAGGATACTACCAGAGATTTGTTCAGGACTTCTCTCAGATTGCGTACCCTATCACTTCCCTTCAGAGGAAAGGGAAGAAGTTTGTTTGGTCAGATAGATGTGAGTAGGCCTTCAGGACACTGAAGGAGTGCCTCACCACAACACCTATTCTTGTAGTGTTCTAGATCCATAGGGTGAGTTCTTTGTTTACACAGATGCTTCGTTGGCAGGCCTTGGAGGTGTGTTGATGTAGGAGGGAAGAGTAGTGGCTTTTGAGTCTCGCAAACTCAAAGATCACAAGCTTAATTATCCAACCCATGATCTTGAGCTTGCAGTAGTTGTGCATGCTTTGGTTAGATGGAGACATTTTCTTCTTGGTCAGGAGATTCACACTCAGGAAAGATCATTTGAGTCTTCGCCACCTCTTCACGTAGCCCAATCTCAACACTCGTCAGTGGTGTTGGATGGATTTTTTTTGTGAGTATGACATGGAGATAGAGCATGTGAAGGGGAAGGAGAATGTGGTAGTAGAACGCTCTCAGTAGACAGAGACATGTGGCTATGGCCACCACAGTGAGCACAAATTTGTGGAGCAAGATTCTTCAGCAGCTTCCTCTTGACAGCTTCTACATTGTAGTTCGAGCAGAGATTGAGTCATAGAGACCCCTTGAGGGGAATTTTGATGGTTTTTACTTAGAGGTAGATGGTCTTCTCAGGCACAGAGGCCAGGATATATGTTCCTAGAGATGGAGGCTTGAGGTAGGACATATTGGTAGAGGCACATCGTGCACCCTATTCAGCCCATCCTAGGGGTGAAGAAGATGCATGCCACCTTACTGACAGTTGTATCATTGGAGAGGACTTCATTGAGACATGGCCCAGTTTGTGTCACGATGTTTGGAGTGCCAGAGAGGTTAAGGCAAAGCATCAACATCCATCAGGCCTTCTTTATCCTCATGCTATACCAGGAATGGAAGTGGGACACCATTTCCATGGATTTCATTGTTGGGCTACTGATGTCGAGATATCACCACGATGCCATTATGGTCATGGTTGATAAATTGAAAAAAGTGGCTCACTTTTCTCTGCTGAAGACCACTTATACAGCTAGAGCAGTGGCACGAGTATATTTGGATGAGATTTTCAGGTTACACGGGATTCTGTGGAAGATCATTTGTGACTGCAATCCTTTATACACTTCACATTTCTGGACTACCATGTAGTATGTCCTCGGGATGAGAATCAACTTTAGCACAACATATCACCCTGAGATAGATGGACATGACTGAGTGGGTGAATCAGATTTTAGAGGATATGCTCAGGATGTATGTGATGGATCAGTAGTCTAAATGGGAGGAGTACTTGTACTTAGTGGAGTTTTCCTACAATAATAGTTTCCAGAGTTCTATAGGCATGGCTCCTTTTCAAGCTTTGTATGGTAGAGAGTGTAGGACACCTCTTAGCTGGGACAGGTTAGAGGACAGGGTATCTCTTGGACCAGCTCTTTTATAAGACATGGAGCAGTAGGTGGTGTTGATCAGGCAAGATTGCAGGAGGCACAAGACAGGAAAAAGAAGTATGCAGATCAGCATAGGATCGATCGTAGTTTTGATGTGGGCATGAAGGTGTTCCTTCGTGTCAGGCCACACAAGAGCCCTATCCATTATGGAAAAGGTTCTAAGTTAGCTCCTAGATTTGTTGGTCCTTTTGAGATCTTGGAGCGTATCGGCCCTTTGGCCTACCGTCTAGCATTTCCACCCAGCTTGTCTCGCATACATGATGTTTTTCATGTTTCAGTTCTTAGGAGATATATTGCAGGATCCTTCTCATGTGTTAGATTGGACATCATTGCAGGTGTAGGATCAGGGGTAGGTGATGGTGGAGCCTATTCACATCTTAGATCGTAGGACCCTGGGCCTTCGAGGCAGAGAGGTTGATCAGGTCTGGGTGTAGTGGGATAGATATGATGAGAATGCAGCTACATGGGAGGATGCTACTTCATTACGAGTTCAGTTTCCACATTTGTTCCAGTGACTTCCAAGGAGGAAGTCAAGTCTAAGGGGAGGGGAATGTAGTGCCCACTTCCCTTTGACACCTCTTTGATACTTATGTTTGATACTGTGATTACATTATAGACATTATTATGTTTTGATTTAGTATGTTGTTAGACATTTGATCATGGATTATTGTTGATCTTGATTTGATTATGATGCCTGATGATTATTAGAGACACCTTATATGTAGATGATGATATAATTATTTGACATGGATGTTTTATGGATTTTGTTCAGACATGTGATTTGGATATTATGAGTTGATCTAGAAAATGGACATTATTTGATGATGATATAGTTATTGATTAAAAATGTAAATGATGTAGTTGTTACTTCGATGTTGCTGTGATTCACTTATATAGTTGATTTTGTGATTTTAATTTATATCATATTGGATGTTCTAATATGGCCACGAGGCCGAAGGAGGTATTTGTATTTTACAGGTTAAAAATATCACAACAAAACATCGGGGGATCGAGAGACCAACCAAAATGGAATTCTAGGTGAATTCGAAAAGGTCACCATGGAAACTCATTTTAATTGTGTTGTGTGTTGTTTTGTTAGGGATTCCCATGGGGGGGATTACCTTTACATGTGACCATGGGTTTGTGTATTTTATTAATGTGTTTCTTTTATTATTGTTGTATGTATTTTATTAGTAATGTGTTCCTTTCTTTTAATTAATTAAATTGTGATAGATTAATGTGAGGAATCATATGGTTAAAATTTAAATAAATTAAATTGGGATATGGGAAAGTAATTATAAGAGTTGTTGGCTGTTTGTATTAATTTGTAAGGGATGTGTAAGTTGTGTAAGAGCCTTGTGTAAGTCATTTTTGGAGTATGAAATACTCCACCTCCATGACAAATTCGAATTTGTCCTTGGGGGATGTTTTTGGAGGCTTGTGGGACAAGTAAAACTTGTCCCATGCCTCTAAATTTAATTTACCAACCATACTTATGGTTGGAGAAGTGATTTGTGACTTTTATAATGCATTTTATTAAGTCATGTTGCATGTTTTTAATTGCACTTTCTTACATGTTATTTATTTTGTTGTCCCTTGAGGTGTGGGCTTTTTGGAGTGTGCAAGTAACTTGTCATTTTTCACCCACCTCTTTATTGTGCTTGGGAGAATGGATTTTGTCTTTTGTGTTTGAATTGGAGGATGTGTGATGTGGCATCCCACATGGATCCACATCATCCTCTTCTCTCCCTCTTCTATATAATTCAAACTCCTTGCTTGTTTTGGGTTGTTGAACCTTTTTGCATTCTTCCTTGGGGGCGCATTTTTGTTGTTTTAGAGATCTTGTGGATTGTGGAGAAATTTGGAGATAACTTCATACTTGGCATTGCTTGTTTTGAACTAGTGTTCTTGGAATTTGAAGCTTGTTGTTGGAAACAAAAGTAACCATGGAGAGGTAGGAATTTAACTCTCTTTTTATGTTGTTATTTACTTGTTGTGTTGTGTGAATGGTGCATGCTTTGATTTATTTGTTGGCTGGTTGGGTATACTGCCTTAGGGATGGTGTAGGAGAAGGCTATGGGGAATCCATGTTAGGGGGGGGGGGGGATAAGGAATGCCATTGGCATCAGATTTTTGTGGAGGGATTTGGGTTTGGGATCCACCATGGAAAAGAAATAGCTTGCATTTCTTACTTTGTGGGGGGCATAAGGAAATTTGTGGGGGGGGCATAAGGGATTTGTGGGGGGCATAAGGATATGTATGGAGAAATATATTGGTGGTTTCTTACTGGTGGATGCCCAATTCCCAATTGGGAGGCATAAGTAGCTTCCCCCATAGACCTTGCTCTTTTGGCTTGCTTGATCAAGCCTGAGTTTTGATTGGAATGTTTTCAATTGCAGTTGTGAACTGTTGTTTTGTGTTGAACTATGTTTTATATTGAAATGTGCATGTTTGAAATAATGTTGTGTGTTGTGGAAGCCAGTTGTTTCCATGGGTTGAATTACATCTATTATTATATTTTGGTTGGGGCTCGGGGGCCAATGATGAAGGAAGGATTCTCCTTTCATTGGATGTCTTGGTTGGGTGGAGAGTGTTGCCTTTCCCCTCTTTTGTTGTGATCAACTTGGAGAAAGAGAAAATGTCCATGTTGCTATCTTGGAGCAAAAAAAATGTAGTTTGACAGTCCCTTGTGAAAACATATTTATTGTAATCCTTTCCCACTTTTTGTGGATGAAATTGTAATAAGTATACTTGTGAAGAAATGATGTTGTAATTGATTATGAAACATATATTTCAAATTGTGAAAGACATTTACATTATTCTCTGTACATGGAAAAGAAAGAAATAGAATTTCTGTCAATTTGCAATCAATGAATGAAAGAATGTAAAGATGTATTCTCTTTTGAGTTAATAAATAATTGCAAGTTTACTTCTCATTGCATTGTTGGGTTGAGTTGGAATATTAAATTGTGATTGGAATCTCTGTTTAATTATAAAGGGAAGAAATACGTATGAGGGAATTATTATTGCATTGTTTCTTTTTTATAAATATATAAAGTGGAAATCAGATTTGCAATTTAGCTTTGAAATGGTTTGTTTATAAACAATTGAATGTATTGGACTAGTTTAGGAATGAAATTCCACATTTGAAGGATGAATTTGATAAACAAATTTCTAGAAATGGGATTTCTATTATAAACTTAAAACTAGAAATTAATTTTAATAAAAATGTATAGTTCGGACCTGCACTTAACAATCAACTTGGAATTTATATAATATAGCATGCTAAGATGTTAAGGAACTCAAATTGACAAAGAACACTTAAGAAGACAAGTTAAATTAATGCAAAATCGAATCCAATTCCTCTAACAGTCGTTTTTTTTTGTCATTTGTTGGAAAAATGCAACTTGAAGAAATTGAAAAAATTTACTTCCCTAAAACATTCTAAATCCTTCCTAGAGAAATCCTCCATGTCTATTTGACATGTTGAGTGAAGGAGGAGATCCAATTTAATCAAATTTAGAAGTTGGAAATTACCAGTTGGCTTTTTAAAAGCTTACAGATCCTTTTTGTAAAATTGACCCCTTAAACTTTACCAAAAAGTAAAATTTATGTTTCTATGTTCAAAGAGGGCATCGAGATATTTCCAAAAAGTCCTCATTTTCCCAAAACTGAGCTTTCTAGCTAAAGTTATGGCACTTTGAAGTTTTTCTGCCTTGGCGGGAAAATTTGGGAAAATTTTCCCTAGCAGGTCCATGGCCCGAAAAATTCCAATTGGAAAAACCTTAGAAAAATTTTTTTGAAAATTTTGGTGCTCGTGAAATTTTTCATATTTTCCTCTGCTAGCCTGCAGCCAATCAGAGGGCTGCCACGTGTCCTCACCGGGCAGCGGCGAAGGTGCGGCCATTTTCTTTTCCCCTTAGACCTTTTTAAAAATTTGGAATTTTTTTCCATTTCTCCCCCCCGATCTGGCCCGCGGCCTATCACTAGGCTGCCCCCTTGGCAGCTTTGGGTTCTAGCAGGTGGGGAGGACCCTTTGTTTTTTTTTTTTTTTATTTTTGTCTTTAGAAATTTTTTGAAAAATTTCCCCTCGCAACCCCGTACTTCCCGCCGTCACCTTGTTGAAATTCTTCTCGCATGGCACTAGGAACCCGCAGGTGTGTGGGCCAACTATTTGTTTCTGTCTTCCTTAAGTGTATTTTGCCACCATAACTCTCACCGCCCCACCCTCTCCTTTCTCCCTTTTTCGGTACGGCGACTCAGAGGAGCGCCACGTTCCCCTGGTGGACCCATGGACGTGTGGGCATTTTTTTTTGTTTTCTTCCCCTTTGGGCGAATGCCCAAACTCTCTCACCACCCCGCCCTTCCTTTCCTTGTGACCGGTGATGACTCAGAGACCACCACGTGTCCTTAGAGGACCCACAAAGGCGCAAGTACAAATGGGAAATTTTCTACCACATGCAAGGAAATAGTCCCAACACCACCCCGTGACCCGCCGATCCCAAAATTTGCTTTTCACCCCTGCTTAGCATGTGTCCCTTTGGGGAAAATTTGACCCCTAAAGTCTGTTTACTCATAACTTGAGTTTCTACAAGGAGTTAGGAGGACTTCTTTATATCACCGAAAAGGTGAGAAAATTTCCTATCCAATGGGAATAATTTAGGGAAATTTTTGGAAGAATTAAGTATAAGAAAAATCAAGTTGAAACTCTAAGCCTGTTAGAGAGTGGGTATAGGGAGTAAATTACTCCTTGAACCTAACTGAGACTTCTAACCCTATAAAATGAACCATGTGAACTTGATATTCATTGATGAAAGAAAAGGTATGTTCTAGTAATTTATATTTGATCCAGAACCTAATAAGGTCAACTATTGTCTTACAACTTGGTTATGGACACTTCTTGATAAAAAAAATTATTCCATAATTTTCTAACTAATCCTAGGTTGTTTCTTGGGTCTCAAGTGGGTTGTTTTAATGGGCATAAAACTCAAACTACTTTGTTTATCCAGCTCCAGAATGTCAAGTCATGATCACTAGTGGGAAAATTGTTAGTTGTTCAGGAAAATGCCATAACATTAATCTCACCATGGGAAATTACTTGCTAACTAGCAATATGTATGCCATTACCATGGCAGGAGCAGACATTGTGTTAGGATCTTAGTGGCTTACCACCTTAGGAACCATTGAAATGAATTTCCAAGAGATGTTCATGTGATTTCAGTCAAAAGGGGGGGGCTTTTAAACTAAAAGGACTAAGAGCAAAGTCCCCACAATTGGTAAGTTCTCATCAGATGAAAAAATTACTTAGAAAATGTGTAGAGGGGTTTTTGGCAAAACTATTTTCATTGGAAGCACATCATTCAAATACATTTATACCCTCAAATATTCATGCAGTTATAGATGAGAACTCAGTGGTGTTTGGAGAAATGCCCAAGGTTCTGCCTCTGAAAAGAGACCATGACCATGCCATCCAGCTAGTACCAGGGATTCAACCACCCTACATCAGACCTTATAGGTACCCCTATATGTAAAAGAGTGAGATTGAGAAGATAGTTCAAGAGATTTTAGAAGCAGGACTTATTCGTTATAGTCAAAGTGCTTACTCTTCTCCTGTAGTGATGGTACAGAAAAAAGATGACAATTGGCGCATGTGTCTAGATTACATGGAACTCAATAAGTACATAGTTAAAGATAAGTTTCCTATTCCTATAATTTATGATTTTCTATATTAGTTACATGGTGTTGTTTACTTTAAAAAACTTGATCTTCGTTGTAGATATCATCAGATTAGAATCAGGGATGAAGATATTCATAAAAAAACCTTCAGGACACATGAAGGACATTATGAGTTCTTGGTAATGCCTTTTAGACTAACAAATGCACCCTCTACATTTCAAAGCTTGATGAATTCCATCATTAAGACATTTATCCGAAAGTTTGTTTTAGTGTTCTTTAATGATATATTAATCCATAGTAAAACATGAGAGGAACACTTGCATCATGTAAATAAGGTGTTGGAAACTCTTGAACAACATAAAATTTATGCAAAGCCTTCTAAGTGTTCTTTTGGTGTCAAGGAGTTTGAATATTTGGGTCATATTGTCTCTTATGAAGGTGTTAAAGTGGATCCTAACAAGATAAAATCCATGCTTGAATGGAAGGTTCCAAAAACCCTAAAAAAACTTCGAGGATTTTTGGGGCTTACAGGTTATTATCATAGATTTGTAAGGAATTATGGCAGCATTGCAGCACCACTCATAACTTTCTTGAAGAAGGAATCTTTCCATTGGAATGAGTAAGCTACTATGGCCTTTGAGAAGTTGAAGGAGGCCATGTGCACCACTCCAGTTCTAGCCACCCCCGATTTTTCAAAAACATTCATTGTTGAATGTGATGCTTCAGGGTATGGTATGGGGGCTGTACTCATGAAAGAAGGGTGACCCATTGCCTTCAAGATCCATCAATTCAAAGGTAAGAATATCTCTAAACTAGTTTATGAGAAAGAAATGTTAGCAATACTTCATGTAGTGAAGCAATGGAGACCATATCTAATCGGAAAAAAATTCAAAGTAAAGACATCTCATGATAGTTTGAAATACTTATTAGAGAAACATTTATCATCAGAAGAACAACAAAAATGGGTCTCAAAAATGTTGGGGTATGATTTTGAGATAATATACAAGAAGGGGAAAGAGAATGTAGTTGTTGATGCTTTATCTTGGAAGGATGAATCTACCTAGGCATTATTGTGTGCCATATCTGTTTACATGAGGATTGGATAGAGGATGCAAGGTATGAATGGAAAAATGACCCAGGGACAGAAAATATCATTAAGAATTTCTAACAAGATCCAAGCATGTCAGAAAAATTTGTATGGAAAGGAGATGTTTTATGGTATAAAGATAGATTATATCTATGTAAGAATTTAATACTTGAAAATAAGGTTCTATATGAGCTCCATGCTTCTCCAGTAGGGGTTCATTCTGGCTTCTTAAAGAATTATCATAAAATCAAGCATGGTTTTTTCTAGGAAGGGCTAAAAGGAGATGTCCAAAATTTTGTGACAGAATACATGGTTTTTCAGCAAAATAAGGGTGAAACAATTAAGTCCCCAGGTATTTTACAACCTCTATCTATTCCTAGCCATAGGTGGGAAGAGGTGTCCATGTACTTCATCACAGGATTTCCTAAATCAGAAGGTAAAAATGTAATCATGGTGGTGGTGGATAGACTCACCAAATATGCCCATTTTTGTGCTTTATCACATCCATTTGTTGTGAGTACAGTAGCAACGACCTTTAGGGATACAATTCAGAAGCTAAATGGGACACCAAAGATTATAGTAAGTGATCGAGACCCTATCTTAACTAGTAATTTTTGGACTGACTTGTTCTCATGCTTGGGCACACAACTAGCTTGAATTTCCTCTTATCATCCCTAGTCTGACGGGAAAATAGAGGTGGTCAACAAGTTCTTAGAGGGATATCTTCATTGTTTTACATCAGATAAGCAAGCGAGATGGGTCCAATGGTTATCACTTACAGAATGGTGGTATAACACCTCCCTTCATACTTCATCTAAAATGTCTCCTTTCTTGGCATTATATGGGTACCATCCATCATATATCACTTCATCTTTGAGAATCCAACTAGTTTGAGAAGTTGAAGAACATATTCAACACCAAAAAGAGGTACTTTCTAGTCTCAGGGAGAATTTGGCCATGTCACAAAACCGCATGAGGCAGCAGGCAAACCAACATCATAGTGAAAGACATTTTGAATTCGGTGATTGGGTTTTTGTGTGTTTACAACCATATAAGAAAATTTCCTTAAAACAACAGAAAAAAGATAACAAGCTTTCACCTAAGTATTATGGTCCTTATCAAGTGTTACAGAAGATTGGCAATGTAGCATACAAACTGGAACTTCCTCCAGCTATTCGAATTTATCCAGTCTTCCATGTATCTTTCCTAAAGAAAGTAATTAGACATACATTATCAACCCAGACAGTGTTACCTGAGCTTGATGAAGAGGGCAGAATCATCTTGGAACTAGAGTGCATCCTTCAGACATGCACTAAGCGATTGAGGAAAAGGGTCATCACTGAGTATTTGATCAAGTGGAAAAATATAGACAATGAATACACAACTTGGGAGGATGCAAATTTCCTGCAGTACCATCTAGATCTTCTCAACATTGGGGACAATGTTGTTTCAAAGGGTAGGGGCATGCTACGCCCTTAATCATATATCTTATATTGGATGTATATAGCCAACTTGTGGCTATCATAACTTCTTATCATTATGTATCTCTTTCATATATGTTATATTTTCATTAGTGGGTCAGCCTTGGTGTTGGCCATAACATAGGATTAGTATATATAGGGGTTAGTAGGTAATAGTTGATAACCATATTCATCATTTGAGGCTTATTGTCTAGTTTGGAGGTTTCCCCCTCAAAGTGGCTAAGCTATTATTATTGCACATTGAGATCATTTATCTGAATTATTGTGTTCATTGGTGTTATATTGCTGTTAATAATCAGATTCATACAAGTAATTACATTACAATGATCGTCCTTTGGTGACTCCACAAAATAAAATAACCAGTCAAGGATCCCCACTTCCATCTTCCATGAAGTCTGCATTATTGGAGCCTAATCCTATAACAAGTAAGAAGACTCCCGCAATCCCAAGTAATTCTTATGATGTCCCTTCCAAGTCTAAATCTAAATCTACTCCTACAAAATCTAATTCCTTGAAAGCTCCTAGTGTGCCTTTCAAAATACCATCCATTCCTCAAACATCAAATCCTACTCCTAAGCCTATCCAGACTCTAAAATCAGTCCCTTCACCCCCCATTGTCCGCATCTTCTCCCTTTGAATTCATAGAATATGCAAACAAGGCCAAAGTGGAGATTACTAAAACTAAATATTTGTGGACACATCTTGAACAATTTGAGAGGTTCGTCCGATATATCAGGAGTGATAGTATAACACCCAATATTTCCAAAGGCATGCTACCAAACTCACCTACACCTCCCTCACAAAACATGCTTTCTCTGAGTGCATCAAAGACTGATAAAGTTGAACCTTTCAACGTCTCCTTTCTTGTTGGAGAATATGTACTGAACATTTGCATAATAGATTCTGGTGCCTCAGAGAACGTGATGCCTTTAAAGGTCACCAAGGCTCTTAAACTTACAATGACTCCACCTAGTGGATCTTTTTACTCTTTGGAATCAAAAATGGTCTCACTTGTAGGGAAGGTAAAAAATGCACAAGTGGCTCTCGCCAAATTTCCAAACAAGAAAGTTTCAGTGATGATTTTGGTTGTAGACATCCCAGCCTCGTTCAGAATGTTGCTGAGTAAAAATTTCTGCCGAGAGTTGGGAGGGAAAATTTAGATGAATTGGTCTTTTGCAACCATACCAGTAAAGGGAGTCATGGAGAAATTACTTCCAGAAAATAAGATGAGGTACACTGTGTAAAATTCTAGAAGCCCAGAAGATAACATTTTATACCAAAATACCAATCAGATGAATCACTTGGTGACAACCAAGGAGAAAGAAGATATTCCCATCTTGATAGGGCCAAAAATTCCTTCCTAGAGAGATTTGGATTTTGAAGGAGTGATGATATTCAAGTCACAAGAGGGCAGCCACAAATCACTGGATGATGGAAACCATGAAGAAGAGGAGATTGTTCTTGATGATCTTCAAAAAGAAAAAACATCTCATGTTCTTATTCGTGATGAAGAAATTTTCACATTCCCATTTGAAGATGAGGGCTCCCTTGATCATGTCACCTAGGAAGAGACCAAGCCAGTCTATAATGAGCCCTTGAGCAATGAGAAAGGATTGAAAGAAATGTTTGTACAAGAACTGCTTAAAGTTGCAGAAAAAACTGAAGATCCTGAGCTTAGCCTCGAGCTCCTGATACAAGTCACAAATCTGTAAGACAAGCGTGAAGCTGATTTGGAAGCCTTAACTAGTGTGAAGGTTGGCCACATTGAGATAAATCAATATGAAAAATACGATGCCGCTCCGGAGCTAATGATTGATGGATGCAATAATAAAATGGAGATATTTTCTTTCCCATTTGAAGATGAAGACTCTTTCCATGACAAAGAAATTGAAGCAAGGAGTGTCAAGGCCTCTGAAGATGAATCTCTTTTTGATGAAGGATTGTTAGAGTTCATAGACTCCCAAGATGATGAGGTAATCCCTCCAAGTAGTTGCCTTCATCTGTAAAATAAAGAGCAACTACAAGAAATAATGAAGCAGATCTCTATGCAAGAAATATTTGATACAATAGAAGTTGCAGAAGACCCTGAGCTAATTCTTGATCTATTCACTTATGCCATAGACATACAAGACAAGTATGAGGCCACATCCAATCCTTCCGTTAGTACTCAAGCACTTCATAGTGGAGTAGGGATAAGGGAGGAATCTAATGTTTCTCATGGAGGAGATGTCAATGAGCATAGAACTGGGAAATAAAGTAACTCAAAATATCCAAGAAATTGGAACGAAAATCAGCATTGGGGTAGGGATGAGATGTTTGATGGAGAATCAGCTATATGGATAAATATGGAAGGAAACTGGCATTATGAAACTGATTTCAAAGAACATGAAGGCAATGGAATTTTTAAGCAAGGACCTGAGCATCAAGAAGCTCACATGGACTCACCCTTTAAAAGTACCTAGAAATTTGTGAAAGCACCTAGCTTTCATAAGCAGTTGAGGGAGGCTACTTTCTAGAACCCGTCAATGGCCTCGCAGAACATCATCATTTGGTGTTACCTCTTCAGGAGTAACTTTTGAGAAATGAAAATTATTTAAGTGAAAGCGGGTTCTCCCCCACCTTGTACCATAGGTGATTGATAGGTTTTTTCCCCTTTCTGTTGTATGTGTTTCCCTTCCTGTTGTGTGTCATGTGTTTTCTTTCCTTCGTTTGTGTGTGTGTTTCCTTATAATCTTCCTTTCTAGAAGTTGTACATGACTTCGCAGGGCCCAATGGATAAGGCACTAGTAAACAAATTATATGGTCTAAAAATGAGATTCTGGATTCCCATGTCATGTCTTTACTATGCTCAGTCTATTTCATGTCCCCAAGCTAGAGCCAGTTGTCGTGCAAATGTACAACAGGGAAATTGACAATTTTTGAGCACGACAACTATACCCCTATTCGGAATTTTTCATGTTTTATCATTCCCAGGCACCCCAAGTCAAATCCTTCAGTCTTGTCACCCCCTATTTGATGTAAAATTTATACCCTAGGTGATTTAGGAAAGTCTATCCATTCCCCATAGGTGATTTTAGGAACTCTGAAAAGGTGCTATCTTTTGGCAGTATTGGGAAGGGCTATCACTGGCTTTCCTAGGACTGGACCAACCAACCTGGAGTGGAACAAAATGGTAATATTCAACATGGAGGTGAAATGAAGACCTTAAAACATCATGGAAATTGTTTTGGAATATTTGGGCAAGTTTTTAAATACTTGGAACAGTTTGAGTAAAAGCAGGGTTCATAAGCCTAGGCGGTACACAAGCCTAAAACAGTTGTTCGGCTTCAGAAGAAGACTCCAAGAGCTCTAGATGGAGTTAGAAGAAAAAAAAAATCTAAAGAAATAGGATTCCAAGACCTACATGATGGTGAAATAATATTTTTCACAACACTTTCGCACATCAGGTCTGTAGGTAGATTTTTATCAAGCATATGTAGAGTACAAAATCAAAAATACAATTTTTCAAGGATAAAATGAAATAATAAAGACATGATGTCCAAACTATTGGATTTCAAAGGCCATTTCCAGTCAGGATCATATAAACATTTTCCAAAAAAGTCCATCGGGAGCTCAAGTTATCACTGTTACAAGTTCAGGACTTAACCAAATTTTTGGGAGGACATGTGCCAGCACCAGGAGCCTGGCGGGATTTTGTATCTTTCACGTCCCCCAAGGTCAGGGAAATCAAGGTTAGAAAAGTGTTCCCAGCTCCATTGAATCCCTCTCAGGCCTCATGTGACCTCTGGGACCCTCTTATGATCTCCAGACTTGACATATCAACCCCCAGGTGCTTATTTGGAGCATCCATTCCCTTCCGTCAGATCGGGCACCACATGTTAGCTCTAGGACCACCGTGGAATTTTATGTCTCTTATACACCTGAGGAGGGGGACATAAAACCTTTAAAAATGTGCCTAGCCTCTATGGGTAGTCATTTGGACACCCACGTGACCGACTTTCAGCCCCTAGGTGCATTTTTGGAGCATCCATTCCCTGTCGTTAGATTAGGTGCCACGTGTCACCTCCAGGACCACCATGGAAATTGATGTCCCTTATGTACCTAAGGTGGGGGACATTAGACATGGAAAAATTTGGACACCCATGTGACCGACTTTTAGCCCCCAGGTGCATTTTTCAAGAAAATCCCCTGCCGTCGGATCGAGGACACATGGCATCACCTTGACCACCATGGAAATTGATGTCCCTCACTTCCCTAAGGTTAGGGACATCAAAATTCACCCAACCCCTCCATCTGCAAGCTTTGAGTATTCAAATCTGGCACTTAGCCATTTCTTTCCCCTCATTTCTCCCTCACAGTTTTATACCTTGCCATGGCTCCATGCATGTTTGTCCAGACACCCGGTCCACCATTGTTGCTCTAAACCATCTCTTCCATGGCCACATAAAGTCTCCAACCATGAATACATAGAAATATTAAGGCCCCAGAAGTAATCCTCATCAAACACAGAAGGAGAAGCACTGAGTACAAAAGGAGAAAACGAAGAAAACTCCATAGCCATGAAATGAGAAGTTGAAGAAATTTCCCAAACGGATGCATGAAACAACAAGATATATTTTTATACTCATTCCTCTACCAAAGGCCATCAAGAAGACAACTTAAAACTCCCCCCATGTGTGACAGAGCATCCATAACGAATAAATATCCTTTCTGGCTCAACGAAGAAAGAAGTGTGATTTCCCATCAAACCAGTTGTTAGATTGAATTAAGATCACACGTGAAGCACCAGAAGAAAAAAACCACATCAAAAATATAATTTTCTTCACAAACGAAGGATAAAAACAAACCTACAATTTTGAGGTCCATTAATGGCTGCCATACCCAGAAGAACTACCAGGTCCGAAAATTAAAACTTTAAAATCTCCTAGACTATTAAGCGGGTGGGCCCAAAAGTTTAGAGGGAGGATATTGGGAAAAATCCCATATCAAATAAATTTTTTCCACATCAATCCAACTCCTAGAGGTAAACTTGCTAAAAATAGCAGGTCTACTACATAAGAACTGTTATTTTGGGAAAGCCATCGATAGAAGAACCTTCGAAGAAGATGAAGACATTGGAGGTGCACTACAACTAGGAATTCACCAGAACAGACATTTTTGGCACTTACTAACAATAGTAAATGGGCCCTTGAGCACCTGCTAAAAATAGAAAGTTGATCCAAAAGGAATGAGAAATGTAGGAAGAAAGATGAAAACTGAACCGCAACATCCAATTGAAGATCAGGGACTTGATTTCTCATACTTACTAAAAATAGTAAGTTGATTTTTATAAGGGAGATATGAAGCCAAATTGGATGGGTTAGAAGCATTCTCAAGATTATGAAGTGGAGAACAGTAAGAGAATGGATCCAATTCCACTGTAACAACTCATCCTTCGACATAATTCTTCTTCTTCTTCTTCCTCTTATATCTCTCTCTTCACTCTTCATACGACACTCTCTCTCTTCAATGTTCTAACTCTTTGTTGGGGTTTGCACTTTTTGATATGTCTTTAAGTCACTTAAAAGTGATTTTAGAAACATAATGTAAATTAAGTCACCTTGATTTTATAAAAGGGACTTAATTATTTTTGTAGGAATATGAATAGTCTAAAGTTGGAAATAAGGCATATGGAGGGTCATGAGGAAGACGATAAGTCACCTCTCCTTCTATAAATTGTAACACCATTCCCATTTCAAAGGGTTGGTGATTGATCTTGTGAACTCAAGAGTGCATTCTACCTTGAGAAGACAAAGGTGATAGCCAAATTCTTCCATTCACCTCATTCTCAAATTTCCTCTATTTCTCCACTATGTACAAATTTTATTTGAGCAATCAATACAAGGAGTTTCTAGCTTTCTTTGACTAAGGGGTTTCTTGATACTTTGTAGTCAATAAATTCTATTTGGTCTTATTACTATTTGCAGGGTTGTTTCTTCTCATGAATGCATGTGATGAAGTTTCTAACTAGTGTGTGTGTAGGAATCTGTTTTTCTACCTGCAAAATTAGTTCTCCTACCTCTTTTCTCACTCCCCTTTCCCACTCTTCAGAAAAATTATTCCCTAGCAATAGATTGCTAGCTTTATCGCAGGGTTAGTGGAGTGCCCCTGTTGGATCTCTGGTTGAAAGGCCACCACAAAAATTCATCTTTTCATGTGCATGCACATACAGTAGTTGCATCGGTTAAGTAGAGGGACTCAGATTCCCAAAGCATTGGCAAAAAATCCACAAGTTTGTCCACCTGAAAAATTTTCTCGCCAACATGTACACATCGACACCCTGATCTATTCATTTTCATAGTGTGATCTCCATGATGTTCTTTTTTTAGGCCTATGAAGGAAGTTGTCTTTCATTAAATGTTACTAACTTAATTTATCACCTTGGGTAATCATCCCTACACACTAAAATAAACTTGAAAAACTTTTTGGGACTTTTCTCTAAGTCAGGGTGAATGTTGAACTGAAGGTAGGTTGGCTAGAGGAAGGATGCACAATGACTAGGAAGCCTAATTATCAATTAGGGGCTTGGTTGTCGTGGTTAATATTTTCACTTTTTCATGCTAGATATTTTACATCACAATAATGAATTTGGAATCAAATGTACCCCCTAATTATATCATGCATTACATAATTGATTTTTTTAATAAGAGAAATTTTGATTAAATTGAGAAATGTGAAACTTATTGGAACTATATGATTTTTTATTTACTTCATCAAGGACTAATTAAAAATATAGGCATGTATAAATTAATCAATTCGATTGAAATTGAAGATACAATTTGTGATGCAAAAGTATCACGAGGGAATTGAATTTATTACATAATTTTTACAATATTAGTTAAGTAAATGGGCACATACGAGGATGGTGAGAAGGATAATAGAGAAAGGAAAATACACCACAAAATTTGGGTGATGGTGATGATTATGCAAGGCTTTCATGAATGCTTTGTGCACTATTTGAATTGTATAAAATGCATATTGATTACAAAAGTGAAAGAGCACAATGTGTGCATGAAGTGACTCAAGTCTACCATTTGATGAGATAGAGTGATAAGGAGTAGAGAGACGAATTGAGTCGCAGAAAATAGGTGAAACTTTTCAAGGGTCATAAAAAACTCCATTGTAATAACATTAGGATTTTTTATTATTTATGTAAAAAACCTAATAATGGGATTAGTATTTGTATATGTTGTTAATTATTTTCAAAGTAATAAAAAACATGTACATGTGTTTTGATTTTTTATGTATTATAAGGAACTTCAGGAGTGCATATATTTAGGCAGTTGTTGTTTGCTTTGAGAATTGCAAGGTTTGTAAAATCTAGTTTTGACACATCTAACACTCCTAGAAATGTTAGTAGACAATATAAAAAACCCCAAATCCTAAACCATGACTATATTATTTCCCAAAATAGACATCAATTGTCAAATTTAAAAGTTAAAAACTTTAGGCTAAATGCTGAAATCCTGAAAATTAGCTATATACCGACTAGATTAGATTATAAAAACTATATCCTAAACCGTGACTCGTGGACTGGTTCCATAAGGTTTAGAGTAACCCTAATTAATTATATTTACTAAAATAAATTTAAAGTATAGGAAATAATAAAGTATAAATAATAATAAATGAAAAACCTATACTCTAAGGAATGTGCACCCATTTTAACATACACATGTTTTAACTTACACAAATTTTAACATGTACACTTTTTAACGTGTACACGTTCCCTTAATTATGCACTAAAACCAAAATTTTATAGCCTTGGAATTGCTTTGGGTTCCCAAAACTGCACCTTGGGCTTGTAATAATGCAATAACCTACGTGTTGTTGAAAAATATGAAAAAATCACATTTCACCATGATAAATCCTATCTTTCCTTACAAAATTCCTACAACATCAAGAAAACTATCATCTTTCTAAATATATAGTTTTATATATTATTTTGAATATTCTAAGGTTTCTATTTATATCTATTTCAAACTATGTCTTTTATACCTCTATTTTTAGTGATTATAAACACTTATCTTTTGTCATGTACCTTTTTTTCCACTTCTCCAAATTGATAAAAGTATATTAACACCCAAACTAGGACTAATTCTATACATATTCATAAAAAAATCTATTTTTTGATATTTTATTAGGTAGTTAATGGGGGGCATGGTTTGATATACGTTATTTTTAAATTTTGAAAATATTTGTACTTGAAAAATCATAAAAAAATAAATACTTACTAAAAATCTATAAAAAATCCATCCCAAACTAGATATTCATATCTATCTTTTTTACCAAACGGTTTACAAAAATAATAAATAGTCGTAAAAAAATGGGGGAGCCATGACCTATTGGTGTAGGTGGTATTTTTCATAACTTATTTAGTTATTTAGTGTAATTCAACCACACTAGTTGAGTCATCTCATTTAGGTGGACATAGGTCTAGGTGTCATGTTAGTTATTAAAGATTCCTTTACAGAATTTGTCATATGTGTAAGTATGTCATATGAGTAACTTTCTCCTTTAAGAAAGTATCCCCTTTTCTCCATCATGGAGGAATATTTTTCTTACATGGGATTTACTCACTCACTCCCCTATATCTACACCATATATCTACACCACTTCTTTTAATCTATGGCATCCAATTCCACTCCACTCTATTTTTCGGATCTTAAACTCTAATATGCATGCACATTACTTTTATAAAGTTTTCTTGATTGAATCTAGAAACTTATTCATTTTTGTTGAGTGCAACTATTTGATGCATGTAGATTCCCTCTAGGTATTCATACTTCATCCCTCCATCATGGTATCATAGAATGGGGACCAAAATCGCATTGCTCCACCTTATAGTTGCTTGTGCAAGGTCTTTTTTACTTGTGCTTTACTTGCATATTTTCAATATTTTAAGTGGTTGGTTTTTTTGTTGAGTTGTACCTCTTGCTGGTTTTGCGTATGTTTAGGTTCAACATGTAAAGGTTTTATAGTTGCAGGTTGAAAGGGTGTTGTTGTTGGTATTTCAAGGAGTGTGAGTGTTGATTCTAAGGGACTAACTTGGTCGCAGCTCGCTGAGATGGAAACTAAGATGGACAATAGCTCATTGCATTATCGTGTGTGACAACTTGCCCCTAATCGTGCATCTGTATTGGCTTGGTTCGACCTAGGGCTTGATTTGCCTTTTGATATGCATATCTCTTCCTTTACTGCTTTCTATTTTTCTTGAGATGCACTGGGCTTGTTTTAGTCACGTATTGCCATGGTTTGGGATGTGTAGATTCCACAACCTCATATATCTCATCTCATCTTCATTCACAGGTCTTGGGCTCATATTGTGCACTGGATTTCATTTTATTTAAGGGGTCTTCTTCCATTCTCGACGACTCTCTTCCACCCTTATTTTTCATGGTCATTATCTCTATACTCCATGACCATTCCTCCAGATTTATGTGTTGTGTTAGTTACTGAATCATCTAGATGTGTGGCTCTATCTTGTGTCCTTCCTTACCTCCTAACTTAGGCTTGTACACACCTAACAATGTGGTCCTCTTATCACACAACTCAACAAGATCACCTGTAACCAATTCATGTGACCATTACACACTCGACTTGGCTCTGATTCCATAGCCATTTCACTCATAAACTTGTGAACCATTCAGTGGAAAACTAGCTCAGTGAAGCCCTGTATTCCTCCACACTAGTTTGGCTCACTCCAGTCTAACTCGTCGACATTGGTCTCATGTATGGCCTTAAACAACTTGGCTGACTTGTTTTACACTTTCTAGTGCACTCTGTGTGACTTCTTAATACACAACTTGAGTCCCTCACCTCAGGAATTCTTGAGATACTCGTAGAATCTTGGAGATCCCTACATAGTTAGCTCAGGAGGAACACACTCCAACCTTGCTACCCACCTTGGGCCTAGCACATTGATTCATTAGTGTACCTCAACTTGGTGAAGTCTCCACATGAATAACTTGCTGCCAACAACTCCTACCACTTGACCCTTGGCTTGGGAGCCAACTCACACTCAGCTTGGTCTAACCTTGTGCAACTCATTCTACTAGCCAACAACTTGCCTCCTAGCCAGCTCGTGAACTAGCTCATCGAGATGAGCTAGCTCAACACCCTCTCCAAGGAAAATTTTATTTCTCTCTCCTCTCTTGCTTCCTTTTTTACAGATTAATTATTAATTAATTTTTTCTGTAATTAAATAGGATAAGAAAAAATTTAGGGAAAAATCACTTGTTTTTTAGGGCTATTATTGGCCTTGTGAGCCCCACTTCTTGGAAACTCTTCCTTCCACATTCAGGGTGGTATTGTTTTCTACTAACTTTTCCTTCCACACCTCAACTGCACACTTGTTTTTTCCATGGATCCCTTTACAAATCTTTTGCTAACCCCTTTGAACTATCCAAAATGGTTGGATTCTATCTATTTTTCCTTGAAAAAGAAACAAATGTTTCAAATAACCAAATATTTTCAAGCTAAACCTACATATGCAATAGAAAAGGAAATGTGGATTGGTAAGTGTGATAAAGCCATTGGATTTCTTTCTCTTTTTGTGTCTCCAGAACTGCGCTTCCACATTTATTCTACAAAAACACCAAAGGATATTTTTGATGCTCTACAAAAATGTTTTGGGAAATAGGATGAAATGAGAGGCCATGAACTTGAAAATGAACTAATCATCCTTAGTCCAAACAATTTTAACATTGTTAAAGACTTCCTCACCAATTTCAAAATGCTAAGATTGTAGTTAGAAGTTTTTCGAATAGACAAAAAGGAACCACAACACATACTCTTTGTCCTTACAAAACTTGGTCCAGAATACTTTGCTTTTGTCTCCACCTTCCATGCAACAAAAATGACACTTATTAAAATTTGGTATATGCCCTCACTTGATGAGTTTATTGCAGAATTGATTAGAGAATAAGAAAAAATTATTTAGAAGGGCACCTTAAAATTGACAAAATCCCATGTTCTCATTGTTATACAGGAATAATAAAGCTTCAAAGGAGAAGAAACAAGAAACATATCATGAAAAGAAGGAAAAACAAAAAACCAACTCTTCCACTTTATATTCTAGTTCCAAACCTCCTAAATAACAATTCAAATGTGGGTACTGCAATGGAAGGTGTGATGAAGAAAAGTGCTTGAACAAAAAGATTGATCTCATCAATAATATTCTTGAAAAACAAAATATCAGAGTTCCATATTCCCTCAAATCATCTTCATCATCTCACGAGAGTTCTAAGGAGAAATATGGTGAAAAGGGGAAAGTGAAAGAGAAAGAAAAATTGAAAGAATCAAATAAGGAGAAACCAAAGGGAAGAGCTCTGGTGATAGTTGTGCCACCTACTCCTACATGAATAATTGATTTGGGTGCAACTCATCACATGGCCTCATCTGATATTGAGTTTTCTTCAGGGATAATTTTATTGGTGAATATTCATAATATGGCAAATATTCCATTTTTGAAAAATTTGAAAAGGTGAATTTTTTGGTGCGAGTTAGTGACCTGTTCGCCTAAAAATTACAGTTTAATTTTTTTAGGGGTTAGCTTCACCTACCCTTGAAACTATCCCCTATATAATCCTAGATTATTCACTAGGTAGAAAACTACTAGATCACTCATACCACCTGGGGGAATATGTATTATCAAGTACAATAAATGTGCAACAGGATGGCAGAGGCTACAGACATGTGATAGGAGGGCGGAGGCTACAGATGAGTGACATAAAGTTTGTAGACACGAAACATGGAGAATTTTTTGACATGTGACATGGAGAGTTTGTTTACATCTGACAAGAGTATGGAGGAAGTAGACGCGGGACAGAGAGTTTGTTGACATGTGACACGGAGATTTTGTTGTTGCGTGACTAGATGGTAGAGGTTGTAGATGCATGACAGAATATTTTTTGTCACGCGTCAACAAGGTGGTTGACATGCATCAATGAACCTCAATGATGTGCATCAATGACCTTGTTGATGCGTGTTAATGAGCCTACCTAATGCACGTTAACCACATTGTTGACAAGCGTCAATAAGGATATTCACTAGGTATTTTCCACCTCTAATTTCTAAGAGGTCTCTTAAAATGAACCTTGGTTTTCTTCACTATAGCTAGGTGACATTCCTTCTATTCGTCTTGGTGACAACACAACTACACAGGTTTTCAGGAAGGGATCAGTTCATGTGAGTGGTGGTACTTTCAAAAAATTTCTAAGTATCCCTTCAATTTCAACCAATCTTATTTCAATTTATCAAATCACTCGCCTCGGATAGGGCATGCAGGTTGATTTCACTCCAGATTCATTTTATGTCAGAGAGATTCACAGTGATGCTATTTTTTTAGTGGGTATAGCTGACCATCACACTTGGCTATAATCATTCTCTTACTCTTCTCCTCCTTCAAATTCTACATCTAAATCACTTGGACTTGAGGAAACTTCTGAGTCCACTTCTGATTTTGAGGACATCTCTTATAACATAGTTTATTGTCATGATGACGAGGACCCACCTCCACCACCCACTTATCACTTGCCACATCTTGGGGAGTTGTCTCTTGATCTGCCCAATTTTGGTTCACTTCAAAAAATTTAGGGAGCAGGCAGTATGATTTAGGAATCATAAGGCATTAGGCACACTTCTTCACAGTTTCAAGACATTCCACCTTCCTTCCTTACCACTACCTTCGGGATCAACATTTCTTCATAGAGTCCACTTGACATATAGATAATTGTTCCTTAGATTGGAACAAAACCTTGGCACTTCAGGGGTCTTCTTTCTCCTTTTCACTTAGCACAAGGTGGCTCATGATTGGATATTCCCAGGAGGCTAGATAGATTTCTTCTTCTCTCCTTCTTTTCCTTAGTAGTTTAAGAGAGTTTTTATATCTCTTGTAAGTGGAGGTTTTTCCCACTTGGTTTTCTATCACTACTTGATATTTTTTTTTGCATGAGTAACTCTCCAGGCTTATGGCCAAGACCCATTTTTCCTTTGTTTATGTTTTGCTGACTTGCATTTCCCCATCCTAATTTTTGATGAACAGGGTGTATTGGTATAGGTGGTATTTTCATCACTTATTTATTTATTTAGTGTAATTCCACCTCATTCGGTGAGTCATCTCACTTAGGTGGAAATAGGTACAGGTGTCATGTTAGTTATAAAATATTCCCTTATGAAATTTGTCATATGTGTAAGTATGTCATAGGAATTAATTTCTCCTTTAGGAAAGTAACTCCTCTTCTCCATCATGGAGGCATATTTTTCTTACATGGGAATTACTCACTCACTCCCCTATATATACACCACCTCTTTTCATCTACGGCATTCAATTCCACTCCACTCTATTTTTTAGATCTTGAGCTATCATATGAATTCACATTGCTTTCATAAAGTTCTCATGCTTGAATCTAACAACTGTTATCCAATTTTGTCCCTCAGGAACAATTGGACAAACACGATCTTGCACACAGAGAAAACGGAGGCATTCATTCAGTCAGGGGGGCTTGCATTTCGAGGTTGGCTGAATAGATTAAAGCAGGCTGAGAAAATTTTAGAGGAATTTGAGAATGAAGAAACTCCGAAAGTCTGAAATTTCAGATTTCGTAGGTGGAGCCGTTTGAAGGTAGGCTAGGGTAAAATTTGGGGACTGGGTGGAAAGAAGTGTGTAAAATTGAAAACCTCAAAGTCTCTATTTTGGACTTCAGGATTTTGGAGTTTCGGAGGTTTCGGTGAGCGTGTGTAGATGAACAGTGCAAAAATCCCTAAAATCCCGAAGGTCTGAAACACAAAGTCCAAAGTTTTGGACTTTGGGCTTTTAGAGGTTCAGAGTTAGAAACAAGGTCAAAGATCCCCAATATCCCGAAAACTCAAACCCCAAAAACCGGAACCCCAAAACCCCCGAAATCATAAAGGTCCAAAACCCTATGTCTAAATTTTAGACTTTGGGTTTTTGACATTTTGGAACTTTGAATCCTCAGAACATGAAAAATCACAACTCAAAGTGGAAAACCCGAAGTCCAAATTTTGGACTTTAGGATTTCAGAGTTTTGGAGGTTTTATGTGCCCAGCTGAATGAATAGTAACATCAACCTCCATACTCAAAATGCTCGAAAGTCTGAAATTTTAGACTTTGGAGGTTGCGAGGAAATTTTAGATTCTGAAAAGAGAAGATCAACCACCCGCATTTATTACAAAATGACACCCCCATCTTCATATGGCCGTAAATTTCAGCTGGGAGCTCAGATTTTCACAAGAAAGGACTTTTTGCAAAGCTCTCAGTGTTCTCTACACAACTACAGCTACCATTTTAGATGGCATTTCTAGATTTATCACCTACCTAAATGATGAAGGTATGGAATTTGTTTCTTTCCCAACAAGGCATAGTACATGGGGGTATGGGTTTTGAAGTGGCACCCATCATTGTTGTAGGCGAATTCAATGCATTTTAGGGTAGTTGAAGCAATATTTCGAGTTTCTTCCTTCTCTCCCTTCTCTCATTCTTCCTATAAAGGAGGGGAATTGTTCTAATGTTGGATAATTTTTATTTACACCCTCCCTTATTCTCTTGTCTATAAGTGAATTTGTGAAGTTCAAACCTCCCATTCAAGTTGTAGTGAAATTTTGTGCCTCTTGGCCACTGTAATGCACTATATCAAATATGTGGAGAAATTATATAATTCTGTGGATGAATTCCAACCATTTCTTGTGTTCATTGTTTTCTTTTGATCTCTTATGGCAATCTTGGTTATCTGTGCATGGTTATTGTATTACATGTTTAATGGTTTGTAATTAATGGTTAGTGGATTGATCTATGGTGTATTTTCATCCTTCTTAATCTGATTGTTGTTTCCATATCCATGCAAAGTAAGTGTTCAAAATTCCTTTCGGTGCATCACCTCTGTTAGTTTAGGTTTAATTTCTTGTAATCTTCTTAACCCTATCTCCTTGGAAAGGTAGAGTATATTTTGTAGTATATCCTCTACAATTTGGATGTGTGCATTAGAATATAGGAATAGGAACACTTCATCCGGAGGGTTATCCTGATTGCAAATTCCCACACTTTTAAATAACTCCATGTTTGATGAATCACATTGAATGCCTGAACCATTCACTTGCGAGAAATTAGGGGTGTTGTGATTTTTCCATAACAAAAAATTCTTCATCTTGGTTAAGTGCAACTATTTGATGCACGAAGGTTCCCTCTAGGTCTTCATCATTAATCCCTCCATCATGACCAACTATCTACTATTTTTTTTACAAAAATAGGAGCACCTATTGACATTTTAGATATTTAACCGACTTACCCTTAACCATTTAAAAAAATAGTAGTTTATACACTAGACTCAAAATGCTACAATTTATGTTCGTATAACGTCTTCAAATTTTGAGTGAAACTATCTCAAATAACTTAGACAAGTTGAAGTTTTTTATTTTTTAGAAAAATATGTCCACGTAAGACCCCCTTTTTGACCACCCATTTCCATTCACTTACCCCATTGATGGATGTTTATTAGCATAAATAATTTGGATGGGTTAGCATATACTTGTTTGGATCATTTTGACATGTATAGTATCATTATATTTGGTTTTCGGCATTGAGTAAGCATGATGTGTGAATCAAGTGTGCAAGTTATAAGTTTCATCATAGGAGAATGTGGGACTTAGGGGTTGCACCTCCAAGATTTCAAACTATGTTATTTGGGCCAAATAGTTTCCCCTTATTATTCATAATTATTTATTATGTTAGTTACTAGGATTGATTTATGGAAATTCATCCTCTAGGCATGTGTATTAGTCATTTGGTTGGTCACTTTGTCTTGCATGTTTCCATTTAATTAATTTATTATTATCTATCCTAATTGCTTGGTTATTTCAATTTTATGGGTTAATTTGGTTCTACTTGATTTGGGATGGATTAATTGAGTTTATATTTGATTAAGAGGTTTTTGGGCCAACTAATCATAGACTAGGTGGGCCCCACCACCCCTCTTAATGAGATACTTTTCCCAAATCTCGAATTTCCATAAAAGGTGGAAATTAGGAAGGTTTTTTGGAAATTTTGGGGTCACTCTTACCTTAAAATGAGCCCCATATACCATACATATGGGTAAGGGACTCTTCCCAAGGCTAAAAAGGTTTTTTCCCTCCCTTTTGACCCCTCTTTTGTCCCCATCTTCATTTGTGTTATTTTTATTTTGGGTTCCACTTGGGATTAGGGAATGAATTATTATTTTATTTTGTGTTTTTGAGACAATATCCTCCATTTATAATCCTTATCTTATTATTGAAATAATTCTTTGGTTGACTTGTAATTGAGAATGGATGGGTGACACATGTCACCATCCCATTGGTTATTTTTTAGTCCTTTTCTTATTTAACCCTCCATATTTGGAGAGGTTTGGAAGTTCTTGATTCATTTTTACTTGGATATTTTTGGATCTTGTAAGAAAAAGGATACTTTGGAGGTTGGGATATCATTTTTGTGTTAGTCATATTTTACTTGTGAGGTAGGCCTCACATATCCTAAGTTACTTATTATTTATAACGAAATATTTGTTGCCATATTACTTGTTTTTGGGTGATGGAATCCTATTTTTCATTTTTTATTTGTTTTTGTTTCCTTATCATTTTTATACATCTACCCCCTTTAGGGAATGGATTTTGGAGTGTTGAGGAAGAGGGAAGAATCCCTCTTGCTCCCACAAGGCTTTATGGACAAGTCTTGTTGGGATTCCTATTATTCTCCCTTAATATGGTTGAAGTGGGGGATGGCTTTTCATATGGTTTGGAAACCATCTCCCATCATTTTTAAGGAAGAATCCAAGGTTTAAAAAACCTTATAAAATATGAGGAAATAAGAGATATGGTCTATAGGAGGAATAAGGAAATTTGGTGTCTTGTGATTACTTGGGATAGTTTTGATTCTTTTTTTCTCATATGGAAAATTTGGATAAAATGGGTCTTTCTACCCCGTATTTCCCTCTTATAGAATCATGGATCTTATTTTATATGATGTTGGTCTTTAACTTTGTTAATTTTCTTATATTTTTGTTTTGTATTCCTTTTTTTATCCCTCATTGTGCATCTTAAATGCATGAAAAATATCTCTCCCATGGGTTTAGAGAGAGGCTAACATGTCCTAATTTTTGGAAGTGACATGTGATGATGCCATTTGGTTGGGTGGACAACCAATAAAAATCTTCTTGTGATTTTTTAAGTTCACTAATGGAGTTGGGGATGAATTTTTCAGCTATCATGGAAATTGGTCCTTGCTTTGGGTGAATAAAAAAATTATTTGAAAATTTGACATGTTGCTCCCACTTAGTGGGAGGCTTATCTAATTGCATTTAAATATGATGCGGTTTTTTGTTAGTGTGCAAGAGAAGAATATTGAAAATATATGTTGTATTAGAATGAAAAATGTTATTGTTATTTTAATTCCAATCATGTTTTGAAAATGAAGAAAGTTAGCTTAGATTTGTAATATTTTAGTTGGAAGGTAAAATTAATTTTTTTGTATAAAGTTTTTTGTTATCACGAAATTATAGCACCCCCCGAATGGTTATAATGTGGATGGGGAATTCAGTGTAATTCGTGTAATATTGGGTCATCTCTCAAGATGTGGGACTTACAGGCTTGAGATAATCCTCCACAGAAAGTTGGTTCTTGCTCCTAGACTACCTACCAATAACTACTCCTAATGTAGGAAAAACTATCTAATCCTAGCCTTATATTCCAAGGGACCAAGGAACGAGAGTGCATGAAAATTAAACCTACACTAAGAGCGGCGATACACCAAAAATGGAGGTTGTTAATCATTATCCAATTTCCTAAAATGGAGAGAGGCGAGCAATGGAGAGGGTGGACAAGATGCACCACAGACTAGAGATGACATTCACTCATAATAAAAATTCATACCCATTAAACATAGCTCTCAAAACTGTAATGAACACCAAGAAATATGCACAGTATACCCTGCAATGGAGAGAGGAAAGTATAGACAATAAAACATGCAAAGGATGGACAAAATGCATAAAAAACCATAGTTTATTTCTCCAATAAGTATGTACAGTACAACATTAGTGGTCAAGAGGTAATAAAATACCATTACAAGCTTGGAAAGGAGGCTTAAACTCCACATTCAACCCAGTGGATAAGAAAGAGACAGAGGGCAAGAGAAAAATGACTAACTCCTTTACAAAATGAGCCCACATTAGAATTTATAGAATGAGAAGGAGAGAGATGAGAAATCCTGATATATGATTTCTAGCTACTTGCAAATCACCATAAATGAAGTGAAATGGTGGAAATTGATTTTAAAAATATCCCTCATGCTACCTCATAACCTACATTTGGAGAAAATGATGCCCATACCTATTAATTACACTCCCAACCACTTCAAATGTCTTTATTCTAAATGGAGTCTGTTTCTTATGAAATTAACAATGAAATCTTCATCAATTCCTAAATTTCTTTGTTTGTGTGTGAAGGACTTAGAGTTACGATTCCAATGGGACAATTTTTGTGTAATTTTCTTAAGAATTGCTTAAGATATGGCCATCTGAGAAGGGAAAACTACTTTGAGATTTCCAGGCTTGCTTGATTTTTAAGGGGCTGTGAATTAATTTTTTTCTTGTTGGAAATGAATTTTGAAATATTTCCTCTCTTTTTCCCATGCTTTTAAAATCTTCTAAATGATTTTACATTTAAAAAATGGCGGGCCCTCTATTAATTTCTATTACTTTAATATGGGAGGGGGTGTTTGTATTTTTTAATGTTTTAATACCTTGTCATCTCAGCCAGCTTAGTTGAGATGGCTACCTTCTTGCTTTGGAAATCCATTCACCCACCTCTGCCAACTTGTAACTCCTTTTCATCGACATAAACCCCACCACCTATACATTCCACTGATGCAACGGCCTTTATTTTGAATGCATGTCAAGCTCATTCTTGATTATACAGTGCCATTTGAGTCCCTCTTTGCATTGGGCCGTAGACTACATCGACTCCTTATACATTGCCTCATACTCAAATTATTGAATTGGGATCTCCTTTCAATGGCCTCATTGAATCGAAGAGAACATATCAGATTTTTATTGTGGGTTTGATCCCTCCATGGTGAACTCAAATATTTGTGGCCTAGGCCATTCATGCATTGAACCTATGCATCAATCGCGTTACACATGCCTCCGATATCTTATGTTCCTACATTGGTTCTAATCGACCCCATCAGATCTGCAAAGAACTCCCACCCCTTGTTGACTAGGCCATGAGGGCCGTTGACCCCTACCATGCCCACATTTTTTAGTGTGGTGATCTTATTCCTTATCCACATGCATGTCCAAGTGCAGCTTGATCCATTTCCCTCTGTTGTTGCTACAACACGCTCTATTGGCTCAGATTTGGCTCAGTGAGCCATTCTTTCCCTCCTTTCATTATTTTAGCTAAGTCCTATTGCTGGCACCCTTCAACCCACTTCTGTGACCATTAGAAATGAATCATCTTGGGCAAATCACAATGTATAGGATGGATTCACCCAAGGAAAGACAACTCTCCATTGGCTCGATGAAAGTTCTTCTATACGATTTGGTTCAGAAATATGGTTTAGGCCTATCCTTGCATCCTTTAAAACGTGCTCCCCAACTCAATGCATCCTGTTTATGAGCTCGTGGTCTTGGCAATGTGTCGATGCATGGACACTATCCCACTTGCCCACATAACCCAATCCATTTGATACTAGATCAGTCTAGAAAATAACTCACTTATGAGCTTGATGAGCTGAACCTAGAACTAGGAGATACTATCTTAGAATCTACACTCTTTACTCAACATTTTATGTTATTTCTTGCGCTCTTCAGCTATAAAAAGGTTGGGTGGAATGTATGAAGGTGTCTCAGATCTATGCATTGAATGTGGTCGTTTTGCTATTAGTGGGTCCCATCATCTGCTCCTCCAAACTGAGTGAAACCTTAAACTCAAGCAAGACCAAGAAGAGGAAAAATTCCTCTTGTGAATTTCCAACCTTCCTAAAGAGCTAGATGTTGCCTTTAATACTGAGATCTTCCTGTAGGATTCAAAATGGATGTGAGGGTTCCTTAATGTAAGCCTGCCCTATTGTCAAATTTCACCGGGGGAGTGAAATTCGATAACACTTTCCTCTTGTAATAGGGAAAAATAAATTTTCACTATTGTTTCCCAAAGTAATTCTTGTTTAATTATAAAGATTTTTTTATTGATTCCTTTGATTATATTGAAATTCATTCTACAACTATGTTTTTCAATTCATTTTTGTTGATGAAAAGTTTTGTTGAAAAAACCTATGAATCATGCAAGTTTTTTAAATAGTTAATTAGGGGTTGTAATTTTCAAAGATAAAGGAACAATGTGAATGATTTTTTATGATCTTGGAATGGCTTCAAAAGGGTTTTTTGTTTTCAGACTTAATATCTCCTCCATGTCTTCTTAGTCTTTCTATTTCTATTAAAGAAATAAGTTTTCTCATTAAAATAGCTCCTAAATTACCCTTATTTCTTTATCTCAATTATTGGATCTCAAGAAATTATTACTTTATTATTTAAGGTAGGGTTTGAGAACTTGTTTCAAACACATATCTATCTCCAAATGAACTTTAATTACATATATTTTGGAAGATTTATTTTATGTAATTGTTTCGCTAAAAACAAACAACTTTTAGATGGTTTATTTTGGATATAAAAAGATTCAGGTTTATTAGTATTTTATAATATTAGTAAATAAGAAAATGGAATAGAGGATTAGGAAAATGATTTTTGTGGTAAAAAAATGGAGAAGTAAAAGTTTAAGAATTTCATACTAGTTCTAGTTTTCTCTTTGGATCTAAATAAGAGGGGTAAATCTAACTCATTTGGGCATGTTTCTCTATTTTATAGTTGCGCAAAAAATATAAATATATATGTATATATCTAAAACCATAATTATATATATGTATATGTGTGTATGTTTATATACACATACATATAGGTATATAATTTGGTATTGATAATATTTAGGTGTTTGATTAGTAAATGAAATGAACTTGTGTGTGTTTGTAATGCCCATACGTTTTTGTTATCCATAATGTTATCCATAAAATATTGTAAAATGGTTTCAATTAAGTGAAATGGATATGATGGAGGGGCCATGATTTGGCCATGAACCCTCCCTAAAACCCCAATACATCTCCTTGTCGATTCAAGCGCAATCACCATATCTCACATTCCTTTTAGTCTACACAAACCTAGTTGAATGTGGCCATATGTTTATACATGTGCTTAATATCTACGTGCTCGTTTTATAATTGGCCCTATAAACAACTATACATATAAATGGACCCATATAGAAAGTGCAACTGCATACATGTGATTTTGGTTTTTCTATAGTAGAAATATATATATGCTTATATATATATATATATATATATATATATATAAGCATATATATATATATATATATATATATATATATATATATATATATATATATATATATATATATTTATGTATATAAGCATATATATTTCTACCATAACAAAACCCATATAGAAAGTGGTGCGATTCCATACATGTGATTTTGGTTTTTCTATAGTAGAAATATATATGCATATATATATAGTGTGTGTGTGTGTACACACACACACACACACACACACACACACACACACACACACACACACACACACACGAGAATATATAAACCACTCTTACAACCCTAATATGGAAATTTTAAATAAAATGAATATGTTTTGAAATTTTTTAAACAAAGTGTATGATTGGTGCCTTCATAAAATCTGCATGATATGTAAAAAAAGAGAAAATAAGAAATTAAAGAAAATAAATGCAATATATAAAAGAGGAGAAATAAAGAATAAACTTCTTGTGCCTCCATAGAGGAATGCTTCACAACCTACAAACAAAACCTAATAGAAAGAGATGATAAAAAAAGAAATGAGAATGTAAAGGTTAATTAAATAGAAATGAGGGATTTTAGGAATCCCTAAAATCAATGGTCGACGATCCATTAGATCCTAGGTCTCTCTTTTAATCTATAATTTTCCACTTGCCCATTTAGGGATTATAGGATAACTTACAAGGGACAATTGGATTTGATAGGTGAGAAATTGGGATCACCTTTCCCTTTTGAATTTTGTTGAATTAAAACAATTTAAAATAACCTATGATATATGAGTGCAAGGAATGGGTCCATTTAGATGGGGCCAAATGGGACCCATGCCTAGTTTAATCCCTAAATGTGACCCATTTAGGGATTATAGGATAACTTAAAAGGGACAAGTGAGCTTGATAGGTGAGAAATTGGGATCACCTTTCCCTTTTGAATTTTGTTGAATTAAAACAATTTATAATAACTTATGATATATGAGTGCAAGGAATGGGTCCATTGAGATGAGGCAAAATGGGACCCATTATGAATAGTACTATGTGATCAGAACTAGATAGATACCCAAAGTGCATGATTTAGTTTCTCCAGGTATATAAAACATTTGAAGAATCATTTTGTCACTTAAAGTAACTAGGTTTACTCAAATATTCCCCACCATGGGAATTAAATTAGCAAGGTATGATATTTATTTATCTAATATCTTATAACATTAAACTAGGCATGGGTCCCATTTGGCCCCATCTAAATGGACCCATTCATTGCACTCATATATCATAAGTTATTTTAAATTGTTTTAATTCAACAAAATTCAAAAGGGAAAGGTGATCCCAATTTCTCACCTATCAAGCCCACTTGTCCCTTTTAAGTTATCCTATAATGTTATAAGATATTAGATAAATAAATATCATACCTTGCTAATTTAATTCCCATGGTGGGGAATATTTGAGTAAACCTAGTTACGTTAAGTGAGAAAATGATTCTTCAATTTTTTTATATACCTGGAGACACTAAATCATGAACTTTGGGTATCTATCTAGTTCTAATCACATATTATTATTCATATGATTCCTAAGCATGAAAAGTAATAATTAACCCATGTATTTGGCCATCTTTACTTACTTTCTATTGTTCTTCTTGGTCTTATACACCTTCTTTCCTAGTCTAACCTTCAATCCTTTAGTTTCTGTAAGTCTAGATGCTAGTGTCAAGTGCCCCCGTCCCCTGCCTCTTTTTACTTTAATCACATCTTTTAAGTCCTTTCTAGCCGTTTAGGCATGTAATATTTTTTTTGGTTAGCATTTTCAAGGTTAGGTATGAAATTCAAGCAAAGGGTTCATATAAATGTAAAGTTATGTGATCATAATAAAGGACCAATCACTAAGCATTAGCTATCACCTCCTAATGTTGCATCTTAAAGGCTATTACAAGAGCATTCAAGCATCCATCTAGCATCCACACACAAGGGCAAGGGAATCATACTTTTACATCCATGCATAGGAGGGGTCCATTCTTTCATGCAAACACCTATTTACATTTCTTACATCTAGCTACTTGCTCGTGATTAAGTGTGACATGCACAAGAGCCACCTAGGGAAAAATTTTACACACACACATAGAACTACATTGGGTCTAAGATGTAGTGCAATGCTCAGTCATAAGATTACTTTAATAGCTGAGGACATATTGACCCCTCATTTGTATTATTTTATTTTTGGGATTTAATGCGCTTTGGGGTTTTTTAGGTCATTTCTTCATTGCAAGTTACCAATGACATTTGTGGACTTGGTGTGACATACTAGCGACAAGAAGTGAAGGACAAAAAACATCTTGTGACCCAGAAAAACTCGTTTTCAGATATTCTAAGCAGTCACGAGTACCTAGAACAGGTATACAATGCCCTAGGAACCCTTGACCCTCTATAGGTGCTCCAGTCTAGTATATTCCAACACCTCTACATTTTTCTAGAATTCATTGCCAAAATATGCACCTCAAATAGCTTAGTTCTCCAGTTCAATGCATCTTCAGGACCATATAGAATCAAATAGATCATTTTATCTCCTCATTTGCAAGACTTATGGTTTTAAATCTTAATTTCTTATTTTCGTGGGTCATTTTTTAATTTTATTGCTTATTCATTTACTATTAGATTTATGCATTTATTTATTCAATAATTGCTTAATCATTTGGTGAATGCCACTAACGATTGGTCATTTGGATCCTTATTTAGTACATCATATTTTCTATCATGGATCCAAAGGTTCATCAAATCTCTTTTTCTGATTACTTCATATGCATGTAACTTGCAAAGAGGTTCTTCAAAACACCCTAAACACCATGTATCTTCCTAAAGATACACCACCTGCTCAAATCAGTGTTATATTCAATTGTCTTTTTGATGAATCTCTTGATTTTAATCTCAATCAATATATTTGTACATCCATTCAAGCTTTACATTATTCATTTCAAGACAAAATTTAGGCTATGGAATCCATGATTGCATCCCTCAAATCTGAAATCCAACATCTTAAGGACACTTCTCAATCTCATGTTAGTTTTTCTTCTCGTCCTCATTCTATGTCTTCTACATGTGCTCATATTAGGGAGCCAAAAATCTTATGATAAGCAACATGGTATTATTACTGAGATCCTTAGTCATCAATTGATCAGTTTTCCAACTACTTGTTTCTATCCTCACTATTGACTAATCAAATATCATGGTCTCCCATTTTGCACTTATCATTGAATTAATGGACATAATGAAAATGACTTGTATGTTTTACAATGAATAATCAAACATCTTGAGCATCAAGTATTTATCTCATTCACTACAATTTTTCTTTTCATTCCCATATACAAATGTTACATCCAAATGGGATCCCAAACATGGTCCTTGTATTCCCAATGAGCATCATACCACCACTTCTAATTTTCCTTCTTCACACAGTCAATCGCCACTTATTCAACCTATTCCAAATAATAAATCACCTATCAAGGTCCATCTTCCATCACCTCCTCCTACTAAGTCATCTACAACATTACCAATTCAAACTAAGTAACCTCCTCTAAATATTGGTACAACTCCTACAGGCTATACATCTCAAGTCTTCTACGAAGTTACATATTCCAAATAAATAGCCACCCAATATACAAGACTAATAAGATCTAACTGGCCTATTTCGGATTCCATCGTTGAAGGCTCCTAAAACATCACCACTTCAACGTCCAATCACTTTTGTTAAGAAAATTACTCCTTACATTGATCTGCTTAGTGTCATCAACTAGATCTCCATCACTTACATACTCATGGGGGAACCATAGCTTCCCCTCCCCTTGCATTGATATCAATTTCTCTATTATTTCATGTACTTAATTCTCTACACTTAACATTTGATATCTCCTAAGCATAAATACAGCCCACTTGATACAATCTTGTATCGCCATTACCCGATGACACACTCTCATGCTTCGGTTCACACTTAACTATTGAGGGCATACTATATACACGAACTGCACACACTACACTCTTCACACATTGTAAATTATTCACACATCTTTCTTGCAACTTCTCTTACACATCAAACACACTCTACACATTCATGACATATTTTTCTTGCATGTAATCTGACACCTTGCACTCATAACCCAATGACATAATCTAGTCTTGCAGTTCATACTCAACTATTAAGGGTCTCACTCTATAATTAACCTCACAGCACTCATTCACTCACACTCTATGCTCTACTCTTTATCTCTCACATCATTCGAACACAACATTCAAACCATTTCCCAATGACAAACTCTAGTTTCACGAATCATACTTGGTTGCTGAGGGTATCAACTTGAAATGAGTCTCATCATGCTAACTCACACTCACTCATAGTCACTTACACTCTTTACACTCTACAATTTCGCGACCATATTTTCTAACACACACGTTCAAACCATTTCCTGATGACACACTCTTGTTCTACAGTTCATTCTTGAATGTTGAGGGAGCATGTATAAATGAAAATCATCTCATGCATTCACATCTACTCAGGGGTATGTTGCTCTTATCATTCACTATGCATTTCATTCAATCTCATCCATAATATATTGCATATCTTGGTTGCATTGAATCTTGGTTAAATTTACTTATTACATGTGTAATTTTTTACACATGCTAGACAAATACATTGTATGCCATTATATTTCTATATATACATGTGCATTCACTTGCCTTCTAGTTGTGATATCAAATTCTACAGATCGATACATGCAACATGGATTCTTGGTGCAGTACCTCTTACCACTCCCATAATGGCTCCTAGGGGCATACACCATCATACATTACAGGTGTTATTGTTTGATTTTTCATAGCACACTACTATATTGGATTACACACTCTTTGACATAATTTTTTATTTCTTTAACATGCTAGTGGGTGCTTCATGTGCATTAATTTTTTGCAGGTCTATTTTCTTCCATGATATTTTGTTACTATTTGCTTGCCACTGCGTGTCATTGTATGTATTGTTTGTTCTATGATTTCTTGTATTCTTTGTAGCCATCATGGCCTTAATTGTCTTGCAACATCATGAGTGGTGTCCCATGTTTGAAACCCACTTTTCAGGGTCTTCTTTTTATTATTTTATGTTTACATATCTTCTTGTGTGCTTAGCTTACACATCATCTTTTACATGTGTTCTTATATTGCTTGCACTAACACTTGTTTTCCTAGCCTCTTTGTTTGTGTGTGCCTTGGTTTTCACAAAGAAAACTCCCTCCCGCTATAGGGAAACAGTTCAGTTTAGTGGTTGTCCTCCTTTGTGCCGCATACTTCTCTGTGATGTTGCATGCACCCTAAACGAGGGGAGCATCATTCAGGTGGATCATTCACCCCATATATTATTTTACGTTCAGATTTCTATAGTCTACAGTAACGGTTTAATACAACATTCAGTCATAGCAATGACCCAGATCATGACTTAGGTCCTCAGCACAACACAATCACCAGTGCCCCTAACCCTTCCTATATGCCTATGACCAGGGGGTAGTTACATAACATTTCTCAGTTCAACAATGTTTTTGTCACATCACACATCATATTTTTATAAGACACACAGTCCTTCGGAACTCGGCATGCATGCACTAAACTTTGTTTTCTAATTTTGCGATGGATTAGAATTGTTCGAACTGAATCAGATTTTTACACACCATCTGCAGTGGTGTTCACACATTGGGAAGAAATCAAATATTTGGAGGGTGACACCAGAATTTCCTCCATACACTTTTTTTGTTCTTGGTGTGATATTTCCCAAAAAAACTTGCACATAGCACAACTGGTGTGAGATCACCCAAAAAAATCATTTTTATACAACATCATTTAGGATCATTTCTACACTTTTTACTCATCATGGATCAGGTGCACATGTTTCTTTTTTATTTTTAAATATTTTTTCATACTTTTACACACTTTTTTATCATATATACACGTATTTGACTACTTGATCGTTCTCATTTTTTACAGGTCTGTCCTTATGGGAAGAGATAGTCACATCAATCACATCGACAAACATCATTAATCACAACATTACACAATAATCAAAATCATCAATAGGTACAATGCAACATCTACACATATGCTCTCACCCTAGGGTCATTAGCATCACTTATTTATTTCCTCTTCTTTAGCTTCCATGTTTTATATTTTATATCACTCCATGCTTTCTCTTGTCTCTCCCGGCATGATTATCACAATCGATCTACATATTTATCAGGTACACATTTCTTATCTACTTTATGTTATCAAGCATCTTCTCAACAACATAAAGTGGGGGAAAATGTAGACACTAAATCACACACTTTGGGTATTTATCTAGTCTTGATCACATAATACTATTCATATCGTTACTAAGAAAGAAAAGTACTAATTAACCCATGTCTTTGGCCATCTTTACTTACATTATATTTTCCTTCTTGGTCTTGCACAATTTCTTGTCGACTTTGACCTTGCTTCAGCTTCTCTGAGTCTATACACCAAAACCCATCTAGGACGCCAAATCTAGGCAACCCCGTCCCCTCAGGGTGCTCCTGACCTCTTTGTAATTTACTTAGATATTTTGGGTCCTTTCTAGCCATTTGTGCATCTTATATTTTTGGTGTTCGGCCTTTTTCGGTGTTATTTATGAAATTCAAGTAAAGGAATCATATAAATATAAATTTATTTGATCATAATAAATTACCAATAACTAAGCACTAGCTATCACCACCTAAGGTTGCATCTTAAAGGCCATTACAAGAGAACTCAATCATCCATCTAACATCCACACATAAGAGGGGAAATTCATTCTTTCATGCACACATATATTTACTTTTCTTACATCTAGCTACTTGGTCACTATCAATTACGAAATGCACAAGAGACACCTAGGGCACAATTACGTGCACACACACATACAACTACATTGGGTCTAAGATGTAGTGTTGTGCTCAGTCATAATATCATGTTTTTAACAGTTGAGGAAATTCTAAACCCTCATTTGCATTGTTTTCTTTTTGGGATTTGATGCGTTTTGGGGTTTTGTAGATCATTTTATTATTGAAAGTTACCAATGACATCTGTGGATTTAGTACGACATACTAGTGACAAGAAGTGAAGGACAATAAACATATTTCAACCTAGCAAAACTAGTTTTCAAAACTTTTGAGTAGTCACGGGTTCCCAAAAAAGGTCCATAGTGGCCTTGGCATCCATGAACCTCTATAGGAACCCCATTCCATCATATTCCAACACCTCTGCATCATTATGGACTTCATTGCGATAGTATTCACCTCATATTTCTCATTTTTCTAGTTTTGTGCACCTTTGGGACCATAAAAAAACAACTAAGTCATTTAATCTTCTCATTTACACTTAGGGTTTTAAATCTTAATTTCTTATTTACTTGGGTCAATTCCATATTTCCTTTCTTATTCATTTACAGCTATATTGCAATTAGATTTAGGTATCTATTTATTCAATAATTGTAGTCTTTTTTATACTCAGATGCATAGGCTCATTGGCACTTCACTCAGAAAGGTCTAAGTTCTTTCCTTAAGTGTGCAAAGCCTACTAGGTCCCTCTTTTATAACAACTTTTCCAGATGTTAGCATACATATTCATATATTCCATAACTAGATCAAGTAATTAAATGTAAAGCATAACAAGAATCATATCATAACCATAGTAAATAATGAATCAAATAAGGATCAAGATCATATTTACCCTACAAGTACCATGAATAGAGACATCAACAGCCAATATCCATCCATGATAATCTATTATATTAACTCATCACAAAATAGTAGCTGAATACATCACAATATTCTCTTAGAGTCATGTGCGCAACTTCATACCAGTAGCATAACTATATCACAGCTCAGAAACTCTCTCAAACAAGGAAAAATACTACATACTTATAGGGTTGGGGCACTTTCCCTTCACCACCCATACATTCCCAAAATAGGTTGCATGCTCAGAATATCCATCTGCCAATAGCTACATGCTTCTACATAGTGGCTAATAATAGATTAATTTATAATTGAACTCTATCTTAATCCTATTATTAGTACAAACTATACATGTCTCTTGGTCTTCAACTTGTTCTCTAAAATATATCTTCCTTGGTCACAAGAAGTCTTCATTATTTTGATCTTTTCTTGAACTACACTCCAACTATGCTTTTCTTATTTTTAGCTCGTGCTATGTAAAAATAACTAAGTCATGGGTGCTCAGGTGCAAGACTTAAGGGCGTAATTTTACCAACCACTCGCACCTATTCACACACCCCCTTCTTACATGTGCGCTATTATCACATGCATGCCTTTGATACTTAGTCACTTTTTCATTAGTACAACATTACCCCACACTAGTGATCATTGCTTCCGTTCGTCAAAAATGGGGTGTCTCTACATCTATCTCTCCAAAGAAGAAATGAATAAAGAATGAACTATTAAATAATGGAACAATGTAAAGACATAGGATAAATCAACGCAGTGCGGTTATTCCTGTCATTAGGTAGTATAAGCTCAAGGATAATCATGTCTTGATGTCAGCCTCCAACTCATTCCATTCATTAAGCCCCTTCTTTTCCTTCAGTGGGAATGTCTCTAAGAACATTGCCTTCATTTATTACAAGGGTAAAATTCTTGCACCATTATGCTTCAATTTCATTATCTACATTCAACTAACCCTGACACCATGTCCTTCCATGTACATCCATTCACCTAGCGACTAGTAAAATTCCCAAAATCCTTTATTTTTTCATCATGAGGAATCCCTGGCATTCTTTAAGCACATCACGCTTGTCTGTCAGTAACGCACAACCAATCTTTCCTCCCTTCCTAAAGTTCCATTATTCTTCACCACAAGGACATCATTCTCTTCTTGTAATTTCCTTGTCTTGATGATCTTATCTGCATCTTCACATACCCACAGTGCCAAATTTTATCTTTTCAATTAATCCTTCAATGTTTTGAGTATGACATCATACTCAAGTATACACCACGTAATATGCTATTTGTTTCACTCCTTCTCAGTTGCAGCTTCATTTTCCTTCTGAGAAACTATATCTTCTACCCTTGGTTCATCCACACTGGTCCCCTCTTCCAACAAAAAATTTAATAAGGTTTGTAAATAATGTAGGGATGATGGAAAGGTTCGGTTTACCTTTTTTACATACTGTTTCTCTGCCTTTGAAATTTCCTCTCCAATATCCTTGGTCATCTCAAGGAAATTCTTCACTCTATTCTCCACTTTCTCCTTTTCTTCCTTTAGGGGTTAGACTTCCTTTACCTTGTTCTTCTTATCCTCAAGAAAATTTCTCAAGGTAGTTGTTTTTTAGTACATTCGTCAGATGTATGAACACTTTGTAGCTCCTCTTTGGTATCCCCCATCCTGACTTTCCTTCTTGTCAGTGAACTCCATGGGGTCATTTATTATCACATTGTGGTTCTCCTTCATGGAGCTCTTCATATTTTTTTTCTTCACATGCTAGGTGTGGAGAAATCCTGATGTACATCCCCATCTGATACTCAAGTCCTCGTCACTAACCTTCATGGTTCTACATACTCTTTGAAAATTGTTTCTCTTGTATGAGCTCTTCTGCACTGGCATCATACGGGATGAATGCCTCATCAAGATCCGAGGTCTTGGGGCATCCCATTTGTTTCATTTGACAGATTTCTTCTAAAGTTACCTAGTGCAGTACTATCTATCTTTGTCTGGGTCATTGATATACCCTATTATAAGGTGTCTATGTACCATCTACTTCCTTCGGGGCTTCTATATGTCAAGCGTAATCTTCATACCCATAGTTCATGTTTTCCCTTAGGAGGACCTAGCAGTGACAAGTCCTTGTAGTAATAAAATCTCGCCTCCCATTAAACCTTGGCCTTACGTAGGTATACATGTGCGCGTTGGATCTATCTGCAACTACTATCCTCATTTTCCAGAGTGATACCCCCATTACTTAGACTCTCTTCTTTCCACATGTGCCACCTTATTGGGGTTGACATAAGTTTATGTCATGATGTGAATATCTTCGCCTACCTTGATCCACTTCAAACTATACATCATACCTATGACACAACATTTTCTCTGACATCCTTAAAACTGGTGTGTCCTTTACAATGCAAAGGGCATCCTCATCAAAAAGTGGTTTTTCTCCCCATTCTTCATATAGAACATGCCCAAACAAAAGTGTTGGTAGGCTGCAAACTCTGTTTTATCCCTACAAGAAATCTGGGAAACTCCCGTGGGATGCATCCACTCTCCTTCAAATGCATCGTTGCACAACCGTTCTGTATAATTTTTCTACGTGCATTGCTCGTAAGTGTACAAAAATTGTTCCTTAACAAGCAAACTTCGTCGAGTTTCTTTGTCTGGTGAAAATGTTCTCCATTGGGTACACCCACATCTTCTCCTTTTTTCCATTGGGAACACAAATTTCAACAAAATACTATAAGGAGTAATATAGCACCCCACAGTAATCTTCTCACCTTTTTCTATTTGAATGTGTGACTTCCTCTATGATTCTTTCTGACAATTTATCCTACAATATTGTAGTAGGTTTTGTTTGCCATCTTATGTATGATATGATAACCAAGTTCTTGTTCACTTCCTTCCACCTCTCCGATGTGTCTAACTTGCAACTGGCCAGGCATGCAAAACTACCCTTGTAGCTCTAGTCTTCTATGTTTTGGACATTAAAAGATAGTGGCCTCCCTTATGATAATTAAATGTGATGATTTATTTCCTCTACTTCATCATCATCAGTAAGGTCAATGAAAATTTCTCAATCCAAATTTGTCACAATCTTGTTCACCTTCCCAATCAAATTTTTTGTAATCCGCATCCTTCTACCCACACAACTAGAAGTAGTCCTCATGGACTTGTGAACATAATACATTGGTATAATCTCATCTAGCTTTTTAAATAAGGGAAAATTGTACAATTGCATCATTCTAACACTCTCCAACAACTTGTAAATTATGTTATCATATACCCTTTTCCCATACACAGTCCTCCTATTTGTCCTTCAATATGGTGTTGTCCTTGATATCATTGAGGGTTTTTCTCAGTGTGGTGATTCATGTCTGCTTATCTTGCACTTCACCAACTGAGATGTACATGATCTTCCTTCAATCACCTCCTCCAAAAACTGCATTTCTGTGCAAAACCATTCTTGTGGTGCCTCCTCTATCATACTTTATCTTATCTACTGACTGTGACTCTCCTTGGTTGCCATTTTTCTTACTCGACTGACTTGTGTACTTCAAAAAATTCAAATATCTTACCACCTCTTACCCTTGACACACCTTGGATTTCCTTTGTTACCTCAGAACACTCCATGCCTTAGTATGCCCTAGCTGCAAATATGTCTTCTCCAAACCCTAACTCCATGAAATTTCCTTCCACACACGCCCCCACTAGCTTAAACACTCTTCCAATGGAGCTCTATTCCGGTCATGTCCCAATATCACTTGGTTCGCATTTCTTTAATTAATTTCTCTCACACTTCGCACTTTGTCACACTTTCAAATACACTTATCAGACTCAAAAACTCATAAGTATGCAACGTAAAAATGATCATCACAAGACACCTCTTTTATAGATTCACTCCAATTTAATCCACATTAATTTCTCCTCACCTACCACCGTACGCATGATAATAATTATCACTCTTTCTCTCTTCCACGCTTTAAACGTCATACTCTTACTATGCCCCAATTGTAACCTTCTGAGTGCGCCAACTACTTTTTAGCCACAAAACTCCTTTCCCATGCGTCCTTTCTAGTGCCGTAAAGTGTTGGATCCACTTTGGAACCTGATTAGGATGATCAAACTACCAATAAAACATTTATTGTTTTGCTACCTCGCATATAACATAACATGATCATCCTTGTATCACAAGATCATGGAATCTTGAATCATAATATTTCACGCTTCCCTCGACATACAACTCGATACCTTCAATTCTGAGACACCGGTAACCTTTTTCTTCTATGCACACCAATCTTTCATATGAGGTTCATAGTTTCACCATATATATGTACCTATATAACACTTTTATATACTCCACCCCACACTAAAAGTATGCGCTGGTCCTCTGCACATAAACCCAATAGATAGTAATCAACTCATGGTGTGTAAGCATGCGCTTATTATAACAGAACAATGAACTAAATTGACAAAGCATAACTAACGATGAAAGGAAACACATTAAAAGGAAATGCATTAAAGGGAAATATAATCTAAGTGGCAATACTACCTTATTAAAAACATATAAGAAGCCTTATTTATAGTAGGGCTTCATCCCACTCCCATTGAAGTAACCTAGGGAAATAAAGTGCAATCCAAAACCTTTAACTAGATAGGTGCATGATTCCAATATCTTCATTCCTAACAAAAGGTCCTAACCAATGTAATTTAAATTTTCCTTGGTGGTGTGTAAACTTTAAATCATACATAAGAACCAAATTACCCACTTTAAATGATTTATTCCTTATGTTCCTACCATGTAAGGCCTTCTTTCTCACTTTTTTATGTCTTATGGCTCCACTGGGAAATAACGCGTCGCTCATCTAACTACATCAATTTTTCTATGCGCTCCTCCACATCTTACTCATCATCCAGTCCTCCTACATGTGAGTAATATGAAGGGATGGAAACATAAACTCCATAGGAAATATAGTCTTCTGCACGCTAAACACTAACTAAAAGGGTGTGGCCTTATTCAACCTCTTAATAGGTAGTCCTGTATGCCCAAAGTACAATAGATACTTTATCATCCCAGTATTTCCTTCCAAAATCATAGATTTTTGTTAGTTTTTTTCCCAAAATATTTGTTGAAAGACTTAAATAGTATCATTTTCCTGTGGATAATAGGGTTTTGTCTTATGGTATGCCACCATAAACTCAGCCAAGATAATTTTGATGATCTCATTCAAGAGATGATTTCCCCAATCACATGTTATGCTTAATGGATACATCCATACCTACCAATAATGTTCTCCCATAAAAATCTTGATGTTGTAGCTACAGTCTACAATCCTTAGTAGGTGTTGCTTCTTCCCACAGTGTCAGATAATCTATAGAGGTTATGATATAGTGCACACGTTAGTCCTTTGCGTAGGTGGAGAGGAAATAGAACCTACAAATTCAATAGCTCATTTCTCAAAAGTTTCAACACTTGCAATAAGCCTCAAAGGAATCTCATCTCTGGTTCTCAAGTTTTCCACAGGCACTAACAAGTGATCACACGCCTTGAAACGTATTCTTTAATATCCTTATACAAAGTTTCTCACCAAAGTTCTAGCCATTTGAATCTTGTGCACCCAGTGGCATCTCTTAGAATAATAGACCTCTTCCAATTCCACCATGAGCTTCTTCCATAATGGCTTCACGCTCATGCTCCAAAACACACTCAGCGCAATAACTTCATCATGACCTAGTTTATACAAATCTCCACCTATCAACTGATAGGGTGTCATGCGTATTACAAGTGGTTTATTCTCTAATGTATTTTTCCCCTCAGGAACTTTTTTAGTGCACAAGAATAATGCAATTTCCTCTATATTTGTGGGCACATGATTTAATCTAAACAATTGCGTATCCAACATTGTATCCTCAATACTCTATGCATCCATTCCATAATTAATTCTTGACAAATGGTTGGGTCTTGAGTTACTTTTCCCTGGTTGAAAACCACTATAAAATGAAACTTCTGAAATAATAGTATCCACCTATAAATGTGCCCTTGTAAAACAAGCTTGTTGACCAAGTACTTAAGTCCCATATGATTTTTAAAGAAGATAAATGGTGTTTCTAATAAGTATTATCTGAACTTATGTAGTGCATATATCATGGATAAAGCCTCATACTAAATAGTTGTATAATTATGGTCCATAGGTGTCAGCTTCTTGCTTACAAAACAAAAGGGGTGGTTTATAATTCCTTCTCATAGTTGCAAAAAAATTGCACCAATTTCAAAACCAAAAGCATCAACGTGAACATGAAATGGCTTATCCCAAGAAGGGAAACATAAAATAGGCACAGTATTTAGCTCCTCCTTCAGTTTTTCAAATGCCTAATGTTGCGCATCACCCAAGTATAACTTTCCTTTAGCCTTCAATAATTCTTCCAAGGGTGTGGAAATCCTTGATAGCCATTAATGAATTTCTTGTAATACCATGTATGTCCAAGAAATCCATGCAATTCACTTTTATTATTAGGATCTTCCAGACCCAAGATCACTTCTATCTTGGATGGGTCTACCAACAACACTTCTTTATAAATAATATGCCTAAGTAAAGTGCAAAAATATGTATCAAAGATGAAAATTTTAATATTTAAATAGATTCTCAATTTCTTGAACCTCTCAAACATCAACCTTACATTCTCACAATGATCCTTAACCAAGCCAGAGATTTCCTAGTCATCTAGATATAATTGTAAAACTTTATGAATGAAATCATGAAATTCCTACACAACGATGCACAAGAACATAACCGGTGATTTCTTCAGTCCAAGGGGTATCAATAGGTATGAAAAATTTCCCCATTCAGTGGTGAAGGTTTTATTTTCTTGATCTTATTTCATTATGTGTACTTGATGATATCCTGAGAACCCATCTGTAAAAGAGTATATCTCATGCCCTGCAACTCCCTCAAGGATTTCCTATGTGAAAAGGGTGGGAAAAGTATCAATGAAACATAGAACCATTTAATTCTCTATAGTCCATATAAATATTTATCCTCTCATCCTTTTTAATAATGATGAACATAGGACTAACCCATTCTGATTCCTTAATGAGTTTAGTTATACAAGACTGGAGAATTTTATTAATTTCTTCCTTGATGTTGATGCTTAGGTTGGGATTCATCTTGTAAGGACTCTTCCTAACTAGGTGCATGCCTTTTTAAAGCTTGGTTCACATCTCACCTAAAGAAGGGTGTACTCCCTTTAACTCATGATAACCTCATGGAAAAAAATCCTGAAATTCGTATAGGATTTCAATGATCTTAGAAACTTCCTTCTCCAACCAATGGTCACCATTAATGGCCTCTTTAGGCTTTGTATCTATGCCAATGTTAACCTTATTTGTTTTCATAGGATGATGATATGCACATGCCTTTGCATCTGTTGAATCTATTACCTAACACGTACCTTCAGTGTGGTTAAAATTTAGGTGATTTTCCTTATCATCATCATCATCATCATTTATAATGCAAACCAATTTATCCTTTTCCTTATCTTCCCAAGTTTAGACCATTTATTTTTCTTCTGTCTCTTCAAGGTGAAGGAAATCCTCTAAATCAAGGTCATCAAAAATTTCTATTAGAATTCCCTCATCTTTTGCACTACCTCCTAGAGTAAGACGCCTCATAATATGCAATGCCTCATTGAACAGAGGCTTAGAAGAAAAATAATCAAAAGTATGAATCATACCTGATGTCATTTCCTACCAATTAAATATTTCTCTTATCAATTCTACACAGAAATACCATGCACACACGCAGGAACTTAGGGTGGCATAGAAATTGTGTACCTAGAGTGATGGTGGAAAGTCCTTTCACCCCTCCATATAAATTATCTCATAATTCTGAATGTGGTGTGAAGCATGGGACTTACCATGAAAATCACATATCTAAGAATGTACATTTCTCCTTAGGAACCTAGTAGAAAAGGTGATTCTCACTTCTCACCATTCTAACAAGTTTCCTCTATGTGTAGTCCACCAATGCACTGTTGTCCCACACAAAGCATAAACTAACATGTTTCATCTTTATTGTGCATCCTTCCACTGGGATTCCATGGCATACATGAATACATCAGGGTTACCTTCACCAATGTACTGGAATACCTTGTTATAACTCAAGAACCTAACCATGCGAGACTTGATAACACAAGTAACTATGTTCTTGATCTCTTGCCCAACCACTACATATGTTCCATACACCCAGTTATCACAAGAAATAATTGTGGTATCACTAACTAACAGATCATCATCGCATTGTATCAATACTTCCTTATATGGTTCAGTTACATCAAGGTCTCTGATTATGCATGCATATATCATGTTCAAATCCTCTTAGCTCAAAGGCTCAACATATGGAGCAGCCTTTGCATCTTAAAAAGGTATAATAATGCGTTCTTCCTTGTTATCAAGCTGATATACCCTTTGTTGAAGTGAAAGTGTGCATTATTTGCATAACAATAGGGGTACCCAAGTAGTGTTGTGAAGTTATTTGCTTCAGCAAGCTCCAAGACTTCAAAGTCCCCAGTAAACTTGGCTCCCCGAATTGTAATAGTCGCATCTTTCAGTATTCCAATAGGATTAGCCCTGGTTTTGTTTTCCATGTACAACACATTCAAAGAATGCTTTAATGGTGGTCTTCCTATCTAATTCCAACCATCCAATGTGAGTACATTAACTACCACACCTGTATCTATCAAAATTTTGTTTAGAAGCCATCCATCTATGACTGCATTTAGTGTAATCTCTTTATCATACTCATGATTATATGGGGGCATATTTTCATGTAGTGTATGCTTCTCGTGCTCATTACTTGTGCGATATATCTTCTCTCTCAAAAATTATCCTAACAAAGGGATTATATTCTCCTCATGTAACATTCTACAGACTTCCTTTAAATCATGTACATCCTTCTACAAGAGGTCAACCTTATTTTATTTATCCATCACATGTTCCTCCTCCTTCAAGCTCTAAATATCTCCTTGTAGATCCATGATAACGTCCATAGTCTTTTGGTAAACCTCCATCTTGTGTGAAACATTATGGTACTTAGCATTAATCACTTATTGCTTTGTTATAGTTAGCTTATACTTCAGAGGTTCACGTGTGTGTGCAACCTCAGTGCGTGTAGTAACTAAAACAACTAATTCAAGAGTAGGTGCTAACTTAGGCATCCATTTATTTTCAACCACGTGTTGCACATTTATCATACCCACACCTTTGTCCTATTTGTGCTACTTGCTCATATACTCATATAAATCAGGACATATTTTAAACTTATGTATTTTTCCTCACCATAAGCAAACCACATTCTAAGGGAATTCATGATGATAGTGATAAGATGATCAATAAGTATAACAGGTTCCTCTAGGGAACTCTCTTCTTCCACTTACATGACCTCGGCCTTTATATCCTCCATGAAAGCCTCTATTCCTTTTATCCCTAGTATTCCACCAGTCATTATGTTGTTCTCCCTATTTGTTAGATTCATTTGCTATACTATTCTGACATACACTAGTATCAATGGATTCATGAATATAATTAATCAATATCTAGTCAATAGTGTCATGCTTATGAGTCTTTCAAATATTAAAATACATAGACACATTCTTCCAAATCACATACTATAAAAGAGGACATCTACTTATATCATGGTCCAAATGACAAATTTCACAATCTAGCATCATGACACATATAGACTTGTGAGGGTAGCTATCCTTGGTATGTCCTTCAACCTCGTAATATTTACACCATAATCTAGTGCACGTCTCATGTGCCAAATTAGGAGAGAAATTTTCCAACTATTTCACCATAGATGTAATCTACACCTCCAAGAATAGAATTACTCTAGTATCCATACTTACAACTACCTTGGCACGTAGAGATACCTTTAAGGTCTCACATGGATCTATGTAAGTCTTATGAGAAATTTCCCTTCTAAACGGAGTCAACAATTCACCCAAAACCCACTATACATGTTGACTTAGATGTATATCATAAGACAAATTTGGCAGCAATGTTTTAAAAATCTTTCTATATTCTTGGATGCTCTTAGATAAGCCTCGCTTTATTTCCTTGAGTGCAATGATACTTTGATGTTAAAATTATGGAATATAAAATTCCTTCAAAAATGTAGTGTGCAAAACATCATAATCCACCAAAGTATGATGTGGGTCATGATTTCTATACTAGTTATGTGTGCACCCTTAAATAGTATTATGGAACTAACTTGTGTTCCTATCTGAAGTGGTGATTCCTTTAGCATACCACAACAGATCACACTTATGAACATGTTCCACTACATCTACAATGCCTTTGTATTTTGGTAGGCAAAGAGACATCTTGTAATAAAATTTCTTTGGCTGATAAGGGTGTGGGCCTTGTCCACTAGATCCATAGCCAAAACCTCTACAAGTATTTACTCCACCTAGAGAACCACCTACCCCACTTGATCCCAATCTCCCTGATCCTCCTCATATAGTTGGAAATGGACTAGTGGATGTATTTTCTTGTGTTCCAATAGTTGCACTAAACTGAACTCCTAAAATATATGAATTTATACTAATTCCATATGTATTCCCAATGTTCTGCTCACCAACACTCTGTCTTGATGATATGCTAGAAACTATTCCTCTAATATGTCCCCCAAACAAAGGTGGTTTCTATGCTGTCATAGGTGTATGTGTTATTTGATGCAAATCTGTATTCAAAGGAAAATTATATCTACATGTATTCATTAGATTACCTATACTAGCCTATTTATCAATAATTACTTTTGGAATTGAAACACTAAGCACAAGGGATAGGTCACCAGGTAGGATCAGATGTGCACCCGCAGTCCTTAATCTTTCCTACTCATATGAACTCTCATCAGAAGCTGAAGGAGATTCTATACTATACTTGCCTAAGTGGAGGATATCCTGATGCTCTGGCTCCATGTCTTCCACGTGAGAATCAAATCATTCATGAGTTGTTGATCAAAGGACACATAGCAAAAATCACACAAGAAGTCTGCATGGGAAAACAAGTCATATTTAAAAGCATGAATGGATAGGGAGAACACGCACGCAGAAAAAAAGTTCAACTTTTAGGGACTCAGTCGTTTTCGATCATGAAGGTCTATTTTTAGAGATGGCGTGCAGGGCACAAAAGTAGGGTAGAGACATGTGCACCATGATTTGTCTATTCTTGGAGGATTAGATATGAATCACTTTGCATAGACATAGGCCAGAAATAGATCTGATACTGTCAGTTAGCTAACAATAGTCTATTGTTAGTGCACTTGCATGTGTGGCTAGTTTTGTAAAGGCACGTGGCTAATAGTAGCATGTGACCTATTTTGGGAATGGATAAGTAATTAAGGGTAAGACCTCACCCTTATATATATGTAGTAAACTATGTAATAGGGAGAAAGGAGATATGTACAGAGATATGTTGTTGGATCTGTTATGCACATACTACTGTTATTGTAATGAAGCTTTTGTATACTTATTACATTGAATATAATGGAGGTTATTGGCTGAATTTAAGTGTTAATTTTATGTGTATCTAAATCTAGTATGTTTTTTTATCTCATCATGGTTAGTACTTAATTCTATAGAATGATGTGTTAGTAACAAAAATGCATGTGCTAAGTATTCATCATGCTAACAAGCTACAAAAAAAAAACCCTGAAGAGGGACCTAATACCTTTGCACACTTCAGGTGAGAGCTGAGTTTAGGCTGAGTGATGTTCCAGTGCATCTAGGTTCTTATTTCGTTTGTATTACTGATTTCTAGCCTACATCATTAGTCATTGTTGGGACCCTCTTTTCAGTTGTTTTCAGGATGGTTCACGATGAAGGCATACCGGTTGACCTTAGCAAGTGTTGAATAATGGATACATGATCTGGAAGAAGAATACGCATGGAAATTCAGCACTGGATCTAAGTTTAACACAGGCATGTGGGTGGAATAGAATCTATATGAAATTTTATATGAGATCTTTTTTGCTATCTTTCTAGTAGAATTGTACAAGTGGCTGATTTCTTATGCATCTAAGCAGAATTGGAGGTATCACATACTTTTCTTGACGTAGGAAGAATTTTAGGTCCTTTATGATCCTGATCTGATTTGGACTCGAGCGGTGGATACGTGGTTCCCTGGTGTCTAGAACAACTATATCTTGGAATACTCAATTTCCACTTTTCTTGTCCAGAGGTAACTGAATTAAGTTCTTACAGTATCTAAGGGGAACTTACCTATAAGGCATTCCTTTGGCGATCAAGATCCTGATGGTAACCTTGAATCTAGAGATTAAATCGATGGATAACTAAACCTCACCATGCACGGGGATAGAGGCATGATTGGTGAAATATGGTAGACCTAGCACCAGCAAGGAAAAGAGAGGAAATGTGGCTTAAGTATAATGAGGCACATGAGAGAGAGATAGAGAAGTGGCATACCATTGCAAAAAGTACAGTGTTGAGGAGAGAGAAGGCTCATGAAGGATTTGAAGCTCACATAGAATACGTGGAGCTAGAGTAGTAGGAACTCACCCATCATAGAAAGCAAAAGGAATCATGGCATCTGCATATAAGGAATGCCAATTTACCACTACGTTACAAGGGTACGCACATAGCTAGTACAATTTTTTTTACCCTGATCAGACTTGCATAGATTATACGGATTTAAAGGATGCATTCCTTAAAGAGTTTCATATCCCTGAGTTTGAGCTGAAGAGTATAAGTGTGCTCAAGGACATTAAGTAAGGAGCTACTAACTGTTAGAGAGTATGATGCATGGTTTAAAACGTTGTTATCAAATATTTCTTATGACATACACATAAGCTAGCATGCACAATGGCTCGTTGGGGGGCTTGATTAACCCTTTTAGGAGGGAATTATCACATAAGACATACACTAATCCATGTGAAGCACTTGAAGTAGCCTTGCTTAGTGAGGCATTTGGAAGTATAGATACCAGGGTGAGCCTGTTTTTAGAATAAAAAATAGTAGCAATGGAAAAACAGTTGGAGAAACTATGAGCAAATTCATCTCATGAGACATGCACAGGGATTTGGTTCACAAATTGCGAAGTAGAAGGTCACACAAAGGATAGTTTCCCTTGCAGAACAATACACTCCTTTCTGATGGATTTGAAATATGCCACTTAAAACATGATGCTAGTTACTACCCATTATTATAACTCAAAATAAGGAGGAATGTTTCAAGCTACTGTAAAATCTGCAGGTCCACAACTCATGACACAGAGGACTGCTAGTTAATTGGGTAGATCCAGGATCCTATAGATATTGGTGTAAGGCAGACAAGAGTTTTAGATAACTCTAAGGGAAGGAATGAGCATTAGGATCGAGCACAATCAGGCATGCTTTGATTAGAATGAGGGGCATTTTGAATGTAATCATGGCAGAGGTTGAGGATACCGCGGTGGATTCAGAGGATGAGGCTGTGGTGGTGGAAGAAGTGAGTTTCCTCATGGCACATGTTATACATGTGGATATCCTAACCACTATAGGCGTGAGTGTCCTCAAAATAGTGAATGTTATTTCTATGGAAATAATCATAGCTATGAAGAGTTCCCGGACTTATATGAGCATCTGAGTAAGCAACATAAATGAGAAAAAAAAGGCCTAGGGATGGTTAGGATACAACATGCTATGATCAATCAATGGATGCCCAATATGGAAGTAGAATCCGAGGAACTACAAGTGATGATCATGACTCACATTGAGGAAACACGTGTCAGAGAAGCATTATAGCAGAAGCCTACCATCACTAAAGATGAGGTTCTCCATGCACGGTACCCAGATCCTACCTATCATAAGGAGGTTTATTAGGAAACCATGGAAGTTCTAAGAAATATTTAGGGTGAGATACAATACTTAAGGGAGCACAAGAAAGCATCAGAGATAGTCCAAACTAATGTAGATTACTTGAGATAAGTGTGTAAAATGTTGCGCTAGGAGAACATCATTCCACTGTTAAGGTGTTAGTTAAAAGGGAACACTCAGCATGCAAGTACTGAGACTGGATGAAAAATCTTGCATGGAAATCTCCGTCCTCATAGCCTATATTATGACAAGGAAATCACTTGGAATTTTGTCATGGATGGGTGGCTATTAAGTAATATACTGATTGATACAGGTGTAGAGGTCAATGTTCTTACCTTGGATGCATGAGTACTAATCGGAAGACCCCCATTGCAGCCATTATTTAATGTATTATTCATTCCTAATCAGACTAAGGCCACTCCCATAGGAGTTTTGAAAGATGTATCCATTACCATATAAGAAGCAAAGTTCACTGGAGACTTTGAAGTATTAGCACTAATAGAGTCAGATAGTTTTCCATCTCTATTGGGGTGTCCTTGGTGCTATGTAAATAATGTTGATCTTCGGTTCAACAAGGGCTATATCAACTTTGAAAATAAAGAGGAAAGGGTTATTATCCCTTTAACAGATGGATAGTCAACACCTTATTTTGAGCCCTTAGGTGAAGAAGATCTAAATAGGATTTATGTACGCATCATCTGAGATCTAGAGATGATTAAAACAACCAAAGAAGGACTAATTCAGTTAGAGGATAAATAGTCTATTAGCGATACTATGAGTGTCGCATATGATAATTGGGATCATAGCACTTATGAACTGGTAGGGCACAAAGTCAAGACCATATTCCCCTTGAGGCACAAAACCATGTTATGTTAGAAGGATAGGTAACAACTCGATACCTTGTTACACAGGAGAAGGGGGGTCCCATGGTATTCCTGCACGCCATGGAAGAAAAATGGATAGATCCACTGGAGAGAAGAAATATGATAGCATATACTCTATGTGGGACAACAAAATGTTGGTGGGTGGTCCAAAGGCATAATCTAGTTGAATGGAATGAAATTGGGATTTATCTTACTACTAGATTCTTTAGGAGAAATGCACCTATGCAAATATGAAATTATCATGGTAATCAAAGTATTCAGCACCACGTTTAGAAGTGTGAGAGACTCTGGACATAAGGGAAGGAAGTTTTAACACCTTCGCTATGGGTGCACCGGTTTTATTCCACCTTACAAGGCTGTGCGTGTGCTTGGTATGTGTATACAAAACTCCATAGATAAAATGTAAATTGGCATAATTTAATTTTAGGAATGGTCGAGATGTTTGAATTCTTCTCTACAAATCCTCCAGTGGAAGAAGCATTAAAAGTTATCAAGTGATTAACTATGGGGGATAATGTTAAGGCTAAAGAACTCCTTCAAGAATTATTAGATAAAGAGGACTTAGGAGCGCATCTTGATAAAGAACCAGAGGATGATATAGCATTAATTTAACATGCTGTCCTTGAAAAAGAGAAGGGAAAAATGGTATACTTAGTGGATGATGAAGAAGTAGATAATTTGGGCATAAAAAATTCAACAGGAAGGCGCGAGGTATTAGATAGTATGGATAAGACCACACACACATATCATGAACCTATGAAGACAAAGCGGGTGAATATTGGAACAAATACTGAGCCTAAGGAATCCATAATTGGAGACTATTGGTCAGACACTGAAGTGGAAAAAATCATAGAGTCTATGGGATTACGAAGACCTATTTCGTAGGGGGTACCACGAACTTAAAGGCAAGCATGAATTGTTAGGGGACTCCCACTTTGTGTGAAAAGGTCAAAGAAGAGATTGATAACTGTACGATGGAAAAGTGACATGTGAGCATGGGAATCTACAAGTAACTCTTCCTCATAACCCGACCTCTTGAGGTCGTGCCGAGATAGCCGGTGGGGATAGAATACACGTGGGGTGTAGATAAACTAGTTAGGTAATCTTATGTCTTCAACACACAATAATGGGATCTGTGAATCTAAGGAAAAGAAGGCCCTCCTATCCTGAATCGGTGTGATAGATCATTTGACAAGAATAGATTCTTGAAGGCTCCAATAAATATCAAGCTCTGTCGTGATCCGATCTATGCGTTGTGGGATACGTGGAAGATGACTTGTGGGTGCTTTGTATATATCTCCCGACAAGGTCATGAAAATGGAATGGCTAAATGTGTAGTGGATATTTTGGTGTTTTATGGATGATTTTCTGGTATAGTCTAGAAATATTTAGCTTGATTAGCTGCTACGTGTTATGTTTGTGGAGCCTATTTTCATGTTAGAGTATGGTACACCTTCCATGTGTTACACTTGGGTATTTTTTACGGCGGTCCCGCTTGCCGGTGAGCAGGTCAGGGGGGTTCGGGGGGTTGAAGCCCCCCCGATGAAAGGGGGTTAAGGGGGTTGAAGCCCCCGAAGCAAATTTTCATGGGTGGTTCATTAACCCATGGGTAATGGGTAACCGTTATGGGCTGTTTTTGGGCCCGTGGTTTTTTCGGTCTTTTGCCCATTGTTTTGATACCCACGGTTTTTTATGAAACTACTTAAGCAGTTGTCTATTTATATGGTCTTATGCATATGATAGATATATAAGCAAATGTATTGCAGATGTGTTTTGAATTCGGCTGTGAATTCTGTAGAGTTTGTTGAGCATAGCTCCAAACGGATCTGGGTATTGTATTGAGAGAGCAGTGGCTTGTAAGAAAATCTGAGCAAGTGATTCTTGGTGGACATAGCCCAAATTGGGTGAACCACGTTAAATACTGTCTCTTTGTGTTGTGTTATTTATTCTGCACTTTTATTTGAGATCTGTAATATTTTCTGCATATTAGTTTCTACTGTTGCGATTCTGTAAGAGATTATTCCGCATATTTTATCTCTTATTTCCTAACACTACGTTTAATAATGATAGTTGTGTGATGATGTCTGGTGGAAGTGGAGAGGACCTAAAAACCAACGTTCGCAAGTTGGTGTCAATATTTGATTGATTTGTAGGCCCGTTGGGTTGTGGGACCTATGGATCACAACCATAAGTTCATGGTTGTTGTGGACCTCCTATGGTCATATGAAGAGTCAACCCTTGATTCCAAGTATCAAGTAATCGTATGCCTTTTCAGCCTCTACGTTTAGAACTAGAAGTTGCATGATTTTCTCAGAGTACCTAACAGGTGTTCTGACAACTTGGATACGTAAGCTAGTGTCTATATCAATGAGGAGGTCTCCTGCGTCTAGCTGTGGGACTAGTGGATCACAACCAAATGTTTGCTCTCTTTCAAGTCCCTCTAAATTCATACGGATACCTATCAAGGTAGTCTATAATTTGGCTGATTTGACCAGAACATGTGTGCTTTGTCATATTCTATGTTTAATCCTCTTAGCTGTGTGCTGATTTCTTGTAGGTCTGTTGTTGTTTGGAAGACCTGAATTCTATGATTTTGGTCTATGTCAGTTAATGCTGCAACAAAATTTGGTTGAGGCATGATTGGCTCAAAAATGTATTCCTTGGGCTCCCTAGGTCCCATGATTGTCATACAAGATCAATATAAACTTAACTAAAACAAGCTAAACTAATTATGCAAGATATATCTATAACACACACACACACACACACACACACACACACACACACACACACACACACACACACACACACACGCACACACACTATATATATATATATATATATATTCCTCTAATTTTTTGTATTTTTGATAGAATTGAAAGAGAAACTAATCTAATAACAAAATTAAAACAAGAAAGGTAGCCTGGTGTAGCTACTTTCCTGTGCAGTTGTGAGTTTATCCTAAATAATTAGATAGCTGATTAACTTAATTGAAAGACTCTCAATCCTACCTCAGAAGTGAGGAATGAATCATAGTTTCTGAGAAACTATCAATCCCCACAAATTCCCTGGCAATATCAAAAATGAAATTTAACTGAAATGAAATATTTCACTACTCTATTTGATATGTTTTAACTAGAACTTTGACAGATAAAACCTAGAATTTGTAGAACATTGGCGAATCCAGTAGTGTATGACTTTGTCCCCTCAGAATGATCTCCTCATTCCTTTGTGTTCACGTGAGTCCAGAAGAGCGTGTATATGCTAGCATCAACATAAAAAAGTATTTGAACAATGGCAGCTTTGGATATAAACCAAATATAATGCGAGTAGGAGAGGGGACAACGCAAGTGACAGAGCTTGGCGTATGTAATTCCTAGTGGGATTTATTACGGGAATATAACACAAGTGTACCGAGAGATTATATAATCTACCTTCTTTGAAGAACACAACCTTCAACTCTAATGGATTCAATCTACAAATGACACTACTCTTCACTAAACTAATTTTTATGAACAACAATGAACAAGACTGAAGCAAGAAGATCGAATGGCTTCTAACAACAAAGGAAAACTAGCATGGATGCAAAAAATGAAAACAAAATGAATTCTATGAAAGAAATTGAAAGACTAAACAATGGAAATGAGAAGTTGAGTGGCCATTTGCTTGAAAACAAGCTGGCTATTTATAGATTTCACATTCACCCAAAGGTAATTCCTATTAGAACTCTTTTATCATTAAACAATGAAGAAACACTATTCCAGGGAACATAAAACATTAATATAAGCTAAGGCGGTTGAGAAAAGTTGGTAAATGTTGGAAAATTATGCAATTTGCGATGAAAATAACATTATGGAGAATGCGTAAAGGACCGCCGCCCTGAGCAGGGTGGCGGTTATAGAACCGACACCTTGGCAGGGCGGCAGTTTCATCACTGAAGGTCAAAAAGCTTTGAAAAAGAAAGGCAGAGGATAAAGCAAGGTACACAAAGCTTAGAAAATATTATTGGGATGCTAACATACACTTGGCGAGCTTTCCTGGATTCCAAACACCTTGTGAGGTGACCTGTATCATCATTGGGGCATGTGTAACATCATTCTAGTGGTACAGTACCCTATAATTTTGGGTATGTACATATTGCCCCCCTCAAGGAAGCATTTTAACCATGAAGAGGTGTGAAATGGTGGGTCCGAGTATGGCGGTCCCAAAATGGGAAGCTAGAAATTATACCTGACATGCCCATGTGTCGAAATTTCGCCATCCGAGTTCCCGCTACCTGTAAAATGGAAAGAGAACTCAAGTGCAGATAGATAAAATAAATTGAAAAATAAATACTAACTTAGTATGAAATGAGAACTTACCATTTTCAGGGGGATAAGAACTTACCTGCTTTGATGCTCTAAACCTGCGAAAGGGGCATTCAAAAATGAGTCAAAACACCATATATATATATAAAACGGGCTTTATTTTCCTATTCATTTATGCATGTCGATTTGATAGTTTTTGAGCTGTGGGACCCACAGTGATGGTTTTTGACAAGAGTATATTCAAAATGTTCGTAGCGAGATAGCGATCATGCCTCCGCGAGCAGAACCTCGACCCATGAGATCTCAGGTTAGTTCTTCTTGATTTAGCATTTTTGCACCCAAAATTTTAAAATGATGAAATCTTTGTTGTGAGGGGGTTATTTTTAGAAATGTTAGCTTTAAATGTGTCTCTTAGTGGGGACGCCTAATGGGTAGGCTTTCGTTTGAGCTAAAATGGTCAATTTTTGTGTTTTTGAGCATTTTTAGGGCATGCGACCCGTTTGTAGTCACGAGACAGGACCGCCACCATGAGCAGGGCGGCGGTCCTATACACAGTGTTAAAACAACACTATTTTGAATTCATTTTTGCATTTTTAGTGTTCCTACTTGCTTTAATGATTTTTCCAATGCAATCTTGACACTAACTTGCTTATTTTTGCATGTTTTTGGGTGTTTTGCAGAAGAAGGAAGAGTACATTAGATGGAGCCAAGAGAGGGATTGTGATTGGCTTCCAGTAGTGTTAGATGCTCTCTCTCAGGCTGAGCAGGATACTCTCCAAAGGGCAGGTATATTGAGGATTGCACGGGTCCCCCACGTTGCACCTGCCATTCAAATACTATGTGACTTATTTTCTTACTGGGATGTATATCGGAACACCTTCCGATTTCCAAGTGTTAGGGGTGAGTGGACCATCACCCTAGAGGATGTCTACCACATTTTGGGAGTCTTGATTATTTGGAGGAGACTTTCATTTGATACAGCAATATCCAGAGCTCATGTGACTTAGTGGGCCACCTATATGGGAGACCCAGTTGTCTGTACTAGTTTGAAGAAGGGGGTGAAGGTCCATTCTATTCCCAACTTGTTCATCCCTCTGATCCACCAGGCCATTATGGGCATCCTTTCTTCAAGATTAATTGAGGAAAAGGGAGGGGACTTTGCTCTACTGCTGGGCCCCCATCATCACACAAATTGAGGCACATGGTCGGATTTATGCCTGGGGAGCTGATATACTTAGGACCACCTATCACGACTTATATAGGATGGTTCAATTATAGGGACAGTCGTTGAGCCATCTGACCTTAGTTATGAACTGGGTCTATAATCGCATTATCCCTTATGGGAGAGGTGTAGAGGTGGAGGATCCTGGGGCCATGAGGGTAGCAAGGTGGATAGGGATGACAGTTCTTAGAGCACCCCACCAGCTAGTTGCTTCCTTGACTACTAAGGATATGGAGACAACACCTTATCAAGCCATGGTGGGGTTGTGGGGTGAACCTTTACTTTGATTTCTTGCTCTACTACAGGGAAGCTTGTGGATAGGATGGGGAAGGTAGAGACGCACCCCTTCAATAGAGTGCCTCAGTGGTTCGGCCTTGATTACATTAACATGCTTCCCCTAGTGGTGCTAGTGTTTAGATTAGTTCAGGAGGCTAGGGGAGGTCCTAGAGGCTAGGGTTGGACTGTTTTTACTCCTGGCGTCCTTATTGTAGCTAGGGGGGTAGTACGTGCTTGAGAGAGAACCAGTGCTCATCAGGCACCTTTACTTCAAATTACCATCGGTCCTGCCCATAGTGGTGATGATCCCATTGATATAGACTATGAGTCTGAGGAGTTCATAGGGGGGGAGATGGAGGAGGATACCAAGGACATGGAGATCATTGAGCTGGGTGGGGAAGAGGATAGCGATCCTAAGTGGCATGACACTCAGGAGATTCTACAGGCTGAGAGGGTAGAGCAGAGCGTAGAGAGGGTGACTCTAGTCTCAGAGGAGTTACTTTCTCAAGACCTAGGCAGAGAGGATGATTCCGTGGTAGGATGCTATGTTGCCCCAGACATAGGAGGGGGACACCAGTCAGTGACGGTGTCTGTGGTAGGTGCAGATCCCAGAGATCCTTCTTGGATGCCCGAAGATCCGAGTGAGTTGTCACTCTTCTTTTGATATTTTTTTAGCTAGAATTTCCTTATTTACTACCTCTCCTTTTGTTCATCCTTGGTTTCACCTTTTGATTATTTTCTAATTTTTTTTCTCCTTTACTTGCAGAGACTGTTGATGAGTGGTGAGACTTGATTCGCCGGGTATGTACTGACACCTTGTTACTCCTCACAGAGAAGACTCGTGCTGAGCTATCCGTGGATGCAGGAGAGCCTTCAGCAGCTGGCAGGCATACCGATGTTTTTTCCCCTGTCTGGCATGTGGCCAAGATCGTGACTTCCCTCCGTGCCAAGGTAGCTGGGTATAGGGCTGCAGAGTTCCTGATGAGGAGGAGCTGCTCTCATAGAAAGATTACAGCTATTGTTCGGGACCGCGAGCCCTCAGTGCACTCAGAGCACTGGCGTAGCTGGAGTCCTAGACGTGATCATTTTCTTTCTGAGGGATCCCATAGGGATTGAGAGGCCACTTGGCTCTTTTTGTAGTGACCTTTGATAGGTTGTTTATACGAGTATTTTTGTACTTTTCGAGCTCATTGAGCATTTTGACCATACCTAGTGCATGATGGCATTGTATACGAAACCTAATATATATATATATATATATATATATATATATATATATATATCTTTGGATCTAGACTCTTGGTATCTTGAATTTTGTGACTCATTTTCTAAAATGTGTTTTTAAATGTTTTTAGAACATTTACTTTTCATGTTTCCAAAATGTATGCAATGGACAACAAATGATAGTAAATAGAATGTTTTACTCTATATGTTTTTGCAGTGCTAATATGAGATGATACTAACATATGGTAGTACTGAACTTTTGAAATATTTGGGAAATGTTTTTGATTCCTTCTTATATTGGAAAAATGTGATGAATGCATAGTGATAAAGAGATGAACTTTCCCCAATCCCAAATCCACTCAACTAGTAAGATGCGAGGGCTCAACACCAAGAATTAAGAAGGGCACAAGTTGTATGAGTTTGATTGAATGGAATGATGAGAGACAGACAAACCAAGGACAAGAACCAAATTTGGACCTACACACCCACCCTACTCAGAACTACTACCAAGCTTAGAAGGCCACTTACTTTTCAATTTATCTAGACTTAGACTCATAAATGGCAACCTGGTTGACAAAATCTGGTTTTGAGGATTTTATCTCTTTGGAATTTGGATATTTGGATATTTGCTTTCTCTTAACATAATTTGACTTGTGTTTTTAGCATACCAAGATTTGTTAGTTTATGTGACTGGACCCCCCACACCTTGCCTCACACCACTAGTAAGAAGCATGGGTTTGTCACCAAAGGCAAGATACATGCAAGTAAGGGCACTTCTTTCCTTTCCCAACCTCACATCACCAGTAAGAGATGTGGGCTTATCACCAAAGGTTGATTGGGCAAAGAAGTGTGTAAAATAAAATATTTTGTTTTCTTAGTGCTTTTTATTTCATTTGATTTTGACATTTCTGATCTATGACTTTGGGATATCCTTTCGTTCCAAGATATTTTAAGAGGGATAGATGTGACACCAAGAAGCTTCTAGAATAGGCCGTAGGCAAGGACAACTTCACCTAGTAGAAAGAAAGAGAAAAGCCAAGTATGCAGGTCGTGGTATGGTTTCTATCAATGTTCGTCTGATGAAATTGATGAGAAGATTTGAAAATATTTGATGATGTTTGAAGAGATGTGATATGAATATTTGTGCCAATATCTTCAGAAATTTGTAACAGATTGTTTTAAGAGTAAGCTCCTGGACTATCATTTTTATGAGATGGATAGAATGAAGTAGTTAAAAGACTAATGCAATGTAGGTAGCTATAATGTATTACCAATGACTTTGATGTTTTATGTGAAAAACCACTTAAGGTGCAAGGAATTGACAATTTCACCAAATTCCTCACCTTCTAGTGTGCACAAGAGATACGCACCATTTCTGTAGTCCTTCATGACTCATTATGGGCCCAACCATTTGGGCTGGAACTTTCTTCCTTTTTTGATTTTCTTATTGATCCAGTTATCTAGTCTTAGAACTAGATCTCCTTCATATATTTCTCACTCATAGAATTTTTTTTTATACTGCCGGCACCTCCGGTCAGCATAGGCTCTGTGTCATTGTTCAACGTTTAACCTGGCCTCATCAAGGCTTTCTAGTTGAGAGAGGCATGCCTCCCTATAAGCTTCTTCATCCAGAATCCTTTGTAATGAGATGCAGAGACTGGGTATTTCAACCTCAAGTGGGAGAACTGCTTCTGCTCCGAATACTAGTGAGAAAGGAGTTGCTCCTGTTGGTGTTCTTATTGAGGTTCAGTGGGCCCAAAAGGCCGGATATAGTTTTAAATGCCAATATCATTTTTTCTCCTTGACTATTTTGAGGAGAATAGCTTTCAATGTTTTGTTTATCACTTCAGCCTGCCCTTTGGCTTGAGGGCAGTAAAGAGAGGCTATGTGATGGTTTATCTTGAACTTGCTACATAGTTCACAAAACTTGTTGTTCTTAAAGGATGTGCCATTATCTGAGATAATTACTTGTGGGACACCATACCTGTAGATAATTTGGTTAAAAATGAATTTGGCAATCACCAAACCTGGTACGGTGGTGAGAGGCATGGCCTCCACCCATTTGGTAAAATATTCTGTGGCTTTGATTAAAAAATATGGCCATCAGTTGATGAGGGAGAGAATTTCCCTATCAAGTCTAGACCCCACATGGAGAAGGGCCATAGAGTTGCTATTGGTTGCAGGGATTATGCTAGCATGTGAATCTTATGAGAGAATTCTTAGCATTTGTGGCACTTATGTACAAATTCCACTGCATCATGTTCAAGAGTGGGCCAAAAATAGCCCATCCAATGTATTTTGCAAGTGGTGGCGTGACCACCGAAGTGGCCCCCACATATCCCACTGTGGGATTCATGAAGAATCCTCTTGGACTCTTCTATGTTGACGCATCTTAGAATCATGTCGTCGAAGGCTCTGCAATAGAGTACTTGGTCTAAAACAACATATTTAGCAGTAATAATGCATTGCCACCTTCTTTGTTGTGACGTGGAACTTTCCAGGTATGTATGGTCCATGATAAAATTGATGATATTAGTATACCAGGGACATGTATAAATGGGGGGTCTAGTTTTGAAAAAGTATACACACTCATCGGGAAAATCGAGATCTACCAACTCACCCCCATCTAGTGGATTGTCAGCTAACATGTCTGTAATGATTTTCCCTTTAACGGATTTTTGGTTTACGAATGTTAACTCAAATTCTCGCATTAGGGTTATGAAATGGCCAACCTATTTAGATAAAGATCCTTGTGTGAGAAATGTTCATAAATGGTCTATTTTTACAATGACCCTTGTTTCCTGGTTTAACATGTAATGTCTCAAATGTTTTGTTTCAAAAATTATGGCAAGGCATTCTCTCTTTACCTATGTGTAACACGTTTCATAATCGAGCAACGTTTGGCTAATGAAATAGATTGCACGTTCTCGTTTGTCATCATCTTCTTGAGCTATCATGCAGGCCAACGAGACATGAGTGGGTCATGAGTATAGGATCAAAGGGTGGTCTGGTTTGGGAGGCATCAACGTGGGTGGTGACAACAAGAAGTGCTTAACTCCTTTAAAGGCATCGTTGCAATCTTCAGTCCAATCAACGCTATAATCTTTCTTGAGTAGATTATTGATTGGATGAATGAAAAAGCTTAAATCTAGGCTGAACCTTTGGATTGCACCAAGTTTCCCAAGAAATGACTTGATTCCAGACTCATCCGAAGGTGGGATTATTTCGAGAACAACTCGTATTTTTTTCAGATCAACATCAATCCCCCGTGAAGATATAATGTATCCTAGAAGTTTACCTCCTGTTACACCGAACACGCACTTCTCTGGGTTTAATGTGACACCATACTCAATTATTCGTGAGAGGATGATACGGAGGAATTTTGGATGATCACAAAATTTCTTGGCCTTGGCTAACAAGTCATCCACATATGATTCCACAATTTTATGGATAAGAGCATGGAATATATAAGTCATTCCTGTTGATACGTAGCGCCGGCATTCTTAAGACCAAATGTCATGACAGCATAACAATAAGTTCCCGAAAGAGTTATAAATGGGATTTTGGCTTGATCTTGTTCAAATATTTTAATATGATTGTACCCTGAGAACCCATCCATGAGGGACAATAGTTCAAATCCAGCTGTTGCATCAACGATAACGTTAATGGATGGTAATGAGAAATCATCTTTAGGACAAGCTTTGTTAATATCCCAAAAGTCTATACAAATGCGTATCTTCCCATTCTTTTTAAGGACGGGAATGATATTAGATACCCATTGTGAATAGTCAATGGGCTTGATGAATCCTACTTGGATAGGTTTTACTACTTCCTCTTTTACCATGAGAGCCACTTTTGGCTTCATTGGTCTCGACTTCTGTTTAATTGGCTTTGCATCTAGTTTAGTGACGAGATTATGTACCGTAACTTGTGGTGCGATACCCGTCATTTATTTATAATTAAATGCAAAATCATTTTGATGTTTTTTGAGGATTTAGGTGTGTATTTCTATTTCTTCCGGAGTTAATGAGGATCCCAACTTCAAAATTCTTGGTTCTTCCTCCGTTCCAATGTTTATGTCAATGGTTTCTTCTATCAAAGAAGCATTACCTTCTTTAAATTCAAGTGGGGCTAGAGGTAGTTCCAAGATTTCTCCATTTCCTATCTCATAGATATCGAGATCTTTCTGTGGAGGAGACTCTACCATGGGATTTCCAAAGTAGGAAGAGGAGTGTGGTATTAGGGAAAGATCAACTATACGGTGAGCAAGGTGTAGCTCTGCATAGGCGTTTAGATATTTGAGAGTGACTTTATCACTGTTAACATGATGTAAGATAGAAGACTCATTCTCAGCTGCATGTGTTAGAAGAGGGTTCATTGATATTTTCTTCACCAATGGTTCAGTGCGAAGTGATACCCTAAAACTTGTATCTTCCAACTCATTGCTTGGGGTAAAACAAAAAGCTGAGGTTGTTATTGAATCTGCGAGAAGGTTCTGTTCTCATGGGATTGCCTCAATGGATATGAAGTCGAATATTTTTCTTAGATCTAATACCGTTGTTTTATAGAGTTGTAAGTGCTCAGCTCTAGTCTCATATACTTCAGAGACTTGGTTTGCAACTAATTGTGAGTCTCCTAACACTCTGATGTCATTAACACCGATCCTTTTGGCTATGATGAGGCCAAGGAGGAGGGCTTCGTACTCAGCACCATTGTTTATACATTCAAAGTTTAACTTAAAAGCAAAAGGTAGGATCTTTCCCTCAGGAGAAGTAAAGATCACACCTGCCCCAGCTCCATAGTGACATCTAGCTCCATCGAAGTGGAGAGTCCAATATTTACTAGGAAAAATGGATGCTGGGACATTCTTTGTGTTTGTTTCTTATGTTTTGGTTACTTCTACCATGCAAAGTTCCTCTGCTGGAAGAGAACCAACTCCTTAGGGTACATCCCATACCTGTGGAATCAAATGGTAGGAAAATTGGTAGATCTTGTTCCAGTAATTTGACAATTTTTTTGCAGTAGTTCCTAATGACACTGTTTCTACAATGTTAGCTTCATTCTTGAGGGCTGGGATGCCCTTGACTAGGTTAATAATTTCTAGTTCTATTGTAGGTATTAATTTTTCTTCTGGTTTTGAGTTGATTGGTTTCTTAAGTTGGTTTGTTGGGAGTTCAAACTCGGAGTGAATTTCTTGGTCTTTTCTTCAGGTCTGCTAGGTGTATGTCGAATGGTTTTGGGTCACCTTTTGTTACGAATATCTTTCCTAGGTGTAAGAATCTTATTTCCTGGAATAACGTAGAAGGGATTTTTTTCATGCGATGTATCCATGGTCGACCGAGGATCATATTATAGTTGGTTTTCCCCGATCTATGATATAAAACTCGGTGAGGATTGTCTTGGGTCCTAAGGTGACTGGTAATATTATAGTCCCAATTGAAGTAGCCTTAAGGCTATCATAACCTCTTAGCGTATTTCTTGTTGTGGAACAGTTTGTTTCTCCATATCCTAGCTTTTGAAGGAAAGAGAAGGGGACAATGTTAACTACTACCCCATCATCAACCATTGCATGTTTAACGTAATTATTGTAAACCCACACCTATAAATGTAAGGCCAGATCACCTCTACATGTAATTTCAGCATCTGTTGGCATTTTGTTTATGTCGAATATAAACTCAGGTATCCCTATCTGGCTTCCCTGGAGGGTGGATATCAAAGTTTATATGGTTTACTTGTGTTTCGGGAGGTGGAGTGATGTTAATTAAATGACCTAGACCTAGTGCTTCTAAAAGAGCAGCCCTATAGGTAAGAGAGTTTTTTCAACAAGTCCAACAAAGGAGATGTGAGAGAAGGTCTTTGTTAAGTCATTAATTAAATCATAAGCACCCACGGGTTTTACCAACGTTTGTTGAATGTTATCTGGTTCTAGTGGATAGATTATATTTGGTTGAGAAGAATATTCTCATGTTCTTGTTATGGCTTCTACATGCAGCTCAGTATCTAACTCTACTAGACCAACTATCTTGGTTCGTGGCTGATTTCCTAATTGCGGTGCGACAGGTGGATTTAGTGAAGTTGAGGCTTCATGATCATTATTTCCTGTCATTACACCTTTGTTTGTCCCATTTGGATTTAATTTATTATTGTTATTGTGATTTGGAAGTGGATCATTGAAGATCTTAAGAGGTGCGTTTTGAGGGGAAACTACCCCGGTGAAAGTATTTGGCATAGGTGTCACAAAATCTGTTAAGAACATATCTATGAAGAGTTTTCTTTGTTCTTTTGGAAAACGTTGCATGAATTTATTGTAATCATGGAAAGTCCTAGTGTCATGGCCTCAAATTTTGTGGAAACCACAATACGAGTTGGGATTATAACTCCTAGGTTGTTGGTTTGGCACGTGTTGTGGTCCAAAACTCTGATTAAACCGTTGACTATTAGGATTAAATTTTTGTGTTTGTTGCCTTTGGTTTTGGTTTTGATATCCAGTTGAGTTTTGATTTGGACCCTGTATCTAGATCTGCCATTTTTGTTGTTGTTATTGTTGTTTTTGTCATTAGGGATGATTAAAATCCACCGCATTGATTGTTGGGGTAAAATTGTTGTTTCGTTGATTGTTAACCGGTGGTGGAATATTTACAACGTTTTCTCTTTTAGTTTGGTCATTCACTCCATCTGGTGTCACTCCGCAGTTTTTGTTAAGGATTTTAGGTCCTTGATTGGCATTTGTGGTAGTAGGATAAGTCATAGTGTTTTGGTTGGGGATGATTAACCTCCCATTTGTTCCATATGTCTTGCGGCCGCTATCTATTGCAGCTTGATCTATTCGGAGAGTGCTCTCGAGCACCTCATCATAAGTTCTTAGTGGGAACTTCTGGACTTCTTCCTTTATCTCTCTGCTGAGAGAATGAAGGAATAAATTGCATAGTTCCATCTGATCCATGTTTGGAGCACTTGCTGAAGAATAGAGGACTGTACGCCATCTTTGGATGAAATGAGAAACAAATTCATTGTGTTCTTGTTTAATATGCAAGAATTCCCTGATTTCTGTTCTCAACAATTTTTTCATGTCGAACACCTTGATGAAATCTGAAATGAGTTGTTTAAATGAATGTATTGAGGCTTCAGGTATTCTGTAATACCAATTGAGGGTGATACCCTCTAAAGTTTTGGGGAATATTTTAGCAACAACTCCATCCCAAGGGAGTAGTTCTCGAATGGTTGTGGCATAGGCCTTAATATGTGCATTTGGGTCTCCCTCCCCTTTGTACTTGGGTAGATCGGGGAGAGGTCTTGGAAGCATGACGCTTCGTATAGTGAAGTCTAAAGGTTCTTTCAAATATTCTGAATAAGTCCCTATCACATAGGTTTCGACCATTGATGGTGCTTGCTGAGGGGGATGGAGGTGGAATGGGTTGTTGATATGACATAGCATATGTATTTGCAGGGGCATAAGGAAATCCCTGTGGTTGAGCGAACATGCTGGGAGAAGAGAACATATCTCCTTGTGGTGATTTGGAATACATGTTTAAGTATGGAGGAGCATTGCTCAGGAATGGATTGTTTTGTGCTAAGCTGGGAGGTATCATACTCTCAACTGGAGTGGCATTTGAAAATGTGGTTCTAGTTGGTGTTTGTTGTAAATACTGAGGAGGCATGCCCAACGTGCCTGTTCCTGTGAGGAGGTCTACTTGGCTGGGATGATGTGGAGGATTAGAAGTTCCTACTTGCATGAACTATGAATTTTGATTTGCTTGAGCAAGTTCCAACCCTCTAACCTTCTCAACTAAGGCTGAGATGACCTTGTTTGGTGAAGACATGGTATTTTTCCTTAGTGGCAGTTGTTGTACACCTTGAGGTTGTATAGGCATATGGTACCCTGCTATGAACTGATTGTTTCCTTGCCAAGTTTCACCGAGGGCATTTCCTATAGGTGGAGGAATGGGGGTGTTTTCTTGGAACGAGACCTTGGGTTGTGTTTGCAAACCTCCTATAGGTGGGTACATATTTTGAGAGTGTTGTTCACTCCTAGCATAACGTGCTAAGTATTCATTATCTAAAAATAGATATGGATCTGACTGTCTACTAATTTGTGGTCTAAGCAACACCTGAGGAGATGAACTAGATTCTCCAGTGAGCGTCATGTTGTTTGAACTTGAAGGCTCTGGTTGTTGCGTTTGAGTGAGCTGATCCAACTCCTCTATTTGGAAAGAAGAACTATATCTAGTCCTTTGAGGTGGAGTTTGTGTTGAAAATTGGTTAGTTGAATAGTTGTCACCCCATGCTAAGAGTGAGGGTGATGGTTGTCTATTTAATTGATCAGTAGTATGCTTCAAGACCTAGGAGAGGTCTGCCATATGCATCGTATCCCGACATATTCGGAGGGTATATAAATACCAGTAGAATAATGGGAAGAAGCGAAGGTGGATAAAACTAAAAAAGAAGAGTGTGAAAGTGAAGTAATTGTTCTTTCTACATCAAGTTCACCAATTTTGTTGGTGAAGCTGATGTGAAGGCTAATGAGGTGGAAAAGATGAAAAAGGATATTAATTGGAAGAACAAGTAGAAATAAGATTCTGAATCAGAAGGTAGGAAGTTTCACATCGGGTTCACCAATTTTGTTTGTTTCACATCAATTTTGTATGATGGAAAAGTGACCATTGTGAGCATGGGAATCTACAAGTAACTCTTCCTCGCACTCGACCTCACCGAGGTCGTGCCGAGACAGCTAGTGGGGATGGAATACACATGGGGTGCAGATAAACTAGTTAGGTAATATTATGTCTTCAACACACAATAATGGGATCTGTGAATCTAAGGCAAAGAAGGCCCTCCTAACCTAAATTAGTGTGATAGATCGTTTCGCGAGGATAGCTGCTTAAAGGCTCCAATCAATATCAAGCTCTGTCGTGATCTGATCTATGGGTTGTGGGATACGTGGAAGATGACTTGTGGGTGCTTCGTATATATCTCTTGACAAGGTCATGAAAATGGAATGGCTAAATCATGTAGTGGATCTTTTGGTGTTTTATGGATGATTCTCTGGTCTAGTCCAAAAATATTTAGCTTGATTAGTTGCTACTATTTAATAATGATAGTTGTGTGATGATGTCTGGTGGAAGTGGAGAGGACCTAAACACCAGCAGCTCGCAAGTTGGTGTCAATATTTGATTGATTTGTAGGCCCATGTTGGGTTGTGGGACCTGTGGATCACAACCATAAGTTTGTGGTTGTTGTGGACCTCCTATGGTCATATGAAGAGTCAACCCTGATTCTGAGTATCCGTAGTAATCGTATGCCTTTTTGGCCTCTACGTTTAGAACTAAAAGTTACACTGATTTTCTTAGAGTACCTAACAGGTTTTATGGCAGCTTAGATACGTAAACTAGTGTCTATATCCATGAGGAGGTCTCCTGCATCTAGATGTGGGACTAGTGGATCACAACTGAATGTTTTCTCTCTTTCAAGTCTTTCTACAATCATACAGATATCTTTCAAGGTATTCTATAATTTGGCTGATTTGATTAGAACATGTGTGCTTTGTCGTCTTCTATGTTTAATCCTCTTAGCTGTGTGATGACTTATCATAGGTCTGTTGTTGTTTGAAAACACCTTGAATTTTGAAATTTTGGTCTATGTCAGTTATTGCTGCAACAAGATTTGATTGAGGCACAATTGGCTCAAAAATGTATTCCCTAGGATCCCTTGGTCCCTTGATTATCATACAAGATCAATATAAACTTAATTGAAACGAAAATAAAATAATTATGCAAAATATATCTACAACATATATATATTCCTCTATTTTTTGTATTTTTGATAGAATTTTTAATAGAATTGACAAGAGCAAACTAATCTAATATATTCAGAAAATGACAACTAATCTAATAACAAAATTAAATCAAGCAAGGTATCCCGGTGTAGCTACTTTCCTCTGCAGTCGTGAGTTTGTCCTAACTAACTAGATAGCTGATTAACTTAATTGAAAGACTCTCAATCCTACCTCAGAAGTGATGAATGAATCATAGTTTCTGACAAGCTATCAATCCCCACAACTTCCCCTAGCAATATCGAAAGTTAAATTTAACTGAAATGAAATAATTCACTACTCTATTTGATATGTTTTAACTAGAACTTTGATAGATAAAACCTGGAAATTATAGAACAATGGTGAATCTAGTAGTGTATGAATTTGTCCCCCTCAGAATGATATCCTCATTCCTTTATGTTCACGTGAATCTGGAAGAGCGTGCATATGCTAACATCAATAGAAGAAGGTATTTGAACAATGACAACTTTGTATATAGATTGAATATAATGTGAGTAGGAGAGGGAAAACGACGTAAGTGACAAAGCTTGGCGTATGCAATTCCTAGCGGGATTTACCACAGGAATACGACACAAGTGTACCGAGAGATTCTAGAATCTACATTCTATGAAGAACACAACCTATGAACTCTAATGAATTCAATATACAAATGATACTAATCTCCTCTAAACTAATTTGTATGAACATCAATGAACAAGACTGAAGCAAGAATATCAAATGGCTTCTAATAACAAAGGAAAAACTAGCATTTGATGCAAAACATGAAAACAAAATGAATTCTAAGCAAGAAGTTGAAAGACTTAACAATGGAAATAAGAAGTTGATGGGCCATTTGCTTGAAAACAAACTTGTTATTTATGGATTTCACATTCACCCAAAGGTAATTCCAATTAGAACTCTTTTACCATTAAACAATGAAGAAACACTATTCCAGGGAACATAAAAAATTAATACGAGCTAAGGTAGTTGAGAAAAGTTGGTAAATGTTGAAAAATTATGCAGGTCGTGATGAAAAGAACATGTGCTGGAGAACGTGTAAAGCACCGCCGCCCTGAGCAGGGTGGTGGTTATAGGACCGCCACCCTGTCAGGGGCGGCAGTCACTGAGACCGCCAAAAGGCCCCTGGCAAAAGAAAGGCCATAGGTTAAAGTCACTGGAAGGTACAAAAAGCTTAGACAGGGTTCTTGGGATGCTAACATACACTTGGCGATCTTTCCTAGATTCTGAACATCTTGCAAGGGGACTTGTATCATCATTGGGGCATGTGTAACATTATTCCAGCGGTACAGTACCCTACAATTTTGGGTACGTACAATAACATGTTGAAGTATGGAATTATCAAGCCCCTTGAAGAGTCAGAATGGGTTAGTCCAATGGTGATCAATATCAAGAAGGATGGACATATTAGAATATGTGTGGACTACAGGGAGATGAATGCTGCATGTGTAAAAAATCCATTCCCTACACCATTTACTGAGGAAATACTAGAAGGGGTTTTAGGGTGTGAAATATATTCGTTTACAGATGGGTTCTTTGAGTATCATCAGGTTCTAATTTCCCAGGAGGATCAGGAAAAGACTACATTTACTACTAAATGGGGTAGTTTCACCTAAACTGTCATGCCTTTTGGTCTGAAAAATGTGCTTGTTGTATTTTCATGCATAGTTGTCCAAGCATTTAAGGAATTTATTCACAACTTCTTACATGTATATTTATAAGATTGGACGGTGTATGGATTAGTTAAGGATCAATGTGATAAATTGAGATTGATGTTTGAATGGTGTAGAAAGTTGAGTATTTATTTTAACATTAAGAAGTGCATATTCGCTACACCATTTGGGATACTCTTAGGACACATAATCTGCAAGTAGGGTTTGTTAGTTGACCCAGAAAAGGTTGTAGTCATTATAGGCCTAAGCGAGCCTACCAATCAAAGTGAGGTGCGTGAGTTTTTAGGTCATACATGATATTATAAATTTTTTATCAAAGGCTATGCCAAAGTTACCACACCCTTAGAAGAGTTACTAAAAGGGAAAGGTACATTTTACTAGGGAGAATAGTAATAGCACACATTCGAGACATTGTAGGAGAAACTTACTACCGCACCTATTCTACATTTTCCTTCATAGGACAAACCATTTCATGTACATTTTGACACCTCTCACATGGCCATTGGTGTGGTGTTAGCCCAACCTAGAGAAGGAATTGTAGATCATCCTATCTTTTTTCTAGTAGAAATTTGACTCCTGCAGAACATAATTACACAACTATAGAGTGCAAAGATTTTTCAATGATCTATGCGATGAATAAATTCCGCCAGTACCTACTAGCTACACTATTCATATTTTATATAGATCACATGGCATTGAAGTATTTGGTAAATAAGAATGTTTTACAAGGGCACATATTTCGATGGGTGCTCTTATTTCAAGAATTTGATTTCACAGTTGTGGTAAAACTAGGAAAAAGTAATTATGGACAAGACCATTTATCATGAATATAATCAGGATAAGAAACAAAGGCAATTGAGGATACCATGCTAGATGCACAATTATACCAGTTACAACGTGTGCCATCAGAACTAGAGGACATTATTTTCTTTCTACGCACATGGACGGCACCAGAAGGAATGAAATCCTTAGAGAAGAAACAACTTGCTATATGCACCACACCTTATATATTAATCAGTGGTGACTTCTACAAGTTGGGTCGCGATGAGGTATTGCATCATTTTGTATTGGAACATGAGCACATGGGTATTATGGAAGAAGCTCATGGTGGAATTGCAAGTGGCCACTATGCAGGTGATGTCATAGCATGCAAGATTCTACTTGATGGATTATGGTGGGAGACCCTATATAAATATTGTAAGGAATTTTGTAAGGCATGTGATCATTTTCAACGTCTTGGGAGACCAGATCAGTGAGATAAAATTCCTCTGAGAGTAATTACTAGCACAAAACTATTTGAGAAATGGGCTATAGATTGTGTGTCCTATTTAACCAGCTATGCGTAAAACTAGATCATGCTACATTTTAACTTACACAGACTATTTGACAAGATGGGCAGAAGTAACACCTAAAAAGTACTATATAGAGGCTACAACAACTCGATTTCTATGGGAAATTATTATTATAAGGTATGGATGTCCTTTGAGTTTGACCAGTGATAGAGGCACACATTTTCTTAATGAGACAATCAAAATTTTATTGGATGAGTTCATGAGTTCTAGATGAGTTCTTAATGTAAACCATAAGACTACACCTTATCATCCTCAGGAAAATGAAACTGTTGAAGCTTTCAACAAAATTTTGGGCCAGACATTGACAACAATCTGTGATGTTGGAAGAAATGATTGGGATGATAAAGTATCTACAGTACTTCAGGCATATTGAACAATATATAAAAGGTTGAACAAAGCAATACCATTTCAGTTAGTGTTTGGCGTAGAAACTGTTCTTCTTATGGAATTTATGTTACCTTATTTGAGTATTGCGTTTTGGAGGTATAGCTGATGAGAAATCTTTAGAAGAATGGATTGAAAAGATAATTCAGCTAGATGAGCAATGAGCCATAGCACGTTTGAGTCAGAAGAAAGAAAAGGCTAGGCAGAATGCTTGGCATAACAGAAACATAAGGGACAAGAAGTTTGAGATTGGAAAAATGGTGCTTCTCTATGACTCTAAGTTCTTACGCCATCCAGGAAAAATTAAGGTACATTGGTTGGGGCCGTATGTTATCACTTACATTCTTGAAACATGCACTTTCCAGTTAGAAGCACTTGATGGAACACAGATACCGATTACTTCAACAGGAGTATACTGAAGCCCTTCTATAAATAAGTCTTTTTGGTGTTTGTAATAAGGTAGTATTATCATTTAGATTAGGTTTTCAATTATGTATTTCTTTAATGTGTTTCCTTCTTTTTCGCTATGCTTTGTCAATTTAGTTGGTTTTTTATGTAATAAGTGCACTTGCATGCATGAAGATAATTACTATATGAAGCATGTTTATGCACAGAGAATTGCACATATTTTTAGTGCAGGTGGATGGATTGTCGATATTCAAGTACAAAATCATGGGAATTGAAAAGTGAAAGGAATAAGTTGTTATGGGTGCTCTTCAAGTCAAAGTATCACTTCTAAAAAGTGACCAAAGATGGAAATGAATGAAGGGACAATATAACGCAAGGTATGAAGAGGCCATAAGAACTACCAGTAGATGGTGCAGTGACGAGGTACTCAGGTGAAAGGAAGCATGCTGAAGAGAAGTCTGTGACTAGAGGGTAGGTAGGCACACTAGAAGATTATAGCTGGGGTGCAAAGATGTAACATGTGGAAAGGATGGAGTTTGTCAATTAATGATAGGATATTTGGTAGGTGAAGGAGCAATGAATGCATCAAAAATTTTAAAATCTATATAAGGATGGGATGTGAATTCATTTTTACCATTGCAATTAAGATTATTTGAAAAAGAGCTAATTGTGAAGAGATGAGTGATCAAATTGAGGTGTAAAAGGTGTGTAACCAGTCGTGACGAAGAGATCTATGTGCAGAAAGATCTTGCGTCCCCGGTGGTGAAGGGTTTGAGAAAAGCAAGGTGACAGAGAGGAGAGGGGGCACATTATTTCACCTAAGGCACACTGAATCGATCTAGGGTTTGATTCACACGTTGAAGAATTCAAGAGGTGAGTATCTACAAAGGATTGCAAGTTAGAAATGGCACCCAAGAAAGCGGTTGCAGCATAAGTGAAGGGAAAGAAGAAAGTGGTCGAAGAAGAAGAAGAGATGGATCCCGAAAGAAATTTTTCTAAGATAAAATATCCATAGGGGGTTATCGTAAGCCAGAAGTGGGAATATCACATAATTAAAAGCAAGGTGAGTGAGTATAACCATCATACCGTAGAGAATAAGAAGGAGCTTAATGCCTTGCTGAACACAAAGACAAATAAATGCATGATGGAAGACATGCCAATGTATGATGATGCTAGTGAGAAGCTCTTGTAGATGATAGGAGTTTACCAGCTATACGAACTCCCTTACTTTGGGAAATATGAGCCCTTGTACCAATGGCTCATGAGCATAGTGCACAAATATTTTTTCTACTTTTTAGGACGTAGAGCCAGAATTTTAGTCGTGCTCATCTCCATGGTAATGGGATTGAAGGGCATAGGAGAAGATTTACGAGATGATATAATAGACAAGGCTGCAATATTGGAGACCATAAAGGATTTTGGGTACACGAAGGGTCCACATGAAATGGACATTGATAAACTGAATAAATATCCAATTATGTAGGCAGTCACACATCTCATTACAAAGTTAAATGACCAGGAAAGGTGGTCATAGGTGAATACCATGTGGCTGCACATTGCTAAAAAGATGTCTAAAGGGGTAGTTTACAGCATTTCACACTATATTGTAGAAAATATCGTTGAGGAAGCACGCATATGAGGAAGGATCATCTTTAAAGTTGTTCTATTATCATTGGTGTTTATGGAGATCGGAGTGTCTAATGGATCAAAAAGTACTTGTGTGAAGGATTTATGATAGAGTAGGTTAAGAAAAGGGCTGAGAATTGGTACAATAGGCTTTGCACAGCCTTTGAAGAAGAATGGCACATCCCCAAGGACTTGCCTTCGGTGGTTGGAAAGGCAATTCATTTAATTGTATACCAGCTTTTTTGTATAGGACGGTTCACCATGAAGGATGGATCATGGAGCCCTTGGTGTAAGTTGCCATATGCCTTCACATCTAGGTACTTACAGGTGTCAGTACATAGGTTCTTAGACGTACTGCACCTAACGTTCAATGCAAACAAGGTAGATTGTGGCTACCATATGCTAAGGAAAAAATATCTATATCCAGGGCGGGGTGCATATATTTAAATCCTCATTTAAGATGTAATGAGCATTAAACCACTAAGCTTGGCTATGGGAGATATTGGGGAAACACTGGTGTACCTCTAACTAAAGCCAAAGTTGGAGAATAACATGTATGTGGAGGATGAGTTCACATTTCTAGCACCACCAAAGGGTAAGCACACAATGGATAACATCTCAGTGCCTAAGCCCATAAAGCCAATTAAAGTGGAGGATGAGTGTGAGGATAGTGGTGGTTTGGGGCATAGAGGTAGAATACATCCTATGAACAAGAGTGAAGCTAAGAGTTCCACTACACCACCTAAGCCTCAAGAGGGGGATGATTAAGACTTGGATGCAGTCCAAGGAGAGCACAAATTTAAGAGAGTGTTCAGGAGAACAAGAACCCAAGGTGCTACTCTACAAACAGTACGCAAATCAGCCAGAATCTCTCCATAAAAGCAGAAAACCATGAAAAGGAGAAGTAAACTGAAGTTGAATGAGGAGGTGGAAGAATTAAAGGAAAGCGCACCTAATTATCATACACCTCTAGAGAACGTAGAAGAACAGAAAGATGAAGAAATGAAGCAAGGAGAAGAGAAGGAAAAGGGAACAGATGAGATAGTTATAGAGACTACTCAAGACATGGAGGCATAAGTCCCAAATTTGGATGCTCAAGTTCCTAAGTAGCCAAGATCTAATTTTACAAGTGGAGAGCACATTCCACCAACCATGAGTTATGCAAAGGACACAGGTAAAATTTTTCACTCCTGTTTCCAAAGCACGATGTCACAAAAGGACATATATTGCTGAAAATTAATGGATGAAGATATGGCTACAGTGCGCAAAAGGAAGTAGTTATCATGGTCTATGCACACACACAAGGATGAGCTATATTTTGATGTGTGTGAGGATTCATGCATATCGAGGAGGTTGAAGAAGACACCTCATGCTAGACACATGACAATAAACCCTACTGTCATGTTAGATGAACATGTAAGCAATGTGTTGGTGAAAGTCTCAATAGAGGTGGTGAGGCAGAATATGGACAAGGCTACCACAATTAGGGCACTCAAGGAAGATATTAAAAATAAGGATGGAGAAATAGTGTGCCTAACATAGGAAAATGAATTATCACAAAATAATAACTTTGTATTTATCAGCATCACAGAGGAAATTGGTGATAATATCATAAGAGCTAGGCCACACTTAGAGCCAAAAGTGCCAAAGACATTTCCTTCAGCAATACATTATGTAGGTACATGGGTGGACCTAGTGCTTGAAGATGAACCTCTACACATGCCAACACCAAAGGATCCAGCACAAGAGGTAGAGCACGAGAAGGCTTTAGTGATGTAGAAAATTACATCATATGAAGGACTGCTACAAGCACTTCAAGAAGAACTGAAGAAAGCAAACCAATCGTTGAACATCTACACAACTCCAGAGGCACTCATTAACATAAAAACCCTGGAAGAGAACACCGAGGTCCAGAAAGTTATGAAGGATGAAACACTTTACCGTGTTGAAAGATTATCAATGGTTAAATAGAACTGCGAAGCCCTAACAGTAACCCAAGAACCACACAAGAATTGGCTGGAAGAGCTTGGGAAGCTCATTGTGCAGAAGATGGATTTACTAGAGGGGAGGACAACTGGAATGTCCAACATTTTGTTGGTCTTGCAAAATGAGAAAGGAGAGATCACAAAAGATGAACTGCAGTCCATTACTGTGGACATTCCAGAAAAAGCATAGGAAGCACTCACTGAGTGGAAGACCTTGGAGGTTGACATAAAATAGGAATATCATAAATTAGTTGTCTGGACTGAAGAAGAAGAGACTGCCGAGTAAAAACATTCTTTCATTATTTCCATTCTTCTATTCAAACGTCTTTCCATTCATCAATTATTTACTTTAGATTTTGAGATGACCATTGTTAGGGTGAAAATGAAATTAGTATGGGGTAATGTTGATCAGATGACACATGATAGAAAGCACACTAATTTTGCGTGAGAAAAAAAGTCATATTTAAAAGCGCGAATGGATAGGGAGAACACTTGCGCAGAACAGAAGTTCAACTTTTCAGGACTTAGCCATTTTCACTCATGAAGGTCTATTTTTAGAGATGGCGTGTAGGGAACAAAAATAAGGTAAAGATGTGTATGCCATGCATTAGGTATTCTTGGAGGACCGGATAAGAAGAACTTTTTATGGACACATGTCGAAAATAGATCTGCTACTATCAATTAGCTAGCAGTAGTCTATTGTTAGTGCACTTACATGTGTGGCTAGTTTTATAAAGGCGTGTGGCTAATAGTAGCATGCGACCCATTTTGGGAATGGATAAGTGGTGAAGGGCAAGACCCCATCCTTATATATATGTAGTAAACTATGTAATATGGAGAGAGGAGATATATACAGAGATATTTTGTTGAATCTGTTACACACATACTACTGTTATTATAATGAAGCTTCCGTATACTTATTGCATTAAATATAATGGAGGATATCGACTAAATCTAAGTTTTAATTTTGTGTGTATCTGAATCTAGTATGTTTTTTATCTCATCATGGTCAGTAATTAATTATGTAGAATGATGTGTTAGTAATAAAACTGCATGTGCTAAGTCTTCATCATGCTAACAACTTGCAACAACAACCCTAAAGAGGGACTTGTTACCTTTGCGTGCTTTGGGTGAGCAATCGGTTTAGAATAAGTGATGTGCTAACGCATATAGGTTCTTATTGGGTTTGTATTAATTAATTCTAGGCTCCATCATGAGCCAACATCCTTCATAACTCCACAAACTCTTTAATATTGCACTGCTTCGCAAATTACCTCTCCCACACTTCATTATAATTAAGCCTCCTTTCCTCTCTCTGTCTATATGCCGCTAGTCCAAAAAATTTCACCACGCCTTCTCCTTCCCCTCTACATGGTGGTGAGTTTATATCCATAGGTAACTACTCCAAACTCAATACCACCATCAGGATCTTTATTTCCAAAGGAGTAACACATATGTAAGATCCTATGGGATGGCGCAAAAATTAAAACTTAGCAACCTTCGGAAAAGAATACGTAGAAACAACATACTCCAAAGTATAATTTTACACAACACCATCCCACCAATGATCTACAACATGCACCCAAGATTCATCTACATCTAAACCCTTGATCTATAACTCTAACACTTCTTTGATGTGTATGCTAATAGCCACTTACACAAATCTATGGGAAAGTGAAAAAATAACATCTCTTAGAGATCATGATACAAATTATCTTCAACGTGACAGTACACATTGAAATCAGGCCTAGAAGCATATCTTATTGCAAACTAATCTTCTCAATTTTAAACCCCAACTCTCAATTCCCTCAAGGGTCAACTGATATGCCATCATCATGCAACATCAAAGAAAACAATCTGAAAAAGAGGTACTAGAAACGAAACCAAAATGTAGTCTTTGCTTTTATACTCGGATGCTTATGTGCATTGGCACTTCACTCGTGCAGGTCTAAGTTCTCACCCGAAGCGTGAGAATCCTACTAGGTCCCACCTTTGTAGAAATTTTTACAGATGTTAGCATGCATATTCCTATACTCCACAACTAGATCAAGTAATTATATGTAAATCATAACAAGAAACATATCATAACCATAGTGCAAAATGAATCAAATAAGGATCAAGATCATATTTACCATACAAGTGCCATGAATGGAGATATCAAAAACCAATATCCATCCACAATGATCCATTATATTAACACATCACAAAAAAGTAGCTGAATACATCACAATACTCTCATAGAGTCATGTGCACGAATTCATACCAGTAACATAAATCTATTACAACTCATAACTATCTCAAACAAGGGATAATACTACATACTTATAGGGGTGGGGAATTTCCCTTCAATGCCCATACATTTTAAAAATAGTAGATGCTCAAAATAAACATGCACCAAAAAATGCATGCTTCTACATGGTGGCTAATAATATATTAATCTATAATTGAACTCAATATTAATCCTATTATCAGCACAAACTATGCATGTCTTTGGGTCTTCCAATTTTTCCAAAAACATATATTCCTTGGCCAAAAAGTCTTCACGCTTTTTCCTAAACTACACTCCAACTAATTTTCCTATTTTTAGCTCATGCTATAAAAAAATGGCTAAGTCCTGAGTGCTCGGGCGCAAGACTTTAGGGTACAATTATGCCAACCATTTGCTCCTATTCACACGTCCCCTTCTTGCATGCTATTATCACATGTTCCTCTGATACATAGTCAATTTTTCATCAGTCCAACAATAATTTCTCAATCAATACCGCAACATATTTAATTGTCTTATAATATCATGATTTTTAAATAACCTATCATTTAGTCAACTAATTCCTACTTTGTTAAGGATCTCTTCCTTGGTGGTAAAAATGAGGTTAAAATGAAGTGATGATAAGAGTACTATAACATGATGATAATTTGTTTTATACTCTTTAATTTATATTTTTATCTTGGCACACAACTATAAATTTGTAATTCCTTAGACAATTCACACTAAACCTAAGGGACTCTATTGTCATAATAAGATGACGTAAAGTTTATTAACAACATTAATTATTGCAATTAATTTTTAATAAAACTTAGTATTCGCTAATGGCATAAATAATATAATGGTTAGACTTCATATTCACATATTTTATTCATCAATTTGGAATGAAAAAATTATTAATATCACAAGTAACATTTTGTTTGTCTCTAGTCATCCCTAATTTGAGTAACCTTAATTACACAATATATCTCAAAGATGATTTGTTTAGCCTCATGGTGACAAAGACCATAAAAATGTTAACTAGCATTAATCTCATGAACAATGGTATGGATTCACAAGATTCACTTTCACCAATTCAATACATCCTTAGAAACATAATTGATTTGGAATAAAAATGGTTAAATATTCTTTAATACTTAATGAGCATTTTTACAAAAAATTGTCCCAATTTTTGCAAGTCATTTGATTGGTTAATTTTGGGTTGTGAAATCATGGTCATAAAATTCTAGCTCCCATTCTAAAATCCATATGTTTTCATCTAACTACAAAACTTCCCATTGTATGAGATATTTGTTGAAACTGGCTTGCCTTGTGTTGTTCGGTTTCTTATCAAGAGCCTGGGTCACCTTGTTCATTTTCTTCCTTTAAATGTTATCCTTCTGATCTAATTATTCATTTTTATTTCTCTGTATCCTTAGGACAAGGGTATATTACTCCCACCTCCACTATAGAATCACACAATGCATTGCAAAATAATTGTAAACTTATAGTGATTTCAATCCATTATGACATATGTATGCAACTGGTCTTTGTGGAGCTTACACATTGCCTAATGGAATTTTACAGGATCTTGGTGTTATCTCTAAGGAAAACCTAGATTGGTTTGCCTTGTGCCTATATCAATGGTATATACTATTTCTTTGTCTCGCATATTCATTTCCTTCTCCTTGACCAATTTCATCCCTTCTATTTGTTATCCTTGAAATGGTGAACTCATCTATGTTATATATCCATTCTTTCTTTCTTCTCTCTCCTCTTTAGGTCATTATAGATTTTCCCACTCAAATCCAAATTTTTATATGAGCTCATAAACTATCTCAATCACCTTTTCACCATTTGGTCATCCTTGTCATGCCACATCAATTTGGTTGTTAGGAACATCTGACCATTTATTCATAGTCATCTGCCTTAATAAAATAACTTCTAACATCTTTGTCATTTTTTCTAACCACTAATTTTGTTGCACACTCTTGATTTTTTCCCTTTTCCATTGTAGTCTTTTCACATACTTTATGCTTTAAGATTCACATTCAGGTTCTTCCATGCATTGGTCTTTATTTTTTTAGCCTTATTCAAAAATATTTATGTTCCCTTAGTAATCTAGGTTTTTCACAACTAATTGTTTTGCTCGGAATGTTTCAGCTTCTGGGAATAGAGTTGCTTCTATCCTTTCATTCCTTTTAGAAACAGATAAGGTTAGGGCTAGGAGGAATACCTGTTAAATGTCGAGATGGTGTGCGCGTACCGTAGAGAAAGATCAGGTTGACTGTGAAGAACTCCTTTTTGTCTTGGAAGGACTGCCTACAAATAAGAACACAAGACCACATGATTTTGATTAGATAATAAATGAGGAAACTGCCTTGGGCCTAGGAAATATAAAACTTCCTTTCAAAGGTGGTCAGTTTCCCTGCTAATATGAATTAACACAAAATACTGTAAAATATCAATTAAATTACTTCGTTGAAACAGGATGGGGGAAAGGTTGATTTCTGGTTTTGAATCACAGTAACCGATACCGGTTGCTGATAAACGATACCGGTTGGGTTTAAGATCTGTAGGTTGCTTGTTTTGTGGGGTGGTTGTGTTGTAGGGTAGCTATATTGTTTGTAAGGCTGGTATATGGGTGATTTTAGGCAATAGGGTGAGTGAGAGGTAGATGAATGATAGTTAAATATAATATGCACGTTGGGTGGTGGATCCAGGGATGGATTTTATAAGGACTGTGATTCAAAAGGCATAACAAATGTTACAACAGAAGACATACAAGATGTGACTTACTTAGTTTTTGACAAAGATGCAAGTTGATCTCCTTTGCTGCAAACTCTTCTGGTTTCTTCACTCGTCTCTGCTCGGTTAAGTGAAGATCTGGACTCTGTTGATCGCTCCCAATGATCTCTGTTGATTCCAAAAATCCTTAGACCTTTGATTTTGGTTCGAGGAGCCCATTTACAGGGAGCCGATGGTGGTTACGTAACCGACAGCGGTCGAGTAGGAACCGGCATCGGTAAGGAAAAAGTAGGCTATTTTTAGTAAAATAGCCCACCTTCCCTACTTTTTTTCCGAGAGATCAGTTGCGGGTTTGGTCAAATGACTAGAAGGTCGGTTTTGGGTGCGAGAAAGGGGTCATTAGTTATGGGTGTAGGTGTGGACCAAGTTATGGGTCTTAATTAGGTTATTTTAGGGTTAGGGCTAGGTCATGATGAAGTGGAAAAATGAGGTGGCAGGTAAGGTGATGTGGATTTATCAATTACAAGGTAATTAATAAATAATTGTGTAAGGTTTAGGTGATGAGGTTAGATTGGGAGATGAGATGTGGGTCACAAGGGGTCGTAAGACACAAATTTGGTGTCTACATTAGCCCCTTATTGTCGTGTAGCTTGTTTTGTAAAGCTGCACGGACAATAATATGAAGTGGTTTTCCCTGTTAAGGGTATAGGTAATCCCCCTCAAATCTATCACAGATTGAGTGAACGGGAAATCAGGGATAGGGTTGATAAAGGGTAAATAGTGTAGAGGGGATGGTAAGGTGGTGGGGTAGGTCCAAGAAGCAGACGCATGTTGAAATGCAATAGTACGACTAGGGTACATGATTTGACGAGCAAACCAGCAGTGCATAGGCAAAGGTCGATAGTTTATCCAAACAAGGGTGATATAATCCTGGTATCCAAGGCATAGGAAGTGGCTCCAGGGTATATAATAGGTAAGGTACAGGAACGTTTAGGCATGTCCGGCAGCACCAAATTGTTGGTTTGGTTGAGATAAACGTCACGGTCTAGGTCTGGGCAAAGTTGGTTGACAGATCAAGTCAAGAACCCTAATCATGCTAAAACACGAACAGGTGAGCTCGATTGAACAAAAAACTATAGGATGGGTGGATAAAAGTGTATGGTGTTGATTTTGGGTAAAGTATTGAAGTGGTACGGCCGTGGGTCGGGCCGAGTTGTTGGGTTGCAGCCTTGGGTCGGGCCAGAAGGGTAGAGTGAGGCCTTGGGTTGGGCCGGTTGGTTAGGGCGAGGCCTTGGGTCGGGCCAAATGGTTAGGGCGAGGCCTTTGGTCGGGCCAGCAGGGTAGGGTGAGGCCTTGGGTCGGGCCAGTGGGTTAGGGCGAGGCCTTGGGTCAGGCCGGTTGGTTAGGGTGAGGCCTTGGGTCAGGCCAGTGGGTTAGGGCGAGGCCTTGGGTCGGGCCGGTTGGTTAGGGCGAGGCCTTGGGTTGGGCCGGTTGGTTAGGGCGAGGCCTTGGGTCGGGCCAAATGGGTAGGGCAAGGCCTTGGGTCGGGCCGGTTGGTTAGGGCGAGGCCTTGGGTCGGGCCAAATGGGTAGGGCGAGGCCTTGGGTCGGGCCAAATGGTTAAAATGTTTGCATCAAAGGGTGATATAGGCGATGTGGGCGGAAAAGGACAAATAGTAAATAAGGGAAAAATGTTGGGGGAAAGTTGGAAGAAAACAGATGTCGATGCGACATGACCAATATCGGTTAAGGGACCGATACCGGTTCCTTAGGGAAAAATAAAATCGATACCAGTTAAGGGCGAAAAACCTATAAAAAGAAAAATACGGCTTGTCATTGTCACTTTTGCAATTTGGAAACCAATTAAGTTGTCTGAGGTGGATTTTGGATATTGGTGCATTTGTTGGCTGAGGTGGCACTAGTTGAGTGGAGAAGTGAGTTGATTGGTTGGCCTGAGTGAGTAGCAGGCAACATTTGATTGGTAGAGGACCCAGCAAAGCAAAGTTTGACCCATGGCATAGGCAGGAGGAGTAGGAGGGGCTGGACCAGCTGGACCACCACCACCCATCCCACCACGACAACGTGTCGTCGTACCGGTAGGTTCGAAACACCTTATTGTGTTTATTTTATGTTATTATGCTAAATTGGGGGTTTGGGTAGGAATGTACATTTTTTAGGAAATAATGAGAAAATGGAAATGATTTGAAAAAGGGAGAGGGTAGATAGGTAAAATAAGCTAAGGCGGCTAGGTGGGTAGATTTTTAGGGTGTTTGGGTGGGTATGTAGGTAGAAAAAGGAAAAAATGTAGGTGGGGGGGCCGTGCGGGGGTTCGGCTCCTGGAAAATGACAGTGACCGATGTCGGTCGCTAAGCGACTGGCATCGGTCGCAAAATTAACGGGCAGGGTGGTTTAGTGCCTGACCGGCGTCGGTCGTGTATCGGCCGGTGTCGGTGGGAGTTTATTGTTTTGATTTGTTTTTGTTTGTTTTTGCTTTGGTTTGTGTGGGTTTGTTTGGGGTTTATGTGGGTTTGGGTTTGGGTTGGGTTGGTATGGGTTTGGGTTGGGTTTGGGTTTGGGGGTGGGTAGGGAGATAGTGGAAAAGGTAGGTGACTAGAGGGGGGGGTTAGAGAGTCGGGGTGTGGTCGGGGGGATAAAAGGGGGTATAGAGGGTAAAGTAGATGATGTGATAAAGAGTAGGTCTAAGGTTGTGGGTTTGTTTTGCAGGCACGTCAGCAGTTGACGATGCGGGATAGGATGCCCCCGCTGTTGGTGCGGATGCGGCCACACGTATCCGCGGCACACTGGGCTATCATGCATGAGGTGGGACTCGGCGGAGTCCAGCGATACAGAGCTATTGATAGAGATCACAGCCTGATGGTTGCCCTCATCGAGAGATGGGATCCGGCGACCAATGTGTTCCATCTCCTGACTGGGGAGATGACTATCACATTGGAGGATGTGTATCGCATCCTTTGACTGCCGATCGAGGGAGAGGCAGTCTTCCAGGTAGATTCGGAGACGGCGATGGAAAGCATCCTACAGGTTTTTGGAGATGCAACCGCACTACTTACCTATCATAGCGCGAGTATCGGGTATGGTGACATGTACCGTGCGCACCGACACGAGACATGGCTAGCCGTGCTGATGATGATTGGGATCACCTGCTTTGCCCTCCCGGACTCAGAGGGAGGTTGCTTTCCACGTGCATTGATGGGGGTGCTGCTTGAGATGGTGGAGGAGCACACCTGTTACGCTTGGGCACCAGTATACCTGGTGCAGTTATACAGGGAGTTATGGGGCTATCGCTAGATGAGGCGATTTGGGATTTGCTCTACATTTTTACTTCACTGTTGGGCATATGAGCACATCATATGCATCAGGCCAGTAAGGTTACCCCAGCAGCCAGGGCCACAGGTTATATACAGATATGGATTTCAGAGGTGGTTGGGGGTCGTGGGGCAGCCATGAGCAGTTCTTGCAGGTCGGGATGTGGCATATTATAGACATTTGTTAGAGGGCCTGACAGCGGTAGATATTGTATGGAGACCTTACAGAGGTCATCACCCTGGCAGAGGATCCCGCTTACAGTTGCGCCTGATCCAGTACACATTCTGGATAGCAGGACGGAGGCCGGGAGAGTACGAGAGGATACCCCTAGAGAGGGTACGCAGGCAGATGGGGCTGTGACAGGACGAGCCACCTCCCTTCACTCAGTACAGGAGGGATGATGTAGAGGCCCCACTACCTGCACCACAGCCCTTGGACCCAGATTGGGTTGCAGAGAGGCCAGCAGGTGATGGTGTAGATGATGCTGGGTGTACGGGAGCATACATGGTGTGGTGGGCTGGTCAGAGAGCAGCTAGGATAGCACCGCCTGCAAAGCCAGACTTGGCTGCAGTGATAGCAGAGTGAGATCAGCTCAGGGGCCAGGTGCAGCTATTACAGGGACAGTTGGCTGCTGCACAGGCACAGATAGGTGTCCTACAGGGGCAGCTAGCCCAGGCACAGGTACAGGTACAGGCACAGGCACAGGCACCACCACCAGCAGCGGCACAGCCACAGCCCCAGGCACAGGTACAGATACCACCACCAGCAGCGGCACAACCACAGGCACCACCAGCACAAGCACAGGGGGTACTGGCAGTAGGAGTCCGGGGACCAGCCCCAGTACTGACAGTGGCACGGGATAGATACATGGAGGCGAGAGCGGAGGCCCGGTACTATCAGGATGTCCTTGATAGTACCGGAGTTGAGTATCAGCCATATGCGGCACACCGAGCGGAGACCTCGCATAGTCAGAGATCGCAGGGAGGCGCAGCCACAGCCGATGTGTCCGTTACAGGTAGGAGGTGAGAGGCACCACAGGGACCGGCAGGGAGAGGTGCTGAGGGTGGTGGGGAGAGCTGAGGGATCCCCACATAGTTTTTGTATATGGACATGGGCACCGGTCTGCGAACCAGTTGTGTTGATAGAGGCCTGCGTGCCTACATTTATTCATTTATTTATTCATTCATTCATTATAGACCGGCCTGCAAGCCGAGTACGGGTTGTACAGTTGATACCGGCCTGCGAGCCGAGTATATTTTTGATATGAGGGACCGGCCTGCGAGCCGAGTCGAGGCTATTGATATTTATTGCGGCCTGCGTGCCGGCTTTGTTGTTGTATTATGAGATCACAGAGGCCTCGATGCAGGGCACATTGTACATTTGAAACTTGTATATATATATATATATATATATATATATATATATATATATATATATATAGATGATGTTTTGATCCATAGGCAGTGTTGAAAATGTTTTTAAGTATTTCGTCAATGGTTTGTGATATAGAATGTATGATGAGTTTAGTTGACATGTTGATATATGGATGATGTTGATGTTGTTGTTTTTGCACGTATATATGGATGACATGTTATATGATGAAATGTTGCATGTTGTGGGCTGGTTTTGTGACATTGTTATATATGTATCTGATGAGTTGGATCCAAATGATGTATAGATTGATAGTTTTTTTATATCCTTAGTTGATGGCTTGTTTGTTTTTGTAAAAATAGACGATGTTAATGAAATTGTAATGATATGTGTGGTGGATGGACAAATATGGATAATGGTGTTGTGATGCAGGAAAAGAGGCGGACGCGACAAAAATTAGGTAGAAAATGAAGAAAAGAACCATGTTTTAAAAAGCCAGGTGTGTAACCGATATCGGTTAGGGAACCGATGACGGTAGCTGATAGACCGATATTGGTTATATAACCGATACCGGTTACTTAGGCATGAGCTTTTCTAAAAATAGAAAAGCTAGGGTGGCAACTTAAGTTCTTATTTTTAGAGCCATGCAAGAGGTTAAATACGTGAATGCGACGCTTTTTGACGACTGAGACAGGTAATTGTATGAGAGATTTGAGTGATAAGAAAAGAGATTCAGAAAGTAGAAAGGTGAATTTGAAAAGAGTGGTGATCATGGCAGAACGAGGAGAAGCATCCAGCAGGTAGGGCCGAGAGGGAAGACAAGTGCCACCGCAAGCTGGTGCAACCCAAGAGGTAAACGTTTTGGCTGTGATTTGATTTTTGCATGTGTTATGAATAGGAGATTAAGTGGGTAGATATGAAAAAGAAAACATGATAGCAAGGGTTATAGGTGAGGTAAGTGTTACGGGGTAGGTAATCAGGGGTTTCAGGTATGTTTGTATGTATAAAAAGGAATAAACGCTCAAATTATTGTCGTAGGCAGTGTGTTTAGGCAGGCTATATGAAGGTGACAGTGACCGATATCGGTTAGGGACAACCGGTATCGGTTACTGAACCGGTACCGGTTGACTATAAACGATACCGGTTGCTGTAGGAATTTCCAGAATGTGAGGAAAAACCCATGGGGATTTGATGGATTGAATGGTTGTTTGTTATTTTGATGTATGCAGGCAGAGGCAGGGTTGAGGATGAATGATAGTGTACTAGCGCTGTTGTCACGAATCCGAGCAGATGTAACACCAGCTGAATGGACATTGATAAATCGTTTGGGGTTAAGTGGAATCCGCTATTATTCACGAATCGCACGTAACCATGCTATGTTACAGGCGTTGATTGAGAGATGGAATCCTGAGAAAAATACCTTCTATCTACCAACAGGGGACATGACAGTGACATCGGAAGATGTGTTTCATATTTTGAGACTCCCAATTATAGGAACACCAGTATATCAGGCAATGCCTAACGCAGGGCGGGCAACGATAACAACAGTATTTGGTCCATACGCACGAGATCTGACACAGCGAAGTTTGACATTCACCTATGGGGTAATGTATGCAGCACACCCTGAGGAGACAAGGTTAGCAGTGCTATTAATGATAGCGGTAGGGTATTATGCATTACCAAGGGCGGAAGGGGGAAGATTTCCAAAGGCATTGATGTGTGTTATTTGGGAGATGATAGAAAGGAACGTGACGTTTGCATGGGCACCTGCATATTTGGCGGAGCTATACAGGGGTTTATGGGCTTGTAGGTGAAATCACAGGATGACACTGGATGGTTCATACTTATTACACTGTTGGGCCTATGAGCACATTATTTGTGTGCGACCAATAGGCTGACCCATCCAGTCAGGAGAGACCGGAGTACAGAGATTGGGATTCAGACGATGGGTCCAGACAGAACAAGAGGCAAGATCTCAGGCTGTGACGGGTGACATTGAGTATTACAGGCAGGTATGGGAGAGGGTGACGATTGTGGATATCTATTGGAGGCCTTACGGGAACTATATGGTAACAAAGAGCATAGCTGAGGAGTTGAGGGGTGTAGAGCGATTGAGGTGGATCGCAGGGCACAGGCCAGGTGAATATGAGAGGATTCCTATAGATCGCGTGCGGCGACAATTTGGATTGGTGCAGGACATACCGCAGGCTTATAGACCATATATGAGGATCGACGCAGAGGCAGTATTCTCACCTCCCCAGCCAACACCTCCAGAAGGTCCTGAAGAAGTAGCAGCCGATCGCAGGGTAATGGATGCAGGAACGACAGAGGCCTATAGATTATGGTGGGTAGCAGAGCTGCAAGGTGTACGTGATCATCCTGACATAGTGGTGATTACAGTAGAGAGGGATCGTCTACAGCGTTTGGTTCAGCAGCTCCAAACGCAGGTGAATGAGACAAGAGGATTGTTAGCGGTTGCGGAGTCACGGGCGGAGAGACTAGAGGCTGGAGTCCTCCATGCGAGAGGGCGTATTCATATGTTACAGGAGAGGTTGGCAGATCAGTGGGCGGTACCAATAGCCATGGTACCTTTGAGGACAGAGAGGCCTGGCGAGAGGGGTCGACGATCGCGATCCTCACCTAGTTCGGGATGAGGCGTAAGGGTCTAAATAAATGTTAGCAAGGTATAAGAATTAATAAGGATGCCGACCTGCGTGTCGATGATAGAGAAGATGTATTTGTTTAACATCTAAATAAAACTGAATATGTATGTTGATTTGAGTTACGATAATAATAAGAATGTTTTCATTTTGAATTTCGGTGTTTTGAAAAAGGATAAAGAGGAATGTGATTAAATAGAAATACACAAAAATATTTATATTTACCACACATGATAGGTTATTGTAGGGGATGGTCGAGCTAACCTTGGGAGACCCCATGTCTCCAAAGTGCTACCTACATAGCCCATTGCACAAAGCAAGGAGGGGCCTCAGACCGATGTAGTTCTCCCTTAGGACCAGGGAGAGGTGAATTCGGGCAATTTAGGTATGGTTAGGTGATTGGTTGGTTGGTAAAGGTATTGATAGTAATATGGGTAAGGTAAGGTTGATGGTGTTGGTAACGAATTGGTGATGTTGTAAAAGGTATAAGGGAAGCGAAAGTTAGCCTACCCAAGTGGTAGGGAACCATGTCCTGATTAAGATCAACACACAATCCTAGATGCGAGGAAAAGAGGAAAGATTGCTCCGTAGGTGAAAAGAGAAAAACAAACCACACAACATAGAATGAACGTGAAGCCCTAGGTACCGGTGCATAGACGAGAAGTCAATAGGTGAAAAGAGTTGTATGATCACATTCTATCAGGTGTACGTCACATCCCTTGAGTTGAAACAAATGGTGAGGTGAGGTGAATGGTATAGTTGAGGTACGGAAAACTTATTATAAGTCACATCTTGCATGTCTTCTGTTATAACATTTCTTATGCCTTTTGAATCACAGTCCTCATAAATCCATCCCTGAATCCACTACCCAGCGTGCATATTACATCTAACTATCATTCATCTACCTCTCATCACCTTATTTCCTAATATCACCCATATACAGCCTTACAAATAGTGGGCGCTAAATGTTTCGCTCGGAATGTTTCGGCTTCTGGGAATAGAGTTGCTTCTATCCTTTCATTCCTTTTAGAAACAGATAAGGTTAGGGCTAGGAGGAATACCTGTTGAATGTCGAGGTGGTGTGCGTGTACCGTAGAGAAAGATCAGGTTGACTACGAAGAACTCCTTTTTGTCTTGGAAGGACTACCTGCAAATAAGAACACAAGACCACAAGATTTTGATTAAACAATAAATGAGGAAACTGCCTTGGGCCCAGGAAATATAAAACTTCCTTTCGAAGGTGGTCAGTTTCCCTGCTAATATGAATTAACACAAAAGACTGTAAAATATCAATTAAATTACGTTGTTGAAACAGATAGGAGAAGGCTGGTTTCTGGTTGTAGTCAGGGTAGCCGATACCGGTCACTGGTAACCAATGTCGGTAGGGTTTAGGATCTGTAGGTTGGTTGTTTTGTGGGGTGTTTGTGTTATTTGGTAGCTGTGTTATTTGTAAGGCTGTATATGGGTGATATTCGGAAATAAGGTGATGAGAGGTAGATGAATGATAGTTAGATGTAATATGCACGCTGGGTAGTGGATTCAGGGATGGATTTATGAGGACTGTGATTCAAAAGGCATAAGAAATGTTATAACAGAAGACATGCAAGATGTGACTTACTTATTTTGACGAAGATGCAAGTTGATCTCCTTTGCTGCAAACTCTTCTGGTTTCTTCACTCGTCTCTGCTTGGTCAAGTGAAGATCTGGACTCTGTTGATCGCTCCCAATGATCTCTATTGATTCCAAAAATCCTTCCACCTTTGATTTTGGTTCGGGGAGCCCATTTACAGGGAGCCGATGGCGGTTACGTAACCGACGGCGGTCGAGTAGGAACCGGCATCGGTAAGGAAAAAGTAGGCTATTTTTAGTAAAATAGCCCACCTTCCCTACTTTTCTCCCGAGAGATCAGTTGCGGGCTTGGTCAAATGACTAGAAGGTCGGTTTTGGGTGCAAGAAAGGGGTCATTAGTTATGGGTGTAGGTGTGGACCAAGTTATGGGTCTTAATTAGGTTAGTTTAGGGTTAGGGCTAGGTCATGATGAAGTGGAAAAATGAGGTGGTAGGTAAGGTGATGTGGATTTATCAATTACAAGGTAATTAATAAATAATTGTGTAAGGTTTAGGTGATGAGGTTATATTGCGAGATGAGATGCGGGTCACAAGGGGTCGTAAGACACAAATTTGGTGTCTACACTAATTTATATCTTTATGTCCCCTCCACACATTATTCTAAATTTTGCACAAATATTTATGAATTCTTCATGTTCCTCTAGTCTTCTAAGATGATTAGAACTTGGTTTTGTGCTCCCTAAATCCTACATGCACTGCTACATATTATTCTATGACACTACTCTACTCCTCCCAACCTTCTATAAGCATACCATGTACTAGTTACGACCTAATTATACTATGAAATCCACACGAGATACACATTTGCTAATTTCTATATTGTAAAGTTCTTACACACATCCGCATAAAATTCCCCTTATTTTTATGCACTTCCTCTTCCTTTCCATGCACTCTCCAATTTCTGCACACACCCATACTTAGTCAAAAAATTTGTAGGATTACCTTGAATGTTGGATGCTCCTACATCAAACACCTGAGGTACTTAAATTTGAGTTCCACCTCAAGTAGATGTAGTGAGTGGTAGAACCACCCTTCAAACTATTGAGGCTGATACTTCCAAATTCTTCATCATCTAAGCCTTATGCTTTCCTTAATGCTACTTATGGAATCTCTTGCATTCCTTCATCACTTCTTAGTGACTCCCTTGCATTATTTTTTGCAATTTGGTGAGTTAAAACCTACCATATCCTAAAATCCTCTTCCAAATGGATCATTCTCCTTGATCCCTTAAAATTATCTTATTTTCACAATCATTCTACTTTGCAAGCTTATTATTTTCACAAAATTTCCTCCTCCTCCCTAGGATAATTTTTTGATCCTTTTACTTTGTGGGTCTACACTCACCTTAACTTCTCTCCTGTATGCGTTTGTAATAGCTAATGTCCATTAACCTCAACCTAAATCCTTTAGGGATTCCCTTTTCTTCGGCCCTCTCTATCTATGGGTTTCCTTTGTATTATGATCATATATTTCATGAACTTCATATCTTCTCCATTATTTTATATGTTGTTCTTATCTCCATGGGATTCTAATGCACACATTAGCTTTAAAAAATTCATTACTTATCCTTATCTTGTTACCTTCCAACCCTAACCTCTTCTTCTTGCACATTTTCACTTTGAGAATTTTTTGGTCATGCCACTCTCCACACACATTATCTTCTTCATGATATCTCCTAAAATTCCTTCTCGTAGTCTATTCTATATTTATTTAGACACTCATGGGTTTGAACTCTCCACAAACCATCCATCTTTCGGTATTCTTCTCTACCTTAATCATTCTGTACCTGGGATTATCCTCTCTGCACAATTTTTCCTCACAATCTTCATCTCATTGTATGATATCTTATCGCAGAAATATCTTTCACTTCTTCTCTTGACATCATTTGAGTTGTAATCCACATTCTTGCACACTCCCAAAAAGTAATTTTATTTCTTTCAAGTTTCTCTCCTTTACTTCCTTGTGGATACTATTCCATCATGTACTCTTCTTTGGTACCCCCTCATAATTACCCAATTTCCTTAGTATCATCACTTCTGATTGTGGTCCTACTTCTTCACCATGTAATATACTTTGGTAGATAGATAACACACATTCTTTCCCTCTTCTAGGGATATATTTTCCCATCCATTTTCCTTCTCGTCTTCTTCTTCTTTTACGCATTCCTCATTGCATAATTTTTTTTTGTATATTCTTCACAATGTTCCCCTCATTCCTCTATTTCTAGTAGGGTAAAATTCGCATCCCCTTGTAGTATCTCTACATGGATGACATGATCTTCCTAGTTTGTACATTATTTCTTTTGTACACCTCTCGTACTATGTACTCCTGTAGTATTTTTCTCAGACTACTCCACCATGGTTTCCTTCTGATCTGTAAACTCTTCAACTTTGGAATTATCCACAAAAACAAAAAATAAATGTTGTTGTTCTACTTTCTATTAGAAAATGACAGAGATAGCTAGTGAATGAATTATGCTTATGCTTAGAATCCACAATTGCAGGAAAGGAAAGAATTTAAGCACATAAACACAAACAAATTTTATCCTAGAAACCTCAAGAGGAGGAAAAACCAGTCGGGAAGGGTAATTTATCTTTCTTCCCACTTTTATTGGCCAATTCAAAATAAAAAGTACAGAATTTACAATAAGTATGAAAGAGAAGTAGATAATATCCCACACTTCCTCCCAAATACTTGCTTTCTCTATCTCAACACACCTTTCTTCTACAAAACACAATTCCAGCACTAAGAACTTCTTGCTCACTTGCTTTCATTCTTTGATGATCCTATTCTCTTCTAAAAACATGTATTTGTAGCATTTCTCATGTTCTCCTGTGCACTAGAGAATGGGAAAGGTCATGGAGGAGAAGACACATGAACAACCTTCCAAATTATGGGTTGTTCGTTTCATATTTTTGTTTTTAGTTCGAAAGAGCCATGACTACTGCCCAATGCAGATCGACAGTCTATGAACATGAATCCGACACTTTGATAATATTTCATCGAGAACTCCTTGTGCTATGATTATTTTAGTAATGCATAGCTTTTGGTTTGGTGGTAGTAATCTGGAAACACAACAACAAACATAACACAAGAATACCATAGACTATGACAAAAAAGAATGATGAAAAATCTGAAATACAACTGTAAAATATATTATTAACATGGAATTATTACAATCTCACCCATGAATTACTCCAAGTGTTACCAACTCCACTTGATTCCAACAATGGTTATGGGAGAAACTTCACAATTAATCCTCTTGATGACTTCCTTAACACACCTTCACAAAGAATCCTTTATTCATAAAATAATTATTACAACTTTGCTCTCTCATAAATGAGAGGTGATGGCCTCTCTATTTATAGGAATTCAGGATTATCCATCCTATCTCTAAGATAGGATAGGAAATCTCTTCTAGCCAATCATATTCCATGCCTAAACTCTTTCCTTTACATGTAGGCTTATCTTCTAAGATAAGATAAACCTTATCATCTCACATGGGTTCCACCTTTTTAGACTTTTCTACAAATAAAATACACAAAATATTTATGACATCACTCCTTGTCATTATTACAAATATAATATTTCTAATTCCTAATCATGTAGACCCTACTTCTCTACTTACCCAAACTTTGACATTTTAACATTATCGGACCACTTACGACAAATATTTACTTTTTACCACAACATTCCTTTTGTACTTTGACTGTTACCGTACTCTACTTTATTGGCGGCACCGTACTGACGGTGCCATTATCTTCTATTGGATGCCACTACTAATTATACTTAACAACATCTTATTCCTAATACATACATTAATAAAATAGGAATTACGGAGGAAAATTTTAATGTCGAAATTTCCCCCTTCTTAGCTTCTACTCCGTCATCGAAGTAGACTCTTATGGACATTCTGAAGCTGGTGCCTAGAAAATATTTAACTTGTCATGGTTGACTCATTTCATAATGGGAGTACCATCTAGTTCCTCTAGTCGATATGTACCATTTTCATGCACAACTGCTATTTTATAGGGGCCCATCCATTTGGGAAGAAATTTTCTCTGCCTTCTTTGTTTGTATCTTGAATCATATATTAGAACCAAGTCATTCACATGAAATGGAGACCAACGGATCTTTTGATCAAAGTATTCCTTCTGCTTCATTTTCTTCTTATAGCTTGTATCCTTCACTATTTCCCTCATTTCCTTTAGAAAATAAAGATGCACCAACCTTTCTTTTACTGAATCACTTTCATCCATCCTTTCATTTTTCATAACTCTCACAGTGGGAATATCAAACTCAATAGGAATAACTGGATCAATGCCATAAGCCAACTGAAATGGGGAGTATCTTGTTGCTAACTTTGATGTTGCCCTATATGCCCACAATGTTGCATGAATTCTTTTATCCCACTTATGTACCTGCAAGGCTGCATCTTTTGCTAGAATTTGACATAACACAAAAAAATTTCGTTCCACTTGTCCATTTTTGCTTGGCTTGTATGTTGTTGCCTTCCTGTGCTTAATAGAAAACTTTTTGACTGGGGCTTCTACCACCTCATTAATGAAGTGGCTTCCTTGATCTGTTACAATTTCTACTGGGAAACCAAATCTAGTGACAATTCGTTCATATATGAACCTTGCCACTTCATCCATGGAATTTGTTTTTAATGGCCTAGCTTCAACCCACTTGGTTAATGTTATCCAAAATTCACTCCTCAAGGTAATTTTGATAACATGCATCAAATTCTTCAGTCTCAAGCAAGTAGATTGGTTCAAGGACTGAAATCATGTTTTTAGGGTCCCCTCGGCTTCTTTCTAACTCTCCCATCCAAGAAGAAATCCCAACGAGTTAGAAAAAATGGAAAAAATGCAAAAAATATGGTTGAAATATTGTTTTAAAGCATTTCGGGTCTGAAGGGTTCGGGTCGTACCAGTTCTGGTCATACCAAGGTTCGTCGTACCAAGCTTGGAGCCGAAATGCAAAGAAAATCGGCTAAGTCAGACATTTTTGTCCCAGGCGGTCCGCGGGACAGTTGGGAAGTCAGGACGTGAGGGACGTGAAAGGCCGAAACAACCGAAAGTGGAAAAAATTGTCAATTTTTATTTTCGCATGGTTTGGGACATCCAGGCCAAAATTACGTGGGGGACGCGGACCGGCTGATTCACCGAAAGATGGTCCATTTCGGGCAGTTCGAAGATTTTCATCCGGGACAGCCGGGACAAAGGTACGCACGGGACACGAAAAGGCAAAAAGGCCGTAAAAGGGACAAGGAAGCACGAATCGGCCAATGCGGGAGAATTCAGCCAAGACAGCCGGGACAAAAGTACGCATGGGACGTGAAAATCCGAAACGGCCGAAGGCAAAGAAGAAAAGTTAAGAAAAGTCGTTTGACCCGTGAAACTTCAAACGGCCATAACTTTTGACTCTGAGCTCTGATTTTCACATAATTGAACTTTCTAGAATGAGCACAATGTCCTATTAAAATAAACATATTCGGCTCTAGTCAATTAATGCTCATTCCTATCAAATGACAGAAAACGCCTGCCAGACCCAAAATAGCTACCCGCACTCAGAAGGCCATAACTTTTACATTTCTCAACGAAATCACACAAAATTCATACCATTGGAATCATGGCTCCGAGCCCGATGCACATAAATCAAGAAATTCTAGATTTGATGAGATATTAATGGATATTTTTTTAAAACGTGGCCAGGTTCATAACAATGTTTTATTTGGTGGTTGGGAGTGCAATTAAGAGGCATGGTCATCATTCTTTCTCTGCTGCAGCACATGGGATAGTATGGGGATCCTTTTTCAAGTAACATACAATCATTTTACTCCATTTAATTCCTCTTATAAGTGGTTGAAGGACAAATTCATGTGCAGGATTTCCATTTTCCCTCTCTCTCTCTTCTCATTTTCTCTATAAATTGGAGTGTTGGGCTCATTGTAAAAGGGGGGAGTTTTTTAGATAGAAAAGCTCTGTCAAAAATTATTTGTGAAGCCAATGTGTTGCAAGACCTTGTAGTGGACTCCTTGCATGGTGATCTAGGCCCTTTTCTTGTAATAGATTGAATTGTGCATATCATGAAGCAATAAAATATAAGTTTGTGGATGCATCTTCCCCTGCTATGTTTTCTTGCATTCTTCTTGCCCCTCCAATCTTAGTTACAAGAATATTGTGTCTATTATTATGTTCTTTCAGGGATCCATTATCATTGTGTATGTTTGAAATATTGTTGTGAATGCATTTTGCTAGATTGTGGAGAACTGTCATCACCCCTTCTAGTGTGCATTTTACTTCTTTATCTCACGCATTGGGAGACTACTCTCACACCCTCCTTTTCTGGTGTATCACCACTTTAGTGTAGGATTTCATTTTATGTATTCTCTCTCCTTGGTCCCTTGGAAAGCTATATTAGAATAGTTATTTTACCCTGCATTAGAGTAGATTGTGGCAGGTAGTTTAGGAGCAAGAACTAGCTTTCTTTGGAGGTCTATCTCAAGTAGAGAGTCCCACAACTTGGAGATAGTACCCATGTTATCCAATCACACCGCGAGTTCAAGTATATGCACTTGTATAAATAGAAGGGTGTTGTGATTCGGTGATAACAGTTAAATAATCTGTGGTAACTACAATATACTTATTTTGGTGTTGGGTAGTTGGAAGCAGACCTACAATATCTATTCCCCACTTTTCAAAGGGACCAAGTGGAAGAATAGGGAATAATGGAGCTGATGAAGTCTTCCGATTACCATGTGTTTGAAAAATATCACATGTCCTACAATAATTATAACAATCTCTAAAAAGAGTGGGCCGGTGATAACCTACATCCAAGATCCTTCTTGTTGCAAGTTGTCCAGAGAAGTGTCCTCCACATGTACCATTTTCGAATTCTTCTATCATCTCCTTCCCTTGATCACGTCCAACCACCCTCTTGTACTGTCCATCAGGTCCTATTCAAAATAATACTCCATGCATAATAGAATATGGACGACTAGCTTGAGTAATCTTCCTCTTAGTATTTGCATTGGCACCATCAGTAAACTTGAATTCATTTAGATAATTCCAAATATCTATGTATTCACTAGGGATTGTGTCAAGGGATAACAATGTTGCATCTGTGAAATCATCATCATCACAAGATGAACCTAAACCATCATAGGCTCAAGAGATTTCATCTGCATTGACATGCTTCTTTCCTGGCCTATCTATAATATCAAATTCAAATTCTTGTAGAAAAATTATCCATCTTTCTATCCTCCCTGATGGGTTAGGCTTATTTACAATATATTTTAGAGCTTGATGATCTATTACAACTATAAATTTCTTCCCTAACAAGTAAATTCCTAACTTCTTTACAGCAAAAATGATAGCTAGAGCCTCTTTTTTAGTTACAGTATAATTTACCTCAGCACTTCTCATTTGTCTGCTCCCAAAGTAAACTGGATGATCATTCCCATTTTCATATTTTTGGCTCAGAGTACTTCCTAGTGCTGCATCTGAGGTATCAATATACACAATGAATGGCTTGCTCGAATCTAGATTCTTTAAAATAGGTGAAGACACCAAAGCTTCCTTCAGTTGTTCAAAAGCTTCATGCACCTTATTTCTTGGTTCATAAATAACATCCTTCTTCAAGAACTGGGTTATTGGCTGTGTAATCTTTCAGAAATTCTTGATGAACCTTCTATAGTAACTCACATGGCCTAAAAATGATCCCAACTTACTTCTATTCATAGGAAATGGTAACTCTTTGATTTTTGAAACTTTATCAGGATCAGTACCAATACCATCTCTGGATACAACATGCCCTAACAAAACACCTTTAGAACATCCAAAGACACACTTTGTAGGGTTTAGTGAGGCTTGTGCTTCATCTAACCTTTGAAATGTTGTCTCCAACTGGTGCAGGTGGTCCATCTTGCTCCCATAGATGTAAAAATCATCCAGAAATACTCTGATGAAGTTTCCAAAGTAGGGTTCAAACACCCTATTCATCAAGCGTTGGAATGTTGCTGGAGCATTACACAACCCAAAAGGCATAACTCTATAAGAAAACGATCCCCAAGGAGTGGTGAACGTGGTCTTCAGTTGATCTTTCTTTTCTATACGAACTTGGTTATATCTGCTATATCCATCAACAAAACTATAGCACTCCTGGCCAGCTACTTCATCCAAGATCTAGTCTGAGAATGGAAGAGGGTAATGAACCTTCTTTGTTTCCTTGTTGAGCTTCCTATAATCAACACAAATGCATAATTTTCCATTATTTTTTATTGAGATCATAATGGGAGAAACCCATTCTGAATTATCCACAACAAATATGAATCCTACATCAAGCAACTTATCTATTTCTTCTTTTACAGTCTTGGAAAAATTAGGATTCATTCTATATGAAATTTTCTTTATGGGCTTAGCACCATCTACCAGCTCAATAAAATGTTCTACCCAACTTACTTGATGGAGTTCCTTGTAATCAAAAGTGAATAGGTGTATGTACCTTCGAAAGAGATGGAGGTAGGATTCCTTCTCATTCTCCATCACAGCATCAACAATATTTATTTATTGGAGATGATCAAAAATTTCTTCTTAAAATAATCTTATGGAATCATGAGTCAGTGTGATGGGAAGGATATCCATGACTGAAACATCAACCTCACTTTCTTCATCTTCTGTGTCCACTTCACTGGTACTAGAGTAATCATAGGATGTCTAATCATCAGTTTCATCACTTGAATCCACATGTTGTGCCTTATGATGCCGAGGGATCATGTTTATCTTCACCCTCTCTCTGCCACGTCCAAGTGTCATGAAGCCTTCATTCCAGTAGTTTCTTGGATGAACTCTCCTTAGCCATGTCCTTCCCAACAACTTTGGGTATGCAACAGTACCATTTTTCATCACCTGAAAGTCTACCACACATACAACACCCATAACAGATATTACCACATTTGAAACAAAACCTTCCGGTTTAGTTTTTCCCTTATTTAATGACCTTAACATAAGTGTTGAGGGGCGATCAATTTTTAAACCCAACATATTCATTATAGACTCGGTCATTACATTAACTGTAGCACTCCATCAACTAAGACATCATGAATTGAAATACCATTACATAATACCTCAGCTTGTGGAGCGTAAGGATCTGCCTCTACCTCTAAAACAGGAACCTTAACCTCCTTACTTCATCGAGCATTGAGTCTGCTTCACATATCCCACCTCTTCTCAAAAGACATAGCCAGAAGTTGACCATATGTAATATTTCAGGCCTTTTAGAAAGATCTTCTAAGATGGATTATAGTCCTTGTCCCTGTGAAATTAGAAAATCCTACACACCCAACTTTCTTCTCCTATGTTTCTTACTAGTTTCTCCTTTCATCTTCTTAGGATCATTTCCATCTTGGTTATCTTTTTCTTTCTTTATTTTTGTTACAAACACATCTGCTTCATTATTTATGCTCCTATCTACTACATCAAAAGAATTCACAGGTGTTTTTCCTTTATCATTATCTCTTGTACCAAATGTAGAAGCTTTATCTGGACAATTATACTTATAATGACCCTTTTTATGACAACCATAACATACAACTTAAGTTATATTTCTTTTTGGACCTCTATCTCCTCCCTGAGAACTAAATTCCTTTCCTTGAAGAAGATTAATAGTTAACTGACCCATCTTCTTGAGAAGATCTTCATACTCAGTAGATGTGCTATGGAAAATATTTGTGCTCACCGAGAGTGGTTGTGGATTCTGGACCAAAGGTGTTGGTGTAGGCTCTACCTTAGCAAAAATTTATTTGGGCTCCTCTTCCATGCTTTCTTCTTACCTTCTTGCAATCTCCTTCGCTTGTTTAATGGTAGCTGGGCGGTCATACTTCACTCGTTATCTGATATCTGGCTTCATCCCAAGAATGAAGTCCTTACAAAGGATATTATCGATGCCATTCATCAACCCATTCACTAATCCTTCCTTCCAGATCTGGGCATCAAGCTTCCTCCTTAGCTCTAGAACACGAGCATGATAATCCCTTATCTTCTCCTTCTCTCCTTGGGATAGCTTTTTGATATTGATCATGAGATCTGCATATTTCTGTTCACCAAATTCTTCAAGAAAAATTTCAGTTAACAAATCCCATGAGTTTTTCATATTATCACCTAGTGTTTCAAACCACCTAAGGGCTGAACCATCCAAAAAGGTAGGAAAAAATTCAGTCCATTGTTCCCTTCTTATGAGGCCATTACAAATACAATATCGTTTAAACTTTTGAATGAAAGATGAAGCATCTTCATTAGATTGGGCTGAAAAAACAAGAATCTTCACCATTTTTAAAAGTAACCACAATGAAATACCAACTCACAAGTACAATCAATAAGACTTATGTGCACAAATAATTGGACTCACTACAATAGAAAGTGACTTTACACCTTTCTACAGTAAAATAGGAATGACCACGGTAATCTTACATTTACTTTGACTTACTATGGTAAAAATTGACTTTACTATGGTAAACACTATTTACGGTAAAAATGAAGTTACTGGGGTAAACACTATTCACGGTAAAAAATGAAGTTACTGTGGTAAATACTATTCACAGTAAAAAGTAAAGTTACTGTGGTAAATACTATTCATGGTAAAAAGTAAAGTTACTGTGGTAAATACTATGCATGGTAAAAAGTGACTTTACCATGGTAACTACTAGGCACAATAAAAACAAGGTTACCCTCCTATTGATTTATGACTAAGTAGGAATATCTCTCTAGAAAATCCACCAATGAGGAATGGTCCTGGAAACAGAACCAAAATATGAACACGAATCCGGCACTCTGATAATATTTCACCAGGAACTCATCGTGCTATGATTATTTTAGTAATGCATAGCTTTTAGTTTGGTGGTAGTAATCCGGAAACACAACAACAAACATAACACAAGAATACCACAGACTATGATAAAAAAAATGATGACAAATCTGAAATACAACTGTAAAATATATTATTAACATTGAATTATTAAAATCTCACCCATGAATTACTCCAAGTGTTACCAACTCCACTTGATTTCAACAATGGTTATGAGAGAAACTTCACAATTACTCCTCTTGATGACTTCCTTAACACATCTTCACAAAGAATCTTTTTTTCATAAAATAATTATTACAACTTTGCTCTCATAAATGAGAGGGGATGGCCTCTCTATTTATAGGAATTAAGGCTTATCCACCCTATCTCTAAGATAGGATAGGAAAACTCTTCCAGCCAATCATATTCCATGCCTAAACTCTTTCCTTTACATGTAGGCTTATCTTCTAAGATAAGATAAACCTTATCGTCTCACATGGGTTCCATCTTTTTAGACTTTTCTACAAATAAAATACACAAAATATTTATGACATCACTCCTTGTCATTATTACAAATATAATATTTCTAATTCCTAATCATGTAGACCCTACTTCTCTACTTACCCCAACTTTGACATTTTAACATTACCGGACCACTTACGACAAATATTTACTTTTTACCACAACATTATTTTTGTACTTTGACTGTTACCATACTCTACTTTATTGGCGGCACCATACTGATGGCACCATTATCTTCTATTGGACGCCACTACTAATTATACTTAACAAAATCTTATTCCTAATACATACATTAATAAAATAGAAATTATGGAGGAAAATTTTAATGTCGACAGGTCCCATGACCGCCACCCTAGTTGGGCGGTGGTTTTGTAACCACCGCTCTGCACAAAGTGGCAGTCCTGTTACTAAAAAATACAGAACCTCCATGTATCATTTTTCCTTCTTTGTGCTTATTGTTTTGATGAAGTAGATTCATTTTGGATCCCTATGGATCACACCTCGTCTTCTTAGGAGGATTTTGGTCCCATAAAATCATAGTGGGGGAGTATATGAGGAAATAATTTCCTCACTTGTTCCTTTGAGTACCACCGAGCCTTCCTTGGTGTATTTTCTTTTAGTCCAATCTTCCAAGACTCCTGCGGATCTCTCCTAATCTCTCTGCCCTTCTGCTTCAGCACTACAACCTCCCCTGATTCACCTCATGAGTCCAAGACACAATCCTAAATGGAAGGTAGCAATTGTAGTCCTTCATCTTCATCTAGCATGGATGACTCATATAGGTGTAGGTTCTCACAGTTTACTATAGATTACATCCTCATAAATGGTGGCAAGTCAAGTTGAAAAGCATTTTCTCCAACCTGCTCCAATATGGTGAAGGGACCATATCCTAGTGGCTTGAGCTTCCATGCTTGACCTTGTAATATCTCCTTGCTCAAGTAAAGCCAAACTCTATCTCCAACATGTAGCTTATGTTCTCTCCTATGCCGATCGTGCCTAGCTTTGTACTTAGCTTGAGATTTCTCTAGTTGTTCTTTGAATTTGAGATGGATTTTCTGGATCCTCTCAATGAATTTGTTTTCTCTAGTCACCTCTGTGTCTCATGTCTCCTCCTCATCCTGCTACCCAACTGCTATGTCCAACAGATTTGTAGGTAGATATCCCAAGCATGCTTCAAACAGTGACTTCATAGTGGATGTGTGTACTACCTGACTATAGGAATGCTAAATGTAGGCTAAGGAATCCTCCCACGTCCTTGGGTATTTTTTGTTATACCATCTGATCAACTATACCAAAGTCCTGTTAACTACATATGTCTTTCCATCTGTCTATGGATGGAAAGTTGTGCTCCTTTGTAACCTAGTATTCATTTTGTCCCAAAAAGTAGTCCAAAACTTCCCCAATAACCTGGAATCCCTGTCAGAAACAATAGACTTTGGAAAACCAAAATGCACCCATACATTAGCAAATAAAATATCTACTACCTCATGTGCTTTTACTATCTCTTTACATGCCATAAGAATACACATCTTACTGAATCTATCAACAAAAACATATAGATAGTCATGGCCATGTTTAGACATAGGTAATCCTCCTAAAAAATCCATAGAAATGTCCTCCCACAGATGAGTAGGTACTGGAAAAGGCATATACAAACCCTCCTTCCTATTCTTAGGCTTTTTAGTACAACAAAGTTTACATCCACGTATAAATTTTGATACTTCTTCTTACATATTAGGCCAATACATGTACCTTTGCAAGTGGGCTAGGGTCTTACAAACACTGAAATGTCTCACTACTTTTGAGGTATGTGCTTCTCTCATTAATATAATTCTTTCTTCTTTTGGCACGAAAAGCTTCCCCCATCGGTAGAGTAGCCTGTCCTTTCAGTCCCTTGGAACTACAATTACTGAAATGTCACCTCAAAGTCTTTTTCCTGGGCATATGCCTCTAAATAAAATTCCTTCATGATGGGATCGATTTGAGAGATAGTGGCCAAACAAGAAAACTTATCTTGTGTGGTTGGCATTGACAACATGTCTACCACAAAGTTTGTACTACCATTCTTGTATTTGATCACCAAATGGAACTACTAAAGGAACCCCATCCATTTGTAGTGCCTTGCCTACTATAATTTAGACTGTGCTTGCAAAAATTGGAGAGGTTTGTGGTTAGTGTGCACAATAGTTTATTTACCCAACAAATAATGCTTCCATTTTTAAGTTTCTGAACTAGTCCATACATTTCCTTATCATATACATAATATCCTTTAACTTCTGAAGTGAAAGTTTCCGATTGATAACATATGGGTTTACCTCCTTAAAGCAACACTGCACCCATGACGTAATCACTGACATCTATCTCTACTTCAAAAGGCTGCTGAAAATTAGGAAGAGCAAGTATTGGAGCATGACTAATATTGTATTTCAATAACTCAAAGTTTTTGTATTGTTCCTTACCCCAATCAAAACCATTACTCTTTGCGGCCACTATGTGTACAGGTGCTGCAATCATGGAGAAGACCAGAATGAACTTCTACATGTACTATATTACTCCCACAAAATTCCTAGTCTCTATGGCTTCTATTGGTGTTGGCCAATTAGTGATGGCTTCCACCTTCTTTGGATCCACTTGTAGCTCTCATACTCCAACCACATGACCAAGATATAAAAGTGGTTGTTTAAAAAAAATCACACTTCTTTATATTACAAAGCAGATGTTTCTCCTTAAGAACTTGCAAGACTTGCTATAAATGAGTTAGATGATCTTCCCATGTGGCACTAAAAATTAGAATATCATCTAGATATACAATGACACCTGAATCTATGAAATCCCACAATACATCATTCATCAATCTCATAAATGTAGCGGGTGCATTGCATAACCCAAAAGGAAATACTACCCATTCATACAAACCCTGTTTTGTTTTGAAGGTAGTCTTCCATATATCCTCCTCCTTCATTCTGACTTGGTGATAACCAGACTTGAGATCCAACTTTGTGAAGAATTTGGCATGCTGAAGCTGGTCCAAGAGATCATTTATGCAAGAAAGTGGGTATATTTTATTTATGGTGATCTTGTTCAAAGTGCGGTAGTCGATGCATATTATATAAAAACCATCCTTCTTTGGCACCATCATAATAGGTGAACCACATGGTGAGGTGCTTAGAGGAATCACCCCTTGGTCTAGTATTTCATGGAGTTATTTCTTTACTTCAGTACTCTCAAGCAAGGATTGCCTATACAACACGATGTTCGGTAGAGGGGATTCTAGAAATAGCTGAATCTCATGATCTACTTCCCATTTTGGTGGTAACCCACTAGGAGGCTGAAAAGCTTCCTAAAAGGACCAAATAATACTATCCAAATCATGCTTTCCCTAGTTAGAAATATCTAAAACTTCTACCCCATCTTGTTTGTCCTTTAACAAAAGTAAACAAAATTAATTATGATTTTCCTGAATAAGTCGTTTTACCTAGTTAGCACTTACCAAAGTAACCCATGTCTTACACTGGTGTGCCCAGATGTTGTAGCTAGTCCCATCCTTGACCCATCTGTACCATTTTTCCCTTCTCATAAATACAGCATCCCTGATATACAAGTAAGGACTCCCGAGTACAACATCAAAATCATCAAGTGGAATAACATCAACTTCTAAAACATCAATATACTGGGAAATTATCCCAAACTTGACCTTACATCTTCTTATTACCTGAATTTCAACACCCTTCTTAACCCAACCCAAAGGATAAGGGTGTGGATGCTCGTAAGTCTCAAGACCAAGCTTCTTTACAACTACTTTAGAAATCAAGTTAGACTAAGAACTGGTATCAACCAAAGCATTTACCTTAGTTCTCTTGATTGGGATTTTGATATGGAATAGTATACTCATCTCCTCTTCCTGGTTGTCCATGTTGGTGGCCGTGCATCCATCCCTTTCATCTACATCAGATTCATCTTCGATTTCCACCTCCCCTTTTGTTTTTATAGCTGTCATGGAATTCTTCGAGTCCTTGGTTTGGTTGTTCGGATGCAACTTCCAACATGTAACGTTAGTATGACCATTAATATCATAGTTCTTGCAAAAATTATTGGGATTTTTACAAGTATTTAAAGTAGTGGCAGCTTGTTTACCTTTCCCTATCCACTTACCCTTGTTACTTGTTTACCCATACTCTTTTTTCTATTGAGTTGTCGAAAATTTTTCCCTTGGCTCTACTTCCCCTTGCTTCTTTTCATCATCTATGTAGTATTCTGGAACACACACCTCGTTGAGATCTTTGGGCTTGGTGGAGATGAATTTTCTTCGAAGGTGAGTGTGAAGTCCTCCCAAGTACTTAGTCAAAATATCCTCATCCTCCAAGTCCATGTTTAGCAACATGGCCTGCCTCCAAAACTCCATAGTATAGTCTTGCACACTTTGACTACTGTCTTTTCTAAAATACTACCATTTAATCATTTGGTCAGTCTTTTGGCCAATAGGATAGAAGTTATCTCTAAGTAATTCTTTAAATTCTTACCAAGATTTCACAATAGGATGCTTCTTCTTTTCATAGGTGGTTAGATGGGTTTCCCAAAAAACCAGAGCATGTCCCTCCATGTTGAGACATGCAAAGGTGATCTTCTGTGCCTCAGTGACATTATGGATGCTAAAATAGACTTCTAACTGTTTTAACCATTTATCAAGAAACTAGACATCCACTTGTCCTTCAAAGCTTTTAATATCAACTTTCGTCTCAACTTTAAAAGGAGTGTGATTGGATTTTACCGTTTCTCTTGTGTTTGAAGTCTCTTCTTCATGATCTTCCCCATAACATTCCTCATGATGGCTCCTTCCTATGCCAAAATTTTCAGCTAAGCCATGAACCACTGATTCCATGGAGTCTTGTTTGACAAAAGTTTTCTTCTGTAAATGGGAAAGATCTTCTTGCCTTCTAAACATCCTATCCATCATGGTCTCTAGCATCTCAATTCTACGGACCAAGTTCTCTTCCTCTATTTGTCGCTGAATTCTCTATTTCCACTTCTTTGTAGAAATTTCTGGATCACAAGGTAAAGCCTCTTCACCTTTAAATCTTGTCATTGTCATACAAATCCAAGAATGAATACCACAGTCCTAGATACTTGTTAGCTATGATACCAAAATGATCTGTAATCTCTTAAACTTTGGAATTATCCATAGAAACAAAAAATAAACATTGTTGTTCTACTTTCTATTAGAAAATGACAGAGATAGCTAGTGAATGAATTATGCTTATGCTTAGAATCCAAAATTGCAGGAAAGGAAAGAATTTAAGCACATAAACACCAACAAATTTTATCCTGGAAATCTCCAAAGGAGGAAAAACCAGACGGGAAGGATAATTGCTCTTTCTTCCCACTTTTATTGGCCAATTCAAAATAACAAGTACAGAATCTATAATAAGTATGAAAGAGAAGTAGATAATATCCCACGCTTCCTCCCAAATACTTTCTTTCTTTGTCTCAACACTCCTTTCTTCTACAAAACACAATTCCAACGCTAAGAAATTCTTGCTCACTTGCTTTCATGCTTCGATGATCCTATTCTCTTCTAAAAACATGTATTTGTAGCATTTCTCATGTCCTCCTATGCACTGAAGAATGGGAAAGGTCATGGAGGAGAAGAGACATGAACAACCTTCCAAATTATAGGTTTTTCATTTCATATTTTATTTTCTGTCTAAAAGAGTCAGGACCGCCACCCAATGCAAACTGGTGGTCCCAGATCTGTCACCCTAGTTGGGCAGAAGTTCTGTAACCACCACTCTACACAGGGCGGCGGTCCTATTACTAAAAAATAAAAAACCTCTGTGGATCATTTTCTTCTTTGTGTTGATTTTTTTGATGAAGTAGATTCATTTTGGATCCCTATGGACCACCTTCAAGTAAAATTATTATTCATTGCATAAATATTTCTTATCATTTTCTTCTCATGTGCAACTATACACACACTCCTCGATATATCCATTGATATGTTCTTCTTCTAGTGGACTCTATTTTACATGCACTCTCGTAGTATCATTTGAGAAATGATCTACTTCAGTTTTCTATAGGTAAAATTCTCTCCCTTGTCTATTTTTTCTACAATAGTTCTCCCATTTCCACATGCACCTTTATTTATTTATTCATCAAATCCCACTCTTAGAGTTTCTATTTTCGCACAACCTTGTATGCTCCTACTTTGAACTAGGGTCTCATCTCATGTGTACTCAACTACACACCCCATCTGTCTTCTCTCTAGGACATCTCCTCACACTCAATCCATTACATCCTCTGGTCATTTTTAGGACTCTTTCTATGTGATATTTACTCTTCAATTGCGTAATCTTTTCACTCTTTTCCTCTTTCTGTCTTTCCAACTCTATCTACAGGCTTACATAATCCTCCTTACACTCATGGTCTTTTGTGACCATCTTATCCTTTCAGGAAATATCCTTCTTCAATGCAATACTTTTGCACACTATTGTGTGCCTCCAAGTGATTTATCTCTTCTCTCCTTGCTTATCTTGTGAGATTTCACTATGCACTATCCTTGGTACATTACTTGGTGCTACTTCTATGCATTATTTCTTTTTGCTCTTGTACTCTTCTAACTAAATATTCACATGTGTTTTTACACATACCTCTTATTCTCCTTGGTGCTCAATTGAAACTCTCTTTACGTAATCTTCTTTACATTATAGACTCCTCAAGGAATCTATATCCTCCTTCTGGACATATCAATCCATAATAATTCATCTTCTCTAGTGGTTTTATTTTACATTATCCAATATAGTCCTTACACCATTTACATCCTCCAACATCTTTGCGGCTGTTGTATCTAACACATCCCTTATTCTCGATGACTTCTTGTCTTCATGCATAATATCTCGATCTCCTACAATAACTACACTCTAGTATCTCCTTTACATCCTCTACTCACATTTCTCTCAGTGGAGAACACAAGAACTTTGCTAGATTCCTCAAGTTCAACATTTCAATGGTATTTCCTCTTCTCCTTTTTCATAGGAAATTAGCCCATGCTAATACCATTTTTCATAGGGATATGGGAATTTATCCTCTGCTATAGAGTCACACATTGGGCTGCGAAATAGTTACAAACTTATACTGATGTCTTTCCTTTATAACATCTACATGCATATTCTCATTGTGGATCTTACACACTCTTTAATGGATATTTAATAGACTCTTGGTGTTCTCTCTAAGTACCTATCCTAGAGTGGTTTTCCTTTAGCATATATGAAAATTTTATACTTTGGATCTGGCTCATTTAGTTATTCTTTATGCTTGAGTGATTTATTCCTTTCTTTTAATTCACTTCAAAATGTTGAATTCATCCCTAGTATATAACCAAACTTTTTCACTTCTCTCTCCTTTATCCTTTTAGATGCTTCTAAATCTTCCCATTTAAATCTAGTTTTGAGTCCGAGATCATACATTGTATTAGCCACCTTTCTACCATATGGTTATCCTTGTTGTTTCATGTTTATCTAATTGTTTAGATGCTCTGACTTTTTAGTCACTATTAGCCACCTTAATCAAAAAATTTATGACATCTTCATCATTTTCTACTAACCATAAATTTCATTACACACTCTTTCTTATTTCCCTTCACCGTCACAATTATTTTGTGTACTTTATGCTTCTAGATTCACCTTTAAATTTTTCCACATTAGTCTTGAGTTTTCTATGCCTTCTTGAAAACAGTCATGCGACCTTTGGAATCTAGGTTATTTTGTAAGTCCCCTTTTTATCTTTATGTGCCCTCTGCATATTATTATGCATTAAGCACAACTCTTCCCAAAATTTTCATATGTATCTAGCATTCTAAGATGAATCAAACTCCTTTGATTTACTCCCAAAATACTATCTACACTATTGTGTATTATTATTTTCACCTACTTTACTCCTCCGAACCTATCTCAAGCCTACCAAATATTATTTATACACCCAATTATACTATGCACTCCATGTTCATTACATATTCTTGGATTTATATTATGCAAAGTGCTCGCATACTTCTGCTCAAACTCGCATTTATTGTGTTACACCTCCTATTATTTCTATATACTCTCTAACTTTTGTGCACATCGATACTTAGTAAAAACTGTTTATGGTTCCCCTCAACCTTGGATTCTCCAACATTAATACCCCTCCCCATCAAATTCATACAAATTTTAAACATTCAATACTGGATAAATATCAAAATTGTGTGGAAAACTTACCTCATATGCATTATCATTTATCTTCTTCACAATTTTAAAAGGGAAAATCTTCTTTTTCTTAAGTTTGTTAGATATTCCTTTAGGTAATATCTTCTTCCTCAAATAAACAATAAACAAATCTCCTTATTCAAATATATTCTATCTTCTAGTGATAACTAGTGCCATTTTATATTTTCATTAATTTCTCGTAATTTGTTCCTTATTATTTCCTATAATTTTTGAATATGGGAAAAGCTTCTAATTCATCACTTACCCTTTTTGAAATAGGTATTTTTACCAAATCCATAAAATTGTTATGAATTCTTCCATAAATAGTTTTAAATGGTGACTTACCCATTGATCTATTCATTGAACTATTGTAGGAAAAAAATTGTTGTGGGTATTCCATGTCCCACTATTTTGGCTTCTCATTATTGACACTCCTCAACAAATTTACTAAGCTCACATTCACAACTTTTTTTTTCCCATCCATTTGAGGATGATATAAACTATTGAAGTGTATATTAGTTCCTAACATTTTGCATAAGGTCCTCCAAAAGTGGCTAAAACATCTCATGTCTTTATATGAAGTTATAGACCTTGGAATACCACACAACCTAAAAAATTCCTTGGAAAAAAAATATACTACCCTTGTAGCATTATTCTTCATATTACATAAAATAAATTTCACCATATTAGAAAATATATCCACAACAAAAAATTGAATAATTACCTCTTTATGTGATATAGCCCCGATAAAAAATCCATTCTCAAATATGTCCATAGTTTTGTTGGATCTTGTAATGGGATGTATAATCCAGTATTTTGTGCATGTACCTTCAAAATTTGACATATATTGCATCTTGAAATATACCTTACCACATATTTCTTCATCTTTGGCCAAATATAATTTTCATCTACTGATTATATTGTTTTATTCTTTCCAAAATGGCCACCTAGACTACCACTATGAAATTATCCTAAAATACTATCCCTCATAGGTATAATCAGAATTCACAACTATTTTACCTTAAGGAGATAACCATATTTTTGGAAGGAAGGTAAATATGAGGGTTTTAAAAGGACCCACATCCTCGTACATAAAAGAGAATTTTAGAGAGGATCCATAACCTAGAACCAAAGAAGGGAACAAACACTATGAACCCAAAATAAGTATCAAAGAGACCCAAAAAAAATAATAAAGGGGAAAAAAGAAAATAACCATAATGAAAGAACATAAGAATCCCTACACCCAGCTACAAGAAGATTAAGATGCAATAAAAGGGAACATCAATGAGGAGATGTAGCCCGAAAAAATATACAAGATAGAGAACTGGAAGCGACATAAGAGGCATACACAAGTGAAGTTGACTAAGGAGAGGAAAGAAAAGGAGCTCAGAGATAAGTACTTACCCTTCTTTCCCTTATTCAAAAACACGATATACCAATTTCCAAGTGAATGCTCTTATGCACTAAGAGGATTGGATTTAGACAAATTAAGGGGGTGTAGATTTATGAATCCTTCTCTAGAGGATTGGGGCCATCCCTATCCAAGTCAGAGTGATCATATTTATGAGGTCGTTTGATCCTTGGGGTATGTCTCTCCAAAGAGGGGGGATCTTTGTCTCTCCCACATCAATATATTTAGCAGTGGAATATTGGGCAATGAATGATGGAGTTGTATCTCTATCTTATTGAAATTTTGAGTCAGATTCAGAGTTTTCCACAAGATCTGGGGGGCTCCATCATTTGGGAATGAATCATTTTTTCTTTGGGGCTTGTGTTTTTTATGAAAGAAATCATCTTGGAGGTGCCCTAGATTTTTGTAATACGTGTATCTAAAAGCCATGTTTTCATAGTCAAGATTCTGGATGTGCATTGCATATCCCATATTGAGAGTCATTTTATCCAAAAATCCTTTATTGAGATCCACTTCTACAAAAATTCTAAAAAAAGTAAGAAGGCCACTTTGTATTCTATTTTTATCTTGTTTGATGAAATTCCCTACAAAATTGTCGATATCTTATGTAGCAAGGAAAAAATGAAGAGGAATATTAGTAAATCTAACCCAAATAGGAAGACGTGATATGGAGAAGGAACTTATATCAAACCATGGAAACCATGGCATAGTGAAAAGGCCTGTCAATCCCTAAAACTAAGGAATCTCATCAATAGCTCTTTAATAATCCTACGGGTCATAAAAGTAGACTATGAAGAATCCCAAGATTTATAAGAGGTATTCACAATTTTTTTTCCATGAGGAATGAATCGATTGGATCAAGGCATTAGTCGACAACCAAGCACCATTACATTTATAAATGACGGCCTTAGTTTCCAACTTTTTTCTAAAGACCAGATTTGCTTCACTTTTGATCTCCAAAGTCAAGAATTCAGATTCTTGTTCCATAATGTAGGCAGAAAGAGGAGGATCTATTGATGTTGATGTGGAGGTGTATTTTTAAATAGAGCCTCTTTAAAAGGTGTAGGGCTTTGTACTTTGGCTCCACCCAATAAAATTGAAGATGTGAAAACTGTGAAATACTGTCCAATTCCATAAGAGATGAGAAGGGAGTTGTTCTTTAGAGATTTTCCAGAAAAAAACTAGGTCTATCAAATCAACCTTGCAACCCAATTTATGGGAAAGAGTTGATTTGAGGTCCTTTCCTAAATCAAGTTGTGGGAGTTAGATATAGAGGGTGATTTCATACAAAGTATGAATGAGGACCTTGGTAGTGTGTATGATAGAACCAATGCCTAGATCTTGAGAGGACACATCAAGTCCATAGATCATGCCATCCCAAACCCTCTCAATTTTTGAAATTTTATTCCCATATCCATTCATCAACGAAGAGGGGGAATATTTTGTGCCTTGATTCGATGACAAGATACCTCATTCTCTAAACCCTAACTTCGTTCTTCCATCTTAGGGACATATATCTCCAATAACAACCTGTAAGATCCTTCTGCCTTCATCCTGAAACTTGTCATCATTTCCAAGAGCCACAATAGTATGGTTAGGGTTAGGGCACACAGACATACTTGAACTTACCATCTAATCGTTCTTAGGGGATAACAATATAAATAAAATAATATTTAGGGATATTACCTATCTTACCTAATTTTGTACTCCTTTTAAGCTCAAAAATCATGCCAAATTTAGGATCAAAACTAAACAATTCTTTAATAGCTTCAAACCAAACAAATTCACTTACCACAATAGTTAGTAAGGATACACATCTACTCAAAGAATTGATTACCTAGTTATATTTTCTTGATTTATGCTTTAAGAAAAATGTATACCCTTGTAAGAATGAAACCCACTTTTCATGATTCCTATTCAAATTCATTTATGTCTTCCCAAATTTTAAGGCTTGAAGATCAATAAAAAATATATCCTCTGACACCAAGTAATTGTTGTAATGCCTTAATGATTGTAAAATTGCAGAAAATTCAATATCATAAGTAGAATACGTTTTTCATATATCATTCAAATTCTTAGTATAATAGGTTATAGGCCTTCCTTTTTTTCTTAAAAAAACACCAATTCCCACATGTGAAGCATCATAAACAACCTCAATTTTTTTTTCTAAAATTAGATAAGGCCAAACTAGGTGCATTATCACTTTATTCTTTAATAACTCAAAGTCTCATTAGCTTCCCTTGTCCATATAAAATATTTTCCTTTTGTTCATTTTGTTATTGGTGCCACAATACTACTAATTTTTCTATAAACTCTTTGTAAAAAGTATCTAACCCATGTGGAAATTGTTACTTATAGGTTATTATTTATACCTTTATTTTTTATTAGGATAATTCTTACACTTCAGTTATCCCTACACTTTTTGGTTTAAATTTCTTAGGTGTACTAGTTGTGTGGAGTTATCTTACCAGTTATGTTGAATTAGTTTACTTATTGTGTGGAGCTAGGTTGCTAGTCCTGTGGAGTTAGATTAACTACCAACATCATTTAGTGTGAATTCTTAACTACTGATCTAGGTAGTAGCTGCAATTCCATTCTCCTATATGTACATCTTGCTTATTAAGATAATGGAATTATGATGGATTCCCATATATGATATTTCAACTCTTTGTTTATACATCCTTTTGTAAGGTTATTCTGTAGAATTCCTTTCATCTTATCAAATGTGGTGTGATATTATCATCTAATATCTTCACGAATTAGAACAATAATTTTATAGTATCATATTAGTAGATGATGTGGACATTCATCTATAAGTTTTTATTTAAAAGAAAGGGTTTACTTGTTGTCATATATTTAGAATTTGTTAGCCCTTTTTTTAGTATACATTTTTATGAAAAATGGAGTGCACTATTGGATTTGGAATGAGCCAAAACCCCTTGATCAACTATAAACTCAACCATTGGTGATGAAAGATGGATTTGAATTTTTTTGGTTTTTACAAAGTGGGTGAAGGGTGCATATTTTACTAAGGGAAACTAAATATATCAGAACTTTTGACCAGTAACACAAAATTTAGTGCCATTTTTTTCAAAATTTTATGAGTTTTCATGATCTTTCTTTTGGTACCATATATTTTGTAAACAAAACTAATTTATAAAGTGCCAACATTTGGGGGGTGTTATACACACATGTGGACATATTTTTGGCTAGGTCTGATGTCAGAATTTTTTTGGGTGTTGCATTCTTGCATCTATCATGGATTCTAAGAATGATATGATTTTATCCAAATTTTTTGGATGTCATGAGGACATAGTAAAGTGTTTAGAAGAAAAAAAATGCTTAAGAAGAAAAAATCACTTTTAAATACCCTTATTCATAACAAAGATGACCTGTTAAATCCTTGAAGTAAACACTTGCTCACTTATAACATCATCCTCGAATTTTAGAATTTCATATGCCTTCTCTTGTTCCTTTTCTACTTGCATATATTACTCTTGTGCTCAATGACCCTATTTTGTCAGTTTCTGAATGTACATATGCTTTTGATGCTCCTGATCCTATTACCCTTGTTACTATATGTTATAATTCCACACATATACCTATTGTAGTAACACATTCTGTGTATACCACTTTATCTCACATGCATGGCTCTTTTGAGAAGCATACCACAACATTCAGTTCTTACATGATCCATTATATGGGTTTCACTAGAGGAGGTACTAAAAATCATTCATAGGGTATTACATCTCCTATTCTTCATGTTCAGTGGAATTCTTTCCAAAAAAATTATTTTTGAGAAGATAATTGATTGGGATCACACTTTGATAGAGATATTATTTTTGTTCACCTCAAATATTTCTAAGGATCATGAGATACACATGAGTTTTACACCTTTACTTCGACTTAAGAAACCTGATGTTTCAACTTTCAGACATAATAAAATTGACGCAAATTTTGATGTTCTTTTGCATGAACCCATCATATATTTTGTACCAAATCATATTCAAGAATCTTCTTCATCCATCTGTGTTGATTTGGGGTAGATTTTTTATTAATCGAGGTGGAAACACATGCATTTGTTAAGAATACTCTACAGGCATGGCTCCTCCACCATTCAACTTCTTTCTCCACTTTATATACCATCAACCTTATAATGCTCCTTGTTTTGAGTAATTTTCTTTAGCATATGTAATAAGTATATGTTATTTGTTGATAGATTTTGTATCTATATTTTTCACACGTTTATTAATGTTGACACTCTCTCTTGTGGGGGAGATATTTCGGTGAAGCCTAGTGTTAGTTTGGCAGTGTTTGAGTAGTTTTTCACATAACTCATATAAATTTGTAGCATCACTCCACCCATTCAATATTATGGGAGGGTGTGGTGTTGATCCTACTTCTTCAGGTCTTGTGTCCTTGCCTTATTGCCATGGCTATTCCTAGATCATGATACTCCTATTTCTTTGGATCTTGTGTCCTTACTTTTTTTCCTTTGTTATTATTCTTGGATATTATCATACTTATTTATAGAAGGTGATCGAATTATGTTTGGTATTTTTACACTTTCAACATCACTCCATTGACAATATCCTTATACAGATTTATTCTAGTGAAGCCCAATGTCAATTTTTTTTGAGTTTTGTGACTGAGTTGTGGATTGAGACCAAACTTCATGCCAAAATTCTTCAGTATTATATGATTATTTTTTCTCCAAGTTTCTTGGGATTCCTTGTAGAAGGTTTTTACTCTCTATATTTTTATTACTTGTTTTGGGTAGCTTTTGATGTTCCTTTTTCCTAGTTATTATATGTGGGTGCCTCATCATGCCTTATTTCTAGGACCTACCTTCTTTTTCATCCATGTAAGCTATGCTTATGAGGGGTATTAGTGTAGGTTATTATTTATCCTTTCATATGTTTATTAAGATAATTCTTACACTTGGGTTATCCCTACACTTGTTTGGTTAGCTTGCTTAAGTGTACTAATTGTGTGGAGTTAGCTTACCAGTTGTGTTGAGATATTTTACTTGTTGTGTGGAATTAGCTTGCTAGTCTTGTGGAGTTAGCTTAACTACCAATATCATTTAGTTTGAGTTCTTCACCACTAATCTTGGTTGTAGTTACACTTCCCTCCTCCTAGATGTACATCCTACTTATTGAGCTAATTCATGTAATGAGATAACATCATTACGATGGATTTCCATATATGATATTTTAGCTCTTTTTTTGCAAATCCTTTTGTAATATTATTTTGGAAAATTACTTTCAGCTTATCAAATTTGGTTTGCTATTATCATCTGATATCTTTATAGCTTGGAACAATCTTCTTATCATTCCTTTCAGAAATTCCTTACCTATGTTACACTTCTTATAATGGGAAATATAATAATTGCATTTACCTTTCCTTCCTCCATCTTCACACCTTATTATGATACTATAAACACTAAAAATACCAATATTTTCTTCATAAACTCGCACTGATTAAAATTTTCATATAACTTCTCAAATTGTTCCACTTTCAACATTATTCTCAAATGAAATAAATGCTCCTCTTTACTTCTACGGAATATCAAGATATAATAAAAAAGAGACTATAGCAAACTTACTAATAAAATCTTACAACAATTGATTCATCATCCTCATAAATGTACTAGGTACATTTGATAATCCAAATGTCATTAACAACCAATCATATACACAATACCTAGTTTTGAATGTTATCTTCCCTTTGTATCATTTCTGAATCTAGATTTGATAGTAACCACTACCTAGATAATTTTTTGTAAATAATTTAGCTCATACAAGAACATCCATCATGTCATCTAGGAAAGGTATAGGAAACCTATAATTGGTAATTTTATTGATAAACTTTCTATCTGCATAGCTCTTCCATATGGTATCCTTTTTAGGAGTCAATAGTGATAAAGTTTCACATAGGACCATACTTTATCTTATATATCCCTTTCTCACCAATTTTAATACTTAGTTATTTGAATTTTCATGTACTATTGGAATCATATTATATGTGAATTTATTTGGTAGGGTTGATCATGTAATCAGATCAATGTGATGATGAATATCCCTCTTGGGTGATAATCCCTTTGGTAACGCTTCTTTACATCTAATAATTCTTCTAGTGCCTTTTTTACTTATGTTGATATGGGTACAACCTCTTTACTTTCATTCTTTACCATTAATGCATAGAAAACCACATTAATTTTCATTTCTTTGATGAAATTATTTTTGGACAACATGTTCTCTTTTTTTTTCTTCCTCAATTGGAAAACAAACCACATTTACTTCATCTTTATAGAAGATGTGGGTATTCTTCTCTCCATCATGAATTAAATTTCTATGAAATTTCCATGGTCTCCCCAATAATACATGACATGCATCATTTGTAATAATTTCACACAAAATCTCATCCCTATATGTCTTTATAAAAAATTTAATCAAAAATATTTTATTGACTATAACTTCATTTCCTTTTTTAACCCATGATATCTGATAAAGAAAAGGATTATTTTCACATCACATAGATCTAGCCTATCTACCATTTATTTGGAAACCATAAATTTAAAACTTACACTATCAATGATAATATTACATGACTTTCCTCCAAATATACACCTAGTTTAAAAAATAATGTTGGTAACCAAGACTCACCACCTTGAAAGTGTTATTTCCTTGGGAAAATCACTATTATTATTATCATGATATTCTCCCCCATGTCTAGCACAATGTATATGTATTGTTATTCAACTGAATCCTTGATCAAATTTACTCTAGGATGATCCTCTTATCTCCTCTCTTATGCATGATATTTTGGACATTTAAATTCTATATGCCCTTCTTCACCACACCTATAATAAACATAAGGTCTATATGGGCCATCCCATCATCTTCCATTATCATAAATATTGATTCCATAGTCTCCATATATATTAATCCATCTTCCTCTTTGATGATTTTGTAAGCCTTCCATGTTATCTTGTAGCCCCTCATGATATGTTTCTCCTCTTATGAGGTTATAACCACTTAGTACTCTTATTAGAGATGATTTTACTATATTTATACCTTCAAATCTTCTAAAACGCGTTATAGTATGTTTCTCTTCTACCTTATGCTTCCATGTTATTATTCGTATGCATGATTAGTTCATCTTGAATATAAAATTTCAAACCACTTACATAATTTGCATCTATCTACTCTTGCGTCTTATCATTCTCTACTCGAATGGAAAAAATGTTAAATTCATCAATATAATCTTGGAAAATGTAATATTTCTAACTCAAACTGTGAAATCTTATGTATAGGGTTAGAGAAAATTCCATGGCTATAAAGATATTCTTTATATTATTATCCATATTTCTCTAAATTTTTATCTTCTTTTTTATTTTCACTACCTCTCCTCCTGTTGGTGATCCCACCATATCATTGCATGAACCTTAAAATTTATGCATGCAAATTTCTAATTCTCCTATGTCATAATATTCCATTCAAGGAAAAATATCATAGTATTTTACTAGTATGTGAACACCTTTCATTTTAAACTTCCTCCATGATAATATATATATATACCTTAATCCCATTATTACTTCCTTCAAGTTATATAATCAACCTCCGTAGTATAAAAGAATGAGTGGAACTTGACCAACCAAAATAACTATTAATTTAATTGAAGTAATATTATTTATAGTTTTCTTCTCTCCCACAAAATAAGTGAAGGTTGATATAAATTCAAAAGATTATATTATTGTAGCATGTTTTCTCTTCTCCTTCATTATATGTTTCTTATCCTTGATCTAAATATCATTTTATATCATCTCCTCCATCCCTTCTCCTCAGATGCATAATAAATTATGATAAACCCTCTACTTAGATTTGATATTTTTGTAGAGTTATGTGCATCTATCGTATATTAGAGTAATCCTAATTCTCTAATAAAATTAATAAAATAAACCCAGATCACCATACCTCGAATATGACAGGGCTTAAGAACATATAGTGGATGATAAATGCAAAGTCCTTCAATCTGTATATGCGCTCCAAACTCCAAATAGGGTGTAAATATGAAAATTAAAGATACACTAAACAAAGAGATGTTAAATAGATGTAAAGTGAGCTGCTTGATAAAGATCAATCCTAAGAACCAAAGGGCTTCCTTGCATGGTTTTCAGCTCACATTTTCACTTACGATGTGGATATATAATAAGATATAAGAGCATATAAACAATATTAAATGGATGCAAAAAATAGCACAATATTTTTTAATATGTTTTCAAAGTTTTTATGTTAGATAATATACTAGAGATGAAAACAAATAAACTGATCTAGAATTAAAAGGGTTCTTCTAGATGTTTCTTGTAGTAAATTATCCATGAGAGAGTGATGAACCGCTAAAGGTTATCAAAGTAATCCTCCCAATATTGGTCATCCTAAAAATTTCCTCATGGATGATGTCCAACTGATCCTCAATGTTGCCAATCTGGGTGAGTAAAATAGCTGAGAAGCTCAACTCGTGAGTAATGTTATATTATTCCCATAAATATGGTTTTCGAACAATCGACAGATTTTGAATGGAAGTGATGAGATGCAGAAAACTTCGAAAGTTCATTTAAATAGAGACATAATTAGAACATAGGATTAGCGATAGATATATGACAAAGTAGGATAAAAATATGAGGAACTTAAAATTAAATCAACAAATAAGGAATCACAAGAGATTTCTATAATTGCTAGCGATTTTCGTAAAATGAAATATAGATCAATAAATGAGAGAATGGGTGATTATGATTGCAAATAATAATTGATAACTATTATGATTGTAAATAAAAATAAATAAATGAGAATATGGAATAAAAAACAAGAAAATAATTACCTTGGTGAGTTGATATACGTACAAGGAGAAAATTGGAAATTCTTGATGGATGTAAAACATGCTTACAAATAAAATGTGGCTACTCCAAATGTTTGAAAGTAGTTGAGTGTGTTTTCAAATTGTGCGTCGAATCTCAGAGAGTCAGGAGTTATTTTCAAATGTTTGGGTCCATATTTATAGGGTCGCTATCAATTACCCAAATCTATAGTTATTCAAGAGGGATAAGCACACTCGTTTGGAAGTGGTTTTTGATCACCTATAAATGATGTGGACTAAGATGATGATGCAAGATTAAGGAAGGAAAGCATGTCCTCATGGATAGGGATAATAATCACCTAGCTATTTTGGGTTTTGGGATAAGATAGAGGTAAATAGATGGTTAAGATAGTGATTAAAATATTACAAGGTGTAAAAAGATGTTTAGATAATTTTTTGGATGCAAATGTTTTCAAATTCTAGTTAGGATCCTTCCTCCCTCTCGAGATAATCAGGAGAAGGACCCCCCTCCTCTTTCTCTATGTGTTTTGTAACACCAATCTATCCGATACAGGCCCCAAAAACCCATATATGTCTATTTTTTTGTTTTTTTCTGCTATGTTTATATAGGGCATATAGAATACACACACACACACATTAATGCCATAAGAGGGAGTATATAGAAGTTAGTGTATAAGTTTTTAGTGTCTAAATTTTCCCCTTTTTGTTGAGTAGGTTGACCATGAAAACATTCTAGATAAAAAAGGATATAATATAAGATGCCCCAAGAGAGAGGAGATTTTGGAGTAACTATGCAAATGCATATAGCTTGATGTGAGGAAAAACTTGACTTCCCCAATAATTGATAAATGGTATAATTAAATATGATTCCACCTCAAACTGGTAACAAATGAAGTATGTCAACGGGTTGAAAAAAGTGATTGACAAGGTGAAACAATAGGGTTTCCCAAAAAGGATCTTGTAAAGGAATATGCAACAATAACATGCACGGAAAAAGGAGTAGCCACCTAGAAAAAAATGGTATGCCAAATGAAGACATGATTATTGGCAACTTACATATGATTTGTGTCAACAAGATAACTACAATGAAGGATCCAATGGGAAAATAATATGGCTTATGGGACCATGGAATTGGCCAATGGAAATAAATAATATGTTGAAAAATTAACTAATGGTACAATTTACAAATTAGAATAAGGGGGAGATTATTAAATATGCAATAAAGTGGATAAAGGTATCATCATTGGTGATTAATGACAATCACCGATGATTCTAAAATCACTAGCGATTGGGTCACGGGAAAAATTAGGGCCCTATAAATGGGTTGAAGAGTGTGTTTGGGGCTCATTTTTACACTTGAGAAAAATGTCCTCTAAGATTTAGATTTTTATTATTTCTCAAGTTTTGAGAAAAATAGAGGTAGGTGGTAAGGCTAGGAGGCAACGATGGCCGATAAATAGTGAGGTAGGTGTTCTTTTTTTGAATATTTAATTATTTTTACTTTGTTTTCAATTTGTTTTCATTTTTCACATTCGTATTATGGAATGTCAAAATCGACACAAAAATCACCGACGATTGAATCAAATCACTCGTGATATGGAAAAACACCATTGATTCACTGGAATCACCTGTGATTTGAGGAAAATAGTTAGGCAATTAGGTTTTTAATAGTTTAAAATATTGTTGAATGGTTTATTGATTTTGATCTGCTAAATTTTAATTGAATGGTTACTAGTGGGTTTTTATGTCATCATGGATGCAGGCGAAGGATAAATCAAACATATGGGATACGATCCCAAAGATTTTAGAATATTTTTTCTCATCTATGAGTGAAAATGACTAGGCACATTTGGAGGTGTTGAATTAGGAGGGATGTACTATTATAAGTGTATATTTAGAGAGACAGGTTTATTTCTTGATTTTTTCGATTGATGGGATAACCAAATAGGAACCTTCTTATTGCTGATGGGAGAGATGACCATCACCATAAAGGATGTACATAGGATTCTCACATTACCTATGCGAGGAGAGCCAATAAACCTAGTTGATGAGGTAGGGAGAGATGAGATGGTGTGGACATTATTTGGTGATGAGGTGGAGGATGTACAGATTGTATCGAGGGAATTCTCACATAGTCTAGAGGTACATGGGTGAGCATTGCTGACCATGATGATGATGGGCATCACTTGTTAGTCTTTTTCTGATTATGTTGGAGGTCGATTTCGTTTGATATTGACGGGGTTGTTAGTAGAGATGATGGATGAAAGGACCATATTCACATGGATTCCTACATTGGTGGCTCAGATACATATATATCTATAGTAAAGGCAGATAGGTAAGAGATTTAGTATTGACATAGGATTTATACTACAGTGATGGGATTATCATCACATTGCATTGGCTCGACTGAGGGGACTACCATGGGGTGATCGAGCATAGCTAGGGGACACTTACGAATTTATTAGATGGAGATAAGATAGAGAAGTGATAAGGCCACTGAGGAGTGAGGATTATCAGAAAGGACTCCTCATGGGATTACATGATGGAAACTTGATATAGAGGCCATACATAGGATTTCTTTCATAACAAGGTGAGGAGGGTGAGTTCAAAGCCACCCAACATGATACATGGGTATAAGGCCAATGGTGAGGGGAGTGGGAGTTGGTGATATTTTTTCATGTGAGAAAACTATTTTGTCTGATATAGGATGTGATGCTAATGTTTATTACATATATGTATGATGAAAAAGACATAGACACACCACTCCCTGATGTCATATATCCTGTAGTCATTTTTATAGCTTTCAAAGAACGAGGAAATCCCATGTGCGTCATCCTATCGCCCAATGGGCATTGAGCACTCACCTGAGGCATGTGCGGGTGCCAAGCCCCCTCCTTTATGTGAGTTGTGTGAGAATGCACTATTAACGACAAAAAATTAAGTGAAAAGAATGGAAACGAACCATACATTTATCTTAGAGCTCAAAACAGGCTTCTAGACCAATGTATTCATTCAAATAAGAAAAGCATTACAAATATAGATCTAAATCATAATAGAAAGGAAATACATAGGGGTTTACACCCACTCATATAAAATATATATAAAACTGATCCATACAGATATAAGTAAAACTGGAAGCACATATATTCATATTAAGTACGTTTGGTAACCATATTACATTCACTGAGGCAATTACATATCTATATAATTGTGTAGACCAAAGTCATGCTTCAGACCTAGACTTAAGCCCCTCATAGTACAAAAAATATTCAAACCCATCCCCTTGATACATCATAATCCTACATATCCTCTAAGCCCAACCCATAGAACACTCACAATATTTATGCATAGCTTCACCTCTTTCCCATTCTATATCTTTTTCTCTGTCTGGCACTTGTATTTATAGCCTCATCAAGCTCCACCATGCCTTTCCAAAGTTTTAGATCAGTTTCCAAGTGTCCAAGTGGTCCTCCATGGGAGCATCCTCCTTTAGACTCGATCTCTCCATATTTTTCCATGACGATCTTCGAGAATCTTCTACCGTAAGGTATATTCCTTTTGTGGGCTCCAATTTTCTAGATTGGTGCCTTATCCACTCCGCATGCATAGTCGGGTCATGTTTTCTTCGTGTTCTTCCTGATATGCCAAATATGGCTAAGTCCCAAAACCTTTTCTTTGCCTTGTGTGCCCATGCTATTGGTTCTACTAAACCCTCATAAAACCCTATCATGTGCACTTTCTTCCTGCGTACCCTTCTTCAAATAGGCCTCGTGTGCCCACGCACCTTCTTGTACTTAGCCAATATTTTAGGGTCCCAACATCACCCCACACTACGCCTGTCCTCTGCCCTCGAGTACATTTTTGTAATGAATAAAGATTGACTGTCCTTGAATAGTTTGGGGAAATAATAAAGGAATGAATAATTTGGTGAAGAATGAAAGAATGGGGAAACTACGTTTACTATTGCAAGAGGAGAGGGAAATCTTTCTTCAAGTTTGCATATAACTTATTCCAGGCATCAACTTTGTTCTCTTCCCGTTGAAAGCGGTCACCGACTAGGGTGCTCACCTCTTCAAAGCCTAGCCCTTCTCATTGGGTATTCATAGTTTCCACGATCCCCTCTAATTTTTTTCCCAAATCCTTGAGTGTGTCCATCCTTTGAGTGATATGGAGATACAAATCCCTCATCCAATTCTTTATTAAGCTCCGTAAGGTCTCAATAGCCTCCGATGTCTTCTCAACCTCAACTAGGATTCTATCACATTCCACTCTATTGCCATTGTTCTTCTCTTAGAACTCCTTGACCTCCATTTCATGATTAGCGACCAAATTGTTCAAAGTGACCACTCTATCTCTATCGATGCAATTGTCATAGGCGTCCTCAACAACTTGGGTGATGGCTTTCACATCAGCGAGGAATTTATTGAACTGAGCAACAATTGCCACAACCTTCATCTTTTCCTCCTTTTCTTTACATGTCGATACCTCTTCTGTAGATTCCAAGGCCGTTGGTCACCTTTCGATAGTGAGGATGTGGGTCAAGTGCTCTAGGCACTCCAGGGTGGATCCATACTTTTGCGCTGGTGGTGTCAGATATGGATGCTTCAAGATAATGGCATATGTGATCATCTATACTTTCTTGTAAACCTTGTGCACCCTTTCCTTCTCATATTTTAACTCACGCCTTAGTTGAGTGTTGATTAGTTCTTCTTGCTTTAAGTCCTTAGTTATTTCCTCGAGCTCTTCTTCCTTTTTCTCTAGTTTCACCTCTAGAAACTTTACTCTTTTGTTTCTCTTGAAAATTCTGGCTTTAACCTCAACCAAAACCTTATTCAACGCATTGCAGATTTGTTCATCGGATAGTTGTTGAGTATTTACCAAGGGGTTGACTCCTTTTTACTCTGGTACCTTTATTATTTTCCCTTGGATTACTTCAAACTACTACTTGTCGATGTGGGACTCAAATGCCCAAGAAAGCATTTTCCTCATCCGAGGGTATGCACCTTCTTCATCAAATGATGTCATAGCCAAGAGTTGCTCCATTGGTATAGTGCTTTGAAATCACGTGCACAACACTTTGTTTGGATCATCAATGTAGCTCATTACTTGAACTTTTGATACTTCTGCACTTCTTCTCCCCATGCAAACGGCCTTAGGAAATCTTACAACCAAACTAGGATCTCCTCCCATGCTGCCATATTATTTTTCTATGCTCTCCTCCTCAGCTTCCTTCATCACCATGTTCACGTTACATTCCATTTCTTTCTCTACCAAGTCCTTGATGATTTTTGCTACTTCTTTCTCCATGGCCTCGTCTACCTATTCCTTTGTGAGGCTTGGGTTCCTTTGTTCTTTTGTAACTTCTTCGCTTACCACTATGTCTTGAGCATCCTCCTCTTTCTTTTCATTCTTCCTCCTGAAAAATATGTATTCATATTTCTCTTCCTCTCCTTCCTCCTTCAAGTCATGTAATTTGAACACTAGAGGGCCTTGGACTTCCTCAAGTTCATCATCCTCATCTATTTCTCCTCTGTAGGCCTCCAAGCTCTTTGTATCCTCCAAGTCATCCTTCTCTATCACCTTCTTCTTTCCCTTCCTCCCCCTCTGGTGACTTCTCCTTTGGTGCTTCCCCTTGAATGCATGGCTCTCCTTGCTCCAATTCCTCCCCTCGGGTCTTCACCAAGGACTTATTTCAATGCATGTAGGTGTTTGGCTTAGTACTTACCTCCTGAATGCCTACTGATTGTGGATCCTAGACACTTAAGGCCCTTTTCTCTTAAACCTCCTCTCTTTCTCTCTTCTTTGGTGCAGGCTTCCTCCTTCCTGTAGGGTCTTTAGGGATGGATACATCATTTTCCAAGTATGCACCCTTTTCAAATTTTGTCCTGATGCACATATAGACTCGCACCGCAGTCCTTCTTGCAATTGGTAAAGTCAGGGGCTTCATCATCTAGACCTTATGGGATACATACTTTTCTATGTATACACACTTTTTGAGGTAGAAGACCTTCCTATGTAGAACTTTGTGGTCTTGATCCACCTCACTAAGGTAAAACATTAGTATCTTGTCCTCTTTGAACCTATTCACCCCCGCTTGGAAGTATTGTGCATGGTGAAGGAGAAGAGAAGTTTGCACTAGGGGATCATTGTTTCATCTATTAATTTGAATCTACTAATGTAGAAGTGTTGGTATACTGACAAACTCTTGATTCTCCTATCCAAGAGTTTTGGGGTGTAGTTGTTCTGGAATTCTCCACTCTATCTCGAACATGCATCCCCTCATTCGCTTGTACCACTTTTCCAAGCATGCCCCTTGTGAGTGGTTTGTCATGGTCTCACAAGTATATTTCGTACAAACCTCCTTCACGGGTGACAGATTCTTCCTCTGGGTACTCCCAAACAAACCTTACGCAACACATCGAGGCACTCCAATTTTTGAGAAAGATAAATTGTGAGGAGGATATTAAAAAAAGAGTATCTTCTCACCCTCCTACACACTACTAATGATTTCATCCGCAATGAAGGCAGACAAGTTGTAGATAGTCCCCTCTGATATTTTCTCAGCATACATTCAACCATGCCTTGTTCACTTGAAGTCCATCTTTCTTGATCATTGAGTTTGGTTACCAAGTACGTGGCCATTCTCATCATGGGGTATGGAATCTCTACAATGTCATAGTATCACAATCCTTTCTTGTAGTCATATGAGGCTACTGTTTCCTTGATGGCCTCTTTGTCACTCAAATCATCATTTATGCTCTCTCCCTCATAAATAAGGCATATGAACTTGAAAATAAACTAGGGATTTATGCACATCTTACACCCCAGCGAAATAAATATTGTTCATCGTGAATGTGTGACATCAGCCACTGATAGAAATGCTCAGGTTTACCGAAGTAGGGTAATTCGTAAAGTCTACAGTAACCCTGTCTTCTCTAATTTAACTTTTGCTTCATCAATTATATATGGTCATGCCCTCCGGTGTCCTCTTGTTTGTTGGGACAAACCAACTATAAAGCCATTTATTTCTCTTGTCATGCTGGGTGTGATGATTATATTCATTCACATTCATTTTCCATAAATGAAAATCTCATTCTTTTCCTAGCAATACCCCGTTTAGGATATTGCATTCTCCACGTACCACTCTTCATTTATGCTTGTACGACGGAAGTCATTTGCTTCCCCTTTTCCTTTCCCTTTTTATTTTTAGGTGAGATGGTTTCTTTATTTGGTTCCATTCTTCTAGTTAGGTTAACACTTCAAAATTTTTCTCCTTTCTCTTCTCTACCACTCTATCCAACCCCAAGACTCAATCTTGCAAAGAAACCCTCCTCACTTTGTGCCCTAGCCGTCAAACCCTAACTGGAACATATTCTTCCATAAGACGGTGCTTCTTAACAACTTCCTCCATGCCAATGTACTCCTTTCTTATTGGTTTTCAAATATACTCTAGTCATGCCCTCTTATATTTCTTAAATTCTTCTTCATACAGATCACTTTTGGATGCCCTATTTTGTGAGAGATCTTTTCACTTCGTAATCATAAGGTAAAATAATGAAGTTGCCCGACCTCTTACTTATAGCTTTTCCTTCTTTCCATACATTAAATGATATTTTACCTACCACCGTACTTAACACTTAATGTGGATTTTTCCACCAAGCCAGCATTACACGCCTAATCTTGTGCAAAAAATTCTACAACCTTCTGGCGTGGCAATAAATCCACCCTGACAGAAGAATCTTACGCGTGTTTCAATAATGCGCTGAAGGCACTTCTTCTATCCTTCACCTAATTTTTTCTCTCACCTACCTTATGTTGTTCCTGTACTTCTTCCTCCTCTGCATGTGGTTTCTCTAAAGTCTTATCCTGAACACTAACCTTTTTTTTCCACCTTTCTTTCATATGCACTTCTTAATTCTTATGATACTTTGTATCCATCAACCAAGCCATTTACCATAACTTCTACTATCAGTTCAACTTTTATTATGGGCCTATACTTCACATCACTTCCACACCACACTAAAATAGATGTGTGGTCCTCTTAACGTATATACAACCTTGGAAAAATTAATGTGGTTACCAGCGCACAAGGCATAAAAAAAAAAAAAAAAGAAAGGAACAAGCAATGAGAAAGGGAAACATAGGAAAAGAAAAAACATAAATGTAGAATTCTAAGCTAACTGGTAACACTGGCCTTATTATAAATACCAAGAAGACTTATTTATATTAGGGCTTCAATCCTACTCCCATTAAAGTGACACCTCATCCCATCCAGCGCTTATAACTGGTAAGCCACCAAAATCAAGAATGAACGAGATGATGTAAGGAGGTCCCAACGAATGGATATTCAACTTCCCAGGATGGCGCATATACTTGGAATCATACAACAACACCAACTACCCAACCTCAAACTTCTTGTCTTCTTAATATGATGATCATGCCATGCCTTTTGTCTTACTTTTTCTATATTTTGACTCCATCTAGCAAGTGATTGCCTTTCGTCTAACTACATCAACTTATCAATTCTTTCTTCCAGTGCTTTCTCATCATCTAATCCTCCTACGCGTGCTATATGTAACAAAGGTAACATGAATTCCATTGGTAAAATAGTCTTTGCGGTAAACACCAATTGAAACAATGTGGCCTTGTTCAACCTTTTGTGGGTTTTCTTGTATGCCCATAGAATGGGGTGATACCTTATCATCCTAATGTTGTCTTCCAACATCACATATCTTAGTTAACATGTGACTTAGTATTTTTTTAAATGCCTCAATAGTCCTATTTTCTTGAGGGTGATATGGGGTGGTCTTATGATGGGCCACCATAAATTATGCCAACAGAATCCTGACTGTTTCATTAAGAAAGTGTGTACCCCTATCACTTGTTAAAATTAAAGGGCAACCATACCTGCTGATTATGTTTTCCCATAATAATCTAGTAGATGTCGTTTGCAGTGCAATTCTTTGTAGGTGCTTCCTCTTCCCACCATGTCAAGTAATTAGTGCAAGTGGTTGATTATACCATGAACCAATCCTTTGCGTGGCTAGCGCAATTGGTCCTACAAAGTTGATTTCCCATTTTTCAAATGGTTCAGCATTGGCTATTAGTCACAAAGGAATTTCATCTTTCTTTCCAGGTTTCCCAAGGCACTAGAAATGGTCATAGGTCTTACAAAACTCAATAGAATATTTGTAGATGGTTTCTCACTAAATCCCAGCTAATAAAATCTTCCACGTGGTAGCATTCCCTGTATAGTGTCCTCTTGTAATTCCAGCATGCGCTTCTTCCACAATGGCTATGCACTCATGTTCTAGTACGCATCAACTTAGAACCTCATCATGACCTAACTTATACAGGTCTCCACTAATAAGCATTTAGGTTGTTGTGCATATTTCTAACTACTTTCTCTCCAGGTCCTTCACTCCTTCTAGTGCCACACCTGATTTTTAAGAACACTAATATATCTTCAAAATCTGAGGGTGCGCGCTGCAACCTAAATAGTTGCACGTTTGACATGGTCACCTTAATGCTTTGGTGCATCCTCCCCTAATTCAATTCTAGACAAGTGGTCGGGTTCAAAATTACTCTTCGCCAGCTTGAAAACCACTATGAACTCAAATTCTTGAAATAGTAGGACCCAACGACATATGTGCCCTTGCAAAATGGGTTTATTGACCATGTATTTCAATGCCATATGGTCCGTGTAGAATATAAATGGTGTCGCCAATAAATACTGCCTAAAATTATGCAATGCATAGATCATAGACAATACTTTGTGCTTAGTAGTTTTGTAATTCTACTCTACTGGTGTCAACTTTCTACTTACAAATCACAAGGGATGATCAACAATTCCCTCTCCAGGTTGTGCTAGTACTAGTCCCATAGTTTTTCCTGAGGCATCAACATGCACATGGAAAGGCTTATCCCAAGAAGGAAAATGTAGTATGGGCACCATGATAAGCCTATCCTTCAAAGTGTCAAATGCCTGTTGCTGCACCTCTCCCTAATGAAAGGCACTCTTGTGTCTAAGAAATTCCTCCAATGGTGTGACAATCTTGGCATATCCCTTGATAAACTTCCTGTAGTAACATGTATGCCTAAGGACTCAGTGCGTGGTGCTTTGGCTAGTAGGCTCCCCTAAACCCATAATGAGTGCAACCTTGGCAGGATCTACTAGTAATCCCTCCTTGCATATGATATGCCCCAATAAGGTTCCAAATGGGGTAGAGAAAGACAAACTTCTTGATGTTGAGGGATATCCTCAACTACCGACACCTTTCAAACATTAGTCTTAAGTTATCACAATGGTCTTTGACTAGACCATACACAGTCCAATCATCCAAATAGACCTAAAGAAATTTATGGATGAAGTCCTAAAAGGCTTGTACCACAATGTGTGATAACACTGCAGGTGTATTCTTCAACCCAAAAGGCATGACCATATAGGAAAAACTTCCCCATTCAATGGCGGAAAGTTATCTTTCTTTGGTCTTCCTTTGCAATCCTCACCTAGTGGTACTCTGAAAGCCCATCTGTGAAATATTAGACTTCGTGCCCGGCTACTCCTAAAATTTCTTCAGTAAAGGGGGTTGGGAAGGGATCAATAACACATACTGCATTCAGATCCTTGTAGTCAACACAAATCCCTTATCCTCCCATCTTTCTTGATGTTGATGACCGTTGGGCTTATCCATTCTAGATCTTCAACAACCTCAATGATACCTGACGCTATCATTTTTTCTATCTCCTCCTTGACTTGTACGTAAAAATTTGGGTTCATTCGGTATGGCCTCTTCCAAATTGGGAACTCAGCTTCCTTTAGTTTTATCCTCATCTCCCCCAAGGAATGGTGAACACCTTTGAGTTCATGATACCCACGTGGAAACAAATATTGGAACTCACGTAATAGATCAATGATATTTGAAACTTCCTTCTCTAACCAATAGTCTCCAATGATAGCTTCCTTGGGTTTTGCTTCTAACCCAATGTTAACCTTCGTCATTTTCAGGGGCTCAGGGTAGGCATGCATCCTTTCATCAGCACTACCTACAACATCACACATACTTATAGAGTGGTTAACATCTAGAATTTCCATCTCCTCACCATCTATGACATAAACCATCTTCCCCCTTTTCCTTTTCTATGCATGCACGCTCAATTTTTATCTCCTTAGATTCATCCACATTGGAATGTGCTTCAATAATAGGATTACCCAACAAATCTAGTAGCCTGTCTTTTGCCATGGCACTATCCCCCATCGTAAGGTTGCTTGATCACTTGTAATTCCTTATCCACTGATGGTTTGGTACTTCAAAATTCAAAATATTGCATGAGATCAGTTATCAACTCCTGCCAATTACCCATCTAACAACACATCTCTGAATGAATGTACTAAGTGTGCGCACAACCTTATAATGTTGAATACAACTTCGTGTACCCATAACGAAGGTGGTAACGCTTATGCGCTTCCCCATCTAGGACTTCTCACGTGCTTGGATATAAAATGAAGTGGACTATTTACCATGGTAGTCTTGTATGACCATTTATGCATTGCTCATAGAAAACCTTACATAAAACTTGATTCTTACCTCGCACCACTCCAGGAGGTTCTCCCGATGTGTAGCCCACCAATGCACTATAGTCCTGAGTATGTTATAACTGAGAATTCCTCTTCTCTCGTCCTCATTTTTCCACTGAGCTTCCATGTCCCCCAAGAAAATTTCAGGGTATGCCCCTCTAGAGTAACTTGGAAAATTCTTTTCTCCTAGGCACTTGAGTGAGCACGCCTTGGTCACTCTTGTTACAGACCCCCTCAAATTTCACCCAGATATAACTAATAGGTCTTGTGTGCCCCATTGTCATATGTCATGCTTGTTGTATCACTCATAAGACTGAGCATCCACAAATTAGATAACTCCTTCTATAGGGTGAATTATCTCTAGGTCTCTGATGGAGTGCACATAAATTATATCGTGGACCTCTTCTCCCAAAGTTTTAGTGTAAGGCACTAAATTCCCATCCTTCAAAGGGATGATGACCCTTCTTCCTTGTTCTCAAAACTAATATATACTTTGTTGAGCCTTAAGTTAGCGTTGTTCTTATAGCACCATGGGCACCCAAGCAATGTTGGAAAATTGTCTTCCTTGGTGAGCGCCAAGACTTTGAAGTCCCAAGTTAACTTGGCCCCCTGAATGGTGATTACTGCATCCTTCAATACTCCATTGGGCATTTTCCGTAGTTTTGTTTTCCATATATAACACATTCGAATATTGTTGTAATGGAGGCCTTCCCATTTTATGCCATGCATCAAATGTCAAAATATTAACCTCTTCCCCTGTGTCAACAGTATGTTACTCAGTAGCCAACCATCCATAACTGCATTCAAGGTGATCTCTTTGTCATAGTCAAGGCTATAGGGAGGGAGGTTTACATGCAACACCTACCTTTTGCGCTTTACCCCAGTATGTGGTACCTTCTCTCATATCCATTCTCCTAGCAAGAGAATAATAATATCTTGCCTTAACATTTTGCAAACTTCCTTGACCTCATCTAGGTCCTTCTACGGAGCCTCAGCATTCCTTCTTTAATCTTGATGCGTGGATTTCTCCTTTAGACTTGGATTTCTCCATGTAAACTCTAAATGACATCCATTTCCTCTTTATACACTTCTTTCTAGTGGGAAGGGTCTAGATACTTCCTATGCACCACTTCTTCTCTTGAGACTAAAGTCCTTTTCCTTGGTACCTCCTTGGCATGCGAAGCCTCTACTCATGTTGTCACCAAAATAGATTCTAACCCTAACTCACATGCCACTTTAGGCATCCACTATGTTTCAGAATTCTTTATACTCACCATCACAGTGCCCTTGTCCTTCCATTGCTTCTGGCTCATGTGCTCTAACAACTTAGAGCACTCCTCATACTTGTGCTTCTTCCCATACCATGAGCACTGCAATAAATTTGGACAATCACGCTTGTAATGTTCTATAGATCCACAATTATAGCAGGTTCCTCATGGGAACTCACTTCTCCCAACTCCATGGTTACTGCAACCATAGAATCATCCATGAAAACCACTCCCACGCGTCCTTCTATCCACGTGTCCTTCATAACAGAAATCATCTTCCTTGGAACTACTGGCAAGGCTGATATGGTGAACACCATGATCAATGGTCTCATGGATCTAGTCAATAATCCTACAATCCTTAGTATAATGGGTTATATAGGTGTAGATCTTATAGTATCAAGACACATTCTTTTGGATTATGTGCTGCGATAAGGGACACCTACTCACATCATGGTCCTCATGAAAAATTTCACAATCTACTGCCATGACACGTATTAACTTCTAGGGGCAACTATCCTTGGCATGGCCCTCTACCTCACAATCTATGCACCAGAGACCACTACAAGTCACATGCATTGAGTTTATAGAAAAATTATCCAACTACTTAGCCATTGTAGTGATTTGAGCCTCTAGAAAAGGGCTCACACCAATATCAATGCTCCCAACTACTTTAGCATGTAAGGAAACCTCTAAATCCTTGCGTGGGTCAGTGAATTTTTTATGTGACAATGCCCTCCTAAATAGAGTCATCAACCCTCCAACAAACCATTGAGCATGTTGTGAAGGGTGAATGTCATATGATAGTTTTGATAGGATATTTTAAACCATTCATCATACTCCTACACACTCTTTACCATTCCCTATTGGATCTCCTTCAAAGTGTTGATGCTCTTTTTCTCAAACTGAGGTATATGGAATTCTGCTAGGAAGGAATTTTTTAATGCAGTGTAATCCAACACCATCTGTTGTGGGTCATACTTTTGGTACCAGCTGTGCACACGCCCTTGCAATGTGGTTGTAAACTAACTTATCTTTCACTCTGAGGTAGTGATCCCCTTTGCGCGCCATAGTAATTCACACTTATGTGTGTTTTCTGCACCATCCTCTATACCTTAGTAATCTGGCAAGTGTAAATACATCTCAAAGAACACCTGAGGAGGTGGTTTAGGTCCCTGTCCTCCTGATCCAGATCCTTGGTTCCCTCTAGTGTTTCCTTGTCCACCAGATCCACTGGATCCACTAGGTCATGTGCCTCCAGATCCACCAGTTCCACCTCCAAATCCCCGTGTATCTGAAAATGGGCCTAAAGTGGTCACACCTAGTATCCCCAACGTTCCACTAAACTACACACCAATGGTTTGTGAGATTGCTCCATTCACAAAAGAGTATCCCAGACATGTTTCCCAAACCCTGCATACTTGCACTTTGCCCAAACATTCTTCCAAACACCGGAATGGTATGTGCAACCAGCGAGGTCCCAAATGAGAAATCATATCTCCTAGGTGTAGATCGGTCACTTCCACCGATACCGACTGGGTTAACTATACTTCTCACTTCATTTAGAAAACCAAGTGCTATGGGTTGGTTACTAGGTGGGTTCAAGTGTATGCTGATGGATATTCTTTCTCCATGTGAAGAACTCTCATCAGAAGATGAAGGGGCCTCTCTCTTGCACTTGCTACTATGGGGTAGCACAGACTGCTCAGGCTCCACATCCTCCATGTGAACTTCAACACCCTCTCATAACATCTGCCTCCATAGATCTATCACACTTGAAACCTCACGTTGTCTAGTCATCTCCCTTTCAAAAGCTTCACTATAATTGAGTTGTCTCTCCTCCCTTTCCTTCTCATCTGTAATGTTTGCCATCTTCCTCCACCCTAGCTTCCTCACCTAGCGCTCAGAGGAGTTTAGCCAGCCATTGGAAATGCCTCTAAACCTAAGGCAACAATAAATATTTTCATTGCCAAGGGGATAGCACGTAAAAGTGATCCTCTGGGATCTCTTAGAAACTCAAACACAACAACCTCTGGGAAAGAATACATAGAAATGTCATATTCTAGAGTGTATCTAGCCAACACTCCCTTCCACTAGTGATCAACAACATGAGTCCAAGCTAGATCTACATCTTATAGCCTCTGGAAATCATTTTCAATCCATATTTGTGCTCTATAATTCTAGCTTGATCTGGATGTGTATGCTGAAAGCCATTCATATAGCTCCACTAGGAAACAATAGAAAAAAAATTCATACAACTCATGGTAGAGGTTCTCTTCTACCCACATATGTGCATAAAACTTAGGTCTAGTGCTAAATCTCTAGGAAAACTCATCCTCCATGCTCTTGAATGATGTTTAAAAACTTTCTAAGGTCAAGTGTTCTATCATTACACATCATAGGGAAAAATATGTATGTCATTTCTCATAACAACTTCAAAAATAGGTCTCGACAACAGAACCAATATGTAGTCTTTTTTATGCCTTTTAAAGAACAAGGAAATCCCATGCGCATCGGCCTATCACCCAGCGGGAGCTTGGCACTCACCTGAGGCATGTGTGGGCATTGAGCCCATCCTTTATGTGATTTTTGTGAGAATGCATTATTAACAACAAAAACTTAAGTGAAGAGAATGGAAATGAACCATACATTTATCTTAGAGCTCATAATGGGCCTCTAGACCAATGTATTTATTCAAATAAGAAAAACATTACAGAATATAGATCTGAATCATAACAGAAAGGAAATACACAGGGGTTTACACCCACTCATATGAAATATATATAAAACTAATCCATAAAGATATAAGTACAACTAGAACCACATATATTCATATTAAGTACGTTTGGTAACTACATTACATTCACTGAGGCAATTAAAGATCTATATAATAGTCCAGACCAGATTCATGCATCAAAACTGGACTTAAGCCCCTCATAGTAAAAAAAATATTTAGACCTATCCCCTTGATACATCATACTCCTACAGATCCTCTAAGCCCAACCCATAGAACTCTCACAATATTTCTGAATAGCTTCGCCTCTTTCCCATTCTATATCTTTTTCTTTGTCTAGCACTTGTATTTATAGCCTCAGCAAGCACCTCCATTCCTTTATAAAGTTATAGATCAGTTTCCAAGTGCCCAAGTAGTCCTCCATGGGAGCATGCTCCTTCAGAATCGATCTCTCCATCTTTCACCATGATGATCTTTAGGAATCTTCTATCACAAGGTATATTCCTTTCGTGGGCTCCAAGTTGCCAGGCTGGTAACTTATCCACTTTGCATGCGTAGTCAAGTCATGTTTTCCTTGTGTTCTGCCCGATATGCCACATATGGCTAATTCCCAAAACCTTTTCTCTACCTTGCATGTGCACGCCACTGGTTCTACTAAACCATCCTAAAATCTTGTCATGCGCACTTTCTCCTTGTGCACCCATGCACTTTCTTGTACTTAGCCAATATTTTAGGGTCCCAACATATCCTGTGGAAATTCCAGATGAGGTGGTAGTAGATGATTCCCATGTCTATGAGGCATATGCAAACTAGTGGGCGGAGTAGGAGGATAGATAAGATAGGAAATTATGAACCCGAGTAAAGGATCAAGAGATAGATAGGGAGGATGATGATGAGAGACTAGCTATGTTAGAGGCTTTAGTCACTAGCTTGGAGGAGGATCAAGTCCTATAGGGCGCAAAGAGGACAATGTTGACATTAGAGAGGGATACTCTCCTATAGGAGAGAGATGGTCTTAGGGAGTAGTTAGTAGCAGCCTAAATGAAGTTAGGTCAGACGAGAGCAATTAAAGATAAATACCATCGATAGAGGGAGGTATTGTGGGCTATATATGGAGATGTAGGGATAGTATCTATTGATGATGATCCTATCAGATAAACCATTAGAGTCATATGAAACCTTAGGTTAGTGGGATGCGCACCCTTAGGTGACCTCTAGATTTTAAAGAAGATAGCTCTTCTCTACTGAGGAAGGTAGGGTAAGAAGAAAGCATAAAATAACTTTAAAACAAGGCGATGCACCAAATTAAAATTAGAAATACATAGAATACTTAAAGGAATTATCCAGGATAGTCTAAGAGTTGTTCAATACTGTATACTATAATGATAACATAAATGTTTAAGGAGTTGAGGTGGTTGATCCGTAAATGGTGAACGAATAGAGAATTTCCAAGGGCACTAAGCACGATGAATTTCTTGATTCATTTAGAACTACTTATAACTAAGGAAAAGTGATTCAGAACATAAAAAAATTCATAGAATAAGAACTCTTTATTCATAGAGAAAATGATACATAAGGCTCTCAAGGCACAGATTACACTTTTATACTATAACGGAGGCTCACTGAAGCTAGATTCTTACAGAATTCTTTCCTTCCTCTCCTTATTTTCTTCTCCTCTAAAATCTCTCCTTTTGTTATGAAACTTCTACCTCCTTTTAAAGACCCATTTCCTCTACTTCTCAAAGCTCCTACTTTTCCTCCCTCTTAATTTGATAGGTATTTCTCTCTTATCTTCATGGCTCCTACCCCAATCTTTTAAATATAGAGCTACCACTATCAGTATTTAATTCAAATGTTTGATATTCTGATCTGGAATAAATATTTTGATCATTATAGAAATTCATGCATCTACTTCTACTCCATTCTGGAAATTGAACATCTAGAGATCTTCTTCTAACACATGGAGGAATTTTGCTTGTTTAGAGGGTTCTTTTCCTAGTATTATACCGAAAGTACACCAAAGAGACACATGGAGGGATTTCGCTTGCTTCTATTATGCGTTGACTTTACAATCTATTTGGGAGTGACTTAATCGAGTCCCAGAAATGTGGCGATCCTACGTAAGTTTGGGAACTTCGCTTAGAAATTTTCCCTTGAAGTTGTGCCAACAAGACATGTGGAGATTTTTTACAAGCCTTTCCATACTTAGTCTATTTGGGCATTGAATGAACAAAAGAAGAAAGATTCGGGGAACAAAATATGCTCAATAAAAGAGTCTAAAAAAACAAAGTAATCAGTTTGGCGAATCACCAAGGGATTTTGTGCCTTCCATGGAAGAATCTAAGATCCCCTGCTTTTCAAAAATCAAAATGTGGCCTACAATACACCACTTACAGCTTCTTCAAAGAAGCATGGTATATAATCCATTCCTGCTATGTTGGGTAAGTCCTTCTTTGCAAGGCTTGGAATGTTCAATCTAGTTCAATTATCTCCTTGTGGGAGAAACCCTAGAGGCTTTGTATTACAACATGCAAGTGAAAATCTAACTTTATAATGGGATTGATGATGGCCTCCATCTCGGAAACACTGGAGTCCTCCTTGAAAGACTGAAATACAGTCTTACCCTGGAGTTTGGAGATCAATAGTTGTTGGATTTTGTAATTTGATAGGACCATAGAATCATCTAGGAAGGGAGAGGGGAAACGTAGTTGCACCAATTCATTGATATTATGGTTCCTTTCCATTATTCCTTAGTGGATCTGCTCCAAGATATTTTGACATTTAATAGAAGATTTGTTTCAGCTCAAAATCTCATTGATCTTTGCAGCAATCAACCGCTTGTTAATTATCCCTGCATTTTGAAGAGTGGGGTCCAAAGCATCATAGAGTTTCTGAATCAAAATATTTGAATCATGGACCTTGGTGAATATGATGTTGCTGATGGTGGAGAGTGAATTTTGTAATTTGGAGCACAATTCTTGTGCATCGGATATAAATCTAAGTGTCGGAGCTAGATTTGCAGCAGTGGTAGAAATATTGTCACAACAAGAGGCATACAGTCCCTGTACTAACATTATAATCCCCACCTTCTAGGATTTTTGTCCCAATTTTTTGGTCAATTCCTTGATCGTATCTTCTAAAGAATTTATCTTAGCCTGCAGACTACTCTTTTCTTGGGAGAATGAATTGACCAGGTCCTCAAATGTAGTGAGTTTAGATGCTAGATTTTTTTCCTCTACTTGAGAGGCTATGAGGGCTTGCTTGGTTGATGTTTCCTTCAACTCCTTCTTGAGTTGATCTACTTCTTTGTCCTTGGCTTTGAGCTCAGCCATGCGGCCTGCAGCTATAGCCTCTACTTTTCGAAGACTGGATTGTTCCTTCTAAAGCTGATTGCTAAATTTCAAGTAGTCTATAGTGACTACTGCCACTATTTCATTCATTGGCTTGACACTATCCTGAGGACGAAATTCAGTAAGGTCTACCATGACAGCACTCATTGAATAGTCACCAGGATGCATTTGTTATGTGGGATTGGATATCTGAGGGACAAGGTGAGAGATGATCAAGGAGCTCTGTTGATGGTCATATAAGGACCGTACCTACTTTGTTGATAGATTTTCCATCTCCTTATTCTTATTTTTTTCCCTCCTCTGATCTCGGGTGGTCTTAGCAGATTCTGCTTGGCTCAAAAACTTAGAGGAAGAAGATACCATCCCTCCTACGAATGGAAAACTAGGTGGCAATCCATATGGAATAGTAATTGGTGATTGAGATGTTGTAGCTACTAGGGCCGAAGAAGGGGGTGTGATCACACGAAGGGAGAAACTTGGGATGGTGGTAGAGAAATATAGAAGCAAGAGAGCACCAGGCAGAGGAAGAGACTATGATGGAGTGACCGACAGAGGGGGACCTCCCAAAGGGAAAAGTGGAGGTGGAGGAGAACCAAAGGCCACAACTATCCTTAGCCTCTTACGAGGTGGTCTTGAAGGTGTATCCCCTTCTATTACTAATTTTAAGGGATCGGGTGAGGGAAAAACTAGATTGGAACTCAGAAAATTAGCAACAAGTGATGTTGAGATATACACCTATTGTTGTAGAAGCACAGACGATTCCGCAGTCAACCTAAGATACTATGCAGAAGTGAGCACAATAGTGTCCTCACTTTTTGGATCAGAGTTATGTTATGAGTCCCATGTATCTTCCCATATCTCGTCACTAGAGACATCCTTGAAATTTTGTGTAGTTTGACTAATCTCTTGCTTATATTTCTAGAAGGCTTCAATTTTTTCGGAGCTCCAATCCTTCCTTTTTAGGACCGCTCAGAATCCTTTTGTAATTTTTAGAGTAGTGTCAAATTTGTGTTTGACTTGGTGGAAAGAATCCCATCTTGGATTTGGGATGTCCATGATTTTGACAAATATATCATGAGACCCAATTTGGGGGCTCCGTCATGAATCAGAAAATGGCCTCGGCTCATGCTTACATGAGTTGGAGATTTTATGGGTAACCAAAGTAGCAACCATGTTTCCATCTAGGTCATACCTCCATGAATCCTTAATAAGGGAAAATCCATATGAGGCTAAAATTTTGTGAGAGGCAGTGTTTATCTCACCTTTTAAGTATGGTAACCTGTCCCCTACTAAAGGGGAGTTTATATAGCACTTTCTTCTTTCGGGTCAAGCCAGATTCAATATACAGGAGGGTGAGCTTTGTAGTGACTTTGAGATCCACAACCCATTGTGTAAGAACCCTTGGGAGCATGAAATATTCACCCTTGAATCCATGAACCTAAATCATGGAATGCCCTCTGGTGAAGAAGTAGTCACAGGGGTTTTTTGGGTCTGAGAGGATAAACCACGCAGAGTCATTCATCCTGTGATTGATCTCTTCAGGATCAATTTCTATCATAAGGGGCTCTACAAAAGCATTGATAAATTCATATAGGTATGACTTACATGAAATTATATGGGTCCATGCACATACTGGGATAATATTTTGGGGATTTACCTCCACATCCCATAAGGTCAAAGTCATATACTAACTGAAATATTGAGCATTCTGGTATAGGATGAGATGAAAGAGAAAATATGAATACCTGAAGGTGAATGCCATCAATAAATGGTCGAGCTTCTCACAAATTGACCCCACGATGACCTCTACAAATTCAAACTTATATGCTTGTTTTTGGCTGACAGTCCTCATCCAGAATAGGGCCGCTATCTACCAATCCTCAAAGTCTTTATCACATTTTAGACCAAAAATAAAATCCAACATAGAGTAGGCATCCTGAGAATCATCCATAAGGAATTTTAAGGGAGATGGGTAATCCCATTATTCCTGAACCATTGGCTTCCAATTGTCTCAACTCTCTGTTAAGGAATGAGGCCTTAGTTTGGCATTGGGCCCACACGTTTTGAAGCTTGGTCACATTATAGAATTTGGTTGTTTGTTCATAGGTTAGGGCTTAGCATGTCCCTACCAGCTTGTGTGGTGTAATTACCATAGCTAAATTTCAAGCATGGATTATATGGTTCATTGAGTTGAAAGAGACGATGCACATTTTTATGAGCTCTAGGTATGGGTGGCATGAGGGGAACCATATATTGGGTGAGACTTTTACTCCAGATCCTAGAGCCAAATGACTCAGAATCTACCAGGTTGTTGAACCTGGAAGTTTCTTCTCTTAAAGATTTTGGCCTTTTGTTGAGATTGGGGGTCAAAGATGTCCTTGTACCGAGGACAATTGGATTAGGTAATCTTATCTGAGGTCACAGAGGTCGTGGGGGAAGGGGTTACACCGTATAAGATTTTATTGTCTGAATAGAGCTAGAGGTGGCCATGGTGTCTCTAAATTTAGAAAGGAATCTAGAGGATTTTGAATAATTTCCAATTAATTTATAAAAGTATGACACTCTAGAATGGTTCTGCCAAACAGCTTGAGACATCTTTAATAGCTACTTATACTTAGGGAGTAAAAGATCACATGTACTTAGGGTCACTTCTTATAACATTCCCTTTGAGTGAGAAACCCAATGCACCAAAATTAGTTCCTTTTGATAGATTTTGCATTGATTGTGGATCTCCTCAATAAGAAATGGGGCTTTACTCTTGATGGAAAATTTAATTGATAGAGAAATAAGCGGGCACATTTCACTTGAAATTCAAAAAAAATCATGGGCAGAGGTGGTGGGGACACGTGGCGCAGACGCCCAAAAAGAAAGAAGGGACAAACAAAAATTAAAAAGAAGGGAAACAAAATATGTACATAAGGTACCCTTTGAGGACAGCTATATGAAGGGCTTCAAGTGAATCACATCCACTGGAATAGCTAAGGGATCTCCCACCATGGTTTCGAGTTCAAAAGAGTTATGCTGGCTTACACGCATTGATTATAAAATGACCAGTCCACAGGGGATAAAACTTTCCATGATTCCCTCTTGCATCCCATTTTTAAGATGGCAGTCCCAACTTGGAAATTTGGCTCTTACATTTTCTAATTGAACCACGTCTTGACTATTTGTTGGTGATTGATCATGGAATCATGAGCAAGTTCATGCTCTTCTCCTGGAGCTCCATCAGCTCAGTGAGCCTTACTTGCATCGCTCCATTTTCCTCTATCTCGGACCCTTTCAAAAGTTGTAATGCAAGGATTCCCAAGGAAACTGGAATCACAACACTTTTCCCATAGACTATCTCATATGGTGAAGCTTTCAAGATCTGTTTTGGAGTGATCCAATTAGCCCATAAGGTTGTTTTAAACATGCTCATGTCATAGACTTTTATGCTCAAGTCTGATTCTTTTGACGAGTCTTATCAAATTATTATTAGTAGACTCTGTTAGGCCATTTCCCTATGGGTAATAGCTAGAGGATGAATTTATATATATCCCATGCTTGACCATTAAATTAGATACCTTAGCCTTTAAGAAATATTTGGCATTGTCAGATATAATAGTGCGGGGTGGACCAAAGCATGTAGTGATATCTTGCAAGAGTCCTAGGATCACACTTTCAGTGGACTCCTTAAGCGGAACGGCCTCTTTCCACCGAATAAAATAGTTATTTTGTGTGAGGATCCACTGGTGTCTGGCACTTGAAGTTGGGTTAACCATTCTGATTAAATCGAGACCCCATTGTGTGAAGGGTTCTTGAACTAGGATGTGATTGAGGAGCAATGTTTGTGTTTCTTATAAAACCTACGTAAACTTGGAAAACCTTTCATTTGTCCATTTCCACTTGACTATCTATGAATAGGCTTGGCCAGAAGTATCCCGCTTGCAAGATTTTTATGGTCGTGGTTTGGGCCGAAAAGTGGCTGCCTAAATCCCTGTGGTGTAATTCCCATAAAAACTCTCTTGGCCTCCTCATCCTCCAGGCATCCTAACATTAATCCATTAAAATTCCTCTTACAAAAGGAATTTTTCAATCATGGTGAAATGGGTTCCTTGTTTTCTATAATATCTTCTCTTTTTTAAATGGAGATGACATGGGTACTTTCCAGTTCAGAGACACCAACCACGTGAATCATCTTCATGGAGATAGAGTATCTGGTCATGCTCCCTATCAGTCATGGGCATGGAGTCTTGGATGCACACCTGGGTCATATATTGACATAGACCTCTTCCTCTTATGATATTTGTGGGTTTTACCTTGACATCATATTCCAGGATCTTAGTGATCCAATTCACTCTTTTTTTTAGTTATCTCACCCTCTATGATATATTCTTTTACGCTGGGGTGAGCCACCATGATCCAAATTTAAATTGTGAGTGACTAGGTGCCTAAATTTCTTCAAGCCTTTGAATATGGCATAGGTTTGTCTTGTCATCCGCAATCCGGCACTATGATAATTCTTCACCGGGAACTCCTCGTGCTATGATTATTTACTAATGCACAGCCTTTAGTTTGGTGGACGTAATCTGGAAACAAAACAACAACATAACACAAGAATACCATTGACTATGATAAGACAGAATGACGAAAAATCTGAAATATCAAAATAAATTATAATATTAACATGAAACTGTTACAATCTCACCCATGAGATTCTTCAACAAGACTATGGGAGAAACTTTACAATTACACCTCTCGATGGCTTCTTCAACACACCTTTAACTGATGGCTTCCTTCGCACACTTCCTACAATATTTCTCACTACTTCTTTTCTATGCTAAATGAGGGGGGTAGCCTCTCTATTTATAGAACTTACAGGGCTTATCCATCTTATCTTCTAAGATAGGATAAGAAATCCACTCTGACGAATCATATTCCATACCTTAACTCTTATCTGTACATGTAAGCTTATCTCTTAAGATAAGATAAACCTTATCATTTTACATGGGTTCCACATTTTTAGAATTTTTACAAATAAAATACACAAAATATTTATGACCTCACTCCTTGTCCTTATTACTAATATAATATTCTAATTCCTAATCATGTAGACCCTACTTCTCTAATTACCCAAACTTTGACATTTTAACATTACCGGACCACTTACGACAAATATTTACTTTTTACAACATTCCTATTGTACTTTGACTGTTACACGTACTCCACATTATTTGCGGCGTCATACTGGCAGCGCCGTTATCTTCTATCGGACGCTACTACTAATTACACTTAACAACATTCTATTCCTAATACATACATTAATGAAATAGAAATTATGGAGGAAAATTTTAGTGTCGACAGTCTCTCCACAAAATTATATCTTGCCTCATAATCATGGAGAGTCTTTGAAAAGAAGGTGATTTGGTGTTCCTCTATTTGGGATTCTCCTTTTTGTGTTAATACAGATGCAATGTTATGCTCACCTCTGTATACATACATAATAAAATAGTTCAATAATTTGGGGTTGTGGAGCACGGGGGCCGATGCAATAGTACTTTTTATCAATTGAAAGGATGATGACCTTCATCGGTCCATTTGAAACCTAGTTCCTTTTTTAGCATGATAGTGATCAGGTGAACCATCCCCAAAAAATCTGATATGAACTTGCCGATAAATTTGATCTTTCCCAAGAAGGATTTAACAACCTTCTTGTTAGAGACTCCCTCCTTTAACATGATATGTCCCAGAATATTTCCTTGGGGAGTTCTGAATATACATTTCTTTGGGTTCAGAGAGATCCCAAACTCTTGAATTTTTTTTAACGCAGCCTCTGAGGCATCAAAATTTTCCTTTGTTGTTTTAGTAAATACCATAAGATCATCAAGGTATATGAGGATTACCTTTTTTATTAATTCCCTGAACGTGGTATCCATGGATCTTTGAAAATTATCCCCTACATTGGTGAGTCCAAAAGGCATCTTCACGTATGTGAAGGTTCCCCATTTTTTATGAAGGTAGTCTTGTGTTGGTCCCTTTCTGCAAGCCAGATTGGGTTATACCCTAAAAAATCCATCCAATAGAGAAAATATCTCAAAGCCTGCAACCATATGTAATATTTGTTCCATAGAGGAAAAGGGGTAATGGTCTTAAAGGGATGCCCTATTCAAATCTCTAAAGTGCACGCAGAGTCGTATTTCACCATTCTTCTTCCTTACTGGGATAGGTTGGAGACCCACGTTGTGTGTTTGATTAGAAATATTATACAAGCTTCCAATAGCTTTCTTAATTCTTTAGCCATGAGAGCTTCTAACTTAGTGTTTACAAAACTCTGATTTTGACGCATAGGATTATTCCCTTCTTCTAGGTCAATGGTGTGCTAGACAATGTCTTTATCATACCCATGTAGATTATCGTATGTCCAAGCCATTACTTTATCATATTTGTGACACAAGGCCACCAGCCTGTCTCTTTCCTTCTAGGTCACCAACTTTCCAACTTTTAGTCCTTTGTCCCTAGCTATCTCCAGGAAAACTCTACATAGTCTTCTTTTACTGCCTCGAAATTTCTCTTATCAAAGCTAGTGTCGTCTAAATCAAAAATAATCTCAAGAGTAATTAACCCCCTTGGGAGTTTATTTGTCTTTAGCATATTATTTGATCTCTGTATACTTCCTCGATCTTAGGCTAGAGTTGAAATGTGAATTGGTTTGATTGCTGGAGGAAGTGTATGACCTATTGGTCATTATAGAACAACTGTCAATGGTTGATGTTGTCATGGATAGAGGGGAAAATGATCAGCTTTATGATGTCTTTATTAGCCATTAAATCCTAGGTTGGGTCAAATTGAGACCCTGTCATGGCCATTCTATCGACCTCTGACTTCTAATCAAATGATTGTGGGTTCGTCCCACTGGGTGTTCCAAGAAAACAATTGATAATGATCCTCATAGATAAACCATTAGATTCATAGGAAACCTTAGGTTAGCTAGATACACGCCCTAAGGTGACCTCCAGATTTTAAAGAAGTTAGCTCTTCTCTACTAGTAGAGGTAGGGTTAGAAGAAAGCATAAAATAATTTAAAAACAAGGTGATGTGCCAAATTAAAATCAGAAAGATACAAAATACTTAAAGGAATTATCTAGGATAGTCTAAGAGCTATTCAGAATGGTCTATTATTCTGATAATATAAATTTTAAGGAGTCGAGGCATTTGATCTGTAGATGGTGAACCAATAGAGAATTTCCAAGGGCATTAAGCACGATGAATTTCTTGATTCATTTAAAAATAATTGTAACTAAGGAAAAGTTATTCAAAACATAAAAATCAATTTGCATAGAAACTCTTTATTCATAGAGAAAATGATACATAAGGCTCTCAAGGCACATATTACACTTTTTAACTATAACAGAGGCTCAATGAGACTAGATTCTTGCAGAATTATTTCCTTCCTCTCCTTCTTTTCTTATCCTCTAAAATATCTCATTTTGTTCTAAAAATTCTACCTCCTTTTAAAGACCCATTTTCTCTGCTTCTCAAAGCTCCTACTTTTCCTCCCTCTTAATTTGATAGGAATTTCACTCTTATCTTCCTGGCTCCTGCCCTAATATTTTAAATACAAAGCTGCCACTATCGGTATTTAATTTGAAAGTTTGATATTCTGATCTGGAATAAATATTTCGATCATTGATAGGAATTAGTGCATCTACTTCTACTCCAGTCTGGAAACCTAATCTCTGGAGATTTTCTTCTGACATGTGGAGGATTTTTGCTTGTTTAGAGGGGTATTTTCCTAGTATTATACTGAAAGTGCACCAAATAGACACACGGAGGGATTTTTCTTTCTTCTATTGTGTTTTTACTTTACAACCTATTTTGGAGTGACTTAATCGAGCCCTGGACACGTGGAGATCCTATGCTAGTTTGGGAACCTAGCTTATAATTTTTTCCTTGAAGTTACACAAACAAGACACATGGAGAGCCTTCACAAGCCTTTCCATACTTAGTCTATTTGGGAATTGAATGAACAAAAGAAGTGAGACTCAGGGAACAAAATATGCTCAATAAGAGAGTCTAAACAAAAGAAAGTAATCAGTATCGAAGGCCATTAGTGGAGGAGACTATGGATTTTTAGTAATGAAGGGACCAATAGTGTCTAAAATTAGAGGATACGATGGAGCAGTATCAGGATCTTGGAGAGGAGGCATTTTATTATTATCATATAGTGATTATGAGGCTCCTAGAAGTACCGCATTATGCAGTGTGTTCAATGAGCTAAAGGAGTGTAATACGGTGGGAAAATTCATCGAGTACTGGAATCATGGTTTAGTCTTGATGAGTCCCAAAGACAGATGGAGGATAGTGACCCAGACATGATGAGGCTCTCGGAGACAGGGTGTTTAATTTCAATTTCACCAGATAGTGGGTGAATCCATTATAAATATGATTTTGATTGGATAGAGCCCATTTAGGGTCCTGATGATGATGTATAATGATTTTTGATACACACACAATTTTGGCATACTCTAGATGTGTTTACGTTTTATACTCAATGTTTATTATCTAATTGATGTAATGAATCTATGTGTTATGTGTTTTGATTTAATTTGATGTTAAAAATGTTATTTAATATATATATTTATATTGTATGTTGTGTAGACTAGGCATGTCTATAATAGTGTAGATGTGACTCAAATGGATGGATCTTGTTTTTATATATTGCACACTTGATTGGAGACATTTATGGGATGTTGGTTTCTTGCTATGACCTGTCATATATATGAGGTAGGATGGTAAATAAATGGCATTGCACATGTAACACATTATAAAAATTAGCATATAACCAACAGTAAATAGTCATATTAAGATTAAGTGGGATAAAAGGGATGTATGTATGAATATTTTTCGTATAATGCGCATGGGAAAATGGGTTTTCCAAAATGCTACCCAAGTTATTCCCCATATTTTATTTGATGTGCAAGATGATTGATGCGTGAAGCTTTATGGTGATGGCTACACACACACACACACACACACACACACACACACACACACACACATATACATATATACACATACATACATACATGCATACATGTACATACACACACACACACACACACACACACACACACACACACACACACACACACACACACACACACACACATAGGAGGTGATCAAGATGGGAAGCTCTTTTTCACTAGTATATTTGATATCTTATTGTGTAGCCATCCTTTAAGGGAGTGGTCTATTTTTTATTGGATTGTTAAGATAAGATAGTTGTTCTTCAAGGGATCAGTCTATGTATTTGATTTTATATGAGTAGCCATCCTTCGAGGGAGTGGTCTCTATTGCGATCTTGACCATATAATGGATATTTTAATTTTTTTAAGATGAGGATATTCCTATGAGATCACTTAGGAAGGGATGAGGTAAGTATGCTCACTACATGCAAGCTAATCAAATTGATAATGATTTTGGGGTTCCCGAATGTGAGCAGGGGAACGTTTATATGTAGAAAATACTATAGGAAGATCTATTGTACCTATATTTAAGGTCTTAATTTCAAAGTGATGGAAGATCACATAATTCTAAGTTAGTACGGTTGTCAGAATTTGAATGAAGGAATAAAAGAAATATTTATAGTTGAATAAAGTCATGTGAGTAAAAAGAATAACAATAAAATGGCCACAAGTGCAAGGAATTAAGAGGATCCAATTCAGGTTTAGCATCAAGGGAAGCCAAAATATAATCCTCAGATCCATACTTGTGTGTGATTATATATGGTCCAGGACAATTTGGATAAAAATTCTCACGTTGAGTCCTCTAAAGTAGTGACATTTTGTTTTAAATCAAAAAAATATCACCAACATTAAAATCACGTTGTTTGATATGTTTATTATAGGATCATTTGATACATTCTTGGTAAACCTGATGATGCTCAAGGGCCATTAGACAATGTTCATCTAACATTTCAACTTGTGTTACAAATTCTTGGTTATAATCTTCATCAGAGAGGAGATCACAAAGAGAGACATAAAGAGATGGAATTTAAATTTATGGAGTAAGGACAACTTCAAAACCATAGATGAGGGAGAAAGGAGTAGTGCCCATAGGTGTGTGGATGCTATTCTAATAATCCCATAAGGAAAAGGGGATATGGAGATACCAATCCCTACCATTTTGAGTATTTTTTGGGCCTAAAAAATGTTCAAAAATGGAGGTTTTGAGCTCACAATGGATGATTGAGTGTCACAAAGCATTTGATTCAATGAAGCACTTCTTTATGTCGCTACCTATGCTCATGCCACTGAAAGCTAGCCATCCTTTGATTTTATATTCTCAAACCATTGGTGTTTCGATTACATGTATCTTGGCACAAGAGGATGATGATGGTCGTGAGTGGGCCATTTATTTCATTATCCATACTAATATTGATTATGAGAGCTGATACACACAAACGAAGGAGTGCTTGACTATATTTTTTACAAAAAAAGAGTTTTAGGCAATACATGCTTAACCAAGAGACGTAAGTGATAGTTTAATCCTAACAGGTGTGAACATTCTTAACTTAGACTGCCTTATCTTAGAAGACTGAGATTTTCATTACGTTGATGGGTGAGTTTAAACTTGCCTTTGTTAACAAAAAAATTGTAAAGGGACAAATTATAATTGATTGGTTAGCATATAATCCTCTAGATTGTGGGGAACTAGTAGATTAAGATTTTCCCGATTAATGTGTGTTCCTAATAGAGACAAATCCTCCCATTTCTTCATTTCCATGGTACACTGATATTGTCAATCATATTGTGGACTAATCGTATCACGAGGGAGAAACCCCATAACAAATATGATAACTATGTGTCATAGTTGTTAAGTACTTAATTGTGGAATAATTTCTTTATCACATAGCCTTCAAAGGTATGCTCTTAAGATGCATTCATGAAAAAGATTCGGTGAAAATCCTCTTTGAATCCCACATCAGAGTCTTTGGTGGTCACTTTAGAGGGCATATAACCATTAATATGATTCATCACATCGGCTATTTATGGCTGAATTTATAACATGAGGTTGTAGAGTATGTACGTAGGTGTCAAAAAATCCAAGAGTTTTCACACAAGATATATATTATTACATAACCTCTATAGCCCATAGTGACACATTGACCCTTCTCGACTTGGGGTTTATCTTATAGGGAATTTATCTCCCTCATCATGAGATGGCCATAACTTCATTATGATGTCCACTAAGTATTTTTAAAAATGGTTTAGGTCGTGCCTTAGACAAATTTACCTAGGTCTGTAATTTCCAAGTTTATTCTAAACTAGATCATTTGTAGGTATAGAGTCCAACAATTCATTATATCAAATAATGGCACACCTTTGAAAAACTAAGAGGTGCAAGAATTGTGTGCGAAATTCAAAATATCCCATCACACAACCTCTTTGTACTATCCTCGAGCTAATAGACATGCGTAGGCTACAAAAGAAAACCCTAAAGTCTATCCTCTTTAAGATTGTTAACAAAAAAAAAAGAGACTGGCACTTGAAGTTATTTCTAGCCTTGTGGACCTATATGACATATGTAAGAACACCCATGGGGAAACACCTTATTATTTAGTCTTCATATCTAAATCAGTCTTACCATTAGAAGTAGAGTTAGCTAGTCTTCAGATATCTCTACAAGGAATCTTTAAGGAACATAGATACTGAGAAGAAAGATTGGTTGAACTGGAACCATTGATGAAGCTCGACTTAGAGCTGAACAACATCACCATTTTTATGCTAACATGATGTGTCGTCACTATAACAAGAAAGTTTACGAATGTAAAATAGATGTAGGAGATCTAGTCTTGAGACCTGATAGATGGATTGAAAAAACTACCGGTGAAGGAAGGAAGTTTATAATGAAATGGTTAGGCCCATACCAAGTAATAGAATACTTTAATAATGGTGTGTACCGCCTGTGTACTCTAAAAGGTGAAAAATTTAGTGAATCAGTTAATTCACTTAACCTCAAACACTTTTATGAATAGTTCATTTACATATCCACTTGTACATTATTTTATCCATACTGTATATCATCTACATTATCATAGTATGAAATTTTAAATAAAGATACTTACCTTTCAAGCAACTTTTAAAACTTCCAAATGGTAGAAACAAAATTTAGTCATGCCTCTTCAAGTATTCATCATACCATCATCAAATTGTATTAATAACTCTATCATTTTAGCAATTAAGATGAAATTTTGACATTGATCCTACCAATACTTACACACTTAGTTCTATTTATGGTTTCTTCTACCTCAGGTGTCCTTTCCCATATTCTATTCTAGAAGCTTCTTGATGTCACATCTTTCCCTAAAAATTTCTCTGTTGACAAACAATCTAAAAATTTCACCTAGAGTTCTTTTCTGCCTCTCTCAACCTTTGGTTGTCAACCCTCACATCCTACTAGTTGTGTGGGGTTGAGGATAGGATAAATTTTTCATTCCCAAAATAACACTTCAATGTAAAAAAAGATAAATCAACAATAAATACAAAAAAAAAATCTTTTACAAATAAAACTACACTTCCTTTCCCTATCAATATTTGGTGATGAGCCCATTCTTAGTACTGGTGTCATGAGGTGGGGATTTTCCTTACTCACCTATGTCTTTCCCTACTACAAGTAAAATGAGGCAAAATGTATGGCTTCTCGTCAAATAAATCAATAAGTTGTATATAAATCAAGAAATAAAAAGTTCTTGGAATTCTTAAAGATCCCAAGAAAATGAGTTAGGTGTGTATGTTACAAGATATTCAATCCTTAAAACCATATTTTTTCTAACAAAAGGCCATCTATGGATCTAAGTCTAGATAAACTTGTAATAAAATCAAATTCTGAACTGGCTAGTTGACCTTGCTTAGGGCTGAGTTGTAGGTTCTTAATTAGATATTTGTCAATGCTTTGTCTTCTTTTCACCATATCCATTCATCAAAGTTATACAACTTGTGTCCTTCTTAGCTCTCGGTGATGAGCCCACACATTTTACTAGTTTTGTGGAGTTAGGAGTGGAGTGAGTTCATTTTTTATTATATCACATTCATCACATTTTGCTAATAAAACAGAAGTGCTAAATATTACTTGAAATCCAAAGTATCTAATTACATTTTTTTCTCCTATGCATTAAAAAAAGAGAAATCATTTTGTTTACACATTTACATCATCATCATCCATAGCATGTATCCATAAAATAATATTAAAATCATCAAAAATTCTAAACATCTAAGAGTACACAGATGATACAAATCATGAAATATTCAACTCTTACATAGAATATACGAACTAAAAACAAATTTATATATGTATATATCAATAATATCAAGTTTCATGTACAATGTCATCATACTATTGTGAGTGTGGTCAGAACACTCATCTATGAAGGGAAAATCCAAAAAATAATTGATATAAACACAAAATGATCTTAAAGTAATAAAACAATTGTAGCTTATCCCTCTCTCTAGGATCCCACTGAAGGTGTATGGAGGGTTCTATTATTCCATCTCTGATGATGAGAGTGACTCGATGCAGTGCCCATGAGAGTACCCATGTGACAGGGTAAGTGATCTACTAGTGGCTGTAGTATCCTCACTGCAAGGATGGCCTCACTATTGTCTCCTATCAGTCAGCTCGTATGTAGTGAGCCTGGCCCTCATTGGGTCAATGCATTTGCATCATGCCATGCCTATGTGAACACATCAGTGTGACGTCCAGCCATCACTAGGTACCAAGCATCTACTAGCATTTACTCATATATCTTCCCCATAGGGAGTGCAAATGTGTCCAAAATAATCCTCCTAATAAAATCATGCTAGCCATTTGTGGTATCTGAAAAACGTAAATAAAAACAACAAAAAGTTAGAAAAATTTCAAATGTGTGTGTGTTTATGTATACATATACATATATTATATATTTTTCTAACAATCTAGTCTAAAAAGTAGATTCGAGAGAAGAGTATTATACTTATTTGGATCTCTAGGAATCTAGGATATATCAACTAGTGGTGGTGGTGGTGCGGGAGTTGCAGCATAAACCTCCTCCACTCTAAGCTCCTATGATATAGTATCTCCTATACCCATCTTCCATATGTAGATTGAATGATCATCCCCTCCTCCTCAAGTGGTCAAAGGATACTCTGAGTGTATCATCTCTTCCTCATCTTCTACCTCAACCTTAGTTTATGTGGAAGCCTCTCCACTAGCCACCAAGTCCATGTCATTCTCCTCCTCTCTTTCCTCCTTTGTCTTTGCCTCTATCTCCACCTCTTCCTCTATCTCAGCCTCCTCCTCCTCCTCCTCCTCTCTGTTATGTGTATTTCCTAACTCAATCTATAGAATCATCCTTGGCCTAACTGGGTCTTGTGTAACATGTGGTGTTCTTATCAAAACCTCGAGAGTGATGATAGTGCACTCAAACATACCCAAAGGACAATCTCTCACCTCTTAGATCCCTTTATACACCATGGGTATTTCTAGGAGGGAGTTGACGTAAGGTAACCCAAACTATTGTGGTACCCTATGAACTTGATGAACCTCTACTCTGTTGGTATGATATACTAAATTTTTAGTAGAACTACATGTATTCAAGATGATAACATATGCACCCCATATCCCAACCATGTACTAGTACAAACCTATGATATGTCATTAATAGTAAGTTTAGAAACTAATAAATTTGGCCCCTTGAGTGGATCCATGACAACCCATCTCACTACTCTAATCATCCCAAGGTCTTATATCCCAACCCCCCCCCCCCCCCCTCTAATAGGGGATCATCCTCTCATACACCCAACTCATGACCAATGTGGGATGACTGAGGGCCCTAACCTTCAGTCAAAAAACTATGTACAAATCATGGTAAATGGCACCAAGGATACCAACTCCCCATGCATATATGAAGCCATACTACTCAATTCTCTGTATGATGGGTTCCTAATAGTAAAGAAGCTTGTATCTACCTTTGTCTCCAACCAAGCATGAAGCCAAAATATCAATAACGGTATTACGCATGGAAAGGATAAGAGTGAAGGAAATTGATAGTAATCTCATCCCATGCTTAGCACTCATATCAGGTGCATGTGCATCTCCCATGTATGAATCCCATTGGTGGCCCTGAACCACTGTGTTCACACTATCCAGAACTAACTTTCTACCACTAACAGGAACTCCCAAAATCTAGTAGACATCCTTTAAAGTGATTGGCCACTCCCCTAACTCAAGGAATCTAGAAAGTGCTCTGGCCTACATCCCAGTAACTCAGTAAATCACAACATAAATGGCTAGTAGGTGTAACCAACTGCATTTTTGATATCCTCCATATCCTAGCCCTGTGTAATAAGTCCCTCTCATTCTGAGTCAGTCCATCCAAGATTGGGGGGAAACCAATCATAATCATTAGCTCTGCCACATATAACATACTTCCCCTACAATCATAAACATAAAAAATAGCAAGTTAGAATCATATCAATGCATAATAAGCTCACAAAAACATAAAAAACAAAAAATTGTACAACACTTAGTCATTTTCTACAAATTTCCTTAACATTTACACAATTGCAGCTTTGTACAAATTGGCAATTACGTAACTTCTGTAGAAATTTTCAATTATCGTGGCCTTTGTAGTGGTTATGTAACCGATACGGTGGTTACATAATCGCTTATCTATGAAGAGCATTAATTGTGCAATTGCCGCGATGGTTCTGTCCACCAAATATGGATTGTACCCTAAGACCCCAGAAAATAAAAAAAAAACAAAAATAGACATTTTTAATTGAAATAAAATCCACATCCCATGTAACACCCCCTTAATAATCATTTTTAGTATAAAATTGTTAAAAATAACCTCCTTTATGTCAATTTTTTCACATTTCCTACATTTTAGGGTGGAAATAAACAAATGTAGATAACTCACCTGTTTGTGACCTATCGATCCTCCTACTGGTTGGGCTGCCATAGTGTCATGACACTATTCTTTTTTTCTATATTCTTGCGTGAATCCCAAAATCCTCTAGACACCCAATTACATCTTGTTAACACATGTTTACATCCTCTGAAATCCTGATTGTATCCTCCTGACACCCAGTTGGATCCTCTCGATACTCAGATGCATCCCACAAACTCCTGGTTGTATCCTCTTGACACCTAGTTGCATCCTCCTAACACCTAGTTGCATCCTCATGACAAATGAAATACTATAGACTCCTATTTGAATACTCTATATTCCTAGTTACATCATTAATATGTCTGATTACATCCTCCACATGCCCATTTGTATTCCTCTATATGTTTATTTGATTTCTCCAGACACCCAGTTGCATTCCTCCAAATGCTCAATTACATACTCTTAATGCTAGGTTTTATCCTCCAGACGCTAAGTTACATCCTCCAGAATCCTTATTGCATATTTTCAATTCCTAGTTACATCCTCCAAACTCCCAGTTGTATCCTCTAGATGCCTAGTTGTATTCTTCCATATGCTCGGTTACATTTCCATACATCTAGTTGCATTCATCTAGACGTCGGGTTGCATTCCTCCAAAGGGATAATCATAATTGGTTTCTTCACCCTGGGGTCAAACATTGATGAATTTTGGTCTTCCAATACATGAATCTTCATGTAAAGTGGATTTATCTAATGAGACTATTTAATCCTTGAAAAGGAATCATTCATAAATTTTTACCCATACCTTATATTTTGTCTCAAACTATACACAAGTGAGCTAAGTAGAAATAATAGTTTTAGATTAAATACAACCAAACACACTTATAAATGATGAAGAGAATTAAAAAATAACCTTATGTAAGATTTTATTATGCTCCCAAATCTTCCTGGAGTGATCGAAACTTTTCAATCATGTTTTACCTTGTACGAGAACTCTTAAGCAACATTTCCAAACAATTTTCAAGATTTTAATATTTCCTCAATTATTCCACCATAAATTAGGCTCTTCTATATTTTGAATTCCTAGGGTATGAGCTCCTAACTATTTACATGGATCCTGAAACACTTTGAACAAGGTGACTAGCTTTTTAAGAACTTGCATTTCTTAATACCTTTCCCACAAAGACTTGTTTTTGCATAACTTCTTCCTAAATTCAAATTTATTCCTTTAATATTTCTAAACCACCTCAAGATTCTTCATTCCTCTCCCAAAAAACTCTTGGATGATTTAAATATTACCTAAATACTTCTGAGGTATGTTTGACAATGGTAAAAAGAGTATTGTAAACTAGAAAAAAAAGGGGGTAGCATTTGTGGGGGTGCACACAATAGTGCAGTAAGCCTAAAGAGCATATATAATTTGATTATGCCAATCATCACCATGGGTATCAATAGTATTTTGTAATATTTTGACAATATTTTTATAAGTGGCCTCTACTTGGTCATTTCCCTGTTGATAATAAGGAGTGGAAAATGTTTGTTTGATCTTCAACTTAATTTAATTTGAATTAAATCTATATTGTTGAGTAACTTATTAAAAATGATGTAAAAATTCTAAAAAAAAGTAATGACACAAGAAAACAGGCATGTACAATGATAAAACTCTAAGGAAGAGAGGGAGATAATAAGACATATCTTATTTATGATCCAACTAAAAGTGATCTAGCAAGGATAAATAATGAAAAACAGTGTAAACGTCATCGTAAATGCTCACTATAAATTCTCGTACTCAAGGAAAAAATTTGGATAGGGGTACCTACTACAGGACATGGGCAACTAGGTGCTAATGATTGAATATGGGAACTGATGACTATGCAACAGATTTGGATCTAATTTCTTTTGTGTCACAAGGTTTCGCTATTGGTTCTTTTTTATCTCTGAAGGTACTTGTAACATACGAAAGAAAATTTCACCTACACATATCCATAAACAACATCAAACCTAAAAAGTAAAATGTATAATGGGTAGTCAGCCTGACCCTGATGGTCACCCAAAGAGTGAAATTCAAACCAAAAATTTTACTACATCTCATACTATATGTAGTTCTGGTGTGTGTGTGTAGAAATGATTCCCTAGGATGCCCTTATGCAAGTTACACAAATGATAGTGGGTTGTAGCTAAAATGTAGTGATGTAATAGTATGTTTGGATGGAATAGAATAGACTTCACCTTCATATGCATTGTATACAGAAATGGTGAATCCCTTTTCCCCTTAAATGGATGCCTTTGAAGTTCTTTAGTGCATTTGGAATGCAAGCTTAGGTGATAATAGTAATGCTTAGTTCTTGGTCCTTCATTTTAAAAACATAACTATGTATTTATATGATTCCCTTATTTGAATTTTGTAATTAACAACCAAAAATCTGACCTATAAGTCAAAAATATTCCAAAAATAGTGAGTAAGGTAAGAAAGATTCAAGGGCACCCAAGAGGGACAAGAGCACCTAGGCACTAATGCCTTGGTTGGGTGTTGATGTTTGAATCCATAAAAGATAAATCAGTTAACTTCTTACTAGGATGTAGGGTGTGGAAGATCAAAGATAAAAAAAGAGATAAAAAAGAGGACAAATATAGTTGTCAACCACTAGTTTTCTTACTTAGGAGCCATGTCAATGCTATCATGCATTTATGACCTAGAAATGTACCTAAATGTGTGATTTTGTGTCTACATTTTCCACCACTTTATGTTGTTTAGTGTATACTTAATAACATAAATTAGATAGAGATGTGTAACTTATAATCTTATAGAGAGTGTGGGAAATAACATGTTGAGTGGATAAGTGAAGCGTGGAATGATTACAAATTGAAGCATGGAGGCTAGGAAAGTAAAGTGGACCCTAGGCGTGAAATGCGTGCATTGTACCATGTTGCCGTAGCTTGTGTTTGCTACTTCTTGTAAGGATGGACCTACAAAATAAGAGTAAGAGAGAAGTAAAATTAATGTGTATGATAGATCATAGAAACATGTGTATAAGTTTGTATAGAGTGTAAAAGTGTGTAAAAAGGAAAGAGTGCACCTGATATGTAAGAGAGTAAAAGATAAAAAGTTTTCATGTTGCTTGGACTTACTAATCTGAATGATATAAGTGAGGTTTTTGGGTGATCTCACACTAAGAGTGAGCTTTTTGGGTGATCTCAATCCAAGTGCAAGTTTTTTGGGTGATCTCATGCCAAGAATAAAGTGTTGGCGAGAGAGGTTTGGTTTTAATATCTTTCCACCACTATGCCCAATAATAACCACTATAGATAGTATGTCCCAATTTGTTCTATTTGTCCCTACTTGTTCTTATTATTTCATTAGTATAGTGATTGTAGGAGATAACATGCATTATGTAACTGAAGGTATGTTATTGTAGCTATAGACCCACTATGTGAACTTTTGTAGACTGTGTTGTACTGATAACTGTCTTAATCTACACCAAAGACATAAGTTATTAGGGGAGGACATGAGCACCTGGACACTAGTGTCTGGTTCTAGGTGCTAGTTTTTGTACAGTGTTTGAGGTCCAAGTAAGTTTCTGGGCCATTATGTGATTGTTTTCCTCTTCTTATTTTGTACTTTGTTATATTATAATGTAGCTCTGAGCTTATGTGGGAATGATTTGTTCATCCAATGTATTCCCCCCTCACTTTGGTTGCATGGAATGATGTTAGGATAATGCATCCCAAAAGAGAGGACTTGATGCTGAGATGAAGTGTATATATATAGGGTGAAGGGGGGTGTGCTTGATATAAACCAAGGAACATGAAAACAAATTGGGATAGACATATATGTTGGTGAAAACAAAGTATGTAATATAAAACAATGTAACAATCAAATTTATAGACAAGATAGACCATGAAAAGCAAGTTTCAAACTTGGGACATCACTCATATTGTCACAAGACAATTAGAGCCGAAGTCACAATAAACAAGTAAAAAATGATCAAGTAAGACATATGGCATAACCCACAAATAATAGCATTTAATAGCAAATAAGATCAAGAAAAATGTGATAGATAGTCATGGTTGTAAATAGTCCTTCAAGGAAAATGCTACACATGAAGCACCCATTATCATGTTAGAAAGATAAATAGTATGTCAAAGCATGTATATATCAATGAAAGGTAAAGTAACTATAATGAGAAGTAGTGAAAAAATTAGTTATATAACTTGTTTATTATGTGAGAGTAGAGAAATTAGATGCCCCTAGGAGCCTCAGTGGGACTCATAAAAGGTACGGTTCCATTAATCATTACAACATGTAAAACCTATAATAGATCTTGATTCACCTCAAAATGCCAAGCAAACATGTATGTGTATATATAGAAAGATGATGACATAATATGAATCCATCTAGCATGGAAAACAACGTATAACATGTAAATAGAAGAATCTATACATATTAGATGCAACTGAGATATCTAAATATTATGGATGAGTGTGATGGTGTGGTATGCAAAATTTTAGGATCATAGGATTGGCATGCCCCCTAGCATATGTGTATGAGATGATTTTGATTTATAATAACACACAACATTCAAGAATTAACCATATAAAAAGAGTTTTTCATTAAGTAATGTGCTATGTGCAATTAGATGCTAGGAAGATTTTTTTATCCATTTTTACCCCCAACAAAAATGGACAACTCAGGAGAAACTGGACTTGGGTAATTGACAGAGATTCATGGTTGAGTCTAGATTTTTGAGACAATTTTTATAAATTTGGAGCACTTGCAATGATTTTGGGAGGTTTGGTGGCCATTTGGTGCATTTCCCTTTCTAGAGGCAAAAGAGTTCAATTCTTAGCCAAATTTGAGCAAAAATGTGTAAAATTGGGAAAAAATGGCTTTGGGGCACTCTACTTCATTTTTTATAACTCCTCATATCAAGAGAAATCTAAAAAGTTAGAGAAAATTGGAGAAAAATATAAAAAATGAGGAAAAACAACTCAACAAAGGAAAAGCCGTGCTACAAAGGAAAAGCCGCACAACAAAGGAAAAGCCGCGACAACAAAGGAAAAAAGTCGTGCAACAAAGGAAAAGCCATGTGCAACAAAGGAAAATCCACAAAACAAAGGAAAAGCCAAGAAAAAAAGAAAAATTTTCGCAACAAAGGAAAAGCCACGTGCAATAAAGGAAAACCTGCAGTAACAAATGAAAAGCGATGCACAACAAAGGAAAACGACAGTTTTTTTTTGCCGAACTTAAAATGGCCATAAATTTTGACCGTTGATCCATTTTTAAGCAAACCTTATATATTTGGAAAGGTATTAACAGTCTCTATGAAATGGACAAAATTATTTCTTAATTTTTTTTGAAGTTAGATATGTGAAAAATGGAAAATTATCCATGCATGAAAATGTATAGTTTCAAGCCCAACCACTGCACTTAATGAAGTATGACACCCATTTCTTCTTCCAGAAGCTAGATGTACATGGGGGATGGGTTTTTAAAGACTGCCCATGCCTTTTTCCAGAGCATTCAATGAAATTTTTTGGTGGGTGGGAGTATAAATACGAGTTTCACTTCTTTCTCTCTTCTCTCATTCATTCTATATATTGTAAACACTTCTCATTTTAAGGGGAGATATTCTAGGACATGGGGAAACTCTTGCAAAATTGTTTCTCAATTCCATTGAGTTGTAAGCCTTCACATAGGACCTATAGAATTTACTTTTGCATCTATTTTCCAAATGTAATGGAATATGCAAATATCTTAGAGCAATAAAATTTGTGTTTGTGGTGTTCATCTCAACCCTTGCATTTGTTTTCTTGTTCTTCATTTCCTCTCCATTATTTTTTGCCTATTATGTGCATGTTTCTTTCATTTGTAAATTCTGTTGTTATTGTTTCATGGAGATTTGATGATGAATGGAGCTTTGGTTTGTGTCACATTTGTTCTTTCCTTTCCAACTTCATTTCCATCCTTCTTCCTCCCTCAAGAGGATGTCTCATTCCCTTTTCTTGGTGCTATCACCTATGTAGTGTAGGATTTCCTTCTTTCTACCCTTTCTCCTTCTCCTTGGTCCCTTGGAAATCATAGATTAGGAGTAATTAGTTGCATTTCCTTCAGTAGGAGTAGTTTAGTGCTAGGATTAGGTAGAGGAACCAACCTTCTCTAGAGGTCCATCTCAAGTATGCAAGTCCCACAACTTGAGAGATGGTCCAATATTAGAAAATTACACTAATAGCTCATGCACACACATGAAAAATTAGAGGGTGTTGTAATTTTTCCCTAACAATTACTTGAGCACACCTTTAGGATTGTAAAAGGAGACATCAGGTTTGAAGCACCTTACCACTTCATTTCATCAGGATTTTGTTGTTTTTACAAGATGAAATCCAAGTCCTTTAGAGGTATACCCAAGCACAACTATGCTAGCAATTAAGTTGACTCCATGGTTGAGCAGGGTCATCCATTGCATGAAACTACCCATTTTGAGGAGTTTCAGACTTCTTTTCAGTCATTCATATCCATGATAGATTCCAAATATTTCAAGGGGAGATGAGAATGTGTCTTCCATCCATGAAGTTGTGCAATATGACTTTATTTCCATATCATAAGTAATTCCATTTACAGCAGAATACAATGTCATTCAAACCTGAGCTCCAAGGAGTTCAATAGGACCTCTAGATAATTGTTTATGTTGAAATAAAATCATGATTCCTATCCTGTATGAGAAAGACAATAAGAACAGTTTGGTTATTCATCAAACTATAGGTTGTTATTTGCTTCTTTAGAGCAATTGATATGCATATTTTGAGACAATTTGCATACAGTAGAGATGATTTAAGAGGAGAAAATTTAAAGAATAGAGGAAGTTTTGAAGAATGCTGTTTAAGGAACTATCTAAATTTCTCTTGTGTTGCTTAGAGTCAAAGTATTGTTATAAGTATCCCTTTCCATGGATGGATGTCATCATACCCGGTCTCAGTTTAGTCCAAATCAAAGTTCATAAGGTGATCCCAAAATCCTATTGACATGCAAATGATTGAATATTCTCGTCTAGAACTCCCTTATAGCATTGAAAAATGGATCCATTCTAAACCACCAAGGTGTCAATGGGATGACTTCCTAAATTTCCACCATGTTAGTTTCAGGTGGATATATTCATTGCCAACCAAGAAGCCTCAGGTTGATTTTCCTAGCCTTCCATCTAGGTGCCTAGGATTGTGGAATCTTGACAGGTGTTCTCCATCTTCTTAGTCTTCCACCCCAAAATCTCAAAAGTTATGTTTCCATTTATCCCTTCTATAAACTGTTTTTCTATCCATCATGATGGGTGTCAAAGGTAATGAAGTCTCTAAACCTTTTGTTTCAAGAAGAATTTGAAAACTAGTTTAGAACCCTAACCCACTCCTCCTCTTGCATTCTGAAACCCATTTTGGGAAGAATAAAATCCTAAAATTAGTCAAGGAGGGAATAAAATTTAAGGATCTATATGCAAAGAAAAATAAATGCTAAATCTGTTTGAGATATGGGCTGCAAGTTCAAAATGTCAACATGGTTCATTGATGTACTAAGCCTTCAGTGAAGGTTGTGAGTTTAAGAAGAGGTGGTGGAGACTAATTTAGTAGTAGCAACAAAATAAGGACAAGAAAATGATCACCAATAGTCTACTTGTTCTGAGTGTCAGTGTTCAGATTGGCATTATCTTTTCATAGTTTATTGATCCATCACCAATTATAGAGTTAATGGTAGAGGAAGCTATTAGATCGAAATCCACAAGAAGAGGAACATGTGCAAGAAAATGAAGAGAATGATCCCAAGTGTGCAAGATGTTTCAATGGAATGTGGTGACCCTCTTTGTCATGTGTGCCTAGAGATTACTACACTATTGGGAGGTTGCAATTGATCCACCAAAACCATCATCACCAGATGCAACCATTCAAAAGGATTTGCTTGCTATGGAGGAATATTGTACAAATTCAAAGGATCTTGAGAAAGGAGTAGGTCACATATGAGATTATCCCCTTCTTCCATTTTATCCTTCCAAACATTTGACTTTTTGGGAAAGTTTGAGCTATCAACTTTCTTGTTTAAGGATGAAGAGAAATATGGTGATAATAGGTTACAAACCCAAAATCTACCATGGAGGAAGAATAATCATCAGCATACTTGGACAGTGAAGAGGTTGAATATTTCTTAGATTTAGAGGATTTAATTGATGGAGAAGATCCCATAGAATATCATCACTCAATTGCTGCCCCATCATCTATCCTTCAACAACAAGAGCCTCTTGTCATGGATTAGAACATTCAAGTAAGATCCTATTGCCCATAATAGTCCTCTTGAATCAGTTTTGGAGGAGTTTCATCTTTGAAGTTTCATGTTGAATGAGGAAGAGGAAGAGGAAGAGAACAAGGATGAAACCACTCCCATATCAGTCATTAAGGCAAAGAATCAATTGTTTGTAGATGAGAAATAATTTCCAAATCAGCTCACAGATAACCATATTTTCCAAGAAAGTATGCAAAGTGACTTCATTCTTAAAGTTGGGCTTCAGAGTAATGGGAAAAATTCATGGATCAAAAATTTCCCTATCAAGTACCTAGCTTCAGTTGGAGAAAAAATCAAAGTTTCCATTAATCATGCTTACTTCTAAGCATGATGATGAGCTTTAGAGTAACAAGTATTAGCACATAATGCCTCTTCAATCCAAATGCAGAGTAAACTAAAATAGGCATTTTTCTTGTGTCTAGTTGATGCCTTGATTATTTGGGTGGGATATTGGACCCATGTTAGTTTTTCACTCATGAACAAGCTATGTTCTCCCTACCAATGTCAGGATTTACTTGAGGGTTTTCATTTATTGGGCTAGAGTAAAGTAGGTAGGTTTGATTTCAGCTGAAGAAGTGCTTGTGCACACTTTGCATGTTCCATTTGGGACATGTATGATATTTCATTTTGTACATAGTTTTTTGTGTTGTTTTCTCTCTTGCACAATCCATCAGAAAGGGCAGTGGTAATGGGGAAAATAAATTTTAACGGTAGTTCCAAGCATTACTCAAATCAGCATGTGTTACCACTAACTCTATATTGTCTTCATTCTTGTCAAAATCATCATTTCATTCCTTCATACTTGGAAAGAAACCATATTTTGGGGGCAGAGTTAGAGGTTCATCCTTCATCACATCAAATCAAATTGCAAATAAAAGAAATTTTCATATTCAAAAAGCAATTTTCCACTCGGTCAAAACTTTAAGATTTTCTTATAAACATTGGAAACTTCAAGAAAAAGGATCAGCTTCAGGTTCAATGGTGTTTAAGTGGCTCAGGGAAAGGATTTCAGCAGTTTCAGATCATATTTTCATTTATTAGGATGAATACATGCCTAATGGATGCTTCAAGTCTACTGGTCATTTCATCTAACAGGTAGATGTCTCCGTGAGTCACCAAATTGTTATCCATTTTTATCCCCCTTGGTAAAAATGGACAACTCTAGAGAAAATTGGACTTGGAAAGTTGACAGGGATTTAAGGTTAATATTAGAGTTTTCAGGTAAATTTCCATAATTTTGGAGCACTTGCAGTGATTTTGGGAGGTTTAGGGGTCATTTGGTGCATTTCCTTCCTTTTAGAGGTTTCAAAGAGTTGCACATTCTTAGCCAAATTTGAGAAATAAATTTAGTAAAATTGGTGAAAAATTAGCTTTTTGAGGCACTCTACTTCCATTTTCCTATAACTCCTTAATCCAGATTCTAAGGAGTTAATGAAAAACCTTAGAGAAAATTGGAGAAAATGTAAAAAATGAGGAAAAGCCACGCAGCAAAGGAAAAACTGCGCAACAAAGGAAAAGCCACACAAAAAAGGAAAATCCATGCAATAAAGTAAAATTTGAAAAAAGGAATATCCGCACAACAAAGGAAAATCTGCACAGTAAAGGAAAATCCGCGAAACAAAGGAAAAGTCGTGCAACAAAGGAAAATGACATTTTTTCGTGCGAACTTAAAATGGCCATAACATTTGACCTCGTTGCTCCATTTTTTGCAAAATATATATGGTTGAAAGGCCTCAACTTCCTCTATGAAATGGAAATTTTATTTCTCAATTTTATCAAAGTTAGATATGTGAAAAATTTGGAAAATTTCTCCAGCACGAAAATGTACAGTTTCAAGCCCAACCACCTCAAGTAATGAAGTATGACATCCATTTCTTCTTCCAGAAGCTAGAGTACAGTGGGAGATGGGTTTTAATAGGATTCCCATGCATTTTTTAGAGGTATTCAATGAAATTTTTGGTGGGTGGGAGTATAAATCTGAGTTTCTCTTCTTTCTCTCTTCTCTCATTCATTCTATATATTGTAAACACTTCTCATTTTAAGGGGAGATATTTTGGGACATGGGGAAACTCTTGCAAAATTGTTTCTCAATTCCATTGAGTTATAAGCCTTCACATAGGCCCATAGAATTTATTTTTGCATCTATTTTCCAAATGTAATGGTCTATGCAAATATCTTAGAGCAATAAAATTTGTGTTTGCTGGTGTTCTCTCAACCCTTGCATTTGTTTTCTTGTTCTTCCTTGTCTCTCCATTATTGTTTTTCTATTATGTGCATGTTTCTTCATTTGCATAGGATTCTTGTTGTTGTGTTTCATGGACATATTTGATGATGAATGGAGTTTTGACTTGTGTCACATATTTGTTCTATTCTTTCCCAACTTCATTTCCATCCTTCTTTCTCCCTCAACAGGATGTCTCATTCCCTTTTCTTGGTGATATCACCTATGTAGTGTAGGATTTCCTTCTTCTACCCTTTCTCCTTCTCCTTGGTCCCTTGAAAATCATATATTAGTAGTAGTTAGTTGCATTTCCTTCAGTAGGAGTAGTTTAGTGCAAGGATTAGGTAGAGGAACTATCCCTTCTCTAGAGGTCCATCTCAAGTATGCAAGTCCAACAACTTAAGAGATGGTATAATGTTAGAAAAGTACACTAATAGCTCATGCACACACACATGAAAATAAGAGGGTGGTGTATTTTTTTACTAATAAATGTATCATGAAGAAAAATGTGTGAATTACAATGGATGTGAGGTTCATTTCATATTTATACCCTCAATAGTCAAGTATGAACCATTGAACTAGAGTGCATCATAGGGTAATGAAAATACAATATGTGTAGCAAAGGGTGTGAAAGTTCTTAGAAAATTAGACTTGATGTACGAAGCATGAAGTGTGATAGGAGATACTAGAAATAACTGATTGTAATGGGGGGAAGTGTGGTGCTCCCAAGTGATTTTTTGGAGAAGTATCGAGTAAACTCATCTAAGAGATCATTAGTGTCTGTATCTTAACCGATTCGATTTAAATTAGAGACTTAGTAGGTGATATTATGAGGTTTATCATAGAGGGAGCCAATGCGGCATAAATTATACATGCCCATAACATATTCTTTATAAGTGAAGTGAGGTTGCAGGAAATCATGTGCATAACAATTAGTTAGATTTTGAGTATATCCAAGGAATGAATCATTGCAAATAGAGAGATTTCTAGAAGTCATTGGAAATGTGATATCAGTATGATTAGGATCTAAAATTCTACAAATGTAGTCAAACCAGGAGTATCCAAGTGTGGGTGGAGAGGAACAAGGAGTACATGTGAGGAAGACCAATAAATGGAATATGTGGAAGCCATAATATGTGGTAAAAACTATGCATCCATGATACATGTGAGAAGAGTGAGGTAGGGAGAGGATATTGTTTAGTGTGAATCCTAGGAGTACCAAGCCATCATGCATGCAAATAGTTTCAGAGTAAGTGGGTTCAAATAGAATATGATGCCAATAGGAGTCATGTATGAGTAGAGTGCATGTGAAGGGATCAAGGTGCGTCATAGAATGAGTATGGGGAGATGTAGTAGGTTATAAGATGAAGAATATATGGATGGTCCCATAGAAAGGTATCGTGGAATTAGTGGAAGGAGGAGGTTTTTTGAATTTATATTCACCCAAGATAATAATAAAAAAAAGTATCCTGAAATATAGGATCATCTATTTTAAGAGGATAAAAGTTAAGATTGAGAAATGTATCATTGTTGAGCTCTTTGATATCGACCTTGTCATTAGAATCATTAGTGTTAGAATTATCTTGTTTGATAGAATTTTCAAATAAATTGGAACAGTTAGAACAAGATGTAGGATGGAGTCGAGAAATGAAAGATGTGGTAGTGGTGGCTAGAGAGGTAGAAGTGGTGGGTGATAGGAGATCAGTAGTATGTTTAGGGACAGACAGAATGCATGTGAAGGTAGAAGACACATGTGAAATTCTATATTGATCCACATCATATGTACTGATTATATGATATGGAATAAGATGCAATAGAGGTATGGGCATGGTGATGGCTAGGCCTATGTGGAAAAACTTGAATGGATTAGGGTCAACAAAAATGGTATGATCATAGCCATAATGTATGAATTTAATGCACCTATGAATGATAGAGGGAATGACATGAATCCATGGTCTACCAAGAAATAAATCAAACTAAAATGATGTGGCAATGAAAAACAATAAATTAGAAACTATTTTAGGCCCAAGTCGTAGAGGTAAGGTGATAGTGCCCATACATATATGAGTAGTGGAATGATATCCATGAATGAGAGTAGAGGATTTATTAATTAAATTATTATAAATGTTCATTTTCTTGAGGAGAGATAGAGGATAAATATTTATAGTGTATTCATTGTCAATGAGCATAAGCTTGATACAAACCAAGCCAATAGTAGCAATGATAAGCAAAGGTGAAAAATGATCGCTAGTATCCGAAGGAGGGATATCCTCATCACTAAAAGATATTGCATGTGGTATATTAATGAGGGATTGATTGAGATGATCAAATGCAACATGTGAATTATTACTTTTAATATGGATGGAGAAAAGGCCATCCTCTAATGTATTATGATAATAGAGTACACTACATAAGAGATCAAAGAGAGAGATTTTGGCTGGTTTATTATTAATCTTCTTAATAATGTCATTGATTTACCTAAAATGTGAATTTATATGCTTAATCTAAGTGCTATTGTAGTAGGAAATGAATAAACAATTAAGTACAAAAAGTAAGCCAAGTAAACTAAGTAAGAAAGTATGAGACCCTAAGTGCAAAGAGAGGGTAAGAAGGCTTAGCTAATTCATAGATATCCCGAAGGTTTACAAAGATGGAAAGTTAGAAAATACAAAGAATTGGCTATCACACCGAAGCTCAGAAAAATGCATATCTGAAAGAATAAGCTAGACTGGGTCTCCTAGAGGGGGAAAAGGGCACCTGCGAGCATCCTAGACCTATTTTTGGGTGCCTGGGTCTATGGAAAATATCAAGAAATATCCTTTGATTGGTTTCTAATTTTTCACCTTTTGTCACTCTGAGGTTTCACTAAGATCACCAAGGTTGTTAGAAACCTATAATGAAATATGAACCTGCAGAACCCTCATAAACATAAAATCCTATAAAATAAAGATGTAGAATGAGGGGTCAAACTATCCTCAGCTATCACAATGGTGAACTTACGACTGAGCAATGTACTACATGTCAGACCCAATGTAGTTCTATGTGTGTATGTGTGGAATCATTTCCTAGGTAGCTCTTATGTGTTTCATATCCAATAGCAAACAAAATAAGATAAAGGTAGATAAATGTAGTAGATGTGTGCATGGAATAGAATGAAATTCCCTCATATGAAGTGTATTTATAATATCCAACCCTTGTGTCCGTTGGATGGTGCTAGATGGATGAAATGGAGCTCTTAGATGCTTAATGGATGCAACCTTAGATGGTGATAGTTAATGCTTACTATTTGGTCCCTTATTATGATCACATAACATTATATTTATACGATTCCTTTGCTTGAATATCATAATTAACCTTAAAGAGGCTGAATACCAAAAATATAAGATGCTCAAATGGCTAGAAAGGACCCAAAAAATATGAAAAAGTAAAAAAGGGTCAGGGGTGCCCAGAAGGGAAGAGAACTCCTGGAGCTGGCATCCTAGCTAGGCGCTAATGTGCAAGATGATAAATGTTGAGGTATAAAGAGTAGAATGAGAAAGTAAAGAAGTAAGATCAAAAGTGGCAACAAAAGGCAAAAAATGTTGGCCAAAGACATGGGTTAAGTAGTACTTTTCTTACTTAGGAATCATATGAATATTAATATGTAACTAGGACTAGATAATTACCCTGAGTGCATGGTTTTATGCCTATATTTACCCCCATTTTATATTGGTGAGTAGAAATCACAGTAACTTAAAGTAGATAGAGATGCATAGCTGATAACCAAATAGATCAATGTAGAAAGAGCATGCCAAGGGACAAGAAAAAGTGTGGAGTGATTAAAGTGTGAAGCATGGATGCTAAGGAGGAGAAAGTACAAAAATTAATAATGAAAATGAACCTAGGGTGGAAACACATGTGTATATGTTGCGATGTTCCTGTTGTTGATGTTGATGTTGTTGTTGTTGATGTTGTTGTCATGATATTGAGTGATGTTGACTACCACTTCCTATTAAAACGGACCTACAAAAGAGAAGAATGAACAAGTAGTCAAGTACACATGTATATGTATAAAAATTATGTAAAAATGCTGAAAATGTGAAAAGGGAACATGTGCACTTGATTCACGATGAGGAAAAGAGTGTAGAAATAATCCTGAAGTTGTTGTAGACAAACAATTTTTTCCTCTAATCTCATGCCAGTTGTGCCAGCTGTGATTTTTTAGAGTGATCTCATGCCAAGTCATGAAAAAAGTGTAGGGATAAAAGTTTGGTGTTATTCTCCAACCTTTACCTATTTCTCGTAATGTAGGAAACCACTATAGATGTTGTCTACAAACACAAGTGCTAAGAACTGTATTCCCCGTAAAATCCACAATGTGGAGTTCTGTAGACTATATTAAACTACCATTCGCTATGTAAATACCCCTTAGTTATAGGCTTTCGGGAAATGCAACGTTGTGCTAAGGATACAAGTATTATTCTAAGCACTGAAATTGAAAATTATGTTGTATTGGTACTATGTTGTGTTATGTATAATGATGTATGGGGTGACTGATTCACCCAAATGATGCCCCCTCATTTTTGGTGTATCCAATGTCTTTGAAGGAGTATGCGGACCAAAGTAGGACCAAACACTGCACTAAATCTATTCCCTATAGGGGGAAAGGGAATTTTCTTGGTAGAAACCAAGGCACACACAAATAAAGTGGATAGGAGACAAATGTCAATACAGACAAAGACAAACACACATGTATAAGAAAAAATGTAAGATAAGATGCAAGAATATAATGTAAACATGCAAGAAGGTAATGTAGATCACGAAAAGTGGTTTGCAAACATGGGACACCACTCACGATGTCACAAAACAATCAAGGATGATGAATCCAAAAGAATATAAGTGTGTACACAAGACAAAGGGAAAATCCCACAATAGTGGAAAATAATAACAAGAAAAAGCAATATAATGGACAACCATGGTAGCAAATAGGATAGAAAAACAAATGTTGCACATGAAATAACCATTAGCATGTTAGAAAGATAAAAATTATATCAGGTCATGTATAGTCTGATAAAGTAGTATGATATGAAACAAAATGAAACAATAACACCTATAATGTATGAAAGTGAATGCCCCAAGAGCTACTGTAGGACTGATAATAGGTACTGTGCCAAACATCCATGTTGCGTGTAATAGATCTGTAGAGTCAATGATCACAATTAGAAACCAAATGAATGTGCATGTATGTATGATAAACATAATTACATATAAGATATCTATCTAGCATGTGTAATAAAGTGAACATGTAACAGTAAATGTAAGAAAGAGTAAATACAACTAGGATACGCATTATGTTGTGGATAGATGGAATGAAATATAGTGTGAATGATAGGAGCCGCAAAACCCCCGAATGGATGCATATGTATGTAATAAGGTTCATTTATTTATTCCCCATCAGCACTCAAGAATGAACCATAAATGAGATTGTGTCATAGGGAAATGGATTGAAATGTGTGTACAAGAAATAAGTGATCATCAAAGTGCAAGGCCAAGAGTATAAGTGTGTGAATGTTTGAATATGTGAGTGTGGTGAAGTCCATTTGAGATGTATACCCTCATTATTTGAGTATGGACCATGGGAATAGAATTTTTCATATGGTAATGACCGTAATGTTGTAGAAGTAGATGTCAAAATGATATATTGTGAGTGTGTGCGGAGTAGATGTTGTGAAAAGATGATGAATATGAGAGATGTGAGGTGTGTAATATGTAGTGTGTTGTGTGTTTTGTGTTGTGTTTGAGGTTCATGTGTATAGGATTCCCTTAACATTCAAGTGTGAACTATAGCATAAGAGTGTATCATCGGGGAATGATGATACTAGAGTGTTTTGATATGCGTGTGTTATATGTGAAGGTGTAGCTGTGAAGTGTTGAGAAAATAAGACAATTCTTTTTGTTGGGGGGAGATAAATAAGTAGGATTCCCACCCCCCCCCCAAATATGTGATGATGATTGTGTTCAAGTGATGTCATCTAAAAGGTCTTCATTGTCAAGAATGAAACTGAATGGTGAAGCATTTGAAACTTGATGCAGCCTAGAATTTACCAGATAACACCCTAGACACACTGGAACATCACTCAGCCTAGACTGAGTGCTCACCCGAAGTGCGCAAAGGTACCATATCCCTCTTTAGGGTTGTTGTAGTAGGATGTTGCATGATGAAGGAAGAAACATATATATTCATAACTAATCCATCATTCTACAATGCATGTTACATTCAGATCTATGAAGGAACAAGATTTAAACAGTAATCATGATTAAATCAATAACATGCACTACTCAAATACACATAGGAATGACACTTAGATTCAGCCAATATCTTCCATTCATTAATAAACACAGAAGCTCCTTACAATAATGTCAATCTATACCAATGCGCGTATGGATCTGATATAGTAATTCATTCATATGTGTATATCTCTATACCTTCATACATCCATCACACACACTCTCTCTTCTACTTATGTACCTCACATTATATATATAGGGTGGGGACTTTCCCTTCATCGCTTATCTATTCCAAAAATAGGCTGCATGCTATTAATAGCCACACACCATTCACAATCATAGCCACACATGCAAGTGTGCTATTTATAGGACTCTTACAGTTAACTAAAGTGTCAATCCTATTCTTAGCTTGTGTCCATCCAAAATGCTTTGACCCGATCCTCCAAAGATAGACAATGTATGGCACGCACTTCTCTGCATCATTGGTGTGTTCCACACACCATATTCCAAAAATAGGTCATCATGCTCAAAATCAGCTAATTCTTGAATGTTGAACTTGCCTTTCACATGCAGGTCCTTCCTGTCCTTCCATGCCCTTGATCCTAGCATTCTCTCCCACATGAAATCCTTGTGTGTTCTCTATCAAGTATTCTCTGATCAACAAAACTTTATTAGTGATAGTATTGGTTTGATCGAGAAAGGATACATTAAGACATAAATTACACATTCCCATATCGTATTACTCATTAGTAAAAGGAGGTAATGGAAAACCATGTGCATACCAATGAGTTAGATTCGGTGAATAGTCAAGAAATGAGTCATTCCAAATGAAAACATGACTCAATGGCATGGGGAAAGATATACCAGTATGATCATGATCTAATGTGTCCCCAATGTAATTAAGCCGAGACTATCCAAGTGTAAGTAGATAAACGTGGGGATCATGTGCAAGAAATACTGTGAGATAAAAGACTTGAAAACCATAAGAAGATATAATGTGAACAAAACCATGATACAAATGATGATCATAAGGAAGAGGAAAATTTTCATCAACTGTAATGCCTAGCTAAGTCAACCCATCATGTGTGCATATAAATTTAGAGAAGGAAGGATCAAATATAATTTGATTCCAATAGGAATCATTCATGAAAAATTTGTATGTAAATGGTGGTCATACTAATGAAGTTATGAGAAGGTGTAGTAGGTGGAATGATGTCTGATGGTAGGATAGGCCTCGGATAAAGAATCGTAGCAATATTAGTTTCAAGAGAAGGAGGAGGTGCAGATGAGGTTATATCTATCATGAAAATAGCACATTCAAGTGGTGGAAAATGATCTAGAGTATCCATGGGTTGTGGTTCATTAGTAGTGTCAGAGCGTGGAGTAAGAATGGTAGTATAGAGATCAAGGTCACAATATTTGAATAGGTCATTATCACTAGGAGTTGTATACTTTATGACCTCATGTATGAATTTGAAAAAATGATGTACTATATAAATAACTGCTTACATGGCATGGATCCATGGACAATCGAGTAAATAGTTATACGAAACTAAAAAGTTAATGAAAAATAAAATTGTGTTAAGGGTTTTGGGCCCTACAGTGATAGGAAGAGTAATGTGACCTACGCATGGATGAATGGAACAATCATATGCATGAAGATAAATACATGATGAACTAACATTGGAAGAAGAAAGACCATTCCTTTCAAGGAATGACATAGGACAAAGACTGAGTTTGGATCCATTATCAATTAAAGTATGCTTGACACCCACATTATAAATGTGAATCGTGAAATGTAAGGAGTTGATCATTATAAAACATAGTATTATCAGCATTAGGATTGGATGGGAAATAAATATGTTGACAAAACACATCAACAAATGTTTGATATACTGAATTTGGATGCATAATAGTAGGAATTCGAGTGGTGGTGAGGATATTTTTTATTTTATCTATTAATTCAATATTGATGAGAAAGAAATCATTAATAGAGATACGCATGATGAAGAGAACCTAAAAATATAGGAGTAATGAATGGATGAGGATCCTATGATCATTCAGATCGATTTTTGGCTCACCCAAATGTTTAAGCTCAAATGTAAATTTATATGCTTAATCGAAGTCCTACTGTAGCAGTAAATGAATAAATAATTATGGAAAGTAAGCCAAGTAAACTAAGGAAGAAAGTATGAAACCCTAAGTTAAAAGAGAGGGTAAAAAGCCTTACCTAATTCAAAAAGATCCCAAAGGTGTACAGCGCTAGAAAGTTGGAAAATACGAAGCACTAACCATCACAATGAATCTCAGAAAAATGTAGATTTGAGAGACTAAGTTGGACTGAGGCACCTGGAGGGGGAAAAAGTAATCTATGGGAACCCTAGACCTGTCTATGGGTTCCTATGTCTGCAAAAAGTCTTAGGAAACCTACTCTAAGAGGTCACTAGTTGTTCATTGTTGTTCACCTTTGGTCACTCTAAGGTTGCACCAATATTGTCGAGGTCACTAGAAACCTGTAATGAAATATGAACCTGCAAAACCCTCAAATAGACATTAAATCCTAAAAAATAAATATGCAAAATGAGGGGTTGGACTGTCCTCAACTATCATAATGGTGAACATACAAATGAGAATTTAATTACATCTCAAATCCAATGTAGTTCTACATGTGTGTGCAGAATGTTTCCCTAGGTAGCTCTTGTGTGTGTCACACTTGATAGTGAGTGAATAAGCTAGATGCAAAGAAATGTAGTAGATGTGTGCATGGAATAGAATGCACTTCCCTCTCATGAAGTGTATGTAGAATAACCATCCTTTGTGTCCCTTGGATGGTTCTAGATGCATGCAATGGAGCTCTTAGATGCTTGATGGATATAACCTTAGGTGGTGATAGATAATGCTCAGTGTTTAGTCCCTTATTATGATCACATAACTTTCTATTTACATGATTCATTTTCTTGAATTTCATAATTAACCATGGAAAGGATGAATACCAAAAATATAAGACAATCAAATGTTAAGAAAGGACCCAAAAGATGTGAAAATAGTCTAAAAGGGTCAGGGGTGCCCAGAGGGGACAAGGGTGCCTGGTGTTGGCATCCTGGTTGGGCGTTAGAGTCCAACATGATCAATGCAGAAGTATAAAGAGGCATACTAAGAAAGTAAATGCATAAGATAAAATGGGAAACAAACAAAAAATAAAGGTGGCCAAAGACATGGGTTAATTAGTACTTTTCTTACTTAGGAATCATATGAATAGTAGTATGTAAACAGGACTAGATAATTACACAAACTACGTGATTTTTTTTCTACAGTCATAACCTTTAGAGGTGGTGGGATAGATATGGGTGGATATGTAGGGGAACTTGTGCAGTGATTGGTGACTACATTTATGATTGGATCATGAATTGGAGTAACAAAGTGGGGATGGTGTTGGGTATAGACCCACATAAAATCAGCAGTGGTGGCATCCATACAAAAAATATTGGTCAGAGTGTAAGAGGAATAACATGATTCATCCATGAGTTTAGAAGAAGGGGATATGTTTTGATGCATTCTCAGAAGTTAGGGTTTGATTATTAGGGTTCACCAAATGATTTCATTTAATTCAAATTAAATTTATATTATTGAGTAACTTATTATAATAACTGGTGTACAAATGCTAAAATACATTAATGACACAAATAAACAACTATGTAGAATTATAAAACACTAAAATGGAGAGGGAGATAAGAATATTAAATTATTTTTGAGCCAACAGGAATTGATCTAGGTAGGAGAAAAAATGAAATAGGATGTGAACAACATCGTAAATGGTCACTATAAATTTTGGAACTCAAGGAATAGTGTCAAACTGTGAGGCCCACAGTAGGACAAGGGCATTGAAGACTAAATATAGACACTGGTGATAGTGCAATAGCTCAGGATCTACTTTTTATTTTTCACAAGGGTTTCACTATTTATTCCTACTAACCTCTTGATATTCGATATTTGATCACCAAAGGTACCTATAACCTACAAAAGAGAAGTTCACCTATACATACCCATAAACCGCATCAAACCTAAAGAGGAAAATGTTTTCCATGATATGATTCATGACATCATGGAAGACTATGTGGATGATATTATTGGAAAATCCAAGACAAGAGCAGATCACCCTAAGATTTTGCAGTGTATCTTTGAACGCCTGCGAGAATATAAAGTCAAATTGAATCCAAAGAAGTGTGTGTTTGGCATGCTTTCTGGAAAGTTGTTTGGATTCATTGTATCATGAAGAGGGAATGAGGTAGACCCAGCTGAAGTTACTGCCATTACTTAAATGCCTCCTCCTAAAAACATCAAACAACTGTGCAGCTTGTAAGGAAAGATACAAGCCATTTTCTGCTTCCTTTCCCAACTTGCTGACAAGTGTCATTCATTCAACCATCTAATTAAAAAGGATGTTTCCTCTATTTGGGGACTAGAGAAACAACACACCTTTGCCTTGCTTAAGAAATACTTAGTTAATCCACCAGTTCTCATGCCTCCAACTCTCGTTGAACCACTCCTGTTGTATATTTCTACCACTCAATTCTCTATTGGTGCGTTGCTCACCCAATATGACCTCAGCCAAAAATAAAAAGTTGTGTACTATCTCAATCGTACTATCATTTCTTATAATCTCAACTACCCTAAAATTGAAAAATATTGTCTAACTATAGTTTTTACCTTCCAAAAACTTCGCCATTACCTGTTAAATACTAAAGCCAATCTTATATCAAAATTTTACCTGCTTAAGTACTTGTTGTCAAAACCTGCCCTTATAGGTAGAATGGCTAATTCAATCATTCTACTAAGTGAATTTTACATTGAGTATGTACATCAAAATTTGGTAAAAGGAAAAGTACTCGCCGATCAATTAGCAGAAGCACCATTACCAGGAACAGATCCTGTAAGTCTAGATCGACTAGATGCTTCATTATTGTATATTAAGGAATGTGTCAAGTGGCAAGTGCACTTTGATGGATCTTTTACTTTTCATGGTTCGAGGGTAGGTGTCATATTAATTACTCCTTTAGGTGACCTTTCACCTTGGTTTTCCTTGTACAAATAATATTGTGGAATATGAGGCGTTCATCGCTGGGATGAAACTGGAAATCAAATGGGATATCCATCATGTTAAGATCGTTGGTGATTCACAATTGATCATCAAGAAATTAAATGATTAATATAAATTCAAGGATGAGAAAATCATCCCCTGCAAGAAACTGGTGGAAACTTTGAAAGATTATTTTGTGTGTATTACATTCAAAAAATTCCAAGAGTACAAAATAGATCCGAATACGCTATGGCAACCGTAGGTTCTATGTTATTAATTCGCCCAGAGAGTAATGATATGTCATTTTTTTTTTGAGAATATAATCCAACATGCGTATGACATGTCAGAATCATGTTTGGCGTGTGATGTTGTTGGTCCCTATTCCCCATGGTATGCACACATCTATGCCTATCTTAAACACAAAACCTTCCCTCTAGACATCTCCTCTCCTGAAAAACAAATGCTTATCTGCCAAATAGCTTATTACACACTCTTAGGAGATATGCTCTATCATCATGGCTATGATGGTAATATTTTGCATTGTCTAGATGTATCAAATTCATTCTAAGTGATCAAAGAGGTACATGAAGGGGTATGCAGTGCCCATACAAACGAAATGGTTCTAGCTAAGAAATTGTTGAGAGTAGGATACTATTGGCCTACTATGGAAATAGACTACTACAACTATGTAAGGAAATGTGTACTATGTAAAAATTATGGAAATTTCATCCATGTGCCATCACAATCATTGTAGCCAATCACAACCCCATGAACATTCTCCTAATGGGGATTGGATTTAATAGGAAAGCTCACCCGTACCTCATCTGATGGTCATACTCACATCATCAAAGCTATAGAATATTTCACTAAGTGGGGGGAGGTTGTTAATTTGACTTATGTTATAGGAGCTCATATTTCAAATTTTATCATGAATCATCTTATCTATTGGTATGGCATCCCTGCGGCCATAGTTACCGACAATGGAAAATCATTCAAGAACAATACATTAAAGGACATTTTTCATCGATTTCAAATATAATTGAAGTGGCCTACGCCATATTATCCACAAGGTAATGGGCACGCTAAAGCCACTAACAAAAAATTGGTTCAAATCATGGAAAAGATGGTGAGTAAGACAGGTCGCAATTGGCATTTGTAAATTCACCCAGCCCTTTGGGCTTATAGGACCTCCATTCACAATCCTACTGATGTGACACCATATTCCCTAGTATTTGGAACCGAATCCATCATCCCATTGGAAATCGAGATTCCTTCCCTATGAATATCTCTTAGGGATTACCTAGACAAGGATGAGGATTATAGAATGGCCAGGCTAGCAGAATTAGAACTCCTTGATGAAAAGCACATCCATGCCCTTAACCATATCAAAGTGTATCAGAACATATTCTCCATGATTTACAATAAAAGGATCATACCTCTTTAGTTTGAGGTCAGAGATTTGGTCATGAAATAAAATCATTTCAACACAAGCGTGGAAAGAGAGAAGAAAGGCAAGTTCGAACCGCATTGGTTAGGAACTTACGTCATTATGGCCAAATATGGTACGGGAGAATATAAAATTTCCCATCCCAATGGTGATGAGCTCCGCGAACCTATGAATGCCATGCGCCTTAAGAAGTTTTATGCTTAAACATGACACAAAAATAAGAAAAGTAAACCACAAAAAGAGTAAAAAATGATCAAAATACAAAAAAAATAAAATAAGAGAAAAAGAAAAAGAGAAAATAGGTCGTCCATATGTGAAAACTGTGCAATTGTGGCACATTGGATAGGTCCCTTGGTGAAAACCAGATTATGGCGCCTTGGGAGGATTCATTGTTCACAATCATCTTGCATCTGGAGGGTACTTTTACTTAGGCTAGGTCTAGTTTTGTGCCTGCATCTGAGATTCCTTGTGAACCTATCATGTCAATCCTTGATCTATCTTTTTCTCCTCTTGTTAATATGTGAAGGGATTATCTTTTCATAATCCCCATCTAACATTGGGGGCACTTCTGTGAATTCACCTTCTTGTTTATAAGCACATGGAAAATGCCCTTATATATTCTCTGTCTAATGCTGTTGGCATCCACGTTTCTCGGTTACCTATCCATAGCTTCATAAAATGTTAGAAAATCGCAAAAACATTCAAAAATGTTCAAAAAGCACAAAAACAATAGAAATTTGTTTCACATAAGCACAAAAAAATATAAATTTGTTTCACAAAAGCACAAAAACAATAGAGAATTGTTTCACAAAAGCACAATAACGGTAGAAAAGTGTTTTACAAAACAATCTTGCAAAAACATAACTTTAGTTTACTTAATTTATGTTGTTTCTTGCTTTTTTTGTGTACATTGTTTTCTTGTATAGTTGTTGGTTGTTTGTACATTTGTATAGTTTACTACTTAGATATATTTTGATAAGATTCATATTTTCTTTCTTAGATTAGATTCATTCTTACTTGTACATATGTAGTGTGTTTTTGCATGCTTGTAAATAATTGTACATAGTTGTGTTAATTCCTATTGGTTGGCACTGTGTATTTTGTTAACATTTGATTGTGTTTTCTTATCTCATGTACATAGTTTTTTATCACATCATCACATCTAACATCATCTATACATCATATATAAATAAAATTCTACATGTACATCATAAATGTATGCTATGCTAATCATCATGTATCATATCATCAAATGGGGGCAAGAGGGATCGCAAATATCAAAATCTATCCCCCCACACCACTATCATCATGTCATCCCATCCACTAATCTAGAGCATCACATGTATAATACAATTGATATCATCTATGGATCTATCATGTCAAAATCAAACACATGTGGTACAAACATCTCAACTATCATCATGATACATACAAAGTGTGAAATCAAACCATATAACATCACACTCTAACTCTTCTTCTACTCGCCATGAATAGTTATTTTATTTAAATACTTATTTTTCTTTCATTTTTCACCATGTTAGGGCATTATTTTCCATATTGTACTCATTTATTCTCAATAGGAAAATTTTATTGCTCCTAGAAGATATCGCTTCTTCTACACACTCCATCGAATACTTATTTTTTATTAAATAACTATTTTGTCTAATCTTTCCATTGTGTTGGGGCATTATTTGTCCACTGTGCTACCTATTTCTTCTCCATGGGGAATTTCTTTTACGTCCTGGGAGATTTTTCTTCATTCTTCTAACTTCTTCTCTATCCAAAACTATCAAAATTATTTATAAAAAAAAATTAAAAAAATCAATTCAAAATCCAAAAAAAATCAATTTTTTTTCCAAAATCTTAAAAATTGTAAAATTTCCAAAACTAGGTGAACTATCTCATAACAGATGAAACTCGTGTCTCACGCATGGTATTCATTTTCGATGTCTTGCTAGAATTTTTGCGTGTTCGCACATCAAATGACTCATGGATCATTAGATTTATAACCATTTGCAAAGCTAGCTTGTTTGCTTCGTCAGCACTTTGGGGCATGTATAGCTGCCAAGCAGTATTTCGTAGTGCACTATTCTTTTTCATTGAAGCCAATGTCCTTCATCATCTTCCCTTACATGTATCCTGTACTCAGGGCATAATTTTTAACCATTTTCATCAATTACAAACATTTGGGGATCTTCATCTTGGATAAAAAAACATTTGTACAACCGTCTTGACCGTTGATGGTTGGAATATGTGTGTTTGTACTTATTTTCCCTATTAACTGATCTTGTTTCCTTCTGATATTGCATTGCTTCTTTAATATGTTGCATTGATTAGGTGTTTTCAGAAATGGAAAACTATGTTCGTAGTATGGCTTTTTTATGTCATCCTACTTTTTTCATATTCATATATTTTAAATAAGGACTGATGACTTAGATATTTAGCAATATGATGACAATAAAGTTGTTTCAATTCACTAGATGAAATCTTACTCTTTTATTTCCAGTCTATCATTCCTCCTCTACATCCTTCTCCTATCAACACTATTCTTCTTATTCACATAAAGCATCTTACTCTTGCCCATTCTTCTATTTTCTTGCTCTCACCTTTTTTGATTATCGATTGCCTTCTCTCATCACCTCATCAACACTCGAGGGGGCATCTCTCACTTCTACTAATTTTTCTTTTACGCCATTAAAATTTATATGTCTACTATCTTTGAAGTTGTGCGTCACTTACGCCTCCCCAAATAGGGGAAAATGTAGACACCTATAATTTAGCTCGAAGCAATTTAAATACTTAAATTGCGCTAATTATACCTATTTCCCACAAATTGACGACATATCATAAATATCACACATTTTCTATGCTATCATCAGTTAATTAATTACATTACATTAATTAATTAAGTCTTCTATATAACAATTACGTCAATTAACGACCTTTCGTTAATCAGCTCCCCTTTCTATCTAGATTAATTAATTTTTCTAATTAATTAAGCTCTCATTTCTATCTATATGAATTAATTATTTCTAGTTAATTAATACTCTTTCTATCTAGATTAATTAATTATTCTTAATTAATTAATTCTCCTCTTCTATTTAATCAATAAATCATCATTTATTTGATTACATCCCTCTCATAGTCTAAATCATGCTAATTATTCCTCTAAAAAACTTCTATAAGCTTGTACACACCTATTAATTAATAACTTTGGTTAATTAATAAAGCCCCTCAAACCCCGTGGGTCACTATAGGAAAAAATAAACTCTCCTAAGGTTGACTCAACCTTTTCTAAACCTCCCTTATCCATAGCTAACCCAGCCTTTCCGTTTATCCCACATGAAGAGGGATGTAGAGATTCTTTCTATCCATTGGGCTATATAAGGAGCCCTCCACCTACCTTTCTATTTACACCTTTACATTCACCTAAATGAGCAGAGAACATACAAATTATATCCATTTTATCACTCTTTGGAGCATTATTCCATTAAAAGAGCTTGCCTATATTCTATTTCTTGCAATCATCCACCCAAATTTTTGAAGTCATCTAGAGATATGTCAAATGGTCTTATAACCGTGGATTTGACAAGACTCCAATCTTAGAAATACCTTGGGATTTCAAGAACATACAATCAAATATTTTATTGCTAAGGATATCTACAATAGGTTCACCCTTATCTCATTTTAGCATTCAATAAGAGATAGAAGATTAATTTGTTTAGCATATTAGCTTCAATATGTTAATTTCATGTTCTAATGTAAGAAATGTTGATATGATTAGTCTTTGCTTAAGCTCTTAGAATAATGATGCACAGGTTTCAATTTAGCATTTGTATTAGAAGCTACTATGTGTTAGTTCTCAAATCTACTTACATAACTAACTAATTCATGCATACAGGGAGGACTTGAAAAATCCTGAGGAGTACCTTCAAGACATGGCAGCGATATGTGTGGTACATTATATAAAAGAGAAATATGTCACCTTGCAATTAATAGCCGCTTCCTTCAAAGGAAAAGCATTGGATTGGTATCGGTCCTTAACTCCTAGTACTATCACCACATGAGACTAATTAGGAGAAGTGTTGGTGACAAGGTTCAATGAAAAGGGAGATATGTCATCACTCCTGTAACAACTGATTAACATCAAAAAGGGCCCACAAGTGTTAATGCCATATTTTAACACCAAGTTCCATAAAAATTTGCAAAGGATTATGTCTTTCTTATATCAAGGCTATTAGGGTTTCTCCCTCCATTGTGCACTGTTGTGTCAAATTTTTTACATGAGCATAAGGTCATCATTATTCAAGGTATCTCACCTATAACCCATCTACCTATTGCTTCTCAACATTCAGAAGTCCCTACCACTAGTACACCCTTCACTCTAGTTAAAATTTTCCCTAGTACACGTACTAATGTATTCACTCCTATAGATAGAAATGATGGTCTTATGGTCATGCCGCACACTGCTAGTACTATTACCAAACTTTCACTATTGGCTACTATCCCACATATATCTCATCAACTTTTAGTTCTCAATGCTCACTCTGGACATATATATAGGTCTCATGTTCCACTACATAGGAATAGGTCATCACACAGGGTTCATGGTACACACTACACATCTAAGTCTCTTCAAATTTATATATAAACATTTACACGGAACAACTATTTATGAAGAAAAATTCCTACACAGACTATTCGACACATTGCCTCACACGAAACTAGTCTCTTGACCTAGGGACACATGATTTCTTCATTCATAATGGAAAATAGTGGGTCTTCACTCAACATACTCATTTGATAGCTCATATAATACTCACATATTTGGGGAATCAAAATTACCCCTCCATTTTTTAATGAGACACTATGTTTATAGGATCAACTTATTTTTTAAGGAAGTGGCTACAAATCCAAACGTATAATGAAATTACTTATATAATTCAGATCATGAGCAGAAATATAACACCAAATAACAAAATATTCTAGAATAATGATCTCAATATGAAATTAGAATAGCTTTTCCACTTCAAGGGGGCAACCTCCAAACCATACAATAAGAATCAAATGCTCCAATGATCATGAAATACTACCTACAATCCCCTATAAATATTATTCATATGTTATGGCCATACGAGAAAGTATAAATGATATAATAAAATGATATGGTAAGCCAAAATTTGGCTACTCATATCCTAATACAAGCAATAGGTTAAGGGCCTAGCATGACCTTCCCATTCAAAGCAACATTGTCCCCAATGTTGAGAAGCTTTGGGTTCTATTGTAGGAATTTCATATCTTCCCATGTTGCATCTTCATTGTCCATATTCTTCCACTTGATCAAGTACTCAGTAATAACCCGTGTCTACAATCTTTTAGTGTGTGTTTGAAGGATGAATTTAGGTTCCAAGATGACTCTCCCCTCCCCATTGAGATCAGGTAACACTTTTTGGGCTGATACTCTTTGTCCAATTACTTTCTTCAGGCAAGAAACATGAAATACTGGATGTATTCTAGTTGATTGTGGAAGTTCTAATTTGTATGCTACAGTACCAATATTCTGCAATACTTGATAAGGGCCATAATACTTTGGTGAAAGTTTTTTATCCTTTTATTGTTGTTTCAAAGACATTTGCTTATATGGTTATAATCACACAAAAACCCAATCACCAACTTCAAAATTCCTTTATGTGTGATGTTGATCAACCTGTTGCTTCATGCAGTTTTGTACCATGGCCAAGTTCTCCTTGAGACTAGAGAGGACTTCTTGTTGATACTGAATGTATTCTTCTACTAATCTAACCCACATTTGTCATCTTAATGATGATGTGATGGATGGTGGATGGTACCCATAGAGTGCCAAAAAATTAGACATTTTAGATTAATTATGGAAGGAAGTGTTATACCACCATTCTGTAAGTGGTAACCATTGGAGCCATGTTGCTTGTTTATCTAATGTGAATCAATGGAGATATTACTCCAAAAATTTATTACAACTTCTATTTTCCCATCAAACTGGGGATGATAAGAAGAGCCATGAGATAATTGAGTACCCAAACATGAGAATAAATCAGTACAAAAATTACTCGTAAATATAGGGTCTCAAACACTTAATATAATCTTTGGTGTCCCATGAAGCTTCTAAAATGTGTCCATGAAGGCTATTGCTATAGTGATTACAGAAAATGGGTGTGATAAGGCACAAAAATGAGCATATTTGGTGAGTCTATCCCCCACAACCATGATGACATTTTTTTTCTTTAGATTTAGGCAATCTTGTGATAAATTCCATGGAAACCTCTTCCCACCATTGGCTAGGAATAGATAAAGGTTGTAGAAGACCTGGGGATCAAACTATTTCACCCTTATTTTTCTAACAAACCATGCATTCTGCCACAAATATTTGGACATCCCCTTTGATCCCTTCTTAGAATAAATATTGTTTCACTCAATGATATGTCTTCAAGAATCCATAGTGCTCCCTACTAAAGAAGAGTGAATCTGGGATAGAATCCTATTTTTAAGAGTGGAGTTCTTACATAGGTATAATCTATCTTTATACCATAAAGCATCCCCTTTCAATACAAATTTTTTAGACATGCTTGGATCATTTTATAGATTATGAATGAGGTTTTGTGTGGTTGGTTCATTTCTCCATTCAGACCTTGCCTCATCTATCCAATCTTATTATAATATGGATATGGCACATAAAAATGCTGCAGTTGAGTCATCTTTCCTCGACAGAGAATCCACAACTAAATTCTCCTTCCCTTTCTTATAGATAATCTCAAATTTATATCCTAACATCTTTGAGACCCATTTTTGTTGTTCTTTAGATGATAAACGTTGCTCCAAGAAGTGTTTAAGATTATCATGATCTGTCTTCACTTTAAAGTGTCTTCCTATGAGATATGGTCTCCATTACTTTATTGCATGAAGTATGGCTAGCATTTCCTTCTCATAATTTGGCTTTGAAAGATTCTTACCTTTGAATTTATAGCTTAAAAAATCAATAGGATGACCTTCTTGTATAATAATTTTCCCCATACCCACCCCTGATGCATCACATTCAACAATGAATGTTTTGGAAAAATCTGGAGTAGTCAAGACTGGAGTGGTGCACATGTCCTCCTTTAGTTTCTCAAATTATTTGGTTACATCCTCACTCTAATCGAAGGAGTCCTTATTTAATAAAGTTGTGAGAGGTGATGTTATTCTTCCATAATGCCTTACGAATCTTCGGTAATAACCTGTAAGCCCCAAAAATCCTCATAGATTCTTTACGGTTTTTGGAACCTTCAATTCCATCATGGCTTTGATCTTATTATGATCCACTTTAACCCCTTCATGAGAGACAATGTGACCCAAATAGTCAACCTCCTTGAGTCCAAAAGAACACTTAGAGGGATTTACATAAATTTGATGTTTTTTAAGGGTTTCCAAAACCTTATTTACATGATGCAAATGTTCCTCCCATGTTTTGATATAAATCAATATATCATCAAAAAAACACTAAAACAAAATTCCACAAGAATGACTAAAAAATAGAATTCATCAAACTTTGAATTGTAGAATGTGCATCTGTGAGTCGAAAAGGCATTACCATGAATTCATAATGGCCTTCATGTGTCTGAAAGGTGGTTTTATGAACATCCTCATCCTTGATTCTAATTTGGTGGTATTCCGAATGAAGATCAAGCTTCATGTAAAATAAACAACACCATGCAACTCATCAAGCAAATCATCAATTATAGGAATAGGAAACTTATATTTGATTGTGTACTTATTAAGTTCCCTATAATTAGGACACATGTGCCACATGTCATCTTTCTTCCATACCATCACTACTAGAGAACAATAAGCACTCTCACTATGATGGATGATTCCTGATTCCAACATCTCTTATACAATCTTCTCTATTTCACTCTTTTGCACATATGGGTACCTATAAGGTCTAATTTTAGGTAGTTGGCTCCCTGGTACTAACTGAATAGCATGATCATGATCTCTCTTTGGAGGTAAGCCCTTTGGTATATTTTCAAATACAAAAGAGTGTGCTTCCAATACTTCTTGCATATTTGATGGTATAATTTCCTTAGAGTGATGAGCCTACAATGAAAAGAGTTGTGCCACAAATCCAATCTGCACCTGTTTTTAGTATTTTGTGAATCTAATGAGAACTTACTATCTATGGAGACTTTTCTCTTAAGCCTCTTAGCTCAAAATTCCTTCCTTCAGAGTGAAATCACATGAACAAGTATTGGAAGATCATCTCAATGGTTCCCAAAGTGGTAAGCCATTGAACCCCTAACACAATGTCTGCTCCTCCCATAGAAATGACATGCATGGGACTATTTAGTATGTAATCTCCCATGGAAAACTTAATGTTATGGTATTTTCTAGAACAAGTAACAGCACCTCCATCAACAATCATTATTTGACATTGAGGGGCTGGATAAATGAAACAATTTATGCACACTACTAACTTATGATTGATAAAGTTGTGAGTACTGACTTAATCAATCAACATTGTGACCCTCTCTTTTTTAGGAATCCAACCACCTTGAGGGTTTGGGTGGTGCTAATACGTGAAATTTCATGGCATGAGATCATTAGTTCGGGATCTCTTGATTCCTCCTCTGAGCTCGACCAAGACCTCTGACTCTACACCTTCATCCTTCTCTTCATCTTCATTAGATGCCCATCAATGTAGAACAACTTCTTTTTAGACACATTTATATATGGGTCCAAATTTACTGTCATAGTTTAAACATAACCCTTTTTCTCTTTTTTCTTCAATTTGTTGAGGTTTAAATCTAACTGACCAAGGGAGTGTTGGGGCCAAGGTGTTGCGATCTCTGGTATAAGTGAAATGTTGTCTCCTACTTGAAACAAATTTCTCCTCTACCCTTCTTTCCATAATCATACAATCAGAAACCTTTAGTATTAAACATATGCACCTCATGATCAATGTGACCCTTAAGATTCCCAAGAAATAGGTCATTCAGATTCTCTTCAGGTAATATTTTCCACCCGTAGAGAAAGGTTTTGGAATTGATTAATGTAATCCTTAATAGATCTTGTTTGTCTCAACTTTGCTAATGGGCTAAAGTAATTATCTAACACACTAGAACTATAGTGTAATTGAAACTCTTCAGTGAAGACTTTCCATGTAACATTGATACCACTCTTCTACCTTTGATAGCACATAACCATCGATACTAGATGAATTGGTTAGGTTTGAGATACAAAGATGCCATGGTCACCTTTTGTCCTGATGGAATCTGATGTATTTCAAACAAATTCTCCATTTGGTTGATCCAATTGAGTTCATCATTTCCATCAAACTTGCACATCTCCACTTTTGGAAACATATTACGGGCCTATAGATGTGCTCTTATTTGGATTGAGCATGCTCAAAGATCCACTTTGACTCTTGTGTCTATTATTTTGACCTAATGATCCACCTTGATGGATAGAAGTATGATTAATCATCATATGCATACTAAATTTTTACATGAATCCTCATCCAATCTTGTCCACATCTTCTTTGCTGACAAACTGAGATTCGAGGTCTCTCAGGTTAAACTCAAGTTGGCTTACTTTATGGTCTGTTAAAGTAAACCCTAACCATGAGGAATTTGTAGTTATATATTCTATCTCCAACTCATCCACTGCTATCTCATCCTTTTCGGATGTTTTACCCAGAGTGATGGGATTCTTTTTGCTTCTTGTGGAAGGCCCCACCATGATGCCCAAAATAGTAGGATGTAGGGATCAAGGTCAAATTTTAGGGTTTTAGATTTTAATAAGAATTTAGCCAAATATAAAAACACTTAAATAATAAACCCCAACTATTGTTTTTTCTCTTTCTGAAAATGTAATGAACTTGAAAAAATTCCACAATTTGCACGCTAGGGAGAAATTTTATGAAAAACCCTAACTTTGTAATAAATTTTGTAAAATAAATTTAAAAAGTATGAAATTTTCAAGGAACCTTACTTTAAATGTTTGACAACTCTATTAAAAATATCTTCCTTCAATTCTCTTTGGTTCAAAATATATGGTGAAAACAAAAAAAATAGGGTTTTTTACACTAATTTTGGCCCAGATTACAGCTCTGCTACCACTTATAATGAAATTACTTATATAATTCAGATTATGAGCATAAATATAACACCAAATAACATAATATTTTAGAATAATGATCTCAATATGTAATTATAATAGCTTTGTCACTTCGAGGGGGCAACCTCCAAACCATAAAATAAGACTCAAATGCTCCAATGATCATGAAATACTACCTACAATCCCCTATATATAATATTCATATGTTATGGCCATCACCAAGGCCAACCTACTAAGCATGAGAAATTATAAATGATATAATAAAATGATATAGTAAGCCACAATTTGGCTACTCATATCCTAATACAATCAGTAGGTTAAGGGCATAACAAATAACCACTATCATACCTTTTTAGGATCCAAAACATCATTTTGAACCTTCTAGGCATGCAAAACAAGCTCTTTTTCACCTCTACCATGTTTTTTCATTCATGGAACTAGTGTAACAACCTATAACCTGAGCCATGCATACTAAGATAATGCCAAAAATGTCAATGCAAAGCATGTCACATCATCATATCACCTTTCTTGACCATAATCCATCTTGTATAGGCTTAGACTTAGCATTACAATGCATATTCTTACTCTCCATACCATACTTGAGACTTAGAGCCTTAAACAGTAATTTTTAGTGCTTTTAGGACCAATTTTAACAAGCCCTGGAACCTCATACATACCTTGACAATTCAATCCATAACTCCCCGTAGACTTAAGACCTTCATTTCTAGCTCATAAGAACAAATTTTACATACTCACAATATTAAGCTGGCTATTATTAAAGCACCATCCAACACTATTTCGATGACCTAAACAATTTTCTCAGTCTATAACAGTCATAATTGACTAAGAACATTCATTCAAGGATCAACATTTTTCAATGCAAGAAGTAAATACCCAATTCATACCTCTATTTCCTTGAGAAATACTAATGCAACTTCTAGGAGTTCACACAATCACTCTCCCTTTCATAAATGCCATCATACATATATGAGTGACTAATTAAAAATGGACTAACTATGTAGTATGGAGATAGTGACTAACTATGTATGTAATGGAGACTAGTTAACCTAAGCTATGAATAGTTATACTAAAGTAAATAAACAATAACTATTCTCAATTAAATTATTAAAATTAGTAGGAGACTGTTAGTCTTATTAAATTCTACTCCTACCCCATACTACGAGTGAAATAGAAAATGTAAAAACTACCATTATAGTAGCCTAAGTGATATCGACTATATCCATATGAATCCCTCTATAAAAAAGAACTATTATTAATATAAGAATGATATAGTAAAGAAATATTTTAATGATCTAAGAAAATATGCAAAAATGAAATACTAAACCCTAATGTACAAGAAGGGAAAGGAAAGAACTCAGCTGAATAATAGATGTCTATCAGATTGTGTCGCAGTAATGAACATAAAATCAGAAAGTAGGAGAAACTATGTCAGGCTCTTACAGAGGACATATCTAGATGATGTGGCTAGACTGGAGTTGGAGAGGAATGGGGCATCCATGGGTGATTTGGTATAGGAGAGGAATGGGGCATCCATGGGTGATTTGGTAAGAAAAACACACCCTGGTCTTGGAAAAATGTTTAGACTTGGTCTTCACAAGTCCCAAAGCTGAATGTTATCCTTCATTGCTTTTCGGATTAATGTTCCTGTACTATGTCAAATGCTCAAAATATTCCAAGAGGAAGAAATAACCTGTGAAAGATGAAAAGGAATTATCAAAACCCTACAAAAAAGAAAGATGTAAATGAATGGGTCAGACTTTCCTCAGCTACCACAATAGTGGGCTTACTAACTGAGCGTTGGACTACATTTCTAACCCAGATGTAGTTATGGTGAGTGTGTTCATGTCATGCCCTAAGTGCTCTTGTGTCAGCCACACTTTGTGAAATAGAAAACAATAATTAAATGTAGAAAATGTAATATAATGTTTGCATGGAATAGAGTACAATACCTCTCCCTATGAATTGTGATGAAGATGTCCTAGCTTGTGCCTTGGTGATGGAGCTATATGGATGCCAATGGAATAGATGGATGCTAATCTAGATGATGATAGTAGTAGTTGATGCTAGGTTAGTAGATGATGCTAGGTCCCTTATTATGGTCTTATAACTTTATATTTATATGGTTCTCTTTCTATAATTTCATAATTAACCCCAAAAAGGTAAACCACAAGAAAGATAAAGATGAAAAATGGCTAGAAGAGGCCCAAAAAGGTGGGGGGGGGGAGTTCTAGAAGGATCGGGATGCCCCAAGGTGGGACCAGGTCACCCACGTGCACCTTAGTACTAAATATGGTTGCCCCAACCAAGGCTAAAATAATGTAGAATGTTAGAAAATGGCTAGGCATATGGGTGCAATAGATTGAAAATTATGAAATAAAATAAACAATATGGCCAAAAGGAAGGGGGTTAATTAGTACTTTCTTCACTCAAGAACCTTATAAATAGTATTATGAGACCAGGATAAATAAATGTCTGAATTACATGATTTTGTGACACTGAGTAACAATTGCATACCTGTAGAAGAAATTTTTTCATGTCACTATAGCACTATGTTACTCCTCAAGAGACTAAGAACCAATCTTTTCTCTTGTACACATCTTAATAACCAAATCACTTGCTCCACTATAACCACATCTCATTACAAAACCTTTAAGATCATTCTCCACACAGTGTGCAACACCACCACACATTACTAGACACCTACAGGTCTATAGGGATCACTCTAAAGACCATCATGCTTTGTTTCTTTCTAGGATTATACTTTTAGCCAGCGAGATTGCTCATTCGCAATAAAATTACCATAACATATCTTTTGCATGACTTCAAGACATCACATCACCTTAATGCAAGCATAAACCATCTTCATAGAATCTTTAAAACACCTCAAAAGTGAAAAAGAGTTAATGCACATACCTGTAGAGACCCTCTTTAAGTTCTATGATTACTATGACCAAATCTTAATATGAAAAAATTTGACCTATCGATCAATCCAATCACTAGAACAATTCCTGGAGCATCATGTCAACTCAGAATTGAACTTTTAAACACCATATACATATGAAAGACTTCATACATTTTCATCCACAAGCATTGTTGCATATAGGTGGACACTTTGCACTAAGAGAAACATGAAAAAATCACATAGACTCGTCATCTATGAGATCATCTTCCACTAACTATCAAGGCATAATGTATCTTTACACATGCACAACCATGATACTATGATAATGACCCACAAAAAATGATACATAACAAATTTCATTCTTGAGTGATCAACATATTCTTCCTCTAAGATTGCTCATAGCCTATACATAGCTAATTTTGGCTCAATTCATGAGTTATGACCACACCACCTTTTATATCACTAATATTATTCATCAAAAACAATACATGTATCCTTCATAGCACTGAGACTTACTAATAATGAGCACACTAATGTCTATACTTATAGGTGCATGTTTTTACTTCAACATAGTTGGCAATAGAGATATGGTTGCTCCTCATTATGCCATATTTCATCATCAAATGACCATATGAGGACTCTGATTAACAAAAATAAGGATCTAGTTGACCTAAAATGGGACACTAGGGTATTAATGTTAATCTAATTAGGAGGACTAAAATGTTGTAATGTAGTAAATGGACTAAACGGTATGAAATAAATGCAAGTAAACTATTCTAAGTGAAATGAAATCCTAAATGTGCAAGAGAAAGAAGAGGAATAGCTTACTTGATTGGTAGTGACTGTCGCAAGTTGCTAAAAATTTGGAAATGGAATCAGGCTAGTGCAGACGAACACTCAGGGACCCTACGAAGGACAAATATAGAGGATCTGAGATGACTAGGGCACCTAAGAGTGTAATGGTATTCCCTAGGGTGCCCTGGTCTACAATCTAGGCACTCTAATCATTGTAAATGATCAAAATTTGGTTCTCATATGGTCACAATTTTTCTTCAAGTGCTTCATGTCAGTCATGTTGAATATTTCAAATGAGCTACGAAATGAATTGCAATGTAAAAGGAAGTATCAAACCATAGAAAAATAAAAGATATAAATGAATGGGTCAGACTGACCTCAACTACCAAACTAGTGGACTTATCACTAAGTGTTGCACTACATTTCAGACATGGATGTAGTTCTAGTGTGTGTGTGTGTGTGTGTGTGTGTGTGTGTGTGTGTGTGTGGTGGTGTGTGTGGGTGCGCGCGCGCATGTCGTATGCTAGGTGCTCTCATGTTAGTTGCACTTTGTGAAGTAGTGAACAATAGTAACTATAGAAAAATGTAAATACAATGTGTGCATGGAATAGAATAGAATCCCTCCCCCTATGCAGTGTGTGTGATGCATATCTCCTAGCCTTGATGTATGGCACTATGTGGATACAATTGATGCAATGGATGTAACTCTAGATGGAGTGATAGTAGTGTGAAATTTTATGACCTAGAACCCTTATTATGGTCTTATATATTTATATTTATAGGGATCTCGAGCTTAATTTCATAAGTAATCTCACAAAGGCTGACTGGGGAAAAGATAAAGAAAAAAAATGGCTAAAAGGACCCCAAAAAGAAGTGGCAAAGGGTGTGCATAGACCAGAGCACCCAAAAGTGGGACCACAGCACCCTGGAGCACCCCAGTACAGACTAGAGCACCTTGATTTTGGGATAGCATGATGGGTAGTTGCGAAATGGGTGGATAAGTGTAATAAAATATGTGGGAATGATGAAATAAAATATAAAATAAAGATGGCCAAAGGGTGGGATTAATTAGTACTTTATCCACTTGAGAACCTTTTAAATAGTAGTATAAGACTAGGCTAAATATATGTGTAAAGTGCATAATTTTGTTTCTACATTTTTCCCCCACTTTATGTTGGTGAGCGAAACATACTCGGTAACATAAAAGTAGATAGAGATGCGTACCTCAATATCCATGTGCAGAGTTTAGAAGAAGACATACCAATGTTGAATAGACTAGAAGTGTGGAATGACACAAATAAAAATGAGGAGCGTGGATTCTAAAGATGAAAAATGTGCATAAAAGTGATGAGAGTGAACCTAGGGCAGAACACGTGTGTAGTTGTTGTGTGTAGTGTACCTATATGGCTAGTAAAGGCAAGTTCCTATAGTGGTGTGTTGTCATTGTTTCCCCCAATTTGACTGTTTGTTTCTCATACGATGCACCTGTAAGGAGAAAATGCTCAAGTATTCAAATATGTATGTGTGTAAAAATGTTGTGTAAAATAAGGAAATGGTACACAAATGTAAAATATGGTAGAAAAGTGTAAATGGAACATGTGCACCTGATTCATGTTAAGAAAAAGGTCGTAGAAGGATATCTTGTACTGTCACGACTTTTTTGGGTGATCTCACGCCACCCTGGTTGAAGAATTCTAGGGAGGAAATGCTTTGTGTTCTCCAACTCTAACCACTTTTACTGAAATTCATTGAAGGGATCTTTGTATTGCGCTAATTTTTTGGGTGATCCTACGCCACTGGATGGAGAAGTGTAGAGAGGCCACCCACTATAACCCCTAAGCCTGTAACTGCTCTACATAATTGCCAAAGGACACCATGTCATGTTATGGTTGTTGTGTATGGAGTTTGAAGAGTGTTTTGAACTCACTTGTTGTATCTGAACCAGTGTAAATAAATTGTGTTATTTGAAAACCCACAATGATTCCCCCCTATTTGGGGTGCATATGAAGACCCTAGAAGGAGAATGTGGCCCCAAAAGAAGACCAACCACACTTTGACCTTGTAACCAACTCAACCCTTTAGGGGGGAAGGGAAAGTGCTTGGTAGATACCAAGGCATGTACAAAAGGGGATGGCTAGCCAAAAAAAGTGTTAGTCCGTAAGCACATGCATGTAATCAATGTAAAAACACAAATAGTGTAGAAACACTACCAAACATAGTAGTGTAAACATGCAAGAAACAAGAAGAAGACCACACAAAGAAGGTTACAAATAAGGTACATCACTCATGATGTTGCAAGAAACTCAAGGCCATCATGGCTACAAACAACAAACAAGTGTGTACACAAGTAAGGGTCATTACCCGCATATAATAGAAAACAAATCATATAAATAGAAATACAGTAGTAGTCATGGAAACATGTAATCCTACAAAACAACTTTTGCACATGGAACACCCATTTGTATGTTAGAGTGATAATTGATATTCCAAAAACGTGTATGAAAATTTAATATAAGATGTTAACAAGTATAAAATGAAACAATAGTATATGTATGAGTTGAATGTGGATGCACCCAGAAACCAATATAGTAAGGGTAAAAGGTGAGCATCCATGTCGCGTGTAGATTCCTATATTTGAAATCACACTAAACAAAGAGGCGAACACACATGTGTGTATGAATGACATATAAGAAAGTAAGCTATCATGTGTAATAAAGTGATCATGCAAAACACTAGTATGCAAAAGTAAATGCCCCCTAGACAATGTAGTATGCAGTGGATGGATGGAATGGAATGCAAAATGGAATGATAGGAGAAACATGCCCCATGAGTGTATCGAAGTGTATGCAGTGAGGCTCATTTTTTTTACCCCCTCAGCATTTAAGAATGAACCATAAACAAGAGTGGGTTAACAAGAAATGGTTGAGTAGTGTCAGTTATGTCTAGTGCATTGTGATGAGTGTGTGTATGTGATGGTGATGAAATGTGACATGGGGAGAAGATGTGCGTGGACCCTATAACATAAGCGTATACCAAAATTTTTTTGAATGGAAGAGTAATGATTTAGACCTAAGCATATATCACTATATAATAATTGTATGGTGAGGAGAGGTATGGGAAGATAAGTGTGGACCATATAGCCTAAGCATATACCACAACGTGTAGAATGGAGGAGTGATGATTTATCCCTAAGCGTATATCACTACATGATGAAAGAAGGAGATGCCAATTTAGCCTATAACGCACATCACTATGAGATGGGCGATGAGGGTGTAGGAAGCATATAGTAGTAGGTGATGGATAACAGACGATGGTGATTTAGTCTAAAGTGTATACCACTGAGTGATGAATAAGGAACGGGTGGTGATTTATCCTAAAATGTATACCACTAGGGGATGAGTGGGAGAATGAGGTGGTGATTTATCCTAAATTGTTTCCCACTAAGTGATGAATGAGGCGAGGGTGGTGATGTAGCACTAAGCATAGACCACTATGTGATGGGTAAGAATGACGTGGTGATTTAGCCAGAAGCGTATACCACTAAGTGATGAGTAGGATAGATGATGTTGTAATAAAATGTCACGTGATAGGTTAATAAAATACATGATAATAGGATGTAAGAGGATAATGAGACATTGATGAAGGGATTGGTGATCTAACCTAAGGTGTATACCACTACAAGCTGATTGATGGTGTGATAATGTGATGGAATAAGTTGGAATTGCAAAAGGTATAATATGATATAATATGAGATTAGAGAATTTCGTAGGATGATGTAGAAGTGATGCAAGGAGTGGTGATTTAACCTAAGGTGTATACCAATATGATATGTGATGATGACTTTGGTTAATGATATATCCTAAAGTATTATTCACTAGTCTGATGAATTTGGTATGATGACATGTCCCATATAGGTAAGGTCCATTTGATTTGTAAACCGTTGGAAGTCGAGTATGGACCAAGGAACTAGAGTGTGTTGTAGGCTAGTGATTGCAACATTTAGAATAATGTATTGTAGGTGACCAAATGGTGAATAGGGTGTGTAGATACGTGGTTGAATGTAGAAGGTGTGATGGTATATGTAGATAGATAATGTGGTGGTGATTGGTAAGGATAGACCCGTGGATACTATGACTTAGCCTAAAGATAGAATGTATGACTGAAATATAAAACTAGCCTCATATATGATGATGACTATTGTAGCATATATGAGAGAGATGATTGTAGAAAGGAGTAGTGGATGAGGTATGTGTAAGATAATGTAAGATGTGGGTTGTGTATACAAATGAAGGTATAGGATGTGTCGTGTGTGGGATTCAATGTAATAGCAATCCCTCAACAGTTCAGTGTGAACCAAAGCACAAGAGTGCATCATCGGGTAACAAGGGTACTAGAACGTGTAAGAATCATATATATACGCAAAGGATAATGTAAAATATAGAGATATAGCTAAGCTAAAATGAGTATGGAGGTAGTGTGTAGTGATTCTGCCCCCGCGGGTGAGATAGAGATGAATGTGACTATGAAACACCATCAAGAAAACCATCGTTGTCTTGGTCAAAACCAGTAGGGGCTGCATTGGTGTTGGTCGTCAAATAGGATTTCAAGAAGAGAAACAGTCAGGGGACAAGAAGTCCCTCATCTTTAATGGGAGACGTTCCCTTATTCAGAAATGAACCTATTTACACATATACAAGGCATGATTTTCTTGTGGAACTTGGATATTATGAAAGTGTTTTCTATAAGGATCATCAATCACAAAAGGACTGAGGAATGAAAATGTGAGAACGAGTAGAAAGGAACCATTCAGAATTATAGATGACAGAGTAATTCCTTATGCATACGAGGGTACAACGAATTGGAATAAGATCATTTGTATCATATTAATAACATGAAATTTGAAAAGACACAAAGTTCTGTAAATAACATCTGCAAGAATGCAAAGCTTCTCAGCATAATACAGACAAATGATCTAACAAGATTAAATGAATAGCTTAGGAATAAAGGAAACAAGATAGACAAAGAATGGAAAATCCTTCTGTATTGATTTCTTTAAGATTTATTTACACTTTCAGAAATAGGCCAAGTTCTTCCTTTCTTCAAAATGGCGAGGAGAGGCCATTATATAGTTTACAAATTAGTTACTCCAGGTAAATAATTTTAACTAATGATTAGCTAAAGGGCTGCAAATCGCAATACCTCAACTAATTACAACAAATACGAGAGAAAGAAGGGGAAGAGAAGAGAAGAATTAGGAGAAGAAGACAGGTGTTCAAGATTGGGAGGGACCAACTGATTTAAGGATCCGCTGTCTGAATCTCTTCAATGCCTTGGCTATGTCTCTGTAATGTGGGATTAATGTGTTGGCAGTAGACTGAGTCCAAAATCCGAGGCACTTATCCATTTCCTTATCGAACTCGACATGAATATGATAATCCTTGTTCGCTTCCTCTAAGCCGATTGAAGAGAGCAGATCTCCTTCATTTTTTCCTTGGAAATGGAGCTTTCCTTGAATGGATCCCCTTTGAAAAAAGCTCTGAATTGAGCTTTGATTTCTTGTAAAGTGAGAGGAACACCAGAAGTCTCATCCTAAAGATGGCAATGTATATCTTTAAAAGCATATACAACTAGTGTTTTGAAAGCCTCACCCTTCTACCAGCTATTTCTTAATTCTCCCAAAGCCTCCTCCAGGACCTTGATCTTCCATTCCATGCTGTAGACCCAGAACTTTGACAAATTATCCTTTGCATCTTCAAAGACCTTGCTTGCCAATAAAATGTTTTCATCTACTTGTCCCATGAGACGAAGGTCTACTATGAAACTACTCAAAAGTTTAAGTTCTTTATCTATGATCCCAATAGTGGAGGAGAGCTTCTATTGCAAGTTGTTCACCTTCCTATGGAGTTTGAAAGCTTCATCAATGAAGTTCAATCCTACAACAAGCATAGCATCCACCATGGCCTCCATAGCTCTGCCATAGACAGAATACTTGTGCATATCTTTGATACTCTGTACTTCATCTTGGCTCAGAATTATAGGTGGTGGAAGAGTAGTCAATGGGGTAGGATCCAAAACTTTGTCCTTGGACGAAAGGGATTTGATGAAATTCGTAAGAATCTGGGCTTGTTCTTCCAATTGTTCAATGGTTTTCTGCCCTTTCTCTACCCTCCCAATGACTCTGGTTACTATTTCCTGAAGATTGTGGATTTCTCCTTCAGGGGTAGACTCTCCCATGGGAATTCTCAAGAGTTCCAGATCAGATGCTTGCAAATCTTGCTCTGGCTTGTCTGACTTAGGTTTGGCTATCTCCAGGAATTGCTGGCCCTGAGCGTCAGACACTATCTTGGAGGTAGTTCTGGATTTTTTTGCACGAGAAGGAGGAGTGGTGCCTAACAAGGCTACCACAGCATCAAGATTTGGTCCTGAGATCCGGGAGGAATACTTTCTCTTCCTACTGTCAACAAGAGGCTGCACCCATGCAAAAGAGGAAGAGGAGAAAGAAGGTGGGGCAAGAGGGCCAAGAGACAAAGAACTCATGGCACCCAAGGTTTGTACTACTATTACCTCGAGTTGAGATATGAGTAGAGCACTTGGGGCTCCTGATGCAGAGGAATCAACAGTGCTTGGAAGTTCGGTTCTCTGAACTTCTTTGTCCTTATCCATTGGGGCTTCAGGGATGCTTGCAGGAGTTGGCACTTCACTCTCTTCACTTTCACTGAGAATGATAATGTTCTCTGGTCTAGAAGGTAATTCTGCATGCTTCCTCAGGGGGTCTTCCTCCACATGCTCCTTTTTAACTTCTTTGACTTTCTTCTGATACACCTGGGTGGATGAGGAAGGAGTGGAGACTGCAGGTCCTTGAGTTGACGAGGTAGGAGGGGTTTACACAGGTGCTTCTGATCTGGGTGTTGATGCTTCCCTCCTTGGTGTTCAAGCATCCTTGGAGGAGGATTCCCCTGAGTGCCTCCTAAGCTCACGGACTTTTCTATCAAACCAGATCTTGGTACTGACTAAGACTGGAGCCAGGATTTCAGCCAAATCATCCTTCTCCTTCTTGAACCAATCCAAGTCCTCCAAGGGAGTGTGCTTGACCACATTTTCATACTCATATGAGTACAGGTCAGATTTGTCATCTTGAATTCCTTCAGGAACTTGGTACAAATTGAGTTCTTGAATCAATTGTAGAGAAAACCTGCCATAATGCCTCCTTCTTGCTTCAAAAACATCAACACAGTCAGCCCAATAGTCCTCTGTGTCTACCCTATGATGATAGGTGATCTTGATGTTCTGCTCAATAAACTTCTTCAAGTCAAAAAAAGTTCTTGGCTTGAAGAAATGGATAGTAATGGGAGTTAGGGCTCTTTCTATATTTTGTGCGTCCAGGGCTGTTTTGCAGGTGTAGTTTCCCAAAGAGATGGGGAAATGCAATCCAATAATTTTCTTATCCCTGTAGGTTCTATGCAATTTTTCCAATTGCTTGCATACTTCTATCAAGGCCATTTTGTCGCTGCAGAACATTGGAAGCTTGAGGGGAGTGCTTTCATAGCCGGTAAGCCTGATATAGGAAAATTTTCTGAATTGAATAAAGTAGGCACCGTAGTGCGATATGAGATTCATAGCTTCATCAGAAAATCTCCTTGCGGTGTCTCTCTCAAGTAGCCTGACCATGTACATGGTGAAAGCATCATTCATCCTTCAGAAATTACGATTGCTGGTTTCCAGGGTGAACTGCGGGCAGTAGGCATACATGGGGTCATCCTTGCGAGCATAGATGTATTAGAAACCAAACCATTGCCTCAATGTTGCCAGAGTATACATTAGGTATGAAGTCATATAAAATTTCTTAGTTTGCTGCACATTTGACAGTTATTCTACTAGATTCATACTAATGATCTCTGACCAGTTGATATTCTGAGTTCCCTCGCAGACCTTATTGATAAGTGGGCACATCCAGAAATGGAACTCATTTGTAGAGGGTAAACCCATGACCCGAGCAAGTAGGATTATAAAATCTGATAATTATTCATTGAAATCCACACGGAAAAGAGTCTTAGACAGACGAGATGCCCCCTTCTTAGGGTTTTTTAGCCAGGACTTCGCCACCCGCGCCTTATAGTTATCACTGTCTTGATCGAAAAGGGACTGTGCTTGATTCTGGGAGATAACTATAGCATTGTCCATCTCAAGAATCCTTAGGACAGTGCTAATGATGGTGGTATCTAACTTGGCAATGATTTCTCCATGCACATTTTTTAGTTCGCTTGAGTCGGGACTGAAATGAGCTCCGCAAGAGAGTACAGTATCTGCACATTGTACTAAAATTGGGAAGCCACCGGTGAATGCCAAGCCACTGTCATGAATCATTTGTGCCATCGGTGAAGGCTTCGCGTCTATCATCCTTGTCCAAAAATCCCCAAAGTCAAGGTGGCGAACTTCACTGTCCCCGATATCAGGAACGGTAGACTCGAGTGGTGAAACTTGTTCCTGCCCCTGGAATTTGATCTTTATGTTGATAGTAACTCAGAGAGAAAAGTTGCAAGCTAGACTTGGGATGGAATTATAGAGGGAATGGATACGTGCACATGAATTTTGGTTGCAAGGGTTCGAGCAATAGATAACATGAAAGCAGTGTGCAAGAACGCATAGGGGGAAGCTCATTATATAGCCGTTTAGAAGAGAGAAAGACAATTAATGCGCATTAAATACATGTCTACCAAATTTGAAAAGCAAGATATTTGGGTAGAGCGGGAAAAATTAGCATGAATGGCACTTGGTTCATTTGGGACACAAGGGACGCAAAAGCGCGAAGTACGCGGTTCGGCCGATTCGGGTGATGTGGGGAAAAGACACACAAATGCTTTTGGGACATGCGGGACGAAAGTACGTGGAATACGTGAATCAACCGATTCGGACGAAAAGGGAACAACGGGTCCGGGTGAACTTGGGACATATAGGACAAAAAGTTCTGACGGGCCCGAAAAGAACGGACTTCGGGTAAACCGACCGATCGGGGAACTAAGAGCCCAAATGAACCTGGGACACGCGAGACAAAAATGTCCGACAGGCCCAAAAAACACACAAAATGACCCAAAAAATGTAGATTTTCCCAATTTCTTGACTTTTCACATTACCAGGATAACAGAAAAGACACTTAACCTCAAAATTTTAATTCTCAACTTCTAAAAGCAGCGGAATTTTGAGTGGACAACAGCTGGCTCCTTCTGGGGATGGCTTGGCATAAATTCAAAGAATGAGACAAGGCAAGAATTTAGACAAACTCAGGGAAGTAGACCAGTACCTTATCCATTGGGCCACGGAGTCAGCAAATCAAACCAATACAAAGGACAACACACCAAAACAACACACAAAAACAAGGGAAGGAGGACACACACTATACAAAATATACAAAGGACTCCCTAATCACCTAAGACTTGAACAATTTCAGGTATTGCCCACTATAAGGAAGTGGGAGAGAAGAACCATCCATATAATCAAGGTAAAAATAATTCTTACTAGTGAAGTGCCTGATCTTGAAAGGTCCGAGCCAAAGGGAATCAAACTTGCCATGCCTGCCACGAGGTTCATGCCTTTTATCCCACAACAAAATAGTGTCTCCAACTTTGAAATCCCTGAACCTGGCTTTCTTATCAAATAAGACTTTTACTTTCTATTGGTGAGTAGATATTCTATCAGTAACTTCTAATCTGTCCTCATTCAATTTGTGAAGATACATGATTCTCTTATCCAAAGAATCATTGAAACTGGTATCTTCAATGGCCTTCATTAAATGCAGAGCTGGAAGCTCCACTATAACTGGCAATTGGGCCTCTACTCTGTATACTACCTGAAAAGGAGACATCCCAATGGCTATCTTAGGTGTGATCCTATCTACCCAAAGAGCATCATAGAGTTTCTTGTGCCAATTCCATTGGGATTCATTGACTAATTTCCTTATTATGGCCACCAGATTTTTATTTGTTGATTTTGCCTAACCATTTCCCTGAGGATAGTAATCTGAGGAGTGAGCCAGGGAGATGCCATATCCATAACAAAAATCCATCATCTCTGTTGAAGAAAAGTTTGAAGGATTATCTGTCACAATATTGTTTGGCACACCATACCTTACCAAGATGTTCTCTTTAATAAAACTGCATACTACTTCTGAAGTAGTACTCTTCACTGGAATGGCTTCTACCCACTTGGTGAAATAATATGTGGTAGTTAATACGTGGGTATGACCAGCACCAGAAGAGGGATTAAGTTTTCCAATGAAATCTAAACCCCATTGCTGAAAAGGTTCTTCGATCACAACTGGTTTAAGGGGCAAGGAGGCCAATTTGGGTCTACCCACGAAAGTCTGACAAACCTCACATTTATCAACCCATTTTGATGCATCCTTGAACAAGGTAGGCTAGTAATATCCTTCACGAAGTATTTTATGAGCAGTGACAGTTGATGAGTAATGCCCTCCACATGCCTAATCATGAAAATCTGAGAGTAGCTTCTTCTGCTGCTCCTTGTCCACACATTTCAAAAACCTTCCATCTAACCCACGTTTAAACAAGGCATTTTCCCACAACACATATTGGGTTGACCTCAGTTTAATGGCTCTCTTCTCTTTGGTAGTCAAATGAGAGGAGCATTCTCCATAGGTGAGAAAGTGAGCGATATCAGCATACCATTCATCAACTGAGCTAAGAAACAGAACGGTAGGAAGACCAACTGTATCCTCTAGTAACTCATGTCTAGCTCCTTCAGCGATGAGTTCACACATGCCTTTTCCATGGACGAGCTTGGTCGATTTGATGTCAATATCATATTATTGAACCTTGGCCACCCAGTTCCCTCTCTTGGACCCGAATTCCTACTGTGTGAGAATTGACTTGACAGTTGTATCTGGTACCAACACCATGGAGTGAGAATTAAGAATGTAAAAACGAAACTGCTTGACAGCTTTAACCACTGCAAAAGCATGTTTTTCCATTATGGTGTATTTTAACTCATGATTTTTTACAATATATCTCATAAATGCAATTGGGAGGTCATGCTCATTAGAATCTTCTTGAGTCAAAACAATAGCCAAGGTGTTATCCGTGGCGTAGCAATAGATAATGAAATCTTTGCTGAAATCTGGACATGCTAAAACAGGAGTTTTAGCAATGGCCCTTTTAATACCTTCAAAGTCTTCTTTCCCTTCAGGAGACCAACCAAACGTCTATTTGCTTTTCATCATTTGAGAGATATTCAAAGTTATTTTTGAAAAATCAGGGATGAACCTTCTCAAAAAGTTGATCTTACCAAAGAAAGAGTGCACTCCCTTCTTGCTAGTTGGAAGAGGAATTTTCTGAATAGCTTGAACTCACTTAGGATCAATTCGTATACCATCCTTGGAGACAACGTGCCCCAATAATTTCCCCTCCGTGACACAAAAAAAATATTTCTTAGGATTTAAAGAGATCCCATGTTCTCTACATTTCAAAAGAACTGTTTCCAGGTGCTGAAAATGATCGGCCCTTGCTTTAGAAAACACAGTCAAGTCATCAAGGTATACAACAATACACTTCCCTTTCAAACTTCCAAAGGCTAAGTCCATAGCTCTCTGAAAAGTAGCACCGACATTAATGAGCCCAAAAGGCATCCTTTTGTAAGAAAAGGTACCCCAAGGGGTAGTGAAAGCCGTTTTGTGTTGGTCTGTGGTATTAACTTCTACCTGGTTATATCCTGAGAAGCCATCAAGCATAGACAACATTTCAGATCCCGTCACTGCTTGCAAGACCTGATCCATCATAGGTAAGGGATAATTATCTTTCAAGGAAGCTTGATTTAGATTCCTGAAGTCAACACAGATACGAATCTCACCATTTTTCTTTCTAACGGGCACAATATTGGCAATCCATATTGAATGATGGATAGGAAAAATGATTTTAGCCTTCAATAACTTCTGTATTTCCTGAAAAAAAAAATCAGCTATCTTAGGATTGTATTGTCTCTGCTTCTGTTTAAAAGGCTTAATCCCAGGTTTGAGTGGAATAAAATGTTGCATCTCCTTTGGTTGGAAAGCTTTTAAATCTTCATAGGAATAAGCAAGAACATCCTTATACTTTTTCAAAAGACTAATTACCTTCTTCTTTTCTTCTGGGGTGTAACATTTTCCAATGTTCACGAGTTTAGGATCAGTAGAACTCCCAATATTAATTTTTTCATATTCAATTGATTGTTGAGGTCCATTGGAAGCTTTAAACTTTACATACCTATCGTGTTTGTCAAACAGTTCTTCTAAACTCACCAATCCTTTTGGAATATTGTTTCCTTTGAGTTTGATACATCCATCTGATCCGCTTCTTATTTGATGGCTTCTTCGTTAAAGGGCACAGTTTCACGAGGTAAATTGTCGCTTCCTTCAAAGTACAACTGTTCAAAATTATCCTTGAGTTCTAAGAAAGAAAGCAAGTGTTGATCATCATTGAAAACCTGCCAGTTACTTGTATTATCAGGTACACTAGGTCGATGGATCATCTCAATGGTGAACTTATCTTGAGAAAAGTCAGGATGAGGTATGAGCAGTGACCCTGAGACAGCTAGTGAATCAGCCCTGGTATTTTCTTCCCTAGGTATTGCTTCGATGGAGAAAGCATCAAGAAATTCAATGGATTCCCAAACCTGATCCCGGTAATGTTTCAACCTTCTATTCTTTACCTGGAAGAGGTTCCTAACTTGCTTGACAATCAATTCCGCATCCCCACGAGCTAGAAGATTATTCACACCTTTTTCTTTTGCCACCTGGAGTCCAAGAATGAGAGCTTCATACTCTATTGTATTATTGGTATTTTCAAATTGTAACTTGAATGAGAAAGGATGAATGCTTCCTTCAGGCGACACCAACATGACACCAGCTCCATAACCAGCTAAAGAACAACTTCCATCAAACTCTAATATCTAAACACCATTAGGATCTTTAGGTGACACTTTGGGGAGTTGGATTTCTTCTGGAGACATAATCATGTAGTTGTCATGCCCCATATCCTCATAGAGTATTTGTGCTTTGGGATCATCATTTTTTTACAATATACTCAGTATAATATACTCAGACTGCTCCACCCACATCCTTACAGAAATTTCTGCTTAGCAGCATCCCATATGAAGGAGGAATGTTTGCTACTAGAATAGTAGCCAAAACTTTATTCTCTGGAAAAGTGGCAAAAGCCACTTGTGCATCCTTAATCCTTCCGACCAAGGGCACTTCCTTACTCTCCATGGAATAACAAGATCCGTAAGTTCATGTGAGAGTCAAGCCTAAGGCATGAGCTACTTTGGCAGGAATTACATTGTCTGATGCTCCTGAGTCTATGACGCAATTACTGAGCCTATGGCTAGCTATAAGGAGTGTTACATAAAATGGTTTGATTTTTTCATTGGGTGAGGTGACAGCGGCTACCAGATTAGGCTATGGTGAAGAAGAAGGAGTCAGAAACAGGCATTTAGAGGTAGTTTTAGAATGGGAATTGACAAAGTGGATCATTTTAGCAAAATCCTTGGGATGGGTTTGATAATATTCAGCCTCTGAGATTTGAACCTTAGTCTTTTTTAAGTGATCAATAATATCGAAAGACCCAGAAGTGGACGGGTTATCATCACTTGAGATCCTAGTTTTATCAATTTTAGGGGAAAAAGAAGTAACTTTAGTAGCAGAATTGACAGGACTCACCTTTGGTGTAGATGAAATGGGGATCGGAGATCCTCTTTTTGCAATTACAGGGATAGTTTTCGGCTGCTCCTTAGATTTCTTGGTGGGCTACATCACTTTCTCCCTCTAATTTGTCTGCTCTCGAGTCATGACAGCGTATGATTCGCTATTCATGTCTAATACTACTTCATCATAATCATCTCCTTCATCAATGCCTTCAGTGGTGAATAAATTAACTCGGGATCCCTCAAGTTCATCTGTTTCATCATCAACCTCTTCAACAAATTCCTCATAATCTTCATTAACCTCCTCATCCTCTGGTTCTTCAACTTCACAGGTTGCATTGACAAGAACTTTAATAGGAGGTCCTTCAAGCGCTAGCCTTGTTTGAGAGGCAGGCAAACGGTTTCTGGGCTGAAAATTTCTTCTTGGAACGTCTGCATAGGGAGTATGCTGAGCCAATTTTTTCTTAATGGCGATGAGATAATTTGCAAGTTTCAATATTAGGTCCAGGAGTGGAAGAGGAGGAAGAAGCAGACTTAGATTTAAAAGGGTCTCTCCTCAACTTCCCTGACATGATTAAATCATCTTTGACACTAACAGAAAGAGTTTGATCCTCAGCCAATGTTGCGAGATTAGCCCTTCTTAGTGCATAACTAACTTCAGGAAATTGGGCATTTAGGAAGAAGCATTTTTGAATTTGATCTACAGGTTGAATATTTGGTGGAATTTTGTTAATCAACCTATTGAATCGAGCCACAAATTCTCTCATGGGCTCTTGTGATTCTTTCTTTATTTGAGAAATTTGGGCTAGCAAAGCATGCACGTCTTCTGTCAGTTTGAAACGGTTTTCAAACCTAGTTCTCATTGTGTTCCAGCAAGTGATAGCTCCGACCGGAAGGTGATAGAACCAATCAGCAGCATTATCTTGTAAAGTCTCAACAAAAATCCTTACGGAGACGTCTTCATGTTCAACTCCCAGAACCCTGCATGCAACTATGAAGGTTGCGATGTTTTCATCAGGATGTACTTTACCATCGCCTTTGAATTTAGGAAAGTTCTTTCGGTTACCTCTGGGTAACTCATGCAAAGGTTGAGGAAGGGCAAGAGGCCCAACATGATGGCCCCAAGGCAATGGTACCTCCATTCTTGGAAAAAAGGCTTGAAGAGGAACTGAAACACCAGCAAGAATCAAAGCTCGAAGATTAGGACTGATTTGCTCTAAGGAACACCATCCGTAGGGATTCTATCTTGGATAGGTGGAGTGCTTGTTGAATGAGCCTTTCTATTTCTTCTTTTTGAAGGGAGAGGAAAACCCTACTGTTCCAAAAGCTGAAACTGAGAATCTTCAATACCAAGGGCCCTTCTCCCTCGAGTAAAATGTGGAGTCGCCAGATCAAAAGATGATCGATAAATGTTTATAGAACTGGAATATGATTCCCCAGTGGAGTCACCAAAAACTGTTGGTCGTCAAATAGGACTTCAAGAAGAGAAACAGTCAGGGGACAAGAAGTCCCTCCTCTTTAATGGGAGAGGTTCCCTTATTCAGAAACGAACCTATTTACACATATACAAGGCATGATTTTCTTGTGGAACTTGGATATTATGAAAGTGTTTTCTATAAGGATCATCAATCACAAAAGGAATGAGGAATGAAAATGCGAGAACAAGCAGAAAGGCACCATTCGGAATTATAGATGACAGAGTAATTCCTTATGCATGCGAGGGTACAACGAATTGGAATAAGATCATTTGTATCATATTAATAAGATGAAATTTGAAAAGACACAAAGTTCTGTAAATAACATCTGCAAGAATACAAATCTTCTCAGCATAATACAGACAAATGATCTAACAAGATTAAATGAATAGCTTAGGAATAAAGGAAACTAGATAGACAAAGAATGGAAAATCCTTCTGTATTGATTTCTTTAACATTTATTTACACTTTCAGAAATAAGCCAGTTCTTACTTTCTTCAAAATGGTGAGGAGAGGCCATTATATAGTTTAAAAATTAGTTACTCCCGGGGTAACTACTTATTTTAACTAATTATTAGTTAAAGGGCTGCAAATCGCAATACCTCAACTAATTACAACAAATCCGAGAGAAAGAAGGGGAAGAGAAGAGAATAATTAGGAGAAGAAGATAGGCGTTCAAGATTGGGAGGGACCCACTGATTTAAGGATCCGCTGTCTGAATCTCTTCAATGCCTTGGCTATGTCTCTGCCACGTGCGATTGATGTGTTGGCGGTAGACTGAGTCCAAAATCCGAGGCACTTCTCCATTTCCTTATCAAACTTGACATGAGTATGATAATCCTTGTTCGCTTCCTCTATATCCGATTGAAGAGAGCAGATCTCCTTCATTTTTTCCTTGGAAATGGAGCTTTCCTTGAATGGATCCCCTTTGAAAAAAGCTCTGAATTGAGCTTTGATTTCTTGTAAAGTGAGAGGAACACCAGAAGTCTCATCCTAAAGATGGTAATGTATATCTTTAAAAGCATATACAACTAGTGTTTTGAAAGCCTCACCCTTCTGCCAGCTATTTCTTAACTCTCCCAAAGCCTCCTCCAGGACCTTGATCTTCCATTCCATGCTGTAGACCCAGGACTTTGACAAATTATCCTTTGCATCTTCAAAGACCTTGCTTGCCAATAAAATGTTTTCATCTGCTTGTCCCATGAGACGAAGGTCTACTATGCAACTACTCAAAAGTTTAAGTTCTTTATCTATGATCCCAATAGTGGAGGAGAGCTTCTGTTGCAAGTTGTTCACCTTCCTATGGAGTTTGAAAGCTTCATCAATGAAGTTCAATCCTGCAACAAGCATAGCATCCACCATGGCCTCCATAGCTCTGCCATAGACGTAATACTTGTGCATATCTTTGATACTCTGTACTTCATCTTGGCTCAGAATTATAGGTGGTGGAAGAGTAGTCAATGGGGTAGGATCCAAAACTTTGTCCTTGGACGAAAGGGATTTGATGAAATTCGTAAGAATCTGGGCTTGTTCTTCCAATTGTTCAATGGTTTTCTGCCCTTTCTCTACCCTCCCAATGACTCTAGTTACTATTTCCTGAAGATTGTGGATTTCTCCTTCAGGGGTAGACTCTCCCATGGGAATTCTCGAGAGTTCCAGATCAGATGCTTGCAAACCTTGCTCTGGCTTGTCTGACTTAGGTTTGGCTATCTCCAAGAATTGCTGTCCCTGAGCGTCAGACACTATCCTGGAGGTAGTTTTGGATTTTTTTGCATGAGAAGGAGGAGTGGTGCCTAACAAGGCTGCCACAGCATCAAGATTTGGTCCTGAGATCTGGGAGGAAGACTTTCTCTTCCTACTGTCAACAAGAGGCTGCACCCATGCAAAAGACGAAGAGGAGGAAGAAGGTGGGGCAAGACGGCCAAGAGAAAAAGAACTCATGGCACCCAAGATTTGCACTGCTGTTGCCTTGAGTTGAGATATGAGTAGACCGCTTGGGGCTCCTGATGCAGAGGAAGCAACAGTGCTTGGAAGTTCAGTGCTCTGAACATTTTTTTCCTTATCTATTGGGGCTTCAGGGATGCTTGCAGGAGTTGGCACTTCACTCTCTTCACTTTCACTGAGAACGATAATGTTCTTTGGTCTGGAAGATAATTCTGCATGCTTCCTCAGGGGGTCTTCCTCCACATGCTCCTTTTTAACTTCTTTGAATTTCTTCTGATACACCTGGGTGGATGAGGAAGGAGTGGAGACTATAGGTCCTTGAGTTGACGAGGTAGGAGGGGTTTACACAGGTGCTTCTGATCTGAGTGTTGATGCTTCCCTCCTTGGTGTTGAAGCATCCTTTGAGGAGGATTCCCCTGAGTGCCTCCCAAGCTCACGAACTTTTCTATCAAACCAAATCTTGGTCCTGACTAAGACTGGAGCTAGGATTTCAGCCAAATCATCCTTCTCCTTCTTGAACCAATCCAAGTCCTCCAATGGAGTGTGCTTAACCACATTGTCATACTCATATGAGTACATGTTAGAGTTGTCATCTTGAAGCCCTTCAGAAACTTGGTACAAATTGAGTTCTTGAATCAATTGTAGAGAAAACCTGTCATAATGCCTCCTTCTTTCTTCAAAATCATCAGCACAGTAAGCCCAATATTCCTTTGTGTCTACCCTATGATGATAGGTGATCTTGATGTTCTGCTCAATAAACTTCTTCAAGTCAAAACAAGTTCTTGGCTTGAAGAAATGGACAGTAATGGGAGTTAGGGATCTTTCTATATTTTGTGCGTCCAAGGCTGTTTTGCAGGTGTAGTTTCCCAAAGAGATGGGGAAATGCAATCCAATAATTTTCTTATCCCTGTAGGTTCTATGCAATTTGTCCAATTGCTTGCATACTTCTATCAAGGCCATTTTGTCACTGACAGAACATAGGAAGCTTGAGGGGAGTGCTTTCATAGCCGGTAAGCCTGATATAGGAAAATTTTCTGAATTGAATAAAGTAGGCACCGTAGTGCGATATGAGATTCATAGCTTCATCAGAAAATCTCCTTGCGGTGTCTCTCTTGAGTAGCCTGACCATGTACATGGTGAAAGCATCATTAACCCTTCGGAAATTACGATTGCTAGTTTCCAGGGTGAACTGCGGGCAGTAGGCATACACGAGGTTGTCCTTGCGAGCATCAATGTATGAGAAACCAAACCATTGCCTCGATGCTTCTAGAGTATACATTAGGTATGAAGTCATATAAAATTTCTTAGTTTGCTGCACATTTGACAGTTGTTCTACTAGATTCATACTAATGATCTCTGACCAGTTGATATTCTGAGTTCCCTCGCACACCATATTGATAAGTGGGCACATCTAGAAATGGAACTCATTTGTAGAGGGTAAACCCATGACCCGAGCCAGTAGGATTATAAAATCTGACAATTCTTCATTGATATCTGCACGGAAAAGAGTCTTGGACAGACGAGATGCCCCCTTCTTAGGGTTTTTTAGCCAGGACTTCGCCACCCGCGCCTTATACTTATCACTGTCTTGATCAAAAAGGGCCTGTGCTTGATTCTGCGAGATAAATATAGCATTTTCCATCTCAGGAATCCTTAGGGCAGTGCTAATGGTGGTGGCATATAACTTGGCAATGAGTTTTCCATGCACGTTTTTTAGTTCGCTTGAGTTGGGACTGAAATGAGCTCCGCAAGCGAGTACAATATCTACACATTGTACTGAAATTGGGAAGCCACCTGCGAATGCCAAGCCAATTTCATGAATCCTCTATGCCATTGGTGAAGGGTTCACATCTGTCATCCTTTTCCAAAAATCCCCAAAGTCAAGGTGGCGAACTTCACTGTCCCCAATATCGGGAATGACAGACTCGAGTGGTGAAACTTATTCCTGCCCCTAGAATTTTATCTTCATGTTGATAGTAACTCAAAGAGCAAAGCTGCAAGCTAGACTTGGGATGGAATTGCAGAGGGAATGGATACGCGTGCAGGAATTTTGGTTGCAAAAGTTCGAGCAATAGATAGCATGAAAGCAATGTGCAAAAACGCATAGGGGGAAGCTTGTTATATAGCCATTTAGGAGAGAGAAATATAATCAATGTGCATTAAATACATGTCTACCAAATTTGAAAAGAAAGATATTTGGGTAGAGCGGGAAAAATTAGCACGAATGGCACTTGGTTCATTTGGGACGCAAGGGACGCGAAAGCGCAAAGTACGCGGTTCGGCCGATTCGGGCGATGCGGGGAAAAGACGCACAAATGCTTTTGGGACATGTGGGATGAAAGTACGTGGAATACGTGAATCATCCGATTCGAATGAAAAGGGAACAACAGGTCCGGGTGAACTTGGGACATGTGGGAAAAAATGTTCCGACGGGCCCGAAAAGAACGGACTTCGGGTAAACCGGCTGATCGAGGAACAGAGATCCCAAATGAACTTGGGACACGTGGGACAAAAATGTCTGACAGGCCCAAAAAACACACAAAATGACCCAAAAAACGTAGATTTTCCCAATTTCTTGACTTTTCACATTACCAGGATAACAGAAAAGACACTTAACCTCAAAATTTTAATTCTCAACTTCTAAAAGCAGCGGAATTTTGAGTGGACAACAATTGGAAACTTAGTAGGTGATATAATGAGGTGGGTCATATAAGGATGCAATACGACATAGGATATAAGCATTCATCACATATTCTTCATCTATAAAATCAATTGGTGGGTTGCCATGAGAAACCTAACATGAGATGTTAGCGGCATATGCAGGATATTATCATTAGCAATAGAGATGGTGCCAAAAGGCATGGGGTATGAGAGCAAGGAATGAATCAAATCAAGTATGTTGTCAATATAATCAAGCCAAAATCATCCAAAGGTAAGGGACAAGCCACAATAAGTGCGGGAAAAAAATACTATGAGATGAAAAAAATACTATGGGAAACAAATACTATGGAAATGAAACAAAATGTACCTCTCTCTCGCTCTCTCCAACCTTATATAGATGTCGACGATCGGGAAAATTGCCGAATATCATGGATAATATAACTAAGTTGGTTAAACAAGTAATTTTCCTTCCATTTTGAACTATATTTGATATATTTTGAAGTTGTTGGTAAAACAATTACGAGCTGAATTGAGTTTTTCACCATGAGGGGGTTATCTTTTTTAGAAGGTAGTTTTAGAGGAGATTAGGAATAAGTTGCAGATTTTTAGAAGGTATTTTTAAAGGAGGTTAGGAATAAGTTATAGATTTTTAGAAGGTTAGTTAGTTAAATTAGTTAGGTGGTTAGCGAGGTGTCATAGTGAGGTTTGAGGGTGAGATGTGAGGACGATAAATAAATAATTAAATAATTTAGACTTTAGGGATGTGAGGGGTATGAATTAGATGAGTATTATGGTTAATTAAAAATTATTGCAAGGGTGACCCTAATGTTGTGAAGTGTTGTAAATATGTCACTTTTGGTTACAAGTGAGCTTAAGATAGGGGATGTAGATTTTTGGTGTCTATAATATGTGTCAAGCATTTAGATTGAAAAGGTGGGTTGGGAGACATACCCGATCACGTCATATAAAAAGGACTTTAGGTCCTCATTTCACGTATTGGAAATATATATCAAAGGTGTTTTTACCCTCTTGATTAAGGTTTCTAAAGGAGGAGGTAATTTACTGATGTAAAAGGGTTCTCTACAATAAAGGTTTGGGTAAGAAAATCCTTTGAGCCTTATAATATAGATTAGTAATAATAAGGTTTGGGTAATAAAATGATCTATCTAAGGGATCCATAATATCTTCATTTGTTCAATAGAATAATAAGAGGTAACTTGAAGAGTTAAAACCTAAAATATTACATCACATCAATATCTTTATATTACAAAAAAATGTTAGGGTAGGAGTAGGTGAAAATATGTATAATATCCCACATATTCATATATTTTCCTTGGAGAAAGAAACTCATGACTTTCATAAATATTTATGCTAAGAAAATTAGCTACATCCTCACATTAGTTTCTTCTTTCCCCTCTACCAAAGGTTTAAAATCCATTCTCGTCATACAAATTCCCTTTCTATGTGGGAACGCCATAAAATCTCACAATACATTTCTAGGACTACACTTTATGGTAGAACAAAGATAAACAATAGGTTTTTATCAAAATATTAAATTCTTGGAGTATTCTAAATTTATTTATTCATGCTTCAAACCTTCCTAAATATAATCCAAACATCTAGATACCCATAATAGGAGTAAGGATGTTAATTTGATTATGATTACTAAATCAGGGATTTGACTATTCTCATGAAACAAATAAAAAATTAGGTAACCCATTTGAGATGAGAGTTTTTAAACCTTGGAACTATGAAGAAAATTAATTTCATTGTTAAGATAGGATTAGTGAATCATGAAAAACACAACTCTATAAACTTTCTTGGTATATTATTGCAACCTTACATATAAAACTTGAAAAAAAAAAAAAAATCTCACTCTATTAAATACTCTTTTTCTTCAAATAAAAATCCCCCTATACACTCTCCCTTGTCATTTAAATTCATTTCGAGAAAAATAAACACATTTTTGGTTTCTCAACCCAAGGTGACTTTTAATTTGGGTTACACAACCACTTATAATTTGAATAATTTGATCTTCCATCTACAACGTGCCTCTAAGTTTCCATTCTATTTCTTTGAAGGATCAAAATCAAGAAAGGAGATAAGACTAAAGGAAATACCTATTAGATAAACTAGGGATTTTAATTCTAAAAATATTAGGTTTTAGCTGGAAAACAAATTTGAACATCTATGATACAAGGAGATAAAAAGAAAAAAATAATAAGACAAGACTTTATTCACCCAAATGAGGTATAAAACGTCAACACACACAAATTTCTCTATATACCTCTTGATTTCTCTTACATCATTTACCCTAGTTTACCATGCTTGATTCATATAAACTTAATTATGATGATGTGATGATATTTAGGGATTATTTGGTATCAATAACATCATGCATAGTAAATCAAATGTGGTTTTAATGGACCCTAACTACACCATTATCTCAAATATTAATTATATGGGTAAAGAGAGAAGTCACCCAGAGGTACATGGTTGTCTGCAAGAATATTAAAATGAGGAAGTATTTTTCCATAAATGAGGATATGGTCACTATAGACCATCAACGCACATAAGATTATGTGAAACCATAAGATGAGGTGGTAGAGAAGAGAAGAGAGAAGCCCGAGAGAAGATTACATATTTGAAGAATGAAGGGTGCATAAAAATAATCCCACCAAAAGAAATAGAGTGAATAATAAATTACCATGGTGTAAAAATAAGTTCACAAAAGAGGAGACCCTAGTGGAAATGTTAGAGAGTGTAAAGGAGTTTTCAATCAGAGAAGACTCTAAGTTGAGGAGTGTGAATATAAATACATGCGTGAAAATGTGAGAGAGTATAGTTCAAGAGAGAGAGTTCTATGTCATTATAGGACATTAGATACAAGTAGAGATAATAAAAACTATAGGATATCTCCCTAGAAAGAATAACAAGAGTTTGTAAAATATCAAGAAGATAGTTCCAAGCTCCATGGAGAAAGTTTCATGTAGATATATCATAAATTCCTATTGGTGAAATAATTTTTCACAAGAGGAAATTACGGGATTTTAACATGAAAATTAGGGGATACAAAATTTATCACAACATAAAATTAGGGGATTTAAATACCTGATACAACTTACAATTTACCTTTTGAGTCCATTTTCCACTTTAGCCCTTGCGTGTGTACAATTAAGTTAAGTTTCCACTAGAGTCTAGAATGAGTATGAAATAATATAACACATTTATTAGGATTATGGCCCAATGTAATCAAATTTTACATTTTTAAAGCTCCTAAATCTTCCTGAGGTGTCTGAAACCCTTTGATAAAGTTCCACCTTGTAAAAATACCCTTGTGTTGCACTAGTGGAAAATTTTATTCTTTTATACACCTATAATTCTTCCTTGATTATCAAACCATGAAGTATTCCATGACATGTTTCGAATTCATAGGATATGAACTCCCAACACTTCACGAGGCTCTTGAAACCCTTCAAATAAGGTGACTAATTATTTTGGAGCATGCATTTCCTAGTGCCTTGCACAAAAGAAACAATTTTCCTCAACTTGTTCATGATATCAATTATCTCCATATAATATTCCTAAACTACCTTAGAAAACTTCATTTATCTCCCATATAACTCCCAAATTATTTTAATTTTCCACATAATCTTCTGGAGGACATTCACTAGTGATAAAAAGAACAATGAAACCCCTTTTAAAGCCTTCAAGAAAATCGTTCTTTCTTTGGATATTCATAACCTCATGAATCATCTATAAAAACTTCCATAAACATGAAAAACCCTTTAAAATAATGTTAGCACATTCCTCTCAATGAGAATTAGGGTGAATCAATTGAAATATTGGTTATAGGTAAGGTTTACATTGACCAGGAAAGGGAATTTCAAGTATGGGTTTAGTTGTCATGACCAAAATTTTAGATTTTACATGCTAGACAGTTAGCATGACACCAAGTCTGTTGAGTGAATGAAAAGAAAGCATTGATTTTCATTCTATTATGTTAACTATACAAAATTTATCAAGTAGTCACCACCTTTTTTGTTGTCATTAGTCAATTTGTTCAACTAAAGAGACAAGTTACACAAATTTAACACCCTAATCATAGTTGTTACTATGTGATGTGAATTTGGAATCAATTGGGGCAATCAAGGTGTATGTATGTGCAATTTTTACGTGTTGAGGTATAAGAGATTATTTTTTCCAATAAAACATGTAATGTCTTTTCTCTTTGTTAGAGATCTCAAATTAGCTTGAATCAATTTTCCTGTCAAAATTAAAAATTTGAATTTTAAACTTATAATCTAGATTTGAGGATGATTAACTAAAACTGGAATGACTAGGGGAAAGTATATCCAATAGTTAATCTAAATAGGAGGACATAAACTGTTGTATACTGTAATAAATAAAGGAAATGTGCAATAAATAGAAATAAATTGTTCTAAGTGAAATAGAAACACTAATGTGCGATAGAAAGTGGAAAGGAGACTTAGCTAATAACATAATATTGTCACAGGTTGTCACAGACCTGAAACTGGAAACTAGCTATGCAGACGATCACTCAAGGACCCTATGAAGGAATATTGGGACTACCTAAGGTGAAAAAGGTGCCTGAGAGAGTATTGGATCACCCCAAGGCACCCTGGTTTGGATTTTGGTTGTTGTGAACTATGCAGAAGCTCAAAAAATATGTTGGGAAGTACCACAGCTAGGTCTGAAACTCTTTTGGTCATTCGCACTAGATTCATTAGATGAAATAGATGACGCCCTGCACAGGAAGAAGATAAATGGGTCAGACTAACCTCAGCCACCAAACTGGTGGACTTATCATTGAGTGTTGCTCTACATTACGAATCTTGATGTAGTTTTAGTTAGTGTGTGTATATGGTTCCCTATGTGCTCTTGTGTCAGTCGCACTTTGTGTAGTTGTGAGTTATGATAGCTATAGAAGATATAGAATAATATGTCGAATATAATCCCTACCTTCTATGTAAATGGATGTGATGTAGAATTTTCTAGCTAGAATGTATGGAACTATGTGGATGAATATGGTGCAATAGATGTAACCCTAGATGGAGTGATAGTAGGGATAGAGTGCAAAGACCAAGGACCCTCAGTATGGTCTTATAAGCTTTATATTTATAGGGCTCTCAAATGTGCTTTCATAATTAATCTCGATGATGCCAACTGAGGAAATGATAAAGGAGACCAATGGCTGGAAGTGACCCAAAAATAAGTGAAAGAGGCTAAGCATAGATCAGGGTGCTCAGGGTGGGACCAGGGCACCCTGGGGTGCCCTGAATTAGGTTTAGAATCTTGGGGAAGTAAGAAAATGGGGTGATAAGTATCGGGAAATATGCGGGAAAGATGAAGTAAAACATAAAACAAAGATGGCAAAAATGTGGGATTAATTAGTAAGTTATACACTTGAGAATCTTCTAAATAGTAGTATAAGATCTTGCTAAGCATGTCTAAAATGCATGATTTTATGTCTACATTTTTGCCCCACTTTAATTTGGTGAGTGAACAGCTCAATAACATAAAGTGGTTAGAGAAGTGTACCTGGAATACATTCAGAGTGTAGAATAAAGTGTGTTGATGGACTAGACTCAAACATGGGGGAATGTGGATTGTAAAGATGAAAATTTGAAAAACAAGTGATGAGAGTGCATCTAGGGTGGAACGTGTGTGGATGCTACAGTGTAAAGGCAAGTTCCTATAGTGGTGTGTTTGTCATTTTCGTTTTTGTTTTTCTTGTTGTTGTCCCCAATTTGACTACTTGTTTCTCATATGGTGGACCTGCAAGGAGAAAACACGCAAGTAGTCAAATATGTATGTATGTGAAAATACATGTATAAATGGAAATGTGTAAAATACACAAAATGTAAAGTATTCTAGAAAGAAAATGGAAAAATGGGAAAATGGAACATGTGCACCTCATCCATATTGAGAGAAAGGGCGTAGAAGGATATCCTATAACCGTCGTAAGTTTCTCGAGTGATCTCACACCACCCTGGCTAAATAAGTGTAGGGAGGAAATGTTATGTGTCCTCCAACTCTAACCGCTTCTGTTAAAAAAATTTGAAGAGATATCTGTACTAATTTTTTGGGTGATCCTATCACACTAGACAGTTAAGTATAGAGAGGCCACCCACTGTGACCCCTGAGCCTGTAACTACTCTGCAGAATTACCGAAGGACATCATATCCTATTAACGCCATTGTGTATGGAGTTTGATATTATTTAAACTCACTCACTATGTGTCAACCGGTGTAGATACACTATGTTAGTAGAAACCCATAATGATGACCCCCTCTTTGGGGGTGCATGTGACTACCCTAGAAGGAGAATGCGGCCCAAAACGTGAACCAACCACACTCTGAACTTATAACCAACTCAGCCCTATAGGGGGGAAGGGAAATCACTTGGTGAATACCAAGGCACATAGAAAAGGGGATGGCTAGCCAAAAGAAGTGTTAGTCCACATGCACATGCATGTAATAAGTGTAAAAACACAAAGTATAGAAAAAATACCAAGGATAGTATTGTAAACACACAAGAAGACAAAATAGACTACAAAAATTGGGTTTCAAACATGGGACATCACTCACGATGTCACAAGAGATGTAAGGCCATCATGGCCATAAAAAATAGACAAGTGTGCATACAAGCAAAGGACAAATCCCACATACAATAGCAACCAAAGCATACTATTAGAATTACAAAGAATTAGTCATGGAAACATGTACTCCTGTAAAATAAATGTTGCACATGAGACACCCATTATGTTAGGATGATATCCAATATTCCTAAAATGTGTATGAGAAAGTAGTAAAATATGCTAAGTATAAAATGAAACAGTAACACTTGTACGAGACGAATTTCAATGCCCCTAGTGACCAATATAGTAAGGGTAGAATGTGAGCATCCATGTCGTGCGTAAATGTCTTGTATCTATGATCACACTAAACGAATAGGTGAACTTGCATGTGTGTATGATAATAACATATAGGAAATCAAGCTAACATGTGTAATAGAGTGAGCATGCAAAAAACTAGTAAGCAAAACTAAATGCTACCAAGACAATGCAATATGTTGTGGATGGATGGAATTGAATGCAATATGGAATGATAGGAGTAATGTGCCCCCCAAGTATATGGAAGTGTATGCAGTGAGGTTCATTTTTTATGCCCTCAACAGTCAATAATGAACCGTAAATGAGAGTGCGTCATTGGGAAATGGTGGAATAGTATTGTTGTGTAGTTGTGTCTAACATGCTATGATGAGTGTGTATATGAGTAATGGTGATGAAATGTGACATGGTAAGATGTGCGTGGAACCTATAGAAAAATTGTATACTATGAATTTTTTGAATAGATGAGTGATGATTTATCCCTAAGTGTATATCACTATATAATGAGTGGTAGTAAGTGATGAAGTACGGGATTCTATGAGACAGTATGAATGGAGGAGTGATAATTTAGCCCTAAGTGTATATCGCTACATGAGGAAAGAAGAAGGTGAAGATGTAGTCTATGGTGTATGTCACTACAAGATAGGTGATGAGGGGTATGAAGTGTGTATATGGGATAGATAGTGGAAGTTTGTGATCTAGCACTAAACATATACCACTATGTGGTGAATAAGATAAGGTGGTGATTTATCCTAAAGTGTATACCACTAAGTGATGAGTATGATAAAGGATGATAGTATGTCATAGAAGAGGATAATATAGTAGGTGGTGATAGGATGTAAGATGATAATGAGAAATTGATGAAAGGAGTGGTGATTTAACCTAAGGTGTATACCACTTTGATAGAAGAATTGGAAATGACAAAAGGAATGGTGATTTAACCTAAGGTGTATACCACTATGTGATGATTAAAGGTATGATAATGTAATGGAATAATGTGGAAGTGATAAAAGTATAGGATAGTATGATGGAAAGTGATATAACGTGAGAGGATGACATAGAAATGATGAAAGGAGTGGTGATTTAACCTAAGGTGTATACCATTACGTGATGATAGGTGTGAGTGACGATATATCCTAGAGCATAGGTCACTAGTCCAAAGGATGTGATATAATGACATGTTGCATGTAGAGAAGGTCCATTTGATTCATAAAACCTCGGCATTCAAGTATGGACCAAGGAACTAAAGTGCATCATAGGGTGGTGAGTGCAGCACATAGAACAATGTAGTACAGGTGACTGGATGGTGAATAAGATGTGTCATTGCATAGTATAATGTAGAGAGTGTGATAACAGGTAAAAGGCTAGACCCATGGATGATGTGACCTAGTGTAGAGATAGAAAGTATGAGTGAAATATAAAACTAGACTCATATATGATGACTAGTATAGCGTGTATGATAAAGATGATGTATAAATAACTAGGAGATGAGGTATGTACCAAATAATATAAGTTATATGGTGATTCATAAAGATGATGAGATAAGATGTGTGGTGTGTGTGGTTCAGTGTAATAGGAATCCCTGAATAGTCCAGTGTGAATTGAATTACTAGGTTGTTTCATTGGGTATCGAGCGTGGCGAGACTAAACGTGTTGATATGCAAACGAGTGATAAATAAGGAATTTATGGTGTAAAACTATGTATTTAAGATAAAAGAAGAGGGGAGGCATATGTAATATGTTATGCCCCCCAAGTATGTCAAGAAGATAAATCAACTGATAAGGTCGAAAGAGGAAGGTCCTATGATCATTGTGTGAGATGGTGGAAATGGAGGGATACGATGTACTACTGTGGATATAATAGACAGGGTCAGTGTGGGCAAGTGAGATTGATATACACATGAAAGATGTTGAAGAAAAGAAGACTGTGGTGTGATACCCATAGGGGGATATTGGGAAGGCGCTACAATAGGTTGGTGGTGAGATTTCCTACAGATAGACCGAGTTCTATGCATATGAATTGGGTGAGCCCCGAGGGGCTGTATGTAGGCTAGGAGGAGGTAGGGTGCTAAATGAGAGAAGGCATAATCATTTGAAATCTATGATAACACAGGCTAATGCATGAAAATAATCTCTATGATGTCTTTGAATGCGATGATAATGATAGAATGGATGATCATGGATGTGGGTTAATTGCGATGGAGGGTGATAATGGGTAGATGGAAACGTAAGGAGATGGTGGTGAAGAAGGTGACCCAAAATTTGGTGCAGTGTGGTATGAGAAGGAAGGATAATAGACTAAGGGAAATGTGGAATTGGTGGTTCAGGGAGGGGACTGATAGGGGATTTGGGTGGAGTAGGAGTTGTAGGATGGGTAGGATCATGTTGAAGTTACGTAATCATATCATGAAGAGACGTAATTGTGGATTCCATGGACTGACACTAAACTTGCATCATGTTTATAGCTTCCTATAAGGGTGTATTAGGATAATGACTGCGTGAGTGTAACTCATTAACCATGTTAGAGGAGAAAGAATAGACTATAGTAGGGGGTGAATCAGTGTTGATAAAAGTGGGTAAAGAAGAGGTAAGGTCTTATAGAGAATCATCGAGATAGGTATCAAAATTGTACTAGAAAACACAAGAGACTTGATAAGCAAGGGTATGTGGTTGGTCGTCCAAATAAATGTGGATGCGTAAAATATGCATCACCCTGACATATTGTTGATCAGTAAAGGGGGAAATGGGCATCCTAAGGAATACCAAATAGTGTAGTTAGGTGAATAATAAAGCAAAGAGCTGCTACAAATGTGGATGTCACAAAATGGCTTGGGAAAAGTGATATCAACGTGACCAAGATCAAGTGCTCCTCTAATATAATCTAGCCAGGATTTTCCAAGAGTGATTGGGGAAGTAATGGGAGTATATGTAAGGTGAACTACAAGATGGAAAACACGTGGACCATATGTAGAAGTAAGGATGATAGAACCATGATATACATGTGGATCACATATAAGACAGTGGAGATTATGAGAGTCAAAACCTAGTCAAAGGAGACCCTCGTGGGAACATACAGTGGCAGTTCAAGATGTGTTAAGTGGTATGTGTTCCCATTGATAATTATTGAAGAAGAGGGTGAAAGTGAACGGTGGATGCATAGAGGAAGATGATATTAGCGGCGTGGGAGAGATAAGCTCTAAGGAATGTAAAGGGACTCGGTATGCTACAATAGTGGTGGTGGGATTAAATTTTAGGGAAGAGTCTGTTCTAAGTAAGCATATAGAGAGTAGCAGTGAATGGAATTTCATACAAAAAATGTGACAATGGGGGAATAAGAAAAGTTACCAAGTAGTGCAGGGTCAGTGTAGAGGATGAATGTAAAGTATCATTAACCATAGGAAAGGTAGAGACTATATCAATCATGAAAATAGTAGGACTTGGAGGAGGAGGCATGGCACAAGATTGAGAGTCCACCATGGGTGGTGAAGAAGGAAACATAGAGCTAGAGGTTGGTGGGTCCAATGTTGGGGAGGTAATGTTAAGAACTGGAGGAAGAGATTTTACTCCAGATACGAGTTAAGCTAGGGTTGCATGATCAATTGTGTATAAGTAAGAGGTAACAACATATGCAATGGAATTAGGATCCATCCCAGAGGTTAAAAGATCGATGAAAGAAGGGAAAGGATTGTAACATATATAAGTGGGAGGGGTGCGTGAAAAATCTTGGCCATGGTAGTAAAATTGTAGTGTAATGGGGGACTTAGGAACAGAGGACTTGTGATGACATTGACCCATGATGAAATTACTAAGAAATATATATCAAGTTCACGAAAATGATTAACTAAAAATGGAATGACTATGGGAAAGTATATCCAATAGTTAATCTAAATAAGAGGACATAAAACATTGTATAATGTAATAAATAAACTATTCTAATTGAAATAAAAACCCTAATGTGCAATAGAAAGTGAAAAGATGACTTAGTTGATAACATAATATTGTCGCAGGTTGTCACAGACCTGAAACTGGAAACTACCTGTGTAGACAATCACTCAGGGACCCTGCGAAGGGTAGATTGGGACTACCTGTGGTGACATAGGCACGTGGGAGGGTACTGGTGCACCCCAGGGAACCCTTATTTAGATTATGGGCATTGTGAACTATGTATATGCTCATAAATTGTATTCGGTAGTGTCAGAACTAGATTTGAAACTCTATCGTTATGTCACACTGGATTTGTTGGATGAAACAGATGACGCCCTACACATGAAGAAGAGGAATGGGTTAGACTGTCCTCAATCACCAAACTGGTGGACTTATCGTTGAGTGCTACACTACACTATGGACCCTGATGTAGTTCTGGTTAGTGTGTGTATATGGTTCCCTAGGTGTTTTTGTGCCAGTCACACTATTTATAGTAGCGAGATATGATAGCTATAGAATATGTAGAATAATATGTAGAACATAATCCCTCTCTTCTATTTAAATGGATGTGATGTAGACTTTTCTAACTAGGATGTATGGAACTATCTGGATGAAGATGGTGCAATAGATATAGCCCTAGATTGAGTGATATTAGTGAAATAGTGCAAAGCCCTAGGACCCTCAATATGGTCTTATAAGCTTTATATTTATAGGGCTCTCAAGTGCACTTTTGCAATTAATCCTAACAATGCCAACTGAGGAAAAGATAAAGGAGACCAACGGATAGAAGTGACCCAAAAATGAGCGAAAGAGGCTAAGCATAGATCAGGGAACCTAGGGTGGGACCAGGGCACCCCAGTATAGGTTGGGGTGCTCCGAGGTGCCTCAGTATAGGTTGGAGCACCCAGAATTATGGCTAGACTCTCAGGGAAGTTAAAAAATGGGATGATAAGTATCGAGAAATACATGAGAAAGACCAAGTAAAACATAAAACAAAGATGGAAAAAAGGTGGGATTAATTAGTACTTTGTACGCTTGAGAACCTTCTAAATAGTAGTATGACACTAGGCTAAATATGTCTAAAATGCATGATTTTATGTCTACAGAGTCCATTCTAAGGTCTAAACCTTGTTATCTTTACATGTTTCCTTCACAATGAGTCAAGAAAACTATCGACACATATAAGAATGTTTTATCATCTTGTGTCTTGCACACACATGTACTAACCTAAGAAAAACCCCATTGTTACCATTTTAAGTTGATAAATAAAAGTGGTTATGTTCTTTATAAGTAAAGTTTTGAAAAATGGGGGGTTGTGAATCTCATTGATGTGAACATAGAAGGCTTTAAAAACGTGGAAGAAAAGGGTTTTGCATAAGTTATATCTTATCAATCCCATGAGAAATTTCCTAAAGACATAAAGGATTTAATAATAATTATTTAGTTATTTATTTTCTTCTTTACTCATTGATTATGTTTGTAATTTAATAAAACTTAGTTTTCTTACATAAACATGACTATGTGGTGTTTCAGAATTTACTTTTATATACCTAAAGATGTAATTAGTTCCCTCAGGACTGGTTAAGTATGTAGATGTTAGTCATTTGATGTAAATCTCTATGAACCTTCTGTATGTCTCAAGGGAAAGTTCTCATCATGTAGAGTCTCTACCAAAAAAAAACATGTTCTCAAGCTATTTATACTTATGTATTAGATGACATCATTTATTCTAATAAAAGGCATTTTTTAGCATATAATCATAATTTAGAAGGTATATTAGGTATGTAGCAATAGTCTAAGGTATGATTTCATAAATAACTTTGTTATATACTCCCGTTGTTTGACGAATTTTCCCACTCTTGTTTCAAGATAATGGAATTGTGTACAAAAAAATAAGAAACTCCAAAGTACGGGAGGGTTTAAGGATACCTTATGATGTGTGATGATGATGAAGATGTGGTCGTAAGTATCCTCTCCACGGTGAGCTTGATAACATGCACAACAAGGAGAAAAATAGACAAGAAAAATATTAGTAGATAATTTATGAGTTTCCTAAAAACTTTAGTCTCGAGAAGTGATCAAATTCCTAGGGAGAATTTTAACCCAAGTTGATTAAAATATTTATAAAACATAAAAGATGGATAACATGCAAAATATAGAATAACATGGATCAGATATATACTAGATAACAAACTAAATAACGAAGACGATGATAAAATTAGAATAAGTGAAATCAAACCTGATTAGGTTGATGATGACCTGAGATTGAAAAAGGCATTCAACGATGACTATAACAGATCAACTACATATATGTACACAAAACAGATTTGGGACTAATGCTAAAATGTTGGAGTTGTCATGAATATGATGCAGAGATGCAGGAAACATAAAAGATGCAAATATGATGAAAATGTATATTGGGTCAATGATGACTAGGGGAATACCTAAGATAGTCGAAAGTGAATGAGGCTAAAATAGTGATATATGGGATGTTAAAGAGATGGAACATAGAGAAAAAGAGATCTGAATGTTGAAGGAGGCTGGAAAAAATATGACAGATGAGGCAGCAAGAAGAAAAAAAATTTGATGTCGATCGGCTTGATGGTGACTAGGCCGGGTCAAAGGTGACATGGGTAGGATTAGGGTTTTATGGGGCTAAATAAATGGAAAAAGAGCTGTGAATAAGAATAAATGATGGCATATAAGATTATGGATCGCAAAGGAAATGAATAGACCTACAAAACTAATGGAAAGAAATGATGAAACAATGACAGAGTTCCAAGAAAATCTATACTTCACATCACCAAATATGCCATGCAAGGGCTCCAAGATGACTCCAAGTTGATGATTTCATCTCACAAGAAGAGGAGGAAACAATAAAAACATGAAAGAAGGCTAAAAATCCAAAATTTACTCCTCTTGAGGAAGGGGTAGTGATATAATTATAGGGTTGACAATGACCTGCTTGGGTCATCATCGACTATATATGACCGTTGATTTGGGTGGCGGAGGAGATGCACAACTCAATAAATGGGGACCTAATGAGGGTGGATTAGGGTTTTAAGTTGTTTAGGTGTGTTAGGGTTACATATGGATGAAAAAATGTGGTGAGAGGGTGGAAAGGCATTGAATAAGAGTAGGTGAGAGTCTTTGTATTAATAAATGGGGTGTTTACAGATGTGATTAGCATAATATATGAGATTAAGGATAATTAAATGTGATTAGGGTTGAATTCAGAGAGATAAAATAATGATAGGATTAAGATAGGAAAGTGGGAAAATATATGAAATAAATGGGATTATGAAGGAAATAGGAATTCGAAATATGAAGAGGGGTGTGAATGTGTAAGATGATGCTGAAGGGGAATGAATGTGGGGTGGGGGAAAAGCGTACAAAAAATTTTTTGTCTATATTTTCCACTTTTTGTCAAGTGTTTTATGTTAAACAAAGTATGAGATAAAACTAGAAGTGATAAAGGGTGATTGTTAAGGTGCTCCCCCTAAAACTAGAGATCAATGACAAGAAGATGAATGGATTACTAGGTTAAAAGAGATAGATGAAGGAAGAGAGGAAACCACTGGGAAATATGAAAAATGATGACAAAAGATGATCAAAGATGCCCCAGGTGGAGAATGATGACCATTGTGATAAGGATAGGATAAAAAAATAAAAATAAATATGGCGATGATCTATGGACCCGTGAGTTAGAAAATATAAGTACAAGATGGAGGGAATATAAGGGGAATCCAATCAGATGGATGAGGTAAAGATGGCAAGAATCCTAGAAACACTTTAGTAGGGAACATAACAGGACCTCAATAGAGGTGATGTTAATGTCTTACAAACTTGTGAGGCAGAAAAAACACTGCAAGATGTAGGGAATCCAATGAGAATCCACTCAGATGGATGTACAAGCTATGGGACCAATGGTTAAAAGGAAGACATCAATTTTATGCATAAAAATGTAAATATTTTTGAGACAATGGTCTTGAAAAAATGTTGGGGGAAAAATAAAATGTGATATCCTTCAATTATGAGGAAGTGAAAAATATGTGTCTTGGTGGAACGGAGATGGAAATGATGTCCAAAACTTTGGTCTTAAGAGGAAATGTGGTGACCTAATAGGGAAAACATAGATGGCCACAAGGGGAGCTTCTAGATTGGATGTGTGATGAGACAAGTAGACAAAAAGATAGAAAATTTGTCTTTGTAAGAAAAGGAAAGTTGTGTTATGGGTGACACATAAGTAAAAAGTAGAATAAATGATAATTTGATAAGGATATTGGATGAGACAAGGTAAAAGGAAAAATAGGGTTGGGTCAAATGTGATTATATGGGTCGACAACGATTGGCTTGGGTCGATAATGATTGGGTCATCGTGCCTATTTAAATGATGGTGACGGCTGATAAGTATCATTTAAATGACATTATTTTGATGATCGAGAGTTTTGAGTGATATAAAAGCTTAATATTTGAGTGAGATAGTCACCAATGGAGGTGGGAGGAAGTGTTAGAGGTCTCAAAGAGTAGTAAGTCCCAAAAACCTATCTTAGTTTTGATCTTTATTTATTTTTATTTTTTAAAATTTTAACATTTTTGATAGGCGGCAAGGGCCGGTTGGTAGGGACTGGGTACTATAATTTTTTACTAAGGGAAGGTCATCATCAACCTGGCTAGGGTCAATGTTGAATGGGTAGGATGTATGTTTTATTGATAATTTTTAGATGAAAATGATGATTAGATGTTGATGGGTGCTTGTTTGATTTATTTTTGTATGCTAGAGACACTTTATACTTGAGAGATAGAGTCCCAACCATGTTGGGGAGTATTAGGGAATATGTCACACATGTTGAGTGGGATAACCTAGACACAATCGGATTCAACAGATTACGTAATTATCAAAGAGTACATAGAGACACATGGATTATCATAGCATTGATAGAATGATGGGACCTGAGGACCAGCACTTTCTTGTTTTGGAAAAGAGAGATGATGATCATGTTAGAGGACGTGTATCAAATTTTGAGATTACATATCCATACAGAACTTATATTATGGATTATAGTTGAGGTTAGATAGATGTATTGAGACAAATATTTGGGGAAGAGGCCAAGAAAATCACTTTTTTATCAGGGTCCTTTCACATTAATACCTGTTACCAGCCTGCAATGTCGAGGAACTAGTTGATATGCTTAATCATGATAGTTATATCTTTCTATGCACTACATGATTCTGGTGGGGCCAGAGTTTCATTGGCCTTAACAATGGTGGTGGCTGACATTGTTGAGCATAGTAAAGTGTTTTCATTTGGTATAGCTCTACTAGCATAGGTGTATCATGAGCTATGGATGTATATCACAGAGAGCAGATCAGGTATGGATGTAGGCTTTCTGTTGCATTATTGGGCCTATGAGCACATAGATGTGGTGAGGCCATCAAGGATTCCATGGATTGCATGGGACCACATAGAGTTGACAGTGGGATTCATGAGATTGAGAGCTAACTAATCTCATGGAGATATTGGTGAGAGGGGTGAGGATTGGTATGCAGGGAGATTGAATCTAGATGATGTGAAATGAAGGCCATATAGAGGGTTCCCAGTATGGTTGTCTATATATATATATATATATATATATATATATATATATATATCCAACTTACACATATATGGATGGTGAGATGGGTACAGGGTAGGAGATAAAATATGGTGAAGGCTATACAATTTCCACATATGATTAGGCAATTTGGGTTAGTGACGATGATTCATGTGGTTCTAATTAGATATCTATGGGATGAGTCGGAGAGGGACTTGCCTAGTCCTATGATGGCAGACCCATTATTGGAAGAGGTAGAGCTACCAGATATAGACGAGAATGGTGTGGGAGATGCAGAGGATTATCTGGAGTGGATAACATGGTAGTGGGAAACCTAGGGATCCGAGGAGGTAGTATAGGTAAAACAAAAGGAAGAAGTGGTAGTGGGAGGAGAGGACATAAACACCTATAGGAGGAGAGGGTGTAGATGGATTTACGATAATAAATATAACATGACTATAGGGGGAGTTATATGTAGATCACTTGGAATGAGATACAACACTCCATGAGCTCTATGCAATGTGTGAGAAGTGCGACCTGATTATCCAGAAGTGTGATAAATATCAAATACAAAATAGAAGCATAATGGGCCAAATACAAATATCCAAATACTCCATATCAAGTGACGAGGGAGATGCTTAAGGAGCCACACATGGATCTAGGAAGATGGCTCCACCAAGTTTTTTGACATTGGAGTGGTACAATTCCTTAGGGGATGAGGTGCCCTACTATGAGAATAGGGATGATGAGGTTAATCAATGTATTGTGATATACAGCATACATGGTTGTAAAGAAGAGATCAAGGTAATAGGTGGCCTCATAGATCAATATGAGTGTAGTGTATTTGTGGCATGATGGTGGACCAAATAGAGGGTAGGGAGGAAGGAAAAAAAGGAGGATAGGGTCCTACCTCGGGTGTTTATATAATTTATTCATTCGTACTTAATGTTAGAGATCATAAGCACTGAGAGGGAGGTGAATCAATGTAGTTTAAATATTTTTGACTTAATGCAAATTTCAAACCCTTTAATGATGTGTGACTTTAAAATATTATGAGCAGTCATTCAAGCACATATCATGCATAAAACACTAAACATAGATATTTTCTGTGGAAACCCTTTTGGTAGAAAACCCCACCAAAACCATTGCTTTATGTTACACAAAACAAGGACTCATCAATAATATAACACATATTACCATATTTGTTTAATGATGCACTAACCCCGTAAGGAGCTTCAACCCCTACACATCTACTAATATTACACACAAAAAATGACTCTCGTGAATATTACACATGACAAGAGATTTCTTTTGTAGGAACCCACCTAAAAGAAAGATACAAATCCCTGAATCTACTAAGCTATAACTTAGACTTGGTTCTTATACATATTTTTTCATATAGTTACAAAAATTGCTTTTACAATTAATTCTGATCACTTTCCTAGCTCGGTCTGTGTTCTTTCACACTCTTCTACTCATCTGATGTTATCCCCTCTACTCAAACAATATGTCTTCCTGATTCTCTTTTCATTTGATGAATCAATACGTCATTGATCTTCTCTTCTCTTCCCTTCTATAGTTTTTTCTTAGCTTGATTACATCATCTTCTCTCCTTTTCCGCTCTACCTTAGATCAAGTCACTCTTTTTCTTCCCTAAGAAACACCTTCAAATGACTCTTTCAAAATTGTATATACACACCTGACCCAATTTCTCACTTTGAATTGTGTGTCATGCACTTTCCTACTTGGTTTCCTAAGAATTTGGCTCATTAAATGAATATAGCTAATTCAAGATTTTATTCCTTATGTATTTTACTTGATTACACCATTTCTAAGGCATTCTGCAAGAGAAATTCATTCACCATTTTCCAAAAATAGATTTTCCAGATTTGCAACATGACCCAGATGAGTGAGTCATTTCCTTCTTCATATTTTATTTCATCTTAAAACTTGGGTTCTCATGAAGAATGAAATTGCATTTGCACTAAGTCAACAACCATTAAATGTTTGCCGCTATAACCATAGATTTCATCGTTCTTTGTAAATTTCAAGTCGTGTATCTATCCAAAATTATTTGACAATTGAATCACCATTAATTTTGGAGAACAATCTCTCACTTGTCCATGTTTGACACAGTTTTATTTTCTTTTACCCTTTTCAGTCCATGTTCTATCAATTCCCGAATTCCTTTTGATTCTCTGGATTTCTTCTTTGTATCGCGACACTTTTCCTCAATTGACATCTTATTTCTTGATGTGGCAGATTTGTAGTTTTTCGCGGCTCGTCTATGTTTTTCACAACTTCTTCAATTTTTATTTCCTTTCCACGGCTTTGTTCCATGCACACAACTTTATCTCTTCTACTTACAGCTTTTGTAGTCTTCTGTAACTATCTTCTGTCTTTAACGGCTTCTCTAGTTCTTCACGGATTTTATTTTGTTCCATGGTTTTTCCTCTAACTTCCTTTATTTCATGATTTTTATTTTGTTCGTGGTTTTCCCTCTAACTTCCTTTATTTCACAGTTTCTCCTTTACTTTTCTTTACTTCCACAACTTTTTCCTTTGGGATATTTTCACTTTTTGACTTTTCCTTTGGCTCCTTTTTGCTTTGGTGACTTCATCCCTTTATCCACGGTACTCACTATCCTTTCATAGTTTCTTCTAGTGCTTCGTGGATTTCTACTAACTTCGGCAGATAATTCCTCATCTTTATGGCTTTCCCAAAACTGACTAAGTCACTAAGAGATTATAGTTGATCATCTTGAAGCCTATGTGATTTGACACTACCAATCAACCTTCATATTTTCAGTATGCTCACTTCATTAATTCACTTCTTTTACCATCAATGTAGCTTGACATCAATGAAAACACATTTGACTCATGAAAAAGTTCTAACAATATCCCCTTTGTCATTGATGAAAACCCTTATCTCACCTACATCCGAAACCTACAACTTTTGATGGAAAAACATTTTCCATACTTAGTTCCTGGTAACTCTCCCCCTTTGGAAACAATGACAAAGGGCCACTATGACAACTCTCCCCTTTGAGAATTCTTATGCTTTGTGATACCTGAGCCTCCTTTGAAATGATGATTCATATTATCCTCCTTTGATACATATCTACTTTATGCTCAAGAAGCCCCCCCTTGGATTATGCTTCCTATTCATTTGTTTTGATATGTCTGCGGTGCTGCTCCCCCCTGAACTGATGCATACTCTGATAAAATTAAGCTAATAGATTAGATCTCCCTTGATTTGGCACTATTGAGGAGGTGATATTTTCTAAGAATGATCCCGTGTGTTTTCTAAACAACTTATAGTTATTAGCGGGATCAAGAATGACCCCCAATTCATTCCTTAAGTGCTCAAATGTTGCTCTTGGTAGTGGCTTGGTCATTATATCTACAATTTCTTCTTTTGTTGCTCAGTAATTCTAAACTGATCTTCTTGTCATTCACTTACCTTAAGAAGTGATATCTTATAGGTATGTGCTTGGTCTTTGAGTGAAACACTAGATTCTTGGAGACACTTATTGCACTTGTACTATCACATAATAGAGGAACTGGATTTTCAAAATTTACCCTCTAATGTCTGCTTCATCCACAAAACTTGAGTGAAAAACATCACGGAAGCTATGTAATTTACTTCAAATGTTGAAATATCCATTAATGACTTCTTCTTGCTCAACCAGGAGACTAGAGAATTTCCAACAAATAATGGTCCTCCGCTTGTGATCTTCCTATCATCAATGTTGCCTACCCAATCTGCATTTGTATATGCATTTATGCTGTAGTAATTTATTTTGGGGTACCATAGTCCATATTTAATTATTCCCATAAGGTATCTCAGAATTATCTTGATCTCCGTGAGCTGTGTTTCCCTTAAATATTCATGAAATCTTCCAACAAGACCTAGTGCCTACATGATGTCTTGCCTTGATGTTGTGGAGTAAATTAGACTGCCTATCATAGATCTATAAAAATTTTTGTCTACCTTTCGTGATTCATCATCTCTTCTCAGCTTACATCCAACTTCCATTGGTGTATGAATTGGTTTATAGTCTTCCATCCTAAACATCTTACAAATTTCTTTGATGTAATTGGTTTGAGATATGAACACGCCTTCATCTGATTGATTGATCTGTAATCCCAAAAAGAATGACAGATATCCCAACATTGACATCTCAAAAATCTTCTTTCATCATGTCTGCAAACTCGTACATCATCTTGTCATGGTCTCTATCAAATATGATATCATCTACATACACTATTATAGTGAGTAGATGTTCACCTTCTTCCTTGATGTAGAGATTGTTGTCTGCAACACCTTTTCCCAATCCTTTCTCAATGAGGTATGAATCCAATATACTGTACCAAGCTCTAGGAGCCTATTTTAATCCACATAAGGATTTATTCAACATGAATACATAGTATTTATCTTAAATTAGTGAAAATCCATCAAGTTGTTCGATGTATACCTCTTCATTCAGTAATAAATGTTGACTTCACATCCATCTGGAATACTCTGATCTTCTTATATGTCATATAAGATAGGAAAAGTCTTATTGCTTCCATTCTTACCACCATGTGTAAATGTATCATGAAAAATAAATTCCTTCCATTTGCATGTATACCTTTTGCACATTAGCCTTTCCTTGTTTCTTGTTAATTCACCTTTTTTATTCAACTAGTTTCTGAAGATACCTACTTGGTGCCAATCATGTTCTTGTCTTGTGGTCTAGGTACTAGCTCCCAAGTCTCATTCTTTTCTATCTGATCCAACTCTTCATTCATGATGTCTGCCCAATTCTGATCCTTGCTTGATTCTGCAACATCCTTGGGTTATATCATTGATACGAGAGCCGTGTCTTCATGGTTCATGTTGCTCTCTTAGTCTTCTTCTTGTGAGAATGTCAACATCTTTGTTTCTAATTATCTGATTTGAAGGATGGTCCTTTTTGACTTTCTTGGAGGGTGTCTTAGTGTCTATCCTTTCTATCTCTTCATCTCCTTCTTCGCATGGACTGTTCATTTCATCATCATCTTCTTTCTCTTCACGGATGTCATTGTGCTGAGTGTTGGTTTTTACATGTATATTCTTATCCACCTTTACATTATTTTTTTCAATAATATTTTGTAACCTTTTATTTTAATACCTGTAATCTATTCTGACCACTGAGTAACCAAGGAATATCCCTTCATCACACTTGGTTCCAAATTTTCCCAATTTATCTTCATCTCTTTTGATATAGCATTTTCTACCAAACACTCTTATGTTCTTTACATTGGCTTGTCTCTTCTTGCATAGTTCATAAGGATTATTTTCACTATTTATTCTCAGTTGATAGCTCTATTCAAAAGATATATTATACTGTAAAATTCTTCACTTTAATACATAGTCAGAGAGTTTGGATTCATTTAGCATTGTCCTTGCCATCTCCTGAAATAGTCTTGTTATTCCTTTCAACAACTCCTATTTTGTTGAGGTGTTCTCGGAAGATGAGAACTATATTCTAATTCCATTTTCTTCACAATAATTCATCAAACTCATTTCACCATAATTATCCACCTTTGTCTAATCTTAGGCACTTGATTTTCTTGTTTTTCTCATTCTCCACTGGCAGTTCCTTAAATTTATTGAATCTATCTAAGGCTTATAATATGTTTGATTCAAACATGCCACCCATGTCATCCTAGTATAATCATCTATTATAAGCATAAAATATAACTCACCATTTATAACTGTCAGTTCTAGTGGATCCACAAAGGTCTGTATGGATCAACTCCAATGGCTCTAGTTGTAGAATAATCTTTTGATTTGAACGACCTCCTAGTTTTATTTCCATTGTAAACAAGCCTTACATAGATGTATCCATGGGTTTCACAGTATTTCAGGCATATGTCTTACACACCCTTTAACACTTAATTTCACCAAGTTTTCAAAACTCATATGTCCTAATCTCTTGTGTCATAACTAGTTGTAGTGCAATTATTCTTGTAAAGCACTTCTCTTTATTTATTTCGTTAAGAATATACATGTTGCTCTTTTTCCTACTTGGCCTTTACAACTTTCTTTCCTATTTTACAATTTACTAATATCACAATACTTTGTCATGGAATATCACGCCATATCCCCTTTTACACATTTGACTCACACTCAGTAGATTGTGTTTGAGACCATTCAATGTATAAAACATTTTCAGTTATTGTCTTTCCATTATCTAGACTCATTGTTCCTTTTCCATCTATGTTTGCTGAGTTGTTATCACCAAATATTACAACACTTGATGCATTATTAGGATAAAGTTATGAGCTTAATTGTATCACATGTCATATGGCTTCAGCATCCACTATACTAAATATAAGATTTAATCTATCATTTTGTACATGGAAATGTAGTTTGTACTATTGAACATGACTCTTTCCTATTGTTCTCATCTTTCTTTAGAACATATATACCCACTTATGTTTCTTGTTTAGGTCACTCTATTATTTTTGTTGAAACCAAATGAATCTTCTTTGTTTTTTGATAACCACGTGACTCTTCCTTTTATAATTATGTGTGAAACCATCATAGTCTGATCTGGTGTAAGATGCACCAAAATCTTCTCCTATAACCTCTAGAGAATTTTCTTACATTTGGCGGCCTTATGTCCAAATTGATTACATGAATAACAGTAACCATAGAAAGGAATGTGTTTACCTCATAACATATGTGATCCTTGGGTGCAGTAGATATCTTCTTCTTGCATGGATGTTTTAAAACCTTCATTTATAGCAGATGAGGTAGTTGGTGATTTCCATAGACTTGATTCCTCTCATTCTTAGCTAGACTCCTTTTCCTTAGTTTCTCATCTTGAAGCCAATTTCTAGATTTATTATTTGTGTCCCTAGTTGACTATTGAGCATGTCAGTTAACACATTTCAAATTTTCTCCAACTTTTCATACATTTCTAATTTTTTGGTCAGTTGGATCATCTCATATTTTAATCACTCCACTTCTGAGATTCAATTTTGTGCACTCTTATACTTTTGATTTGTAAGTACTGAGAAATATTATCCAACTGTGTCAAGTTCATTAAGCTCATTTTCCTTCTTCTTTTTCTACATGGGATTGTCTTCCTTAAAATATGTGGATTTTTTCTTCATAATCCTTTATTGTGCATATCAGTTTTTGATTCTTTTTCCTTCACATTCTTAATTCTTTAAGAGCACAAACACGCATCTCTACCTCTAGATTCACTTCAACTTATTCTTGATATGAATCTTCATACTCAACTGTATTCTTCCCTTTAGAACTACATTATTTAGCTACATCCATGGCCATAAATAAACACTCTGACTGATCTTCATCATTTTCATTTTCAAAGTTACATGAGTTGCTTGACTCTGATCCACTTGATTCATCCTTTGAGTAAAAATTTCTTTTATTTTTGAAGAATCTCTTCTTGTTGTTTTTCCTTTTAGACTCAGTTTCTCTTTTAGTTTGTTTATGATTGTGATCTTCATGTACTCAAACTGATTATCTCTATTCTATGTTTCGGAAACTTGCTAGCAAAGTGACCTACTTTTCCACATGTAAAACATTTGAAAGGAATTTTTCCCTTATACTTACCTGATCCTCTTTTCAGTCTTTTGAAAGAACATTGCTTGAATATTTTCATCATCTAACTCATCTCCTAAAGATTGATTCTTATTCTCCCTCTTCTTGTGCATGGACTGCAGTTTCTTTCTTGAATTTAAATGATACCTATTTCTTAGTATATTCTGGACCCAACAGTCCTCATCTCGTATGTTGAAAAATTTCTCTACAATTCATCCATCGTGAGATTATTCATATCTTTGGTTTCCTTAATGGCTGAAACCTTCACATAATGCTTGATTGGTCATGGATATCAAGATATTTTGACTAACACTCAGCTCTTCTAATGTCTTGCCTATGACCTCTGATCATATTAATGGCTTCATCTATTCTTTGCATGTAGGCCGCTATACTCTCATCATCTTTCATTTTCATATTCTCAAACTAAGATCTGTAGGTCTGCAACTTTTCCATCTTGACTTTTACATATTCTTCATAGATATTCTGTAGTTTGGTTCATATCTCCTTTGTTGTTTTGTAGTGAATAAATTTGACAATTTTTTGTTTCTGTCAGGATCCATATAGAATGAAAATTCATCACTCTTGAATTACATTCATTAGTCTTCCTTGTTTGTGGAAGGAAGTAATTGGTGTAGCTAGGAGGATTGTATCATTTTCTCAACACATTCCTCAGATATCAAAACCAAGTGACATCAAATATGTTTTCATTTTTATTCTCCAGAATGCATTATTTTTACCAGTTAAGAGAGGTAATCTAAAGAGTGACAAACCACCTTGTGCTTGATTTGTTGACCATGCTTGTGATAGGATCATATCGCCCTTGAAGATGTTAAGCTTATACTGTAAGGATGATCCCTCTAATACCAATTGTTATAGGATCACAAGCACTGAGAGGGGGGGATGAATCAATGTAGATTAAAAATTTTTCACTTTATGTTACTTCTCAACCCTTTAGTAATGTGCGGACTTTAAACTTATCAGCAGATAATTCAAACATATATACATGCACAATAACACTAAACACAAAGGATTTATCATAGGGAAACCATTTTCAGGAGAAAAACCCACCAAAAACCATTGTTTATATTACCCAAAGCAAGGACTCATAATAATAATAACACATCTTACAAGATTTGTTTAGTAAGGAACTAACCCTACAAGGAGACTACAACCCCTACACCTTTGCTAATATTACACACAACAAAGGAATCTAGTGAAAATTACACATCACAAGAGATTTATTTTGCATAGGCATTCACCTACAAGGAAACTACAAATCCCTGAATCTACTAAGATACAACTTATACTTAGTTCTTATACATATTTTGATCATATAGTTACATCAATTACTTTTACAATGAATTATGATCACTTTCATAGCTCAGATTTGTGTTCTTTCACATTCTTCTTCTCATTTGATGCTATCCCCTTTTCTCAACCAATATGTTTCCCTCTGATGCTCTTTTCATCTGATGAATCAATACATCATCGATATACTCTTCTCTTCCCTTTTCTAGATCTTTCTCTAAGCTTGTATTGTATCGTCTTCTCTCCTTTTCTGAACTACCTTAGCTCGAGTCACTCCTTTTCTTCCTTGACCAACACCTTCAAATGACTCGTTCAAAATTGTATATACACACTTGACCCAATTTCTCTCTTTGAATTATTTTTCATGCACTTTCCTACTTGGTTGCCTAAGAATTTGTATCATTAAATGAATAAAGCTAACTCCCTATTTTGTTCCTTATGTATTTTTCTTGATTACACCATTTCCAATGCATTCTGCAAGATTAATTTATTAGTCGTTTTCCAAAAATATATTTTCCATATTTGCAACATGACCCAAATGAGCGAGTTGTTTCCTTCTTCATATTTTATTTCACCTTGAAACTCAGGTTCTCATGAAGAATATAGTTACATTTGCACTAATTCAACAAGCATTAAATGATGTCCATTGGAACAATATATTTCATTGTTCTTTGTAAATCTCAATTCCTACATCTAGTTAAAATTATCTAACAATCGAATCACCATTGATTTTGGAGAAAAAACTCTCACTTCTCTATGCTTGACATAATTTGATTGCCTTCAAACCTTTTCATTCCATGTTCTATAAATTCATGGCTACCTTTTGCTTCTTTGTCTTTCTTATTTTTATCACGATTTTTAACTCGGCAGATTATTTCTTCATTTGGAGCAACTTTTTAGTTATTCGCAGCTCTTCTACACTTTTTGTGACTTATTCAATGACTATTGCCTTCTCACAACTTTGTTCCATAGGCACAAATTTGTCTCTTCTCCTTGCAAATTTTGTAGTATTTCATGGCTATCTTCCTGTCTTTAGTGGCTTCTCTAGTTCTTTGTGGTTGTTGTCTTTGGGATATTTCAAATTTATGACTTATCCTTTGGCCCCGGTTTTATCTTTAGTGAATTCATCTATTTATACATGGTACTCACTCTCCTTTTTTAGTTTCTTCTAGTGCTTTGCGACATTCTACTGACTTCGGCGGCTACTCCAAGTCTTCGATGAATCTCTCTCTAGACTTTGGTGGATAATTCCTCATCTCCGTGGCTTTCCCAAAATTAAGTCCCTTAGAACTTATCCTTGATCATCTTGATGCCTATGTGATTTGACACTACCAATCAACGTTCATCTTTTCATTTTTATCACTTTACCAATTTACTCCTTTTTCCATCAATGTAACTTGACATCCACTAATTTTTCTTGACATCAATGAAAATACATTTGACTCATGACAAATGTCCAAAACGTAAATTAATAAGCTAGCTACTAAAAGAAACTATCAACTCAAAAAATGGAGGGTTTATGGTACCTCAAATGTGATGTGAATGAATGAGCACAAAATGATGATGGATCCTTGTTGCTACAAGTTGATGATATGTGAATAAAAATCATTAAAAAGAAGATTCATTATATGGTATATGTGGGGGTTAATGGAAAAATTAGATCCAAGAAGCATTAACTTCTTTAGAAGATATCAACCCCCGTGTTTTAATAAAAGGTGATAAAAGTAATAATAATAATCTGGATAATATGCAGAATATGAGGGACACAGAAAGTGAGAATGCAAAAATGTAAGGAACATAAAATATGATCTAAATGGACTAAAAATTAAATAATACTTGTTTTAGGTTGATGATGACCCAGACTGTGTAGAATCAGGTCGACGGTGACCTAGGAGTGAGGATCTGAAACAACAATTGAATTATGTAGGTTGTCAAAGATCTGAATGCAATCTGGTAATTAAAGAAGCCTGAAGATGATGGAGACAACCTACAGAAGGAATCTGAGGGGGAAGAAACCAGAAAGTGACAGGAAACAGAGATTGGAAGGGGAGATTGGGAAACAAAACCCTGGTTAATCGAAACCATGGTTAAGCGATAAAGACTAGATTACAGATAGATTGGGTGGTGGTTTAGTGAGCTGGGGCAGAGATAGAATGCATGCAGAGGTTGGAGATGGTTCTGGGAGTAGAAAGAACAATTGAAAAAATCTGATTCGACAGTGACTCGAGCTGGGAAATTACAACTATAATGAAGTTAGATAATGCCAAGGTCAAAAGAGGATGAAATGGGAGACTTGCAAGTGACTAGGCTAGGAAAGAAGCTAAATAACATAATATAAGTGTTACAAAATCTGATTTGAACCTCCAAAATGTTATATGCAAGCAATACAAAGATAATATGATATAAATTACATAAAAACACAAAGATGATGATAAATCTCATGAATAATGATAATGAGTGATGCAAACACATCCAAAGGAGGTCCAGGAGGTTTGTAACTATTGCAGGAATGATTAGGCATGAGATTCAATTTACAAGTCATGAGAAAGCTCCAAAATTTGTATGTGTCCGATGATTTAGTATTGATTACAAAAATATTTATCTTAGGTTTATAGGGTCGATGGCGATTGGGTTGGGTCGTCGCCGACTATGGGGAAAGTTTCCCCAATGGGGGGTGCTTTTGGTTGGGATTTCAATTTTTTAAGGATAAGAAAAGGGCTTTAAAAAATTAAAGCTTGTCAGCAGGAGGAGAGTGGATTGGGATGTGTCATGGGTAGTTATAGGATAAAGATACGTAGGAAAAAGCATAGAAAATCGTGGGCATGTAGATTTAGTATAAAAGAATTCTAAATGGAAATTTGGTTAGGGAATAATGGATGTTAATTAATTAATTAATTAAAATTAATCAATTAATGTTTATTAATAAATATTAGAGGTGATTAACAGGTGATGGGCATCGATATTGATTAATTGATTAATTAATGATAATTAATAAAAATTAATAAGGTGGTGGGATAATAGGTGGGCATTTTATTAAATATTGAAGGGGATGGATTTAATTAAAGGGGGACCTATATGGAGATCTAGAAAAATATGTGCATGCAGGTAGACGAGGGTAGAGATACTGAATTTAGGTGTCTACATTGTCCCCCTTTTTTAGTGGCTTGCGCTAGCAAGCCATGAGACATAATTAATGAGAGAGAAAGATGAGGGATAAAGAAAGATTGAAAATGAGCTCCCCCTCAAATGGTAGATCAATGTCGTCATGGGAAATCGATGATGTGTTTGAAAGAATTAGATGATGAAGGGAGGGTGGGTGATGAAAAATGGATAAAATGGTAACCAAGGCAAGATGCCCCAAGAAAAAATAGATCATAATAACAATACAAAATATGTTTGTGACTTTGATATCTCTTCAATAGGGGACAACTGGGGTCTCAACGGAGACTAGCTACAATGTTATACATGCTAGTGAGTGGGTGAAGATCACTGTAGTATGTATGTAAGTCAAGATGACCAACGGGTCAAAGGAAATTCATCAAACTATGTGAAACTAAATGTGAAAATTATGTGAAATCCTTCATAAATGAGGAACTGAGCGAAAAATTATGCATTCACAAGGGATGAAGATAAAGGTATGGTGCCCGATGGGACACAACAAATGGACGGGAAGGAAAAATGAAAATACAAGTGGTAAAATAATATGTCCTAAGAGGGTAAAAGTATGGCTACGAGGTGGATTTGGAGAAACATAAAATGAAATAATATGCCCCAAAGGGGAATGAGTATGACCACATGGTAGACTTTGTGCACATATTGAATAAGATTGTGAAATAAAATGTCTGAAGGAAGAGTAAATATGACCACATAAGTGGACTTCGAAATGAGAAGGAGAGGATTCAGACTATGGAAACAAAATTCCATAAAGGGATATTATGAATTGCCACAAATGTGGACTTTGAAGAGAAAGGTATGCCCAAAAGAGGGATAATTTGAATATCATATTAAAATGTGTGGAGGGATACAAATAAATATGGCCATGAATTTATTTTTAAAGAAACAAATAGTTAAGAGAAATTCCCTAAGAGGGGAATAAGTATGGCCTAGAAGGTTAATGATTCAGTAAAAATTCCCTAACGGGGAATAAGTATGGTCACAAGGTGGAATTTGTACACAAATTAGATAGGATTGTGAAATAAAATTTCCAAAGGAGGAGTAAATATGGCCACAAGGTGGACTTTGAAAGTACGTATGCCCGAAGGAGGAATAGAAAAAATGATGGATTAAAAATTATCGGAGGGAAAATAGAGATGGCCAGAAATGTGGAGTTAGAAAGTACATATGCTCAAAGGAGGAATATTTTAAATGCTGGATTAAAAATTCCCAGAGGGATAATAGAGATGGTCACAAATGTGGAATTAGAAAGTACATATGCCAGAATGAGGGAGGAATGAGTATGGTCCCAAATTTGGAATTTGATATGAGATAGATAGAGAGAACATAGAATATCCCAAGTGTGGAATAAATATGGTCTCAAAGGAGGACTTCAAGATGAGAGAGATTAGATAAGATCAAATGAGGTGGATGATGAGATGTGATTTAAAAATGGCAACCTATAGGTATGAACGAAACTACATCATACCAAGGAACGTACAAGGAAAATATGCCTCCAACTGTATTGGAGGTAAACAAGAAGGGGATCTAGGTGACACAAGGCTCATATGACCAAAACAAATGTTAGCATATAACCAATGATAGTTATATATACCAAATATCACAAGGAATTACGGATGAAATAATATCATAAACCTAATGTCAACATGAAAAATGGGTTTGAGATGTAACTTGTACATGGGAATTTTACTGGAAGAAAGTTCATCAATGTGGGAAGCTTTCTTAGGATGCTTACTAAAATAGAAGGTTGATCGATGCAATAATCCTTAAAATGCCATAATAAAAGAGTATCCATCCTTCGAGGGTATGGTCTACTTTATACATAATATAGATGGCAAGAGTAATATATATGATAGTCGTCCTTTGAGGGATCAGTCTATTTATTTGATTCGCATTTTTATTTTGATTTCATGCTTTTGATTTCTCTTTTTTTTGCATGAAAAATTTTCCTTTGAGGGATCAATATGTTTTTGATAATTTTGATTTTGACTTGAGCATCCATGAATTTTGACTTTACATGGTGGAGAGATAGGAATAGCTCAGTAGACCACTTAGAAGGGGATAATTAAATGTACAAGAAACACCCTTAGACCCTTTTCATGGTTCCAATAGGTGAATAAGAGGGTGACAGATGTAATGAACATGGATTTCTCACCAAAGGGGAGCACCTATCCATAAGGAATATACTACGGGCATAGCCGTGGTGCCCATATTTAAGGTCATATCTAGGAAAGTGACGGATGATGACATAATTCCAAATCACTACAAGGAAAGATAAAAGATGCTAATGATGGAGGGATAATCTAAAGATACAACTAAGAGCTCACTGGTAGACATGTTAATAATAGAGTGGTCACAAGTGCATTGCATTAAGAGGTTTCACTACCGGTTTACCATCAAGGGAGGTCAGTCGATAGGCTCCCGACCCATACATATGCATGATAATGTATGTTAAAATATAGTTAGGGGAAAAATTTCCACATTGGCTCCGTTCTAGAGTGGTAACATTCCGATTTAAGTCATGATAGGATGAAAAACTATGCACTTAAGAAAGCGAAAATATGCGTTGCAGACAATATGAAGAGATGGTCTCCTAAGAGAGAGACAAATATGACCACAATGGTGGATTTTGGATGGCAATAAATGGTCCCTAAATGGAGATAAAAATATGGCCACAAATGTGGACTTGGTTGAAAATTAATGGTCCCCCAAGAGAGGGACAAATATGGCCAAAATGATGGAATTTGGATGAGAAGATTAAAAGAATAACATATGGCCACAAAGGTGGAATTTGAACGAGAATAAATGCTCCCCCAAGGGAGGGACAACTATGACCACAAAAGTGGATTTTGAAGATATGGTCTCCCCTAAGGTAAGGATGAGGTGATAATAATATATGATTTAGATTTAATGAGGTGTACAAAGACTAGAAAATATGTGATCTTATCCAACTTCACTACCCCAGTGAAATTAGACAATGAGAAAGCTTACATTGTGACATTTGGTTAAGAGGCCTACTTGGTAGGGAATGAAAAGTCTAGAAATTGTTTGGGAGTGTCTATAATCACTACACAAGCTCCCCTAAGCACAAAAAATCCCAAAATACATAGATTTTAGAAGGGTTTCATTTTGGGTCCTGAGGGAGCTTATCAAGTTATACCTCGAGCTCCTAAGAAATGCACTAAAACATGTATCATAGGCCAAGATAATTTATTTAAAGAAGACTGATATGCTTTGCAGGATTGGACCAGCTATTCAATTACATATGGGAATGAGTTATCTCCACCGAATTACACGAGGTCACATAAATATAGGTGAGTTGTTCATTTGGTCTAGGATTGCGTAAAGAGAAAAGTGCACTATGACACTTTTTAAAGAGGACCAAGCTCACCTAGATCAATGGATGAGTTATGTTATGCCTTGAAGTTTCAATCTCATCAATGGAGTGATTGAGTTTCTTTGATAGAGAATTGAGCTATGATTCACCTAGCTCTTTTTGCTAGACCGAGCTAAAATTTTGTGACCGGCTTGTAGCAATAAATTCAAGCTATTTCCTTTGAATACCAAGTTAGTCAATCATTTAAATTGGTAGGTGATAGATCCATTAAGCCATTGGTTATCTGATCGAGCTTATTGGCAAGCTATTTGTTGTGCAAACTATTTTTAAGCTCATCAATTCCATCGAGACGCTTCAAGAACAAGGGGTGAGCCAGTTTTTAGTCGGTTGAGCTTAGACAAGAAGGAGAGAGTTATTCTTTAGGTCCTTAAGCTCATGAAATGGTGGTCGAGAAACTTTAATAATCAAGAAATACTTATAGGACTTAGCCAAATCTCGTAAAGGGAAAGAGAAAAAAGCTTGTGTAAGTTGAAATCAAGCTTAGTGTAGGAGAGTGGCAGATTTTTAGGAATTATGAATGAGCATGGATGGTCATTAACTTAGTGAGTTCACAGATGCCTCAATGTTGAGAAATTTGGCGGTGATAGAATGAGGAGGCCCAGATGTCCCACGGGACACTTGTGCACTTGAAGACCGAAAAATGGCGCAAAGCAGTATATTACAAAAAAGGTGAAAATATATGTCCTGAATAGTCCAAATAGAGTTCGAAACATGGGGGCACTCTAAACATGAAATCATTACAAAAGGAGGATGCCAGAGGTCTCGCAGGCGAGCCAGAGAAAATTTTCCTAGATGGCCCATAAACGTTGGGCTAGGAGTACATGTAGAGCCTAATTCATCCGTTGTAGATTATGTGGGTCGAATAGAATTCAATGGCTCAGATGGCCCAGTCAATGATGTGTGGGAGAGTTCATGCAAGTGTAAAGAGGTGTTGAGGGCCTAAGTCAAGGATGATGCAAGGAAGAACACATAAGTGGCACAAGGCCATGGGAACATTTGTTTCTAGACAAACCACATCACCGCAATGCATTAGCATGCATATCGATGCACATTGGATGATTCGGCATTGGCAGAATCTCCACAAAGGTTAACAATGTGTAAGATCCCAATGCAACTTGCAATGAGGCATATCACCAGGTGCCAAGGTGGTTAATGGGGGCCAATGTGCAACGAAAGGAGCTCACCGTTCAAGAAATAACTTTACACTATGTAGGAGGTGACTTGGCATATAGGTGTAGGGATAGATGGAAGTATAATACAACCAATTCAAATCCTAAAAAGGTAAGAAAGGAGATTCATCTCAGTGGAGTTGGATGAGTTGGTAATGAACATTTTAAAATAAACATCAATCTCCCCCCCTTCAATGCAAACAATAAAATAAAGAAGTGGGGCCAACTTCAAAATGTAAAATCATTTCAAAAGGAGAGATATATTTCTAACTGCCAAAAATTAATTCACAATCTTGTAACAATGAAGAAATGCCTAGAAAGCCAAATTAGCTGCAATCACTCATATGGCCATAACGTTTGCATCCCTTAACAGAATCATGTAAAATTGGTCTCCTTGGAATCATGGTTCTAAGCCCGATGAAAAATAACTAAGAAATGAAGAAATTGATAAAGATTTAATGGTGAATTTTAGGGAAAATGAGCCTATTCCAGTTTGGTTGTTGGATAGTGGTTGGAGATTCATTTAATGAGCATGGACACTCATTCCTTCACTGCTGCAGGTTATGGGGCACCTTGAGATTTATTTTTCATATCAAAATTCACCAACTACACTCATTTATCATGACTTGCAGTTGGGTGGAAAGTGAATTTCGGGAATTCCATCCCTCTCTCTCTCTCTCTTCCCAAATTATATAAATTGAAGTGTTGGCTCATTATAAAGGGAGGATCGTTTGAGTAGAAAAAATCTATCATTTTGGTTTTGTGAATCCAATGTGATGTAGGCCTTTATAGTGGACTACTTGCATCGTGATCCAGACATTTTATTTATAAGAGGTTGAATTGTGCATACTAATCAAGCAATAGATGTATGTTTGTGGATGTATCTTCCCTTGTTTTTAATTTCATTATTCTTGCCTCTTTCATCTTATTATAGGTGTATTATGTCTATTATATGTTATTGTAGGGACTAATTATTATTGTGTGTGCATGATAATGTTATTATGAATGTTGTTGTTAGATTGTGGAGAACTATCATCACCCCTTATAATCTACATTTTGCTTCCATTTTCACACATTGGGGAATTGTTCCCATACCCTTCTTTTAGTGCATCACCTATGTAGTGTAGTTTTCCTTCATTTTCATATTATCTGTCTCTCCCTGGTCCCTTGGAAATTGTAGGATAGAGATAATCAATATTTTTATTTCATTAGAGTTAGTTTGCAATAGATTAGGAAGAGGAACCAGCCGTCTCTAGAGGTCTATATCGAGTTGTATGTCCCATAACTTAGAGATAGTACCCATGTTACCCAGTCACACCGTGAGCTCAAACACAAACACTTGTGGAAATCGGAGGGTGATGTGATTTGGTGATAATAGTTCTAGAGCTCCCAGTGGGACCACAAGAAGCCTTCATTCTTATTGTAGCAATATTGGTGTGCATTTTTTGTAAAATTCCAGCTTATAAGAGGCTTTGAAATAGCACATCTGAAAACTCTATAAGGGAAGAATTTAGTGGTATTGGTAGTCCAAGCCTATCAAATTTATGAGAAGAATTCAAACAAGGTAAAGAACTAGAGAAGAAGGAATTTTCAAATATTTATAGCTATCTCCAGGAAGAGATGAAAATTTCACATCCCCACTGAATAGAACACTATCAATACCTCCACCTAGTAGGTATTTCATTCAATTAACTAGAGTTCTCAAACCAATCAGAATGGCTCATCAACAACCACCACAAGGCTCACTGAATCCCTATGGAAACTTCATGAGTAGTATTCTACTTGCTCTCAATGCACAAAACCCAATCCCAATATCAACATTGAAGACCATTCAATATTTTACTATGGAGAACCATACAATTCTGATTAATCACATTCAAGACATTGCAAACGTCTGTAATATACATGAGGTTAATGAAATGGATGTGGCGATAAAATTATTGGCTTCTTATTTCAAAGGAAAAAATCTATAATGGTTCAGGAGCCTAGAAGTAGGATCAATTCAAAATTGGGATTGGTTGTGCACAGCTCTTAGTGGTCAATTTGGAGATAAATAAGATAATTTATCCCCGTTGGAGGAATTGACTACAATCAAGAGAGCACCAAATGAGCAGATGGTTGATTTCAACTTCAGGTTTTGAAGAAAATGGGATAGAATTCCTCTTACTGTGAGACCAACAGTAGAAGGTGTTTTTCTCTAGTTCCTAAATTCTCTAAATTCTGATATTGTAATGATGATACATTCCATGGGAGGTACAACTTTACCCGCAACTTATAACATTTCTATTAGAGCTTAAAATTGTCTTATTCAAGTTGGTAAACTTGTACCCAGACCACCCATTCCTCTATACCCAGAATTAGGAAATCTAATCTCTAGTCAAGCACCTATGTTAGCTCCCATTCCTAGCCCAAAAAATCAGATTTGTGTTGAAGCTTCTACCTCTTCTTATAATACCTCAAATGAGCTCCAAGAAGTCATGAAGTAGTTAAAAAACTTAGGCAATAAGTTGGTGAAAATTAAGAGACAAAAAGATCAAAATTTTATATCATACCATCCTTAAACCCAACCCAATAGGCCTCCATATCAGGCTAATAGGATGCATGCTCAAGATGCAAATAAGAAAAAAGTAAAACCCTCTTCTAATAGGACATTACGTCCTTACAATCCTAATGTTGCATCCACATCTAGGGCCTTGGTACCACTGCAGAATAACATGGCTCAAGAATATGACTGGTGTTTCCAATGCAATCAACCTCACAATTAGTCAACATGTTTCAATGGTTCCTTAAATCAATCTCTAATGGTGACAACAACGGGCGTGGGAAAAGAGACAAGTCAATAAGAAAATCAACAACATGAAGTTACTCAAGAGGCACCTCCAAGTGAAACCACGCTAGTGAATTGTCAAGTTGAGGATTCTATGGAATAAATCAGGCCCCTTCTTAAAGTGTGGCAACCAATATAGGGTCTAAAAAGAGAAATACTGAAGAAGGATAGTCATCTAATCCAAGTGCTACTCAATTATCTATCACTCCACAAGGAATTGGTAATCAAAGTGCAGCTCTAAATGTGCAGAATCAGTCTAAGTCACTTGCAAGACCAACTCATATACCAGTTATAACAACCCACATACAAGAAAATATTGTACAAAACAAATGGCAGTAGAAGGATAGTGATTCCCCCATTCAACATCATTGAGTAAATGAATAATACCATTGTGAACATTTCAATGTGGGAGTCATTAGCTATCCCAGACCAAAGAGACCTACTGCAAGCTACTATGGAAAATTGGTCCACATCAAATCAGTCATCCAAAGAACAGGAAAAGGTGTTTACCAATTCATCTCAGCAAGAATGAAATTAAGGAGGTCAACAAGGTAAAAACATGAAGCCTCGTCTATTTTACATATCTCTAATTATTGGAAACAATCTTACGCATAATTGCATGATTGATTCAGGAGCAAGTAGTTATGTGATGCCTAAGAAAATAGCTGACCAGCTGGGACTTCACTACGAATTCATCTCTAGAGGAGTAGTGCAATTGAATGGGACATCAGTAATGACTATTGGATTAATCAAAGTTTTGATCCTTACACTACATGCATGCCCAAATGTAACCATCTTGCAAGATGTATCAGTCATAGGATTTTCACCATTCTTTGCACTATGTTTATCAAGAGATTTCACCAGTAAAATTGGAGGCTATTTGTTTGCTAACTGAACATACATGTTATTCATCACAAGGTAAGGATATAAAGCTATAATAAGATCTAAACCTATTGAAAATTTCCATATCGAGCCTCATACATCGATTCCAATCAATGCAAATTTCTTGGTATTTGATCAAGAGGATTTTCCAAGCACTTATGAAGTGGATACCAAAGTATAAAACATTCTGAACTTAACTCTTGATGAATGTGCTAACAAGAGGAATTATTTTGATCCTTAAAGGGAAATGGAAGAAGTTGAGCTAGGATTCTATTGTTTGAATGAATAAAATCAACCTCACCCTAACCGCACCAATTCAGATCATAAAGATGATAATGAAGTGTGGAAGTTAGTATTTGATGGCTCAAGGAGTAGACAAAGTGTTGGAGGAGGAGTTATACTTGTTTCACAACAAGGTATAAAATACTACTCAACTTTCCATTTTCTATTTTCTTTTTCAAACAACACAGCTGAGTATGAAGCATTAATTCACGGATCACATTGGGCAAGAAATGGAAACATTAAGAACTTGCAAGTCTTTAGTGATAGTGAGCTAATTATGAACCAAGTAAAAGGGAAAATAGTTGTTAAGAAATATATTCTAAATAAATACAAGAGTAGTGTATGGGATCTCATTGAAGATTTTAAAGCATTTAACATCAATTCCATTCTGAGGAAGAAGAACGAGGCAGCAGAAAGACTTGCAGCACTTGGGGAAACATTCAACTTTGTGAAAAGTATTAAAAGTGAGCAAACCCAGCCTCATATCAAGGTGGTCATGAGACCAGCTGTTATAGAAAACAATACAGCAATGATCAATAAATGATAAAATTATTACAAGAATATGTCGAGTTCTCTACTAGAAACCAAGACAAGTTAGAACAGCAATATGGTGACCAAGTGGTGCGGCTAAGAATGAACAAATTTCCAAAAGGTTTGGTGACCTTGGAATCAATCTTCAACCCAAATGATTAGTTTTGGAAAGAGAAGGCCAACATTCAGATAAAGTGTGAAGATTCAGAGCCTATTATAGTTGGAGAAGGTAAGACGTTGTAGGTTCATAAGGTGAGTACTCAACAAGAGAAGTCTAAAGTTTTCAAACTTTGTTAAGAATTCCTAGGTTTCTTTTACTGGACTTATAAATATTTAAGAGGTTTCAATCCAAAACTAGCGTAGCATACTATTGAGTTGGATCCAAAGTCTAAGCCCATTAGATAGAAGAAAAGGTCGGTGAATCCTCACATTGAACCTATCATGAGAAAATAGTTTAATAAGATGATTGAATATAGTATCATCTTCCCTATCAAACATTCAAGTTGGGTTGCAAACTTGGTGTCGGTAAGATAAAGAAATGGAGAAATCAGACTATGTGTATACTTTTGTGATATAAATATAACATCACTCAAATATCATTACCCACTCCCTTTAATGGAGAAAATATTGCAAGTAGTGGCTGGTTCTAAGAGGTTTTCATTTCTAGGCAGTTACTCGGGTTATAATCAGATAATGGTGAAGGAAGAAGATTATTTCAAGATGGCATTTAATATAAAATGGGGTACCTATGCCTACAAGAATATGTTTTTTGGACTGTCAAATGCTGGAGCAACATTTCAACTAGCTTTAATATCTAGATGATATCACTGTCTTCTAAAAAATGTAGTAGACCATCTCTTTCACCTTAGGAAATTATTTCAAAGGTGTAGAAGATTTGGAGTGTCCTTGAATCTGAAAAAGTGTGTATTCTTGGCACATAAAGGTAAATTTTTGGGCCACATTGTTTCAAAAGAAGGTTTAACAATTGATCCTGAAAGAGTTGAAGCTATCCAAAATTTTCCATTGCCAAGTCACAAGAAATATCTCCAAAGTTTCTTGGGGAGAATAAAATTTGTCCACAGATTTGTGCTTGATTTTTCCACCTTGGTGAAGCTATTGATAATGATGTTTAAGAATAACCTTACATTCAAGTCGATAGCAGAAGGAAAATAGATTTTTGAGGCCATTAAGCATGTTATATCTCAAGCTCCTACCCTTATCAATCAATATTTCTCTAAAGATTTCATGTTGTATGCTTATGGGGGTTCAGATACAATTTCAGCCATTTTGATACAACTAAATAAAGAAGGTTCAGAGCATCCCATAACATTTTTCAGTAAAAGTTTGGAAGACTATGAAGTAAGTTATTCTTTCATTGAAAAGCATGTTCTTGATGTCATTAGAAGCCTGAAGAAATTCCAACACCTGGTCTTGAACAATAAGATTCAATTATTGGTGTCTCATGTCGATGTCAAGGATTTCCTCCTGAAAAAATATTTGAACAAGAAGAGGACAGGTTGGATCACTCGGGTGATGGAGTATGAAATTGAAATCAAAGTGACAAAGTTGGTTCATGGTAAAGGTTTATGCAAGTAGCTAGCTTCCAATAATCATACTGGTACAGAAGGTCTAGAAGAAGCTATTTTTGTGATTCAAAATGATCAAGAACAACCAACTAATGATGTTCCCATTCCATGTTAGACTCAAGATATGGTGCATTATCTCCAAATAGGTTTGTGTCCTCTAGAATGGAACAAGGCTAATAGAAGATATTTCATATTACTTCCCATTTCGTATATGCTCATTAATGACATATTATTTAAGAAGGATGTGAATGGAGTGTTATTGAGGTGTGTCTCAACAAACCAGATTGAGATAATATTAGATAAGTTCCAAGATAGAGAGGTGGGAGGCCACTTTTCTCCATGAGTAACAGCTCTCAAGATCATGAAAGTTAGTTACTATTGGCCTACAATGCTTAGTGATTGCTACTCATGGATCAAAAAGTGTAAGAAATATGCATTCTTCATGGGGAAGGAAAGGTTAGCAGTGTTGCCCCTTCATCTCATCTCAATTGATCAACCATTCATGAAATGAGGATTGAACTTCATTGGACTTATCAATCTGAACTCGAGCCAAGGCCACAAGTGGGTACTCACGGTGATATATTATTTCACGAAGTGGAATGAATTGGTGGCACTCAAGGAGGTAAATGAATCTAGCATCTTGGACTTCTAGAAGGGGATAGTAACAAGGTTTGGATTTCCCACCACTATAAAATAAGAAAATGGATTGGATTTCCTTAGCACAAGGATCACTGAATGGGCTATTAGAAATGGGATTTATCTTAGCACTTCTTGTAATTATTACCCTAAGGGTAATGACCAAGAAGAATCCACAAACAAGAACCTATTGAGAATTATAAGGAGAAATTTTGATGAGAATTAGAGAACCTAGAACATGAAGCTCAAATCAGCTCTATGCGCTAATAGAATCACTCCCAAGAGGTCAATGGGTAGCTCTTCATTCAAGCTTGTATATGGAAAAGAAGAAACACTTCCTATATCGTTGGATTTGTCAACATTAGAACTCATGAAGTACTTAGAACTAAATGAGTTTGAACCCATGGAAATCAGGCATGTAAAATTGATGGAATTGGAAGAAACCAGAGAGCATGTAATGTAAACCATGGAGAAAGATCAAGCACTGATCAAGAGAATCTTTGACAAAAAATCTAAATCTAGGACATTCCAATAGGGAGATTTAGTACTAAAGGGGGATACAAATTGGCAAAAACAAGGAAAAAATTCCAAGTTCGATGCCATATGGAGTGGTCCATATATGATTACTGAATGCAAGAGTATCAATGCCTTCTGACTGGCTAGGTTAGATGGTGAAGAACTACAAATTCCAGTGATTGGGATCCACCTCAAACATTGTTACTAGAAGGAAGATTTCTCACCCTTATACATATTAGTTTAGGACTTTCTGTAACATCCCCATTTTAAGATACTAGAACAAGGGAAAAAATAATAATAAAAATTATACAACGTTCTCTGTTCTGAATTATGTAATTCAAACACACGTTCAAGTTTTAATAATTGTTCTCTGTCCAATTAAGGTAAATCGGGGCACACAATTTCTTTTAAAACCAATGTTCTCTGTTCACATATTTACAATATGGAACACACATTCATTGCCATTCAATCTTATAACAGATACCATATGCTGTTATAAATGACTCGAAGAACTACCGATCTCCCATTTTATGGCTCGGAGTTTCAGCGATCTCTCATTTCATGACTCGGTGACTAATCGATCCTTCATGTTAATCCATGCATTGTATAATAAGTATACAGGGTTCTCTTACCATTTTCGGTTATCGAAGTGATCCATTTAAGAGGACTATCTGAATATTTGTTACTGATATTCATCTGATATCCTACTTCTTAAACTAGGTGATTAGGACAATGCAACCAGCAACTTGCGATACTTTGGCCAAAGATTTTCACATGCTTTGCATGATCATATTCCCAGATTTTTTACACATCTAAGGAATACATCCTTCACCTCACTTCATCTGTTATCTAGAATGGTCTTTCCTGATCTTTATCAGTCCTTTCATCTAAGGTCAAGCTCTAACCTCAACTAGCAATATGAACGAGTATAGGAAGGTACTCATGGTAACTAAAGGTACCTAGGCATACGGTGTCGTCCCTCGGTGACTATGTGTGTCTAGTTACCTTTAGCCCTCCGGAGTCAATCCATATCCGCGATCAATTTCCTATCCTCGTCTAAGTAACCTGGTCCCCAGCTTATGTAAACTTGATGATTCGATTCGGGAGGGCGTTGTAACATGTCAACTACAACATTGTGTCGTCATGGAGGCCCCGCCTTCATGAAGACACCATATTGCAGTTGACGTGTGTCAAGGTCCTACGGAATCCTCTCATCAAGGAACACACATCCAGCTCACGTGTGATTGGATTATAATCTTAATATTTAAGATTAATTTTCAGCAACCGTGTTGATCCTTTAACCTCATTACTCGTTAGAGTTGTATACAGCTAAGAGAGACTTAATTTGTCTTTTAGCTTAATGTACATTCTCTCCTTCATACCGAAGGGTTGCATATTTTCTTCTTGGTTCTTTTCTTTAAGCTTCGGACTAATAGTCCACTACAGCTTAACGTAGTAAGTTCAACCTATTAAACTTAACCAAGTTTATCCACAACTGTAATCAAATTCAGAATTCCATCTTATTAGACATCATTTAAACGAAGTCTAATTATAAATGAATGTATTCATTTATTCTCCATAACCTTACTTCAGTTAAGGTTTGTTACCAATAGATATGTTCCCTCATATCTAATATTTCTGAATTTAAACACTTACGAGGATATCAACGAAGTCCGAATACAAGGTTCAACTAGCCCTTTGGTTATTTGATATTCCTTAGCTTATAACTAATCCTGAATATCATTCACATAGATTTCATAATCATTTAAACTCTTTCTCAATGTCAAACAAAATTTCATATTAACCCAAGTATGATACAGCCATTACAATATCAAAATGATACAGCCATTAAAATATCACACGTTTCCTTGTATTCATCCATAATTTTTACAAACTATACAATTGTCAGTCCAAACGACTGGACTTCGTTTATATCAAAAACATTACAACTCATAAAGATAGAAGAATGTAATTTCTTCTTTTCTCATTTCCTTATAGAGGAATATTAGCTATCAAATATGATCCATCCTTAGCTATATAGAAGAAGTATCAGAAACAACCATGTCTTTGTATTTACTCAAGAACCATCTGTAAAATTTATTTGCACGGGTCAGTTCATTGAACTGAGCATATTAAGCACTTGTCATTAAAATGAGGTGCTCTTAATTAACTGTCTCAATAAAAGAACCCTTCTTTTAAGAAACGTATATAAACTCAGATGGACATCATCTGCAATTAAGTACTGATAAGGATGAACACCTTAACAGTTTAATCATCTAATTACCATCATTCAGACAAAAATATTGCTAATCTTTTTTTTTCCAAATTAATTACTACAAGAAGTAATTTTCCTTCAAACCGTTCCAGATTAAAACATCTGTAAGAACTAATACACCTATGTATATATTGTTGTTCTAATGTAAATGCTATCAATTCCATTCCCTTACAATAGTTAAAGAAAAGATTCACAAAATAGATTTTAAATAAGACTTCCAGCAGAACCACTTTCCTTTCCTTTCATACTACTCGTCTAATTTCAAACAATCAAACACTAAAGAGAAAAGTAGTCATTCACCATGAACTCATTGGTGTCAATCCTCAAAATTCAACAACAGGATAATACTTCTTTCAATTCAGAAGAAAGTAAACAGCAATTAAATGCAAATGATTATGCCTAAGGCAGTACAAAATTCATTCCCTAACAAGTATAGAATTTCAACTTATTTAAAAGAAAAAATGCTCATTACTTCAAATTATCCATCCAACACGCTCTTTCCTTTCATCATAACTGTACTGAATAATTTAATCCAGACGTGATATCAATTAATGATAACAGCCCATAGAGAAATAAATAAAATCAATAACCGAATAAAGGGAGGATCATATTACCTCTTCTTACTGTCTAACCGATTATTCACTAGTTAGAACAGATTTGATCCACTAGTGTGTTTCCTTCTTAATAAATATATTTCAGTATTCAAAACCCACTATCTAACTTTCGAGAAAGTTGACCAGAATTCATTGCAACTGGTCCGTAACTATTAGTACCAAAAGAACCTCAAAATACAATCATTTTCTTTCATATATTTCTCTCAACGGACTTTCTCGTCCAGTTATAAACAAGCAAGAATGTACAGCTAGTTTTATAACCAAAACGTTTCACCAAAAACAAACATTTCAGCTAAGCCTGAACAAGCAAGAATGTACAACTAGCTACGAAATCATGAGTCTTATCATAATAGTAAAAGGAATCATTTTCCAAACATTTAAAGTAAGAATTCCACTTCAGTTCAGTCTTGATGAAACAACAAGAAGTCTAGAAGACAGTTCGTATATATATACATACATATATATACAAATAGTTTCATCATCCAATCCAAAGAAGACTGAAATAATAAACTCTAATCCATTCGGTAAATATCCAGATACTCAGTTCCAAAATTAGGTAAATAATTCCTAAAACAAAATCTTTCATGGATTTCAAACCAAATACGGAGGCATTTAATCTTTTTTTTTTTAAAAAGACGTGAGAGTAAAATGATGAAACAAGCCCACTGTTCCCAAGAATTTGTATTCTATACACTGTATTCCCTCAAAGAAAAATAACTCACACAACAGTTCCATCTATCGTTCCCACGGTTTTTCTAAAACCATTCACGCACATAACTCAAAAAACAACCTCCATATTAGTATCACTTCCATAAAACCGAATCCATAATGCACAATAAAACCCACTTACCATTACCTTCAGATTTCAAAATAGTAGAAGAGAAAACTTATTTCATTAATAATTTCAGTAAGAAAAACACTCATTTCCTTCAAAACGCACAAGAATACCCAAGTCGTGTTCATTTCTATAATGACGGTTCAAACCAGGGTATACAGAATCATCTCATCCTTTTATTTTACAAGAACGCACAGAACTCAAAAAACAATCTCCATATCGTTGGCACATTTACCAACTCGAATCCATAATGGATAGTAGAACGATTACACAATTCTATCAAAGCAGACTCATACAGCAAGCACAGATTCCTTTATTTACCCATAGTAAAGAAATAACCAAGTCGTATTCAGCAGAAGAAAAATGACTCGACCTAGAATCACTTCATACAATCAACAACTTCATATAACTAAACACCCCTCATAATAGCAAGGTTGTTTTAAACAAAAGCAAACAGCTTAAGGAGAAGGGCCCAACATGCCTGAAATTTTTCTTGTGGCTCAAAGGAAACCGCACCCACATGAGCTATTTCTCTCCACGGCGTCCACAACAAGGCTTCCCCAATAGTCCACTAACTCCCACAAGCTCAAAAATAGTCGTGGCTTCTCCACAGCAGCAACAATAACCAAAAATAATAGCAGGTTCGACATAACCATGGAAGATATGCAAAGAAACTAAAAACCCGAATGAACACAATTCCAAACAAATTTTTCCTCTATCCTCTTTCCAAGGTGAGCTAGTCACTAAGACCAAGGTCATTGAATGCATTTAATGCATTTCTTTTCATCAATTTTCACGCCATCGCCGACTCAGATTGGCGAGTTTCCTTTTTCAAATTTTGCATGTAATTCCTTTTTAGCCGCTTAGCTAGTTGGATGCCTCCAACTTTTCCCATGTTCCCTCCAAAATTGGCGCTGAAACTTGTAAGGACTTCATTTATTGTCCCAATAAATCTCCAACCTCTCCATCTTATCCGGTTCACCAACATGGGTCCTTAAGTCCCCTTCCATAGGTTAGTAATAGTTTAGGATTTTATAGTCCATAGCTAGGTTTTTTTGCCTAGTTCATAAGTTATTAGGATTTGCATCAATTTTCATCCCTATGCAATTTAAAATCCACGTAGGGTAATAGTTAGGCTATAGGTTGTTATAACATAGTTATAGGTTAGGGTTTAATCCCATAGTATTTACTTAATAGTTTCCAATCAAGTCTTTCCGACTGGCGTTCACATTCAACACAATGCAGGACGTTTCGTCCTATGTTCAACACATACCTATGTCACTCGCACCCAGGCCCTTATTGTCTTACGTTGTCTAGCGTTACAACTTTACATGTGGTCCGGGAATCAAACCTTTTCCATTGGCATCTAGGTACCGGATATTTATACCTGAAATCAGGTGCTATAACATTTACAACGACCTCCAGTCTAGTTCAGACTTCACTCCGTTTTTAGAAGTAAATCGATAAAACGATCACAAGAAGGCCACAGCATACCTTGGATCAATGGAATTGATTCAAGGTGTGCTGTCAATCAACATAAGAGTTCATCAAACATAAAAACAAGTCTGTTGTCTCACTCTTGCAAAACACAAGTTATAACAACTTCCGTCCCAAGTAAACAATTTACAGCAAACCAGGGTCCCAGATTAGTAACACATTCCTTTTAAGATTAAAGATATATCTTAACATAATTATCTTCAATTCAGTAGTTACAATCATCATGAAAATGGATTACCATGATAGCTTATAAAAATCAAGACGTTACATTCCTCCCTTCTTAAAGAATTATCGTCCCGATGATCAAATTAGCCAGTTCATAGAATTCCTAGGACAAAATTCAGTTATTGTCCTTCCATTCATAAGTTCATACCAAAAACAGATCTAATCATCAAAACAGTGTTTTAAGATAATTGTAAAATAGACCAGTAATTGTCTATATTTGGTAGAATTATCAGTTTTTCGAATTCAATTTCGATCAAACAAGTATGGAAAAGTAGATCTCATTTCTTCGAGATTTTCCCAAGTTGCACTTTCTTCGCTAAACAAGTCCCATTGGACCTTACATTGGTTCACTTCACGATTTCTTAAGTACAACTGGCGATTTCCCAGCACTCGAATGGGCTTAACCACGATTATTCCTGGGTCTTGGACCTGCAAGGAATTCCAATTCAACACATGTGATAAATTTGTTACGTATTTCTTAAGAAAATAAATATGAAAAACATCATGCATTTGTGATAAAGCAAGAGGTAATGCTAGACGATAAGCTACAGGGTTAATTATTTCAACAATTTCGAAAGGTCCCACATAACGAGGCGATAACTTGGCAGCCTTGCCAAAAGTTATTGAGCTCTTTTTCGGCTTAACCCGAAGAAAGACCTTCTCACCAAGTTTATAATTCCTATCAATGCACTTTAAGTCTGCATAACTCTTTTTCCTATTGGCAGCCTCCTTTAGATGTTCCCGAATCATTTTGATTTGTTGTTCCATTTCCGTGAGGATTTCTGGCCCAATTACCTCTTTTTCCTCTACGTTGTCCTAGCTAACAGGGGTTCTGCATTTTCTTCCATACAATGCTTCAAAAGGTGCCATTTTTAAAGAGGCATGATATGTATTATTATAGGCAAATTCTACCAGCGGAAGGTATTCTTACCATTTATACTGTTGGTCCATGCAATACATTCTTAACATATCCTCTAAAACTTGATTGACTCTTTCATTCTTCCCATCCGTTTCCGGATGATATGCAGAACTAAATTTTAATTTAGTTCCCAAGGCCGCATTAAGCGTTTGCCAAAACCTTGATGTCATTCTTGGATCTCTTTCTGATATGATCAGTTCGGGTATTCCATGCAATCTGAAAATTTCATGTACAAATCTTCTTGCTAACACAGGTGCATCGTCTTTTAAATTACCAGCAATGAAGTGTGCCACTTTGGTTAATTTGTCGACGACAACCAAGATGATATCATGCTTATTCCTTGACATAGGCAATCCTTGAACAAAATCCATTGTTATCACTTGTCATTTGTACTGTGGAATGCTATGGGGACACAGTAATCCAGCGGGATGCATATGTTCTACCTTAACACACTGACATTCCAAACAGTGTGTTACAAATTCCACCACATCCTTTTTCATTCCCTTCCAGAAGTATTGTTGCTTGAGATCAGCAAGCATTTTTGTAATGCCAGGGTGTCCAGAAAAAGGTGAATTATGAAATTCAATTAAAAATTTATTTCTTAAATCATTTTCTAAGGGTATATATACCCTGTTTTCAAACCTCAGAATTCCTTCATTATCAAAACGAAATCCCTTATACTTCACATCCTTTGGATCTGCAGCAAGTGATGTTTTAACTTGCTGGAAATAAGAGTCAGATTCCATGACATCTTTCACCTCATCCTGAAATTGAGTTCTTAACGTTATAAGGGCAGAGATGTGCTTCCTATGACTCAGAGCATCTGCCACCCTATTTTCCTTACCCTTGATGTAGCTTATATCAAAATCATACTGAGACAGAAATTCTAACCATCTTCGATGCCTTGCATTCAGGTTTGGTTGAGTAAAAATATACTTCAACCCCAGATGGTCGGTTTTTAACTCGAATGGTTTTCCAAGAAGGTAATGCCTCCACATTTGAAGTGTATGTATAATGGCTGCGAGCTCTAGGTCATGTGGAGTGTAATTCTATTCATGTAACTTAAGCTTTCTGTTTTCATAAGCTATGACATGGTTATTTTGTAATAGAATGCCTCCAAGACCTTCTCCAGACGCATCCGTTACAACCATAAAATTTCCATTTGGGTCTGGTACAGTTAAAATAGGTGTTGTAGTTAACTGTTTCTTTAAATTTTTAAAGGCAAATTCACATTTGTCAGTCCAGACAAATTTCTTATCTTTCTTCTATAGTGAAGTGATTGGGGCAGCAATTTTTTGAAAATTCCTTAACGAACTTTCTATAATATCCGGCCAAGCCCATGAAGCTTCTTACTTCATGCACGTTCTTAGGCACAGGCCACTCGATTATAGCTGCGATCTTTGAAGGGTCTACAACTATCCCATTTTTGCTTATAACATGTCCCAAATAATGCACCTCTGCATCATAAAAGGAACATTAAGACAATTTACCATACAACTTCCTATTTCTTAAAACTTTTAGCACTATCCTTAAATGTTCTTGGTGCTCCTCGACATTTTTAGAGTATATAAGAATGTCATCCAAGAATACAAGCACGAACTTGTCTAGGTATTCTTGAAAAATATTGTTCATCAAATTCATGAAGGTGGCAGGTGCATTCATTAACCCAAAAGGTAACATCGTGAATTCATAATGCCCGTACCTTGTTCTAAAAGTTGTTTTATGAATATCTTCTTCCTTTATTCTCAGCTGATGATATCCAGATCAAAGATCTATTTTTGAATAGACTGATGCTCCACACATCTGGTCAAACAGATCATCAATCCTAGGAAGTGGATATCGATTCTTAATAGTTGCCTTATTCAACATTCTGTAATCAATGCACAGTCTCAGTGTGTCATCCTTCTTCTTTACAAAAAAAAACCGGCGCTCCCCATGGTGAGACACTCGGTCTTATCAACCCTTTAGTCAAAAAGTTCATGTAATTGAGCCTTAAGCTCCACCAACTCGAGGGTGGTCATTCTGTAAGGTGCCTTAGATATGGGTTCAGTTCCCGACTTGATCTCTATTGCAAAGTCAAACTCTCGTTTGGGCGGAAGACCCGGTAACTCCTCCGGAAATACATCACTAAAATCCCTTAATAATGGATACCTTTCCATGAATTCATTATCTTCCTCAGCATTTTCTATCATTTTTACGGCATACAAGGTGCAGCCTCTATTTTTAGCCCTTTTAGTTGCATAGCTGTTAGTTTCCTAACTGCAACCTCACGCTTTACACCTTGAATGACTATTTCTTTCTGCAGGTCATCAAAACAACAAATTTGTTTTTCATAACAGTCGACCTTTGCCTTATGTTCTGCCAACCAGTTAACTCCAATAATGATATCATATGATCCTAAAGGAGTGACATACAGGTCAACTTCGGTGGAGAAACTGGGCAAGTCAAGAATTGCCCCAAAAAGGCACATTTCAACTGTATGGACAGCATTATTCCCATAATGCACTGTCCATGTCTTATCCATTCGTTCAGCTTTTCTTTTTAATTTCATTACAATTTTAGTAGAAATAAAGCATTCAGTAGCTCCAGTATCAAAAAGTATGACTACAGGTGTACCAAATAACTTACCCGGAACTTCTATGGGTGTAACTTACTTTTCAGCTTGTTTGTTAGCCACCACAGCATGTATCCTATACTGTTGATCGCGATCATCCTTCTTCAGAGGACAGTGACTCGCGTAATGGTCTTTTCCACAGTTGAAGCAACCTCCAACTGGCCCTTTCCTAGGCTCAAATTTTCTACCATCCTTGAAGTTATCATTTTGGCTTCCATAGGACTTTTGTCCATTGCCACTAAATTTTGCAAAGCTACTCCACACACTATTTACAGGTTTTTTCATTACTGATTTCTTGTTGTTATCTACAACAAAAAAAAATTTCACACCAAACCTTTTCCAGGGCCCCTTTTTGGGTGCAAAAGATGAAGAAGAGTTGGGAATATTCTTCCTAATCTCCTCCATATGAGCAGAAATTGCTCTCAATTTCTGTTCATGTCTTATTGCCTTTTTGACAACTCCTTCCATAGTGGTTGGACCGTGGACATCCACTTCACCACCAATGATGGGATTCAGTCCCATTATGAACTTTCGTATTCTGAACTTCTCATCATCTTGGTACTGCGGCACATACTTAAGGAGTTTAGTAAACCCTTCCCAGTATTCTGTCACCGTCAGCCTTCCTTGCGACCAGTTCTGAAATTCAGTCATTTTCCTATCAAAATAGAGTTGAGGTAGCCACCGTTGCCTAAAGTAACCCTTAAATTGATCTCAAATTATGTCTATTTCGACAATATTCAGCTCAACCTTACGGTTTTCCCACCATGATGATGCTTCATGAGAAAGTTGATATTCTCCCCATATTGCTTTGGTCTCCTCGGAGAAGTTTCTTATTGCGAAGTACTTCTCCATTTCACTGAGCCAATTTTCAGCTCCGTCCCTAAGTGTTGTTCCATCAAACTTTGGAGGACGTATTCTCTTTATATCATTTGTAAGTTCAGCTGCTAACCTTGCCCTTTTATTTTCAGGATGATTAGGAGCGTTTGCATTGCTATTATCAACACCTAGATTCCCTCCATTGGTGTTGTCCAAAGGAGGTGGCTGATCATTTATATCAGCTTCTTCTTCCTCCTCTTCATTGCACATTAACTATTGTTCCAAAACAGTGAAACGATCTCTCGTATCTAGTAGGGTAGCAAGGATTTCATCCAGCTTTTGAGCAGTAGCTGCTTCTCCACCCGATAACGGGTTGTTCGCAGCATTTCCTCTTATTCTAACCATTTTCTGTTCAATAAGAAAATGTAAACCTTATTAAATTGTGGACTCATTAGGTCCAAGAGCTGTAACCTTCGGCTCTGATACCAAGATGTAACATCCCCATTTTAAGATACTGGAACAAGGGAAAAAAAAATTATACAACGTTCTCTATTCTGAATTATGTAATTCAAACACACGTTCACGTTTTAATAATGGTTCTCTGTTCAATTAAGGTAAATCGGGGCACATAATTTCTTTTAAAACCAATGTTCTCTGTTCACATATTTACAATATGGAACACACATTCATTGTCATTCAATCTTATAACAGATACCATATGCTGCTGTAAATGACTCAAAGAACTACCAATCTCCCATTTTATGGCTCGGAGTTTCAGCGATCTCTCATTCCATGACTCGGCGACTAACCGATCCTTCATGTTAATCCATGCATTGTATAATAAGTATACAGGGTTCTCTTACCATTTCCGGTTATCGAAGTGATCCATTTAAGAGGCCTATCTGAATATCTGTTACTGATATTCATCTGATATCCTGCTTAATAAACTAGGTGATTAGGACAACGCAACCAGCAACTTGCGATACTTTGGCTAAATATTTTCATATACTTTGCATGATCATATTCCCAGATGTTTTACACATCTAATGAATACGTCCTTCACCTCACTTCGTCTGTTATCTAGAATGGTCTTTCTTGATCTTTATCAGTCCTTTCATCTAAGGTCAAGCTCTAACCTCAACTAGCAATATGAACGAGTATAGGAAGGTACTCATGGTAACTAAAGGTACGCAGGCATACGGTGTCGTCCCTCGGCGACTATGTGTGTCTAGTTACCTTTAGCCCTCCGGAGTCACTCCATATCCGCGATCACATTTCTATCCTCGTCTAAGTAACTTGGTCCCCAGCTTATGTAAACTTGATGATTTGATTAGGGAGGGCGTGGTAACATGTCAGCTACAACATTGTGTCTTCATGGATGCCCCGCCTTCATGAAGACACCATATTGCAGCTGACATGTGTCAAGGTCCTACGGAATCCTCTCATTAAGGAATACACATCCAGCTCACGTGTGATTGGATTATAATCTTAATATTTAAGATTAATTTTCAGCAACCGTGCTGATCCTTTAACCTCGTTACTCATTACAGTTGTATACAAATAAGAGAGACTTAATTTTTCTTTTAGCTTAATGTACATTCTCTCCTTCATACCGAAGGGTTGCATATTTTCTTCTTGGTTCTTTTCTTTAAGCTTCGGACTAATAGTCCACTACAGCTTAACGTAGTAAGTTCAACCTATTAAACTTAACCAAGTTTATCCACAACTGTAATCAAATTCAGAATTCCATCTTATTAGACGTCATTTAAACGAAGTCTAATTCTGAATGAATGTATTCATTTATTCTCCATAACCTTACTTCAGTTAAGGTTTGTTACCAATAGATATGTTCCCTCATATCTACTATTTCTGAATTTAAACACTTACGAGGATATCAACGAAGTCCGAATACAAGGTTCAACTAGCCCTTTGGTTATTTGATATTCCTTAGCTTATAACTAATCCCGAATATCATTCACATAGAGTTCATAATCATTTAAACTCTTTCTCAATGTCAAACAAAATTTCATATTAACCCAAGTACGAATGAATTGCACATACCAACTTAAAAGTTGTATTTCAGTAAAGAATAGATATTATGCTCTTTTTAAAATCTATTCTCTGTCATTTGATTAATTCCAAATCAAAAAATAATATTATATTCTCAATCTTATTCAACAATATCAAAATGATACAGCCATTAAAATATCACACTTTTCCTTGTATTCATCCATAAGTTTTACAATCTATACAATTGCTAGTCCAAATGACTGCACTTCGTTTATATCAACAACATAACAACTCATAAAGATAGAAGAATGTAATATCTTCTTTTCTCATTTCCTCGTAGAGGAATATTAGCTATCAAATATGATCCATCCTTAGCTATACAGAAGAAGTATCAGAAACAACCATGTCTTTGTATTTACTCAAGAACCATCTGTAAAATTTATTTGCACGGGTCAGTTCATTGAACTGAGCATATTAAGCACTTGTCATTAAAAGGAGGTGCTCTTAATTAACTGTCTCAATAAAAGAACCTTGCTTTTAAGAAACGCTAATAAACTGAGATTGACATCATCTACAATTAAGTACTGATAAGGATGAACAACTTAACAGTTTAATCATCTAATTACCATCATTCAGACAAAAAGATTGCTAATCTTTTTTTTTCCAAATTAATTACTACAAGAAGTAATTTTCCTTCAAACCGTTCCAGATTAAAACATCTGTAAGAACTAATACACCTATGTATATATTGTTGTTCTAATGCAAATGCTATCAATTCCATTCCCTTACAATAGTTAAAGAAAATATTCACAAAATAGATTTTAAATAAGACTTCAGGCAGAACCACTTTCCTTTCCTTTCATACTACTCGTCTAATTTCAAACAATCAAACGCTGAAGAGAAAAGTAGTCATTCACCATGAACTCATTGGTGTCAATCCTCAAAATTCAACAACAGGATAATACTTCTTTCAATTCAGAAGAAAGTAAACAGCAATTAAATGCAAATGATTATGCCTAAGGCAGTACAAAATTCATTCCCTAACAAGTATAGAATTTCAACTTATTTAAAAGAAGAAATGCTCATTACTTCAAATTATCCATCCAACACGCTCTTTCCTTTCATCATAACTGTACTGAATAATTTAATCCAGACGTGATATCAATTAATGATAACAGCCCATAGAGAAATAAATAAAATCAATAACCGAATAAAGGGAGGATCATATTACCTCTTCTTACTGTCTAACCGATTATTCACTAGTTAGAACAGATTTGATCCACTAGTGTGTTTCCTTCTTAATAAATATATTTCAGTATTCAAAACCCACTATCTAACTTTCGAGAAAGTTGACCAGAATTCATTGCAACTGGTCCGTAACTATTAGTACCAAAAGAACCTCAAAATACAATCATTTTCTTTCATATATTTCTCTCAACGGACTTTCTCGTCCAGTTATAAACAAGCAAGAATGTACAGCTAGTTTTATAACCAAAACGTTTCACCAAAAACAAACATTTCAGCTAAGCCTGAACAAGCAAGAATGTACAACTAGCTACGAAATCATGAGTCTTATCATAATAGTAAAAGGAATCATTTTCCAAACATTTAAAGTAAGAATTCCACTTCAGTTCAGTCTTGATGAAACAACAAGAAGTCTAGAAGACAGTTCGTATATATATACATACATATATATACAAATAGTTTCATCATCCAATCCAAAGAAGACTGAAATAATAAACTCTAATCCATTCGGTAAATATCCAGATACTCAGTTCCAAAATTAGGTAAATAATTCCTAAAACAAAATCTTTCATGGATTTCAAACCAAATACGGAGGCATTTAATCTTTTTTTTTTTAAAAAGACGTGAGAGTAAAATGATGAAACAAGCCCACTGTTCCCAAGAATTTGTATTCTATACACTGTATTCCCTCAAAGAAAAATAACTCACACAACAGTTCCATCTATCGTTCCCACGGTTTTTCTAAAACCATTCACGCACATAACTCAAAAAACAACCTCCATATTAGTATCACTTCCATAAAACCGAATCCATAATGCACAATAAAACCCACTTACCATTACCTTCAGATTTCAAAATAGTAGAAGAGAAAACTTATTTCATTAATAATTTCAGTAAGAAAAACACTCATTTCCTTCAAAACGCACAAGAATACCCAAGTCGTGTTCATTTCTATAATGACGGTTCAAACCAGGGTATACAGAATCATCTCATCCTTTTATTTTACAAGAACGCACAGAACTCAAAAAACAATCTCCATATCGTTGGCACATTTACCAACTCGAATCCATAATGGATAGTAGAACGATTACACAATTCTATCAAAGCAGACTCATACAGCAAGCACAGATTCCTTTATTTACCCATAGTAAAGAAATAACCAAGTCGTATTCACCAGAAGAAAAATGACTCTACCGAGAATCACTTCATACAACTAAACACCCCTCATAAGAGCAGGATTGTTTTAATGAGACGTTTAAACAAAAGCAAACAATTTAAGGAGAAGGGCCCAACATGCCTGAAATTTTTCTTGTGGCTCGAAGGAAACCGCGCCCACAGGAGCTATTTCTCTCCACGGCATCCATACCAAGGCTTCCCCAATAGTCCACTAACTCCCACAGGCTCAAAAATAGCCGTGGCTTCTCCACAGTAGCAACAATAACCAAAAATAACAGTAGGTTTGACAGAACCATGGAAGAAATGTAGAGCAACTAAAAACCCGAATGAACACAATTCCAAACAAATTTTTCCTCTATCCTCTTTCCAAGGCGAGCTGGTCGCTAAGACCAAGGTCATTGAATGCATTGAATGCATTGCTTTTCATCAATTTTCACACCACCACCGACTCAGGTTGGCGAGTTTCCTTTTTCAAATTTTGCATGTAATTCCTTTTTAGCCGCTTAGCTAGTTGGATGCCTCCAACTTTTCCCATGTTCCCGCCAAACTTGGCGCTGAAACTTGTAAGGACTTCATTTATTGTCCCAATAAATCTCCAACCTCTCCATCTTATCCGGTTCACCAACATGGGTCCTTAAGTCCCCTTCCATAGGTTAGTAATAGTTTAGGATTTTATAGTCCATAGCTAGGTTTTTTTGCCTTGTTCATAAGTTATTAGGATTTGCATCAATTTTCATCCCTATGCAATTTAAAATCCACGTAGGGTAATAGTTAGGCTATAGGTTGTTATAACATAGTTATAGGTTAGGGTTTAATCCCATAGTATTTACTTAATAGTTTCCAATCAAGTCTTTCCGACTGGCGTTCACATTCAACACAATGCAGGACGTTTCGTCCTATGTTCAACACATACCTATGTCACTCGCACCCAGGCCCTTATTGTCTTACATTGTCTAGCGTTACAACTTTACATGTGGTCCGGGAATCAAACCTTTTCCATTGGCATCTAGGTACCGGATATTTATACCTGAAATCAGGTGCTATAACATTTACAACGACCTCCAGTCTGGTTCAGACTTCACTCCGTTTTTAGAAGTAAATCGATAAAACGATCACAAGAAGGCCACAGCATACCTTGGATCAATGGAATTGATTCAAGGTGTGCTGTCAATCAACATAAGAGTTCATCAAACATAAAAACAAGTCTGTTGTCTCACTCTTGCAAAACACAAGTTATAACAACTTCCGTCCCAAGTAAACAATTTACAGCAAACCAGGGTCCAGATTAGTAACACATTCCTCTTAAGATTAAAGATATATCTTAACATAATTATCTTCAATTCAGCAGTTACAATCATCATGAAAATGGATTACCATGATAGCTTATAAAAATCAAGACGTTACACTTTCCATTCCTCTAAGTGCTTGTACACATTTTACTGTTGTTAGAATAAGTTTTGATTTCCCTAAGTTTTGGTGCACATGTCCTATTTCTTCTAGTGAATGTCTCATAAATAGTTCATCATGCTTCTAAAAGGAGAAATTGTAGTGAAGGAACTAAGAGTTACAAACAGCAGTTGTTATAGTCAATAGAACTCAAATGCAGAGCAACTAAAATCAAATCAAGAGGTATATTTTTTAAAAAATCATTCTTTTACTTCTTCATATCATCATTTGAGTTTATCATGCCCTTCACCGAATCAGGAAATCAGTTTTTTGCCAACTTTGATATTACAATAGATGAGAGTCCTTAGTGCACTGTTTAAGCAACAAGCATTGACCAACGTACATACTTTCAGGGCTTAATAACAATCTTTGCAACCCAATAGTATCCCAGAAATTGGTTTGAAGTGGAACACTCAAAAGAAGAAAGAAAATCATACTTTAATAGAGTTATATGATTTTGAAGCTGATAGATGTTTCACTCCATCTTGCAATGTGATTCACCTTGCCAAGAAAGTTAGTCTCATGCTTGGCAAAAATCAGATGTTGGGGTGACGGTCACAAGTATTCATCATCTAACCTCATGGATCGTAGTTGTGAGAATGAATGAAATTAAGGTTTTAAGCAATTTTCCACTTTCACAAATTTTGATTTCGAGATTTTCTTATGAAAGTTGAGAGTGCGAACGATGGAAGGTAGTTACAAAATCACGTAGCGACATCCCAAATGTTTTAGGTCTAATATTTTCAAAGTTTAGAATAGTTCATGTTGATCAGAAAGACTTCATGCCCAATGGGTAGCTTCAGAAAGTGGGTCAAGCTCCATTTAACAGGAAAATGGCCCCACGAGTCAACCAATTTTTATCCAATTTCACTACCTCAGTGAAATTGGAAAATGGGAAATCTTACACTGTGACATTTAATTAAGAGGCCCACTTGGTAGGGAATGACAAGTTTGGAATTTGTCTAGGAGTATCTTTAATCACTACACAGGCCCCCCTTGGGCACAAGGAATCCCAAAAGACAGATTTTGGGAGGGTTACATTTTGGGTCTGATGGGAGCTCATCGAGTTATACCGCAAGCTCCTAAGAAATACACTGAACCCTATATCATATGCCAAGCTACTTCCTTTAAAGAAGACCGAGTTGCTTTGCAACACAGGGTAAGCTATTCAATTGTAGAGGGGAATGAGTTGTCTCCTCCAAATTACATGAGATCACATAAATTTTGGCAAGTTGTTCATTTGGTTCGGGCTTGTGTAAAGAGAAAAGTGCACTATGACCCTTTTTAAAGAGGACCAAGCTCACCTAGATCGATGGCCAAGTTATGTTATGCCTTGAAGTTACAAGCTCATTAATGGAGTGGCCGAGTTGCTTTGACAAAGAACTGAGCTATGAGGTAATGATCCAAACTGCACCCAATTCATTGAGCTCTTCTTGCTAGACTGAGCTAAAATTTTGTGACCGGTTGGTAGCAAGCAAGCTGAGATATTTCCTTTAAAGACCGATTTAGTCAATATTTTGAATGGGTAGGTGATCGAGCCATCTAGCCATTGGTTATGTGATTGAGCTCATTGGCGAGCTATTTGTGGTGTAAAATGGTTTTAAGCTCATCAATTCAATTGAGTTGCTACAAGAACAAGGGGGCGAGCCATTTTTTAGTCGGCCGAGCTTAGACAAGAAGGAGTGGGTTAATCTTTAGCTCCTCGAGTTCATGAATTGGTGGTCAAGAAACTTCAATAATCAAGCGATCCTTGCAGGACTTAGCCAAATCTGGTAAATGGAGAGAGAAACGAGATTGTGCAAGTTGGAATCGATCTTAGTGTAGGAGAGTGGTAGAGTTGTAGGAATTTCGAATGAGCACGGTTGGCCATTAGCTCGGCAAGCTCATAGATGCCTCGGCTTTGAGACATGCCGCGATGGTGGAACGAGGAGGCCTGAATGTCCCATGGGACACTTATGCGCTTCAAGACTGAAAACACTGCAAAGGAGTATATTGTGGAAAAGGTGGAAATATATGGGCCGAATGGCCCAAATGGAGTTCGGGACATGGAGGCGCTCTAAGAGAAAAATCACCGCAAAAGGAGGAGGCCAAAGGTCTCGCGAGCGAGGCAGAGAAAAGTGGCCCAGAAGGCCTGAGAAAGTTGGTTCGTGAGTAGGCGCAAAGCTCGATTCATCCACAGTAGGCTATGTGGGTCAAACAGAAATGAATGGCCCGATCAGCAGCATGTGGGTGAGTTTGTGTGGGCGCGAAGATGTTTTCAGGGCCCGAGTCACGGATGATGTAGGGAAAGGATGCTCAAACGGCACAAGGCCATGGGGAAATTTATTTCCTAACAAACTACATCACCCTGATGCATTGGCTTAAATCTCGATACAGACTATTCCAGTCGGCATTGGTGAGATGTCAACAAGGTGTAAAATCCTAATGCAACGTGTAACAAGGCAGGTCACCAGGTATTTAGGTGGCTAATCGGGGTCGGTGTGTAATGAAAGGATCTCGCCATTTAAAAAATAGCTCAGCGCTAAGTAGGAGATGACTCGGCGTATAAGTGTAGGGATAGTTGGCGGTATAATACGACAAATGCAAATCCCAAAAAAGGTAAGAAAGGAGAGCCAACTCAACCGATCCGGCTAAGCTCGCAATGAACATTTTAAAATAAGCATCAACCATCTCCCCTTCAATGCAAACAATAAAATAGAGTGGTGGGGCCAACTTCTAAATGCGAAATAATTTGAAAAGGAGAAAGAAAACATTAGAAAAAGGAGAGATATATTTCCAACTTCCAAAATCTAATCCACAGTCTTGTAACACTGAGGAAGTCTCTAGTAATAATGAGGAAGTGTCTGGGAAGACAAATTAGCTATAATCACTCATATGGTCATAAATTTTGTATCCCTTAACGAAATCATACAAAATTTGTCTCGTTGGAATCGTGGTTATGAGCTCGACAAATAAAAACCTAGAAATAAAGAAATTGATGAATACATTAGGTCGAATTTTATGGAAAAGAATCTCAATTCAGTTTGGTTGTTAGATAGTGGTTGGAGAGGTATTTAATGAGTATGGATAATCATTCCTTCACTACTACAGGGTATTGGAAACCTTGAGATTTATTTTGCAGATCAAAAATCAGCAGCTACGCTCATTTATTATGACTTTTAATTGGGTAAAAAAGTGAATTTTGGGAATTACATCCCTCTCTCTCTCTCTTCCTAAATTCTATAAATTGAAGTGTTTGCTCATTGTAAAGGGAGGATAATTTGTGTAGTAAAACTCTGTCATTTTGGTTTTATGAAGCCAATGTGCTGCAGGAATTTGTAGTGGACTCCTTACATGGTTATCTAGATTTTTTTTTTATAAGAGGTTGAACTGTGCATACTAATGAAATAATAGATGCAAGTTTGTGGATGTATCTTCCCTTGTTGTGTTTAATTGCATTCTTCTTTCCTCTTCAATCTTATTGCAAGTGTATTGTGTCTATTCTATGCTATCGTAGGGACTCGTTATTATTGTTTGTGCATTAGAATGTTGTTGTTAGATTGTTGAGACATTTTATCACCCTTTCTAATATGTATTTTTCTTCCATTTTCACACATTGGGGAATTGTTCTCATACTCTTCTTTCTGTGCATCACCTATGTAGTGTATTTTTCCTTCATTTACATGCTCTCTCTCTCTCTCTCTCTCTCTCTCTCTGATCCCATGGAAATTGTAGGATAGATATAATTAGTATTTTTATTTCATTAGAGTTAGTTTTCATTAGATTAGGAAGAGGAACCATCCTTCTCCGGAGGTCTATTTCAAGTAGCAAGTCCCACAACTTAGATATAGTACCCATGTCACCCACTCACACCATGAGCTCAAGCACACACACTTGTGAAAATTGGAGGGTGTTGTGATTTGGTGATAACATGTGCCACTCCTCAGTGGTGAGGAATTGAGAAATATGCATTTCAAGTAATGGTCATGAAGGTGGGCTTAAAATGATGCCAAGGATGGAAAGGATTTTATTTGTGATTGGATCGATCTTAGAATGAATTCCCCCAACATGTATAGATGAGGAATATGTAAGGGGATCAAGAAGAAAAGAAAGATACTCCCCTAATGTTGGGAAACTTAGGTGTAGATGTGATAGCGAATGAGGAAAGAGTTTAGATGGGATCGTCTTGGATTTGGATTGGATATATGGTTGGGTACTATAAGGGTGATTGGAAAGGAAAACATTATCAATAAAAAAAGGGGGGACCTTCACATGCAGTAGAGATGCCAAGGGGTGTTTTGCATCAAGGAGTATTAGGAAACCCAATGGATGGGACATGAATTGGATTGGTCCTAGATGGAGAAGGATATTCCCTCTGAATGAGGAAATCATCTTTCTCGATAAGGTCATAGATGATGGTGTGAAATGCCTTATAATGCACAATGTCATGACCTGAGGTATGATGATAAGAACACATGCAAGTGTGATCAAACCATGACATATTCTTACTATTAGGATTAAAAGGTTTGATGGGAGGAAGCATGATGGCAGATATTTAAATTAATTGTCGAATCATTTCTACATAAGACCCAAATGAAGTGTCAAAAGGAAGATAAATCTTGTGGGTTTAAATAGGATATTTGCGCTTAGGTTTAGATGTATATTAGATGGGTAAATTAGGTGTCTTGAAAGAAAAATCAACTTTGAGATGAGAGTTAGATTGTTTTTATTGGGATCTATTAGTACGAGATATCTTAGATGAAGGGGATAGCCCTAAAACTGATGAGGGTGTGCCTGGGATGGATTTTGTAATGTTGGATAGTTGAGGAGAGGTAAGTTCTAATTTCTTATGAGGTTGCATGGAAGACTTTTGTGGATTATTACAAAGAGTCTTAGATTTTGATCAAGAAGATTTACCCTTGGAAGGGATGACTATAATTTCAACCGGTGGATCGGAAGATGTAGGTGTAGGTTTGGGATTGGTTGATGTAGAAATAGAAAAATTTGTAGAGGTAGAATGAATCCCCTTTGTGTTTGTCTTAGGTGAAGGTGTTTTCTTCATAAATTTTTCAAGGGGAATCATTGATATATTCACAAATTGAGAGAGTTTGAATGGTGCGATAATGGTTATAAATGTAGATATAGGAATGGATGTTGGAGAAGGAGCAGAGGTAAAAGATTAGGATTGAATGGATGATGTAGTCATATGTAAATATGTATGTGCATGCATCGAGATATGTGTTAGGTTAGTTGAAAGTGAGGTTCTGGAAATATATGTGGTAGAAATGGGTGTAGTTGGGATTGATGTGGAAGTGAGTGATGTAGATTTAATAGGTGTGTATATCAATAGGGTCAAAATAGGCATTAAGGATGAATATGATGTGATAGGTTGAGGCATGATCAAAGTGGATGAATAAATAGGTATAGTTAAATTTGATATATATGTGGTAAAGGTAGGACAAGGTACTTGTATAAGATAAGTAGTAAAATTTGATATAGGTGTGATAGTTGTGGATGCGATAGGTTCTGAATAAGGGGTGGGTATAATGTCTAAGGTGGGAACATGAAGATTTGTTGATGGGATGAGATATTGATTAATGGTGTCAATGATGTGAGCATCTGGTGGTTGATATGTAGAAGGGATTGGTGGAGAGATATTTATAATTAGGATATTCAGGGATGCAATTGATGTAGTAATAGGTGCATTTGATGTAAAAGTGGGTAAGGGGTTAAATAGGATGGTTTGGAGAATGGTAGATGTGGACAAAGAGGTAGGTATAGCCAAGGCTAATGTGGATGTGGTAAAGGTAGGCATCGATGTAGATGTAGAGGTAGATAATAAAGAAGTCTTAGACACAATGTCTAAGGTAGGGGTAGACGATGAGGTAGATGAAATACACGAGGTTGTAGTTATTTGATGAAAAATATTGATTACATAGGGATTGAATGTGTAAGATGTGGAACATGGAATTTGATTCGTCAATGGTGGATTAGGAAACGATTTCTTGAAGACGTCAAGGGGTTGGCTAAGGGATGAGGGATAATTGTCTACTTGGAGACCCCCCTAATTTATAAGTTGTTAAATGATATCTTTAAAAGAACGACACTTTTCAATTTCATGACCTATGACACGATGATATTTGCAATAATGACCCTTGTAATACCAAGTAGGTTTGGGACCTAAGTTGTCAATAGGTCAGATAGGAGACAACTAAATAAGGTGAGCCACCACCATCTTATCAAATACTAAACTATAGGATTCCCCTGAGGGGGTGTAATTAGAAGGTGGTATAAAAGTTTCGTGTAAAGGAGGGATGTATGAAGTGGAGGGCTATGGTGACACCACATGAGAAGTAGATGGATAAGGATGTAAATAAGCTTAGGGGTATGTTGAAGTTTAAGGGAGTGTTTAATAAGAGGAAGTACAATTATGTGGTGAAGAATAGAGTGGCTAGGGAATTATGTGGTGTTGGAGTGTAGAAATGTGATAAGATGATTACGATTGGATGAAAGCACTTGACTGTTGAGGCACGTGAGAAGTGTGAATGTCAGTATATTGGGAGAGTTGGATGGGCATTCTAGCGGTAATATCGAATGAAGCAGAGGAGGTGTTGTTACAAAATGATGAATTCAGAATAGGATCCACCAATTGAGTGGATTAATAAGATTGAGAGACTATGTGAGGTCTACAAAATAACAAGTCATAAATGGGGATAGAAGGAGCCCCAAGATTTTCTAAAGGAGCAGGAGATGGTGGTATAGTTGGCTTAGAAATATCATATTGATGGGAGACACAAGGATTGGCTCCAAGGTAGGGATGATTTTGGATGACATGGTCCTCGAGAGGCGAGGCCATATAGACAAGGGGTTGGGAAACTAAAGGTGTGGTATCAATTTTAGAATCTTGTTGGGAAGGATCATTATAGGGAGGGATGTCATTGGATGGAGTGGATTGTTGTGTCACCTCAACTTGAGGAAGGGTAACAATAGACATGAAATAGGTAAACATTTGTTTATGTAATTTGTTAAAAAAAATCAAGGAACAAGTTCCTTATTAACATGATTAATTAATAAATGTGAGAAAAAGAAAAGGGAAGTGGATAATGAGGGTACCTAGGGAAGGGAAGTCTAAGACTTGTTTCATGTAGTTATAGTTAGGGATATTTTGGGCAACTTCCTGTTGGGTGATCAAACCCCCATCAGTCAATTGGGTAAGGATATTTCTAGATGCATTGATTGATGTGTGATTTTTAGGTTATGTGTGGTAAAATGTGAGATGCAACAAGTTAAATCTTTACTTAAGCTATGTTATCTAGTAGGGTGAAGAAAAGAAAGTTTCTTTTTTTAAAAAATTGAAGTGTGAGCTTTCGATGAGGACACACATAGGGAAGGGAAATACAATGCAAAAAGGAGTAAATAGGGAAAATGAGGAATACTTAGATAAATATTTTCTTTTTTATCTAAAATTTAAGTGAAGAGAAATCCAAACAGCCGAACCCAACACGAGTAAGCAAAAAGTGAATCCTTGTCCTACATTGTTAGTAGAAGACATAAGAGATAAAAAATATAAAGAAATGTAAGGGATCACCGAAAGGGTGGTCCCACCAGGCATGCTAAGAATTTTTATCTAATTTATTAATTTGTACTTAAATTAATAAGCTAGCTACTAAAAGAAAATAGTAGCTCAGAAAATGGAGGGTTTATGGTACCTCAAATGTGATGTAAATGAACGGATGCAAAATGATGATGGATCCTTTTTGCTACAAGTTGATGACCTGCAAATAAGAATCACTGAAAATAAGATTGATTAGATGGTATATGCGGGGGTTTCCCAAAAATCAAATCCAAGAAGCATTAACTTCCTTGGTGGATGTGAACCTTTGTGTTTTGATAAAAGGTGATAAAAGAAATAATAATAAAATGGATAATATGCAGAATTTGAGGCACACAGAAACTAAGAATGAGAAATGTAAAGTACATACAAATCTGATCTAAATGGACTGTAAATTAAATAATGCTTGATCTGGGTCGAAGGTGACCCATATTGTGCAGCAGCAATTCAACGACGACATGGGAGTGAGGATCTAAAACAACAAGTGAAATATGTATGTCGGCAGAGATCTGAATGCAATCTGGTAACTGCAGAAGCCTGTGGATACTGGAGTTAACCTACAGAGGGAATATGAGGGGTAAGAAACTAGAAAGTGACAGGAGATAGAGATTGGGAAACAAGACCCTGGTCGACGATGACCAGGGTTAAGTGACAGTGACTGGAGTGTAGATAGATTGATTTTAGTGCAACAGAGAGACTAGATGGTGCTTTAGCAAGATGGGGTAGAAAAAGAACATATGTAAAGGCTAGAGATGGTTCTGGGAGTAGAAAGCATAGTTGCAGAAGGCCAAGTCGACGGTGACTCGAGCTGGGCAATGACAACTATAACAAATTTAGATAAGGCCGAGGTAAAAAGAGGATGAAATGGGAGACCTACAAGTGATGAGGCTAGGAAATAAATTCAATAACATAACTTTGAGTGTTATAGAAACTGATCTAAACCCGAAAAATGTTAGATACAAGTAATAGGAAGACAATATGAAAAATATCACATAAACAACACAAAGATGATGATAAATATCACAAAGGATGATCATGAGCAATGAAAGTGCATCTAAAGGAGTTGGAGGAGGTCTGTAACTGTTGCAAGAATTCTCATGCACGAGATTCATCTCACAAGTCACGAGTAAAGCTCCAAAATTCACATGGTTGTGGTGATTTCTAATTGATTATGGAAAGATTTAACTTAGTTTTATAGGGTTGATGACGACTAGGTTGGGTCGTTGTTGACTACGAGGAAAGTTTCCCCAATGGGGGTGCTTTTGTGCTTTTGGTTAGGATTTTAGGTTTTTAAGGATAAGAAAAGAACTTTAAAGCTTTTAGGCAAGGGGAGAGTGGACTGGGATGTGTCATGGCTAGTTAGAGGATAAAGATAGGTAGGAAAAATCATAGAAAAGTGTGGGGGTGCAGATTTAGAATAAAATAATCCTAAATGGAAAGTTGGTTAGGGCATAATGGATGTTAATTAATTAATTAAAATTAATCAATTAATGTTTATTAACAAATATTAGAGGTGATTAAAAGGTGATGGGCATGAATATTAATTAATTAATTATTGTTAATTAATAGATTAATGTTAATTAATAAATATTAATAAGGTGATGGGATAATAGGTGGGCATTTTATTAAATATTGAAGGGGATGGATTTAATTAAAGGGGGGCCTAGATAGGGCCCTAGAAAAATAAGCACACACGGGAATATGAGTGTAGAGATACCAAATTCAAGTGTCTACATTGAGACTCAGAGCTTAAGATCTTGTGTTCATTGAGTAGTGGATGAACATAGTATATATATTTTGATGATTTTGAGATAGAGCCTAGTAGAGGCCTATTACGAATTTATAGACACTTTGATGATACATATACATACATAAATACATACACACACATATGATTTTTTCGTGAGTTATATGTGTTGTGATGAGTAGATTAGATGCATTTGATGGATTGTGATTATGTGATGTTTGTTAGATGATGGATGTGAAAATGGTTAGATTGATATAGATGTTGATTGATATATTTGATACGAGATATCTAGACAATGTGATGTATGGATTTAGATATTGATGTGTTGTATGGATTAAATATTTAGATCATATTGGTGTGATGGACGTATATGGTAGATATTATTAAATGTAAATGATGATTTGATTTAGATTGGATACGATGTGATGAATTTAGATGTAGATGATGATGTGATTTATATTGGATATGATAATTAGATTAGATTAGATATGATGGATTTTATATTGGATATGATAATATGATGTGATAGATCAGACATTATGTGATGAATTTTAGATATAAAATGAGATAATTGGATTGGATTGGATGTGATAAATAGAACACGAACTTGCTTGGGTGATCAAAGTATAGGAAGTACAATTCATCATGGCAAGGAGTGCATGTAGGATAGGTGCTTTAGGATTGGATTAGAGGTAAATGTGAAAATTAATGCAGTTAAAGAAATGCACTTGTGGCCTATAGCCATTGTTAACACATAACTAAAAATAGTTATTTATACTAGGATCATGAGATGAAGATGGTAGGTGTTCTTATACACCTACTATAGACATGACAAGGGGTTTATATGTAGTTTTTCTAGGGGAAATAGTATCTTTGTAGGTGGTTTTCCTAGGTCTATGCCCAACTCTTAGAAATATGGTGCAAACTAATCAATTTGGGAAGTTTTCTTGTGATGGGAATGCTGATCAATGTGGGAATATTTTTTAGGAAACTTTCTTTTAATTTTTCTTTTGCTTTTGATATTTGGAAGGATGATCAATGCGGGAATCCTTTACTGCCATGATAAGAATGTAGCCATCCTTCGAGGGAGTGATATACAATAGGATTTTTTCTTTGGGTTTTTTTACTTTTGCTTTTTTATTTTGGATGGCATTATAGAATGCACGAAATTTTTCCTTCAAGGGATAAATATACACTTTTGACAATTTTTTCTTTATATGAAAGGTTGTCCTTCAAGTGAGCACTCTTTTTTTTTGGATAATATAGTTTCAATATGATTGTCTCTAATTTTTTGACTTTTAAGATAAAGCAAAGTATATCCTAGTAGACCACTAGGAGAGGGGAAATAAGGTGTACAAGTGACACATGCGGACCCTTATCATGGTTCCAGCAGGTAGATAAAAAAGGTGATGGATGTAATGATTATGGGGTTCCCACCTAGGAGGAGGAACGTTTCTATGAGAAATATGTTATGATCAGAATTGTGGTGCCCGTATTAAAGGTCATAAATAGGAAAGTGATGGAAGACCACATGATTCCAAATCATTACGATGAAATGTGGATAAGATGAATGATGGAAATGAGAGGATTAACTAGACTAAGGTCACGTTGGTAGGTGTGTTAGCTGTAGAAAGGCCACAAGTGCAAGGAATTGAGAATTTCTATTTCGAATTTACCATTAAGAGAGATTAAACGATAGGCCCCGAACCCACACTTATGATTGATAATGTACAGTGCAGTCCAGTTTGGAGAAACCTGTCCACGTTGGCTCCTTTCCACAGTACTGGCATTCTGATTTTATTTAAAGACAAGGTCACCGATGTTAAATTTGTGATCTTTGGGATTTTTTTATAAGAACATCAAATTCTCTCTTGATATACATGATGATGTTAGAGAGAAAATTAAGAGAAATTTGTCTAACAGTTCAAGTTGTGTTAAACGCTCCAGGTGATAGTCCTCATGAGAGATGAAAATAGAAACACGCAAGGATGGAATTTGAAATTCGAGAGGAAGGATGGATTTAGAGCCATAGAAAAGATAGAAGGGAGTAGCACCCATAAAGGTGTGGCTGCTAGTTTGATAATCCCAAAGAGTGAAGGGGATATGAAGATGTCAATATCGACTACCTTATCGACTATTTTGGCAAGAATGTTGTGGATATTTTTGTTAGTATATTGACGGAGAAGAGAAGCTAGGATTGATATTAAAATTATCAAAAATATTCTTAAGGTCTTTCTTTTTTAAGGAATTTTATTTTTCTGTGATGATTTAATGAGGAATGTCAAAGAAAAAGATGATGTGTTGATAGACAAAGTCAATGATTTTGTTATCTTTGTTAGATGTCACTGAAATGGAATAAACCCACTTGGTGAAGTATTTGTTAGTGGTGAGGATAGAATGATGGAATTGAGAAGACAATGGATTGATGAGGCCAATGAAGTTGATTCCCGATTGATATAATTCCATAGATGTTGAGCTAGATGTATGGCTTCACTAGGGATGCAGATGAGTTTAGAATGCTACTAGAATTTGACACATTTTTATACATACTCACATTAGTCTTGATTGAGGGTGGTCCAATAGTATCCCATATAAATAATGTGATTGGCTATGGCGAAACAGCTAAAGTTTCCACCAAAGATGCCATCATAGACTTCCTAGATTACACGGATGGGTTAATGGGATTTAAGGCATCGTAGTAAAATGCCATAAAACCCACGTTTATAGAAGGATGCTACTAATGATAACATAATGATTAGCACATTAAAGGAATGACCTCCTACCATTTTTGGATTGGTCAGAGGGAATTTTAGATTGAGAAAGATAGTCAAATATTTGTGTACACTAGATATCAGCTTGATTGGTGTTGATGATATTGATGCAAGGAAACTTGTTTGAAATGGTTAACAATAATGAATAGTTTAGATTATTCCATTATCCAAATGATGGGAGATTCAAGGGATGTCATAGTGTCTATAAAGAAGTTGGAGGAACAAGGGACGATTTAGATGGTGTATTTATTGAAGGCCTTAAGAACAAATTCGATGATGTCCTTGTATTTTTGAATGAATTATTTATACATTGACATAATCCCTTGATTTGATTGATGATGAGTTGAGAATCACTATAGATATTAAGGATCTAGATGCCAAGAATGATTTTAGTTTGGAGACCCATGATGAGTTCTTCATACTTAGTCATGTTTTTGGTGCACTCAAAGTTGAGTTTTAAGGCGATGTGAATAGGATTTTCCCAAGGGTAATAATGATGATGTCAACACCTCCCCCTTTTTGACACTTAGATCCATCAAATAACAATGTCATATTGAGGGGAGAATAGTCATGATTGATGTTCTGGATGGATTCATTATGGAATTTTATGTGAGAGAGTTGATTATCTAGAAGAGGATGTCAAGGAGTTGATCAATGATAGCATGGACCTTTATTTAATTTTGAGAGATGAACTCTAGGTCAAACTCATAAATAAGTATGAGCCGTCGAGTGATGCAATTGTTGTTGTATATCTTGGAATGCATGGTTTTGAGATACTTTAAGCTAGTTATGACATAGGATTTACGATTGAGAATATATTTTCGAAACTTGGAGGTGGAGAAGAAGAGATCGCAACACATCTTTTCATCTTCGGTGTATCGTTTTTCATAGTTGTGTAGAGTGCAACTGATATAATAGAGATCCTACTCCTTGCCTTACCCATTTCAGTGTGCCATTACAGAACCTAGAGCATGGTCGATGGCAGAGATGTAAAGATATAAAGGATCCCTGTCATGTGGAGATGTGAGAAATGATGGCGATAGAAGATAATTCTTGATTTTTTCGAAGGATTTTTGGCAATAGGAATCCCACTTGTAGTGAGTGTCTTTACAAAGGAGATAATGAAAAGGTTAGAAATAGTCAGACATTTGAGAGATAAAATGGTGGACTGATTAGAGTCAGCCTTGGAGACTACGAAGTTTCTTTAGCTTAGAAGTAGGAGGCATCTTGAGGATAGATTTGATCTTGACAAGGTCAAATTCAATACCCCTAAAAGAAATGATGAATCTAAGGAGTTTTCTAGTTAGAACTCTAAAAAGAAACTTGGCAGTATAGGCATATTAAATGTCGACATAATCATTTAGTAAATAATACATTCATTTTATGTTATTAATCCTATCACTAAGAATATAATTTAATTAATTATTATATTACAACTATTTCTATTATTCATTTTAAAATCCCATTTTACCCTTAGTCATATTAATACATTATTAATATTTGTATTATTCCATTAACTAACCCTCATTAACTATTTTCTAAGAACTTAAAATTATCGTTCACCTACCACCTACTCTATGCATATTCTACACCTACCCCTTTCATATAATCACCTTACTAAACATAATTAATCTGACCTAACTATAAGCTAAATGAACCTCTAAATCTAGAGGCTTCTATTTCTAGAAGCCTCTCCATTTAACCATTTCTTAATTAAAAAAATAAAATATTTTCCTCCTCTTCTATTGAATTTTTAATTTAATGGAGGATTCTTTCAATATATAGAATTTGCTAATTCTAGATTCTTCCTCACTCTCATGCATTTTCAACCATTGATCCATATCCTACATCGATCAATACCAACCCTTGATTTGTCCATCCTCCATCTATAAATAGTGACTCCATTATTCATTTCCACCACCTTAGAACAATTGCAAGTGCATACTGCCAAAAAAACCAAGGAAACTATTAGTCTCCATAACATCTAACTAAGCAAAGATCATCATTTTAACAAGGGGAAGTGCTGCCAAAATCAGTCCACAAATCTTAAGCATCTTGACTTCCATCCAAGAAGAAAATCATATCTATAAAAGAGGAGAATTTCCACGTATAGGTAAGTATAGGCATATGATCTTCTCCCTCTTTCTATCATTTATCAATTGAAGGTAACTAGATAGTTGTGTTAGCATAGGATTTAAATCAATTTATTTCCTAATTTATAAGTTGCATACTAGCACCACATTTTTCTTACATTTTGTCACCCACTGTGTGGCTTACCCCCTAAATTTTAATTTCTTTCAGTAGAATTTACTGTTAAAAATAAGTTGTCCAAATTTTGAAAATTTTCATTAAGATTTACACACTGAAATTTTGAATTTTTGTGACAGTCACCCATTTCAGTGCATTTGTATTGTAAACAACACATTTATCTATATATCCGTGCATTTTTGTTTTTTGAATTTTACTGTGTAGGTTTTAGTGCATTTGTGTCAAGAAGTAGTGCATTTGTGTCTTTTGACTTTTTTTGTGCAATTTTTGGTGCATTTATGTCCATAAGTAGCGCATTTGTGTCATGAATCAGTGCATTTTTTCATAAATCAGTGCATTTGTGCCTTCTGGATTTTTTTGTGCAAGTTTTGGCGCATTTTTTCTTCAAACAACGCAGTTTCTCTTATAACAACACATTTTCTTTGTAAACAGAGAATTTATTTTAATACTAGTTTTACATCAATACTAACTAGCTAATCCCACTTTTTTGGTTTGTAGTGGTATTTTGCAGCTTCTTATATTCTGTTTTTGGAAAATATCATAGGTTTAAGGGGAAACTCTATCAATTTTAATATTTGGTTAGTATTGACACTAACACTTATGGTTGTAGGATATTGATTGATCAAAACTAATAACCCTTTGTCTTACAGCTCGAATGGTCCAAGAAAACTGGGGTTATAGCAAACTACTACTACTTTTTTTGGTCTTACATATCCCCTTATCGAAGGTCCCATCATAAAAACTTTATCATTAAATTTTTTTGTTTTGTTTGTATTGTCCTTTTCTAAATTGTGTTATTCTTTGTTTTAAACCCAAAGACGACACCCTGTATGCTATCCTCTCGTGTCCTAAGACAATCTTGAGGACCAAAAGTGGTTAGTATTCCATCCATTTCCTTTTTTAGGGGGTAATGTGACATGGAAGTGACATCCACGCACTTACCATAGTCCTATGAGTCTCGTGATAATGGGATTCACCTCCACGCACGTAGACACACCCCATGTTCCAACGGGGTATATAAATTCAAGGACAATTGTCATTATTGGCTAAGTACTTGCTTATTTTAAGAGTGGAATGAAGTGAGGGGTTTCCATGTCCCAAAACACAAGCCTTAGAAAAAATAATTTTAACACAGAATTGGACCCCATAAACCACACTATATCAGGGACACCCCTAAAGAGCTCAATATCCTAGATTAGGTAGACCTTTTGGCCGCATATTGAACTATGGAGCAAGGATGCCCCACTTCCCAAGATCACTTGCTAGCAGATCACACATTGGCACATAGGTGGAGAGCCTATTTTTGGCACCACAATAAGTGTTTGGCATTAAAAATGAGCTATAGTTTAGTTTCAATCCCACTTGACTAGCTAGGATTATACTTGCATGATTGTAACTATTTGATTAGTCTTGTTGAAACCAGTATACAACCCTTACACTAATCCTTAAATTAAAACATAAACCATACATCCACTTTAACTATAACCTTTTTAGCTTGACTATACATCACCAACCTTTGACCATAACCTTCCCTATCACATATTTACCATTTATCACACTTTCCAAGATAACCATAATTTTCTCCAACATCTTGTAAATAAAATCAAAATAACCACCCTTTTCCACCTAATATAAAAAATTTCCCCTTATTATATGCACTTTACCATAACAAACTTCCTTTTTCTAATAAACAAAATTTTACCATAACAAAAACCTTAACTGGATACCACCCATCTCACATCTACTATCATTCATATGTCCCATGTTACCATAATTAAAGATTCAAATAAATAACACATATCTTCACCTAAAGAAACAAATAACATAATAACCAAAGTTTTGACCTTACACCTTATACCATCTCCCTTTTAATTAAAATAATCATATAAATAAACAACACACCTATATAACCTAATAATAAACGTCCTTTCACATGTTAATAAACAAATATTTTTCCATCCTTATCCACGCAAGTTGTCCCATACCACCTTTAATCGCCATCCCTTATCACCACATGATTATTTTTCCTAATCATTTATTGTTTCCATTGGTATATCAACACTAACATAGGCCCATAAGACTCTAGAATTACTCCTTTCATCCACATCTATACACAAAATCCATTCACTCTCTACCTATGATTTATTATAGGCAATACCATCTAATATTGATAATCGACATCTTACGAATATATAATACATACTTATCACTTATCCTCTTCTTCTAAGCCCATACAATAAGGCATAACCTAAGCCCTCTACTATTGAGGAAAATTCTTCTTCTATCTCCCCCCTTCCAAATTTCTTCCATCTTAGCAAGGTCTGATTACTAAGTTTAATACATTAAGTGAACTAAGAAATCAAAAATTATTTCATCCACACATCCTTTATCTAGTAACTAAACTCTTATTTTAATCGGTACATCTTAAAATCATCAGAGTCAAATGACACCTGAGAGAATGAATACTTAATCCCACTTAGGAAATGAAGATGAAAATGATCACCAAAACATAGGACATGATTTATTTAACCACAATTACTATGATGACAATGATGAAGAAAACCATACTCATGGAGAAGACAAGGATACAATGGTTAATACTAGTAGTGACGATGACTCAAGCACATAATTCATAGGAGGAAGAAGATGTGAAATGCTTAACTACTTCGTCGAAAAAAAAAATACGAACTTCTACTCCAATTATATCATATGGGAGAAAATCTTCCTTCTAATTACACCCATTACCAACTCCAAAGTATCCTCTAATATGAAAATGATAAAATTGTCTAACCACCATCCACACACTGCCATAATCCAAACAACCTTCGCGTCATATATGGATGGGATAGCAGAGAGAACAACCCAAATATATCCAAATAAGTCGTGTTGTCCCAACTACAGTAAATGAGTAACCAAATTGCTAACTTAGCCTCTCAACTCAGCCCATAACCATCTAATAATCATGGATCCCAACATTCTTAGCCAAATTTCAGTCCACCACCCATTGGTCCCCAAGAACCAACATTAGAGCAAGAAGTTAAATATATGAAGGAAATGCTTCAAGGGTTGTAACTCGGCACACATGGATGACAATATAAATTTGAATAACTTTATCCCTACCCCTTTGATCATGATATTCTACAAGTCCATTTCCTACCATCTTTCGAGCCACCCAAATTTGGAAAATATAAGGGTAAAGTACCCATGTTATCATGTTAAGGATTTTTATATGCTTTTCCAAGAAGTTACTTATGATGACTCCTACTTCTTAAGACTATTTTCATGAAACCTAGGTGATCTATCCCTAGAATGGTTCCTTCATCTACCCAAAGGTTATGTTACAACATTCGCAAACCTATTTGAAAATTTCATAAACCACTTATCATATAACGTGGAATATGATTTCACAATGATTGAATTGTGTAATATAAAATGATGCTACAGATAAATATTTTCATCCTTATTGCATTTTTGGTGAGCCATTTCTAGTCAAATTCTATGGCCCATTCCAAAAATTCATCTAGTCACTATTTTTGTTTCCAATCTCCACCAAGAACTAGCCTTCCATCTCTAAGTCCATTGCGCCAACACTTTTGATGACATCATTGAGAAATGTATGTAAATTGAAAAAACCATTGTCGTAAAATTCCTTATTAAGTTATATTTCCATGATAATGATAATCAATCCAACCAACCCTCCACATATGAGAAACCTAAGTACTGTAACAAATATAAAAAATGTTGTCAGCGACAGAGTAACAAAAACCAAACATATCCAGCATGTCCACACAACATCTACCGTCTCCATACCTAAGGGTCCACCTCGGTCCACCCAAGTCTCTAAACAAATAACATACACCACCCTATGCAAGCCTCAACCTAAAACCTCGTGGTTTAAGGAGAATGAGCATTGTAAGTTCCATAAGATCAAGGGTCATGCCACCAATAGGTGTATGAAACTAAAGAATTATATCAAAGACCTAATTTACCAAGGAAAAATTTAAATTAAGGATAATGCATCCACTTCCTCTCAAAATCAAAAGCTTGGGATCTATCGAAATCCCCTTCTTAATCATGGTCAAACTCATGCTTCCAATCAGAGTCGGTAGAAGTCTAGAAATAAAACTGAATCATCAAGTCATCATTCCAATCAAATTAATTACCATCATGTGCCATTTTAATATGAGTCACTCGTTGGCCACACATGTCATTACCCACACCAAGTAGCTACTATTAAAGTCAAAGCTCCCTCATAAAACCCTAAGTGTGTTGTAACTACTTGAAGGAACCATGTGGTGGTCCAAGGAGTTGCTCCATCTTCTTCTAATCCCACACTATAAGCCCAATATAATATCATTGAAAAACTTGAAAAGACCCCTACACAAATATCTATTATGTACCTTCTCAAAACATCCTCCATTCACAAAGATATCTTTTATTGTGCCCTCCAAGAAACGTAAGTCCCAAACGATATTGAACCCACACAATTTCAAGCCCTCGTCGCCCATCTCTAACCCTATCCAGTGCTTCCACTCAAATTCACTTAGCAGGAACTGAAACCACACAGTCCCTCACATAATCTTCCTCTCTATATTTAAGTACATATTGAATATACTCGTGTTAAATGCGTGCTAGTAGAACATGGGTCCGCTCTTAATCTTTTTGCTTTATCTCTTATCCAACAGTTAGGGTAAAACAAATAAGATATCAAACAAGATATCATTACCATAAAATCTTATGCTAATACTGAGCATAAATAAATTGGCACTATATATTTACCTATCAATGTTGGGCTTGTCGTGTTCCCCACCCTCTTCCACATTATAGTCATCTAGTTCCCACATAATCTATTACTTGGCCGACCATGGATTCATGAAATGCATGATATACCATCTACACTACATCAATATATAAAATTCAAGCATGATGATAAATAAATTACCATCCATGAGGACCCTCATCCTCTCTAATACTGCTAAGCACTTGAATAAAGTTATCAAGAACCATTATGTTCAATAACTGAACCTGTACCATCATTGACACCATCATCATCTTCCACTCCATATGTCTCACTGGACATCCTTCTATTCACATCGCACAATGCCTCTCCATCATCCACCCCTCTCTTACCCACTTCATTTATATCATCTCCCCTCTTATCCACTCCACCACTTAAATTGAAATCAATAGGGTGCGGATAATATCAAACTTTCAGCATTGATCAGCTACCATTATCACCCAAGTAATGTGATATGCCCAATGTATGTCAAAATAAAGGGCAAACATATTTATTAGGCTCATTTACTTTTATTCATTATGGATAAATTGTTGATGAGTATCATGATCCTTATAAGGAAACATGGCTCTTTGATGATTTTATACCATCTTGTTGTTCTAACAACAAATATATGATTCCCAAAAGGATGATGGCCCACATGGGTTATTCTAGACGAGGACTAGGCCACAATGAACAAGGTATCCTCGAACCTTCATATGTTATCCCCAACCTTGATGGCTGCTAACTTGGGTACCAACCACCTCATCAAAGTATCCATGATGACCTTAGTAATACCTTGACCACAGCTGAGGAGGCCATCAACAATGTTGACACAAGTTCCATCTGTACTAGATAAGAGAACCTTGTCGTCAGTAACCTTCTCCACGACACCACTGTTTTCACCATCGATCTCACTCTCACCTATCCATACCTCATTCAATGAGACCTAAAATCATAGCATGGCCCTCTTGACTCATTTTAGGACGATAAGGAAATTCTTGAGTTCATGAGAAGTCGTGACAATATACTTGTTGGAGTTCATAAAAACATTTTTCCAAATATGTTTAAACATTGACACCTATTTTGGAAAATAGGAGCCTCCCCTTTCCCTTCAATCCCAATATAATATCCCTCATCCCCACTTCTCTTATCACCTTGATGAGGAAGATCCTCTCACTAAATTCTTCTTAGAATCCCGAAATCATGAACATGATCCAGTTATCGATCAACTTCTTCCAGATCTTGAAACTCTTCAAGACGGTTCAACATCACTAATTGAGGAAACTATTGACATCAACATCAGCACGTTGGAAGAACCCAAGATCCTCAAATTGGGGGCATTCTTTTCTATAAATGAACATGCCACCTTTACATCACTTCTAACATAATTTTTAGATGTATTCACATGGTCTTATGTGGATATGTCTGGTTTGGGTCCTTCCGTCGTAATCCACAATATTATAGTGCATAAAGATGCAAAACCTATCAAACAAAAGCTTTGAAATATTCATCAAAAGGTTGCATTGCTTGTCAAAGAGGAATTACATAAGTTTCTTGAAGTTGTCTTCATCTGACCTATTGATTATTCTGATTGGATCTCTAATAATGTATAATTAGGAAAAAAGACTGGGGGCATTCACATTTGTAATGACTTCCATGATATCAATAAAGCTTTCCCTAAAGATGATTTAGCACTACCAAACATTGATATGATCGTCGACTCTACATCAAGACATGAGATGTTGTCTCTCATGGACGGATTTGTTGGCTATAATCAAATTATAATTGTAAACGAAAATTAACATAAAACAACTTTCACTCCACCTTGTGGCACGTTTTGTTATCAATTCATGCCCTTTGGAGTCAAAAACATTGGATCCACCTACCAACATGCCATGATTGTTATCTTTCATGATATGATGCATGAAATTGTTGAAGAATACGTTGACGACATCTTAGGGAAATATAAAACTTGTGAGGAACTTCTTATAGTCATTTTCCACATCTTCAAAAGACTTTGGGGATATAAGGTCTGCCTCAATCCCAAGAAATGTGTTTTTGGCGTCACATCTGGCAAGCTCCTTGTCTTTACTGTCTCTAGACGCAGAATTAAAAATTGATCCAGATAAAGTTAAAGTTGTGGTTGAAATGCCTTTACCTAAAAATGTGAATCAACTACAAATCCTACAAGGAAAAATACAAGCCATCAAAATATTTATTTCACAACTTACTGATAAATTCCATCCATTTCATCACCTGCTCAAGAAAGGCACCCGATTTCACTAGAATGAGGAATGTCAGACTCCCTTTGACAAGCTCAAGGAATATCTACTACACCCTTCAGTGTTAGTACCTCCTACTCCAGGAATGCCTCTTCTTTTATACATCTCAACTACACAACACAACTTGGGAGCCCTCCTAATATAACATGATACCCACAGAAAGGAACAAACCATTTCTTATTTAAGCTTAACAATTTCTTATGATCTCAATTACACTCCTATATAAAATGTGTGTCTTGCCGTAGTCTTTGCCTCTCAAAAGTTGTGTCATTATATGATCAATAATATCATCAAGCTCATAGCCAAATTAGATCTACTAAAATATATACTCTCTAAATTGGATTTAACAGGACGAATGGCTAAGTGGATCATGCTCTTGAGTAAATTTGACATAAAATATGCTAACCAAAAATCTATCAAAGGAGAATTTCTAGCTGAATAGTTAATAGAAGCTCCAGTTCCTTGTTGTACACCACTCACTACTTGGCTCCTAGATGAATCCATATGTACTATTGTCAAGTCATATATATGAACGTTATACTTTGATGGATCTTTCAAACATCATGGCTCAGGAGTAGGCATTTTATTTATCACTCCTCAAGGTGACCTAATTCCTAAATATTTTCGACTTGCCTTCCCTTGTACTAACAACATAGCCGAATATGAAACGCGCATTTCTAGTTTAAAAATGGTCATTCAATGGAATATCAAGCATATAAAAATCTTTGGTGATTCACAGTTAATCATTAAACAAGTTAATGATGACTAAGACACCAAGGACAAAATTAGTTCACTAAAAACGAGTGGTTGAAAGCTTCAAATCTTATTGTTCAACATGGTCAGTAAGAGTAGGTCCTTTGTCTAAGAAAAAAACAGCAAATGTGATGGTTACTATCGCCTCCCTTCTGGATATGCCCTCAGTTGCATCTAATTCACAATTTTTGATTGAGAAACTAATAGTCCCAACCTATAACGTTCTTGAGTCTAAGATGGTATGTGAGATTGTTGGTTCCAATTCCCCCTGGTACCATGATATTTATACTTACCTCCATGACCACACTCTTCCACCCAACCATCCTTGTAGTCATCCTAAATCCTTCATCCAATGTCCCTCTTGTTTCACTATCCTTGGTGAAACCTTATATCAAAAAATCTTTGACATAAATCTATTACAATGTCTAAATTCCTAAGAATATGAATCAGCACTTTTGGAAGTTCATGCGGGAATTTACAGTGCTCACGCTAGTGGTATACTCTAGCCAAAAAGCTCGTGCGAACCAGCTATTATTGGCCCAACATGGAAAAATATGCATGTTCATATGTCTGTAAATGTGTCCCATGCCAAAAACATGTCGAACTCATCCACGTGTCATCTCATGCCTTGTAACCCATGACTACCCCATGGCCCTTTTCTACTTAGGGTCTCAATCTCATGGGAAAATTTAATCCCATTTCCTCTAATGGTCATAAGTTCATTATTACTATAACATAATACTTCACTAAATGGTTCGAAGACATACCACTTATCTATGTCACCGGCCAAAAATAATCCAAATTTATCCTTAACCACATCATCTTCCGTCACGGTATTCCATTTGCTCTCACCACGGAAAATGGAAAATCTTTTAAAAATCAATAATTCTGTAAACTTTGTGATCAATTCCACATTAAAGTCAAAATTTCCACTCCCCATCAACCATAAGGCAATGACTAATCGGAAGTATCTAACAAAAATATAAAGCGCATTCTTGGAAAAATCGTGAATCAAGCAGGATGAGATTGGCACAGGAAAATATATCCCGCCTTGTGGGTCTATCGCACCTCCATCTGCACTCCCATCGGCACCACTCCATACTCCCTTGTTTTTGGTACTGAAGCAATTTTTCCCGTTGATATCAAACTCCCATCCTTATGCATTTCCCTCTAACACCTCATCGATGACAAATACTATCGTGTCCATCACCTTCAAGAACTCAAACTTCTTGACGAGAAAATTCCTTCAAGCCCAGGACCATCTAAAAGCCTACCAAAACCACCTTTGTATACATTATAACAAGCACATAAAGGATAACAAGTTCGAATTTGGTGACCTAGTCCTCAAGGAAAACCAATGCAATACTAATGTGGATCGCGAAAATAAGGGAAAGTTCTAACCTAACTCGATAGGACCATATTTTGTCATCACCAAATTCAGCTCAGGTGTTTATAAACTTGCTACTTTTGATGGGTATGAACTGGATGAGCCAATGAATATCTTACATCTCCGATGCTTCTTTGCCTAGATATCTATTACTTTAAAAAATCATGAAAAGCTAAAAATAATATGTCCAATGGTGAAAACCACTTTGACAGTGCCTTGGACAAGTACCATGGTGGAAAATGGTTTCCGACGCTATGCTAAATTAGGTTGTGATGCAGGAGCATCACTCCACTTGTAAATTTTGTTTTTATAGCTTTCAGAATAAGTACTCAGGGATATTGGTAAATAATACCTCATATTATCAAGCATGTTTTACGAACTCTGTAAAGTAGAAAAAAGAAATATATTTGTAATAAATTAAATAAAAGAAAAGTGAGAATCATACAAAATAATGGATAAGAGTTTGGATAAGTCTGAAGAAGACGATATTGTTGAGAAAATTAAGGACCACTTCATCTCCAAACATGGAGAGTTGTTGGAACTAATTTCTATTCTAGAAATTATATATGTAGACTTAATAGCATGGTCCCATGCTAGGGGCTATTGCTCCTATTTATTTGGGAAATATGGTCCCATGCAAAAAAAAAATATTGCTACTTCTAAAACCCAACGAAGTTCCTAAAATTTCTTAGCAGCTATATTTTAGGGAGAGGATTTTCAGCCCCATAAAGCAGTTGGGGGCACAAAAATAAATCAGCGGCTTAAAAATTTTAGGGAGCTTTTTTGACACTAGGCATTTAGTTTAAGCTTCTCTGTCAGATTTCCATCCAAAAATTTATTTAGGAATCATGGGACCCTACTTTTGCTAGTGCTAAAGTTTCCTATTTTATCTCTTTACAGAAAAATAAAATCATTGGACCCTATTAATGCTAAAATATCCTATTTTTTCTCTCCCGCATCTGCTCAAATGCTTTCCCATTGCATGGGACCATGCTCTAAGCCATGTAAATGAAAAGTTGAAGAGTAAGTTCAATTCAATATAAAGTAGCAGTTTTAATAATCTACGTGTAGTTAGCTATGTAAATAGTTTCAGTGTTATCAGAAGGATAATTGGAGTATAAATAGTTTTCAAAACAATCGATTCTCATTTGGAAGAGAGAATTCAAATGAATGCATGCAATCCAGTAAGCTGAAGATGCCAGTGAATGTGAACGAGACAACATGGTAATGTGTTTCTGGTCAAAACAAGTTCATAATTATTAATTTTTTCCTCACTTAGTTGGCTAGAGCAGCTAGCAATTTAAAAACAAAAATCTATTCTGTCTGGCCTAAATTTGGGCATGCAAGTGGAGAAATTTGGTTAACTATTTTTCTTGAGAATTTAAAGGTACCTCTGTCTAGCATTTTCACCTCTGCCCAGCATTTTCACCTCTGCCCACAAATTCGCTATGCTTTGGGATCATGTACAGACAATTTTCTCTCAGACAGAAAATTGTCAAGCCATGTGAACTACATAAAGATTGGTGTTATGATTTTGGAGTAAAATTAAATTGCTCACAAATAAAACAATGGTATTGTCTGTAAATGCACAAAGATGGACGTTTTGGAGGTAAGAAACAATTGAGATCAATTTTAAATTGATTGGTGTAGTTTTTGGGGAAGATTTTCACATTTTTGTTTTTAATAGAAGTGGTTAAGAGGATTTATGCTCATTGTTTGACAAAATGAATAATGTCAGATTTAAGAGTTTCCTTGCCTATTGGAGTCTATGACTGGAAGTAGATTGAGAGAATTCACCTTATCAAAGAAAGGGAATGATTTATGAGAAATTTTAAAGCTCACTAAAGATATTGTTGGTATTGAAAAATCTAGCTAAAATGATCTGAAAATTAGGTCGTATACTCCATATCTACGATTTGGGTTTCCCTAAGATTTAATGGGTTTTAAGCTTTATATTTTATAAGCAATTTGTCTAAATTTCGTGAAAACCCAGTAGATATATTAAGAGAAATAAATTTTTAAAAATCACCAAAATTTGAGTGTTAGTGGGATGGTCACTACACCATTTGTGGTATCAGAGCATACCACTTGTGCACAAGTTAAGATCCTAATTGCAGATGTGATTTGATGACACAAAAGAAAAATGTTAGTTTGTGCATGCAGGTAGTAGCAAAGAGGAGTGATCTCAGGAGATAGCAGGAACTCTTAGAGAGTTTGAAAGAAAACAAGCAAGAGAAAATAAGATAAGGTGAAGCGAAGCAAGCTCAGCAATAAGAGGAAGATAAAGAGTAAGTGAGAAATGGCTATTGGTATGAAACGTGACCAATTGGAGGAGATGATAAAGATGTTAAGGGAAATAGATGAGAGGATAAGGAGTGAGGAGAAGAAAGTAAAGAAGTGTCAAGAAGTGATCCCTAGAAATGAGCTTGCTAAAATGAATAAAGAATTTGTGAGGATGATTAGCCTTGTTGAAAGAGAAATAGCGGCAGTTATGAAAGGAACACTTACAGATGTAGAGAACATCCTAGAAGCAGAGGATGAGTGGGAAAGAGAAGAAGTGAAGAAGAGTTTACTAGTGAAGAGGAAGAATATTGCTACCCTGAGGAAGGTGAGTTCTTTGATGAGATAGATGAAGTCCATGAAGGAAAAATAGGTATAACAAAAGAGTACTTTGATGATGCAGAGATGGAACATGGTCACATGTAAAAGGAGGTCTACCTGGTTGAAGAAACACAAATTGAAAGAGAGAACTGAGTTGGCAGTTCCAAATTTGATGAAGATAAAGGAGATTCAGGTGAATGCATGCTAGAGGAAGAATTCAAGATGACTGAGGAAATGTTCAATCCTCATGATGAAGTGAGAGAAAAAGAGTGTAAAGGAGGAATGTCTATTCTAAAGGCACTAAATAGAGCTAATGAAGCTCAAGTTTTTCAATCTAACTATGCATATGAGTATGTTATTGTAGGTATTAAAGGTGAACATGTACGAGAAGATGATACACAAGAAGAGAAGGCATATGTGTCTCCTGAAGATACATGCAAGGCAAGTGAAGAACATGAATCTCATAGGGATAATGAAGATCAACATGAGGAAGGTTTAAAAATCATTCAAACCAGAGATAAATGACAAAATGAGGATGATGGTTTCTCAAGACCAATGGTGGCAAAACTCAGTCCACAAGGTGGAGAAATGAAGAATGCAAGTTCAATGAGTACATGGCTTATGGTAGTACGTCAAGAAGGTGAAATTGCAAGTCTTTAAGAAGCAATAGTCCAGAGACAATCAGTACATTCCAAGGAAAGGTATGATCTTTATGATGATACTAGCAAAGAGAGCTCACGAATTCAGCTTTTGACACTTATAAAGAAGCAAATTTGTACATACATGATAGGAGACCAGCATGGACCACTGATGAAGATGATGAAGAATCTATTAAAGTACAAGATAGGTAAGGAGGTTAAAGATAGCATGAGAAAGCTACCAAGGTTACAAGACATACCAAGAAGAAAGGTGAGGAAGAAAGACAAAGACAAGGAAAAGTTTTCAGAATTAGGACAACGTACTACAGTTTTTGAGAAAATTAAAAGTATAATAGTCTTTCTTAAGGTTATATATCAGATTGAAGCAGGTTTGAAGATCTGTAAGAGAGAAGAAAATCAGTTTAATAATGAAGAGAAGGATGGAAGAAACATGAAACAAGAATTTAATGTTCTAATAAGGGATATATTATTTCAATTTTTCACTTTAACATGCTCTCTTGATGATGGATTTATAGTTATAGAGGTTGAAAAGTAAGAAGAATGGGAGGAAGAGATACAAAAAGTTCTTGTTATGAGAAGTTCAAGCGGGAATGAAGAAGAATTGATAGATGCATTTTTAGCATCTATTGAAGAAGAAATATGTGAAGAATGGTTGAAAGCAAGCAGCCTTGAAGATGAAAAAGAAACAAAGGTTATGGATGAAAGACTCAGTCCAAAAACAAGTGAAGACAACAACTTGAAGTTACGAGAGAAAGAAATGCAAAATAAGGAGTTGCAAAGAGACAATTCCAGTGGGATAAAACAAGGTATTTTTCTTCGTCATTTGGTAAATTCATTATGTGTTTTGACATGGTATTTTTGGTCATCACAAATGTATAGCAAATGTGTGGACAATTCCATTTATGGACTGTATGAATATGAACAAGTCTTTTTTAAGGCAAAAAGAAACAGTTATGATCTTGCAGCAGGTGTAGTAATAAAAAGCAGAGTACTGACAGATTTTGACAAAAGAGGGATAAAAGCATCAACAGAAATGAAGGTGAAAAAAAGGGAAAAAACTAATGAGGTATATGTATGGAAGAGGTCAAAAAAATTTGCAGATAAATACGTTTCATAAAATACTTGTGCAGTGGAAGAAGTAGGTAAATAATGTTTTCAAAAGGGTAAATTATCATTCAAAAATTCAGTTGAATATGTTGAAGGTATATAGAATGAGCAGCGTAAATAAGTATATGAAAATGCAAACATGGAAATATTCAGTTGGAATTATATGGACTGTGAATTGTCCACATGATAGAGGAAATCATCAGATTAGGTATCAAGTTTTGTTTAAATCATGGAAGTTAAAATGCATTTTCATTGTTTTTGATAAAGACAAAATACAAGGTATAATCATGAAGAAAGAATTTGAAGAAAAGACAAAATGTGGCTCAAATACACATGTATGCATGAATAATTTTATGGCATATAGGACATTGCAGAAAAATAATAAAAAAGTTAATGAAGTAAACCACTTAATTTAAGTAGGTCTACAGTTAATGAAGTAAACCACTTAATTGAAGTAGGTCTACTCTAAACAAGTAAGCCATGGGATCCAGGAGAAGATAGACCAAATCAGAATAATGTTGAAAGAAGGAGAAGCCAACTATATAGTCATAAAAAAGGGTGAAAATTTTAGAGTCAAACATGAGAAAAATTATGACAAAAGTGTGAAGGGCGAAGTTGTTGAAACCTATGGAAACAATGGAGACAAGAAAAATTAGAGAATTCAAGTAGAGAGAGTAAAAGAAAAATTCCAAAGGAAGAAGAAAGAATGGCTTGAGAGAGCCAAAGTTTTTCTAATGAGTTTGTGTCATGCGCAGGTATGCTAATGAAGGAGATATCCAAGAAAAGAACAAAGTATGGTGCTATTGAGCATGTGCTCCCAAATGAGGAGCTAGATAAAGAAATCCTCATTCAAGAGAATAAATCAGTTGAAAAAGAAGTCAAACAAAGTAAGATGGAGGAGCATTGGATTCCTTCTGAAGAAAGAATACAACAAAAAGAGGAGAACTATATTCTGGTTCAAAAATTTGGAAAAACCTAAGGGTCTCAATTTGTTTGACTTTGTTGTCTCTAATAACCATGAATGTGCAGGAAAACAACAAGAATGGAAGCAAAAGAATACTTCAAGGACAAGAAACATATCACATGAGAAATTGTTTCAAGATAAACAACGAAAAAGGAAGAAGAAAATAGTAACAAAAGAATAAGTTGAAACATTTTATTAAGGATCAAATTTTTTGTACATAGGGAGTCTGATGCAGGAGCATCACTCCACTTGTAAAAAAAAAATTATAGCTTTCGGAATAAGTACTCAGGGAAATGGGTAAATAATGCCTCATATTATCAAACATGTTTTACAGACTCTGTAAAGTTGAAAAAAACATATGTTTGTAATAAATTAAATAAAAGAAAAGTGAGAATCATCCAGAATAATGGAGAAGAGTTTTAAATAAGTCCAGAGAAGATGATATTGTTGAGAAAAATAAGGATCGCTTCATCTCCAAACATGGAGAGTTGAACCTAATTTCTATTCTAGAAATTATATATGTAGACTTAAGCCATGTAAATGACAAGTTAAAGAGTAAGTTCAGTTCAATATAAAGTAAAAGTTTTAATAATATATGTGTAGTTAGCTATGTAAATAGTTTCAGTGTTATCAGAAGGATAATTTGTATATAAATAGTTTTCAAAACAATCGATTCTCATTTGGAAGAGAGAATTCGAATGAATGCATGCAATCCAGTAAGCTGCATGTGAAGGAGAGAGAATGATAATGTGTTTCTTGTCAAAACAAGTTCATAATTATTAAATTTTTCCTCAGTTAGTTAGCTAGAGAAGCTAGAAATACGTGTCATATGTCTTTCATATGATTTGATTGCATAATCAGCAATTTATAAACAAAAATCTATTCTCGCTGGCCTAAATTTTGGCATGCGAGTGGATAAATTCGGTTAACTATTTTGCCTGAGAATTTAAAGGTACCTCTGTCTAGCATTTTTACCTCTTCTTATAAATTCACTATGCTTTGGGATCATGTGCAGACAATGTTCTCTCTGAAAGAAAATTGCCAGGCTATATGAACTATGTAAAGACTCGTGTTGTGATTTTGGAGTCAAATTAAACTACTCACAAATAAAACAATGGTATTGCTTGTAAATGCATGGAGATGGATGTTTTCGAGGTAGGAAATAATTGCGATCAATTTAAATTTGGTTTGTGTAGTATTTGGGAAATATTTTCACATTTTTGTTTTTAATAGAAGTGGTTAAGAAGATGTATGCTAATTGTTTGACAAAATGAATAATGTCAGATTTAAGAGTTTCCTTGCCTATTGGAGTCTTACGACTGGAAGTAGATTAAGAGAATTCACCTTATCAAAGAAATGGAATGATTTATGAGAAATTTTGAAGCTCACTGAAGATATTGTTGGTATTGAAAAATCTAGCTAAAATGATCTGAAGATCAAGTCATATCTCCAGATCTATGATTTAGGTTTCCCTAAGAGTTAATGGGTTTTAATCATTATATTTTATATGCAAGCTGTCCAAATTTCGTGAAAACCTAGAAGATATGTTAAGAGAAATATATTTTTAAAAATCACCGAAATTTGAGTGTTAGCGGGATGGTCACTGCACTAGGTCCTCCGTCTACTATCACTCTACAACACACAATTAAGAACACTGGGGGCAAGCACTCCTTCATCACTACAATGCAAAGGATCTTTCATGGTTAGGAATATATATCTTGATCCCAGCCACGGTGTCATTGTCCATGGTCATATCCTGGGAAACATCTTTTAAGGGAATCTAGTTTAATGCCGATAAATGCTACCCTTAAGATCCGAAGGCCTTCATTTCTCTTCATCCCTCCCCATTTACATCTTCTTGTTACTTTTTCCCTACCACTCTCCCCTTTCTCTATACTATCCTATCACATTAATGTCATGGTTATATTGTAAATATTTGTACAAATTTGCAAACATTTAACATCCATCCCATTTGTAAATACCAGTATTACATCAATAACATAAACAAATACACTACCATAACAACTATCATTATACATCCATTTATTCATACATCAAAATCCATGACCTAACTCATAACCTACATCTAATAAATAATCATCATCTCATCCATAATCCATAATCAATACTAAAACCATCTAACAATATTAACGCATCAATAACAAGTACTACCCATCACAACCATACTTCACTCACTACATCATCACATCCATCACTAATAAAATCAAACATCCAACACATCACATCATAAATAAACCATCATGATACATCACCTCCTACACATCATGTGTCATCCTAATCACAATAACAATATACAATAATCATAATACCATCCATATTTAATAATCATCAAGACAATCATCTAATAATATTCATTACAAATAAATACCACCCGTCATTAAACTACATCACCATCACTATAATTAACCATAATAAAATAATCTGGCATCCCAAATCTCATCACATCATCCACACACAAATACATATCCAGGTCATCATCAAATCATATAAGTAACATCAATAAACATCACGTTCATACACCATTCACGATAACATAATGTTATTATCACCACATCGTCAATCAAATCATCTAAATACTATCATCACATCACCTTTTCCAAGACCATCATGATAATTATTAAATCATTACACATCATCAGTAGTGACACAAAATAAGATACTAAATCATCATTGCATCCATCACATCATATCAACAACATAAAGTTACATTACATCACCTAATCAATAAATATCATCTTATCAACATCATCTAAACAACAAACATTGCACAAAATATAAAATACATCATCATGAAATACATCCTACATCATCGAAATACATCCTACATCATCAGAATACATCAAACATATAAGAATCATAATCAATACACAATTTCCCATAATGTGTACTTCATACAAAAATGATAATCAACCATATAGATATCTGTCAAAAATATGACCATGTTGGTCATCACGAAATATCCCATAACATATACATCAACCAAATAATAATAATAATACATCCTGAATCATAAAAAATGTGACCATGATGGTGTTCATCACTGTGTAGAGCTCCCAGTATCCTCCTCTGTCTTGATCTCTGACTAGATCTTTGTCTCAATCCCTCTCCTTCTCTCTGCCGAGCTACATGGTCTGCGTGACGTACAACATCTTACCACTCATGTACCACAATATCCTCATAATAATGCATCTCTACCATCAAGGCTTGGTAATGGTGCAATGATACTGTAGTCAGGGGACCCATATATCTTGATCTCTATGAGGCACTAAGGGCTGCTACTGCTTCTACTACCTATGAGATACCTTGTGTCTCACTATCCTCCACCATTATATCTAATGGGCCATATCTCTCTATAAGTATCCCTCTACATATGATATTTGTCCTTGTTACATATAGCTCGATCATGTTCCTACTCTATCTGAGACAACTCCCCCTCCAATTGTGCAATCTCTGCCTCCCTCTGTCTCACCACCACTGTCAACACACTCCCTACTCGTCTCAAACCACGTACATATCTCACACATGCTACACCTATATTATGCAACCATGTTATCTATGCGGCTCAAACACATGTCTATCTGTGCCTATAGATCGGCACCCCCATCCCCTTATCCCCCAACACCTTCATCCACTGACCCATCAGCTACTCCCAATCCCGATCCTACTGCACTAGAAGGCCCTGTTATATTTTTTTGTTATGGAAAACCACCTACAATGGCCCTATAGCATCATCTACCCCCATCACATCTATTTCCTGCCTATCTGTAATCTATAAAGGTGACTACAAAAATGGATATTGTACTGCTGGACCACCCAAAATAATCACTAGAGGTGCCTACTGTAACTCCTCCTCAACCTATCCTTGGGGTTTGTGCGGCACTAATACCTATCCCTTTGGCATACCCACATGCTCCTGTGGTTGACCATGCATAAACCTCATCCTACCAAGTGGACATGTCAGCCTCGTTGGTCTAATACCTTCCCAACACTCCTCATAACCATGTACGGTCCCTGGATCTATCATTATTACTAATGGAGCCCATGGAATAACCTACACATCATTCAAACTTGCTCTTGCTACCACCACAAGAATCACAACACCCCACTCCTTCACCTCCCGTGAAGTCTGTTTGAATAAATGACGACCTGTCAGAATACCTTGCACTACAACAAACTGCTGCAGTACACGATCCAACTAATATCGCTCCACTGTATAGGGATAGCCCCCAACCAAGTAATAAGGAGTCTAGAACCTACCCAAATGCCTTTGATCATCCTCCCATACCTCATTCTTTCGATACAGATGCTAGGTGCTATCTCCCACCTCAAGATCATTAATTTGTTTCCTATACCAATCCACCTCACCCAAGTGTTTCCGCCTACCTCTAATCAAAAGACAACCATACACTTAAGGTTCTCCAACTTGACGTTGCTCTTGGATACCAATAGGTCTCCACACGATAATACGATCATAACTCCATACCTGTAATAAAACCCCTGCTCCAGTACTCCCATCCCCTCAGTAGGCCACTCTGTGTAGGTCTCGATATAACTGTACTAGTACCTTATTTGACCATGCAAACATTGTCTCATTTAGCCACATTGAATATACCACATCCACAAACCTGATACTAAACCCTTGTCCACCATATGGGAATAAAATACAACAAATAAAAAAAGATAGTAGCAGCAACACATGCTCTACCTATCCCTCTTTGAAATACAAACCTAATTCTATCCACATCCTTTGATGGGATGCATCCTCCACATCCGCCACCAACCACAATTTATGTCTAAGCCTATACCTATGCCATACCATAGGCTCTCCCTCCACCAGAGTCAGTAAATCTAGTAGACATCCTCTAATCTCACCGTCATCTCCCCATTCGGAAAAAAATAGATACTCATCTCTGAGTGCCATTACTCCACCAATTCCATCAACAAACCTTAATCCTCCCGCATATAAAACATCCTCACCACATGAAGGATACCTAATACATGCATCAATGATGCCTCATCCTCTTCTTCCTCTAACTCTGCACCTCTTAATAAATTTATCAGGGCAACCGATCATCAATGACTCACCTGCACAACCTCCAACTCAACCTACACACATCACACAATCTATAGTAGCCCATACATCTCACTATTCCACATATACACCTCATTTCTACTTATTACCCTCCTGCACTAACCTTACCCAATCCACCATTATCACTTGAGCCCCTTACCTTAACATAAACCATGTTCTATGCAAATGCACTATTTTCTTAGTATACACACCAATAAAAAACACATGCACCGATATACATCCCATTTTGTGCATATGCACTAATGCATAACCTTCCCCTAAGAAAATGCATTAATCCATAACCCTACCCTGCTCAAATGGACTAAAACATAAGCCATCCCCTGCGTAAATGCGCTAATCCATAGCCCTCCCTTGTGCACATGCACTAATCCATAACCAGCCCCTGTGCAAATGCACTAAAACATAAACCATACCCTACGCAAATGTGCTAATCCATAACCCTCTCTTGCGTAAATGTGCTAAAACATACACCATCCCCTATACAAATGTGATAATCCATAACCCTCCCTTGCACAAATGTGTTGAACTAGAAAACACATAGTCGCAAATGTGCTACACTTAATCCTAACACCACATATGTGCCACACTTTATCACATATGTGCCATTTCTGGTTCATATATGCTAAAAATTTCACATATGCGTCAATTCAAACCCTAGCCACCTAAAAAACCCTAAAAACATACAAAACAAAAAAAATTACAAAATTAATGACAAGGTACTCACCGGTGCCTCGGCATCCCCTCACTGATTGTTCACCCTCACTACATCCACCTGGTGGTCCACAATCCTATCATAAGCCATCATGTTCTCTCTAGAGATCTTGTTTTCACACTATGCGTAGTGACAATGACTTCTCGGATGGACCCCAAACCCATTTTATACCCACCGCGATGCCCTCTAAACTTCTGGGAGCTTGTTCTCTCACCCTGTATATCCGTTTCTCCCCCGTTTCTTCCTACATTCATAAAATTTCTTCCTCTATCATTTAAAAAAGCAGAAAATTATAAAAAAAAATAAAAAATCATAAAAATATATCAAAAATCATTAAAAAACTAAAAAATCACAAAAAAATCATAAAAAAAACTAAAAAATCATAATAAAATCTTAAAAATCATAATAAAATTTAAAAAATAGTAAAACATTCAAACATCGTAACAAATTTACAAAAATCACAAAATTTACAGAATTGCAATGTGTGTGTTTTTGCTTGTGTGTGTGTGTGTGTGTGTGTGTGTGTGTGCTGTGTGTGTGTGTGTGTGTGTGTGTGTGTGTTTGTGTTCTTTTTGTGTGGTGTGTGTGTGTGGATGCTTGTTTTTCTGCATTTCCATTTTGGCCAATGATATGAGGCCCCTTTTGTTTCTTTTCTTTTGCATGATCCAATGATATGAGGACCATCTTTTTTGTATTAATCGGTCCAATGATATGAGGATAATATTTTTTTATTAATTTGTCTAATGATATGAGGACAAGGGCATTTGGAAATCTAATCATCATGGTCCTTATACCTTGATGCATCTTTCTTTATGCCACAACTACTAATGATGATAACAAGTGGGTACTTTATGGTAGCACATCCCCTTCTATCATCATATTTTAGCCTTATCATCATCACACCTAATCATCATAATCATTTAACCAACTATCTAACCTTATCATCCCCATATCCAGTCAATCCTTTATCAATCATCCTGAAATCCAACATCTTCAACTCCAAAATATTCAAAATCCAAATCCCAAATATTCAATCCTAACCCCTCAACTAGGGCATCCTATAAGAAAAATGCAAAAATCTTCACCCTTGTTGTACACCTCATTGGCTAGAGAATCCCAGCATCTCAAACTCCAACATCTCCAAATCTAGTATTTTCAAATATAAATAAAAAGTCATAAATCTTCCCCCTGGTCATACATCATTGACCAGGGCATCCAATATCTCCGAACTTCAATATCTCCCATTCCTCTAATTCTTTATTTTATCATCTCTCATATTCTTCTAATCTCCTATTCCTCTAATCCTCTTATCTTCAAATCCTCTAATCCTAATCCTCTACATCCTCAAATCTTCTCATTCTCTCATCCCCTCTCATCAACTAACATGGGCCTCTCCACTTTTTGAGTAGTTACCTGCCTCATTCCTCCCCACCTAACATCTCGAAGGGGAATTATATCACCATCCCATCATCTTTTTTTTCTTTGAATTGCTCCAAAATAACACTTCAAAGAGCGGAAAAATGTAGACATGTAAAATGTGGGCATAATCATTTAGCAAATAATACATTCATTTTACGTTATTAATCCTATCACTAAGCATATAATAATTAATTATTATATTAAAACTATTTCTATTATTCATGTAAAAATCCCTTTTTACCCTTAGTAATATTAATACATTATTAATATTCTTATTATTCTATTAACTAACCCCCATTAACTATTTTCTAAGAATTAAAATTATCTCCCACCTACCACCTACTCTATGCCTATTCTACACCTAGCCTTTCCATCTAATCACCTTACTAAACACAATTAATCTCACGTAACTACAAGCTAAATGAACCTCTAAATCTAGAGGCTTCTACTTCTAAAAGCATCTCCATTTTCCCTCTTTTAATTCAAAAATTCAAATATTTTCCTCCTCTTCTATTGAATTTTCAATTCAATGGAGGATTATTTCAATGTCTAGAATTTTCTAATTCTAGATTCTTCCTCATTCTTATGCATTTTCAACCATCGATTTATATCCTGCATGGATCAATACCAACCCTTGATTTGTCCATCCCCCATCTATAAATAGTGAAACCATCCTCCATTTCCACCACCTTAGAACACTTGCAAGTGCGTGTTTCAAAACTATCCAAGAAAACTATCAATCTCCATAGCACTAACTAAGCAAAGCTCATCATTTTATCAAGGGGAAGTGTTGCCAAAATCAGTCCACAAATCTGAAGTATCTTGACTTCCATCCAAGGAGAAAATACAAGCCATTAAAGATGATGATTTCAACATGTAGGTAAGTATAGGTATATGATCTTCTCCCTCTTTCTGTAATTTCTCAATTGTAGGTAAGTAGATAGTTGTGTTAGCATAGGATTAAAATCAATTTATTTCCTAATTTATAAGTTACATACTAACACCACTTTTTGCTTACAGGTGGGATTAAGACGAAGAAAGAAATGGATAATATGTGTGAAGAGGATTTCAAGGAATGAAATATGGTCATGTTAATGTTTGGATTTACCCAAGAGGCCATTGACATAATCGTTGATAGTTTTATGGATAAGATCATGGAAGATATTGATCATGGCACATTGGCAGGTGGACCCTACATTTTTCAAACCAAATGGCATGACACGATAGCAGAAGGTTCCCCAAGGGGTAATGAAAGATGTTTTGTGTTGGTCTTATGGTGCAATAAGGATATTATTTTAACAAAAAACCATCCATAAGAAAAATCATGTTGTGGCCAGCGGTGAGGTTGACAAGCTGATCGATGTTAGGAAGAGAAAATTCATCCTTAGGGAAAAAGAGATTTAGGTCTCAAAAATCAGTATAGGTACAGAGATTTTCAGAGGCTTTATCAATGGGGATGATATTAGAAATCTATTTCATATAATTGATGGGTTGGATGAAGTTGGTGGAAAGAAGATACTGCATTTCCTCTTTAACGAAAAAGGCAACACAAGGATTCATGCGGCATAGATTCTGCTTAACTAGATTTCCATTGGGGATGGTGATGATGTTATGGAGGATTATCTTAGGATCAATTTGTGACATGTAAGCATATGACCATGCAAAGGCATAAATGCGTTTAGAGAGGAAAGAGTTAAAGGATTCTAAATCTTGTGGGTCAAGAGATTGATCGACTTTGAGGATGCGGGTATCTTGTGAAGTCCCTATATTGATGTCGATGGTGTATTCTTTGAGAAGTGTGGATGTATCAGTAGTTAATGCCTTATGAATATGATATTATTATTACCCCATATAGCAAATAATTGAGTCATCGTTGTTGTGTTGAAGGGTGTCAATGGTAGGGGAATCATCTTCTACCATATTGGGAAATTTGAGAAGAAGGGACCAAGTTTCACCCTCAGCCTGATAGGTGACCGATCCTAAAGTGATTGTGGAGATTTTAAACAAGTTAGAATAAAGGGACACAGTGTTTTCCATGTCCATGTGGTTGTTAGATGGAGAAGGTTTGGATTATTGATCAATGTGCATGGGGATATAGAGGAAGTAGGTGCAAGAGAGTCAGTGAGATGTTATTTGAAACCCAATTTGAATTTCTCGTGAGGTTTGGGGGATTGGTTAAGGGTAATATCATGTATGCCTTGTTTGTAACTCCTAAGATAAGATCCCTTCAACATACAATGATGGAGGTAGGTGTAGGTGAAGGATTTTTTTTAGAGGAATTTGACGCCATTGGTGTATGACTTAGTGTGGGGATAATTGTCGATGTAGGAAGAGGGATGATCAATGCCACCATAGATGAGATTGGTTTCTAGATGAGATGGAATGAAATAAATGATATCCCTGATGTTAGGTTGATACATAGGAGCATTGTTAGGCCTATCAAGTTTATTGGGTGATATAAGATAATTAAGGGAAAGGATTTGATAATCCCGTAGTGAAAGACACTACATCATGGTTTTGAGAGATTAGTTTTTAAGAAACATGAATATAGGTACGGATGAACTAGTAGATGCTTCGGAAGATGAAAATTATTTAGGAATGATCATGTCATTTGGCCAATATGTCACATGGTATGTTTTGAATTGAGGGATATCCATGGGAATTGTATGGATTTTCCCTTCATGTTCATATTTAAGGTAGTGATTAATAGTGAATGGGATGTAGCGCATGGCATTGATCCATGGATGGCCAAGAAAGATGTTATTTTTGAACTCCCCCTCAAAAATGTAAAAGAGTTAATGGAGGATATTTTGACCAATGCGGATGGGGAGGATAAGTATTCCCAAAGTAGGGGCAACAACGTTGTTGAAGGCTCGAAGAACTGCATGTGATTGAGTGATAATGGTTTTTGGAATTTTAAGTTGGTTAAAGGTATGAGATGAGATAATGTTGATATTAGCACCATTTTTAGTTGTAGATCATCAGATATATGTGTTATCCAAAATTCACCCCTCAAGGTAATTTTGATAACATGCATCAAATTCTTTAGTCCCAAGCAATTATATTGATTCAAGGCAAAAATCGTGTTTCTGGGGTCCCCTCGGCTTCTTTCTAACTCTCCTGTCCAAGAGGAAAACCCAGCAAGTTTTAAAAATGTGAAAAAGTTGCAGAAAACAAGCTTGGGCTAGGAAAAATCATGAAAAATGGCTAAGTCCTAGTCCTCGCAATAGTCGGGACATGAGGGACATCTGGGTGCGAATCAGCCGAAAGGCCGCCAGGCAGTCTGCAGAGCAAAGGGGCATCCGGGACGTCGGGATGCGCGGGACGTGAAAAGGTGAACCGGCCGAAAAGTGGAAAAAATCGACCAAGTGTTGTTTTCGCGCAGTTGGGACAATTGGGGCAAAGGTACGCGAAAGACGCGGATCGGCCGGTTTGGCGCAAGTCAGTCCATTTTAGGTGGTTCGGAGAAATTTGTCCCAGGCAGTTCGGGACAGTTGGGACAAAGGTACGTGAAAGATGCAAACCAGCCGGTTTGGCCGAAATAGAGGACTTTCGTACTGGGACATCCGGGCCAAAAGTACGCGGAGGACGCGAAAAGCCGAAGGAGCCGAGAGCGAATGGAATCTTGCCACGTGTCTTTGCCGCAAGCAGGAACAAGGGAGCCCGAATCGGCCGAAGCAGGAGATTTTGGTCCGAGACAGCCGGGACAAAGGTACGCGCGGGACACGAGGGACGCGAAAAGCTGAAGCGGCCGAAGGTAAAGAACAAAAGTCAACGTTTGACCCGTGAAACTTCAAACGGCCATAACTTTTGACTCCGACCTCCGATTTTCACAAAATTGGACTTTCTGGAACGAGCACGACGTCCTCTACGCCAAAAAAACTAGATTTATTATTTTTGATGAGGGTAGATATGTTTAATTAAGATAAATATATTCGGCTCTAGTCAGTTAATGCTCATTCCCGTCAAATGACAGAAAACGCCTGCCAGACCCAAAATAGCTGCCCGCACTCAGAAGGCCATAAATTTTTCATTTCTCAACGAAATCACACAAAATTGGTATCGTTGGAATCGTGGCTCCAAGCCCAATGCAAAAAAATCAAGAAATTCTAGATTTGATCAGAAATTGGTCGAGATTTTTTAGAAAACGTGGCTGGGTTCACAACAGTGTTTCATTTGGTGGTTGGGAGTGCAATTAAGAGGCATGGTCATCATTCTTTCTCTACTGCAGCACATGGGACAGTATGGGGAGCCTTTTGCAAGTAATATATAATCATTTTACTCCATTTAATGCCTCTTACAGGTGGTTGAAGGACAGATTTCATGATTTCCATTTTTCCTTCTCTTTTCCTTCTCACTTTTCTATAAATTGGAGTGTTGGGCTCATTGTAAAGGGGGGTAGTTCCTTGTAGCAAAGCTCTGTCAAAATTGATTTGTGAAGCCAATGTGCTATAGGCCCTTGTAGTGGACTCCTTGCATGGTGATCCAGGCCCTTATCTTGTAATAGATTGAACTGTGCATATCATGAAGCAATAAAATATCAGTTTGTGGATGTATCTTCCCCTGCTGTGTTCTCTTGCATTCTTCTTGCCCCTTTAATCTTTCTACAAGAATATTGTGTCTATTATTATGTTCTTGCAGGGATTCATTATCATTGTGTATACTTGGAATATTGTTGTGAATGCATTTTGCTAGATTATGGAGAACTGTCATCACCTCTTCTAGTGTGCACTTTGCCTCTGTATTTCACACATTTGGAGACTACTCTCACACCCTCCTTTTCTGGTGTATCACCGCTTTAGTGTAGGCTTTCATTTTATGCATTCTCTCTCCCTGGTCCCTTGGAAATTTAGATTAGAATAGTTAGTTTCCCCTGCATTAGAGTAGATTGTGGAAGGTAGTTTAGGAGCAAGAACCAGCTTTCTCTGGAGGTCTATCTCAAGTAGCAAGTCCCACAACTTGGAGATAGTACCCATGTTATCCAATCACACTGTGAGTTTAAGTATATGCACAGGGGTGCTGTGATCTGGTGATAACAATATGTGTCAGTGATGTAGATGGTGATGAAAAGGGGAAGATAATGGCCTTTAGGTAAAATATCAGGGAATTTATAATCATCGAAAGAAATGGTAGTAGAGGATATAAGAGCTCTGATAGGGGACACAAAATGATGAGGATCATTAGTGGTGATTGGGATACATTGCACTACTTTGATGAGGGCTTTTCGATGGTTAGGGAATATTTGAATGAGTTCGTTGAGAGATATCTTGACTAGAGCCTGATGTAATTGCTTTACAATGCTTTTCTCTATAACAATAGTTTTTTGGGTTTGTAGGGTGGCTAGGATGGATATCTTAGCCTTGGATGACGAGGGAGATGAAGTGGGATCGTTAGAGGGAGCATCAATGAAAATTTTGCTTTTGGTTGGGTCAATTGTTGAAGATCATGAGGTCATGACTGAGTGGTGATGTGAATGGAATTTATGAAAATAGGGGGATGTTCATTACAAAAGGTAGAGCTTGGTGAAGGGATGAAGATGAAGGTTGTAGTTGGGTGACCAGGTTTAGATGCTTTGGAAGTGGTATATTTTATTAGAGGGCCATGTTTTGGTGTAGATGAGATGGTAAATGGAAGAGGGTGGTATTATTTTATGAGAAGGTAATCCTCTTCTGTGAGGTTGTTGATGAGGGTTTGGAGATCATTATAGTTTTATGTGTCATGTCCATGGGTACGATGATAAGCACAAATGATGTTATAATCAAACCATGTGGATTTCTACCCATGTGAATAAAAGGATTTAATAAGGGGAAGGGTGATTGCAGATTCTTGTATGAGAACATGAAGGATTTAAGTGTATGACCCAATGGGTGTTTTTGAAGAGGCGGTTTTATAGATTCTGGATTGATTAGATTTGGGGGAGGAGGATGAAGGAAAAAGAGGTGCTTTAATATTATGGGATTTGATAGGGGTCTTGGATTTGGATTCATGCTTGGAATGAGAATTAGATGGTTTTGATTCAAATTTGTAGGTGATGGGAGATTTGGTTGAAGGGCATAGTCCCAAAATAGAGGGTAGAGGCCCTAAGATAGAAGATTGGATGTTAGTTTTCTTGGATTAATGGGTATTCGAAAGAGGAAGCTCCAAGTTCTTGTACATATGAGTAAGATACTTTTGGGTAGGGGTGCCAAGGTTTTTATAGTTTTGCTGTGAATGTTTACCCTTTTTGGGGTTGACAAAGATTTCAACTATGGGATTTTCCTTGGGATTAGGATTAGATGATTTGGATATAGATTTTGTTGGAGTTGTAAGGATTGAGGATGAAGATAGTTTTTTGATAGCAAAATTGGTAAGATGAGAAGAGGTTATAGATTGTGTGGACTTTAGAGGTGTCTATATAGGAGTGGTTTTACTTTTTGAAGATGAGGATGAGATTGGGACTTCATTTGTGATTAAATAAAGTGGGGACATCTGTTTGGTAGAGGATTTAATGGATGATTTGGATGTGGGAATGGATTTAGATGTTGATGTGGGTATGGATACAATTATAGATGTGGGTTTGAAAGTAGGTGTAGATGTATGGATGGATGTAGTGGTAGATGTTGAGACAGATGTGGGGACGGATATGGGTAGAGTGGATATGGGTGTAGTAGGTGTAGATGTAGTAGATGTGGATGTAGTAGATATGGATTTAGTAGATGTGGATGTGATAGATGTAGATATGGTTATTGATGAAAATAAGATTATAGACGTAGGTTTATATGTGGAGATAGTTATGGATATGATAAATATGGATATAATGGATGTGGATGTACTAGGCTTAGATGTAGTAGAAGTGGGTATAATAGAGGTAGATATAGTAGATGGGGATATGGTATATGTGGCTGTAGTAGATATGGGTACCATAGATGTAGATATGGGTGCAAATGCATATATGATTGTAGATACATTAGTAAATGTTGAAGTATACATGGGTGTAATAGATGTGGATACAATATATGAGGGTAGAAGCGTAGAAGCCTTAATTAAAGTATTGATGGTATGGGCATTAGGTTTTTGAGATGTGGCATGATTATATTCATTATTTGGTGGATAATTAGGTAAGGGTTTCTTGAAGACATGTAATGGTTGGTTAGGAGGGGCATTATGATTGTCCAATTGAATATGCCCACGATCGATAAGTCATTGTACTAAGTATTTTAAGGTATGAAACTTTTTGATATCATGACCATGGACTTGATGATGTTTAAAATAATGGTCTTTATGGTACCATGTGGGTTTTGGACATAAATCATCAAGGAGGTAGATAAGAAGAATTTGGATATAACGCACAACCATGAGTTTCTCGAACATGGAACTATAAGATTCTTTGAGGGGAGCAAGTTATGGGTTGATTGAGGAGCCCTTTTTGGAGGCTCAACATGAGATGTAGATACAAAATAAGATTTTACATCAATGAAATAGGCTGTATTTTTGGATTTGTCGTTATGGGTGGAGACTTTGGAAAATTCAGTTTTGGGCTTGTTGGAGTGAAGCTTGACGTGGCCTTTCTCAAGAGCACGTAGTTCTAATTTGTGATCCATGGTGAATTATTCTTCAAATATCTTGAAAGATTGGATTTGAAGAGTGGATGAGACATGTTTTGCACATGATCTAGAGAATATTTAAATTAATTCAGTTTGGGGAAGAAAAAAGGATAGTTGATTAATGATGCCAAGCCACCTAGTGATGAAATTAGTGATTGATTCATCATCACATATTTTGATGGCATATAGATCATTGATGGTGATTTTTCATGTGATATTTATGGATAATTTCTTTAAGAACAATTGCACAAGTTGAGTGAATGAGAAGAGGGAATTATGAGGAATGTCATTGTACCATTCCAAAATGGGTCTGGCCAATGACATGGGGAAAGTGTAAAACATGAGGTCCTGATCATGGGAAAGATATAACATGAGTGCCTAAAGGCACGAAGGTGCTTTTTTCCTCATTAATTTTGAACGTTGGAAACTTACAGATCTCCCAGTGTGGAGGATAAGGTTTGACAGGTATGGATGGTTTGATAGATTCATTACAGATTTTTTTATAGATGAATGTGATTTTAGGACCTAAAGTAGTGAATTATAAGTTATCCATTCCACTTACCAAAGCTTTCATGGGGTCATTGAATGTGTGACGATTAGGGATTGATTGATGTGGTTGCGGATTGTAAAAATTGTATGGATTGGGTTGTGGGTAGGATTGATATTGTTAAGGATAAGTAGGGATTTTTGGAGGTGGTTGATATTGAGGAAGATAGTTGAATGTTTGTGATGGGGAGATATGATGTTGTGGGGGTATATAATTCAATAGATAGGATTGCAAATTTTGGTGTTTAGAAATGGGAGGATTACATTAGGTCCGTGTTGGGTGATTTGGGATGTGTACATGAGGTGGTTGATATGTTTGATTGGGTAAATTGGGGAACATGTGTCAAAAGACGCTCTGGAGTGGTGGTTGATGAGATTGATTTGACTTCGAAGGATGGGGTTGTGTGGTAACAACGTTTGTACATGGAATTTATATGTGAAGAGAGGAACCAATTTTTTAACATGTTTCTCGAGTGGTCGAGGAAGTAATTTAGATTCTAGGAGAGTTTGGGTAGGGGAGTTAATAAAAAAATAGATGAGGAAGTAATGGGGATAGAAGATGTGGGAATTGTATTGATGTGTGGAAAATTGGGTGGAATGAGGACCACCAATTGAGTGTAATAATGTGATTGAGGGATAATAGTTGAAGAATCATGAGGGCTATGTTCATTTTGGGCCAACGCCAAGTTATTCATGGCCCTAGGAAATAAAATGGAAAGTTGGGAAGTAAAAACCTCGGTGGATTCAGAATATGGGGAATAATCATAAATCTGTTGAAGGGGAGATCCTAAAATGGGGATATGTGTGGATTTATGAGCAAGCCAATCATGGAGAGAAACAAAGTTGGCATTAAGATGTTCCTAAAACTCTACGCATCCAAAAGGGATAGTGGGAGGTTTAAGGAATCCTAAAGAAGTGTCAGAAGGAGGTGTAGCTGGTCTAGAAGGAATAGAATGATGATAGACAAAAGGGCCAGTTTTGACATGGGGATTGGTTTGGATTTTATGAGAATCATGAAGAGGAACCATAGAAACAATGGATTAGGAGACCAAAGGTTTGATGATCATAGGTGTGGAGGAAACAATGGCAAGTGCATAATTTTGTTGGGAAATATTGTTTGAGGTGGGAATGTTGTTAGAGGAGGTTAAATGTTCCATTTTTTTGGTTTAGGAGAATAATTGATAACATGAATACAACATTCAAAAAAAAACTTATGCAAATTATTATTATGACAAGAAAATTAGGAAGAAAAGTTTTGATTATCTTGTTTATTTAGAGAAGTGTGAAAAAGAAAATAAAGAGGCTCAAAGGGAACCTAAAGAAGTGGTTGATCTAAGGATAGTTTTAGATTTTTTTAATGTTGGAGACCTCGATATACCCGAAGGTATGTGAAGCACAAAGTAGTGACGACTACCGGTACACATGGCTTGGTATTGGGGTTACCCACTCACTTCACACACTGCAATGATAAGGGTATCGGGTGCTTAGCCTTTATACCGATAGTCAAAAAAATTGTTACATGACCGAAACACCATGGTGTCTTCCTTATTGGGTGATGAAATCCTAATAGATCCACCTGGTAGGAGATGTTTAGATGTGTTTGAAAGAGATGTGGATGCAAAATATTACCACCTACTTAAATTATGTGAGCAAGAAAGCATGAAGAGGTGTTATTTTTAGATCCCAAAACAAAATGTGATATTTGATGAGAACACATTAAAAAGGGAGGGAGAAATGATGTAAAAAGGATAAAATGGGGACAAAAAAAAATACTTGGATAAATGATTTTCTTTCCTTTTTCCAAATTAAGCACACACATTTTTTAGGAAAGAAAGAAAAACCCATAAAACACGCAAGCAAAGAAGCTTTACCTACAGAATTAGTAGAAAGAGAGAAATAAAATAGGAAATGAAATAATGAAAATAAAGAAAGAAATCATTGAAGAAGATAGGTGGGTCCCACTGGGAATTCTATAATTTTAAACAAATATTTCCGCTCCTAGTTCAAGTTATTAGAATGGTGTACAAGAAATTAAGAAACTCAAAAGTATGAGAGGGTTTAAGGATACCTCCTAATGTGTGATGATGATGAAGGTACAAGCCCAAATATCCTCTCCACAATGAGCTTGATAACCCACATAATAAGGAGAAAATTAGATAATAAAAATATTAATAGATTAATTGGTGGGTTTCCTTACAAAGTCAGTCCTGAGAAGTGATACAATTCCTAGGGAGGATGTCAAATCACGTTGATTAAAAGATTGATAAAAGATAAAATATGGATAACATGCAAAATATAGTAGAATAAGGACCAAAGATATATTAGGTAACATATCAAATAATGTAGATGATGATAAAATTAGGATAAGTAAATTAAAACATGATCGGGTTGATGGAGACACGAGACTGATAGAGGTAGTCAATGGTGAATGTGTAGAAAACTAATATGGGACTGATGCTAAGATTTCAGAGTTGTTTTGAAGCTGATGTAGAGGTTTAGGAAGCAGAAAGGATGCAAGAAGGATACAAATATGATGAAAATGCAGATTGGGTCAACGATGACTAGGAGTAGATCTAGGATATTTGACGGTGATTGGGGATAAAAAAACTAAGATCTAGGATGTCAAACAGATGGACTATAGAGACAAAAGGATTTGAATTATGAAGAAGGATGGAAAATAGATGAAAAGTGAGGTGGAAGGAAGAAAAAAAAATGATACAGATTAGTTCGATGGAAAATGGGTTGGATCATCAGTGATTGTGGTAGGATTAGGGTTTGATGGGGCTAAATATATGGCGAAAAATTTGTGAAGAATAATCAATGATGGAAGATAAGATGGTGGATCTCCAAGGAAATGAATAGACCTGTAAAACTGATGAAAAGAAATGATGAAACTATGGTGGGGTTTCAAGAAAATCTATACTTCAAATCTCCAAAGATGGCATACAAGGGCTTCAAGATGAATCTAAGTTAATGATTGCAACTCACAAGAAGAGGAGGAAACAAGAAAAACTCGCAGGAAGGCTGAAAATACAAAATTTAATCCTCTTGAGGGGTGATAGTATTTTACTTATAGGGTCGATAATGACCTTCTTGGATCATCTTCGACTGTGGCTTACCATTGATTTAGGCAGTGGAGATGATGCCCAATTCAAGACAATGAGCTATAATGAGGGCGGATTAGGGTTGCATAGGGATGATAAAATTTAGTTGGAGGGTGGGAAGTCATTGAATTAGGGTAGGTGAATGGGGTGTTTAGGGATTTGATTAGGATAATAGATGATATTACGGATAATTATATGTGATTAGGCGTGAAATAGGAGAGATAAATTAATGATAGTATTAAGATAGGAAAGTTGGAAATTAGAAGAAATAAATGGATTTATGAGGGAAATAGTAATAGGGGTGTGAATGTATAAGATGACGATGAAGGGGAGTGCATGCGAGATGAGGGAAAGCATACCAAAATTTGGTGTCTACATCCATCTCAGTAGAAAACCCAATTTGAGGTCAGAAATAACTGAAGCTACTATCAAATAGACGCATTTAATTGGATCACTATAAAAAATTAAATAAGGGTCAAGATAGACTTGTCATTAAGCATTAAATCTCATATATGATGGAATTCATGCATTTAGTCAAGATTTTCACAACCTGACTTCTATCTCATCAAGACACTTGTTTGATTCCACCTTATTTTTTAATCATCTAGAATTGAATAAGAGGAATTACATATTCATTAAGGTAGATGTTTGGGAGTGTGTAATTGAGTAAAATATCTTGAATCCCTATTTCTCAAATAGTAACTATCTTATATTGATTGTAAATATCAAAAACCTTGTTTGAAAACCATTCTTCATTGCCTTGTGTATAGGATAACATCTCCATATTTAGATTTAAAAGAATGAAATGAATACAAGTATGATGGTATAATAATAGTGATAAATTATCTAGAATAAATTTTTTCTTGTCTCAAACACAATAAATATATTATAAGGAATTATAAATTATGTTTGGTAATTGTTAAATTAAGGAATTTTGTAACTTAGTTTCTCTCACATGAGACTCCCACTTGAAATTTTGAGAAAGAACATAGAAAAAAATGCCTACAGATTTATTTGATAGGAAAACCACATTATTAAGTTATTGACAATAATTACAGTCTCATTTTGACTATTAATCCTTGTTTAGATTTTAACCCTTGTTCAAGTACAAAAAGGTGAGATCCACAACCACTGAGACTTCATCATAGGAACAATATAGGAGAATTAGAGATATTACATAATTGTTTATATTTTATCTTAGTAGGGGCACACAAACTAATGATAAGTAATAAAATGGAGCAAGGAAATTGCAATGTGTTTAATTTGGGCAATGGCCACGAGGGAATATAGTTTGCAAATGAATTTTATAATTGTTTGATTACATAATGCACGTTGGTTGGATAAGGTAAAAGACACCTATGTTTCTATGTTATGAGAAAAAGGAAGAATGTTTTTCATTGTGGTGTTTTCTCAATGTTTGTACAATGTCACGATATATTCATGTGGGTTGAGCACAAATTCTTAGGTTAATGGATAAGTGACACATAATAATAGTACACATACGACATGAATTGTTGACAAAAAATTTAGAGGAGTGAAAACAAGTCATGAAGAGAATCTATCTATGGACATGCATCACCAAAAGAAACAAGGTCAACATATAGGAATGTATCACAAATTATCTTATAGATATGTAGAAATATCTCAATGATTTATTATCCTCCACCGCCAGATCCTGAAAATGTAAGAGGTCATGCAGAAAGAAAATGTGGTGTTTTAGAGAAGTTATTAAACTCATTTCTAATGAAAAAAGATCTAGAATATAATAAAATATAAAGGGAGTTATGTTCAACATTTAAGGGGTTATATTGGTGAATGTCACATCCCAAAAATTCCGTCATGATTACAAATATGGTGTAAGTTACTAACTAGTTTTTTCCATGTCCAAGGTTCATTGAGATTCCCTTTAGCTTGTGTAAAATGGTTCCATTAGATATTGATATACACCTTAATATAATACAACACTCACATTGTTGAAAATGATCGAGTCAATTATATGTTTGCATGATATTGTACATGTCATTGATGTGTATATAACATCGTGTTTGTCACTATTCATGTTGTATGAACTTGTTTCTTAGATCATACCTCTGACGTGTCGAAATAACTTTGAAATGGGATAATATTTACGATCGAATTAAATGTTTACAATCCCAATAATGGGTTGGGGTGATAAATGGTTTAGCCTTGAGTTGGCATGTTAGTTCTTAAGCCTCTTCATATTAGTTAGACATTTAAATAACTAATAAGTGTTTCTTGGTTATTAACCAATGCAGGGTATAAGTATACTTCCTTACAAAGTGGCATAGGACCATGGATTATTGGCATTTGATCATTTATTAATAAGGTCATAATGTTATTTAACAAAGGGAACACTGGACAAATGTTTTAAGTTGCATGTGATATTCTAAAATCCTCTTGGTACATGTTAAAAATATTTTTATCTATACCAATGTTTGCTAAGTATTCTGACCACTTACATGGTGCATGAGTTAATTAACAATTGTGTGGATTGATGTAACCAATCGACATGGAAAATAGAAGGTTGAGAGTTAAGTTTTAAACTTAACCTTTGGCTGAACCAAAAACTCCATGGAAAGGTAAAGATGGATAATTATGAATAGAATAGGACCTTGGTTATGTTATTTAGATGCCTATTTTTGTAAGACCTTATTGATTGACACTCTAATTGCTAAGGGTATTTAACCCTAATGTTGGTCTAAGAAATGATGAGAATAATATAATTTTCTTGCCATATTATAATGGTTAAAGTCAGTTGATAGTTCTAATTATAAAAATGCGGGCGAGAAAAATATTAAATTTATGGATTTCTTGAGTTATGCGCATATCATGTAAATGGATGGGGAGATCTAGATGTGATTTTCATTGGTATAATTTTAATTATAAAGGGTCAGTTAATGCCCTGTACAAGCATGATCATCTACTTTGATTATTATATTTGACCTTTTAAAACATGCAAAGGAAGGTGAGTTTAAGGTTTAGAAAAGATTAAAATTGTTTATTAAAATGGTCATTTTGACCCCATGCATGCCTTTCAAAGTTAGTTGTTTTAAGTTTGAAATTTGGGACCGTATATTGAGATTTCTCCACCACCATATATGGAGAAAAGGAGGGAAGATAAATATATTACTGTAAAAAACATTAATGGCATTAAATGCACCTGACAAACTTTGAAGAATGAGATACTTCGCGGTGAACCTAAAACGTTTTGGGATTTCTTGTTGTTTGATCTTTTTGCGAAGCGGCTAGCTCTAAACCAGGGAAGTGGGAATTTCTCATGATGATTGGAAGAACTTTCCTTGTCTCATAAAAATATCTACAAAAACTCTATAGGCATGATACACAATCTATTCCTCATAATAACTTATAACATTTAATATTTTCATAAATGTTTTATGCAATATGTGTTTTTAGATGTGTTATGCATGTGGGTATGTCTATATAGCATATGGATGACTCTAATGTTATAATGATGTAATTGTGAAAATGAGGGTTTTTTGAATTGGTGGGAAAATTGTGCTATGTTATTTAATGAATAAATAGAATGATCCCTTCTTATGGCATCTACCTATACTATTATTCCATTTAGTATTCTATAATTAGGATTTTTGTGTGTGCTTATAAAAGGAATTTCTGGTTCAAATAACGAGTTATTTGTTTGAAGGAAGAATGATGATTCATCAAACCATTAAAGGGGTATGTGATTAATCTGGTTTAATGTAAATGGGCATTGTCCTGTCTCCATTCTTTTTCCATAGTTGTTTTAGGATTCTCTGGTATCTAATGAATTTAATACCCATTATTTACTTATGAGTAATTATTATTAATAGCAGGTTTTCCATGTTCTCTTAAAGTGGGTACCTATTTGTGAAAATTCTATTTTAATCACTGATTATTAATCTCCTATCTTACAAGATTATTTAACTACCAAAAACTAATTCACAACTAATATCGAAAAATAACACAACTACAACTTCACTAATAAGAATACAGAAAGAAATGCGTAACACAATGAACACAATATTTTTGGATAAATTGTCCCTAGAAAAAACCCTAAGGGAAAACTAGTTCTACATATGAGAAATTATATTAACTTCAAAAAATTAAGAGATACAAAGATTCCTTGCCTCTTACTGGCAGAACTTTGACAATTTCCCAACTTCTCCCATTGATATTCCCCCACTGCTATCCCCAAAGCTATCACCAAGCCCTTACTAACACTGCAAGATTGTTTGCTATCACTGTAAAATTACAAATACATTTGCTAGCACTGTAAATGCTTCTCCAAACTTATACTCTCCAAATTCCCAATGAACTCCTTTTTTACTACTCTCATTGGAACACCAACGACCGAGATCGATTCTTAATCAACGGATGAGATACATAACAACTTAACAAACATAATAAATTTGGTTGTAAGGTGTCACTAAAAGAAATCAATAATTAGAAAATAATTAATACATTCTCAACAATAAGATAACTATTATCTAATCTTAGCAAATGGACGAACAACTATCTAAGCTAACAAACTAACACTCCCTCTTAGCGAGGAAGGTGTTTTGCACAGCACCCATCTTATCTCTGAAGAAGATAAATTTTGCCTTCCCCAATGCCTTAGTCAGAATGTCTGGTACCTACTCCTTTGTAGGGATGTATTGTAGCTGAACAATACCTTGTTGTACACAATCCGTGATGAAGTGATAATTGATATCTATATGTTTAGACCTATCATGAAACACTGGATTCTCAAACAACTTGATGCAACTCTTATTGTCGCAGTGTATCATAGTAGTCTTAACCTTTTGACCAAACAAGGCCACTAGCAACTTCTGAATCCATATAGCTTCACATGTCACCATACTAGCTGCAATTTATTCTACTTCTGATGAACTCAAAGCCACAGACTTCTACTTCCTGTTGAACAAGAAACAACTCCTGATCCTAAACTGAAACAACACCCTGAAGTGATTCTTTTGTCTATTGTACTACCTGCCCAATCTGTGTCAGTATAGCCTATCAACTTGATTCCTTCACCTTGAAGATATATGATCCCATACTCAGCTGAACCATGCAAATAATCCAACACATGCTTAGCCACTGCACAATGTACTCTCTTTGGCTCAACCATGAACTGACTAAGAGAGTTTACTGCAAATGATATATCTATCCTGGTGTTGAACAAATACATGAGCGAACCAATTAACTACCTATATAAGGTGGTATCTACATCTTTGTCCTTAGATGTATCTACCTTCCTCCAATTAGTGATCATAGGTGTAGACATGGCTTTGCAATCCTCCATCTCAAATCTCTTCAATATTTCAATGCAATATTTCCCTTAACCAAGGAATATCTCTCCATCTGTCTGCCACATCTCCATGCCTAGAAAATAGTGCATGAGTCCCAAGTCCTTCATCTCAAACTCTTTTGCAAGGTCCCTCTTGCAATCCTCTATGAGCCCTAGTGCACCTGTAAGAAACAAGTCATCTACATATAGAACAAGAATGAGAGCCTCACCCCTAACCACCAAGTAGTAGAGGTTAGCATCTACCTCACTCTTCATAAAGCCCATTTCCTACAAGTATGTATCAATGCGCTCATACCCCGCTCTAGAAGCCTGCTTGAGTCCATACAAGGCTTTCTTCAATCTGCACACGTGGGTCTCTTTGTTGTGTGATACAAATCCTTCTAGTTGTTCTATGTATACCTCCTCCTTCAATTCACCATTAGGAAATGTTGTCTTGACATCCATTTGATGGATCTGCCATCCCATCTGTGTTGCAAATGAGATTACATCTCGTATAGAAGTATACCTAGCCACTGGAGCAAATGTCTCCTCATAGTCTATTCCCTCCTTCTGAGAGAACCCCTTTGCCACAAACCTTGCCTTGTATTTCTTGATGCTACCATCTATACCGTGTTTTATCTTGAAGATCCAACATGATCCAACTACTTCCCTATTTGTTGGTCTAGGCACTACCTCCCACACATCATTATGCATTATTGAAGTATATTCCTCAACCATAACATCTCGCCATACCTGATGTTATGCAACCTCTTAATAGCTGGAAGGTTCACTATCTACCAACTAGCTGACTAATGACACATAGTCATTGAACTTGGTTGGTTCTCTCCTCTGTCTTGTACTCTTCCTAGGAGATCCCACAAACTCCTAAGTATCCCTTTGTGTGTTTTGAACCTCACGGTTCCTATTTCCAACTATAGAGGATGAAATATCAACCTCTATATCTTCTAGATGCATATCTTGCTGTACCAGTTGCTCCATACTTTGTGAATCTCCACTACCTAAGTCTATGCTTGTACTAGTAATTGTACTTGAGCCTTTTTGCCCTTGACTTGGACTTGGAGATTTTGTTAGCTATTTACTTTGATCATCCGTTGGAAAATCTCTGGACATTCTAAATGCTTTGTCCTTTGTGAACTTGACATCATGTCTGACAATAATTCTTCTGGTCCTTGGGATAAAAATCCTATATGGCTTTGAAGTTTCAATGTACCCAACAAGGTACTGTCATCCGCAATCCGGCACTATGATAATTCTTCACCGGGAACTCCTCGTGCTATGATTATTTACTAATGCACAGCCTTTAGTTTGGTGGACGTAATCTGGAAACAAAACAACAACATAACACAAGAATACCATTGACTATGATAAGACAGAATGACGAAAAATCTGAAATATCAAAATAAATTATAATATTAACATGAAACTGTTACAATCTCACCCATGAGATTCTTCAACAAGACTATGGGAGAAACTTTACAATTACACCTCTCGATGGCTTCTTCAACACACCTTTAACTGATGGCTTCCTTCGCACACTTCCTACAATATTTCTCACTACTTCTTTCTATGCTAAATGAGGGGGGTAGCCTCTCTATTTATAGAACTTACAGGCTTATCCATCTTATCTCTAAGATAGGATAAGAAATCCACTCTGACGAATCATATTCCATACCTTAACTCTTATCTGTACATGTAAGCTTATCTCTTAAGATAAGATAAACCTTATCATTTTACATGGGTTCCACATTTTTAGAATTTTTACAAATAAAATACACAAAATATTTATGACCTCACTCCTTGTCCTTATTACTAATATAATATTCTAATTCCTAATCATGTAGACCCTACTTCTCTAATTACCCAAACTTTGACATTTTAACATTACCGGACCACTTACGACAAATATTTACTTTTTACAACATTCCTATTGTACTTTGACTGTTAACGTACTCCACATTATTTGCGGCGTCGTACTGGCAGCGCCGTTATCTTCTATCGGACGCTACTACTAATTACACTTAACAACATTCTATTCCTAATACATACATTAATGAAATAGAAATTATGGAGGAAAATTTTAGTGTCGACAGTACCCCTTCTCTGTAGTCTGATCTAACTTGGTACATGTATCTTCTGGAATATGATAATATGCCAAAATCCCAAATATACTGAAGTGACCTACATCTGGCTTCTTCCCTGTGAAATCTTCCTCTGGTGTCATCTTCCCTAGTACCTTGTGTGGAACCTTGTTCTGAATGTAAACTATTGTACTACATGTCTCTACCCATAGGTAGTGGGGCATGACTTGGTCATGTAGCATAGCCCTTGCTACCTCTGATATAGAACAGTTCTTCCTCTCAGCAACTCCATTCTGTTGTGGATTGTAAAGAACCATCCACTCTCTCTTGACTCCTTCTCTAGTACACAAATCTTGGAAGTCATTTCCTTTATACTCACCTCCATTATCTGACCAAAGAACCTTTATCTTCCTTCATGTCAATTTCTCCACAAGATCCTTGAACTCTTGGAAGCAACTGAAAATCTCATCCTTGGTCTTCAATAAGTATATCCAGGTCTTCTTGGAGAAATCATCAATAAAGGTAACATAGTACACATATCCTCTAAAAGACTTTGTCGACATTGGTCCACATACATCTGAATGTACTAGATCAAGAACACCCTTAAATCTATTGTCACTCCTTGGAAAATATGCTTTTGTAAAATTCCCCAACACACATCCCTTACATACATCATCATGCTCTGTGCTCACCTTTGGAACACCTGTCACTGTCTCATGAAGTAATTTAAGTGCTCCATGATGAATATGGCCCATCCTCCTATGCCATAACTCTCCAAGATATCTAGGATTACTGCTGATCATAAGTGCCTTAGGAGTATCAAACTGTAACCTATAAAGGCGACCACTCCTAACTCCAATAGTTATGGGTGATTTCCAATACTTGTGCTTAATCAACACATGTGTCCCTCTAAAAAGTACATTATACCCCTTATCCTGAAGAATAGATACAAAAATCAAATTCATACCTAAGCCTGACACATGCAAGACATCATGTAGTGGAACTATCTTTCCATTCTCCCTCTGAAACTGAACAGTCCCTTTCCCAACTAGGTTGAGCTTGGACAAGTTCCCCATAGAAATCTGGATATTGGTGTCCTCCTCCTTGTAACTGAAGAAGTACTCTCTAACTCCTGTCATATGAAATGACACCCCACTATCTATATACCAAACAAACTGTGAGGTTGAGCTAACCAGACAAGCTATGAGTGCAAACTCGTCTTCCATTCTACTGGAGAGTTTTTCTGCACTTGCTAAAGTTGCCACCTGCTTCTTACCCTTCTTCCTATCTAGGAAATCACTGACATAGTGGCCAAACTTGTGATAACCAAAGAACTTGACCTTAGACAAGTCCTTCTTCTTCTTCTCACTTTGATAATTGTATCCTTTGCTAATTCCCTTCTTTACTTTCCCTTTTCCTGCTAAGGCAACGTTTTCTTGTTCTCCCCCACTTTTCTGACTCTTGTTGGCCCCATTGACAAGACTTAGTCTAAACTCCTCCTGAGTGAAATCAGTCCATATTTTATCCCATCTCAATAAGGTGTCTCGTCCACTAACGACTTGAACAAAAACATCCCGCTGTTTAGTAAACCCATTTAGGGCTATCCGTACCAGCTCATCATCGCTAGGGCTATCTCCAACAACTGCTAACACATCCTTGACAAGTCTATGTCTAGTGAGGTAACTTGTAACATATTCTCCCTTGTTCATTTGGGTATTCTTCAAATTTTCTCTGAGAATAATATTCCTATTGGTGGTAGGGTTCTAGTATAGATTCATAATGGCATCCCACATCTTATTCACCGTATCTAACTTGGAGATGTGTGGAAAAATATGATCCTTGACACCATCAAGGACAATCCTCACCTTGGCATCCTCTTTCTTGTATGCTGCAAGTTGTTTTATGTCTGTAGGTACAGCTATAACAGTGGTAACATAATCCTTTATACCATTCTCTTCCAACAATAAAGGAATTCTGGCCTTCCAGACACCAAAATTTGAGGCACCATCTAATCTGTCCTGATCTCTCAAACCAGCTGAAGCCATCTCAAAGGATAAAAGTAATAAAAATTTAAAGAGATCAAACTAGGTTATAGAAACCCTCAATTTCTTTCCTACGGAAAACCTTTTTCTACCCTTAACACTGCTTTGATACCATGTGAAAATATTGCAGTCACATATTATTAATCTCCTATCTTAAAAGATTATTTAACTGCTGAAAACTAATTCACAGCTAATATCAAAAAATAACACAACTACAACTTCACTAATAAGAAGACGGAAAGAAATGCATAACACAATGAACATAATATTTTCAGACAAATTGTCCCTGGAAAAACCCCTAAGGGAAAACTGGTTCTATAGATGAGAAATTATATTAACTTCAGAAAATTAAGAGATACAAAGATTCCTTGCCTCTTACTAGTAAAAATTTGACAATCTCCCAACTTCTCCCGTTGATATTCCCCCACTACTATCCCCAACACTATCATTGCGCCCTTGCTAACACTACAAGATTGTTTGCTATCACTGTAAACTTACAAACACATTTTATAGCATTGCAAATGCTTCTCCAAACTTATACTCTCCAAATGCCCAATGACCTCCTTTTATACTACTCTCATTGGAACACCAATGTACGAGATCGATTCTCAATCAACGGCTGAGATACATAACAACTTAACAACCATAATAAATTTGGTTGCAAGGCGTCACTAAAGGAAATAAATAATTAGAAAATAATTAATGCATTCTAAACAATAAGATAACTATTATCTAATCTTAGCAAATGGAAGAACAACTGTCCAAGCTAACAAACTAACACTATTATATATGTGACTACTATGAAAACCCTTCTATAAATTCCCTAGTTTGGATACGGACATTAATTAACTTTCTACTATATATAATTATTAAATTAAACCATATAATGGTACAAATCTCTGCTACCGAATGGTTTGTTCAGAATTTTATGTTTTGTTAAAATTTTATCTATTTGGGTATCGTTCGGTAGTTATGGAGGACTGCATGAAGTCTATTTTGACAATGTCTCTCATAGCTTAATCACTATGAAGCTTCATCGCAAATAGTGTATTGATTCCTATGCTTAAAAAAAAGAGAAATTTCCCGAGGAATCGTGTAAGACTGTGATATGGGTACTCCTTTATCGTGGTCTAAGAAAGTCTATGAAAAAGTTACAGTTGTTGAGGATATCATATTATATTGTTGTTTAGTGTGGAGTGTATAGTCCAATGTCCTAGGGGATGATGATGGATTGTGGCCTTTAATAGGGAAAAGGAAACCTATAATAATATTAACATTGGTATTCAATCACTATACTCATTGATTACTATTTTGGGTCTAATGTCATAGACCATGTCGATTGAATTAGGAAATTCTAAGGCTTAAGTTAATCAAGTACTTATTACTTATAAATTATGTGATCTAGTCAATGGGCTATGTAATACTCTAAGTTTAGATAAGAAATTGCGAGGATAATAAGGCATTTGAATATATTACATATAACCTCTAACTACCTTGACCACATCATGAGAATGATTTGGAAGGAAAATTGAATTTCCCTTTCTAGACTTTAATGAATAAGCTTTGGAATAATAATGATTTCCTAAACTAAGATAACAACCTCCCCATATTACATATTTATGTGTATAACATAAGTATTGAAAAAGACTTATACTCAATATTTATATGGTGGTATACTATGTGTTATGAATGTTGTTAATATATATGGCTATGTTATAGTTCAACCAATAATGTCAAATTGACAAATAGAAATTTAAGATGGTGAACGATTCTAATGTGAAAATGGGTAAATCATGTACTAAATCAGTGAATAGATATCCCGTATTGTTTTGTTGATTATTAGAATATTATTGCAGAATTTGCTTTATTCTAATATTAAATTTCATAAGATATAATGTGGAATAGAGGACTTATCATGTCATTCATGTTGGAATGACCTCGTGCAATTTTGTACTTTTACAATTTTAGTGCAGGTTGAAATGGAATACAAACAAGGATATTAAAGAATTGGATATGGCTGCTGTGATTGTTTATGTACTATGTTGTTTATTCCTGGAAATGAAATATACATGAAAGGATTAAAAGAAAGAAATTCCTTGTAGCTTCTCAAGGCCATGTGCCTATCATGTTATATAAATTGATTGTAGTTGAAATAAAATCTATCTCAAAGTCTATTAGTATATGATCCAATTTTGGGTGAGTATGAACTTGTTCTAATTTGATTGTAAAGGCTATTTAGCCATCAATTTATAGATCTAGAAAAGAGGTTATTTCATTGATAAATATTTAAGGTTTATATAATTTAAGATTGAACCACTTATTATTATTATTATTATGGTTTAAATAACAACTATCGGTTGGGTTAGAATATGTTTCATTGTTTAATTAAGGTATTATTATGTGACTCATATTGAGATTATGCTTTTAAAATAAACAATGGATTAACCAATCTTAAATTGAAGATTGATAAAATGGCATAAAGATATATAATGACTAATGTATCAAGGTATTGAATTATTTATACATGAGATAAGAACCATTGTGATTATTGTCTTTCACTTTGTTTATTAGTCAACCAAGTGAACATTCAAGGAGTGAAACTTCACCTAGATAATTAGCAAAGAAATGGAACTGCAGATATGTGGCAGTAACCTAAATTAAACCATCAAGTAAGAGATTAAACAGGAATATAAAGTACAAGAAGTACTGCATTCAAAATACTGAGCTATATTGAGATCAAACCTTAGGTATGATTCATTTGTGGTGAAATTATCATGAGATCTAGGGTAAATTGTTGTCATTTAATTAATTACTTGAAACAACTAAGTTACGTTGTTCCAATTTAATAAACATGGTGGGACAAATCACTATGGCCGCTATGTAGTTGTATCTATTTAGTGATGGTGATCGTTAATTGGATACTTCTTCTTAGCAGCCATACAAATTTGTCTTGTCAAGACCCTCAAATTATGACATTCAGAATGCATTTTACAATAAGTTTCATTAGAGTTACATAGGTGGGTTGTACCACATGGATATGTACACCGATGCCAACTTAGGATGGGTACAGGAAGAGAATTGGTCCCGTAATGATGCAAATCATTACGGGGACACATACTTTCCCATAGGTATTCTAAGTTGTCATAGTGGTGAATCTTCTTGTAGGTTAATCCAAATCTCTAGCTTGAACGAGACTTATAACTGTTTATAACACCACTATTTGATCCTAATCTAAATAAAATTAATTAAGTGATTGATGAAAGAAAAATTCCACTTGGAGAATGTTTTTTCATGGGACTGAGCATAACAGACATGTCTCTAAAACTTTGATCAAAGTAGTGCAAAGATGTTGGTTGCACTGTCATGATTTCATCTAGATCTAAGCCATAGGATTCTGGATGGCATTCCGTGGTGGACACCAAGGTAGACACTTAGAATAAGACACATGATTATCTTTGATTGAAAAAATAAAACCATTGGTATACTGGGTATACTGGATTTTAAGGAGTGATATATGAGGGATCAAAGTAAAATCAACTCACACAAGTGTATATTGCTAACTTTTATAGGATGGGTTGATCTAGATGATGTTAGTTCTAAGTTATGAGAATTTAGAACAAGGAAATGTTCATGAGATATGAAATTAAGATTATGATGGATTTAAATATATGGGTATTTAAATCAATTAAGCATAAAGTAAAAAAAAAATTCCCTAAAATTGAAGTGGCAAATCAGTTGTTACATTTTAGTATCAAGGTGAAGGTTGCATCTCTTAGACATATTGAGTCCTTACGCTTATTGAATTATGATTTTTATTAACAAAATAAAATAAATGTGAGAAGGGAGTACCATGGAGAATAAACTAGACCAAACTATGCTTCAAGTTTGGTGGTAAGTAAGTTAGATAATACTCTAACATTCCTTCATGACACATGAAACCAAAAGGATGCTTGGAGCAACCGATAAGTGTGAACATGATCAGCCAAGACAAATAACTTGAGCTGAATGATAACAATCGATAAAAGGGTTTCTCAATTGATTGAACTGTCTTAATTCCAAATTTGGAACTTAAATCCAATAATAAATAAAAACCCGCATAGGGCCGATGAAGTGGATAGAAGATGACTATCTGTTGTAGTAGTAGTAATATTAAAGGCAAATTAGGCTAGAACGAAATCTGTAGTAATCATTGAATCGAAAAGAGTAAAAGTAAAACAAGATCATTGGCTCATCTTCGCCATTGAATTTAGGAAGAAAGTTACATGGGAGAGAGAGACAAATATGCTGAAAGGTCTATAAATCTTGATTGATGAGCAATACATTAAACTATTTGTTTTGTATAATTATTTAAAATGTAGATTTGTTGATCATTGTGATCTACAAATATTGTAATTTACATTATATTCTCACTGTATTGTATGAATTTAATGGTGATTTAGGCATGTGAAATCTTCTAGAGTCATGAATGTGTTTTAGAGAAGAAATATTCAATGTGTCCTACTTGCACAATGAACATTGAATGTTACGAGTAGTTTACAGGATTCAAGTCATAATCACTGACTCATGGGATTTTTATGGTTTGAAGAAGACTACTGAGTTTGTTATAGTCCTTTCAAGTACTTTTTGTGCCTTGAAAAAGATAAGGAAAGAATAAATGAATAATGAAGGTGAAATTGTATTCATAGGCCTAAGGTAGAGTTGAGATCATTCCAAGTGATTATTTAACATATTTATAGTATTATTTTCCACTCCTTAATGATCCTCAGTATACAGGTTGAAAATCATATATTATAAGTTGTGTACCGGGTGCTAAGACCTATAGATCAGTAATGATGGATCAAAATGAAGATCATACCTAAATCAGGTTTGTAACTTTATGAAGGAGTGGGTTGATAAGTTTTAAAGCCTTTAAAATATATAAGTTGAATTATGAGGATACCATAATCAAGGGAGGAACCTAGAGAAGAATTTAACACACCAAGGGTTTTGGAATGTGAATACCACTCACCGTGTACAAAATAATTAAGTCATGCATGGTTAATGAAATTAGGAAAACTTGCATTAAATTTAAGAATGTATACCTTTAAATAAGGTTCCTGGTTCCTTAGTTCAGTAACATAAGCTCTTAACTGAGACAAAAGTCTATTCTGACTAAGATGACCAAGCAAGGCACATAGGTAAAGAATGAAACTGAGAATATGAGTTTGGGATTTTTTTGTAATTACAATATATTAGTATGACCCTAAAATAAAAAATCCTCATGACAAGCCTTTCATATTGGAATACCTTGATTGAAGAAAACCATGACTATATTTGTCTGATTCAAAATAGTGGTACCTTGTTGTTTCTGCTTTATAAAAATTGTTTTTGACCAATTATTTTGTTTATGTTACATAACATTGGGTGATATGACTGGCTATAATGATAAAATTGATGTCATATAACTAATTACATGACAAATTTTTCTCCTTGAAAGGCTGTTACAACTGCTAAATTGGAGTTTCAGATACGAAAACTTCTAATTTTTATGGAAGATAATGACTACTTTCCCAAGATTATTGGGTTTAATCTGTGTTTAATTTTCCTATTTTTGATTAACAAGAAAAAAACATCGGGATGATGATTCATTAAGAGGGGAAAGTATGTAGAATCCCGCAAATTCAGTCATGATTACAAAAATGGGGTAAGTCACTAACTAGTGTTTTTATGTATGAGTTTCAGTGAAATTCCCTTTAGCTCATGTAAACTGCTTGCATTAGATATCAATATATACCTTACTATAATGTGACACTCACCTTTTTGAAAATGATCAAGTCAATTACATACTTTCATTATATGGTACCTATCATTCATGTGTATATAACATCGTGTTTGTCACTATTTAGGCTATATGAACTTGTTTGTTAGATCATACCTTTGACTAATCAAAACACATTTGAAACAGGATAATGTCGACGATCGAATTAAATGTTTAGAATGCCACTAATTGGTAGGGGCGATAAATGGTTTAGCCTTGAGTTGGCATGCTATTTCTTAAGCCTCTCCATATTATTTGGACATTGAAATAACTAACAAGTGTTTCTTGGTTATTAACCAACGCAAGGCATAAGTATACTACTGTACAAAATGGTATAGGACCATGGCTTATTGGCATTTGATAATTTATTAATAAGGTCATAATGTTATTTAACAAAGGGAGCACTGGTTAAATTTTTTAACTTGCATATGATATTCTAAACTCCTCATGGTACATATTAGTAATACTTTTATCTATACCAAGGTTTTCTAAGTATTCTGACCAATTGCGTGGTGCATGAGTTAATTAATGATTGTGTGGATCAATGTAACCGATTGACATGAAAAATATAAGGTTGAGCATTAAGTTTTAAAGTTAACCTTTAACTGAATGAAAAAATCCATGCAAAGGTAAATGAGGATAATTATAAATAGACTAGGACCTTGGTTATGTCATTTAGATGCCTATTTTTATAAGACCTTATTGATCGAAACTATAATTGCTAAGGGTATTTAACCCTAACCTTGGTCTAAAGAAATGGTGAGAATAGTATAATTTCCTTGTCATATTGTAATGGTTAAAGTCATTTAATAATTCTAATTATCAACATGCAAGTGAGAAAAATATTAAAAGTATGGATTTCTTGAGTTATGCGTATATCATGCAAATGGAGGGGGGCATCTAGATGTGATTTTCATTGGTGTAATTTTAATTAATAAGGGTCAATTAACAATCTGTACAAGCATGATGATCTATTTTTATTATTATATTTGAACTTTTAAAGCATGCAAAGTAAGGTGAGTTTGAGGTTTAGAAAATATTTAAATTGTTTATTAAAATGGTCAATTCGACCCCATGCATGTTTTTGAGAGTTAGTTGTTTTAAGTTGGAAATCTGGGACTGTACGTTGAGATTTATGTAGTCATTTTCACACCCACTAGAAAATAAGGGAATCCCTTGCGTGCCGGCCTATCACCCAGCGGGCACTGGGCGCTCACCCGAGGCACGTGCGGGCGTCGAGTCTCTCTTTTATGTGAGTTGAGTAGGAAAATATCATCTATGATCCAAAATTTAATGAAAGTGAGTGGGAATGAGACATGAAAACATCATTGAGCTCAGAATGGATCTAGACCATTGCATTCATTATAGACAGAGATACTTTAACAAACTTAAAGAACTGAATCAAAACAGAAAGGAAAATGCATAGGGATTCATATTCATCTTATAAACATACATGAAAAAGAACTATGAAGAATCACGTATGAATCCAAACCAAGAAGGGTCATATTCAAATAACTTAGTAACCTCATTACATTCATTAGACTCACTACAAAACACCACATTATGGCATACCAAAGTCATGCATCATAACTGGATCCATATCCTTTAGATCTCAAAAAGAAATTTATAACCCCAAGCCCTTGATAAATCCATCTCCTATAGTTTATCTACCCAACCCAACAAAATCCTTCCAGCCATTTCTATAGAGCTCCACTCTCTTTTGATCTATATCCTTAACCAAATCTATCAACACCCACACACACCTTTTCCTATTGTGGGTGCTTGTATTTATAGGCACCCCAAAGTGCCAACTCATCCTTCTACGGCCTCAGATCCAGAACTAAATGTCTGAATGTATTCCTCCATGGGTGCATGTTCCTCCAAGCCTGAGCTCTCCACTCTCTACCATGATGGCCTTCTAGAAGCCTCCATCATAGGGCATATTCCTTCCTAGGACAGCCTGTCGCCAGGCTGACATCTTATCCACTCTGCATGCACAGTCAAGTCACACTTTTCTTGTGTTCTACCCAAAATGCCAAGTACGGCTAAGTCTTGAGACCTTATTCTACCGGCACGTAACATGGTCCTTCTAGAACCCTCCTAGAACCATGCCCTACGCACCTTCTTCTTGCGCACCCACCTTCAACTTAGACCTTGCGTGCCCATGCACCTTTTTGTACTTAGTGAATATTTTAGGGGCCCAACATCACCCCACACTTTACCTGTTCTTTTCCCGCGAGAACATTTCTTCAAAGAAAGAATTATAATAGACTTAATGCATTGGAAAAAGACTAAGGGAATGAAGAATTGGGAAAAATGAAAGAATGGGGAAGTTTTTTCACTACTGCAACAAGATGGGAAAATCTCTTTGCAATTCGGTCTCCAACTTGTTCCAGGCATCGACTTCATTTTGTGCTCTCTAGCATAGGTCACCGACTAGGGCGCTTACCTCCTTAAAACCTAGTCCATTTCCTTGAGTGTTCAATGTTTCAACCATTCCTTCCAATTCCTTTCCCACATCCTCAAGCGCATCCATCCTTCTTGTAATCTATGGGTACAACTACTTCAGTCGGTTTTTAATTGAACCTCATAAGGTTTCAATAGATTCTAAATTTTTCTCGACCTCGGTCAGGATCTTTTCCCGCTCTGCTATGTTCCCTTTGTTATTCTCTTAGAATTCCTTGAGCTCTACCTCATGAGTGGTGACTAGAATACTTGCCACTTTATCTCTATCTGCGCAATTGTCATATGCAGCCTTGGCAGTATGGGTAAGAATTTTCACATCAGCAAGAACCTTACTGTACTCATCAATGATTGCTATAACCTTCAATTTGTCCTCCTTCTCTAGGCACATTGCTATTTCTTCCACAGATTCTAAGGCCAAAGGTTTCCTTTCCATGGTGAGGATGCATGTTAAGTCTTCAAGGAACTCAAGGGAAGATCCATACTTTTGCGGGGGTGGTGCTAGGTCCGGATGCTTCAAAATAATGACATCTGTGATGGATTCTACCTTCTTATATACCTCGTGTACCCTTGCCTTTTCTTTCCTAAGTTTATGCTTTAGCTGCGTGCTAATTAGTTCCTCCTACTTCAAGTTCTTGGTGCTCTCCTCTAGCTCTTCTTCCCTCTTTTCTAGCTCTGCCTCTAGAAATTTTACCTTTTCATTCCTTCTGAATAACCTGGCTTCCAACTCAACCGAGACCTTATTTAGAGCATTCCAGACTTTTTCATCTGAAAGCTACTGAGTGGTCACCAAGGGGTTATCTCCTTTTGAATCCGACATCTTCATTAGTGCTCCTTGGATTACCTTGAACTCAGGCTCATTGATGTGGGAATCAATTTCCCATGAAATCATTTTCCTCATCCAAGGGTATGCACCTTCTTCATCAAAAAACTTCATTGCAAAGAGTTGATCTATTGGGACTGTTCTTTGGAAGTGCATGCAGAACACCTTGTGTGGATCATCAATGTAGCTCATTCTTGGCTTCTGGATCTCCATGAACTTTCCTCCTGTGTATGTGCCCTTAGGAATAGTTACCGATAGACTAGGGCCTCCCACGCTGCCTTGATCTTTCCCTACGCTTTCTTCCCTATCTTCATTCATCACTATATCAACGTTGTGTTCCAATTCTTGTTCTACCAAGGCTTTAATGATTTTATCTTCTTCTCTTTCTACCACCTTGTTTACTTCATCCTTAGTGAGGCTTGGGGTCCTCTAACCCTTTGTGCTAACTTCTTCACCCTTTTTCATGTCCTGAGCACCCTCCTCCTCCTGGATGCCCTTCCTTCGCACAAAGCAATAGTCGTTCTTCTCCTCTTTGCCTTATTCTTTCAAATCATGCATTCTGAAAATAAGTGGTTCTTGGTCCCCTTCAGGATCATCTTCTTCATCGTCATCCCTCTCACCCCTGTATTTCTCCAAGCTATCTGTTTCCTCTGAGTCAACTTCCTCTATCACCTTATGTTTCTTCTCAACTGGGGATTCCAGTATAGGAGACTCTACTTTCTCTTCATCCTCCTTTGGTGATTTCTCCTCTGTGATAAGCTTTCCTTGCTCTGGCACCTCCTCTCTGATTGGTGACCTCTTCCTGTGCGTGTAAGTACTTGTTCTAGCACTTGTTCCTGGGGCACCCACCGCTTGAGTATCTTGAACACTTGGTGCCTTCTTCCTTATCTCTTTCGTCTCCCTTTTCTTGGGTGCGGTCTTCTTCCTACATGTTAGGTCCTTAGGTATAGCTATCTCGTTCTCAAGATAAGCACCCTTCTCAAACTTGGTCCTTATGTGAAGGTATACATGTGCAGTGGAACTCCCTACAATAGGAAGAGTCGGGGGTTTCATCATCTGAAATTCATGCGACACGTACTTTTCCATGTATGCACGCTTGTTGGGGTAGACCAACGTCCTACACATCTCCCTATGGTCCTGATCCATACTTCCAAGGTTAAATTTCATATTCTTGGATTCCTTGAATCTTTTTACCCCCACATGGAAGTATTGAGCAGTGAAAGAAAATGGAAGTTTACACCATGGGCTCATGCTTTCATCAACCAACCTAAATCATGCCAATGCTGAAGTGTTGGTAAAATGTGAATTTAGCTTCTCCTTCTAGTGAGATTTGGTAGTTGTTCTGGGATCCCCCACTCTTCCTTGAATGCATTCCTCAAGCACATTTACCATTTCTCAAGATGTGCCTTATGAATGGCTGTCATGCTATCACAAGTATATATTTCAAATCTCTTTGTGGGCAAGGGGTCTTCCTTTGGGTACTGTTAGTGCAAATCAGCAGCACCCCTGGACATTCTATCAGATTTCTAGTTAGATATTTTGGACATCCAGTATGATTGCACAACATTGAATCTTTTCCCCAAGTGTGGGACTTATAAAATGGGAAAAGAATCTCCAGATTAGAGGTTGGTTCCTCAGCTCCTTTGATCAGATGTATGCTTGCAAATTGCAGAGGTTTGCTACTATAAATCCTATTCTAAATTCCAAGGGGACAGAGATGATAGATGCAAAAGAAATAAAACTAAGACTAACAAGGTGATACACCAAAGGAGTGGTGAACATTTACTTCCACAAATTGACATAGATCACAAAGATGCAACAAATATCATTCACCAAACTGATAAAGTGTAATGAAAGATCAGAAATGAGGCAACAACACAAAAAGAGGACTAAATCTCATTCATAGAGCTTGCATTGTCATTTCCAATATCAAAAATACAATGCATTACAATAGTAGAGAGGAAAAAAACATGTTGCAGTCTTAGAAGAGGTCTGATATTCCAAAAATCCACTTGCCAGGGTGAAGAAGGGAGTTTACAAAGCATAGAAATGTCCAACCCTTACAAATGAGCCAAAATTGGCTTTTTATGGTGAAAATTCGAGTCCAGGAAGGAGAAAACACCAGAAAGCATGAAAGGATGCTTCAACCACCAACCAAATGCCATTAAAACAACATGGGAACCCTCAAAAATTCATTCCCCGATGTTTTTGACTATGCTGGTGAGAGAATGCGAGCCATACTTCATTAAAAATGGTGGTTGAAATGTCAGTTCTGTTCTCCTTCCCCTATTAGAGGCGTTTTTTTATTTTTCTCTCTCCAAACCTCACCAAAACACAAAATCGAGCCCTCCATTGTGTAGATAATTTTACCAACTTTCCAATGCCACCAAGAACTTGGAAAATCCAAGCTTTGGATAAAACTTTATGCCCTTCTGAAGATTTAGGGTGAAACTAGGCCAAATTTGAATTGGAGGGCCAAAAATTTAAAAATTTCCCTCTATTTTGACTTTGGTAAAATTCCCCCAAAAATCTCCACCTCCCGTAGCTACGAGGACATGTGGCATCTTTTGATTGGTCGCGAGCCCTTTCCCCCATCTTTTTACGCCTTTTTGGTCTTTGGAAAATTTAATGAAAAATCTCCACCGATCCGATGCCTCGAGGACACGTGGCGTGTTTTGATTCGCTGGGGGGCTTACTGGTCTCAAATTTTCCATCACTGAACCGCTACCCCAAATGGGATATGTGGCACCTTCTGATTGGTGTGGGACTGAGCTCCAAAATTCCCTCTTCAGACCCTACCTTAAGATTTTCGCCGGCCACAGGGACACGTGACAACTTCTGATTGGCACGGGCCATCGTGGGCGGGCTTTCTTTTCAATATTTTCCCATATTTTGGTGAAAGGGAAAATTTCACTCCACCCCTTCGCCTCCTGATGCTCCAGGGATACGTGGCCTCCTCCCACTGGCTGGCAGGCCTTCGGGCCAAAAAATTTATTTTGTGCACCCTGACCAAGACTTAACAAAATTTTTCTAAGTCACCCCCGCCAATCCACCATTCCGCCGCTGACGTGGCACTTTCCTCATTGGTTGGCGGATCTCCTTAGGGAAAATTTCCCTACAAAACTCCGCCGAGCCATAAGTCGAAAAATACAAGGAGTTAGAAGGAAAACTTTACCATTATGGAAAGCTAAGGAGATGCTCTATCCAATGAAACCATTTCAAGAACATTTTGAGTGCCTGAAAGATAATTTTTTTTGACTGAGACACAAGGAAGGATGGAATGAAGGGAGTTAGCCAAAAAAAAGAAGCAATGGGCTTATTTTGGATAGCAAGTACCCCCACACGTAAATTATCTTCCACATCTGGTACTCCGATCTCTGAAAAAGACAATAGTTAAGAGGACATTTCTGAAAAGTATCTTGTCACCATCCCTGCGCGTTGCTGATGATCTCATATGTGAACAAGTTATAGATGGTGCCCTCCGATATTCTTCTGAAAACATTGAGCCATGATTTTTTCACTTGCGTCCATCTCTCTTGGTCATTATGTTTGGTGACCAAGTGCAATGGCCATTCTCATCACTGGGTCCTCTGATATCCACAATATCATAGTACCTTGACCTCTTCTTGTATGCATATGTGGCGAAAATATCTTTTATGGCTTGTTTTACACATAGTTCATCCTTTATATCTTCTCCTTCACAGAGGTGACTTGTGAATTTTGAAATCCGCTGAGGAGTTATGTGCATTTTTTGCCCCCATGAAGTGAAAGTGATCTTCATGTATGCGTGACATCAACCACTGATAGAGGCACTCAGGCTTACTAAAGTAGGGGAAACTCATAGAGTTGCCACAATCCCCGCCTTCTCCAACTTCACTTTTACTTCGTCGCTATAAATGGGTAACCCTTCCTAGTGTCCTCTTGTTTATCGGGCGCACTAACTCCAGTGCCATTTCATTTCTCAGTTGTGTTTGTGTGATGGTTATAGTCACTTACTTTCATTTCTCTTAAATGGGACTTCCACTCCTTTCTAAGTAAAAACCCCGTCTGGGTACTGCATTTCTGCATACCATTCTTCATTGGTACTTATGGTGGTTTCTTGTAGTTCATTCCTTTCCCTTTCCCTTGCCCTTGCCCTTTTTAGGTGTTACAGCTGGTTTCTTGGGTGCCATTGTGTAGGTTCTCTTTGTACTTAAGCTTCTCTTTCTTTGCTTCTCTACCCTTTCTAAATTTAGATCTTGTACTTGTGAAGAATACTCCTTTCCAACCCATGCCCTAAGATGCCAAACCCTCGCTAGAATATCCCCTTCACAAGATGGCACTTCCCCACAACTCTCTCCATGCTCATGAAATATTCCCCCCTAGTTTGCAGATCCAAACTAGTCCACTCACGGTTTAAATTTCACCAATTGTTCTTCACACACGGATCAACTCTGGAAACCCTAGTTCGCAAAATTCACTTCCTTCTTTGTATTTTCAATGTCAAATAATGAAGTTTCTAACCTTCTATTTATAGTTTTTCCCCATTTTTTAACATTAAATGCTACCTTACCTACCACCGTACTTCAACACTTAATGAAAATTTTTCAACAAAACTTGACTTTAGCGCTTTAACTCACGTGCTCAATCCTGCATGGACAATCCCCTTACCTTTTAATGGACAACCAATACATCTTGACATGAGACTCTTGCGATGGCGTCACCTTCGTCGAAGGTTCTTTCCATCATGATTTTTTTCTCCTTTCCTACCTCATGTTGCTTTTGTGCTTCTTCCTCTTTTGTACATGGATCCACAATGTAGCCTTACCCTGACACCAACCATCCTTTTCCACCTTTTCTTGCCATGCACTTACTTTCCCATGGCTATTCAAAACCGATGGATTTTCAACGCAATCCTTCCTGGTTCTTCACACTTTGCACTTTCCTCCACATTATTCTACCCCACACTAAAATGATGTGTGGTCCTCTGCGCATTCACAACCTTTTAAAAAAAGTTACCGGTGCCCAAGGCACAACACGGAACACAACAATGAGAAAGCAACACATAAGAAAAGACAATGCATTAAGGGAAATCCTAAACTAACTGTAAATACTACCTTATTTACAAACACCAAGAAGACTTTTTTATAGTAGGGGCTTCAGCCTACTCCCCATTGAAGTTTCCTGGTAATCTCGTCCCATCCAGGCGCTTGTAATTGGCACGTGCCTGAATCAAGGATGTACGAGATGATGTAGGGGCCCAACCAATGGACTTTCAACTTCTTAGGATGGTACAAAAACTTTGAATCATATAGTATGACCATCTGCCCAACCTCAAACTTCTTGTTCTTAATGTGACGATCGTGCCATGCCTTTTGTTTTCTTTTTTTAGTTTTCTGGCATCCACCTGGTGAGTGATCGTCTTTAATCCAATTACATTAACTTATCAATTCTTTCTTCCAGCGCTTGTTCATCATCTAATCCTCCTACACATGCGCTATATGTAAAGAAGGTAACATAAATTCAACTGGTAGGACAGCCTCTGCGCCAAACACCAATTGAAATGGTGTGGCCTTATTCAACTTCTTGTAGGTTGTCCTATATTCCCAAAGAATGGATGATACTTTGTCATCCCAATTAAAATGGTGTGGCCTTATTCAACCTCTTATAGGTTGTCCTATATGCCCAAAGAATGGCTGATACTTTGTCATCCCCAATCCTATCTACCAACATCACAGATCTTAGTCAATGTGTGACTAAGTATTTTGTTAAATGCCTCAGCAGTTCCATTTTCTTGAGGGTGATAGGGAGTAGTTTTGTGAATGGGCCACCATGGAATTTTGATAACAGAATCCTAACTGTTTCATTGAGGAAGTGCATACCTTCTATCACTTGTTAAACTCAATGGGAATCCATACCTGCTGATTATGTTTTCCAATAAACAATATAGCAGCTGCAGCCATTGTACAATCCTTTGTAGGCACTACCTCTGCCCACCTTGTCAAATAATCAGTGCAAGTGAGGATATACCATGAACTGGTCCTTCACAGCCCCACTGGCGAGATTAGTTTGACAATGTCGATAGCCCATTTCTCAAATAGGTCCACATGCTGGCTATTGGTCGAAAGGGCATTTCATCCCTTTTTCCAGGTGTTACCAAGGTGTTCTGACAATGGTCACAAGCTTTGTAAAACTCAATGCAATCTTGATAAGTGGTCTCCCACCAGAGCCCTGTGAGTAGAATCTTCCGCGCAGTTGCATTTCCCACATAGTATCCTCATGCAATCCCACCATGCGCCTTTTCCATAATTGCAATGTGCTCATGTTCTAGTACGCATCGGCATAGAACCTCATCACATGACCCATTTTGTACAGATCTCCACTAATTAGCATGTAGGGCGCGATGCACATATGGCCAATCTTCTTCTTCTCCAAGGCCTTCATTCCGAACTGGTGCCACACCCATTTTGAGAAATACTGCAGTATCTTATAAGTCTGATGGCGTGCAAGCCACAACCTAAATAGTTGTGCATCTAGCATGGTATCCTCAATACTTTACGCACGTCCTCCCCTGAATCAATTCTAGAAAAATGATCAAGTTTGGAATTACTTTTTCCTAGTTTGACAACCACCGTGAACTCAAATTATTAGAATAATAGTACCCACCGACATATGTACCCTTGTAGAACGGGCTTGTCTCACTAAGTATTTCAATGCCATATGGTTAATGTAAAATATAAATGGAGTTGCTAGCAAATACTATGTCTGAACTTGTGAAGCACGTAGATCATTGATAAATGCCTCACGTACTTACTTGTAATATAATTCTAATCTCGCTGGCATGTCAACTTCCCTGACTTGCAAAGCACGAAGGATGATCACATAATCCCCTCACTAGGTTGTAACAAGTACTGCTCCAATGGCAGGTTCCTGAGGCATCTACATGAAACATGGGAAGGCTTATCCCAAGAAGGGAAACATAGGATGGAGCGTGGTGACAAGCCTATCCTTTAAACTATCAAGTGCCTTCTATTGTGCCTCTCCCCAATGAAAGCCACTTTTATGTCTAAGAAAATATTCTAAAGGCGTGCAGCGATCTTGGCATATCCCTTGATGAACTTCTTGTAGTACCCTATATGCCAAAGAAATCCATGCACATTGCGCTTTGACTAGTAGGCTCCCTCAATCCCATAATTATTATAACTTTAGCGGGATCTACTATTAGGCCTTCCTTACATATGATGTGTCCCAATGATGTTCCAAATAGGGTAAGCAAAGACACATTTCCTAATATTGAGGGATATCCTCAACTGCCAAACACCTTTCAAACATTAACCTTAAGTTGTCATAATGGTCCTTCACTGATAACCCATATATTGTCCAATCATCCAGGTAGACTTGAAGAAATCTATGGATGAAGTCCTGGAAATCTTGTACCATAATGCGCGAGAACACAGAAGGCACATTATTCAAACCCAAAAGGACATGATTGTATAGGAAAAAACTTCCCCACTCAGTGGTGAAATTCATCTTCCTCTAGTCCTCCTTTGCACGATCCTCACTTGGTGATAGCCAAAAAATCCATCTGTGAAAGAGTAGACCTCACGTCCTTGCCACTCCCTCTAAAATTTATTCAGAAAATGGGGTTGGGAAAGGATCAATGATATATGCTACATTCAGGTCCCTTTAATCAACACAGATCCTTATCCTTCTGTCCTTTTTGAAGCTAATTACCAATTGGACTTATCCATTCTGGAATCTTCAACAGCTTCAATGAAATGATACCTGATGCTATCATTTTATCTATTTCTTCCTTGACCTTCACACGCATGTTAGGATTCATTTGGTAATGGTATTTTCCCAGACTGGGTGCATGCACCCTCATTTAACTTAATTCTAATTTCCCCCAAGGAATGGTGAACACCTTTTAGTTCATGATACCCGCGCACGGGAATAAATCCTCAAACTCTCATAAAATATCAATGATTTTAGAGACTTATTTCCCTAACCAATAGTCTCCAATGATAGCCTCTTTAGGCTCCCTTTCCTAAGCCAATGTTAACCTTCTTTGTCCTTAAAGGTTCATGATAGGCACGCGCCCGTTCATCAGAACTGTCTAACACCTCACTTATCCCCACATAATGGTCGACATCTAAGTTTTTCTGCTTCTTCTCCATCAATAACATAAACCATATTTCTTTTTTCTTTTTCCAAACATGCATGTGCTCAAGTTGTATCTCTTTTTTTTCTTCTTCCTCAAAGTGCACCTCTAGGCCAGGTTCACCTAGCAACTCCAGTAGCATATCTTCTACCATGGCACTATTCCAAATGGTAAGGTGCTTGACAACTTGCAACACCTTATCCACCAAGGGTTTTGTACTCTGATACTCGAATGCTTCAATGAGATCAGACCACTAACTCTTGCCAATTCCATGTCTAGCAGTGTGTCTTAGCATGGATGTACCATGCACGTGCGCACAACCTTGTAGGGTGGAATACAACTTGTGAACCCATAATGAAGGTGGCAATGCTTCTTACGCTTCCCATCTAGGCTGTCTCACATGCTTGGTATATGGAAGGAAGTGGTCTCTTTACCATGGTAGTATTTTATAGCCATGGGTGTCGTTGCTCCTATAAAAACCTTATAGAGAAGGAAATTCTCACCTTGTGTCATTCTAAGAGGTTATCCTCGATGTGTCACCCACCAATGCACAATAGTTCCGAGTAGGACATAACTTAACATCCCTCTTCGTTCATTCTCCTTCTTCCACTGAGCTTTCATCTCCTATAAAAATAACTCAAGGAAGGCTCCTCCTGAGTGACTTAGGTAGCTCCTTTCCCCCTAGGCACCGGATTGTACGCACCTTTGTCACCTTTGTCAATGATCCTCTAAAATGTCATCCGATTAACTCATAAGTCCCATGCGCCCAATTATCACATGCTATACTGGTGGTGTCACTTAAGGACTGAGCATCCTCAAATTGGATAACTCCTTCTATGGGATGAATTACCTCTAGATCCCCTGATTGAGTGCACATATATTCTATCTAGGACATCTTCTCCCAAAGGTTCAGTATAAGGGTGTTGATTTTCCATCAACCAGGGGTATGATGACTCATTCCTCCTCATTTTCAAATCTTATGTATCCTTTTTTGAACTGAAGATCCGCATTGTTCTTATAGCACCATGGGCACCCACGTAATGATGGGAAATTTTCTTGCCTCGGCGAGCACCAAGACTTCTAAGTCCCCCAGTAAACTTAGCCCCTTGAATGGTGATAGCTACATCCTTTAAGACACTGATGGGCATTTCCTTTGTTTTATTCGCCATATACAAACATATTCAAATATGGTTGTAATGAAGGTCTTCCCATCTAATGCCATGCATCCAAGGTGAGAACATTGACCTCCGCACATGTGTCAATGAGGATATTACTAAGGAGCCATCCATCCACGACCACATTTAACATGATCTCCCTAATCATAGTCAAGGCTATGAGGGGGAAGGTTTGCATGCAAGACCTACCTCTTGTGCTCTTCTCTGACATGTGGTACCTTCTCTCTCAACCATGCCCCTAGCAAGGGAATAATATTCTCTTGCCTTAGTATTTTACATACTTCCTTGACCTCATCCAGGTCATCCTTTGGTGCCTTGACCTTCCTTTTTTTCTCCTCCCTCCTAGACTACTCCTTTAGATACTAGATTTATCATTGTAAACTCTAAATGACATCCATGGTTTCTTGATATACTTCCTTTTGATGCGTAGGGTCTAGGTACTTCCCATGTACCACTTCTTCCCTTGAAACTAGGTTCTTCTGTCTTGTCATTTCCTTTGTGCACGTGGCCTCTGCTCTTGTTGTTACCATAACAGGTTCCAAGCCTGCATCACGGGTCACCCGTGGTATCCATTATGTGTCAACCTTCTTAATTCTTACCATTGTAGCGCCCTTGTCTTTCCGGTGCTGCTGATTCATATGCTCACACAACTCAGGGCACTCCTCATAATTGTGCTTCTTCTCGCACCATAAGCACTACAACAAATCTGGGCACTCGTGCTTTTAGTGGTCTGTAGACCCAAAAATAAAAAAGGTTCCACATGGGAACTCACTTCTTTCTCCTCCGTGGTTACCATGACCACAAAATCCTCCATGAAATCCCCTTCCACACATGCCTCCATCTATGCGCTCCTCATAACAGAGGTCATCATTCTTAGAACTACTAGTAATGATGGTCTGGTGCACACCATGATCAATGGCCTCATGGATTTTGTCAATATGCCAAAAATCCTTGCAATCATTGGTCGTAGAGGTGCAGATATTATAGTAGCAAGATACATTCTTCTGAATTGCACACTATAACAAGGGACATCTACTCGCGTCATGGTCCCCATGACAAATCTCACAGTCTACTGCTACAGAGTGTATTGTCTTCTAGGGGGAAACTATCCTTGGAATATCCATCTACCTCACAATCTGTACACCACATTCCACTACGAGTCTTATGAGCTAAGTTTGTAGATAAACTTTCCAGCTACTTAGCCATAACAGCAATTTGAGCTTCCAGAAACGAGCTAACACCAGTGTCAATGTTCCCAACAACTTCAGCATGCAGGACAACTTCCAACGCCTTGTGCGGGTCTGTGAAAGTCTTATGAGATAAATTTCTTCTAAATGGGGTTATCAACCCTCCAAAAAACCATTGAGCATGTTGTGAAGGGTGAATGTCATATGAAAAATTTGATAGGAGAGTGTTAAACCATGTGTCATACTCCAAAACACTCTCCACCATTCCCTGCTGAATTTCCTTAAGGGAACTGATGCTCTTTTGTTCAAAATCAAGGATGTGGATTTCTGCTAAAAAATCATTTTTCAATGCATTATAATCTACCTCTGTCTGATGGGGGTCATACTTCCTATACCAGCTATGCACGTGCCCTTGCAAAGTTGTTGCAATTAACTGGCCTTCTGTTCCGGGGGTTGTGATCCCCTTTACATGCCATAGCAACTCACACTTGTGAACATGCTCCACAACATCTTCAATACCCCTATAATCTGGAAAATGTAAAGAGATCTCAAAGAAGACTTGAGGAGGTGGCTGGGGCCTTTGTCCTCCTGATCCATTTCCTTGACTTCCTCCGGTGTTTCCTCCTCCACTTGATCCACTAGATCCACCAGGTCTTGTGCCTCCAGATCCATAAGTAGCCAGTAATGGGCCTAAAGCGGTCACGTCTAGGGTCCCAACGTCCCACTAAATTATGTGCCAACCATTTGTGAGATTGTGCTGCTGCTAGATGTGTCCCGTGCCACTCCTTGATGTGCTACCCAAGCCTTATATATTTACTTCTTGTCCAAAAATTCCTCCAAATACTGGAATAGTATGCGTAGCCATAGAAGTGGTAAATGAAAAATTATATCTCCTGGGCATAGATCTGTCACTTCCACTGATACCAAATGGGGTTAGTGATACTCCTTCTTTGATCTGGAAAACCAAGTGCTAGGGTTTAGTAACTAGGGTTCAGATGTGTGCCAACGAATCTTTTCTCTCTGCGCGATGAACTCTCATCAGGAGCTGAAGGGGTATCTCTTATGCACTTGCCAAGATGGGGTAAACAAAAACTGCTCAGGTTCCACGTCCTCTATGTGAACCTCAAATCCTTCCCGCAACGATTGCCTCCATATATCCATCACACTTGCCAACATCACATTGTCTAACAATCTCCCTTTCATGTGCGTCACTATACTTGAGTCGTCTCTCCTTCCTTTCTTTCTTCATTGCAATGTTTTCCATCTTCCTCTACCTTAGCTTCCTCGCCTAGCGCTCATGAAGGTTTTAGCCGGCCATCGGAAATGCCTATAAACCAATGGTCACGATCAAGATCTTACATTGCCAAAGGGATAACACATAGAAATGATCCTTTGGGCTCCTACAAAAACCCAAACTCATAAACCTCCGGACAAGAATATGTGGAAATAACATACTCTATAGTGTAGCTAGCTAGTACTCCTTTCCACCAATGATCCAAAACATGAGTTCATATCAGATCTGCATCTTGTAACCTCTAGAATTCATCTTGGGTCCAAGCACATGATCTATAATACCAACTTGATCTAGATGCATATGCTGAGAGCCATTCATACAACTCTACTGGGAAGCAACTGAAAAAAGTCTCATACAAATCATGGTAGAGGTTTACTTCTACCCATCTACGTGCATCAAACTCAGGTCCAGTGTTAAATCTATGAGAAAATTTTAGGGAATAAGAGATAAAATATGCCGAATAATCTCTCATAGAATCGCAACAGTAGAAAACTAATATGCAGAAATTATTACAGATCTCAAATAAAATTGTAGAATAAAATAACACAACACAAAGAGATAGTATTTAACGTGGTTCACCCAATTTGGGCTACGTCCACCAAGAATCACTTGCTCATATTTTATTACAAGCCATCACTCTCTCAATACAATACCTAGATCTGTTTGGAGCTATGCTCAACAAACTCTACAGAATTCAAAGCCAAATTCAAAACACATCTGCAATACATTTACTTATCCATCTATCATATCCATAAGACCATATAAATAGAAAACTTCTTAAGTAGTTTTACAAAACCGTGGGTATCAAAACCATGGGAAAAACCTGTCCCATAAACCTATGGGTCAAAAAACTCATCCATATGAGAAGAACATGTTTCCCGATATGTCGGGTGCATTTTTCGAGGCCAAAAAAAAATTTATGCCTAATTTTTTTTTTCGGGGGCTGTGCCCCCGAACCCCGGTGAGGATACATGAAAAGTGTATAGTACTCTTAGTGTACAGTCTTCAACACTTTCACACATGAAAACAGGCTCCACACCCTAATAATCTCCTACTTGGAGACTAGTTTTCCTTTGAGCAAGCTTCTCAACCCTTCACTAGTTTCTGTGAAGACCAACCAAAGCTGAACACAACTTTAGTTTTTCCCTTGTGACCACCTTGGTCATCATGTCTGCAGGATTATGACTAGTATGAATCTTCTCCAACTTCAAATTCTCTTCCTCTAAAGCTGTCCTAATGAAATGGTACCTTAACTGTATATGCTTCATCCTGGAGTGGAAAATAGAGTTCTTAGCTAGGTGTATAACACTCTGACTATCACTACGCAACTTACATTCCTCCTGCTTATGCTCCAACTCTTCAAGCAATTGTTGTAACCAAATCATCTCTTTTCTTTCCTCTGTTGTAGCAACATACTCAGCCTCCGTGGTTGAAAAAGCCACCAGCTTCTGTAGTCGTGAAATCCAGCTCACTGCTGTCCCACCTACAGTATAAATATAACCTATCGTGCTCCTCCTGCTGTCTACATCTCCAGCCATGTCTGAATCTACATAACCACATAAAGTGGTGTTTGATCCAATGTAGCACAAAACTGCCCCCATGGTCCCTCTCAAATACCAAAGGATCCACTTTACTGCCTGCCAGTGATCTCTACCTGGATCACTCATAAATCTACTCACCGTTCCCACTGCATGGGCAATATCATGCCTAGTGCACACCATGGCATACATCAAACTGCCAACTGCTGATGAGTAAGGTACCTTGGACATTTGGTTTCTCTCCTGCTCTGTCTTGGGACACTGCTCCTTTGATAACTTGAAATGGCCTGCCAAAGAAGTCCCAACCGGTTTAGCATCCTACATATTAAACCTCTCCAAGACTTTCTTAATGTACTCTTCCTGAGATAAAGTCAGCTTCTGTTCCTTCCTATCCCGAGATATCCTCTTACCAAGGATTTGTTTAGCTGCCCCCAAATCCTTCATAGCAAAGGATTCACTTAGCTGCTTCTTGAGTACTTTTATTTCTTGCATGTTTTTACCTACAACCAACATGTCATCCACATACAGACAAAGGATAATATAACTGTCATCCTCAAATTTATTTGTATACACACAATGGTCAGAATGACATCTAATATAACCTTGCTCCATCATGAAGCTATAAAATTTCTTATACCATTGACGTGGAGCTTTTTTCAGGCCATACAAGCTCTTCTTCAGTTTGCACACCATCTCCTCTTTACCTTTGACCTCATAGCCCTCTGTTTGCTACATATATAGTTCCTCCACGAAATCACCATGGAGAAATGCAGTCTTTACATCAAACTGTTCTAAGTGCAAGTCTTCTGCTGCAACTATTCCTAGAACAGTTCTAATAGAAGTCATTTTTACTACAGGAAAAAATATCTCATCAAAATCTATACCTTGTTTCTATGCAAACCCCTTGACCACCAATTGGGCCTTATATCTTTTCTTTCCTCCTTCTTCATCTTTAAATCTGTACAACCACTTGTTCTGTAATGCTATTTTTCCTTCAGATAGCTTTGCCAAATCCCATGTCTGGTTTGTCATCACCAATCCGGCACTATGATAATTCTTCACCGGGAACTCCTCGTGCTATGATTATTTATTAATGCACAGCCTTTCGTTTGGTGGATATAATTTGGAAACAAAACAACAACAGAACACAAGAATACCATCGACTATGATAAGACAAAATAATGACAAATCTGAAATACAAAAGTAAATTATAATATTAACATGAAATTGTTACAATCTCACCCATGAGGCACTTCGGGTGTTATTGACTTCACTTGCCTTTCACCAAGACTATGGGAGAAACTTTACAATTACACCTCTTAGTGGCTTCTTCAACACACCTTTAACTGATGGCTTCCTTCGCACACTTCCTACAATATTTCTCACTACTTCTTTCTATGCTAAATGAGGGGGGTAGCCTCTCTATTTATAGAACTTACAGGCTTATCCATCTTATCTCTAAGATAGGATAAGAAATCCACTCTGACGAATCATATTCCATACCTTAACTCTTATCTGTACATGTAAGCTTATCTTTTAAGTTAAGATAAACCTTATCATTTTACATGGGTTCCACATTTTTAGACTTTTTACAAATAAAATACACAAAATATTTATGACCTCACTCCTTGTCCTTATTACCAATATAATATTTCTAATTCCTAATCATGTAGACCCTACTTCTCTAATTACCCAAACTTTGACATTTTAACATTACCGGACCACTTACGACAAATATTTACTTTTTACAACATTCATATTGTACTTTGACTGTTACCGTACTCCACATTATTGGCGGCGTCGTACTGGCAGCGCCGTTATCTTCTATCGGACGCTACTACTAATTACACTTAACAACATCCTATTCCTAATACATACATTAATGAAATAGAAATTATGGAGGAAAATTTTAGTGTCGACATCTTCCCCCTTCCTAGCTTCTACTCCGTCCTCGAAGTAGACTATTCTGGTGCTTGGAAAATCTTCAACTTGTCGTGGTTGACCCATTTCGTACTGGGAGTGCCATCCAATTCCTCTAGTCGGTACATACCATTTTCATGCACAGCTGCTATTTTGTAGGGCCCCATCCATTTTGGAAGAAATTTTCTCTGTCTAATTTTTTTGTATCTGGAATCATATACTAGAACCAAGTCATTCACATGAAATGGAGACCAAAGGATCTTTTGATCAAAGTATTCCTTCTGCTTCATTTTCTTCTTATGGCTTGTATCCTTTGCTATTTCCCTCATTTCCTCTAGCAAATGAAGATGTACCAACCTTTCTTTTACTGAATCACTTTCATCCATCCTTTCATTTTTCATAACTCTCACAGTGGGAATATCAAACTCAATAGGAAGAACTGGATCAATGCCATAGGCTAACTGAAATGGAGAGTATCATGTTGCTGACTTTGATGTTGCCCTATATGCCCACAATGCTGCATGAATCCTTTTATCCCATTTATGTACCTGCAAGGCTGCATCTTTTGCTAAAATTTGACACAACACAAAATTTGTTCATTCCACCTGTCCATTTGTGCTTGGCTTGTATGTTGTTGCCTTCCTGTGCTTAATAGAAAACTTATTGACTAGGGCTTCTACCACCTCATTAATGAAGTGGCTTCCTTGATCTGTTACAATTTCTAATGGACAACCAAATCTAGTGACAATGCGTTCATATATGAACCTTGCCACTTCATCCATGGAAGTTGTTTTCAATGGCCTAGCTTCAACCCACTTGGTTAAATAATCTGTGGCAACTACAATATACTTATTTTGGCGTGAGGTAGTTAGAAGTGGACTTACAATGTCTATTCCCCACTTTTCAAAGGGACCAAGTGGAAGAATAGGGCATAATGGAGCTGATGAAGTCTTACGGTTACCATGTGTTTGACAAATATCACATGTCTTACAATAATTATAACAATCTTTAAAAATAGTGGGCCAGTGATAACCTGCATCCAAGATCCTTCTTGCTGTAAGTTGTCCAGAGAAGTGCCCTCCACATGTACCATTGTGGAATTATTCTAGTAGTTCCTTCCCTTGATCACGTCCAACTGCCCTCTTGTACTGTCCATCAGGTCCTATTCGAAATAATACTCCATGCAGAATAGAATATGGACGACTGGCTTGAGTAATCTTTCTCTTAGTCTTTGCATTGGAACCATCAGGAAACTTGAATTCATTCAGATAATTCCAAACATCTATGTATTCACTAGGGATTGTGTCAAGGGATAACAATGATTCATCAAGGAAATCATCATCATCACAAGATGATCCTAAACCATCATAGGCTCGAGAGAGTGCATCTGCATTGACATGCTTCTTTCCTGGCCTATCTATAATATCAAATTCAAATTCTTGTAGCAAAATTATCCATCTTGCTATCCTCCCTGATGGGTTAGGCTTGTTTACAATATATTTTAGAGCCTGATGATCTGTTACAACTAGAAATTTTTGCCCTAGTAAGTAATTTCTAAACTTCTTTACAGCAAAAATGATACCCAGAGCCTCTTTTTCAGTTACAGTATAATTTACCTCAGCACTGCTCATTTGTCTGCTCCCAAAGTAAATTGGATGTTCATTCCCATTTTCATCCTTTTGGCTCAAAGTAATTCCTAGTGCTACATCTGAGGCATCAGTGTACACAATGAATGGCTTGCTCCATTATGGATTCTTCAAAACAGGTGAAGACACCAGGGCTTCCTTCAGTTGTTCAAAAGCTTCATGCGCCTTATTTCCTGGTTCATAAGTAACATCCTTCTTCAAGAACTGGGTTAGTGGCTGTACAATCTTTGAGAAATTCTTGATGAACCTTCTATAGTAACCCACATGGCCTAAAAATAATCTCAAATTACTTCTATTCATATGAAATGGTAAATCTTTGATTTTTGAAACTTTATCAGGATCAGTACCAATACCATCTCTGGATACAACATGCCCTAACAAAACACCTTTAGAACATCCAAAGACACACTTTGTAGGGTTTAGTGAGGCTTGTGCTTCATCTAACCTTTGAAATACTGTCTCCATTTGGTGCAGGTGGTCCAACTTGCTCCCATAGATGCAAAAATCATCCAGAAATACTCTGATGAAGGTCCCAATGTAGGGTTCGAACACCCTATTCATCAAACGCTGGAATGTTGCTAGAGCATTACACAACCCAAAAGGCATAACTCTATAAGCAAATGTTCCCCAAGGAGTGGTGAACGTGGTCTTCAGCTGATCTTTCTCTGCTATACGAACTTGGTTGTAGCCACTATATCCATCAGCAAAACTATAGCACTCCTGGCTGGCTACTTCGTCCAAGATCTGATTTGAAAATGGAAGAGGGTAATGATCCTTCTTTGTTGCCTTATTGAGCTTCCTGTAATCAACACAAATGCATAGCTTCCCATTCTTTTTTATTGAGATCACAATGGGAGAAACCCATTCTGAATTCTCCACAGCAAATATGAATCCTGCATCAAGCAACTTATCTATTTTTTCTTTTACAGTCTTGGAAAAATTAGGATTCATTCTATATGGCATTTGCTTTATGGGCTTAGAACCATCTACCAGCTCAATAGAATGTTCTACCCAACTTACTTGATGGAGTTCCTTGTAATCAAAAGTGAATAGGTGTATGTACCTTCGAAAGAGCTGGAGGTAGGATTCCTTCTCACTCTCCACCACAGCATCACCAATCTTTATGTGTTGGAGACGATCATCAACTTCTTCTTCAGATAATTTTATGGGGTCATGAGTTGGTGTGACTGGAAGGATATCCATGACTGAAACATCAACCTCACTTTCTTTATCTTCAGTGTCCACTTCACTGGTACTCGAGTAATCAGAGGATGTCCAATCATTAGTTTCATCACTTGAATCCACAGGTTCTGCCTTATGATGTCGAGGGATCACATTTATCTTCACCCTCTCTCTACCACGTCCAAGTGTCATGAAACCTTCATTCCAGTAGTTTCTTGCATGAACTCTCCTTAGCCATGGTCTTCCCAGCAGCATTGGGTACTCAACAGTACCATTTTTCATCACCTGAAAGTCTACCACACATACAACACCCATAACAGATATTGCCACATTTGAAACTACACCTTCTGGTTTAGTTTTTCCTTTATTTAATAACCTTAACATAAGTGTTGAAGGGCAATCAATTTTTAAACCCAACATATTCATTACAGACTCAGTCATTACATCAACTGCATCACCTCCATCAACTAAGACATCATGAATTGAAATACCATTACATAATACCTCAGCTTGTGGAGCATAGGGATCTGCCTCTGCCTCCAAAACAGGGACCTCAACCTCCTTTCTTCGTTGAGCATTGATTCCACTTCGCAGCTCCCGCCTCTTCTCCGAATACATAGCCAAGAGTTGACCATATGTAATATTTGCAGGCCTTTTGGACAGATCTTCCAAGATGGAGTATGGTCCTTGCCCCTGTGAAATCAGAAAATCCTGCACACCCAACTTTCTTCTCCTATGTTTCTTACTAGTTTCTCCTTTCATCTTCTTAGGATCATTTCCATCTTGATTATCTTTTACTTTCTTTCTTTTTGTTACAAACACATCTACTTCATTATTTCTGATCTTATCTACTACATCAAAAGAATTCACAGGTGCTTTTCCTTTATCATTATCTTTTGTACCAAATGTAGAAGCTCTATCTGGACAATTATACTTATAATGACCCTTTTTATAACAACCATAACAAACAACTTCAGAAATATTTCTTTTTGGACCTCTATCTCCTCCCTAAGAACTAAATTCCTTTCCTTGAAGAAAATTAATAGTTAATTGACAAATATTTTTGAGCAAATCTTCATACTCAGTAGATGTACTAGGAGAAATATTTGTGCTCACCGGGAGTGGTTTTGGATTATGGACCAAAGGTGCTAGTGTAGGCTCTACTTTAGCAACAATTTCTTTGGGCTCCTCTTCCATGCTTTCTTCTTGCCTTCTTGTAATCTCCTTTGCTTGTTCAATGGTAGATGGGCGGTCATACTTCACTCGTTGTCTGATCTCTAGCTTCATCCCAAGAATGAAGTGCTTACATAGGAGATTATCCACGCCATTCATCAACCCATCCGCTAATCCTTCCTTCCAGATCTGGGCATCGAGCTTCCTCCTTAGCTCTAGAACATGAGCATGATAATCCCTTATCTTCTCCTTCTCTCCTTGGGATAGCTTTGTGATATTGATCATGAGATCTGCATATTTCTGTTGTTCACCAAAATCTTCAAGAAAACTTTCGGTTAATAAATCCCATGAATTTTTCACATTATCACCTAGTGTTTCAAACCACCTAAGTGTTGAACCATCCAAAAAGGTAGGAAAAAATTCAGTCCATTGTTCCCTTCTTATGAGGCCATTACAAATACAAGATCGTTTAAACTCTTGAATGAAAGAAGAAGCATCTTCATTAGATTGAGTTGAAAAAACAGGAATCTTTCCCATTTTCAAAAGTAACCACCGTGAAATACCAACCCACAAGTACAATCAACAAGACTTATGTGCACCAATAATTGGAATCACTATACTAGAAAGTGACTTTACACCTTTCTACAGTAAAATAGAAATGACCACGGTAAACTATGGTAAAACTTGACTTACTGCGGTAAAAACTGACTTTACTGTGGTAAACACTATTCACGGTAAAAAGTGAAATTACTGCGGTAAATACTATTCATGGTAAAAAGTGAAATTACTGCGGTAAATACTATTCCCAGCAAAATGACTTTACCATGGTAACTACTATTCATGGCAAAAAAAACTTTACCATGGTAACTACTATGCACAGTAAAAACAAGGTTACCCTCCAATTGATTTTTGACTAAGTGGGAATATCTCTCCAGAAAATCCACCAACGAGGAATGGTCCCGGCAACGGAACCAAAATGTCATCACCAATCCGGCACTATGATAATTCTTCACCAGGAACTCCTTGTGCTATGATTATTTATTAATGCACAACCTTTTGTTTGGTGGATATAATCTGGAAACAAAATAACAACAGAACACAAGAATACCATCGACTATGATAAGACAGAATGATGACAAATCTGAAATACCAAAGTAAATTATAATATTAACATGAAATTTTTACAATCTCACCCATGAGGTACTTCAAGTGTTATTGACTTCACTTTCCTTTCACCAAGACTATGGGAGAAACTTTACAATTACACCTCTTAGTGGCTTCTTCAACACACCTTTAACTGATGGCTTCCTTCGCACACTTCCTCCAATATTTCTCACTACTTCTTTCTATGCTAAATGAGGGGGGTAGCCTCTCTATTTATAGAACTTACAGTCTTATCCATCTTATCTCTAAGATAGGATAAGAAATCCACTCTGACGAATCATATTCCATACCTTAACTCTTATCTGTACATGTAAGCTTATCTTTTAAGATAAGATAAACCTTATCATTTTACATGGGTTCCACATTTTTAGACTTTTTACAAATAAAATACACAAAATATTTATGACCTCACTCTTTGTCCTTATTACCAATATAATATTTCTAATTCCTAATCATGTAGACCCTACTTCTCTAATTACCCAAACTTTGACATTTTAACATTACCGGACCACTTACGACAAATATTTACTTTTTACAACATTCCTATTGTACTTTGACTGTTACCGTACTCCACATTATTGGCAGTGTCATACTGACAGCGCCGTTATCTTCTATCAGACGCTACTACTAATTACACTTAACAACATCCTATTCATAATACATACATTAATGAAATAGAAATTATGGAGGAAAATTTTAGTGTCGACAGGTTCTCCATGAGATCCTGATGCTCCTCATCTATGGCTTGCTCCCACTTCTTCCTAGCATCTACCTGCATTGCTTCATCAAAGCTTTCTAGTTCTCCACTATCAGTGAGTAATAAATAATAAAGAGAAGGAGAAAAACATTCAAGTTCTCTTCTTACCCTAGAAGACCTCCTCAATATAGGAGTTTGGGGTTCCTGTTGAGGGGGTTCCTGAACTGATTCATGTGTCACTTTCCCATCCGGAAGATCCTCTACCACTGCATATTCTTTCTTGGATTCTTCCCTGTTTTCCTGCAATTGCTGCTTATACATGAATTTCTCATTAAAGACCACATCCCTAGATCGAATGATTTTCTTGTCCTTAATACTTCAACATTTATATCCAAAGTCATCACTACCATAACCAATGAAAGTACATTTTTCTGATTTAGCCTCTAGCTTAGTCCTATCATCCTTGTCTATGTGAACAAACACCTCACATCCAAAGACTCTAAGAAATGAATAATCAACTTTCTTACCATACCAAGCCTCCTCAGGTATGCCTCCATCCAAGGCACTTGACGGTCCTCTGTTTATCAAGTACACAGCTGTGCTCACCGCTTCTACCCAAAAAGAAAGAGGCAGTCCTGCATGTAACCTCATGCTCCTAGCACGTTCCATTATTGTTATATTCATCCTTTCTGATACCCCATTCTGTTGCGGAGTTCTTGGAACCGTCTTTTGCCTATGGATTCCATTCTTAGAACAGTAATCATCAAATTCATTACTGCAATACTCCCCTCAATTATCTGACCTGAGACATTTTAGCTTAAGACCTGTTTCATTCTCTACCAAGGCTTTCCATTTAACAAAAGTGTCAAATACATCATATTTGTTTCTAATACAATAAACCCAAAATTTCTTTGTTGCATCATCAATAAAAGTAACATAATAACTTAAACCCCCAAGAGATGATACCTAAGTTGGCCCCCACACATCAGAATGCACTAGCTCTAACTTACTCTCTTTCTTTGTAGGTCCAACCTTGAGAAACCTTACCCGCTTCTGTTTCCCATATATGTAGTCCTCACATAACTCCAAACATGTTTCTGTATATCTGGGAAAATCCTTATTTATGATCTCCATGCCCTTATGGCTCATATGACCGAGCCTATAGTGCCACAATGTTGTATCTACTTCTGAAGCCACAAGATTACAAACATTAGTGCTATAAGTGGTTAAATACAAGGTTCCAACCTTCTTACCTCTTGCCACCACAAGAGCACCCTTAGTAACCTTCCAAGAGTCCGCTGTAAATATCACAGTACAACCATCACTTCCCAACTACCCTGATGATATCAAATTTCGACTTAATGTAGGCACATGTCTAACATCCTTCAATAGCCAAGTATTCCCATTCTGCATCTTAACCTGAACAGAACCTTTTCCAACTATGCTGCAAGACTCATCATCACCAAGAAAAACATGCCCGAAATCTCCTTAAACATAATCAACAAAATAATGCCTATGTGGAGAAGCATGGAAAGAAGCCCTTGAATCTAAAACCCAAGATTCAGTAATATTATGCAAAGAAAGAATCAAAGCATCCTGACATACATTACCCGTTGCCACATTTTCCTCCTTGTTTTCTTCTTGTTTTTTCTTCTTATCCCGAAGCTCCCAACAGTCCTTCTTTGCATGCCCAGGCTTTCCACAATTCTAGCATACAATCTTGTTCTTGGATTTTGACCTTGCCTGATCTTTTGATTTTCCACGGTTTCCTCTATTCTTCTGTCTCCCTCTAGTTTCCACTGTCAAAGCATACCCTGAAGTAGAAGATTCCCCAGAGCTTTTTCTTCACATTTCCTCGCTTAGAATCACCCCTACAACATCCTCAAACTTCAACTTCGAGTTAGCTGGAACCGAGTTACTTACCGCCATTACCAGGCTATTCCAACTCTTAGGTAAAGAGCACAGAATTAATAAAGCCCTAACTTCTTCATCAAATTCTATTGTAACCGAAGCTAGCATGTTCACAACTGTATTGAAATCATTTAAATGATCTGCTACTGAACTATTCTCAGACATCTTCATATTAAACAACTTTTTCATTAAAAATATCTTATTAGAGGCAGAGGGTTTTTCATACAACTTCCCTAATGCATCCATTAGATATTTTGTATTCTTTTCCTTTGAAACATTAAATAATACTGAAGATGCAAGACACAGCCGGATCATTGCAAGTGCCTTCCGATCCAACAAATCCCATTCCACATTTGTCATACTTGAGGGTTTGTTCATGTTCTCAGACAACGGAGTATAAAGATCCTTCTGATAAAGGTAATCTTCCATCTGCATCTTCCAAAGATTGAAATTCTACCCGTTGAATTTATCAACCCTAGATCTTCCATCATCTTCCATAGCTCCCACTCAAGCTAAAAAACTTTCCCTGTGATTCAACACTTCAGCAAACCAAACCAGAATCTGATACCAATTATTAGGAAATAAAAGATAAAATATGCGGAAGAATCCCTCACAGAATCACAATAGTAGAAAACTAATATGCAGAAATTATTACAGATCTCAAATAAAATTGTAGAATAAAATAACACAACACAAAGAGATAGTATTTAATGTGGTTCACCCAATTTGGGCTATGTACACCAAGAATCAATTGCTTAGATTTTATTACAAGTAACCACTCTCTCAATACAATACCCAGATCCATTTAGAGCTATGCTCAACAAACTCTATAGAATTCACAGCTGAATTCAAAACACATCTGCAATACATTTACTTATCCATCTATCATATGCATAAGACCATATAAATAGACAACTGCTTAAGTAGTTTTACAAAACCGTGGGTATCAAAACCATGGGAAAAACCCGTCCCATAAACCTATGGGTCAAAAAACTCACCCATATGAGAAGAGCACGTTTCCCGATATGTCGGGTGCATTTTTCGAGGCCAAAAAAAATTTACGCCTAAAAAAAAAATTTCGGGGGCTGCGCCTCCAGACCCCCACTCAGGGCCCAGCCCTACCTCGAACCCCAGTGAGGATACATGAAAAGTGTACAGCCTTCAACACTTTCACACATGAAAACAAGCTCCACAACCTAACAGAAAATTCATCCTCCGTGATGTTAAACCATGTTTCAATAGTTTCCAAGGTTAAATGTTCTTCCATCACTCATTACACAGATCATGGTGTATGTCATTTCCCACTACAACTTTGAAAAGAGGCCCCGACAACGGAATCAAGATGTAGTCCATTTCTCACACCCACCAGAGAATAAGGGATATCACATGCGCGGCCAACCTATCACCCAATGGGTGTTGGGCACTCACCCGAGGCACACGTGGGCACCGAGTCTCTCTTTTATGTGAGTTGAGTGGGAAAACATCATCTATGATCCAAACTTTAAAGAAAGTTAGTGGGAATGAGACATGCAAACATCATACAACTCAGAACAACTCTAGACCATTACAGTCATTACAGACAGAGATACTTTAACAGTCTTAAAGAACTGAATCAAAACAGAAAGGAAAATGCATAGGGATTCATAATCATCTTATAAACATACATGAAAAATAACTATGAAGAATTATGTATGAATCCGAACCAAGAAGGGTCATATTCAAATAACTTAGTAACCTCATTACATTCATTAGACTCACTACAAAACACCACATTATGGCAGACCGAAGTCATGCATCATAACTGGATCCATATCCTTTAGATCTCAAAAAGAAATTTAATAACCCGAAGCCCTTGATACATCCATATCCTATAGTTTATCTACCCAACCAAACATAATCCTTGTAGCCATTTCCGCAGAGCTCCACTCTCTTTTGATCTATATTCTTAACCAACTCTATCAACATCCACACACACCTTTTCTTACTACAGGCGTTTTTATTTATAGGAACCCCAAAGTGCTAACTCATCCTTCTGTGGCCTTAGATCTGACGCCAAGTGTCTGAATGTAGTCCTCCATGGGTGAATGCTCATCCAGGCCTAAGCTCTCCACTCTTGTTGATAAGAGAAAACACTTAGCTAAACTTGCACACAGAGTCTATGCAGAAGAACAACACAAGAGCAAAGGCATGAAGGTATAGGAAGGTGTCACGCATGGAGGTGTAGAGTCAAACTTTCAGGACTTAGCCAATTTTAGAGATCATGTCTATTCTTAGATATTGGTGTGCGGAGCACACAAAGTGATGCTGATACTTTTGCGCCACTCTTCGTGGATATATTTGAAGAACATGTCAACTCACTCTTGCATGGGCATAAGCTAAGAATAGATCCACCACTTTAGTTAACTGTCAATGATCTATAGATAGCATACTTGCATGTATGGCTATAGTTATAAAAGGCGCATGGCTGTTATTAGCATGTGACCTATTTCTGGTAGAGTTAAGTGGTGAAGGGCTAGTTCCCCCACCCTATATATATGTAATGAATTACTTAGTAAAGAGGGAGATATACAGAGACACATGCTTTGAAGAAAGAGAGATACATGAGTACATGAGACTGGATAATTGTAACATATCCATGCACACATGTCTGGTATTGTATGAAGCTTTTGTACTGTTGGTATGATGAGTATATAAAATATATTGGCCGAACAACAGTGTCTGATATGTTTTGTCAATGTATATTTTTGTTATCATGATGATTTACATTTAAGCGTTTATAGATCTAGTTCAGTATAATGATGAATAGATGGATTAGTTAATAAAAATATATGTTTACTACTTTATCATGTTACCATTCTGCTACAATAACTCTTAAGAGGGACTCGGTACCTTTACACGCTTCGGGTGAGCACTCAACCTAGGCTGAGTGATGTGCCAGCGTGACTAGGTGTTAACTAAGAATTCTAGGCTACATCATTGGTTCCATTATTGGGACCTCTTTTTTAGTTGTTTTCAGAATGGTTCGTAATGAAGACATACCAGCTAACTTTGGCAAGTGTTGAAGAATGGATTCACGATATGGAGGAAGAATACGCATGGAGGTTTGACAATGGATCCGGATTTAGTGCATGCACTTGGGTAGAGTAGAATCTGTATGACAGTTTATACGAAAGCTTCTTTGCTATCTTTCCAATAGAATTTTATGAATGGTCGACTGCATATGCATCTAAACGGAATTGGAGGGATCGCACACTTATTTGGACACATGAGGAATTTCAAACACTATATGATGCTGACCTGAGATGGAATCACATGGTAGATACCTAGTTTCACGGTGTCCTAAACAACTATATTTTGGAGTATTCAATTTCAAATTATTCGTGCCCGGACATAGCGGAGTTCCAGTTCCTACGATATCCTAGAGGGATGTATTTACAAGGTATTCTGCTGGTAATCAAAATACTAATGGTAACGTTGAACTTGGAAGCTAAGCCCATGGAAATCTAAAAGAATCTCGACATGTGGGGGTAGGAAAAAGATTGGTGAAAGATGGAAGACCTAGCGGTAGCATGGCAAAGGGAAGAGAGTTGGCTGAAGTATGATGAGGCGCGCGAGAGGGAATTATGAAAGAAACAAGAAATTATAGAACAGATGGTGTTGTGGAGAGAAATGGCTCGTGAAGGATTTGAGGCTCATGAGGAGGAAGAAGAACAAGAGCATCAGGAACTCCCTCATATAGGAAAGCATGACAGATAACCCTCTCTGACCTTACATGGAAGAACACTAGTAGATATGACCTGGGCTGTGGGCACACATCTAAGCCAACCTGTTGACCTAGCGCTTGTGCTTGGTTTTCCAGTATCTAGTACATCAGGTAAAAATAGTTTTAATTTAGGAAGTGAAAGCACATAAATAGGTTAGAAAACAATTACATCAATGGCAGCACAAACAATTTCATTATTCTTTGGGGTACATTTTCAGGCTCATCGTCTGCACAGAATATGAGCGCGCCGAGTGTGGGATTCACCTCTAGAACTAGGACTACTTCATAGACTATAGGGGTCTAGTATAGTACCACTGTTGGGACACAGGGGACTACATCCATGGGCCCTATTCCAAATCCTAGAGGAGGGTCGGGCAGTTTGGGCAGTTCTAGTTCCGGTGGTTCAGGTGGTTTTGGAGGAAGAGGAAACCAAGGAGATTCTAGGTCAGGTGGTCAAGGCCCACAGCAACCCCAAAACATTTATATGGAGATGTCCCTTCATCTCTCAGAGTATATAGGTATCGAGGATGCTACTAAACATGTTTATATGTGTGAAATATTGTGGCGCATGAAAGTTATTACGGCCTCTGATTGCAAGGCAAGTCAATTTGCTACTACATTACAGGCGCGCGCACACAACTAGTATAAGAAGTTTGATCCCAATCAAACTTGTATTGACTATGAAACATTAAAATATGCCTTCTTAAAAGAGTTCCATATCCCAAATTTTGAGTAGAAGAGTATAAGCGCACTCAATGATATAAAGGAAGGCACTACTGAAAGTGTACGTGAGTATGATGCCCACTTTAAAACACTTTTATCCAAACTCTCCTATGACATTCATGCAAGTCAGCATGCACAATGGTTTGTCAGGGGATTGATTACCCCATTCTGAAGAGCACTGTTGCATAAAACTTATACCGACCCACGTGAAGCATTGGAGGCCACTTTACCTGCTGAAGTAGTTGGGAGTATTGACACTGGAGTTAGTCCATTTTTGGAAGCCCAGATAACAGCTATGGTGAAACAGCTAGAGAAATTATCATTAAACTCAGCTCATGAAATGCGCTCAGGAATCTAGTGTACAGATTGTGAAGTGGAAGGCCACACCAAGGATAGTTTCCCCCGTAGAACTACACGTTTGTTGTTGTTGGACTGTGAGATTTACCATTTGAATCATGATGGTAGTCACTGCCCCCTACTACAACGTGCGATCAGAAAGAATGTATCCTCCTTTTGTAAAATTTGTAGGTCCATGACCCATGATACTGAGGACTACAGATTGATTGGCCAGATCCATGATGCCATTGATATTAGGGTAATACAGGCGAGTGTGGCTAATAATTCTAAAGGGAAGAATGAGCATCAGGATAGAGATCATAATAAAATGCGCTATGACAGGAATGACGGAAGGTTTGAAGGGGTTCGTGAAAGGGGACAAGGATACTGAGGTGGATATGGAGGATGAGGCTGAGGTGGAGGAAGGAGTGAATTCCCTTAAGGAACTTAATATACATTATAGGCATGAATTCCTGTAAAACATTTCCTGTTCATTTTGTGGAAAGGGGCATAATTATGAAGAGTGACCGGACTTGTATGAGCATCTCAGTAAGCAGCAAAAGAAAGAAAACAACGAGGTGGGGATGGTTAGAATCCAGTGTGCGATAGAGAAGCAGTGGATGCCCAAGTTAACACCAGAACCTGAGGTAGTAATAGTCAAGATCACCATGCGAGCTGAGGTGGCACACGCAAGAGAGGTGTTGTAACAGAAGCTGACAATCACTAGGGAGGAGGTTTTGCATGCTAGGTATCCAGATCCAGATCATCAGAAAGAAGTATATCAGGAAATGATGGAGGTCTTTAGAAGCCTCCAAGGTGAGATATAAGGTATGAAAGAGCAGTCTTAGAAATTGGAGCACAAGGATATAACACAGGCTTCATCGAATATTGATTACATCAGAGAGGTATGTAGACAGTTGCGCCAGGAGAATATTATTCCTTTATTAGGAAATTGGTTGAAAGGGAATACTCCGCGCATGGGAACTGAGACTAAAATACAAATACTTCATGTGAATCTTCCCCTCAATAACATTGATTACGATAAGGAGATCAATTTGAATGCTGTTGTGGACAGTTGGCTGTTGAGTAATATTTTGATTGACACAGGTGCGGAAGTAAATGTACTTACATTGGATGCGTGGGAAAAAATGGGGAGACCTCCATTGCAGCCATCATCTAATATATTGTTCATGACAAATAGAACGAAAGCTACTCCCATAGGCATTTTGAAGGATGCATCTATCATTGTACAAGGGGCCAAGTTCACAGGAGACTTCGAAGTGCTAACAATTGCGGAAGCAAATAGCTTCCCAGCTTTGCTTGGGTGCCCTTGGTGTTATGCGAACAATGCTGATTTGAGGTTTAACAAGGGGTATATTAGCTTCAAGAACAAGGAGGAAAGGGTTATAATACCATTGAACGATGGGAAATCCATGCCGTACATGGAACCTTTAAGCGAAGAGGACTTGAACAGAATCTATATACGCGCTATTCGGGACCTAGAGGTCTAGGATCCATCTAAGGAAGGAATCCTTCATTGGGGAGATTCTCAGTCAATTAGTGATTATAGTGGGGTGCGAAGTTAAGAACGTGGTTGCCTGCAAAAAGGGCTTTCACTCTGTTTGGTGTATAGGTCACTCAGTACCCCGCTATACTAGATCCAAAGATTTGGCTGGGTTCTTACAGGCCATGGAAAAAAACAGGGCTGACCAGCTTAAACGACGAGATATGCTGTCATATACTTCGGGCGGGACAGCCGCATGCTTGTGGGTGGTCCACAAGGATAATCTCTTAGAGTGGGGAATGATTAGGACCATCTTATCAACCAGGTTTTCAAGAATTAATGCCCCTATAAAGATTCACCCTTATCATGGTGATCAACCTGCTCAGCATCATATCCAGCAGTGTGAGAGACTCTGGATAGTAGGGTAGGAAGCATTATCGCCCTCACTTTGGGTGCACTGGTTTTATTATACTCTACAAGGTTACACGTGTGATTTGTATTTATACACTGAATTACATCGTGACACTGGCAATTGGCAGACTTTGACTGTAGGGATGATCTAAACTTTTGACTTCTTTTCATCTACACCACCAGTGAACACAACTTTAAGCTTTATCAAGCACTTAACAATGGGAGACAGTGGGAAAGTGGAAGAACTTATTCAGGAATTATTTGGTGAGACAGAGACAAGGGCACGTTTTGCGGATGAAGAAGATGATGTCATACTACTTGAGTGCACTTCCCTAGAAAAAGATAAGGGGAAGATGGTTTACATAATTGATGAGGAGGAATTTGAGCACTTGGATGTGGATCATTCACATGGAACATGTGAAGTGTTAGCCAGTGCGGATGTAGTTGTGTGCGCATATCATGAACCTATGAAGACAAAAAAGGTCAATATAAGAACATAAGCTGAACCTAAGGAGGTGATAATTGGGGATTACTAGTCAGAATCAGAGGTAGCAAAGATCATAGAGTTACTTTGAGACTAGGAGGACTTATTCCCAAGAGGATATCATGAACTTAAAGGCGTGCATATATCACTCAAAGAGATGAAGATAAAGCTCAAGGAAGGTGTGCACCCTGTTAGGAAGCGACCATATCAGATGAATCCTGATTTGTGTGAGAAGGTAAAAGAGGAGATTGACAAGATGTTGAAATCTGGGATCATTCGACCATTGGATGAATCAGAATGGGTCAGTCCTATCGTGATAAGCATAAAAAAGGATGGTAGGATTAGGATTTTTGTTGATTATAGAGAGTTGAATGCAACATGTGTTACAGATCCCTTTCCTATGCCATTCACGGAGGAAGTATTAGGAGTGGTTGGGTACAAGATATATTCATTTACAGATGGGTTTTCAGGGTATCATCAGGTTAGGATTGCCCTGGAAGATCAAGAGAAGACCACTTTCACTACTGAATGGGGAAGATTTTCCTATACTATGATGCTCTTTGGATTGAAGAATGCACCTGCTGTATTTTCAAGGATTGTGGTACAAGCCTTCCAAAATTCTATTCATAACTTTTTATAGGTCTATCTTGATGATTGGATTGTTTATGGGCTAATTAAGGATCATTGTGACAATTTGTTTTTAATGTTTGAAAGATATCGATAGTTGAGTATCTCATTGAACATCAAGAAGTGCATCTTTGCTACTCCCTTTGGCACACTTTTATGACACATTATCTACAAGGAAGGGTTGTTGGTTGACCCAGCTAAAGTTGCAGTCATCATACGTTTGAAAGCTCCAGTTAGTCAGCGTGAGGTGTGCAGATTTTTGGGTCATACAGGGTATTATAGGAAGTTTATAAAATGGTATGCAAAAGTTACTGTGCCTTGGAGCAATTGCTCAGGGGGAAAGGTACATTCTACTGGGGGGAGTCACATCAACGCGTGTTTGAGATATTGAAGGAGAAACTTACTATCATGCCTATCTTGCGCTTTCCTTCATGGGATAAACATTTTCATGTTCATGTGGACACCTCTGGTATAACCATTGGTGCCGTCTTAGCTCTACCAGGAGAAGATATTGTGGATCATCCCATTTTCTTTGTTAGTAGGAAGTTGACCCCTGTAGAACACAATTATACCACTACAGAGCATGAGGCCTTGTCCATGATCTATGCCTTGCACAAATTTCATCCGTATTTGTTGGCTACACCATTTTTGTTTTATACAGATCACATGGCATTAAAGTATTTGGTGAAAAATCCCGTCTGATAGGGGTGTATATGCCGATGGATACTCTTATTTCAAGAGTTTGACTTTAGAGTTGTGTTAAAACAAGGAAAAATTAATTCTAGAACGGATCACTTGTCTAGAATTCAATCAGGAGAAGAGGCAAAAATAATAGAAGAGACCATGCATGATGCACAGTTATATAGGTTACAGTGCATGCCATCAGAATGGGAGGACATTACTGTCTTTCTAAATACTAGTATGGCGCCAGAAGGCATGAAAGCTTTAGAGAAGAAGTAACTTGCTATTCGCGTGGCACAATTCATGTTAATCAGTGGTGATTTGTACAAATTAGGTAGAGACAAGGTGTTACGTCGTTGTGTATTGGAGCATGAACGAAAGGATATAATGGAAGAAGCACATGGTGGTATTGTAGGAGGCCACTATGCAGGTGGCCACTATGCAGGTGATGCAACAACACGCAAGATCCTACTTGCTGGTTTGTGGTGGGAAACATTGTATAAGGATTGTAAAGAGTATTGTAAGACTTGTGACCATTGTCAACGTCTCGATCGACTAGGACAAAGGGATGAGATGCCTCTACACCCAATTACAAGTGCAGAAACCTTTGAGAAATGGGAAATTGACTTTTTCGGGCCTATTTCACCAGTTGCGCATAGGACTGGATCACGCTATATCATCACTTGTACAGATTATCTTACCCAATGGGCAGAAGTAGCACCTACAAAGGACTGTACAATGGCTATAACAACAAGGTTCTTATGGGAGAATGTTCTTACAAGGTATGGCTATCCTTTAAGTTTAACAAGTGATAGGGGCACACATTTTTTACATGAGACAATGCGAATTCTTTTAGACGAGTTTATGGTTTTCCACAATAAAACTACACCCTATCACCCTCATGCAAATGGGTCTACCGAGGCTTTTAACAAGATTTTGAGCCACACATTGACCAATATTTTTGATGTTGGAAGGAAAGATTGGGATGATAAAGTATCTTCTGTTCTTTGGGCCTATAGAACAACATATAAAAGATTGAACAAAGCCACACCTTTTCAATTGGTGTTTGGCGCGGAAGCTGTTCTTCCTATAGAATTTATGTTAGCTACTTTGTGCGTTGCATGCGCTAGAGGTCTATTTGATGAGAAAGCCTTGGAAGAACGGATCTAGAAGATGGTTCAACTAGATGAGTGCCGAGCCATCGCACGCTGGAGTCAGAAATAGGAGAAAGCGTGCTAAAAGGCATGGAATGATCACCACATCAGAGATAAGAAACTTGCGGTGGAACAAATGGTACTTCTGTATGACTCTAAGTTTTTGTGCCATCCAGGAAAGCTCAAGGTACATTAGTTGGGGCCATATGTTCAACAACATAACAAAAGAATACCATCGACTATGATAAGACGGAATGATGACAAATCTGAAATGTCAAAGTAAATTATAATATTAACATGAAATTGTTACAATCTCACCCATGAGGTACTTCAAGTGTTATTTACTTCACTTTCCTTTCACCAAGACTATGGGAGAAACTTTACAATTACACCTCTTAATGGCTTCTTCAACACACCTTTAACTGATGGCTTCCTTCGCACACTTCCTACAATATTTCTCACTACTTCTTTCTATGCTAAATGAGGGGGGTGGCCTCTCTATTTATAGAACTTACAGGCTTATCCATCTTATCTCTAAGATAGGATAAGAAATCCACTCTGACGAATCATATTCCATACCTTAACTCTTATCTGTACATGTAAGCTTATCTTTTAAGATAAGATAAACCTTATCATTTTACATGGGTTCCACATTTTTAGACTTTTTACAAATAAAATACACAAAATATTTATGACCTCACTCCTTGTCCTTATTACCAATATAATATTTCTAATTCCTAATCATGTAGACCCTACTTCTCTAATTACCCAAACTTTGACATTTTAACATTACCGGACCACTTACGACAAATATTTACTTTTTACAACATTCCTATTGTACTTTGACTGTTACCGTACTCCACATTATTGGCGGCGTCGTACTGGCGGCGCCGTTATCTTCTATCAGACGCTACTACTAATTACACTTAACAACATCCTATTCCTAATACATACATTAATGAAATAGAAATTACGGAGGAAAATTTTAGTGTCGACATCTTCCCCCTTCCTAGCTTCTACTCCGTCCTCGGAGTAGACTATTCTGGTGCTTGGAAAATCTTCAACTTGTCGTGGTTGACCCATTTCGTAATGGGAGTGCCATCCAATTCCTCCAGTCGGTACGTACCATTTTCATGCACAGCTGCTATTTTGTAGGGCCCCATCCATTTTGGAAGAAATTTTCTCTGTCTTCTTTTTTTGTATCTGGAATCATATACTAGAACTAAGTCATTCACATGAAATGGAGACCAACGGATCTTTTGATCAAAGTATTCCTTCTGCTTCATTTTCTTCTTATGGCTTGTATCCTTTGCTATTTCCCTCATTTCCTCTAGCAAATGAAGATGTACCAACCTTTCTTTTACTGAATCACTTTCATCCATCCTTTCATTTTTCATAACTCTCACAGTGGGAATATCAAACTCAATAGGAAGAACTGGATCAATGCCATAGGCAACTGAAATGGAGAGTATCATGTTGCTGACTTTGATGTTGCCCTATATGCCCACAATGCTGCATGAATCCTCTTATCCCATTTATGTACCTGCAAGGCTGCATCTTTTGCTAGAATTTGACACAACACAAAATTTGTTCGTTCCACCTGTCCATTTGTGCTTGGTTTGTATGTTGTTTCCTTCCTATGCTTAATAGAAAACTTATTGACTAGGGCTTCTACCACCTCATTAATGAAGTGGCTTCCTTGATCTGTTACAATTTCTAATGGACAACCAAATCTGGTGACAATGCGTTCATATATGAACCTTGCCACTTCATCCATGGAAGTTGTTTTCAATGGCCTAGCTTCAACCCACTTGGTCAAATAATCTGTGGCAACTACAATATACTTATTTTGGCGTGAGGTAGTTGGAAGTGGACCTACAATGTCTATTCCCCACTTTTCAAAGGGACCAAGTGGAAGAATAGGGCATAATGGAGCTCATGAAGTCTTACGGTTACCATGTGTTTGACAAATATCACATGTCTTACAATAATTATAACAATCTTTAAAAAGAGTGGGCCAGTGATAACCTGCATCCAAGATCCTTCTTGCTGTAAGTTGTCCAGAGAAGTGCCCTCCACATGTACCATTGTGGAATTCTTCTAGCAGTTCCTTCCCTTGATCACATCCAACTGCCCTCTTGTACTGTCCATCAGGTCCTATTCGAAATAATACTCCATGCAGAATAGAATATGGACGACTGGCTTGAGTAATCTTTCTCTTAGTCTTTGCATTGGCACCATCAGGAAACTTGAATTCATTCAGATAATTCCAAATATCTATGTATTCACTAGGGATTGTGTCAAGGGATAACAATGTTGCATCAGGGAAATCATCATCATCACAAGATGATCCTAAACCATCATAGGCTCGAGAGAGTGCATCTGCATTGACATGCTTCTTTCCTGGCCTATCTATAATATCAAATTCAAATTCTTGTAGCAAAATTATCCATCTTGCTATCCTCCCTGATGGGTTAGGCTTATTTACAATATATTTTAGAGCCTGATGATCTGTTACAACTAGAAATTTTTGCCCTAGCAAGTAATTTCTAAACTTCTTTACAGCAAAAATGATAGCCAGAGCCTCTTTTTCAGTTACAGTATAATTTACCTCAGCACTGCTCATTTGTCTGCTCCCAAAGTAAATTGGATGTTCATTCCCATTTTCATCCTTTTGGCTCAAAGTACTTCCTAGTGCTGCATCTGAGGCATCAGTGTACACAATGAATGGCTTGCTCCATTCTGGATTCTTCAAAACAGGTGAAGACACCAGGGCTTCCTTCAGTTGTCCAAAAGCTTCATGCGCCTTATTTCCTGGTTCATAAGTAACATCCTTCTTCAAGAACTGGGTTAGTGGCTGTGCAATCTTTGAGAAATTCTTGATGAACCTTCTATAGTAACCCACATGGCCTAAAAATGATCTCAACTTACTTCTATTCATAGGAAATGGTAAATCTTTGATTTTTGAAACTTTATCAGGATCAGTACCAATACCATCTCTGGATACAACATGCCCTAACAAAACGCCTTTAGAACATCCAAAGACACACTTTGTAGGGTTTAGTGAGGCTTGTGCTTCATCTAACCTTTGAAATGTTGTCTCCATTTGGTGCAGGTGGTCCAACTTGCTCCCATAGATGTAAAAATCATCCAGAAATACTCTGATGAAGGTCCCAATGTAGGGTTCGAACACCCTATTCATCAAACGCTGGAATGTTGCTGGAGCATTACACAACCCAAAAGGCATAACTCTATAAGCAAATGTTCCCCAAGGAGTGGTGAACGTGGTCTTCAGCTGATCTTTCTCTGCTATACGAACTTGGTTGTAGCCGCTATATCCATCAGCAAAACTATAGCACTCCTGGCTCAGCTACTTCGTCCAAGATCTGATCTGAAAATGGAAGAGGGTAATGATCCTTCTTTGTTGCCTTATTGAGCTTCCTGTAATCAACACAAATGCGTAGCTTCCCATTCTTTTTTATTGAGATCACAATGGGAGAAACCCATTCTGAATTCTCCACAGCAAATATGAATCCTGCATCAAGCAACTTATCTATTTCTTCTTTTACAGTCTTGGAAAAATTAGGATTCATTCTATATGGCATTTGCTTTATGGGCTTAGCACCATCTACCAGCTCAATAGAATGTTCTACCCAACTTACTTGACGGAGTTCCTTGTAATCAAAAGTGAATAGGTGTATGTACCTTCGAAAGAGCTGGAGGTAGGATTCCTTCTCACTCTCCATCACAGCATCACCAATCTTTATTTGTTGGAGACGATCATCAACTTCTTCTTCAGATAATTTTATGGGGTCATGAGTTGGTGTGACTGGAAGGATATCCATGACTGAAACATCAACCTCACTTTCTTCATCTTCAGTGTCCACTTCACTGGTACTAGAGTAATCAGAGGATGTCCAATCATCAGTTTCATCACTTGAATCCACAGGTTCTGCCTTATGATGTCGAGGGATCACGTTTATCTTCACCCTCTCTCTACCACGTCCAAGTGTCATGAAACCTTCATTCCAGTAGTTTCTTGCATGAAATCTCCTTAGCCATGGTCTTCCCCAGCAGCATTGGGTACGCAACAGTACCATTTTTCATCACCTGAAAGTCTACCACACATACAACACCCATAACAGATATTGCCACATTTGAAACTACACCTTCTGGTTTAGTTTTTCCTTTATTTAATGACCTTAACATAAGTGTTGAAGGGCGATCAATTTTTAAACCCAACATATTCATTACAGACTCGGTCATTACATTAACTGCAGCACCTCCATCAACTAAGACATCATGAATTGAAATACCATTACATAATACCTCAGCTTGTGGAGCATAGGGATCTGCCTCTGCCTCCAAAACAGGGACCTCAACCTCCTTTCTTCGTCGAGCATTGAGTCCACTTCGCAGCTCCCGCCTCTTCTCCGAAGACATAGCCAAGAGTTGACCATATGTAATATTTGCAGGCCTTTTGGATAGATCTTCCAAGATGGAGTATGGTCCTTGCCCCTGTGAAATCAGAAAATCCTGCACACCCAACTTTCTTCTCCTATGTTTCTTACTAGTTTCTCCTTTCATCTTCTTAGGATCATTTCCATCTTGATTATCTTTTTCTTTCTTTCTTTTTGTTACAAACACATCTACTTCATTATTTCTGCTCTTATCTACTACATCAAAAGAATTCACAGGTGCTTTTCCTTTATCATTATCTTTTGTACCAGATGTAGAAGCTCTATCTAGACAATTATACTTATAATGACCCTTTTTATAACAACCATAACAAACAACTTCAGAAATATTTCTTTTTGGACCTCTATCTCCTCCCTGAGAACTAAATTCTTTTCCTTGAAGAAGATTAATAGTTAACTGACCCATCTTTTTGAGCAAATCTTCATACTCAGTAGATGTACTAGGAGAAATATTTGTGCTCACCGGGAGTGGTTGTGGATTCTGGACCAAAGGTGCTGGTGTAGGCTCTACTTTAGCAACAATTTCTTTGGGCTCCTCTTCCATGCTTTCTTCTTGCCTTCTTGCAATCTCCTTTGCTTGTTCAATGGTAGCTGGGCGGTCATACTTCACTCGTTGTCTAATCTCTGGCTTCATCCCAAGAATGAAGTGCTTACATAGGAGATTATCCACGCCATTCATCAACCCATCCGCTAATCCTTCCTTCCGGATCTGGGCATCGAGCTTCCTCCTTAGCTCTAGAACACGAGCATGATAATCCCTTATCTTCTCCTTCTCTCCTTGGGATAGCTTTGTGATATCGATCATGAGATCTGCATATTTCTGTTGTTCACCAAATTCTTCAAGAAAACTTTCAGTTAATAAATCCCATGAATTTTTCACATTATCACCTAGTGTTTCAAACCACCTAAGTGCTGAACCATCCAAAAAGGTAGGAAAAAATTCAGTCCATTGTTCCCTTCTTATGAGGCCATTACAAATACAAGATCGTTTAAACTCTTGAATGAAAGAGGAAGCATCTTCATTAGATTGGGCTGAAAAAACAGGAATCTTCCCCATTTTCAAAAGTAACCCCCGTAAAATACCAACCCACAAGTACAATCAACAAGACTTATGTGCACAAATAATTGGAATCACTGTAATAGAAAGTGACTTTACACCTTTCTACAGTAAAATAGAAATGACCACGGTAACTATGGTAAAACTTGACTTACTGCGGTAAAAACTGACTTTACTGTGGTAAACACTATTCACAGTAAAAAGTGAAGTTACTGCGGTAAATACTATTCACGGTAAAAAGTGAAGTTACTGCGGTAAATACTATTCATGGTAAAAAGTGAAGTTACTGCGGTAAATACTATTCACAGTAAAAATGACTTTACCATGGATAACTACTATTCATGGCAAAAATGACTTTACCATGGTAACTACTATGCACAGTAAAAACAAGGTTACCCTCCAATTGATTTTTGACTAAGTGGGAATATCTCTCCAGAAAATCCACCAACGAGGAATGGTCCCGGCAACGGAACCAAAATGTCATCACCAATCCGGCACTATGATAATTCTTCACCGGGAACTCCTCGTGCTATGATTATTTACTAATGCACAGCCTTTAGTTTGGTGGATGTAATCTGGAAACAAAACAACAACATAACAAAAGAATACCATCGACTATGATAAGACGGAATGATGACAAATCTGAAATATCAAAGTAAATTATAATATTAACATGAAATTGTTACAATCTCACCCATGAGGTACTTCAAGTGTTATTGACTTCACTTGCCTTTCACCAAGACTATGGGAGAAACTTTACAATTACACCTCTTAATGGCTTCTTCAACACACCTTTAACTGATGGCTTCCTTCGCACACTTCCTACAATATTTCTCACTACTTCTTTCTATGCTAAATGAGGGGGGTGGCCTCTCTATTTATAGAACTTACAGGCTTATCCATCTTATCTCTAAGATAGGATAAGAAATCCACTCTGACGAATCATATTCCATACCTTAACTCTTATCTGTACATGTAAGCTTATCTTTTAAGATAAGATAAACCTTATCATTTTACATGGGTTCCACATTTTTAGACTTTTTACAAATAAAATACACAAAATATTTATGACCTCACTCCTTGTCCTTATTACCAATATAATATTTCTAATTCCTAATCATGTAGACCCTACTTCTCTAATTACCCAAACTTTGACATTTTAATATTACCGGACCACTTACGACAAATATTTACTTTTTACAACATTCCTATTGTACTTTGACTGTTACCGTACTCCACATTATTGGCGGCGTCGTACTGGCAGCGCCGTTATCTTCTATCGGACGCTACTACTAATTACACTTAACAACATCCTATTCCTAATACATATATTATTGAAATAGAAATTATGGAGGAAAATTTTAGTGTCGACATGACTCTTAGGTATATGCTGCAAAGATGTCATGTTGTGGGTGTTGAGAAAGAAAGTTGCTAAGGGTAACTGACAAAAGATTGCTTCTAAAGATAAAAAAGGATGAAGATGGATGACGGAACGTATAATGTGAGATAAGCGACAACCATGATAACTACTAGGAGATGATGCAGTGACGAGGTACTCAGGCACTAGGGTGCGCGCTGATGAGAAGTCTGTGACAAAAGGGTAAAAGGATGTGATAGAAGGATATAGTGTTTGGCGCGAAGGTATACATCGCGGAAATGATAAAAACGGGTCATAAATGAGGAGAATTTGGTAGGTGAAGGAGCAATTAATGCAGCAAAAAAGTAGAAATCTATATAAGAATGCGATGTGATTTCACTTTTACTCTTGTGACTACGATAATTCGACAAAGAGCCTACACGCAAAGTGCATAAGCCAACCGATTCAAGGTACAAAGCAAGTGAACCAAGCGTGGAAAGATAGATCTGTTTATTGGAAGGGATTGAATCCCCTAGGAAAAGGGTTTTGAACGAAGTAGAGTAATGGAACAAAGCTAGGGTGCACGATTTTGTGATTGAAAATTAGGGCACGATTGAATCAGGTTAGGGTTCAGAGTAAACTACTCAAAACACATAGCAACTAGTCTAGAAAATAAAACCTACAAAGAAGAATGGCACCAAAGAAGAAAGTAGCACCAGTAAAGGAGAAAAAGAAGGTGGTGGTGGAGGAAGAAGAAGAGATGGCCCCGGAAAGTACTTTTTCTGAAATGCAGTATCCTGAGGAAGTTATTGTGGGCCAGGAATGGGAGACCCACATCCGACAGAGTAAGATACGTGAATATAATCACCATACCAACGAAAACCAGAAGAAACTAGAGGACCTGCTCACTTCTCGAACGAACAGGTGAACTGAGGATGGCATGCCAGTATATGATGATGCCAGGGAAAAGCTACTAAAAGGGAATGGTGTCTACCAGCTATATGAACTCCCATACTTTGGAAAGTATGCACCGTTGTATAGATGGCTAATGAGCCGAGTCCATGAGGAATTTTTCTACTTTGCAGGATGAAGGGTAAGATTGACACCCATTCTTATTGCCACAGTAACCGGGTTAAGGGAAAAAATTGAAGATATTAAGAATGACCTAGTTGACAAGAGCACCATCTTGGAAACATAGAAAGAACTGGGCTATCAGAAAGGACCATGCGGAATGGACATTGACAAGCTGAAAAATTGTCTAGTAGTATAGGCAGTAACACACCTGGTCACAAAATTGAATGACCAAGAACGTTGGTCCCAAGTTAATTCTATGTGGTTGCATGTGGCAAAGCGCATGTTTGAAGGAACCACTTATAAAATTCTTGGCTTCATTGTAGAACAAATAGTAGAGGAAGTGCACGCGGGAAATAAAATAAGTTTTGGCTGTATCTTACTAAGTTTAGTATTCATGGAGATTGGGGTACCAGATGGCCCAAAAGAGAACATATGGGAATACCCCATGAATCATAAGTCTCTAGTTGAACGATTCAGCAAGTATCTTTGCAAGGGGTCAATGACAAAGGAGGTGAAGGAGTGCACAGAGATGTGGTATGATAGGCTCCGCGTGGTGTTTGGAGAGGAATGGCGCATACCCAAGGATTTGCCTTCGGTCCTTGGGAAGCAGGTACAATTTGTAGTCTAACAACATTTTTGTATTGCATGCTTTCCCATGGTAGATGGGTCATGGAGCCCCTGGTGCAAACTGCCTTATGCATTTCCCATGCAATACTTCCAAGCTACAGTTCATTGGTTCACCAACACATGGAGGTTAGTGTTTAACGTAGACAAGGTGGACTATGAATACCACACCCTGCAAAAGACGTATGGATATCAGCGAAGGAATGCGTATAATGAGAATAATATCTTGGAGATTATGACCATTAAGCTAGAAACACTGGCCATTGTGGATATCAGGGCCACACTAATATATCTCCAACTGAATCCAAAAATGGAGAATAACAAGTACATGGAAAATGAGTTCGCACTTCCAAGGCCACCAAAGGAGAAGCATACCATGGAGAACATTCCGGTACCTAGGCCCTCTGAACCCAAGCAAGATGATGAGGAAGAGGATGAAGAACATGAAGATAGTGGTGGCCTAGTGCGAAGAAGGAAGCAACCATCTATCCAAGAGAAGGAGCACACAACAACTTCCTAAGGAGGATTTACAGGGGAGGAGCAGGGTGAAAAAAGATTTAAAAAGTTGTTTAAGCACACAAGGGCGCAAGGAGAAACCCCATAAGTGAAGGATCCAGAGGAGAAGAAAACTCAGGCTAAGTGAGGAAATAGAAGAATCTGAGGAGAAGGCACCTTCATCTCTGGCATAAGAAGAGCCTTAACACAAGGAGGAGAGAATGGAAGGAGAAGAAGGGGAACAATCAGAGGCTACACAGGACAAGGGTGGGGATACATCTAGTATTCCTAACCTTGATGCAGCCATTCCCAGAGGACCCTGATCCCGTTAAACAGGGGAGGACGCCAAGGCACATACCATGGGGTATGCAGAAGACCCAAAGCTGATTATTCACGCTCGGTTTTAGAGCACCATCGAGCAAAAGGATTTATTTGGATGGGCACTCATGGACAAGGACAAGGCGACTCTGCGCACAAGGAAGCAGCTTTCATGGTGTATGCACACACATATGGATGAGCTCGACTTTGATGTCGGTGAAGAATCGTGTGTGTCAAGAAGGTTGAAGAAGGCACCTGAAACACGCCACATGAAAATTAAGCCAATGATGATGTCAGACGAGCAGGTGAGCAATGCTCTAATAAATGTATCTTTTGAAGTAGCAAGAAGAAACATTGATAAATCTGCTACCATTAAGGCGCTGATGGATACAATGAAAGGTAAGGATGTGGAGATAGTGCACCTAGTACAGGAAAAGGACTTGATCAAAAGAAAATACGACACTTTTGTTAATATGGCAGAGGAAATTAGAGTGCCCACATCTGGAATCTCAGGTACTAAAAGAATTTCCTTCTACGATGCACTATGTGAAAACAATGATAACATTAGTGTTGGAGGATGAAAAGGTGTGTGTATCAACATAGTCCAAGTACCCTGGGGAAAAGTCAGAGAAAGCGCAGGCTATAGTAGTAAGGAAGATTGCTACATATGAAGGCCTACTGCAAGCCACCTGTGACGAACTAAAGAAAGTTGATCATGCGCTAACAATATGCACAGCTCCAGATGTGCTGATTGCGGTGAAAACATTGGAGGAGGAAAATGAGGTCCACAAGGCTATGAAGGATGCTACCCTAGACGGTGTTGAATGGTTAGTTTTGGTGAAGCAAAATCCCGAGGCACTAGCTACGACACAAGCACCACATAAGGAGAGGTTAGAGGAGCTTGGAAAGCTCATTTCTCAAAAGATGGATGTATTAGAGGGGGTGTAAACCTCTATCTCAAGCGTAATGCTTGTGATACAAAATGAGCAAGGGAAAATCACTATGGAAGAGTTGCAGTCTATCATTGTAGACGTGCCTGAGGTGGCAGGAGCGGCGTTGACATCATGGGAGAACCTGGAAGCTGCTATCAAAGAAGAATATCCAGAGTTGCTACTTTAGGATGAAATGGAGGGGCCTGAGGCTTGAATAGTTTTGTTAGCTGTGTATACCTTATTCAAAATTTATCCATTCTTTATTTATTCAACCATTCTTTATTTATCCATTCTTTGTGTAAGTTTTGGACATCGCCATTGTCGGGACAACAATGAGATTAGTGTGGGGTAATGTTGATCAGAGAAAAAACTTAGCTGAACTTGCACACAAAGTCTGCGTGGAAGAACAACACATTAGGAAAGGTGCGACGGTATAGGAAGGCATCACACGTGGAGGTGTAGAGTCAAAGTTCCAGGACTTAGCTGATTTTGGAGATCAGGTCTATTCTTAGATATTGGCATGCGGAGCACACAAAGCGATGCCGAGACTTACGCGCCACTCTTCGTGGAGATCTTTGAAGAACATGTCAACTCACTCTTGCATGGGCATAAGCTAAGAATAGATCCACCACTTTAGTTAACTGACAGCGATCTATAGATAGCATACTTGCATGTATGGCTATAGTTGTAAAATGTGTGTGGCTGTTATTAGCATGCGACCTATTTCTGGTTGATTTAAGTGGTGAAGGGCTAGTTCCCCCACCCTATATATATGTAATGAATTACTTAGTAAAGAGGGATATATATATAGAGACACATGCTTTGAAGAAAGAGAGATACATGAGTACATGAGATTGGATAATTGCAACAGATCCATGCACACATGTCTGGTATTGTATGAAGCTTTTGTACTGTTGGTACGATGAGTATATAAAGGATATTGGCCAAACAACAATGTCTAATATGTTTTGTCAATGTATATTGTTGTTATCATGATGATTTACATTTAAGCGCTTATAGATCTAGTTCAGTATAATGATGAATAGATGGATTAGTTAATAAAAATATATGTTTACTGCTTTATCATGCTACCATTCTACTACAATTCTTAAGAGGGACCCGGTACCTTTGCGCGCTTTGGGTGAGTGCTCAACCTAGGCTGAGTGATGTGCCAGCACGACTAGGTGTTAACTAAGAATTCTAGGCTGCATCAACTCTTTTCCATGATGGCCTTGTAGAAGCCTCCATCATAGGGCATATTCCTTCCTAGGCCAACCTGTCGCCAGGCTGACATCTTATCCACTCCGCATGTGCAGTCGGGTCACATTTTTCTCATGTTCTGCCCAAAATTCCAAATATGGCTAAGTCCCGAGACCTTGTTATGCCGGCGTGTAACACAGTCCTTCTAGAACCCTCCTAGAACCCTACCCTGCGCGCCTTCTTCTTGCGCACCCACCCTTCAACTTAGGCCTCATGCGCCTATGCGCCTTTTTGTACTTAATCAATATTTTAGGGGCCCAACAATTTATCCATCGCAATATATGGATAAAAAGAGGTAAAATAAATACAAGACTGTCAAAAAAGTAATGGCATTTAATGCACCTCACATACTTCAAAGAATGGGATGATTCTTGGTGAAGCTAAAACGTTTTAGGATTTCTTGTTCTCTGATCTTTTTGTGAAGTGGCTAGCTGTGAACCAGGGAAGTGGGAATTATTCGTGATGATTGGAAGAACTTTCCATATGTCAAAAAAAAATCTAAAAAATCTCCTTAGGCATGATACGCCCTCTATTCCTCCTAATAGATTATAAAATTTAATATTTGCATAATTTTTTTCTACAATATGTGTTTTTGAATGTGTTATGCATATGGATGATTGTGACGTTGTAACAATGTAACTTTTCAAAAGAGGGTTTTCTGAATTGATGGGAAAATCGTTCTCTACTATTTAATGAATAAATAAAATGAACCCTTCTTATGGAATCTATAGATACTATTATTTTGATTACCATTCTATAGTTGGGATTTCTACGTGTGGTTATAAAAAGAATGTCTGGTTTGAAAATGAGTTATTTTTTTGAAGGAAGAATGATGATTCGACAAACCATTAAAGGGGTATGCGATTAATCTGGTTTAATGTAAATGGGTATTGTCCCATTTCCATTATTTTTCCATAGCTTTTCTAGGCTTCTCTAGTATCTAATGAATTGAATACCCATTATTTATTTATGAGTAACTGTTATTAATTGAAGGCTTTTTGTAATCTCTTAAAGTGGGTACCTATTATATATGCGGTAAATATGAAAACCATTCTACAAATCCCCTAGTTGAGTTACGTGTATTAATTGACTGTATAGTATATATAACGACTCAATTAAACCATATAATGGTACAGATCTCTGTTAATGAATGGTTTGTTCAGAATTTTATGTTTTGTTAAAATTGTATCTATTTGGGTATCATTCAGTAGTTGGGGAGGGCTACATGAAGTCAAGTTTGATAGTGTCACTCGTATCTTAATCATTGTGAAGCCTCGCCGTAAATATTGTGTTGATTCCTATGCTTTAAACATAAAGATAAATCTCCCGAGGAATCATGCAAGATTGTGATATGGGCGCCCCTTAATGGGTCTAAGATGGTATGTGAAAAGGTTGCACTTGTTGAGGATATCATATTATATTATTGTTTAATGTGGACTCTATAGTCTAATGTCGTGGGCGATGCTGATGGATTGTGGCCGTTGATAAGGAAAAGGAAACCTATAATAACCGAAATACTGGTATTTAATCACTGTACTCATTGATTACTATTTTTTGACTAATGTTAGAGACCACGCCGATTAAATAAGGGAATTATAAGGCTTAAGTTAATCCAATACTTATTACTTATAAATTATGTGATATGGTCAATGGGTTATCTAATATTCTAAGTTTAGATAAGAAATTATGAGTCTAATAAGGCATTTCAATATATTACATATAAGCTCTGACTGGCTTGAAAATATCATGATGATGATTTGGAGGTAAAAAATAGTTTCCATCTGCGAACTTTATTGAATAAGCTTTGAAAAAATAATGATTTCCTAAACTAAGATAACAACATCCCCATATTTTATGTGTGTGTGTGTGTGTGTGTAACATAAGTATTGAAAAAGACTTATACTCATTATTTATATGGTGGTATACTATGTGCTATGAATGTTATTAATATATATATGGCTATGTTCTTGTTCAACCAATTATGTCAAATGGACAATTAGACATTTAAGATAGTGAACAATTCTTCTGTGAAAATTGGTACATCATGTACTAAATAAGTGAATAGATTTCCCATACATTTATGTTGATTATTAGAATATTATTGCAGAATTTCCTTTATTATAATATTAAATAACATAAGATATAATGTGGAATAGAGGACTTATCATGCCAGTCATGTTGGACTAACCTCGGGCAATTTTGTACTTTAACAATTTCAGTGCAGGTTGAAATGGAATAAAAAAGGAATAAAGCATTAGATATGGTTGTTGTGATTGTTTATGTACTATGTCATTTGTTTGTGCAAATGAAATATACATGAAAGGATTGAAAGAAATAAAATTCTTGTAGATGCTCAATGCCATGTGCCTATTATGTTATATAAATTGATTATAGTTGAAAATAAAATTTGTCTCAAAGTCTATTAGTATACGATCCAATTTTGGGTGAGTATTAACTTGTTGCTCTGATTTGACTGTAAAGGCTATTTAGCCATCGATTGATAGATCTATATAGGAGGTTATTTCATTGATAAATATTTAAGGATCATATGATTTAAGTCTAAACCACTTGTGATTATTATTATGGTTTAAATAACAACAATCAGTTGGGTTATAATATGTTGCATTATTTAATTAAGGTATTATTATGTAACTCATATTGAGATCATGCTTTTAAAATAAACAATGGATTAACGAATATTAAATTGAAGATTGATAAAATGGAATTGATCTATATAATGACTAATGTATCAAGGTATTGAATTATTTATACGTGAGATAAGAACCATCATGATTATTGTCATTCACTTTCTTAATTAGTCAACCAACTGAACATTTACGGAGTGGAACTTCACCTAGGTAATTAGCAAAGCAATGGGACTGCAAATATGTGGCAGCAAGCTAAATTAAACCCTCAAGAAAGAGGTTAAAAAATAATGTAAAGTACAACAAGTACTACATTCTAAATACTGATTTATATTGAGATATGACCTTAGCTACGTTTCATTTGTGGTGAAAGTATCGTGAGATCTAGGGTAACCTGTCGTGATTTAATTAATTACTTAAAACAATTAAGTTACGATGTTCTAATTTAAGAAATTTGGCGGGCCAACTCACTATGGCCGCTATGTAGTCGCATCCATTTAATGATGGTGGTTGTTAATTGGATATTGCTTCTTAGCAGCTATACTGATTTTCCTCATCAAGACCATCAAATTGTGACAGTCATAATGCATTTAAGAACAAGCTTCGTTATAGTTTGAAAGGTGGGTTGTACCACATGCATACGTACCCTGATGCCAACTTAGGATGGATATGGGAAGGGAAGTGGTCTAGTAATGATGCAAATCATTAAGGGGACACTTACTTTCCCATAGGTATTCAAAGTTGTCATAGTGGCAAGTCTTCTTGTAGGTTAATCTAGAGTTGTACTTTGAATGAGAATTGTAACTCTTTATAACACCACTATCTGATCCTAATCTAGATAACATTAATTAAGTGATTAGTGAAAGGAAATTTCCACTTGGAGAATGTGCCATCATGGGACTGTGCATGGAAGACATGTCTCTGAAACTTTGATCAAAGTAGTGACAGGATGTTGGATGGGATTCTATGGCAGACACCTAGGTAGAAATTTAGAATAAGACACTTGATTATCTTTGACTAGAAAATAAAACCATCGGTATAATGGGTATATGGATCATAAAGAGTGATATATGAGGGATCAGAGTTAAACTATCTCATACATCTGCACATGGTTAATTGTTATAGGATGGATTAATCTAGATGATGTTAGTTCTAAGTTATGATAATTTAGAACAAGGAAACATAAGATATGGAATTAGGATTATGTTGGATTTAAATATATGGGTATTCAAATCAATGAAGCATAAATTAAAAAATATATAAATAAATAAATTTCCCTAGAATTGAAGTGACAAAGTGGTTGTTAGAGTGAAAACAAGAGAAGAGAGCTAAGCCGAAATGAACAAGTGAATATTGTGAAGGGTCATGGAGAAACACCATTGTAATAGGTCAAGGATATTAGCCCATTTTATTCGTAAGATTCCTAATAATGGGAGTATTATTTATAGTTTCCATTAAGGATTTTGAAATTGAGATAAACCTCACTATGTGTGTGTGGATCCAATATGTATTCTAAGGTAATTCACCAGTCTATATATTCAGCTAAATGTCAATATATTGGGAGTTGTGAGATTTGTAAAATTTGATTTTGACACATCCAAAACACCTGTAAATTCTAGCAAAAAATCCAAGAGGCCAAAAACATAAAAAATGATTATATGTTTTCCCAAAAGAAACATTAAATACAATGTTTATGCCATTAAATCTTTAGGTCTTTACTAAAATCCTAAAAATGAATAAGTAATGACCAAATTATATTTTTTAAAAGTATGTTCTAGTTTATAAATGTTGGAGCAATGAGACTAGTTCTATCAGGTGCAGAGTGACCCTAATTTCTTATATATTTCTTGTACTTAACATTTATTTTAGTAAATATGCCCCCTTCCCTCAACTACAACATTAATAATATTTTCAAAAGTCATAATACTAAGAACGCATATGTGTTCCTAAACCATAGGAACATGTATGCGCTATAAGGAATACATGATATAGCTTGTATGCATTCCGTTTTTTCTTCACACAAACCAAGACCTCATAACCTTTCAAATTCTTTGTTTTTCTAGGCCTAAGGATTAGAACAGTTCAAACATATTACCCTGTGTGTTTTGGAATGAAACTTGTATAAATTCATCTTTTGTGATGATAAATTGTACAAAAACTATGCCAACGATGTCAAGGAAACTATTCTCTTTCTAAATATATAATTTATTTATTTTTACTATTGTAAGGTTTCCATCCACATTTATTTCAAACTGTGTATTTTATACCTCTATTTTTAAGTGAAAATATAGTCTACATTCCATCACGTATGTTTTATTTTACTCATCCAAATTGAATAAAAATTATTCAGTCCCAAAGTATGACTAATTGTATACATATTAAAAATATATAAATTTTGGTATTTGTTGAGGTAGTTAGGTGGGAATGGTCGACTATCCCTTATTTTTTAAATTTCAAAATCCTTAAGCTTGGAAAATCATAAGAAAAAATTAATATTTAAAAAAAAAAATCTATCCCAAACTAGGTGGTCATATCCATCTTTCCACAAAAGGGTTTTAAAAATATCAAATAGTGCTTAGAAATAGGGGACAGATTAGACTCTTTACTATTTTTTTTCAAAAATAGGAGCACCTCATAGAATTTTAACTCTTTTACCCACTTACAAGTAACTATTTTCAAATAAAAAAGTTTAGAAAGTAGACTCAAATTCTACAATTCATGCTCTTATAACATCTTCAAATTTTGAGTGTACTTATATAAAATAATTCGTATAATTTAAGGCATCTTGTTTTTCATTAAAAAATGTCAACTTAAGACCCCCCTTTTGGCCCGCATTTCCATGCACTTACCCATATATAAGAATTTTATTTATCTCCCATCAAAGGGGGCATTCATTCTACTTGGTACATGGCATTATAGTGAGAAAATACTAAGAAAAATCATAAGGAAAGCTACTCCAAGACTCCCTTAAGGTTTATAAACTCTACATACTCATTCTAGGGAAGTCATCGACTTAGGTATGCAAGTAGAAAATGCACATTTCCAAAGTCAAGTCAAGATAGGGAAAGTATCAAAATACAATTCCATTGTTATAAGATCATGGTTATTAATTTGGTTGTGTATATTCTAGATATCACATGTTATGTGAGAGTGACGTGTGGTTTGAGCCCTCTTTAGAGTACTAACCATGTAGGCGGTGCATAAGGGTGCCCACAACCCACATACTATTTGTTTTATACCACTCTCTCACCATCTAGGGCTTTGAATATTGGATTAGTTACACAATGATAATCACACAATATCAAAGGCCCGAATTCCATATAGGAGTATAACAAGAAGCATTGAATAGGAACAGAAATTTGTAGGAGCTAAAAGAAAATAGGGTCATTACTGTATGGAAAGGTCCATAATGGGGGTACACTTTATTCTAAGCAGTTCATGACACAATCTTAGTGGTAAATATATATAAGATCTTTTCTATCGATTTCTAATCATCAAACTAGCCCAAATCAACACAAAGTCTAGGATACCGGCTAAGTCTTCTTCTCCTCCTCATTGCTAGTGCTTCATTTCATTTATTTATTTTTATCTATCTCTTTTCATGTATTATCATAATAGTGTTTTAATTAGTTTTGGAAATAAACTTGTTCAGATAATATTCAATAAGTTATTAGCTCGTAAATATATTAACCAATTTAGGTTAAATCAGAAACATCTCTTAAGATCCATGAAACCCAAAATTGTTAAACTTTGGTGGACATGCTCTTGCAAACCGTGGTACCTTGGAAAATCCCATATGATCCTAAATTTTCGGTGTCGGGACCTTATATAAAATTTTGTCTCTATTTGTCTCATATCTACTCAATTTTTTTTGGGGTAGTAGCGAATGCAACATGCTAATAAGTGATAGTTTGAGTTAGTGTTAGGGTGTTCGATGTGATTTTTTACAATAAAAACATTATGGCACAAAACTGACAATGCATACACATCTAGGTGGGTTGGTAGATGTTATTGTAAGTGTCATTTTTATTTCCAAAGTTTCCAGCTACATCAAGTAGGCGACATCTCTTAAGATCCCTAAGACCAAAACACTGTCAAACTTTGGTGGGAAAGTTCTTACAAATCGTGGAACCTATGAACTTTGTGTATGATCCTATAGATTGAAATTGAGCACATCTATAAATGAGTATTAGTTTCTCTTGTCTCTTACTAGTTTTCTTAGGGTCAAAACGAATATAACTTGCAAAACATGTTAGTTCGAGTTAGTGTTACGGTTTCTATGGTAAAATGTTCCGAACGGAACCTCGTGACACTAAACTAATAGTACCCAAATGTTTAGGAAGGTTGGTAGGCGCTATCAAAAGTATCATTTTTCTGTTGAGCCATCTTGAACCTTCCTGGATACATTGGCCAGGCAACATTTCTTAAGAGCTGTGAGACCATAAAACTGTTAAACTTTGGTAGAGAATTTCTTGCAAATCATGACACTTATGAACCTCCTTTCTAAGCCTATAACTTGATGTTAAGCCCATGTTAAAAATATTATCTTGATTTCTCTCTTCCCTTCCTAGTTTTCTCAAGGTGGAAGTGAATGCAATGATTCAAAAAGTGTTAGTTTGGAGTCACTATTACAGTCTTAGGGGTGATATTTTGTGCACAAAACCTCAAGGTATTAAATTAACACTACCCACATAATTGTGAATGCTTTTAGATGTTATTAGAAGCATCATTTTCCAACCATTCTAGACCTTTGTGGCTATATCAATTAGGCAATGTCTCTTAAGAGCCATGAGACTAAAAAATGTCAAAATCTAGTGGGAAAGTTCTCATAAACCATGGCATTTATAAACCTCCCATTTAATCCTACAACTCAATATCAGGATGTTGGAAAGAAGATTTGTAGGGTGGAAAAATCAATGGACTTATTTCCAATACTGTGGGAATATAAGTCCCTTTACTTGAACGGTGCAGATCTGTGTTTACATGCACATAAAAAGTGATTTCTGTGGTGGCATGTCGGTTAGGCATCCAACAGGGGCACTCCACTAACCTTGTGGAAAATGCTAGTAATTTGTTTCTAGGGAGGACTTTACTTAAGAGAGTGGTAAAGGGAGTGATAAAAAGGGAGACGGATTAATGCCACATGTAGAAAATAAGAGTCTTGTACCCATTAATAAGAACGTTCCACCACACATAAAATTAGAAGAAAACAACCCTGCAAATGGCAACAAGACAAGTTAGGATTTATGAGCGCAAAGTATTAGTAGATCCTCCAATCAAAAAATCCTAAAAAAACCTTATTCTTGTATTGATGCTTGAGTATAAATTGTACATAGTAAGAATGGAAGAATGCAAAAGTGGCCAGTAGAAGAATTTACTATCTCTTAATCTCTTCACAAGGATCACTCTTTCATCAAATCATAAAAATGACAAGCCATTTGAAAAGAGAAGGCCTTTATAATTTATAGAAAGATATGTCACTCTTTGCTTACCCCCAATGACTTTTTATATGCCTCCACACAACTTAAAAATTTTCATATTCCTATAAAACAAAGGTGACTTATTACATTACAAATATAAATTTGCGTATTAATTACAAAATTAGGCATTATGAAAAAGTGCAACCTCAACGAAGAATTAGAACATGAAGAGAGATAAAGTTGGAGGAAGATGAGGAAAGGAAGAAAGAAGAGAGAGAAGACTATGAATATGAAGAAGCTACTCCTTCCGATCTCGCCCAATTCTTGACTATTCTTTGATCAGCTCCAGTTGGAAAATATCAACTCTTTTGAACTCTTTTCTGAATTGTGTCACTACATCTTCTACCTTTTCCACATGAGGAATGTGCATACAAATCAAATATTCTATCCATCCATTAGTAGCATCATTGATATATTTGAATTTCTCAAAACATGACTGATGTTTCTTCATGATAAATACAATGGTGGCTTGAATGTTGAACAATGATTCCAAGGTGTCTTCATTAAAATATAGTGGATCTCTAGCGACCTTCTTGAATTGTTCCTCTAATGGAATTAACAGTTCATTTGCAATGGTATGTTCCTCCATCATGGGCACTCTGAGTTTCTAAATTCTCTGGTTGATGCAATATTGTAACTTGTAGGCCCGCACTTCATTTGAGTGCAACTCTTTGATGGCTTAATTGATCATTTCATATTTTGTGCGAGAGTCCTTTCCCACACACATGAAAATTCCTATGATGGGGTATTGAAGATATTCTTGCTTATCAATTCTCTGGGATGAGTGTCTCCTATCTCAACCACTAATGCGTAAATCGGGCCCCAATGCACCTTTTTTATTTAAATTTCCTCTTTGAAAAATTGAGTTTTTTCTGCAGTTGTACACATGTATTTGAAAAGTGAGATTACCTATGGGATAAATTTTTTATTTTTCTCCAAGATTGTACCTATCCACTTATTTTTTACTCTTCCCTTCATGGTAAAATATTGAGTCTTCTTGATGGATTTGGGATCAATATTCAACTTATTGGAGCTACTTCCTCAATTGGAATTGATGAAGTATTCAGATCCATAAGATGCTACATGTAAGAGGAGCATGTTTGCACTTGTTCTTCCAATGTTTTAATACTTTTCATATATTATCAATTTCTCCCCATGAGGTGAGTGGAAGATTGTTAAAACATATGCTCATCTCCTTCATGGGTGGCTGGTCCCAATGGAATGGTACTCATCTTGTAATTATCTGGTGTAATTTATTCCACCGACCTGATTACCTTGTGTCAGGCCACTTCAATGAATTGTTCACCTGTCTTACCACTAAAGAAAGGTGAGGAGGTATGAGAAAATTTCATTTTCTTTCCTTCGGCCAATGATGTTATTGCTGATAAACCAAGGATTGTGAGATTTTTTACGGTGTGTGTCTCCTTTGAATTCATCTCTTTCATCCATGGGAACATATCACCTTCTTCTAGCTCTAAAAATCTCATACTTGTCATTTTTGGCTCAGGCTCGGGTGGAAGAATTGTTTCTTTACGGATGAGGTGTAGGAGATGTAACAGGGGTAAAACCTCCTATGAATCCTCAGGTACTGGAATCTAGACCGGTTTTGCAACTTCAACTTGTTCCTCTACTACGGGTTCTTATGATACTTGAATCTTATTTTGTGGTCTCTCCCAATAGGGTATTTCCATCTCTGTGGTTTTTATTTTTGAACTTTCCTCTGAATAGATTGAACTGGAAGTGACCTCCACAACTTTCTATAATGAATGATACGAATCCTATCTCTAAGATATGGGGAAACTTCTTGCCATGATGGTGGTAACTTTCTTCTTCTATAACGACTCCTTCATTCTCTTGATTTTTTTTTTCAATCCATGATGTCACCATATTTGTGAACACTCTAATTGACCTGTGGAAAAGGGGAAGACTTTACTGCCATATACTCTAGATCATATAATTCAGTTCCATCATCTTGTACACCTTCTTCGAACCATGAGAACTTGTACTTCTTCATCTCGTCAATTATCATTCTCATATAATATATTTCTCACACATTAAATTCATCAAAACAATAGGCCCAGTAGTCTCCTATCTATTGAACATGCTGCAACTCTGGGATATGGAATGTGTTTGGATCACATGAATGTCAAAGCTAGCCTCAGGAATGTGAGAATGTAAATTCAGGTGTGTGAAGGCCACCTCCTAATATGATTTTTCATTAAGTTTTTACACATTAATACACCCAGTGAGATGGGGAAAGAAATGCTTCCTCTTTCTATTCCTGAGTTTACTGTTCACATGTACTAGTTGTCTACAGAGTTCAAACAATACTTTCTGATTGCTAAGGTACCGAGGTAACCTTAGCGGGCCTTGATCAAAGCCTGAGAATATGATATATGAGAAGGTGGGGAAATGTATGAAAAACAAACCATATCTTCTTATTAGGGTAGCCACTTGAGATGACATCCTTGAATGTGGATTACCATCTAGAGTTCTAATGACTATAATTGTGAAGCCATAATTTACTCAAGAGAGGTTATGATGAATTTATTTTAGTACCAATTGAGGGATCTTCTCAAAGGTAAGATCCTTTGAAGAGATGCTCTAAGCGAGGCCCAACCCCTTAAATGGCCATGAAGTGGTGAGGAGGTACACCAAGTAAGAATTCATGGAGAAATTCTTCAACACAAGCACTTCGAGAAATTGACGCTATAAGTTATCACTTCTGATTTGGCCCCAGTATATCTTTTTCTCTCCCTTGGTGATTATTAGAACGAAGAGTGTCATCCATTCTTGGAAATCCCTTGTGTTTTCTTCTCCCATAACCTGAATGAGAAGGGTGATGGCACCCGAGAATCCTTAGTGAAACTCACTCTTTTAAAGAGTCTTGGACATTCTAGAGGGTTTTCTTCCTTCATCCATGTGCCCAATTCAATACCTTGTAGATATGCATCCATTTTTTCTACGCGTTCATTTCCTTTTATTTTGATATGGCCACCATGTTATTCATGGTGGGTATTTTCATGGAAAGAGAGATAGTCCTTGGAATAATCACTGCCACGATTCTACCATTGTTTGCTTAGATGGTTCTTCTCTCTAGTTCATAATGATGTGAGCATGCCAATACCAACTCAAAACTTTGTGTAGAGACTAGGTGTCCACATGCTGCAAACAACCCACTTACAAACACCTTGTCCTCAATTTTCCTTCTCGAGTCACCTAGCATGCATGACTTATGGTCCTTAAGATCCATGCATGTGACATCACTGTCACCCACTTCAACATATTCATATGAGTTTGATTGCAGTGGTTTTACCCCCGTGAGCTTGAACTTCATGTTTCTTGGAGTATTTTCTATATATGGAAAGAGGTGGTTACAATTTTTAGTAAATAAGAATTTATCCTCTTTCCAGTCCCACCAGTGAGTTTAGCTTTCCAAGTTACATGTGTGTATACTACTCCCTATGAAACCAATTTTTGAGATGACTTACTATTTATAGCTTGTGCTCGTATAGGGAACTTACTATTTTTAGTAAGTGGTCGTTTTCACCATTTTCGGCACTGGTCAAGCATTCTAATCTTGTAATTATACTTGGTGCACACCTTCTTTGCCGTAATTACTTCTACAGATGGATTAACAAAATTAGTATGTACCCATGTTGAAGGGCTTACTATTTTTAGAAAGTGGGTTTCCGAGCCTTAGTTTATGATGAAATGAAATTTCCTCGTATGGGTTTTTGTTTTATAGTGCTTTCCCATATTTCCATCTTGAACCAACTACCAAATCAAGAGATTTTACAATTATTATTTTTTTCCGTGGGAAACTTGGGGTTTCTTTACTACAAAAAATCTAGCCCATGCATGCTAGAAATTCCTTTGATAGATTCAAAGCACCTAGGAAATTAAATGTTTGCAAAAAATGACATCTGGATCTGTTTAGTAGTTTGTGAGATATGATCAGATCACCTTCATGGACTTCCCTAGCGAGATTTCTTCATTTTTTCTCTTTGTGAATCCATTTGTTTTTTTAAATTTTATTTTCTCTTTCAGATCACAGATGCCTTCATGAGATAATTTTTTAAAAATGGTTGAGAGAGCTCTAGAAAAAGTTTGGAAGCATGTGGAGGATATGCAGGGTGAGAATGAGAAAACTGATTATCTCCTTCGGTATTTTATAGCTTTAGAAATGGAAGGAGACAGGTGGGGAAAATTTTTAAGCACCTCATATCCATTTTAAAATTTCAAATAGGGACACACAAATGTGCCTTTCCCTCATGAGGATAAGTGGCAAATGATCATTTGTGTGTGTAAGTGGAGGAGGGGATAAACTGGACCACCTAGGGGACATGAGATGGTCACATGTGGGTCTAAGAAGAAAAATGAGGGTGGGTGAATTTTTATGTCTCTCATGTCTATTTTAAAATGGGAAAATAGGTGAAAGAAAATGCACCTTTCCATGGGAATGACAAGTTTCGCACATGTAGGGGTAAGTGGCTGAGCAGGTCAAACTAGTCAATGGGGGTTAAAAGGTGAGCATCGGGTCATATGGGAGACTAGAAGGATAAATGGGGGAGGGTGTAATTTTATGAACCTCATGTCCATTTTGTAAGGCACAATGGGGACATTAAATTATGCCTTAACCGTAGCTTGATAGATGTCTAGGTGTGAAAATGGTTAAGTACTGAAGAGTGCACCTTGAGAGACGACGTGTGAAGGTCATAACTTGAGCTTCTGGATGAGTTTTTGAGTGCTTCCTTATATTATTTTTCATGAAAATTAAATTTTTAGAAGAATGGTGAGGATCCCAAGACTTTATTCTAATTGAAAAACTCCAAAAAATCTTATATTTCTTGGGATCACCTGATGTGCATGAGGATAATGAGTTAGCCTAACATGATGCTTGAAAATGATCTATTTTTTCCATCATGTGAGGAACCAAAAAAATATTTCTAACGATATCTTGTTTGAACCATAACTCATTTCGGAGCTCTCGTAATCCTTCCTTGAATATTAGGTTCTTGTTTGGTATAAGCTCCTTTAGGCTCAAAAACCTACTTTTGGTGTATGGGCTCCTAAACACATGAAACTTCCCATATTTTTTCTAAATCAGTTCCTCGATGTTCGTGGATACTAGATACACCTCCATGATGAATATTTTTCTTGTATTCAACTCTTACGATAGTACACCTGACTTAGAAAGGCTGATGAAAGATGTTTATGATCAAGCATGTCAACTTACTTTGAAAACTATTGCTCCAATATGCTTGAATGACCCTGTTTGTTTCTAAATCACATAGGGGAGGATTGATGACACCATAGATACAAGAATAAACTCAACACTAAGGGGTAGGTTAATCTGGGGGTTCCTGGAGAGATATGACATGATAATTTTGACACTAGCATATAGTTGTCTTGTTTTTGAGTGAATTTAGCCCATGAAAAAACATAGGAAAACAACTGGATCTTACTTTGGGACATGTTATGGATCGATCTTAGTGATGATATGATGTGAGAATTCCAATAATCTTAATTTTATACTTGACCAATTCCTTATCCATTGGGATACATAGAGTCACTCAAATAGATAGCAAGAAGGAGGACACACACACACATAACAAGAAAGGGAAACACACCTAAAACTCACCTATGACACAAATGTGGGGACAACCCACTTTCATTTCTTGTATAATTTTAGATATTTCCCACTATAGGGAAATTCCAATGGTTTTCCATCCAACTATGATAAATAGAAAGATATTTCTCCACATGGTTCCCATATTTGGAATGGACTGAGCCACAATGAGTCGAAATTTCCATGGCTACCCTTCATCTTTCTTCAATTTTCCTAGAGTAGGAAAATATATCAAACTTTGAATTCATGAGATTTCACCTTTTTATCAAAAAATTTATTCACCTTCACCTGGAGATCCTTGATTCTATCCATTACTTTGCATTTGTCTTCTTCAAGATTCTCGAGGAATATCATCCTTTTATCAATGACATTTGGGTAATGTTAATCATCTACTGTATGAAGCAACTTCAGTGTATGCATATCTATCATTATTAGAATCTCTACTTATATTTCATACAAAAATTGGAATGGAGACATGCCTATGGCCTACTTTGGTGTTATCATGTCTTCCCATACTGCATCATATAGCTTCTTGTGCTAGTCCCTTTGATTATCTTCTACCAACTTGCAAATAATGGTCAAAATATTTTTGTTACTTGACTCTACTTGACCATTTCCCTTGTGAGTAATACTCAGATACATGTGAAAATGATATTCCTTACCCATAGAAAAACTCAATTAAATCTTTTGAAGAGAAGTATGTGGCATTGTCCACCACAATATTTTTAGGTACACCAAAATGAACAATGATATTCTCCTTGATGAACTTGCAAAATATTTTGGTGTTAGCTTATTTCTCTAGAATGGCCTCCACCCATTTCATGAAATATTCCATTATTATGAACATGTAGGAGTAACCTGCACTTGAATGAGGATTCAAAACTCCAATGAAGTTGAGACCCCATTGTTGAAATGGTTCCTCAATTATCACCGGCCTGAGAGGAAGTACAAAAAGCTTCGGTCTCCCAACAAACTGTTGACATGCTTCACATTTAGATACCCATTACTAAGCATCTGCAAACGTAATTGGACATTAATATCTACCATAGAGGATTTTATGGGCTGTCACCATTGTTGAAAAGTATCCTCAGCAGACTTGATCATGGTATGCTTTCAAATTTTTCTCTTGTTGTTCTTTTTCGACACACTAGATAAAACAACCATCCAATCATTTCTTATAGAGAGCATGATTCCAAATGAAATACTTGACTACATTCAACTTGAGAGTCCTCCATTGCTTATAATCTAGGTGAGGAGGGAATTCACCATAGGTCAATAAATAAGTGATGTTCACATACCATTCATCTGTTGTGATTACAAACAAGACATGAGGAAATTCTTTGAAGCATTTATAACAAGAGCATCCCTTTTCACCATGATGAGCTTTAAGAGCCTCACCTTCAACCCTAAATCCACATAAACCATTCCCCTTAGAATATTGGAAAGCTTGATCTCTAGGTCATAATCTTGAATTCTCTCCACCCAGTTCCCTCTCTTTGACCATGGATCTTGTTGAGTTAGAATATATTTAATGGCAGATCCTGGTACCATGACTATGGTGTGAGAATTGAGGATATAAAATATCAAGTTATTTACTTTCTTGACCACTACATAAACATGCTTCTCTAATTGATTATACTTTAGTTCATGATTTTTCAATGGCACACTCATGAAGGCTATGGGAGCTTCGATACCTTCTTCATTATTTTGCACTAAGATGATTGATATGGTATGTTCTAAAGCATAATAGTATAGAATGAAGTCCTTGTAAAAATTGGGTCACACTAGAGTAAGTGCCTTTGTTATTAATTCTTTTATTGCATCAAATTCCTCCTTCCCTTCTTTGTTCCATTTGAAATTGTCCTGAGGCTTCATCATCACTATTATGTGTTTGGTTAATTTTACAAATTTTGGGAAAAAATGTCATGATAAATTAACCTTACCAAAGAATGAGTTTATCCCATTTTTTCTTATAGGAAACGATAGCTCCTGAATGAATTTTATCCTTTCTGGAACAATTTTGGCTCCATCCTTGTTTATTATGTGCCCAATAAATTTACCTTTGGTGACTCTGAAGATGCACATCTTTGGATTTAGGGACATACCATGATTTCTACATCTCATAAGAACCTACTCCAAATGTTGAATATGATCTCCTCTCTTCTTTGAGAAGACATTCGGGTCATCCAAGTATATTACAATGCAATGCTTCAAATCTTTGAATGCCAAATCCATTGCTCTTTGGAAATTCACTTCTGCATTGATTAGCACAAAAGGTATTCTGTTGTCGGAAAGAATACAACAAGGTGTAGTGAAGGATGTTTTGGTTCTTTCCTCCTCTGGAACTTCAATTTGATTATACCTCGAAAAACCGTAGAATAGTGAGAGCATCTCATATCTTGTGATATATTACAAGATGTGATCCATAACCGAGAAAGGATAGTTATCTTTCAGCGATTCTTAGTTTAGGCTGCGAAAATATACATATATCCTTATCTCCGCTTTCTTATTTCACACTGAAAAGATATTTTCTACCCATGTAAAATGGTGGATTGGGAAGATAATCCTTCCATTCAACATTTTCTACTCTTCTTCCTTGATTGTATAAAAAAAAATTGGATTGTAGGGCCTTTGATTTTTCCTGAAAGGTTTTGATTCTAGCTTCAAAGGGATGGAGTGGTGCATTTATTTAGGTTGGAAATATTTTATCTCATCATACAAATAATCCAAGAGATCTGAATACTTCTTCAAGAGTGAGATGAATATCCTTTTCTCCTCAGGTGAGTAGCACTTATTGATGTTTACCATTATGGGATTTTCTAGAGTATCAATATTTTATTTCTCAAACTCGGCGGAACACCTTGAAGATTATTTTTCCCTATATTTGATGAAACAATAATGCTTATCAAAGATATCTTCTAGCGACACCAAGGCTCTAGGAATTTTGTTTCCTTTAAGCTTGAGTACTCCCTTTTCATCAGTCCCCTCAATTCCTTCTTTATCTTCTTCGACCACCGAATCCCTATGTGGATTCTCACTCCCTTCAAAGAATAGGTTATTGAAATTATCTTACTACTCTAAGAAGGCTAGGAGTTGATTATCCTCATTGAAAAATTTCCATTTATTTGCATTATCAGGAGTGCTTGATCTGAAAACCATCTCCATGGTTACCTTATCTTTGCCAAAATATGGATGTGGTGTCACTAGGGAAGATGACACTACAAGATAGTTGGTTATTTGATTTTTTTCTTGGGGAATGGACTGGATGGAGAAGCCATAAAAATATTCGATGCAATCCCACACTCTGTTTCTTTACTTGGTACTGGTCTCAGACTTTCTTTACTATCACCTATACGTATCCAAGAAACTTGAGTTTATTTACACCCATTGACTCTGTGACATCCATCGCTAAGAGAAGAGATTTGTATTCTGCATTATTGTTAGTATTTTCAAATTGAATCTTATACAAAAATGGGAAAGATTCACCTAAGGGTGAATTCAACACTACACCAGCTCCTGAACATGAGCTTGAGTGGCTTCCTTCGAACTCTATGGGCCAAATTTGATCTTCCTCCTCTTCAGTAATGAAAGTAATATTTTCATCCCTTTTTAATGTGAGAAAATAATTTCCTAACCCGCTATCTTGGAAAAAAAATATTCACCCTTAGATTATTTGATTTTTTTACTGTGTATTTCATCTTGCACACCGGAAACAATATTTTCATTTCTCCTTTTACTTGTATGGTTGTGGAGGACCAATCCATTTTTATTTAACCACAAAAATCCCTATAGAATCTTCTACTTAGTAACATCCAAAATGATGCTTGAATGTCTGCCACTAGGATAGTGAGCAACACTTTATTTTTTGAAAAATCACCCATAGATACTTGAGCATCCTTTATTCTACCCACCAATGGTACTTATTTGGATTTCATGGAATAAAAAGATATATTTTCCCAAGTCAAAGTAAGTCCTAAGGAATTTTATACTTTGATGGGTATCATGTTGTCATAAGATTTAGAATCTATGATATAGTTGTTGTGTTTTTAGCCTTTGACCAAAAGAGATAGGTAGAAAGGTTATACCTTGTTAGTCTTGGATGCACTAAGTGCTAGCACTGTAAGGAAGGTGTGGATGGGGAACAGAGAAGGGATTTAGTACAAGTGCTCAGAAATATTTGTACTCCTTCAAATTGAAATAACTAAGAAAGAAAGTAGAAATATACTAACCTCAAAATACGTGGGGTATAGTGATACCCGTAGATGTTGATTGATGATGCTCAATGTTGTACTTCATGAAATATGTGTGCAAGAACCTTTCCTTGTAAAAAAATATGCAATCAAAGATACTACATAAGATATGATTATAAATATAGATACGTAAGCTTCTCGGAAAAGACCGATTCTAGGAATCAAAAGGGCTTACTCGAAGGATGCCATCTCATTGTATAAACAATCAAGTGAATTGAAATAAATGCACTATACATGATATACTGATGTAAGATAGATATATGAAAAATGATAAGTTAATACAAGAACTGATAAAGGATAGATAAGAAATAAATAGGAGATAGATCATAAATAAACTATGGCTCGAACTCAAGCTCGAAAGGGATGTCTTGTTCATCCTTGTATGTAGCCTAAGAAAGTTCATCTTTGATGAGTATGTAATCAAAATATGTGTGCCAATAGTCTTCTATTGCTTGACAGATTTCCTTTGTAAACTCGAAAATGTTCTTAAATTGGTCTAAAGGAGCATGATGGATGGCACACAAAGTCAGATCATGTAAGATATCATATTGTTCCTAGTAAAAAGGATGTCAAATTATCGACAAGGAATGAATGTTGGTAATTTCATGAGAAGGGCCACCAATTTCCATCTAACATTCATCCATGCTCAAAAATGTGTCAGAAGCAACCAGTTTGATATGATTGATAAAATATACTTTATGGAAAACTGATAGGAATCATTGGTGATTAGGCCAATCACTGGTGATTTTGGTAATTTTAAATAGTTTAATAATATTAAATGTCTGATGATTTAAACTAATGTTGCATATTGATAAATATTTAAAGATGATGTAAAAGAGATGAATAAACAAATAAGAGGTACCTGGATATTGATGTGGATCTAAAAGAAGCCTCAAACCTTACTGTAGAATGATTTTTGATGGTTGTTGAAGTCTGTAGACTGAATGGTGAAGAGTTGATTCATAAGAGGTAAAAAATTTCTCCAAGAGGCTTGATGAATGTAAATATTAATGCTTGATGTTTATTATGATATCCAAATGTTAAATGAGTATGTACAGGAGGCAGTGAAACCAAATTGAAAATAAAAAATCGTGAACTGAATTTGAGGATCCTGGAGAGAGGCTGGAGAACTAGCTTAAATAATATCTGGCGATTACTTGAATCATTGGTGATTTCAGGTTGTTTGATCTTTACGAGGAAAAATGGTTGAAACAACTTCCAAATTAAGGCTTTTTGATTTGGATCTCAAGTGGCTAATTTGTTAGGTTCTTGGGGGAGATTTTGTGTTTGTTTTGGAGGGTCAAAAAATAGGTTAGATTATACTTTATTTTGTTTATGTTTAGATTTTTCTAATTTAGGTTTGTAGATGATTTTGATAGGTGTGTAGATGATTTTGATAAGTGGGTGAATGATAATGATTTATTTGTGGAGATAAGGGAGTTTGAAATAGCTTAAAAGTTGTCTTAGATGGATTTTAGGAAATAAACAAATGGATTTTGGGTTGATTTGGGTGGTTTAGAAAATGATTAAGTTAATCTAGGTGGTTACATAGGATTTTGTAAGATGGATTACGCAAGATAAATGTGATAAAGATAATGAGACATAGTATATGAGGTGGTGTTAATGTTTTTAATTAATTAATTTAATAAATATGGGAGGGATGTTTAATGTATTTAATTAATGGGTCAAAGGTGAGGGGTGTACCGAATGACTTCGGGTATGAAATATCAATTTATTTAATTAATTTATTTAATAAAGACGAGGCATGTAGATTTTCGATGTCTACATTTGCCCCTTTTTGTCTAGCGGTTTAGTGGAAAAGTGTTAGACAAAAACAATGATATGGGTGATCCCCTTAAAAATGGGGTGACTACAGCGTAGTGCAGGGAACACCAGTTTTACAGTTGTGACAGGATAAGTTTATTATGTGTTTCGTAAAAAGTTGCCCCAATCCAAGGGGTACCAAAATAGGATGTAATACCAATAAATCAAATGATAGGGGAACCAAAGGGGTCGATACATATAGACATATTATCCATGAAGGTAGAATAAATAGACGGGGAAGTCAAGTGATGGGGGGAAAAGGGCACATGTCCCATAGTCATATGAAAAATCCCAATGTTGATTGTGTTTATCCGATATTTAATGTTTCAAGTACTAGGGTCCTTTGAAAGAGACATTGTTATGGAAAAATTTATGGTTTGATAAAATGGGCATAGATACAAAAATGGGATGAATCACTAGCAATTTGGCCAATCTCTAGTGATTCCGTAGAAATATCTGATGATTAAGGAAATCGTCAGCTATTTATTCGAGGTGAATTTAGGGATATAAATAACCAATTTCAATGTAATGGGATCATTTTAACCACGCGAAATACAAATTTACAGAACAAGATTTGGGTGTAAAAACATGATTTGAGGTGATTTGAATGCAATGGCTTTGTTGAGCAGGCATCACAAACCCATTATGGCAGAGGTAAGTTGTTTTAACCTATTTTGATTTGTTTTGTTTGTATTTTTATTGATTTTTAGTAATTTTTAGAATTATTTTGTCATTTTGGGGGAGTACGGATGCCCTAATTTGGAAACATAGGAATCGCTAGTGATTGATGTGAATTGCTAGCAATTCTACTGTTATGTGGTAGTTTGAATTTTGAGTGGAAATTTTTATATTTTTAGGGAATGTTTTCAATGTTTTGTGGTGTTTTTATGCCAATTTGTTGATGATGTTGATGTTGATTTATTAATATTGGTGCTAATGTTTTAGATATTTTGTGATAATGTTAATGTTGATATTAATGATATTTTTAATATTTTGTGATGATGTTGATGTGTTTTTGTGTGTTTGTGTTTGCAGGTGGATGCAACACTGACAATTCGAGATCACATACCACTTATTTCAAATGAGGTGAGGGTAGATATGATATATGATGATAGGGATCATATTGAGGTTGTGGGTTTCAGTGGTATTAGGGATTACATATGGATTCATAAATGCAGGGGTTTAATACTAGTGTTATTAGAATAGTGGAATCCTTCCACATGAAATTTTTTTGTTTCCCACCGAAGAGATGACCCTTACTCTAGAGGATGTTCATTGTATTATAATATTTCCTATCCACGGAGAGGGGATATACACCATCAATGAGGTAGAGAGGTTGGATGTGATGTATAGGTTGTATGGTGATGATGTAGGGCATATGAAATATGAATCAGAGGCATTTGCATATCAGTCGTTGTATGAGCCTAGGAGGCATGATTGTACTAGGATGATTGTGATGATGATGACCATCTCATGTTTTTATTTACTGGATTGAGGGGGTTGTAGATTTCCCTAGATGATGACCATGGTAGTTGCTGAGATGATGGAGCATATGATAGTTTTTGAGTGGGGACACACTTTCCTTGCACATAAATTCAGAGAGTTGTGGGCATGGAAGACCCACAAGCGGTATGGGATTGATGTTGGATTTTTATTATAGTGTTGGTCATATGAGCATATTGTTATTGCTTGTCTGTTGGGCCTACCATGGGGTATTGATGAGAGTCATGATGGTTTTATGAGACGGAAGTAGGATAAGAGATGGCGGAAGAAGAAGAAGAGGGCTAAATTTTATAGAGATTTGTTATCATGACTACAGGCAAGTGATGTTGTTTGGAGACCCTACTTAGAATTTAATGATTAGCCTAGATACGAGCATGAGTTGATTGGTATGGAGAAGGATACTTGGATCCATGCATGTAAGAAATAGAGTATGAGTTATTTCATTTTGATCAGGTGAGGAGGCAGTTTGGAATTTTATAGGGTGTGCCCGAGGAGCCTATGTAATATATACAGGAGGATGGAGAAACAAATACTATGAGGGAAGTTATAAATAGGCCTATGATCATTTTTGAGGAGGGGGTTATGGGACCTAATGATGATGGTGACATTGTGCTGATTTATGATGCAGGAGTTACTCCTAAGTATAGAGCATGGTGGACCCATGCATTGAGAGATTTTGTTAAGCCAGAGTAGTATAACGGGTGAGATGGGTTCATACTAGAGTGGAGGGAGGATCAAAAGCACAAGATGTGACTTAGGTGTCTAACAATGATGATGATGATGATGAGGAAGAGGGGGATGAAGATCTGGTAGTACTTATTGCAGAGGTGATGAATGAGAAGGTTATGGTGGAGGGAGAGAGGGATACGGATCATAGAGAGAGAGATGACCTCATGGGGATCATATATGCTTTCATTATGGAGAGAGATAATGTTGTGGCTGAGTGGGACAGTCTCAAGATTCAATTGAATCAAGCCAGTGCAGACCGAGATCGATACAGCCAAAAAAGAGATGCACTGAAGAAGGCCCTATATATTACACGGTCTTCTATTTTTGTTGTAGAGTTAACAATAATGGAACATGCTAGTGGGCAGAGGGCATAGGCTAATGGGAAAAGGGAACAATCTAGCAGGCAAGGGGCATAGGCTATTGGGAAGAGGGTGGTATCTATAGCTTCTGGGATGATTTCTATGGCCCATTATCAAACACTATGGGCAGAGTTGTAGTACTATGTTGACATGGTAATCCGTGATTATGTGGATACTTTATTATATGTTGATCATTTTTCTGTGAATGTGGCAGACCCTAGTACAAGTGTAGGGAGCGTGGGTCACCCACCTCAAAGATCAGAGAGAGGAGGAAACTATGAGGGAGGAGCCGGTGGTGATGCTGACGTTGTTGGTGGTACATGTGACCAGGGAGGAGAGGGCACCACTGCACCTACTAGTGAGTTTCTGGGAGACTTCCAATTTACAATATTATGATAGATTTGATGTACATCTCTTGGAAGCCTTTGATGTATATGACATTGTTATTTTGACATATTTATGTATGATATGACATCAATGATGATGTATGAATTTGTTATATATGATTGATCATGATATACTTTGGAATTTATATATATATATGATGATGACGACGTGGTTTATATTCTATATCTCTTTTAATTTTCATTTGTTTATGATGATGTTATGGTATATGTTATAATTTAAATGAGTTAGAGTATGATGGATTTTGATATGCGTAATTAAATAAATGTGATGATATAAAATATGGTGTGTTTGTAGAATGTTGTCAAATTTATAAATATTATGCATGACATGAATTAAAATTTGATCTTGAAATGAGTTCTTTATCAAGATGTGATTGATAAGATAGGTAAAAATGATATGATTACCTCATTATGGATTTGAGACATACATGATGGGTTTTGAAAATTTGAAAAAACTTGCACTTGTAGCTTTAATAATTAAAGTTAAATGAGATTATCAATAGGTAGTTACACATGATTTTAGTAAAAAGTGGAATGAGATAAATGTACCTTTATAGGACATGAAATGGGTTTTTGTATGTGTAGATCAATGTAGGAAAAAGTGTTCTCTTTTTCAACGGGTTCATAGAGAAATTCCCCAACTTTACATATTTGATTTTGAAGCAAACTGATTGATGCAGGAAGTTTTCTATAATGGGAAAGTGGGTCGATGTAGGAAGCTTTCCTAGATGCTCTTGATATTGATATTTTTGAAGGCTTGATTAATATGGGAAGCCTTTTACATGGGTAGCTATCCTTTGAGGGTACAGTCTAAATTTTTTATTTTTGACTTTTACAAGATAGTCATCCTTTGAGGGATCGGTGTATGATTTTAACTGGTAGTTTTCCTTCAAGGGAGAAATCTAATTTTTACATTTTTTATAATGATTTTATATTTTGAATAACTGTCCTTCGAGGGATTAGTATATTGAATTTTTTATTTTTGATAAAAACCATCCAATGAATTTTACATACATTCTTGAGCTGAGGGGAAGAACCTAATACACCCGTTTCGAGGAGGGGGAGAAGATGTTTATGTGAGCTACACACACATGCCCCTTGTCATTTTTTCAGTTGGTACAGGGTAGGTGGATGAAATGATTAAAGGGTTTCTACAAAAGGAGGAAATTGTTCATAGTGAAAGATGTGATGAAAAAATTCATGGTGAATGTTATCCATAATAACTATCCTAGTTATTGGATAACTCATCTCCACATTCCGGATCTATGATTTCTACATTTTAAGGTTACACACACTTCACTTGCTTTAGTTGACACATCACCATGATTACAGTTTCTTGGCACGCCCCTGCATGTTCCTCCCCTTTTCATGCCTTCTTCCCTCCTTTCCTTTTCATTTTCCTCTTTGTTCCATCTCCCCCCTTGCCCGTACCTTCTGCACTTCCACTTTCTTCTCTGCATTGCATCACCCCTTTTTATGTGCCTTGGCCTTTTCTTGCCAAATTAGTTAAGTCCTTGGCATCCCCGCATGCCATTTTCTTGTGCCCTCGCACACCATTTTGTAATGATTATGCCTCTTCTTTATATTTCTCTCTCACCTGTTTGTCCCATTTCCTCCACATGCATTGAATGCACCCACACCTTCCCTATGTCTTTCTCCCATGCTTCATTATTCCACACAGATACCTTTGGGCTTACCTTTGGACCCTCTTCTACACTAGTATGTGCCACATCATTCTATGACAAGCTTGAGTGTGTTACACGCAACCAATTAAAGTATGCCAACATGGTGTTGAATCCTTGTAACGAATCAATGAGTGTCACGTGGCATAAACGACAAGACAATATGCACAGTTGGTTGTTCTTTCATCCAATCCATGCCTATCACATGTTTTGCATGCCTAGGTGACTCTGACAAACTTTCTGATAGTCATCAAATTTTTTGTTAGTGCTCAAATCCTTGTGCACCTTGTCTTATTCAATAGCTGTTGACGTAGGCTATAGTGCTAGACATTCAAATTCAAATTCTTGGTGAATTTGGTAGGTGAGAAATGGGAAAATGTCTTTCTATGTATTGATGAGCAGATATAATTACTCTAACTACTTGATTTGATATGGATTTCACCTCCTTCCTTATCCGACACGTCAAACAGACATGGGGAACCACATTTGAAAGATATGGAGGTGGATTGATAGGCATTGAATGCCTCTTATTTGTGGTTATATTTCAAATTTGGGTTTTCCCTCCTTCTCTTCTTATTCCATCGAATCATCTATCAATGTAAGAGTTGGGCTCTTTGTTAATGTTGGACATTTTGGATCCTTACACATTTTTATAAGGACTTCATATTTCTATATTCTGAGTCACAGACCTCTACATCTGGCTTGTGCATGTGGATATCAACCTCTTTTACCATTGTAATAGTTATGTGAATTTTTGGAAGTAATGGAAGCATCGTTTTTATGACTATTCTTTGTCCTAAGCATGTTGTATTCTTCTTCTTGCCTTTATTTTTCATTTCATGTTTGCTTTGTCATTTTACATCCCTTGCAGCTCCATTTTTTTAGTTTTGTTCCATGAAACTGATTTGGTGAATGCGTTATAGTTTGTAATATGTGTGCCTAGCCTTCTTTCACTCCTTTACCTTTCATTTTCGCTCAAAACGAATGGTGTTCATATCTCTTTTTATGGTTCTATCACATTTATTAGTGTAGTTTTCCTTTATGGTATCCTTCTATCCCTGGTCCCTTGGCATTATTAGCTTATTTTTCCCTTCCAACATTAGGATTAGTTGTGGTAGTAGAAATAGATAGAGGAACTGGCCTTCTCCAAAGATTCGTCTCAAGCGCGCAAGGTTCCATAGCTTCGAGACGAATCCATTGTTGTCTCAAACAACTCGGTTCTTCCAGATATGAGACATGGGTACACGATTGAAATACAAGTAGTGCCCATATTTAAGGTATATTTAAGATAATGATGGATAACCACAAGCTTTCAAATCATTATTGTGATAAGATGGATGGTTTGATGGAGTTATAATACCTTAGATGAAACTACTATCATTAAGATCAATCGGTTTAACAGTAGAAATGCCACAAGTGCAAAGCATTTAGAGGCTCCTTTTTAGCTTCACCATCAAGGGAAGCAAGATGGTATATGCTCATGACCTATACTTGTGAGTGATGATGTGCAAAACCAATCCAATTAGGGGTAAACTTTCCATGTTTACTTTGTTATAGTGTAATGACATTTTGATTTTATTTAAGCACTAGATCACAAATTTTAAAGCCACACTCTTTGATTTTTTTTTATAAGCTCCTTTGATGTGTTCTTGATAGACTTGATGATGTTTGAGGTCCATTAGATGTTTCTCATATAATAATTCAAGTTGCGTTAAGTGGTCTTGGTGATATTCTTCATTTGGAATGAAGTCTTTAAGGGACACACAAAGTGATGGTATTTAAACTTCGATTGGTAGGACAACCTCATAACCATATATGAGTGAGTAGGGCGTAGCTCCTGTAGGAGTACGGATGCTAGCTCGATAAGCCTAGAGAGAAAATGGGATTTGGAGAGGCCAATTCCTTTTTGCATCATCTACTATTTTCATAAGGATTTTCTTAAGCATTTTATTAGAATAATATGGTGATGAAAAGTTGATTTTAATATTGAAAGTGTCACAAAGTTTATTTAGTTCTTTGTTCTTGAAATATTTTCCATTTTCTGTGACAAGTTTATAGGGAACACTAAAATGGCATATGATGTACTGATATATGAAGTTAATGATAGGACCTGATTTAGTCGAGGTTATGAGGATATATTCAACCCATTTAGTGAATTATTCAATGGCTATGTTTAATGGAGTGATGTTCTTGAGATGATTTAGGATTGATACTACCAATGAAGTCTAATCCCCATTGAGAGAAATGCCATAAGTATTGAACATGTTGTAATGCTTGATTAGGGACATGGATAGGATCTGAATGAAGTTGAAATTTCTTGTATTTCTTACCATATGAAAAAAAATGTTTAGTGATAGCAAGCCAGTAATAAACTAGACGTATTACACGTTTAGTAATGGAATTTCCACTAAAGTGACCCCCATAAATACCATCATGGAATTCTTCAATATCCTTGATTGATTGATGAGATTTAAGGCACTTTAACAAGATACCGTCAAAACTACATTTGTAGAGGATACCACATATGATGACAAAGCGGGTGACGCATTGAAGGAATGATCATTTAGCACTATGTGATAAGTTAGATGGGATTTTAGATTTAGAAAGATAGTCCTAGATTTGATTATACCATAAATCAATTGGATTATCATCAACAACGTTGATAGGTGGGAGTTCATTTTGATGTGATGGGTAATCTAATCATTGAACAACAACATATACTTTAGTGTTATCTTTTGATTATTTGGTTTCTAATGAAATGAGAGCTCCTAAAGAGGCCATTGTGTCTAAAATTTTTTTATAGGATGGTGGAATGGTTTGGATGGTGTAATGATTAAAGGCACCAAGGAGGAAAATCAACATTGGCTTTATAATTTTGCAATATTTCATTTTTACATTGATATTATCCTTTAATTTGATTGATGACAATTTGTTAATATCCATAGATTTCTAAGATGTGAACACCTTGGAGAATAGTGGTAGTAAGGCCCATGATTAAAGCTTAATACTCTTCCATGTTATTAGTACATTTCAAAGTTAATTTTGACAGATAACATAAGTGGAATGCCCCATGGTGGTATGAGAACAACATTGGCCCCTCCCCCTGTACTAGAACTTAGATCCATAAAAGAAGAGGGTCACTTTAATAGGGATGAATTTGTATTAATTGACATTGTTGATAGATTATTTAGGAAAATAATTCATGAGGAAGTTTGACTGATAATGGAAGAAAAATGTCCCATGGTGGTATGAGAACAATACCAGACCATCTCCCTTGCTCAAACTTAGATCCATCAAAGAATAGGGCCATTTTAATAGGGATGAATTCATATTCATCTACAGTGTTAATAGATTCATCAGGAAAATATTCATGAGGAAGTTAATTGTCGGGAAGTGGAGTGTCAGCAAGCTGGTCTGCAATAGCCTGACCCTTAATAGATTTTTTGATACAATCTTGAGGTCAAATTTGGTCATGATCATAAGCCATTGAGTGATACAGTCACTATGGTATGGTTTAGAGTACATGGTTATATTTGGATTAAAGCTAGTGACAACAAAAGTTTTGTGATTGAGAAGATAATGATGTAATTTAGAAGTGGAAAAATATAGGACACAACGTAGTTTTTCAGCTTCGTTGTAATGATTTTTGTAATCATGGAGTGTGAAAATGATATAGTATATGACATGTTCACGACCTTGGCTATCACGATGAGCAAGCATGGATCCTAGAGAATGTTCTGAAGCATATATGTATAGATAAAATGGCTCTCCCTCTCGAGGTGGAGTAAGCACAAGTGGTGATAGGATATATTGTTTAATTTCATTAAAGGCTTTCTAACAATCAGAATCCCAATGAAAATATGCGTCCTTACAGAGAAGATGATGAAATAGTTGACAATAATCAGAAAGTTGTGATATAAATTTTTGGATTGACTACATTTTACCTTAAAGGCACACAGTTGTTTGAGATTAGATGGAGGAGGAATCTCAATTATTTCTGTAACCTTTATTGGGTCAACTTTAATACCTTGGGTAAATATGATGAATCCTAAAAAAATTCTGGTGAGAACACCAAAAACACACTTTGTAGGATTGAGATGAAGGTAATACTGAATAAGACAAGAAATTATTAATTTAAGGATGGTAAGATGATATTTGTGTTGTTTGGATTTTCCTAAGGGATCATCAACATAGTCTTCGACAGTTTTGTGGATAAGGTCACGAAAAATGTAGGTCATGGCATGTTGGTAAGTAGATCATGCATATCTAAGACCAAATGGCATGAAACAATAGTTGAAGGTTCCCAAAGGAGAGATGAAGGAAGTTTTATGTTGATCATCAGTGGCAATAATAATTTGATTATAACCAGAAATTCCATCCGTAAGGGAAAGTATTTCATGACCATTTGTTAGGTCAGTGAAATGACCTAAATTTGGAAGCGAGAAATCATCTTTAGGAAAAGCAAGATTGAGATCCCTAAAGTCTTTACAGATACGTAACTTACCTAAGACTTTAGTTACATGGATGATTTTAGAGACCCATTGTGGATAATCAATGGGTATGATGAGATTAATGGATAAAATATGTTGTTCCTATTATTTAATAAGGAGAGCATATGGGGATGCATCCTGCAAAGCTTCTGCTTAACAGGCTTAACATCTAGATATGTGATGATGTTGTGTACAATGATATTAGGATTGATACCAGGAATATCATTGTATGACTAGGAAAAAACTTGACTATATTTTGATAAGAAGGCAATAGAATCTTCAAGTTCTTGTGGTTGTAGTGATTCACCAACCTTAACTATGCAGGGGTCATGAGAGGTTCCTAAGTTAACATCGATAGTGGATTCGTTAAGGGTTGATGTGTCGGGTGGCAAGGATTTTTGAAGGAAATGATTCTCAGCTCCTATATGAGAAATGATGTCTTGAATGTCGTGATATTGAAGGATATTAATTGTGGGTGAATCTTCTTCAATCATTTCTAATGAGATGAGAGGAATTTGTTTAGTGATGTGGTTGGATTGATAAGTTAAAAGACCTAAGGAAATAGTATTGGCTAAAAACAAATTTAGGAAAGATGGATACAATATCACCTATGTCCATAGGATCTTCATGGCTTGTGGGTGACGACGGCTCTAGTTCGATAATATGTATGGATGTAGTGGATTTGGATGGGTTGGAGTCAGGATTCTCATAACCTAGGCCATATTTCTCATAACATAGGTCATGTATTCCTTGTTTGTAATTTCCATGGCTAAAACCCTTCCACGCACAATGATGAAGGTACATATAAGAAAATATTGATTATCTAGGGATATGAAGTCTAATGTGAAGGCATGAAATGATGTGGATTGATTGAATGAGATGAAGGATAATCCATTCCCCCACAGTCAAGGTTTTTATTAGGTAAGCGGGATTGTAAGAGATAACATCCCCTACATTAGGCTCATACATAACTTGTTTTTCAGGGTGACCATAAGTCTTAGGTGAGGGGATGGATTTGATAATGAAGAGGTGGTATTCCCCCAGCGTAAGGTGTTATACAACATCACTAAGGGAGGAATCATCTGGTAGTTTAGATGAAGGAATGGACGTGCTAGTAGATGTTTCTTTTGATGATTATGATGTGGATATAAGCACAAGGATGTCATTTGGGTGATATTTCATATAATAGTTGGTGAACGGATTTGGATTTGTGGGTGCTGTGAACGTTTGACCTTCATATTTGTATTTAAGGCACCAATGGATTGTAGAAGGAACACACTGAATAGTGTATATCCAAGGGTGTTCTCACAACATATTGTATTAGAACTCTCTTTGTATAATCTAGAAGAGTTCATGTAGGGTCTTAATGCCAAATTTAAGTGGTAGGATAATGGTACCTAATGTGGGTGTAATAGTGTCATTGAAATCTCGTAGTAAAACTAAATTTTGACCAATGATGAAAGGAGATAGTTTAATTTGATTGAAAGTAATGGATGATATAATGTTGATGGCTACACCCCCATCAATCATGACCCTTATGATGAGGAGATCATTGATTTGAGCGGGTGATAAAGAGTGGTAAGTCATCTTGTTCTGACCTAAGTGAGGGAATCTCAAATAGCTCAAATGTTATGGTTGTGGATGCTTTAAGGGCCGCTACAAAGTTTTTGAAAGATGAAGGGTCATCTTCAGGTACTATTATTGATTGGAGGGCTTCGATCATGGCTTGTTTATCATAAGGTGATGTCTGCGCCAACTCTTAAAGTGACATTTTGATGGGATCTTGGTGTAACTATTTAATAATGACCTTTTGTATTGAGTCAGAGAATGAGGGTGGTGTGATGATTATTGAAACCCTGCCTTTAGGTTACATTTTTTTACTATATGCTTTGAGAGCTATGGAGATAGATACTTTAGGCCTATCAGAAAAAGCTGATAACTTTGGAGGTGGAGGTATGGCTATGAAATTTTTTGCTTTCTTAGGTTTGGATGGATCTGTGTTGTAGTTCTACGAATGGGTGGGTATGTTCACAGCTGTTATGAAAAAACTTAGCTTAATTCATCATTAGTTAATATTTGAATAAATGTAATAAGTTAAAGTACTTAATTAAATACTTTAAACTTATGTAAATAGATATTAGTTGTCCTTAGTTGTTATTTAACTAAGTGATAGTTTTATCATCCCAATGTTTGTGGGATCATGTTCTATCAGCTCAACTATGGCATCAAACACTTGGGCATGTGAGTTTTTTCTATCTTGACACACTTCGTTGATACGACATGGTTAGGGGTTTACCACCTCTAAAAAAGGGTACAAATAAATGTCAACATTGTTTGGTAGGAAAACAAAATAGAGCACCATTAAAACATAGTACATTTTGAGCTAAGGAAAAACTTGACTTGGTGCATACTTATTTGTGTGGACCAATGAGACCTAGCCACTATGGGTTTCAATATTTCATGCTCTTTGTTGATGATTTTTCAAGAAAAATGTGGATATACTGTCTTTCTACAAAAGACCAAGATTTTGAAACTTTCAAGAAATTTAAAGCCCTTGTTGAAACAGAGTCTAGTAGGAAAATAAAAACACTCCGCTCAGATCGAGGGGGAGAATACAGAAAAGGGGAAATTGTACTATCATGGATATGGTGCGATGTATGATTGATGATGTAGGTTTATCAAAAACATTTTGGGCTGAAGCAACTAAAACAACAATGTATTTACTAAACAGAGTTCCCACTGCAGCTCTTGATGGAGTAACAACACAAGAAGCATGGTCAGGGCATAAGCCATCTATTTCACACCTTAGAGTTTTTGGATGTAAAGTAAGTATGCACATTCCTAATAAACAAATAAATAAGCTTGATATGAAATCAGAAAAACTTATCTTCTTGGGATACAGTGATGAAGCACTTGGCTATAGAATTATGATTCCAAGAACAAGAAGGGTATACACTAGTCAGGATGTTGAGTTCTTTGAGAAGAAAGAAGAATATGACCCTTCCATACACTCACATGATGAAAAAATCATCCCTACAGTAAAAACAAAGGATGGTAATCACTTTGACGACAATAGTGATGATGGGGAAGATAATGAAATTCAACCTCCCACGGGAACCACAAAAAGTAAGCCTAAATGGTATACAAGTATGATTAGAGATGAAAAATTGGATAGTGTCCCCGACAGATCTACCACTGGAATGAGGACTCATATTATGGCTCGAAATGAGGTCAATTTGGCCTTAATGAGTAAATTTGTTAAAACTATTGAGCCATCCTTAGTTTCAGAAGCCCTACAGTCTAAACCTTGGAAAGATGTTATGGATGCAGGATATAAGTCACTTACGAAAAATAATACATGACAACTTATAGATCTTCCACCAGGTAAAAATACGATTGGATGTAGATGGATTTTCAAAATGAAGTACAAAGAAAATGACAAAATTGATAAACAAAAGGCTAGACTAGTTGCTAAGGGATATGCTAAAAAAGAAGGCATTGACTATGAGGAGACTTTTTCTCCCACAACTAAGATAAAAACTTTCAGGTTAATATTTTCTCTAGCTGCACAATTTGGTTCGAAAATACACTAAATGGATGTGAAAAGTGCCTTTCTTAATGGTGATTTATAGGAAGAAGTTTACATAACTCAACCAGAAGGTTTTGTCATACCAGGTAAGGAGGAAAATGTATGTAAACTAATAAAATCACTATATGGTCTAAAGCAGTCTCCCAGGGAATGGTACATAAAAATCGACGAGCATCTCATTCAACATGGATTCAATAGGAGTCCATACGATCCTAATCTCTATCTCAAAAATCAAGGGGGGGAGATAGTGATCGTTGTATTATATGTCGATGATCTAGTCATCACTAGAGGATCAGTGAGGATGATTGAGTCAACAAAGAAAGATATAACATGATCATTCGACATGACCAATCTCAGGCTTCTGTATTATTGTCTTGGACTTGAAGTTTAGCAAAGAGAAAATCATATCTTTGTGTCACAATTGAAATACACCAAGACAACACTCGAGAAATTCAATATGATGGATTGTAAGCCATTTTCCACACCTATGGAGACAAGACTTAAACTGTCTCAAACAGATCCATAACCACAAGTAAATGCAGCTCTCTATTGGCATGTGATTGGGACTCTCATCTACTTGACTTACACTAGGCCAGATATCAGATATGCAGTCGGCTATCTTTCATGGTTCATGCAAGAATCCAGGGTTTCTCACTTGAAAGCAGAAAAGTGGATACTGAGGTACATCATAGGAACTATGGACTATGGCCTAGAATACAAGAATAATAATAACTTCTTCTTGATAGGATATTAAGATTCAAATCATGCAGGAAACATAAATGATAGGAAATCCACTTCAGGATTTGTATTCTTTTTGGGATCTGGACCGATATCATGGGGGAGTAAGAAGAAGACTTGTGTTTCAAGATCCTCCATAGAATCAAAATATCATGCAGCAAGTGGAGCTGTATGTGAAGCGATATTGATCCGATGTATACTTGAAGGATTGGGAATACCAAAGAAAGATCCAACTATCCTACATGTTGATAACAAAGGAGTAGTAAAACTTGTTCGGAATCTTGTTTTTCATGAGTGCACCAAAGACATTGAGGTGCAAGTACATTTCATACATGAACATGTTCAGAGCAACAACATCTAGCTCCAATATTGCCCAACAGATATGCAACGTGTAGATGTCTTCACAACTTCACTTGCTCGAGGTAAATTTGAGGGTTTTAGAGAATTTCTCTCCTATTCACTTGACACCATGCTGAATTAAGGGGGGGAATGTTATGAATAAAAATTAGCTTAATTCATCATTATTTGATATTTTTAATAAATGTAATAAGTTAAAGTATTTAATTAAATACTTTAAACTTATGTCAATAGATATTAGTTGTCCTTGGTTGTTAGTTAACTAAGTGATAGTGTCATCATCCCAATGTTTGTGGGATCATGTTTTATCTTTTACATATTTTGTTCCTAGATGATTTCCATGAAGGGCAATAGGGGAAGTTAGGGGCAATATGTTATTTCTACATATTTTCTCAGATTGGATGATTTGTTTCAATATATTACGGATGAGATAGAAGTTTTCCAATATCTATAAATATTGCAACTCTCTCATTTGTCTGTAATGCTTGATCTTGATATTAATAAAATACACAAGCGCCGCCTTGTTTCTGTGCAAAGCTTCTATGTCAATATTGTTTTCAAGTATTCATTGTCAAGAATGGTATCAACCGGATGGCAAGAGATTTTGGAAATGGGTTCTTTAGGTTTATACGAAGATGATGATGTTTTATGTAGTTCATAAGGAAGGAAATCCAAGTTACCGAGATTTTGAGTGATAAAATGAAGGGCACTACAGTCTTCTATGGAATGACCTCACATCCTATAATAATCGCAAGAGAAATTAAATTCATACCAATAAAGTTTCCATCCTCATGGGTCCAATGGTTTAAGAGGTGGTAAATTTATAAGTGATCACTAAGGAGGTCATCTAAAATAGTTACATAACGCCCCCTAGGTGTGGATGTGGACGGTAGCGAAGTTTTGTGTATCTTATCCTCCTGAGGAAGCAAGACTTTGATTGTGGGTTATTTAGTTGTTTTTCATTGATGAGTCTTAGATGGTGTGATGGATGAGGAGTGAGGGCCCAATGTGGAGGCTTGTTAGGTAGGATTTTATCCTGAAATAATAGGGTGATTGTTAAGTATAAGCGATCGAGGGCCATGTAAGCGGTGATGATCTTAGGGGCATAATAAGGGCTCTTAAAGACTTGAACAACACCCTATTTATGAGGTCCTTTAGTAATTTTGGATGGGCTAGGTGTGGTTGTTGAAGATGTAGAGGGTCCAAATATTTTTGAGGTAGGATTAGGGGGTGTTTTTTATTGTTTGTTGGATGTGGATTTAAATGTATCTTTAGGAGGTGTGGAGAATGTATGTATGGATTCAGTAGTAGTATGTGACGAGGATGGGAGAATGGTTTTAGTAATGTTTTTGATATATAAGTATTTAGTAGATGTTGATATAGGTTCAGTAGATGTGGATTTGGATTTAACATGTGTTGTTGTAGACTTGGGAAAATGTAATGTTTTAGTGATGGTGTTGATAGTATAGTAAACGTGAATGACATTTGTTTGTGGTTGATTGGTAGACTAGGGATGATTAGGAAATGGTTGTTTGAATATGTCAAGATTTTGATTTGGGGGTGAATTTAGATTTTCTAAGTTGATATCACCCTTGTCAATCAAATCTTGAAGGAAATTATGAAACGTTTGACACATTTCGATGTCATGTCCCTTAAACCTACGGTATTTGCGAAATAATTATCTCAATACCAAGAGGGTTTGGATACGAATGTAATAATAGGTTGGATGGACGGGAGAGATATCATTTTTGTGGTGAGAAATGTTTTAAAGACTACACTATAGGTCTCTCTTATAGGTGTATAATTATGTTGTTGATGGGAACGCTTGATAGTGGGCTTATCCTTAGGAGCGGATTTGACTACTACGACGTTGGCAGCTGATTTGGATTTTTCAGGATTAGATGATGACTTAGATGGGAATTTTGTTTGTGGTTTCTTAGGAAGAAGATTAACTCAACCGTCTTCTAGGACTCGTAGTTCCAACATATGGACCATAGTGAAAGCTTCATCAAATTTCTAGAAAGATTGGTTTTTTTAATCATAGATATATTCTTGATAATCTCATTATTGTTTTGGAAGGAATGGAGTGGGCCAAAATTTCTCTACAGTGTGTTACTTTCCTTAAAATTTATTTTGAGATAGCTTTGTTATCCCAATTTTCCCCCCAGAAAAATTGACCAAACCCGACCCTGCACAGGAAGAAGTCTAAAGGTCGGTTCCGTCGTCATCCGCAATCCGGCACTATGATAATTCTTCACCGGGAACTCCTCGTGCTATGATTATTTACTAATGCACAGCCTTTAGTTTGGTGGACGTAATCTGGAAACAAAACAACAACATAACACAAGAATACCATTGACTATGATAAGACAGAATGACGAAAAATCTGAAATATCAAAATAAATTATAATATTAACATGAAACTGTTACAATCTCACCCATGAGATTCTTCAACAAGACTATGGGAGAAACTTTACAATTACACCTCTCGATGGCTTCTTCAACACACCTTTAACTGATGGCTTCCTTCGCACACTTCCTACAATATTTCTCACTACTTCTTTCTATGCTAAATGAGGGGGGTAGCCTCTCTATTTATAGAACTTACAGGCTTATCCATCTTATCTCTAAGATAGGATAAGAAATCCACTCTGACGAATCATATTCCATACCTTAACTCTTATCTGTACATGTAAGCTTATCTCTTAAGATAAGATAAACCTTATCATTTTACATGGGTTCCACATTTTTAGAATTTTTACAAATAAAATACACAAAATATTTATGACCTCACTCCTTGTCCTTATTACTAATATAATATTCTAATTCCTAATCATGTAGACCCTACTTCTCTAATTACCCAAACTTTGACATTTTAACATTACCGGACCACTTACGACAAATATTTACTTTTTACAACATTCCTATTGTACTTTGACTGTTACCGTACTCCACATTATTTGCGGCGTCGTACTGGCAGCGCCGTTATCTTCTATCGGACGCTACTACTAATTACACTTAACAACATTCTATTCCTAATACATACATTAATGAAATAGAAATTATGGAGGAAAATTTTAGTGTCGACAGGTCCTAGGAAGGATTTTTTGCCAAATGCGAACCTGCAGGCGTGGGGAAGAATTTTTGCCAAAGGTGAAAATCACAGTTGTGGGTCAGTGGGAGATATGTTGGCATTTTGCACTTTTCACAAAAAGCACAAGTTACAATTGTGGGTCCGCAAGCCCGGGGATGATTTCTTTTGTTAAGTGAATATGCGAGGCCGTGGAGGAAATTTTTCCCAAGTGTAAATTTGGGCCGGCAGGTCTACGGGGCATTTCAGAACTTTTGCAACTTTTCACAAAATGGCACAGTTTTCAAGTGCGGGCCCGCGAGCCCGCAGAGGTTTTTTCGTGAAGTTCAAAGTTGCAAAGTTGCGAGGCTATGAAGGTTTTTCTACCAAAGTAAACTTTCGAGCCTGAGGGGTATTTTCACCAAAAGTGAAGTTTTGGGGGCGCGGGCTTGTGGAAGACTTTCACACTTTTGCATTTTTATGCAAAAGGCACAGTTTACAATTACCAGCCTGTGGGCCCAGAGAGGGTTTTTCACCAGTCAGAAAGCTGCGAAGTTGCGGGCTTTCAGGCCTGAGGGAGACTTTTGCACTTTTGTAATTTTTGTGCAAAAGGCACAATTTCAATTTTGGGCCCGCGGAGGATTTCGGGCAAAAGTGAATTTCAGGCCTGCAGGGCTGTGGGAGGTTTTTATAATTTTGCATTTTTTTGTAAAAGGCACAAAGAGAATTTCAAATCCACAGATCTATTTTTCAAAACTTGTTTTTTCGCCATTTTTGTACGGATTCGATTCAAATATTCAAATGGGCATAATTTTTGATCCAGTGCTCAAAATTCAACAAATTATGTACAGTTGGAAATGTCTTGACCTCCTCTATGCCATGGAAGCATAGAATATTATTTTCAATAAACTTTGATGGGTGAAATCTGGAAAAAGTATTTCAAGCCATTAATACGGGATCTGATTGCTTCATCTACCCAAATCTGATCCGATTTACTATCTTTCCTTCTCCAACATGCCAAATAGAAATGGGTAACCAAAATTGACAGATTGTAGGAGGATTTTTTGGGGCATTGATGGTTGGTGGCTAAGCTTCCAAATCAGATTTCCCACCTCCTCTTCTTCTCCCCTCTTCGCTTCATCTATAAAGGTAAGAGATTGGCTCATTGTAAAGGGTTGGACATTTTGGTTTTGCACCCTCCCTTCTTCTCTGGTCTGTAGACGAATTCGTGGAGTTTGAACCTTCCATTAAGACTGTAATGCAAGTTTTTTGTCTCTTAGGCATTGTAATGTTCTGTATCAATTTGTGAAGCAATAATACATGTTTGTGGATGATTTCAACCCTCTCTTGTGTTCATTGCCTTTATATGATCTTTCATTGCAATATTGGTTATCTGTGCATGGTGGTTTTAATTTATTTTAATGGTCTTGTGTTTAATAGAAAAGTCGGTGTTCAACATTCCTTTGGTGCATCACCTCTGTTAGTTTAGGTTTAATTTCTTTCATCTTCTTAACCCTGTCTCCTTGGCAAGTTAGAATAGATTTTAGAATAGATCCTTTGCAAATTTTATGTGTGCACCTGAATAGAGGAATAGGAACTGGCCTTCATCCGGAGAGATTTCCTGATTGTAAAGTCCCACACTTTGGGAAAAGCTCCATGTTATGCAATCACACTGAGAGTCTCAACCCATCGAGTTGCAGACATTAAGGGGTGTTGTGATTAGACATCAACAATTTTGGAACGCTTGGTGGACCAAGAGGTCATTCTACAAGATTTGAAGGCACTTTCAAGAAATTGAGACTTATAAATTGCAAGTTCTCAAATTTCAGACTTTTGACATCTCAGGAGGAACTCCAAAATAAATTTTCAGGGCCTTAACTTGCTCAAAACAAGTCCAAATTTCACCAATTGATAGATCTGGGGTGAATCTTCAAAAAGGTATTTTTAGATTTTTTAAATTTTGATTTTCAAAATTTTAGAGTTTTTGAATTTTGGGTTTTGGGTTTTCGGAACTTTGGGTTTTAGAATTACACAAATTTGGACATTTTCCAATTTTAGAATTTCAAAAATTCAGGCATCTTACAATTTTGGGTTTTTGGGACTGTCACTATAAATCAATTTTCAAACTCCAGAATCTCAAATACATAGGTCCTTTAAGATTTTCATTTTTACTCTATAAAGTTTGCTGTGTAATTTGTCAAAATCTTGCCTTTAGAGGCACATTTCCCAACACACCTAGCAAATCTGAAGGGATAGAATTCAGCGATGTAGCATCATAGGTTGCCAAAGTACATGAGAAGAATTCAAAATAGGTCTAATACTCGTGAAGAAGGATTGTTTTTTTAATCTGCACTTGTCCCCAAGATAGAGGGAGAAGGAGAGGAAGAAGAGCTCAAAGGTCTCCATCTCCACCAAATAGAACTTTTTCAACACCTCCCCTTGGTAGGCCTTTCATTCAATTAACAAGGGTTCTTAGGCCAATCATAATGGCACATCCACAACCCAATCCATATGTCAACATCACTGGAAGTAGCCCACTCGCTCTCAATGCACAAAATCTAGTTCTAGTGGAAGCATTGAAGAGCATTCCATATTTCACTGGAGAGAACCAGACTACTCCTAGTGACCACATTCAAGACATTGCAAATGTCTGTGTAATTCATGAAATCAACAAAGATGGACATTGCAGCGAAATTTGTTAGCCTCTTCATTTTAAGGGTAAAGCTTTGCAATGGTTTAGAAGCTCTAGCAGCAAGGTCTATCTAGAATTGGGACCATCTTGTGCACATCTCTTCACAATCAATTTGGGGAAAAGGGGGATAATCTATCTTTGTTTGAACAATTGAAAACTATTAAGAGGGATCCTAATGAACAGTTGACCAATTTCAACTTCAGATTCCAAAGGACATGGGATAGGATTCCATTGGCTATGAGACCAACATGCCAAAGGAAAATTCCTATACTTTATTGAAGGCTTTAAATTCAGATATTTCCATAATGATTCAATCAATGGGAGGTGTAACCTTACCTGCAGCCTATAACATTTCCATTAGAGTTGAAAATTGTCTTAATTCAGGCCAGTAAACTTGCACCTAGGCCACCAATGCCTCTATATCTAGATATGGGAGCTCCTACAACTAGTCAAACACCAGGATTGAATCCCATTCCTGGCCCCTAGAAATCAAAGCAACAATGAGGCTTCTATTTCTTAAGGCACTTCAAAAGAGTACCAGGAGGTCTTGAAACAACTGCAAAACCTAGGAAATAAGCTAGTGACTATCGAGAGACAACAAGCTCAGATTTCTAGGCCATATTAGCCTCAAACTCAATATCAAGATAGGCCCCCATACCAGAAAATAGACCACCATCTCATGCCACAAATCAAAATTTGAACCAAGGACAACCTCAAGCTACTAGGCCATTCTGACCATATGATCCAAACACAACTTCAACATCGAGAGCCTTGGTTCCAACACAAAACAACATGGCACAGGAGTACGACTGGTGTTACCCCTGTAGTCTACCTCACAATCAATCAACGTGTTTCAATGGTGCACTAAACCAGGCCTTGATGGTACAGACCATTGGTGTGTCCCAAGAACCAATTCAAGAGGAAAATTAGTAATAGGAAACTCAATAAGAGGCACCTCTAACAGAAACCACGTTGGTCAATTGGAAAAATAAAATATTTTGTGGAGTTAACCAACCACCATTTTAGGGCGTGGCTGCCAACACACGATCAAAGAAGAGAAAAATTGAGGAGGTACAACCATCTAATCGAGTTTATTCTCATCCCACTCCTACAAAATAAGGAGTTAGTAGATCAAATACAACACTAAATGTGCAAAGTCATCCCAAGCCACCCCTAGACCAGCTCAAGTGCCAGTTGTAAAAACCTATGTGTAAGAGAAGACTATGCAAGGAAAAGGGAAACAAATAGATAGCTCATCTCCATTCAGCATCATTGAGGAGATGAAGAGGAAAAATGTAAACATCTCAATGTGGGAGTCATTGGCTATCCCAGGACAAAGAGACCTATTGCAAGCTACTATGGAAAATTGGTCAACATCAAATTAGTCACCCAATCAACAAGAGAAATTTCTTACCAATGCAGCTCAGCCTGAAGGAAATCATGGAGGACAACAAAGTAAAATTTAGAAGCCCCCACCATTCTATATCTCAATGATAATTAGAGATATATTGGTGCATAATTGCATGATTGATTCTAGAGCAAGTAGCTCTGTAATGCCAAAACAAATAGCTGATCAGCTGGGTCTTCAATATGAAGTCATTTCCAAATGTGTGGTATAATTGGATGGTACAACAGTAATGGCTGGAGTAATCAAATATTTTATCCTCACATTACATGCATGTCCCAACATGACCATCTTGTAAGATGTATTAGTCATAGACTTTCCACCACTCTTTGCATTGTGTTTTTCAAGAGACTTCATTGCTAAAAATGGAGGTTATTTATGTGCTGATTGGTCACACATGTTATTCAGAACATATGGAGCTAAGGCTACAATAAGATCTGAGCCTATTGCAAACTTCCATATTGTGCCTCATACAACGAGTCCAATCAATGCAAATTGTTCAGCATTTGATCAAGAGGATTATCCAAGCACCCATGAAGCTGATACCAAGGTTGGATGTATTCCAGACTTGACCCTTGATGAATGAGTGAACAAGAGGCATGCTTTTGAACCTTATAAAGAAATGGAAGAATATGTATTAGGAGTCTATTGCTTGCATGAAGAGAATCATCCTCTCCCTAATGTCATCAAGGCAGACCACAAGGATGATAATGAAGTATGGAAATTGTTGTTTGATGGCTCAAGAAGTAGAAAAGATGCAGGAGGAACAGTTATGCTTGTTTCACCTCAAGGCACAATATCTTACTCATCTTTTCACTTCCAGTTTTCTTGCTCAAACAACATAGCTGAGTATGAGGCTTTGATTCATGGACTTCATTGGGCCAGGAGGAGAGGCATTAAGAATCTACAAATATTTGGTGATAGTGATCTAATTGTGAACCAAGTCAGAGGACAACATGTTGTAAAGAATGAACTACTCAGGAGTTATAAAAACCGGGTATGGGACCTCATTAAGGACTTTGAAGCTTTCAACATTGTGTCCATACCTAGGAAAAAGAATGATGCAGCAGACAAATTGAGAACAATTGGGGTAGTGTTTGATGTTATATAAAGTATAAAAAGTGATAAGTCTCAGCCCCATAGCAAGGTGGTTATAAGGCCACCTGTCCTAGATAATAACACAAGTTGGTAGGTCTTCGATAATGATTAGAAAATTGTCAATTTTCTACAAGAAGAAGCTGAGTTCTCCTCTAGAAACCAAGAAAAATTGGAACAACAGTATGACGAACAAGTGGTATAGCTGAGAACTAACAAATTACCAAAAGGTCTTGTAACCATGGAGTCAATCTTCAACCCAAATGATCAGTTCTGAAAGGAGAAAAAAAATTAAGGTAAAGGGTGAAGACTCAGAGCTCATTTCAATAGCAGAAGGCAAGAAATTGAAAATTGGAAAAGTAAGTACTCCATAAGAGAAACTGGAATTTGTTCAACTTTGTCAAGAATTCCTATATTTTTTTGCATGGACTTATAAGGATTTAATAGGTTTCAACCCAATATTGGTTGAGCATACAATTCAATTAAAACCAGGATCCAAGTCTTTCAAATAGAAGCAAAGGCCAATAAGCCCTCACATTGAACCTCTCATGAGAAAAGGGTTGAACAAGCTAATTAAGGCCAACATCATCTTCCCTATCAAGCATTCAAGTTGGGTTGCAAACTTGGATGCCTGTGAGGAAAAGAAATGGAGAAATCAGATTGTGTGTAGACTTCCGTGATCTAAACAGAGCATCACTCAAAGATCACTACCCACTTCCATTGATGGAGAAAATCTTGCAGGTTGTAGCTAGCCTCTGAGAGGTTTTCATTGCTAGATGGCTACTCAGGCTATAATCAGATAATGGTAAAATAATAAGATCAGTTCAAGATAGCCTTCACCACAAAATGGGGTACATATACTTATAAGAAGATGCCATTTGGACTGTCAAATGCCAAAGCAACATTTCAGCAATCTATGGACATGGCATTCAAAGGCTTAATCAACAAGATAGTTCTTGTGTATCTAGATGATATCACTATCTTCTCAAAGAATGCCGCAGACCATCTCCTCCACCTCAGGTAGGTATTTCAGAGGTTTAGAAGGTTCAGAGTGTCATTGAATCCAAAGAAGTGTGTATTCTTGGCACACGAGGGAAAAATTTTGGGCCACATTGTCTCAAGAGAAGGGTTAACAATTGATCCTGAAAGATTTGAAGCCATCCGAACACTTCCATTGCCACACCACAAGAAGTCTCTCCAAAGCTTCTTGGGAAGGATAAAATTTGTTCGCAGATTTGTGTCTGATTTTGCCACTCTTATGAAGCCTTTGACAATGATGTTGAAGAAGAGTCTTGCATTCAAATGGACGAAAGAAGGAAAAGAGAGTTTTGAAGCCATCAAGCAGGTAATATCACAATCTCTAACTCTTATCAACCCAGACTTTTCAAAGGAATTCATGCTGTATGATTTTGGGGGATCAAACACAATCTCAACTATCTTGGTACAATTGAATAGAGAAGGACTAGAACAGCCCATAGCATTCTTCAGTTAGATCCTGGAAGATTACGAAGTAAGGTATTATTTTATTAAAAATCATGTCCTTGTTGTCATTAGGAGTTTGAAGAAGTTTAGACACTTGGTCTCGAACAACAAGATTCAACTACTAGTGTCTCATGATGGTGTCAAATAATTCCTCGTAAACAAGGACTTGAATGAGAAGAGAGAAGGTTGGATCACCCATGTAATGGAATATGATATTGAAATCAAGGTGACCAAGCTGGTTTGTGGCAAAGGGTTGTGTGAGTAGCTCACTTCTAGACAACATGATGAGTCAAAAGGAGAAGAAGAGGTTTTCCTACTACTGTAAAATGATCAAGAATGACCAGCTAATGGTACACCCATTCCATGTTGGACCCAAGACTTGGTACATTATATCCAAACATGTTTATGCCCTTAAGAAATGAGCAAAGCAAAGAGGAGACACTTCAAATTACAAGCCATTCCATATGTTCTTGTCGATGGTGTTTTGTTCAAGAAAGACATCAATAGTGTTCTATTGAGGTGCATTGGGACAGGCCAAAATGAGAGGTTGTTGCATGAGTTCTATGACAGAGAAGCATGAGGCCACTTTGCTCCTCGAGTAACATCTCTCAAAATCATGAAGGATGGTTACTATTGGCCTACAGTGTTTAGTGATTGCTACTCATGGATCAAGAAATGCAAGAAGTGTGTATTCTTCACAGGGAAAGAAAGGTTAGCAGCCCTGCCCCTTCATCCAATTTCAGTAGATAAGCCATTCATGCAATGGGGATTGGACTTCATAAGAGTGATTAACCCACATTCAAGTCAAGGCCACAAGTGGATACTTATAGCAACAGACTATTTCACCAAGTGGACCGAAGCAGTCGCACTTAAGGAGGAAAATGAATCCAATATCTTGGATTTCTATGAAGGGATAGTCACTATGTTTGGAGTCCCTACCACTATCATATTAGATAATGCATTGGCATTTCTTGGTACAAGGATCACCGAATGGGTTGTCAAGAATGGTATATACCTCAACACTTCATCAAACTATTACCCTCAGAGTAATGGCCAAGCAGAGTCCATAAACAAAAAGTTTACTAAGAATCATCAGAAGGAACCTTGATGAGAATCAGAAGACTTGGCACAGAAATCTCAAATCAGCTCTATGGGCTGATAGGATCACATCCAAAAGGTCTACAGGTAGCTCTCCATACAAGCTTGTATACAGAAAAGAGGCAGTGTTTCCCATATCATTGGAGCTACCTGATTTGGAGCTCATGAGATAGTTGGAACTAGATGAGTTTGAGCCTATGGAAATCAGGTATGCAGAGCTAATGGGAGTAGAAGAAGCAAGATAACATGCAATGCAGATCATGGAGAAAGATCAAGCATTGATCAAGAAGAGCTTTGATAAGAAAGCTAAATCCAAGACATTTCAAGTTGGAGGCTTGGTACTGAAGTGGGATGTTGACCGTGTCAAATCCAGGAAAGCGTTCCAAGTTTGATGCCATATGGAGTGGTCCATACATGATCACCAAATGCAAAGGTAGCAATGCCTTCCAGTTGGCTAAGTTGGATGGTGAAGAATTACAGATTCCAGTCAATGGGATCTACCTCAAACACTGCTACTAAAAGGATAATTTCTCACACTTGTAAATATTAGTTGCCTCAGTTTTCAATTTCTCCAAGTGCATATGCACATTGTCTTGTTATAGTTTAGGTTTCAATTTCCCTAAGTGTTGGTGCACATGCTCTATTGCTTCTGGTGTATGCTTGTATATAGTTCATCTCACTCATGGAAGAGACTTGTGGCCACAAGAAATTAAATCTATAGAGTATCCATATTGGAGTAATACTGGATGTTTTCATTGCACTCCAAAAGATCAAGTTTGCACAAAATCAAATGAGGGAGAAGTTTCTAGGTTTCAGACAACTCTCTACTCTCACAAATCTTGAATCCAAGATTTTCTTGTAAAGATAAGAGTGTATGCAATAGAAGGCAGTTCCAGACCAGATTTGAAATTACCAAGTAGTCTCCATGCCCAATGGATGCTTCAAGGCCATGGATCATCTCATCTAGCAGGTAAATGCCCCCTGTGAGTCGCCAAATTGTTGTCTAAAATAAGCTCACTCTTATTTTTTGGTCAACTAACCCTATTTTCCCCCATTTTGTGCTTCAATCTGATTTTTTTATATATTTTAAGTGCTTAAGGTTTCCAAAAAACATCTAAATCAAATAGGAAATTTCTTCCCCTTTCCGAAAATGTAAAGAAGTCCTTCTAACTCTTCATATTTTTCAAGTTATGGGTTGACAGGCCTGTGAAGGATTTTTTTTCCAAATGCAGACCTGCAAGCCTGGGGAAGACTTTTCACCAAAGGGGAAAATCATGGTTGCAAGTTGGCGGGAGATATGTTGGCATTTTGCACTTTTCATAAAAAGCACAAGTTACAATTGCAGGTTTGCAAGCCCGGGGATGCTTTCTTTTGCTAAGTGAATATGCGGGGCCATGGCGGAAATTTTGCCCAAGTGTAAATTTGGGTCGGCGGGTCAGCGGGGCATTTCAGAACTTTTGTAAATTTTTACAAAATGGTGCAGTTTTCAAGTGTGGGCTTGTGAACCTGCGGAAGTTTTTTTTCCAAGTGCAAAGTCGCGAAGTTCCGGGGCCACAGAGGTTTTTATGCCAAAGTAAACTTTCGAGCTGAGGGGTCTTTTCGCCAAAATTGAAGTTTCGGGGGCCCGGGCTTGTAGAAGACTGTCACACTTTTGCATTTTTGTGCAAAAGACGCAGTTTATAATTTCCGACCCGGCGAGGTTTTTTCACCAATGGAAAAGCTACGAAGTTGCAGGATTTCAGGCATGAGGGAGACTTTTGCACTTTTGCAAAATTTGTGCAAAAACGCAATTTCAATTTTGGGCCAGTAGAGAGCTTTTGGGAAAAAGTGAATTTCGTAGGCCTGCGGGGCTGCGGGATGTTTTTATAATTTTGCATTTTTTTGCATAATAGGCGCAAAGTGAATTTCGGGCCCGCAGATCTATTTTGCAAAAACTTGTTTTTTCACCATTTTTTGTACGGATTCGATTCAAATATTCAAATGGGCATAATTTTTGATCCAGTGCTCAAAATTTGACAAATTATGTACCGTTGGAAAGGTCTCGACCTCCTCTATGCACCATGGAAGCATAAAATATTATTTTCAATAGGACTTTGATGGGTAAAAATCTAGAAAAAGTCTTTCAAGCCATTAATACGTTTACCAGATCATATGATCTGATTATTTCTTCAACTACCCAAATCTGATTTGATTTGCCATCATTTTCCTTCTCCAACATGCCAAATAGAAATGGAGAACCAAACTTGACAGATTGTAGGTGGATTTGCAGGGGCATTGATGGCTGGTGGTTGAGCTTCCAAATTAGATTTCCTGCCTCATTTTCTTCTCCTCTCTTCGCTTCATCTATAAAGGTAAGAGCTTGGCTCATTGTAAAGGGTTGGACATTTTGGTTTTGCACCCTCCCTTCTTCTCTGGTCTACAGAAAAATTCATGGAGTTCGAACCTTCCATTATGACTATAATGCAAGTTTTTTTTCCTCTTGGCCATTGTAATGTTTTGTATCAATTTGTGAAGCAATAATACATGTTTGTGGATGATTTTAACCCTCTCTTGTGTTCATTGCCTTTATCTGATCTTTCATTACAATATTGGTTATCTGTGCATGGTGGTTGTATTACATTTTAATGGTCTGTGTTTAATAGCAAAGTCGGTGTTCAACATTCCTTTGGTGCATCACCTCTGTTAGTTTAGGTTTAATTTCTTGCATCTTCTTAACCTTGTCTCCTTGGCAAGTTAGAATAGATTTTAGAATAGATCCTTTGCAAATTTTATGTGTGCACCTGAACAGAGGAATAGGAACCAACCTTCATCCAAAGAGCTTTCCTAATTGCAAAGTCCCACACTTTGGGAAAAGCTCAATGTTATGCAATCACATTGAGAGTCTCAACCCATCAAGTTGCAGACATTCAGGGGTGTTGTGATTATGCATCAACAATGTTTTTACACATAAATGACAGAAAAGTTCAATGAGTTTAAGTTTATGGTAATGGGAAAGGACAATTTATTGATTATACCTTTGCAGCAAGAAACAAAGTCAACAATGGACTCATCCTCAAATTTTCTAATAGCATATAGGTTAGTGATAGTAATTCTATGGGCTATGTTTGTGGAGAAGTGTTCTAGGAAAAGTTGTGTGAGTTGTGCAAATGAGAAGATGGAGTACTGAGGGATGCTATTATACCAATCTAGGGTAGGACTAGAGAGGTACATGGGGAAGGTTCTTAACATGAGATATTGATCGTGGGATATTAGATAATAGGTGTGACGGAAAGCATGAATGTTTTGTTGGGGATATTACTTGCTATAAAATTTGATAAATTTTTTAAGTTCCTAATGAGGTGGATATGTTTTTATATGGCACCAAGGGATTAATGGAATCATTACAAATTTTGTCATAAGAGAGCACATTCTAGGGTCCTGTTGAGGCAGCTTCAAGATTGGATATTTGGTTCATGAATTCTTGAAGAGGATCGGGTTGTGTGGATTGTTGCAAGGATAAGCCATGTTGAAATAAGAACCTAGCTAGGTTATGGGTATTTCTAATACTAATGAGGAATGTTTTGCTAAGGAATAGTTTTCTGATAGACAATGTTTTTGAGGGATATTTTTTTGTTGAGGAATGTTTTGTTGATAATTAATTTTAGTAGGGATATTTTGTTCATAAGTAATATTAGTGGGGATGTTTTTTTGCGAAATATTTTGTTAATACAAAATGTTTTGCTAAGATGGAATGTTTTGTTGAGGAATGTTTATAGGGATGTTATAAGTAGGTTGGTACACTAACTATTGCGATGGTTGAATATATTGATAAGGATATGGGATAGATGTGGCAATGAGAGGTTGTGAATAAGGAGGTGGATTTTGAAAGTGTATTGCAGAAGCAATAGAAGATAAGGCTTGTTGTGGGATGTTATGAAAAGGATTATATTGTGGTAAGGAGATTAATGGCTATGATGGTTGTGGTATATGTTGTGAGACAAGGGGTATAGAAGGTTTTACTAAAACAAGATGAGTGCTGACGATGGAACTAGTATTAATTAAGGGAATGGATGCAGGAATAGACATAGTGATGTTTTGAACGGGGAGTGCTAATTGGTTGAGAATACAATGGCTCAAATATAGTGACAGAAGCAACAATAGAAATTACTAGAGGTTTCTAGATGACTGAAGATGTTGGAGGGGTAGATGAGGACGCATTGGTATTGTTTTGAGGAGGTGTTGAACTAGTGGAAGACTCGGGTGAAGATGTAGGTTGTTGGGTAGATGCGTCTTGAGAAGATATCATATGGAGACTAAACCAGGAATGGAATATACAATATTTGATTTTTCAAATTGACTAATAAAAATGGAAGACTCAAAATTTGATGGTTTAGATTGACTTATGAGTGGATATGTATATATTTGTTGGATAACGGGTTATTGGTTTGTAAGAATAATATGTGCCAAAACAAGACGAAGGATAAAATATATATGGAGGTGGTTTAGGTATGAATGGTTGGAGTTAGACACCCCTAGCTACAAGATAAGCATTAAGGGAAATAGGTTTTGAATCTAATATGTTTTCAAAAATAGGATATCCACTATCAAATAAAGGACATTCAGATGATGTTGATTGGGAGCTAGGAGAATAAGGTGATTCTAAATATTTTGTTTGGGATGTTTGACGATGATGATGGTGTGTGGAATCTAAGAGATATTGTCATATTTCCTCATTATGTTGTTCCTCTAATTCATCCTAGGCTTGTTGATGTTCAGATAAAGGAGTAGACATGATTGGTTGAGAAAATGGGATTTGATGTTGTAATGGTGTAGATAATGGTGTTGGTAATGGTGTAGACATGTTTTTTGAAGTTTTATTATGGGCTTGCTATCTAGTAAGTACCATAGTAAACAAACACACAATCACTTAAAAATGAAAAATAACGAAGTGGGTTGATTACAAACAAATAATAATAAGAAAAATGATTGTTTATATTATATTGATTTAATTAAGAAAAGTCAAATGTGAAAAATGGTTGATGGGTCCTAGAAAATGGAAGTTTATGGATAGTTAAGGAATGTTTATAGTTGGATCCCTAAATATACCCGAAGGTACGTGAGGCACAAATCTGTGTTGTTATTAGTACAGGGATTGGTATTGGGGTCTACCCCCTCACTTCACAATCCCACAGTGATATGGGAGTCGAGTGCTTGGTCAATACACACACAGATAGTTGTTTATACGCGGCCAAAACATCGAGTTGGTTTCCCTATTGGGTGATGCAATCCCAACAGTTATCACTTGGGAAGAATTTATTTTAATTTTAATTTTATTTTTTGAGTGATTTGGTTGTGTGGGGGAAAAGATAAAATTAATGCAATAAATTAAATTTCCTAATTAAAAACTATGTGACCAACAAGAATGCAATTGTTCATTTTTATCCCAAAATGACATATTGATTTCGATGAGAGAAAGATTAAAAAAATGCAATATAGAAAGAAAAAAGAAGGATTAAGACTTACCATGATAAATGCTTCCTTTTAAAAAAATTCATTTTTTTTAGCTTTAGTGATAAGCAATCCAGAAAGCACAGCCTCAGGAGACAACAACCTATAAAACTAGGTTAGTAGAAATAGTAAACACAACAGAAACAATGATTACAAGGAAAATTGTAAAGTGATCAAAAGTATTTAGAAAAATATTTGGTGATTCACCTGATCGCTGTCGATTGAACAAATCACTAGTGATTACTGAAAAAAAATTAAAAAAATGAAAAATATGATATTTTGAAAGAATAAAATAATGAAATAAGGGACTACGGTCGCACAAAGCATGCTAGAATGTTTAGAAATATTCCTACTCCTTCAACTTGAATTAACCAAGCAAGAAAATATAAATATACCAACCTAAAAAGACAAGGGGGTTTAACGATTCTCGTAGATGTTGATTGACGATGCTCAATGTTGGGCTCCGTGAAATATGTGTGCAAGCCCCTTTTCTTGTAAAGAAACATGTGATCAAAGACACTACATAAGAGATGATTAGAAATATGGATAAGTGAGTTGCTAAAAAAAGGTCAATTCTAGGAATCCAAATGGCTTCCTTGAAGGATGTCAGCTTGTTGCTCAAACAATCAAGTAAATTAAAATAAATACATGATATGTGATATATCAATATAGGATAGATACATGACAAATGACAATTTGATAAAAAAAAAAGCTAATAAAGGATAGATAAGCAATGAATAAGAGACAGATCTGAAATAGACTATGGCTCGAACTCAAGATCGAAAGGGATTTTATGTTCAACCTCGTATGCAGCCTAAACAAGTTTAGATTCGATGAGTATGTAATCAAAATATGTGTGCCAGTAGTCTTCTACTGCTTGATGGATTTCCTTTGTAAAATCGAAAAATGTTCTCGAATTCATCTAAAGGAGTGTGATGGATGGTGAAAAAAGTCAGATCATGCAAGATATCATATTGTTCCTAGTAAAAAGGATGTCGAATTATCGAAAAGGAATGAACGTTGGTAATTTCATGAGAATGGCCACCAATTGCCATCTAACATTGATCCATGCTCAAAATGTGTTAGAAGCAAATAGTTTGATATGAAAGATAAAAAATACTTGATGGAAAATTGATAAATATTGTTAAAAGGTAAAACTAACAGGAATTATTGGCGATTGCACCAATCGCTAGAGATTTCAATAATTTAAAGTAGTTTAATAAAATTAAATGTTTGAGGATTTAAACTATTGTTTGCAGAGTTATAAATATTTAAATATGATGTAAAAGAGATGAATAAAAAAATAAGAGATACCTGGAGATTGATGTGGAGCTAAAAGAAGACTTAAACCTCATTGTAGAGTGATATGTGATGGTTGATGAAGTCTGCAGATAGAATTGTGTAGAGTCTATTCACAGGAGGTGCCTAAATTTCTCCAAGAGGCTTGATGAATTAAAATAGTAATGTTTGATGTTTATTTTGATATCCAAATTTTGAATGACGATGTATAGAAGGCGGTGAAACTAAATCGAAAGCAAGAACTCATGAATTGAAGTTAAGGATCCTGGAGAGAGGCTAGAAAAACTAGCTTAAATAATAGTTAGTGATTATGTGAATCGCTCACGATTTTGGGTTCTTTGAGATTTGTGAGGAAAAATGGTTTAAAACAACTTCCAAATTAAGGCAATTTGATTTGGATCTCGAGTGGCTATTTGTTAGGTTGTTGGGGGACGTGGTGTGTTTTTTTTGGAAGGTTACATAATAGGTTAGATTATACTTGATTTTTTTATGTTTGGATTTTTCTAATTTAGGTTTGTAGATGATTTTGATAAGTGGGTGAATGATAATGATTTGTTTGTGGAGATAAGGGAGTTTGATATAGCTTAAAAGTGTTCTTAGATGGATTTTAGGAAATAAATAAATAAATTTTGGGTTGTTTAGAAAATGATTAAGTTAATCTATATGTTTACATAGTGTTTTGTGAGATGGATTACGCAAGATAAATGGGATAAAGATAATGAGACTTAGGATATGGGGTTGTGTTAATGTTTTTAATTAATTAATGTAATACAAAGGGGGAGGGTTATTTAATGTATTTAATTATTGGGTAAAAGGTAAGGGGTGTAGTGCATGACTTAGGGTATTAAATATTTATTTAATTAATTGATTGATTGATTGAATAACGATTTTGGGGTCGCTTTTCAAACTATGTCGACAAACCATTCGAAATGAATTGGGTGTGTTTGTAAATCTTTCATCTCCATGATTTTATCTTTAGTTATATTTGCATGTTCAACATAATCAAACAGAGATGTTAGGAGTGATGATGACATTCTAGGAACGGTAGTGGTTTTACATTGTGAAGATGGTGCTACCTTGAGAACTTGGGTTTTTTTAACGGATGTGTTAGCAGGTTTAGAAAGAGGGGTAATAGCTGATTTTTATTGAGCCTTGGGGGATTTAGTTGGGGGTAGCACTGGGTGAAGGGATATTCTTGGAAAGATATTACAAACTAGGGGGTATACCATAGGATTTACTTGGCATAGTAAATGGTTTCTTGTTTGCCAATGGATCCAGTTTCTACTTGGCATATTCCATTGATGGTAGTAGTGGTGAACCTCTACTAAAGATTTTATTCTGTGTGACTTCAGTGGGAAATATATTCTTTATTTTTCTTTTCCATGGAAATTGAAGACAAAGATCCTTTTTTTGATTGTGCACGAGTGAACACCATGCACGAGAAGCTTGGTGCTTCTTCATCATCGTCATCTTCACTTGCTGAAACATACTCAAAAATTCCATTTTGTATATCACCATCAAATTATTTGACCTTAAGGTAATTTCCACCATTTCCCTTTTATTCTTCTTCAGGTTCTTCTATCTCTTCTTCCTCTTTTGGTTCTTTGGCGCCAAATGTGTCATTGACTAGTGGAGCTTCAAGAGTGAGCTAACGAGGAGGTAGAGTGATTCTTGGCTGATTTAGAGGGTTAGGATTCCTTGAAGCATTCTTCATAGTGATTTGAGAAAGTTGTTTCTTAAAGGAAATTATATCATTAGAAATATTCTAGATCATTGGATCATTGAGAGCTAATCCTGAACTTTTACCTTTATTTCTTTTGTTAGGACCCTTCACTCTTCTAGACAAGATTAAATCATATTTAGTCTCAATTACATAATCTCCAACTTATTTGAAATTAGTTGGTTGGGATCTTCTGAGGAAGAAACCAAATTCCGGTGGTAGAGAAATGATAAAGAATCTTTTTAGATTATTATCTAGAGGCACAACATCTTCAAGGATCCTTCTAATTATCTAGATTATACTTGGCTATGAAATTTCTCATTGACTCAATAGGTTCCTTTTTCATTTGCAAGAATTGGACCAAGAGATCCTAGAAGTCTTCCTTGGTTTTGAATCTATTCTCAAATCTAGTTTTTTATGCCTTCCTAACAAGTGATAGACCTTACGGGTAACATATAAAACCATTCAACAACCTTTTCTTGCAACGATTCCACAAAAAGTCTAAATGATACATCCTCATGTTCCACATCCAATAGGCTACAAGAAGTTATGAACGTTGCTACATCCTCCTCAAGGAGTTGGGAATTGTCTCCTCTAAATTTTGGTAAGTTCTTCCTTGACCCTCATGGTAATTCATTGAGAGGTTGTGGAAGTGTAAGTGGGCTTGGTATTTTTGCCCCATGGTACATTTGGTCTACCTTCTTCTCAGTCTGTCATTTCATTCCCGAGTCTGGCTTCCAACCTTTCTAGGGATGTGCCTTAGGCTGCTACTCTTGTGTCTGCTTCTTCTTGATCTCTTTCAATTTCTTCAATTTGGGCTAAGATCTTATCGTCAGCTCTTTCTTCTCTTTCTCGAGCTTCTTCTTCAGTCTCAACATCAGTGAAGTCTTCAAGTTTCTCGTTGATTTCTAGAAAAAAAATTTCTAATAGGTTGATGACTCTTGAACGTTCGATGGGAACAATTCTTTGATAAAGGGGAGAGCTTGGATTTATGAGAATATATTTTCTTCGTTGAAGTTCTTTAAAGATAGGGTCAGTTCATCCTCTTTTCCTTTGTATTCAAGTATATCTTCTATACGCCAACTCAAAGATCTATGCTCTTCTTTATGGGTCCTGAATCTTCCTTTCTCTTTATAATTGAGCGGTACATTATTCTTCTAGGTCCAATCCTATTGTAGTAATAAACTACTTATTGAAACTATGTCTATTATGCCAGATATCCTCTCTCAAATCGGAAGTGATATCCTCTTAGATATGGAACCATAAATCAAGTCTTTCAATTGGAGGATTACCTTGAATAGCCATGGTTTTGAGGCATAGTGATCATGTGACTTTTCAAATTCCAAATTTTGATTTTTTATTTTTTTGTATTTTATGAGGTTGTACTTTGGGTGCAGATGCTGCTAAGTCTACCCCATGGTGGGTGCAAAAACTATTGGCAAGAAAAAATTTTGGGTGCACAAATTTATGGAATTCTTCCCAACTCTTTGGGAATCTAAGTTCCTCTACTTTAATGGTGCAACTCCATTTTACATGTGCATGAATAGTAGCTTATGTGGTGGCCTTTTAGCCAGGGATCCAACACGGGCACTCCACTGACCCTGTGGAAAAATCTAGCAATTTCTTGCTAGGGAGGACTTTTCTTAAGAGAGCGGGAAAGGGAGTGAGAAAAATGGAGAGTAATTAATGCTACAAGTAGAAAATCATATTCCTGCAACCATTAATCAAAAAATTTCAACACACATAAAATCAAAATAAAATAACCCTGCAAATGGAAACAAGACCAGTTAGGATTTATGAGCACAAAGTATCACTAAATCCCCCAATCAAAAAAATTCTAGAAACTCCTTGTATTGATGCTTGAGTTGAAACTATACATAGCAAGAATGGAAGAATGCAAAAGTGGGAAGTAGAAGAATCTTCTATCTCTTTGTCTCTTCACAAGGATCACTCTCTTGTGATCTTAGAAAAGAGAAGGTCTTTATAATTTATAGAAAGATAGGTAACTCTTTACCTAACCCCCCAATGAATTTTCATATACCTCTGTACAACTTAAAGCTTTTCATATTCCTAAGAAATATTAAGTCCCTTTGTATAAAAAAAAGGTGACTTATTACATTACAAATCTAAAGTTAAGTTTTAATTTAAAAAAATTACATTATGAAAAAGTGCAACCCCCAATGATGAATTAGAACATGATGAGAGAAATTTTGGGGGGAGAAGAGTAAAGGAAGAAAGAAGAGAGAGAATACTAGGCTGATAAAGAAGCCTCTCCTGCTGATCCTACCTCACTTCCTAACAGTTATCTAACTAGCTCCAATTTGGGAATCTCAAATCCTTTTGAACTATTTGTTGAATCATGCCGTTGAATCTTCTACCTTGTCTGTGTGAGGAATGCACATACAAATCAAATATTTTTTTCCATCAATCAATAGCATCATTGATACCTTTGCATTTTGCAAACCGTGATTGATGTTTCTCTGTGATAAATGAAATGCGATCTTGAATGTCAGATAGTGATTCGAAGGTGTCTTCATTAAAAAAAGTGGATCTCCAGATACGTTTTTGAGTTGTTCCTCAAATGGACTCAACAGTTTATCTACAATGGTATATTCCTCCATCACGAGTACTCTAGGTTTCTAAAGTCTATAGTTGACGCAATCTTGTAACTTGTAGGTCTTCTCTTCATTTGTGTCCAACCCACTAATGGCCCAATTGATCATTTAATATATGGTGACATGAGTCCTTTCCCATGCACATGAAAAATCCTCTAATGGGTCATTGAAGATATTCTTTCATATGAATTCTTTGGAATGAGTGTCTCTCATCTCGAAAACCAGTGGGTGAATCAAGTCCCAATTATGATTTTCTCTTTCCAGTTCCTTTCTAAGTTGTCAAGTTTTCTCCACAATTGTACACGTGTCTTTGAAAAGTGAGATTAACTCTGGGATAAATATTCTACCTTTCTCAAAGATTTAACCCAGATAATTATTATTTCCTCTTCCTTGTATGGTGAACTCTTGAGTCTTCTTGATGGATTCGTCATCAATACAACTTATTGGAGTTACTTCCTCAACTGGAATTGATGAAGTATTTGGATCCAAAAGATGCTACATGTAGGAGTCTAGAGAATTTGCACTTGTTCTTACAATTTTTCAATCCTTTTCTTATATTTGTGATTTATCATCATGAGGCAAGTGGAAGATTGTTGAAAAAATATGCTCGTCTCCCTCATAGGTGGTCAGGACCAATGTAATGGTTTTCACCTCATAATAATCGTGTGTCATTTCTTCCACAAACTTGATTACCTTTAGTCAAGACACTTCAATGAATTGTTCACCTATCCCACCACTGAAGAAATGTGAGGCCATGTGAGAAAATTTCCTTTTTCTTTCCTTTTCCCAATAACGTTATTGTAAATAAGTCAGGGATTGTGACCTGTTGGATAGTGCGTGTCTCCTTTGAAACCATTATTTTCATACATGGGAACATCTCACCTAATTTTGACTCTGCAACTTTTCATACTTGTCATTTCTAGTTTGGGCTCAGGTGGAAGAGTTGTTTCTTGTGGATGAAGAGAATGAGAGGTAACAGGGGGTAGAACCTCTTATGAATTCTCAAGTACTGTAATCTGGAACGGTTCAGAAAATTTGACATGTGCCTCTACTGTGGGTTCTTCTACTCCTTGAATATTATTCTATGACCTCTCATAGTAGGGGAGTTCCAATTCTATGTTTTTCTTTTTGAATTTCCCTCTAAATAGCCTAAAATAGAAGCGACCTCCAAAAATTTCTATGATGAATGATACAAGGCCTATCCAAAATTTCTGCAATGCATTTGGGTGGATTGAGGGCTTGTTGTGCGGATGAAGGATGGTTCCAAGGAAAAATTTGTTCCCCGCAAGTGGCTCAAGGCCATAATACATTAGATGGGGCATTATGTGTAAAAAATATAGTGAGTTTTGGCCCTGAAGGCCCAAGAGGAATGGGTTAGTGGGGCTTGATGGGGTCGATGCACCTGAAGCAAGGTTGCAAGGAACAAGTTCCCTATAGGACTTGAAAACCCAATATTGTCAATAAAAAAAGGTGAGGAGGATGTTCGTAGAGAGGATTCATAAGAGGCTTGACCAATTCATTACACTCACATAGAGGTTTCCTATCCTGAGTGGCCCAAAGGGAAAACCGTTCAGTGGGGAAGTGAGTTCCCCGTGGAATCATTTTTTTTGCATTACAGAGCTATAGGTGGCAAGCCATTCAGAGCCTAGGAAATACAAGATCGCTAAAATCTTGGTGACATGGTGGGAGACATAAGGTAAGGTGGGGATACCAATGCCGAGTTGGAGGGATGTAATGGTGGATAACAGGGAATGACTTGCTGAGCTATGTGGCGATTTTACAACCAAGCCAGGTGAAGCTCACTAACCACATCATCACTGCTCACACCCCAATGCACCATTATTAAAAAATAGAGTTTTAGGGCCTGTAATGCCACTTCCTACACAATCAAAAATAATAAAAGATGAAAAGTAATATGGTTAGTAGGAAGTTATAAAGAAATATCTCCATATCTAGAAAATAAATGCACATGTCTGAGAGTTAGTGTATAAGCCATAGAAGTGACCCACACCAAAATCATCATAACTTTCTCCACACTCCGCGACATTAGACAAAATTATACTCATTGGAATTAGGATATTTTCCTCTACACCCAAAAATAAATAAATGAGAGGTTTGGTGGGAGTAGGTGGGTCAAAAATGTAGAAAAATACCAAATATTTAAAATGCAATGCCCAGATAAGTGAGAGGTGAAGACATTAATGGAGGAATGGAGCATTTTATTCTACAGAAATAAATGGTACGTGAAGGGGATGTAGTTAAAGGGGGGAATGATGTTTTGCAGTCATTTAATGACTTTTGTATGTGGGTGAAGCTTAGATTTAAGGATTTCCTCCTCTTTTCTTCCTCTATATATGTAAATGGAGATCACTTTTTTAAGGTTGTTGAACATTCTGTATATGCTCCTCCACTCTTCTATAGATTGTTGTGAGATTTAAGCCTCCATTCTAATTTTTTTTGTAAGAAATTTATGCCTCTATTTTTCATTGTAATGGACTGTGTAATTCTATGAAGCAATAAAATCAAGTGTGTTTCTAATTTTTAACCCTTGTGTTTCCTTGCATCCTCCTACCTCTACATTGCAAATTAAGGTTATTTTTGCATTTCATAATTTCCTACAAACCCTAAATGCTTGTGTTTAATTGAAATAGTGTTGTGAATGTGTGTTTATATACTGTGGTGTTCTACATACCCTCTCCATCTCCTTTTCTGCACATTTTCATTCATTAGAGAGTGTACCCATCACCCTTCTCTTGGTGTTATCACCCCCTTAGTGTAGGATTTCTTCATTTTTATGTAATTATATCTCTCCTTGGTCCCTTAGAATCATAGGATAGGATTAGATAAGTGTATTTCTAGCATTATTAGTAATTGTAGCATTAGATTAGGAAGAGGAACCAACCTTCTCTAGAGAATTATCTTAGTTTCATGGTCCCACACCTAGAGATAGTTTCATTTTACCTAGTTACATTGATTTCTCATTCCATTCATATGCAAGAAAATCAGAGGGTGCTCAAATTTTTCAATAACAGTTTTGACATACTTGGTGGGACCATAGAAGTAAATACTTCTAGTTTAATCAAGTTTGAATGTGTATCTTGGTGAAATTCTATCCTTTAAAGGATCTGCAACACACATTGGCAACTCTAGGTATCATAATTTGCTACTTTTAATAGTCCAAGTGTTTCAAATTCATGAGAAGGATCCAAACCAGGTCAAGGACTAGAGAAGGAGTATTTGAATACTTACAACTATCTCTAGGAAGTTGAAGAAGAGGAAAACAAGTTTAAAGACCACCATCTCCACCAAATATGACTCTCTTAATACCTCCACTTGGTAGGCAATTATTACAATTCATTAGATTTATTAGACCTATCAGAATGGATGCATAAAAGATAGATTCATTTTCCAATTTCACTGGCATCAGTCCACTTTCCCTCAATGCATAAAACCTAATCCCAGTGGCAACCTTGAAAAGTCCATTCTTCAATGGAGTGAAAAATACCTCTCTGGTTGATCAAATCTAGGACATTACAAATGTGTTTGTAATCCATGATATTGTTGACATGTATTTAGTAGTAAAACTCCTAGCCTCTTCATTCAAAGGGAAAGCTTTATAGTGGTTCAGGTGCACAACTCTTTATGATCAGTTCAAAGAAAGGGGAGATAATCTATCTCTAATAGAACAGTTGACCACTATCAAGAGAGCTCCAAATGAACAAATGGTGGACTTAAATTTAAAGTTTCATAGAATGTGGGACAAAATTCTGATTCTTGTAATACCAACTGCTGAAGGTGCATTTCTCTATTTCTTCAAAATCCCTTAATTCTGATATAGCTGTCATGGTATGATCTATAGGAGGTACAACATTGTCAGGAGCATTTGCACTAGCTATTAGAGCTAATAACTACCTAATTAAAGATCGTAATATTTCCCCTATGCCACCTATACATATTTATCCATAAATGAGTCAAAGCACAATGATATGTCCCACTTCGTGTCCCAAAAAATGTGGACTAAGAGGTTAGGAAGGATGGGAAACTTGGGGTGTTCACGCCAACACCCCTTTTGCATGAACCCACTTCACCTAAACTGCCACGTAGGCTAAAGAAAGTGGTTCATGCGAAAGGGGGGTTCTTCGTGCGAACCCTTTTGGGTTTAAATAATTTTGACAACACAAAAGTTATATATAGATATTTATATAGTTGTGGGAGGTAGATTTAGGGTTTAAGGGGTTCGGGTGAAGGGAGGCGCCAAATCCATTTGGAGTATAATTTTTATGCCAAAATGTGCCACTTAGGTGCCACATAATTAGGGTTAACAAATTAATTAAATTACAAAAAATTTAACACAAAATAGGCAATTTTATTAGCTTTTAAAAAATATAATTTTCATTTTTTAAAATTTTGTTTTACTATTTATTTTTTATATTTTACTAACATATGGTATTTTAGGACAATCAATTGGACACAATCAACCCAATTTGAAATAAAGCAAAACATATCAATTTTTTTTGGAAAAAATAAACTTATTATTTGTCGACGTCTTCTTCTTACCTATGAAAAAAATAATTCAATTTTCATATAAATCTTAAAAGTTATTGGCATAGACATTTGTACGCCATTTATTTGAACATATGTTTACTAAATAATTAATTAAAAAAAATATAAGCCAAAAAAATATGAAAATTTGACAAGACCTCAAAATTCAAATCTTGAACATACATCTAAAATTTCATGGTGAAAAAATAAAAATTTTCATTTTAAAAAAATCACAAGGGGACAGACTTTCCTCTTTTATAACATAAGAAACAACATATGAATAAAATTAAGAAAAAGACCATATTTTTTGCCAATTTTTTTTAAAATATACATGTATTCTACACTCTAAACACTACATTTCATTAGTTTATGGACTTTCATGAATGTGTATGGTTTTGTGGTTATTGCCTTTAGAAAATCAATGAAACTGAAAATTCATGTTTATAAAGGTACAAAACATACCAAAAAGTGGGAAATTTTTATTGTGCTTTTACCCAAATTAGAAATCCTAGTTCTAGCCAAACACTTGAGTTAGCCCCTATTCTTGCTCCTAGAAATCAAATTTCTAGTGAATCTTTTACCTCTTCTAACACCTCAGTTGAGCTCCAAGAGGTCATGAAATAATTTCAAACTTTTGGGAATGAGTTGGTTACAATCAAGAGGTAGTAGGCCCAAATTTTTTATACCCTACCGACATCATTACCAACCCAACAAGCCCTCATACCAGTCAAATAGATCTCCTTCTCAAGCTGCAAAATAGAACCAAGGACGACCTACCGCTACTAGGCCATTCCAACCGTATGTTATAAAGGGAAAATGACTAAGTCCCTAAACTAGGGGTTAACGCACAGAGAAATACATCATAGAATAAATATGCATGAGGTGGCACGTGCAAGGATAAAAGAGTTTATGCACAGAGGTATAACAAGGTTGCGTGCAATGGATCATGACTTAACCAGTTTTGGATGTGAAGTTATATATAGATTTGGAGTGTTTATCAAGCAAGGTTTTGAATATAATATTAGAACATGGTGACTTTCGGATCAATAAAATACTATTTTGGGTGAATGGAGGATCATTCGACATGCATAGTTTCAAGTTATTAATAGGATCTAAACTAGGAGTTAACTGAAGTAGATCTATTATTAGGGAAGCTTGTATGCTTTTGTAGTTAGAGTATGACATCACATGGATATTCTTAGCATGTATCCTATTTTTGAGAGGTTCATGTGTGGTGAAGGGAAAGTCCCCACACCTATATATGTATTTATTTTCATAGTTTAAGGATCCCCTATTTTTGTAATAGAGTTATGTTGGTTTTTTTGTGCATGAATCATGGTGATAATACTATGTGAGAGCTTCTGTGTTTTACAGTAATTAATATAATGGATCTTTGTGGCTAGATATTGATTATAGATTTCTATGATAATATATCATGTATGGTAAATCTGGTTCTTATTTTGATTTAATCATTTGTGCTCTATAACTATGATAGCGATCAGTTCAACACTTTATTCGTATATGTTTATCATGGATATGTAATATATATATCTATATGTTTTTTTTCCATCATGCTAACTTCTTGACAAAGCTCACACAAAAGAGGAACCTAGACCCTTGCACACTTTGGGTGAGCGCTCAGGTTCTATCTTGGGTGATGTTCCAGCGCGCCTTGGGGTTTAGTGGATAAAATAAGACTACATTTTGGTTTCATTGCCAAGACCTCTTTTTCGAAGCTATTGCAAGGATGGTGCAAATTGGAAACATATCAGTTAAATTTGGACATCATTGAAGATTAGTTAGAGAATTTGGAGGATGATTTTGCATAAAGATAGAACACTGGACTTGAATTTAATGAATGCGTGTGGGTTGAGTAGAATCTATATCACAAGCTTCATGAGACATTATTTGCATGCTTTCTAGTAAAGTTGTATGAAAGGTTAGTAGGTTATGTAGTAAAAATGAATTGGAGGTATAGGACTCTCATTTGGATGCAGGAAGATTATCAAAATTTGCACGATGTTGATTTACCTTTGACACACATTATAGATCATTAGTGGAATGGAATTCTGAATCATTATATATTAGAGTACATTATATCTACATATTCTTATCTAGAGGTAGCTGAGTTCCAATTCTTACGTGAGCCTGGAAATATCTTATCTACGTGTCATCCTATTAGCGATGGAATTAGCCAAGAAGTGTGGCACTGAGGAGTCTATGGAGGTGTGGAGGTAGATGATGCATAAAGGATTCAATGTTCATATAGAGGAAGTGGAACCCGAGCAGATAGTGCTCCCCCATTTAGGAAATAATGGAAGAGAATCCCCCTCGGCTTCTAATGAGAGCACATCAAAGGAAGAGAGAGTAAGGTCCATAGGTTTGCATCTAATCCCACTTGGTGACCTTGACCTTGTGCTTGATACTTTAGTTTCTGGAAAAATTACAAATAATTAGGTTGGCGGTGATTATAGAGTAGAAACACGTAGACAATATTTTCCTTTAATTATGGGAATCAGTCAAGAAAAACAATCATTAATGGCGTCATAAGGGATAACATTTTTAATAGGATAAATCAGAGGTATACTATCTGGAGTGTCATTAGGGAAGATTGTGGGCAAGAAAATTATTTGGCACACGTCTAAAAGAAGCACAACTTCGCAGACTGTGGGAGTGAATTTTTTTTCAACAGTCAGTACACAAGATTCCACATCCATTGGTTCAATGCCCACTATGGGAAGAGGATCAACAATGTCTAAAGGTTCAACATCTAGCGGATTTGGTGTAGGAGGGAACAAGGGAAGAAACAAAAGGTATGGATCTCTTAGACATGGTCCACACCAACCCTAGTAGGTATATTATGAGATGTCCCTTCATCTCCTAGAGTATATAGGTATTGAAGATTTCACGAAGCACATTCATATGTGTGAGATACTATGACACATCAAGGGTATTACAACTCCAGAGCACAAATTCAGTCAGTTTGCAACTACGTTACTCTTGGAGTAGCAGCAGAGTTTAAACAGAAAAAAACACAATAATAATTCTCCGATTCCTTCTTACGGGAATATAATACAAATATATAGGAGTTACAAAATCTATATTTGAGGCAGTTTCTCTAACAACTCCTCCCAGGATAATCTCCTGAAATTCCTATATTAGTGAGTCGGTTTACTAACCAAATCTCACGTAAAACAATATGCTATGTGAGCACTAACTTAATCATTTCCTAACATTCCCCCCCTTAGTGCGAACATGGGAAAAACCTACCTTTGCACTTGCACCTGCTCATGATCTGGTGATTTTCATAGGATGATCACAAACCTCAGGGATGGTTTTGCAAACGGTTGACCACAAACCGAGAATAGTGGTTTTGCAATTGGTTTACCACAAACCACAAAGTGATGGTTTTGCAAATGGATTACCAACAACCAAGAATGGTGGTTTTGCTATTGGTTTACCACAAACCACAAATGAAGGTTTTCAAGTGGTTTACCTACAACCACATCATGATATGCAAAGTACTATTCTCAGCCCTCATCACATCTCACTGCAGGGAATAACATAGGAAATTCTGCTGAAATCTGTTGCTCATACATACATAGAAAAAGATGACATACTGGAAATGGAACATTGGAATGATGTTCCCCCCCTCAATGTGAAATTTCCACTTATTGAAAACAAGATCATTGCAAACTGAGGCACACCACACTGGAAGCACTGAAATCAAACTGCACACACACACATGTCACCAAAGCTGATATGCGGCCCCGTCGTTGGCAACTAACGAGAGGTCGATGAATGACCTCCAACCTCCGATGCCTCCTGCCTCCGGTTTCATGCTTAGAACAAGAAGTCTTCAGAGCCATTGTCTTCATTTACTTGTTCTTCCTCATTCTCTGATCTTTCTTCAGTAATAAAGTTGGCCTCAATTCCTTTGAGTTTTCCACTAAGTATATCTTGAGCTCGAGCTCTACAAAATGAAGCTGTATGCCCCTTTTTCTTACAGTAGAAACATTCTCTTTCCTCTTTATATTTAGAAAAAATTTTGTACTTCCTTTTTACATACATTGCTGTTTCTTCTTCTATATCTTCTTTGGTCCGTTTTTCCTCAGCTAGGAGAGCTGATATCATATCTTCCAATGAGTTAGAAGGTATCTGACCAAGAGTGAAAACAACATTACTGTATTTGGGTGGTAAACTATTCAACAGAATAGCTTTTGCATCCTCGTCATCTACTGGAGCTTTTACTTCTGCAAGTTGTCTCAGAAGAGATTGTAAATTGTTGATGTGACTAGACATTGTGTCTCCATCACTCATTTTTAGCTTGAACAGCTGAAGTTTCAGGGAAAACTTTGCATTGACTGCTTTTGAACCAAATAATTTGCTCAGATTATCCCATATGTCCTTCGAGTTTTTATCTAGATCAACATAATGTAATTCAGAGTCTGAAAGGGCAAGGCCAATAATGGCTTTGGCTTTATCATCCCGTGTTTCCCATTCTGCCAATCTGGTCGGATTTGAAGGTGCTGGTTCTTTTCCATCTACTATCCTCCAAAGATTTTTGTTCATCAACTGCATCTGGATCTTGACTTTCCATGTGTGAAAGTTGAGACCATTGAATTTTTCTAGTGGAATGTCCATTATACCTTAGAGCGTCGGTTTCAACCAAAAATGCACTCTTTAGGGGAGTCGGCTTCAACTGATATTGCTCCCAATTTACACTATATATTTAAAAAGTAATAAAAAACAAATTACTTTTTAAATTTTACATGGATATTTACTAAAAAACTTAAACTAAAAGACACATGACTATAGACCACCCACTACTATTACACACTACGAGATTTGATACTCAATAATATTTGACTTTAAACCATCAACTAAATCTATTGCTAAAAGCATTTATAAATACCAGAATTACGACACACGTGTAGAGTCCAATCCAATGCTTGATTTGACCATGCAATATGCGTCTACACGCAGAGTGGCAGCTGCGGACGCGTGCCTTATATTTTGATTGCTAAAATCTTGATGAAACTAAACACGAGTATCTGCCAGCTGTGATGGTACTCCCTGAATATGGAGAACAAGCAGATATGTTTAATGTTGATGCATATCTGAGTGTGCCAAGTGTTGATGAAGTCCGTGACAACCAGAGAATAAGATCGATAATTCTGTCAAGATCCAGGAAGAACTTGGAAGGGACAAGGCATGGTTCTGCAGGCGCTTAGACTCTCATCATGGACGCAATCAGGAATGAACTAGCTCTCTGCTGTCAAAGAATATTGTAAATCCACATCCGATCTGAATGCATAAATTACATAATGCAAACTGGAATAGAAAATGTGCACAGAATGACGTCTCTCTCTCTCTCCTTTTTTTTTTAGGCAGATTCTTTTCTCAACAGCATTGCCAGTTCACCGGTATATCTGTGCATGACCCAAATGTTGGACGGTAGTGTTAAATCGGTGGAAATATGATGCAAGATCTGGAATGATGAATGGAAAGGAAATGAGATTAATACATATAATATCCAAAACGTCTCAATTCTAAGAGTGTCATCAGGTGGATGTTCATGCACAAGAACTATCAGAAGCATGCATATATATCACGTCCGCACAACATCTAGAAATTAAATATATGTGGCATGAAAACGTGGAAACGGTTAAGAGAGGATCGGATGCTGCAATTCATGCACAATGCAAATTCCAATGCAACATTTGTATAGCCAATACTCCAAAAAAAGTCGAGATAATATCGATGCATATCAGGTCGACCAGTATACTGGTGATTGCAGGAATTTAATCCATAGGGAAACTATGATTAAGACGGATATGCCTCAGAAAAAAAGAAAATTGAATCCCATATCGCTCAAAGACATTGTGGATAGTGCAGGTCGCAGGACTCCACAAAGACACAAGCCGTACATATGTCCTCAGACTCTCATTATGTCGCTCTAATACCAAATCTTGGAGTAGCAGCAGAGTTTAAACAGAAAAAACACAATAATAATTCTCCGATTCCTTCTTACGGGAATATAATACAAATATATAGGAGTTACAAAATCTATATTTGAGGCAGTTTCTCTAACAACTCCTCCCAGGATAATCTCCTGAAATTCCTATATTAGTGAGTCGGTTTACTAACCAAATCTCATGTAAAACAATATGCTATGTGAGCACTAACTTAATCATTTCCTAACAGTTACATGGACACACACATAGTTTGTATAGGAAGTTTGATCCAAATTAGAGTTGTGTGGACTACACAACGTTGCATGATGCCTTCTTGGAAGAGTTCCACATTCCTGAATTTGAGAAAAAAAACATTAGCGCGTTGAAGGATATCAAGCAGGGCATCGCTGAAAGTGTGAGGGAATATGATGCCCATTTTAAGACTCTTTTATCTAAGTTATCCTATGATATCCATCCTAGTCAACATGCACAGTGGTTTTTTGGAGGCTTAATAACACCATTCATAAGGGAACTCTCACATAAGATGTTTACAGATCTGCATGAGGCTCTTGAGGTGGCTTTGTGCATTGAGGACATTAGGAATGTAGAAAATGGACTAAGCCCCTTTCTAGAGTTACAAATTACTTCCATGGCTAATAAGTTAGAGAATCTATTAGCTAATTTAGCACATGAGATGCACAGTGGACTATGATGTAAAGTTTATGAAGTGGAGGGTCATACCAAGGAGAGTTACCCTCATATATCGTTACATGTAATTCTAATGGATTTTGAAATATGTCATCTAGATCATGATTCTAGCAAGTGCCCTTTGCTACAACGCGCTATCAGGAAAAATGTATCTTGTTATGGAAAGATTTGTAAATCACGTACTCATGATACAAAGAACTGCAAGTTGATCGATCAAATTCATGAAGCAATTGATATGGATGTGTCACATACCAGTGTTTCAAACAATTCCAAGGATAAAAGTTATCAAAATAATAGTGTAGGGCATTCTGATGGAGGCGTTCGAGGTCGAGGATACCTTGGATGATTCAGAGGCCATAGTTGTAGTGGAGGAAGGGGTGATTTTCCTTATGGAACATGTTACAACTGTGGATCACCCGATCACTATAGGCACAAATGCCCCTATAACCCAACTTGCTCTTGGTGTAGAAATAATCATAAGTATAAAGAATTCCTAGAGTGATATGAGTATATAACTAAGCAACACAAGAAAGATAAGGGCAGAGGGATGATAAAAGTGTAGTGTGCCGTGGGAGATAAGTGGATCATGCCAACGACATTGACTGACCCTAAAATGATACTTATATTGGTTACTTCTCATGCTGAAGCTACACACACCTGTGAGGCTCCCAAATCAAATCTTGTTGTCATGAAGAAGGAGGTGCTTCATAGAAATTATCCTGACCTTGCGCATCAGAAGGAAGTATATCAAGAATCCATGGAGGTTATCAAGAATTTGCAAGGTGAGATACAATTCTTAAGGGAGCAGTCACAGAAGATTGAACATGCCAATATAGCCATGCTGAACCAGTCAAATGTGGATGACCTTAAGGAGGTTTGTAAGTTTCTACACCAGGAGAACATCATTCCTTTGTTAGGGGAATAACTACGAGAGTAGATACCACATGTTGAGGGAGAGCACGAAAGACAAATTCTACATATCAATGTACCTCCTCATAGTATTGATTATGGAGAATGGATCACATTGAATGTAGTTGTGGATGGTTAGCTTTTAAGTAACATCCTAATTGATACAGGCATGGAAGTGAATTTTCTCACCTTGGATGCATAGTTATAGGTGGGAAGACCACCATTGCAACCATCAACAAATGTGTTGTTCATGGAAAACAAGACTAAGGCTACAACTATTAAAATTTTGTAGGATGCAACTATTACGATTCAGGGGGGTGTTTTTTCAGGTGATTTCAAAGTCTTAGCACTCACAGAGGCTAGTAGATTTCCAACATTACTTGGGTGTCCCTAGTGTTATATGAATAATGCTGATTTGTGCTTCAATAAGGCTTATATCAGCTTTAAAAATAATAAGGAGTGCGTGATCATCCCCTTGACTGATGGAAATGTTGCACCTCATGTAGAAACTTTTGGCAAGGAGGATATAAATAAATTTTACGTGTAGAAAATCAATTATCTCGAGGTCCTTGAGTCATCAAAGGAAGGAGTAATTTAGTGGGATGATTCACAATCTATGAGTGATGCAAAAAGTGTTTCTTGTGACAATTACAGACATGGGACTTATGAAATGGTTAGACATGAAATGAAAAGTGCAGTTATGTGTGTCAGTAAGCCGTGCTCTCTTAAGTGCTTAGGGAGAAACCCAATACCAATGTACACTAGTGAAAGAAATCCTAAGGTGTTTCTTTGCGCTATGGAGGCATAGTGGACATATAAGATAGAAAGGTGAAATATGCTAGTTTATACTCTGCATGGGACCACCGTGTGCTGGTGGGTTACACATAGGAATAATCTTGTGGAGTGGAGTGAAGTGATAATTGCATTCTCTGCTAGATTTCTAAGGAATAATGTACCCTCCAAAATCTATGAATTTCATGCGAAATATCAAGTTCAACGTCACAATCAGCAGTGTGAGAGACTCTAGAAAGAGGGGCAAGAAGCTTTACCACCATCACTATGGGTGCATAAGTTTTATTTCATGTTGATAGGTTGTGCGCACTTATGGTATGTTTATGCATAATTCAATAGAGTAACAAGGAATTGGGTAGAATTGACTACGTGTATGGTCCAAACCTTTGATTTCTTTTCTAATAAACCACTTGTGAATGAGGCATTACAGATAATGAAGAGCTTGACTATGGGAAAGAGTGTAAAATCTAAATAACTCATTCAAGAGTTGTTGGGAAAATCAGACCTTGAGGCGTGCATGGAAGTAGAGTAAACAAATGAAGAAAAACACAAACATGCATGGTTGGTAAAGGAAAAAGGAAATATGGTTTATATAATAGATGATGAGGATGTTGAGAATTTTGATATTTATCATACAGTGGGTACGCACAAGTTCATGTATAGTGTAGATGAGTGGGTGTGCGCGTACCATAAGCCTATGAAGATAAAGAATGTCAAAATTAGAATAGAAGCAGAACCTAAAGAAGTTATCATTGGAGATCATTGATTTGATTCAGAGGTTGCTAAGATTATTAAGCTACTACATGACTTCAAGGATTTGTTTCTTAGAGGATTTCATGAATTGAAAGGAGTGCATGAATCTTTGAGTGAGATGAGAACTAATTTAAAAGAGGCTACACGCTCGATTAGGAAGAGGCCTTATAGGATGAATCCTAATTTGTGCATCAAAGTTAAAGAGGAAATCGACAAAATGCTAAAGTATGGAATCATTGAGCCCATAGAGGAATCATAATGGGTTATCCCAAACATTATAAGTATCAAGAAAGATGGAAAAATAAGGATCTACACTAATTGTAGGGAATTAAATGCTACTTGTGTCATAGATCCTTTCCCCACACCATTTATATAAGAAATATTAGAGGGCGTAGAAGGGCACAAGATCTACTCCTTTATTGATGGGTTTTCTATATATCATCATGTTCAGATTACAAAAGAGGATCAATTAAAGACCACTTTTACCATAGAGTGGGGAAATTTTGCATACATGGTTATGCCATTTGGATTAAAGAATGCGCCTACCATATTTTCATGCATTTTGGTGAAAGAATTTTAGGATTTTATACATAAGTTCTTACAATTGTACTTAGATGACAAGACTATGTAAGGGCTAGGCAAAGACCATTGTGACAACTTAAGGATTATGTTTGAGAGGTGTAGGCAGTTGAGCATCTCTCTTAACATCAAGAAGTGCATTTTTTCTACACCATTTGAAACTCTTTTGGGAACCTTCTAACCCGAGTGAAATGTGAGGGCTCCTTGGGCATACAACGTATTATAGGAAGTTCATTAAGGGGTATGCCAAGATTTTTGCTTGGGGTGAGGTGCAAGAGCATGCGTTTGACACATTATAGGAAAGGCTTACTTCTGTACCTATTCTACGTTTTCCTTTATGGACCAAACCATTTCACGTACATGTGTATACCTCTGAAATGGCCATCGGTGTTGTGTTAGCTCATCCTGGAGAAGGTATTATTGACCATCCTATTTGTTTTACAAGTAAGAAGTTGAATCCAACTGAAAAAAACTATAAAACTACAAAGCGTGAAGATTTTTCCATGATCTATGTGTTGCATAAGTTTTGACAGTACTTTATTGAAAAACCTTTTATATTTTATACAGATCACATAACATTGAAGTATCTAGTCAATAATCCCATTTTGCAGGGGTGCATATGTAGATGGATTCTCTTGTTCTAGGAATTTTACTAAACATTACAGAGGATATCATCGATGTTGCATGTGACAGAAAGAATATTATATATGGGAACATTCTTCTATTGATTTTATTTTTGGAGATTGGGGTTCTTGATGGGATAAATAACAACATATGGGAGTATCCTAAATAAGACCATTCTCCTGTCAAGATGTTTACAACATGTACATGTGAATATATGAAATTGGCATACACGGGGTGCTTGGATAAGTGGTATAAAAGAATCTGCGATGCCTTTGGCTCTGAATGGAGAATTCTGGAGCAGTTTCTAGCTTTGGTGAAGGGTAAATTTGAGTTTATAGTATATCAAAAATTTTATATTGGCATGTTTATATTGATTGATGGCACTAAGAGCCCATGGTGTAAATTTCCATTTGCTTTCATAGCGTAATATTTTCAAAGTTGGGTAAACAAATTTAAGGAAGAAAATAAGTTAAGGTTTGATTTGAGTGAAGTAAATCAAGAGCACCATGCACTTCATAGAACACTTGTGTATCCCAAGAACTACACGTGCATGGAGAAGTATGTCTCACATGACATCAAATTGCTCGAGATCATTACCATACCGATTATAGGAGTAACTACAATAGGGGTCTACATTCATTTGCGGAAAAAATTTGAGAAAGGTGTATGTGAAGGATGATGTGTCCATCACTCAAGGCCCTACAAGAAGGAAGAATGTGGAAGTAGAGGGAATAAACTCCTACAAAAAGTAGGGCTCTAAGCATACGTTTGGTATAGAAACCCGAGACACAGGAAACATGCACTGGTATGAGTACTTATACTCATAGAAAGAAGTCCCTACTTAAGGAAACATCTTCGGTGAAGAAAAATAAAAAGATAACATAGAAATTTCATTTTGAGGAGATGAAGAGTTTGAAGAATGAAGAAATAGAAGAGAAGGAATAGGAGAGAGAGCCTAAAAAGAAACCCCTATATACAATGTACATGAATCTGATGAGGAATAGAGCATGCATTCTATGGGTGCACATGAGGATGAAAGGAATAAAGAATAAGTTGGCACTAGTGTGCATGAGAATCTATGCCTTTTTGGTTATGAGTTAGAGGACACATTTGAGAAGGAGGTAGCAAGTATTATACAGAACTTGGTTGACCAGGAAGTGGAATGCAATGTAGAGGAAGAAGAAAAGGAGAGAAATGAAAGTATGGGAGGGGATACAAGTCCTATGGTAGGGTTCTCAAAGAGTGTGTGCACAAGTAGCAGGCGTGCATCCACTCAAAAAGGGTTTACTATGGAATATGATGAAAAACCCAATAAATTTATTCACACTCGCTACAAGAGCACAATGCCTATAAACCAATTGTTTTGTTATTCATCATTTGATAAATATGGTGTGTTTCCACAAGCACAAAAAATGGTGTCCTGGACATTCTAGTCTCATGTTGATGATCTTGAATTTGAAGTTAACACAGGGGCATTTTTGGATACTCATACTTCACCAAGTTCTACAATAGTGAATCCCGTGGTGGATTCCCAACAACTAACTGATGTGAAAGCATGTAATGTACTAAACAATGTCAGAGTTTACGCATGGAGGTAGAACAAGGCTTCAAGTAATGGATCAGGACTTAGAAAGTTTTGGATGTGAAAATAAATATAGAGGAAGATCTTTACACATGTAATGTGGTGTGCGGTGGCGTGCATGACAATGATAGAGTTTACGCATGTAATGTGGCCAAGCTAATTGGGAGAAACAATAGGATGAAGACATTGGAGTGGGATTTAGAAGAGAATAATAAATAAATTATTATGTGAGATAAGTAGATAAAGGGGAAGGAGAAAATCATTGAGCAATTAAAAATGGAGTTATGTGAGGAAAAGGGTAGGTTGCACAAGGCATATAAGAAGGCTGAAATGATTGTAGATTAAATTATCTTATCATACTAGGATCTGTCTCCCCCCTCACAGAAGTATGAATCAACACTCCTTTGTTTGTAGGATCTTACATGCATGATCGTAATATAATAGCCAACAATTGCACTCAAGTCTGCGAAATAGGTCTTGGTACCAAAAGAAGTAGGAAAGAGAACAATTGGAGATGACCATAACCTACTATACAATTCTTCTTACTTCAGTTTTGACCATAGATCACATGGTTGAAGTTGTCTATGACAACTGTGAGGACAGGGATCAAGTGGAAAGTATGTTAGCTACCACTCATGAAGCTGATCTAAACGAGTTCTAGGCCAAGAACAAGGAAAATAGGGTAGAACGTGATAAGATCCTTGTAGAGGTTGATAAGAAGAATGATGCTATTGATTTATTGTGGACCATTATAAAGAATAAGATTAAGGAATTGTATTACCAGGTCATGTGCAAGATGGATGCACTGCAAGATATTGGTAAGTAGTTGGAAAATTTGGTAGATACGTCCAAATCCAAGGGTGTAGAGCTTATATTTCAAGAAGTCAATACAATGATGGGGGATCTATTCAAATAAGTGCAGAGTGAGGTGGAAGGATGGAATGTAATTCAAGCATCCTTGAATAAAGATTTTCCTATCCTCACATAGTGATAAAATTATTTTATTATTTGACATTATTTTACTCTTTTAGACATAAATATTCTTTATTTTTTCTTCATGGTGGTATCCATCATATTACCCATTGTCATGGGTGGCAATGAAACTAGTGTGAGGTAATTTTGATCAGGGAAAATGACTAATTCACTAAAATAGGGGTTAGTGCAGACAATAAGACATCGTAGAAGAAACAGGCATGAGGTGGCGTACGTGACAATGACAAAGTTTACGTGTGGAGGCAGAACAAGGTTTCACACAATGGATCGGGACTTAGAAATTTTTAGATGTGAAAATAAATATAGATTTGGAGTGTTGATCTAGAAATTTTTTGAAGATAAGATTAGAACATGGTGACTTACAGATCAAACAAAGGATATTTTGTGTGAATGGAAGATCAATCGACATACATAGTTTTAAGCTATTAATAGGAACTGAACTAGGAGTTAACTGAAGTAGATCTATTCTTAGGGAATATTGCATGTATTTGTAGTTAGGGTATAGTGGTGCATGGGTATTATTAGAATGTAGCCTATTTTTGAGAGGTGCATGGGCGGTGAAGGGAAAGTCCCCACCCCTATATATATGTATTGATTTGCACGGTTTAGGGATCCCCACTTTTGTAATAAATTTATACTACTGGTTTGTTTGCACACATGACTCATAGTGAAAATACTATGTATTTGATAGATTATGTGTTTTACAGTAATTAATATAATGGATATTTATGGTTGGATATTGATTTTAGATGTCTATGATACTGGATCCTGTATGGTGAATCTGTTTCCTGTTCTGATTTAATTATTTATGCTCTATAACTATGAACTAGATCAATTCAGCAATTTATTCTTATATGTTTATCATGGATATGTAATATATATATATATGTTTCTATCCATCATGCTAACTTATCGATTGATCTCAAAAAAAAGATGAACCTGGACCCTTGCGCACTTCGGGTAAGTGTTCAATTTCTAGTCTGGGTGATGTGCTAGTGCACCTTAGGTTTGGTGGGTAAAATAAGACTACACCTATAATCCAAATGTAACTTCATCATCCAGAGCCTTGGTTCTAGTCCATAACATCCTAGAACATGAGTATGAGTAGTGTTTCCCATGTGGTCAACCCCATAACGAAATAGCCTACTTGAATCATGTTTTGAATCAAGCTTTAATGGTCAAGAGACAACTAAAGAAGGAGGTCATCATCAAGAAAACACCAAGGATCCACCTCCAAGTGATACTTCACTTCTGAATTGACAAGCAGAGGATTTCTATTGGATGAATCAGCCTCCTTCTCAGGGTGTAACAACAAACACAAGGTATGAGAAAATAAATATAGAGCAAGGGAAATCATCAGATGTAAATACTTCTCAACCTTCTATCACACTTCAAGGAATTAATAGCTCAAATACATTCCCAAATTTATAGAATCATCCCAAGATACTTGTTGTATCAAATCATGTGTAGGAAAAAGTGGTGTCAAAAAAAGGAAGCAAAAATACAATCTAACTCCATTCAACGTCTTTGATCGAATGAAGAAAACAAATGTAAGTATCTCTATGTGGGAGTCATTGCAATCCCAGGACAAAGATACCTATTGCAGGTAGTCATGGACAACTTGTCCACTTCAAACGAGTCATATAAGGATGAAGATATGCTACTCACCAATGTAGTGCAATAAGAAGGAGATCAACCAGGTAGAAACCTGAAACCTCCCCCATTATATGTGTCTTTGATTATTGGGACTAACCTAGTACACAAATACATGATTGACTCGGGGGCAAGTAGCTTAGTGATGCCAAAGAAAATTACATATGAGTTTGGTCTTAAGTATGAAGCTCTCTCAAAAGGAGTGGTATAATTAGATAGGACAACAGTAAGAACCATTGGAATCATCAAGGATCTAGATCTAATGTTGCATGCATGCCCAAATGTCACAGTTCCACAAGACACATATGTGACTAACCTACCACACTCTTTACTCTGTGTTTGTCAAGAGATTTCACTATTAAGATTGGAAGGTACCTGTCAGTTGAATGGTCCCACATGTTTTTTAGGATAAGATATGGATCAAGAGATACTATCATATCTGAGCCAATTTCAAACTACCACATTGAGTCTTACATTCCAAGTGTAATCAATGCCAATTGCACTATCTTTGATCAAGAATATTGTTCAAATACTCGGGAGATAGAGACTAAAGTTGGAGGTATTCCTGATTTGACACTTGATGAGTGGTCAGATAAGAGGCATGCCTATGATCCATATAAAGAGATGGAGGAGGCTAAAATGGGCATCTATTATCTACATAAATAAAATCCATCTCTTCCTAGTATCACCAAACTTGATGACAAAGAGGGAAATGAAGTGTGGTAATTTTTATTTGATGGTTCAAGGAGAAAAAAAGGTGCCTGAGGATGAGCAATGATTGTGCCTCCCGAAGGTAACAAATACTATTTCGCTTTCAGGTTCCAGTTTAGTTGTTCTATTAATACAATAGAGTGTGAGTCCCTAATCTCATGCAAGTATTCAAGAGATGCAGGAAGTTTGGAGTGTCTTTAAATCTGAAAAAATGCATATTCCTAGCTCATGAGGGAAAGCTCCTAGGCCACATTGTTTCAAGGAAGGAGTGACTATTGATCCAGAGAGGGTTGAATCCATTTTAGCATTTCCATTTCTAAGTCATAAGAAATCTCTCCAAAGCTTCTTGGGGAGGATTGATTTTGTTAGAATATTTGTGCCTAAATTTTCCAATTTGGTTAAACCACTGACAATTATGCTAAAAAAGAGCATGGACTTTAAGTGGATAGTTGAGGAAAAAGAGAGTTTTGAAGCTATGAAAAAATCAATATCAAAATATTTGACTCTTATCAACCCATATTTCTCAAAGGACTTCATTATCTACAGCTTTGGTGGCTCAGATACAATATCTACAATATTGGTGCAACTGAATAAGGAAGGATACGAATAGCCAGTTTCTTTCTTGAGTCAGAGCTTAGAGGACTATGAGGTGAGGTACTCATTTATTGAGAATCATGTCCTTTCCATCATAATGATATTAAATAATTTAATACACCTGGTTTTAAACAAGAAAATCCACTTGCTAGTTTCCCATGCCAAAGTAAAATATTTCCTCAAAAAAGATTTAAATGAAAAAGGGCCAATTGGATTACCTATGTTATGGAATATGATATTGAGATCAAGGTGACTATGTTGGTCTAAGGAAAAGGTGTGTGTGAGAAACTTGCCTCAAATCAACACGTTGAATCAAAGGATGAGGAAGGAGTTGTTCTAGTGCTTCAAGAAAATCAAGAAAAAGCACCTGATGCTATACCCACTCCTTGTTGGACTTAGGATTTTACTCACTTCCACCAAATAGGTCAATGCTCTAAAGAGCTGAACAAATCCAAGAGAAGGCATTTCAAGCTAAGATCCATTCCATATGTTCTCAATGGAGGCATTTTGTTTAGAAAATATGTAAATAATGTTCTCTAGAGGTGGGTTATTATTAGTCAAATTGAGAAAGTGCTACATGAATTCCTTGATGGAAAATCTAGAGGGAACTTTTCTCCAAGATTAACAACCCTCAAGATCATAAAAATTGGTTACTATTGGCCCAAAATGTTCAGTGATTGTCATGCATGGATTAAGAAGTGCAAAAAATGTGCATTTTTCATAGGAAAAGAGAAGCTAACAACTCTACCACTCCACCCAATCTCAGTTGATCAACCATTTATGCAGTGGGGATTTGATTTCATTGGGGTCATCAATCCAAACTCAAGCTAAGACCAAAAGGTGATTCTCACATCTACTAACTATTTCACCAAGTGGACAGAAGCAATTGTACTCAAGAAGGAAAATGATTCTAGCATACTAGATTTCTACGAGGGAATTATAACCAAATTTGGTGTCCCATCCACTATCATTTCCGATAATGATTTGGAATTCCTTAGCAATAAGATCTCTCAGTGGGTTGTGACGAATGAGATATACCTGAGCACTTCCTCTAACTATTACCCTCAAGGTAATGGATAAGTTGAGTCCACAAACAAGAACCTCTTGAGGATTATCGGGAGAACATTAGATGAAAATTAGAGAACATGGCATACCAAACTAAAATCAGCCTTGTGGGCTAACATGATCACACCCAAGAGATCAAATGACAACTTTCCATATAATCTAGTATATGGAAAAGAATCTAGGCTACCAATATCTCTTGAATTTCCAGCACCGAAGCTTCTGAAAAAGCTCAATTTATCTGAATTTTAATCCATAGAGGTCAAGTATGCTGAACTCATAGAGCTAGAAGAGATAAGAGACCAAAAAGCGCAAACCATGGAAAAGGATCAAGTTTTGATCAAGAGGTCCTTTGAAAAGAAGGCCAAAGACAGAAGTTTCCAAAAAGGAGATATGCAATTTAAATGGGATGCTGATAGGGGTAAAATGGGTAAACATTAAAAATTTTATGCCATATGGAGTGGTCCCTATATGGTTTCAGTCTGCAAGAGTAAAAATTATTTCTAGCTGTCAAAGATGGATGAAGAATAATTACATATTCTAGTCAATGGAATCTATTTGAAGCATTGTTATTGTTGGTTGGATATTTTGTCAAGCCAAAATATGAGATTCAACCACAGTACATGGGATTAAATCGCTCCTCAAAGACAGGTGAGGCTGCCTATTTATTACTAATCTAAAACACAATGGAAATAATATATACAATATTCACACTATTCTAACCATTGGGGTTGGGATAGAATCCCGAAATCCATATCCACACTAGGTGAAGATGTTGTTTTTCGAAATGGAAAGGATTAGAAAGGAAATTATTATTATGGAAGAAACACAATGGAAAGGAAATGAGAGGAACGTATTTTCTTTCAAGTAAACACAACATGAAATAATCATACCAACTTTAGATAACAAATGTAATGTAATGTTTGAAACAATTAAAATAATCGAGAGTGCTAAACAAATAATAAATTAAGATTTTGAACATAAGAACAATATCTCAAGAGATATGAATCTCACAACACAAATTTTGCAAAATAGCATTGGTTTCTATTCCTCAAATGATTACAAGAAAACACAAAGTTTTTCTTCTTCACAATAGTTCTCAATATTCCAAAAATATCAACCCTTTGGAATGCATAAGCATCCCTTATTTATAATAAAAAGAGCAGAGAGAAAATATGATAAATCCTAGAAAATAGTCTTTTAACAAGAGTCCTATTTTTCTTGACTCTCACGTAGGAGACCAAGTAAAAAGTTGTTTCTTATGTGATGAAACGAAAATGAAAAATACCTGTCAATCTATAGATTGAAATGACATGAAACATTATGTTTATTCTGTTTCATCATCCTTGTCTTCCTCCAACGCAAACTGCTTGTCTCAGAATTCCTAGAAATTCTATATTGTGCCCTACATCTTAATACACCTCACTTGACATGTGTGCCAATTGCCAGACAACTAGACATTAATGACATGTCATCATGCTTGGAGTGTCCGAAAACCTATAACAAAGAATTTGATGCATTTCGGGTTTCGAGAAACATGAGACATGATGCATTTCAGGTTTTGGGTTTCGGGAAACATGAGACATGATGAATTTACTTCATTTCGGGTTTCAAGTTTCAGGAAACATGAGACATGATGCATTTCGGGTTTCGGGAAACATGAGACACAATGCATTTGCTTCATTTCAAGTTTTAAGTTTCGGGAAACATGAGACATGATGCATGAGATGTTTATATGCTTCTAAGTTCTGAAAACCTGACATGAAGGACATAGGAAATTTGGGTTTCGGGTTTCAGGAAACATGACACATGATGCATGAGATGTTTAGATACTTCTAAGTTCTGAAAACCCGACATGAAGGAATTAGGTAATTCGGGTTTTGGGTTTCGGGAAACATGAGACATGATGCATGAGAGAAACATGTTTTCATGCAATAAAAACCCGAAAACCCGAAAATCTCTTTCAAAAGGGATTTTTAAGAGATTTAAAAAAAAATTCCTATGGTTATCTCAATTTTTAGCTGAAATCACAAAAACAAGATAACAACTGGCTCCAGTTGGGGACTTTATTTAAGACATCAAAGGAAGAGAACTCATGTATCAAAAAGCTTTATCCATTGGGCTAAATAGAAAATAAATTATAATACAATGCAAGAGAGCATCTTGCATTACTGATGGAACAGCTTTAGATGTTGGCCACTAAAAGGTAGAGGGAGAAACTCTCCATCAATATATGATAGAAAAAATCTATTTTCACCGTTTAGCTGATGAATTTTGAAAGGACCTTTCCATAAAGAATCGAACTTGCCATGAATCCCTTTTTGTTCCCTTCTCTTATCCCAAAGAAGTACTAGATCTCCAATCTCGAAATTGCGTTGCTTTGATTTTTTATCAAATATATTTTTGACTTTGCTCTAATGATATGCAATGCGATCTACCACCTTGCTCTATTCTTCTTCTATCTTGGCTAGGTACATTATCCTTTTCTCAATGGAACTTTGAAAAGTTTCATCCTCAATTGCTTTAGCCAACTGTAAGGCCGACAATTCTACAGAGATAGGAATTTCATCATCAATTCCATACAACACCTAAAATGGGGACATTCCAATAGCTCACTTAGGAGTAATCCGATCTGCCCACAATGCATTATATAATGCTTTGTGCCATGTCCTCTGATTCTCATCGACCAAATTTCTGATTATGGTCACCAGGTTCTTGTTTCTTGATTCAGCCTGACCATTACCTTAGGGGTAATAATCAGATGAATGAGCCAATGTGATGCCAAAGCCATAAAAAAATTCTTTCAGCTCGTGGGATGAGAAATTGGAAGCGTTGTCAGCAATGACCTTGTGAGGCACACCGGATCTAAAAATTATATTCTCCTTGAGAAAGTTACACACAACTTCAGAGGTTGCTTGCTTGATTGGTGCCCACTTGGTGAAACAGTTTTTGGTGGTGAGCACGTAATTGTGACTGACACTAGAGGCAGGATTTAGCACTCCAATGAAATCAATCCCCCATTGGTGAAAAGGTTCTTCAATTACCACAGGTTTTAAGGGAAGAGATGTCATCTTAGGACAACCAACAAAATTTTGACAAGCTTCACACTTGGCTACCCATTCAGCTGAATCTTGAAAGAGAGTAGGCCAATAGTACCTGGCCCATAAATTCTTGTAAGTTATCACAGAAGAAGAGAAATTTCCTCCGCATGCTAGATTTTGGAAGGATTTTAGCAAACTTATCTACTGAGACTTATCAACACAACACAGGAATACACCATCAATACCCTTCTTATATATACCATTATCCCAAAGAATGTATCTTGCGGACCTGAGTTTATCTGTCCTCTTTTCTTTTTGGCTTAAATGCGGGGAACACTCGCCATAGGTTAAAAAGAAAGAAATATCTACATACCATTATTCAGTCGTGCTTACAAAAAGCACTTTGGGAAATTATAAAGAAATACCTTCAGTTTCTTCACATTCTGTCTCAGCATTGTTTTCTGCAATGAATTAGCACAGGCCTCTTCCTTGCACCAACTTGGTAGGTCTAATGTCCAAGTCATACTCTTGGACTTTGGCTATCCAATTACCCCGTTGACTACCCAACTCTTGTTGGGTCAGAATGGATTTAACTGTGGTATTAGGAACTAGAACGAGAGTGTGGGAACTCAAGACATAATACCTAAAAAATTTCACCTCTCTCACCACTGCATAAGCATGTTTTTCAATATGTGACATTTTCAATTCATGTTCCTTTAGTGGGCAGCTCATGAAAGCAATGGGAGCTTAAATTCCTTCTATGTTTTCCTGCATCATATTGGTTTGATACTGTATGTGCAAAAGCATAGTTGTACATGATGAAATCTTTCTTGAAATCCGGGCATACCAGAATAGGGGCGTGAGTAATTGCCCATTTGAATTCTTCAAAAGAAATCTTCCCTTCAGTGCTACATTGAAATGGAGTCTTACCTTTCATCATCCCAAGGATATCATTTGTTTTATCGGCAAATTTAGGTACAAATCTTCTTAGGAAATTGACTTTCCTGAAAAAGGAGTGCACCTCACTTTTGTTTGTGGGTAGGGTAAGGCTTTGGATGGCCTTCACCCTCTCTGGATCGATCTTGGTTCCTTCTTTAGTCACAATATGACCCAAAAATTTTCCTTCTGTCACTTTGAACATGGAATTTTTAGGATTTAATGAAATCCCATGACACCTACACCTTAAGAGTACCTGCTCCAGGTGATCATAATGATCACTTCACTTTTTAGAGAAGACCGTCAAGTCATTCAAATACACAACTATGACCTTTCCCATTAAATCTCTGAAAGATAAGTACATAGCCCTTTGAAACATGGCTCCGACGTTAATCAAACCAAAAGGAATCCTCCTGTAAGCAAAGGTTCCCCATGGAGTGGTGAATGATTTTTTATGTTGATCTTCAGTAGCTACCTCAACTTGATTATACCCCAAAAATCTGTCATCATGGATAACATATCTGATCCAGTGACATTCTGTAATACCTGGTCCATGATGGGCAATGGATAATTTCCTTTTAATGAAGACTGGTTGAGGTTCCAGAAGTCAACACAAATCTGGATTTCACCATTCTTCTTTATGACAGGGACAATGTTCGCAACCCAGGTGGAATGATGGATTGGAAAGATAATCCTTGCATCTAACATCTTCTGAATTTATGCAAGAATAGTCCCTGAGATCTTTGGGTTGTAATGCCTCTACTTCTCCCTGTAGGGTTTAACCTCAGGCTTCAAAGCAATGCTATGTTGCACATCCTTGGGCTTGAAAGACTAGATTCGTATATGACCATGCTAGGACATCCATATATATCTTCAAGAGTGAAGAGAATCTTTGTTTTTCCTCCAAAGAACATCATTTACCAATGTTTACCATCCGCAATTGATCAGTGGAGCCCACGTTAACTTGGTCTACCTCTGACAAGGAAGCACCTTCAACTTTCCTTTTACCCTGAATGAAATGGTCATGCTTGTCAAACAGACCTTCCAGAGAAACTAATCCCTTCAGAATCTTATTGCCTTTAAGCTGGATGAATTCACCATCAATTTCTTCATATGAACTAGAGACGGACTCACGGAAAGCCGATTCTGATCCTTCAAAATAAATCTTGCTAAAGTTATCAACTTTCTCAAGAAAAGACAATACCTGTTGATCATCATTAAACACTTGCCAACGTGCTGAGTTATCTGGAATGATTGGACGATACACAATCTCAATGGTTTATGTGTCTTGTTTGAACTGTGGGTGGGGGAGAAGAAGAGATGTAGAAACAACTAAGGAATCAACTTTATCATTGTAATCTCTTAAGACCGCCTTAATGGAAAAAGCATCAAAGCATTCTATGTTGTCCCAAACCTTGGTTTTGTAATGTCTTAGGTGATCATTTTTTACCTGATAAATCCCTCTTACTTGATTCACAATCAACTCGGCATCTCCCTGTACTTTGAGATTTCAAATTCCTTTTTGTCTTGCCATTTCTAATCCTAATAACAAAGCTTCATATTCGGCTGTGTTGTTATTATTATCAAACTATAACTTGAAAGCAAAGGGAAAATTCTTTAAATCTAGAGATATAAGAACCACGCCAGCACCTGAACCAGTAGTTGAACATCTCCCGTTGAACTCAAGGGTCCAAATAGTGTTAGTATCTTCTTCTTTTACTTCTATGGAGGGAACCTTAGATTTCATGAAATAATTACCCAAGCCTGCATCTTCAAAGAGAATTTGAGCCTTAGGATCGTCTGATTTAGTGACTAGGTACTTTACTTGCGCTTCGGGGTGAAGGACATGATTAACTCCATTTACTGGAATTTTAGCTTTGGTCCAATCCATGTTGATTTCTCCTCTAACATATTTGCAAAAACCTCTTCCCAAGAGAATGCCATAAGCGGATGGGATATCAGTAACTAGGATAGTCATTTTCACTCTCTTTTAAGGGAAGGCAAAAAATGCAAATTGTGCATCCTTGATTTGGCCAATCAAGGTGACCTATTTGGTGTCCATGGAATAACACTGCCCATAATATTTATTCAAGGTGAGTCTAAGGGCATGAGCTAATTTTGCGGGCATTACGTTATTAGAGGCTCCTGAGTCAATTATGCAGTTGCTAAGTTTAAAACTATTTATAAGTAAGGACAAACAAAATGGTTTGGTCTTTCTGGAAGAAGCAACAGAGGTCATATTACTCTGAGGTAAAGGCTGAGTGGGGCTAGGCAAAATTCCTTTTGAAGATGGAGGAATAACAGCCTTGCTTCTAATGAATTTGGCAAGTTTCTCAAATTGCTCAGGATTTGTCTAAAGGTACTCGGCTTCCGACATTTGGATTTTGGTTTTCTTTGCATGATCAATGATTTCGAAAGTAGTATATGAACGAATAATGGAGGGATCAGTTCTGGTTACACTAGTTTGAGCTGAGGTACTAGCCTTGAGGGAAGGAGAAAGAGAATTAGAAGACGAAGTTACCTTTTTAGTTGTCTCCTTTTCAGTTTGCATTGAGATGGGAGAGCCTCTTTTAGCCATAACAATGGGAGCTTCTTTACTTTTCTCCTTAGAGCCTTCAACCAGCTTTCTGGGGTTATGAGATTGGGATCGAGTGAAGACTACAAATTATCGACCATCATTCTCACCTTCGTCTTCCTCGTACTCCAAGTATCTAATGTTGGAGTCTCCAGCTGAGTTGTCAAAAGACTCATCAACATATCCTGAAGCTTTAAAAGCTTCATGAGAATCTTGATCTTCTGGTTCTTCATCCTCCTCAACTATTTCAACTATTGCATTGACAAGAGGAGCTTCAATGGCCAACTTGGTGGGAGCAGCGATCAACAGATTCCTGTCTCTTACGGGAGCACCATTGGCATTGTTGAAATTCCATCTAGGAATATCCTGATAAGTAATGGTGGTTGCTTGTTGAGACATTTTATTCTTTAAAGTGATCAAGTCATTGGCCATATTCTGAATCATAGGATCAATAGTACTCTAAGAAGAACTCTGATTTTTAGGCTTATATGATTCTCTTTTGCTCTTTCAGCCAGAATAAGATCATCTTCTATCTCAATGGTTGTAGCTTGAGCAGTGGCCAAATCGGGAATAAAAAATATTCTCAACAAGAAGCTCACATTAGGGGGCTGAGCGTTGATGAAAAAACACTTTTGATTTTCAAGAGTGGGAACAGCTAGCTCTGGGATCTTATGAATCAACTTGTTGAATTTGGCTATGAAATCCCGCATGGCTATGAACACAGACCACGAAATAATCATACGAGCTTTAGATAAAAATTGTAATGTAATTTTTGAAACAATTAAAATAATCGAGAGTGCTAAACAAAGAATAGCTTAAGATTTTGAACATAAGAATAATATCTCAAGAGAGATGAATCTCACAACACAAAGTTTGCAAAATAGCATCGGTTTTTATTTCTCAAATGATTACAAGAAAACACAAAGTTTTTCTTCTTCACATTAGTTCTCAATATTCCAAAAATATCAACCCTTTGGAATGCATAAGCATCCCTTATTTATAATAAAAAGAGTAGAGAGAAAATATGATAAATCCTAGAAAATAGTCTTTTAACTAGAGTCCTATTTTACTTGACTCTCATGCAGGAGACCAAGTAAAAATTTTCTTCTTATGTGATGAAACAAAAATGAAAAATACATGTCAATCTCTGGATTGAAATGACATGAAACATTATGCTTATTCTGTTTCATCATCCTTGTCTTTCTCCAGCGCAACCTGCTTGTCTCATAATTCCTAGAACTTCTGGATTGTGCCCTACATCTTAGCTTCATTTGGCGCATTTGAATGATTGCTAATACATCTCACTTGACATGTATGCTAACTGCCAGACAACTAGACATTAATGACATGTCATCATGGTTGGAGCGTCTGAAAACCTATAATAAAGGATTTGTTTCATTTCAGGTTTCGAGTTTTGGGAAACATGAGACATTATGCATTTTGGGTTTCGGTTTTTAGGAAACATGAGACATGATGCATTTCAGGTTTCAGGTTTCAGGAAACATGAGACATGATGCATTTTCTTCATTTCGGGTTTTAGGTTTTGGGAAACATGAGACATGATGCATAAAATGTTTAGATTCTTCTAAGTTTCGAAAACCCAACATGAAGGACTTTTATTGAGGTTTCGGGTTTCGAGAAACATGAGACATGATGCATGAGATGTTTAGATGCTTCTAAGTTCCGAAAACCTAACATGAAGGACTTAGGCAATTCGGGTTTCAAGTTTCAGGAAACATGAGACATGATGCATGAGATGTTTAGATGCTTCTAAGTTCCAAAAACCTGACATGAAGGACTTAGGCAATTCAGGTTTCAGGTTTTGGGAAACATGAGACATGATGCATGAGAGAAACATGTTTTCATGCAATAAAAACCTGAAAACCCAAAAATATCTTTCAAAAGGGATTTTTAAGAGATTTTTCAAAAAAAAATCCTATGGTTATCTCAATTTTTAGCTGAAATCACTAAAACGAGATAACAGTTATTAAAGTAAATTCTAATCTTTGTACATATTAGTTTAGGTTTCTAATTCCTCTAAGTGATTTCAACACACTATTTTATTGTTAGAATAGGTTTCCCTTCCTTAAGTGCTTTGCACAAGTTCTATTGCTTATATAGAGTCTCTTTTCATAGTTCAACATGATTGTTAGAATGTGTTGAGAAAAAGTTCAAAGTTGTAGGAAATTTTTTCCATTTTCAAGAAGTTTCGAATGCATAGAAATAAAAATGAGGTATAGAAGCAATTTCAATGTTCTATTTCTCTTGTCTCTTTAGATCAGTTGCATTTTGGACTTCCCATGCCTCTTATTTGATTAGAAAATAAGTTTCAGGGGAAGCTTGCGGCATCTCAGGTAGCATATTCCATGGAACCTTCCATGTTGTTAGATCTAGTGACATCCCTCCTTAGTTTTATGAAAGATTCTCCCTAGTTTTGAGTACAAGATAAACCTCAAATAATTTTTCCCCACTCTTTGGATCTAAATCAATTGAAAATATTATGAATTTGTGAGCAACTCAGTAGTTTCAAGGCCAAATTCAACTCAAGATGGTGTTCCACGTGAGTTCAGAGGTGAAGGATCTAGTGTTATAGATCAAGTTGCAGGGAAGAGAGGGTGAATTCCATGGCTAAACAATTTTCCACACGCATAAAAATTCTTCAGAATATTTTTTTCATTATGTGAGATGGTCAATCAGCAAGCACCAAATCATTTCCAGGTCCATGTAGTCATTCGAGTGACTTTTGGTATAACTTCAAGGTTCAGATTAATTCCATGTTATTAAAAATGACTCCATGCCCAATGGATGCAGTAAGGAAAGTGATTGATTCTCCTAATAGGAAGGTAGCCCCATTGATTCATAAAATTGCTACCCATTTTTTAGCACCCCTTGGTAAAACTGAACAACTTCATATGTAGACCTGAGAAGTTGACCAAGGTGGAGCAATAGGCCCTGAGACCCATACCTAGCTAAAAAAATGGATAAAATGGGAAAATTAATAAAAAAGGATTTTTTGAGTGTCCCACTCCATTCCCACGGCTCCCCTGGTTTGAGATAAAACCTGGGCAAGAAATTTAGTAAAAATCCAAGAAAATTGAAAATTTAGTAAAATTTAATCAAGGGTTGGAAATAATTCACCGAGCTCATGGGCGAGCTAAGAAGTGGATCGATGAGCCAGGGAGCAAGATGTGGGTGAGTTGGTTCAATATAAGAAAGAATTACACGTTCAAAGGGCTTGAAAGGAATACAAGATGAGGGTACTTGAGTTCTCTAAGCATCCAAAATCGCCACAATGCATTAGAGTGGGCTACGGGCTCATTGTATGGGAAAAGGATGGTTCCAGGGAACACTTTGTTTCTCCCAAATGGTTTTAGGCCTCAATACATTGGATGAGGAATTGTGTGTGGAAAATACACCAATTTTGGGCCTAGAAGGCTCGAGCGGAACGGGATAGCGGGGCACGGTGGGGCCAATGCGGTTCGAAGCGGGGTTGCGGGGAGTTTATTCCCCGCAGAACTTGAAAACTTGATGTTACTGATAAATAAAGGTGATGGGGGTGGCATAGACATGAGTCATAAGGGGCTTGGCCAATTCATTACACCCGCATCAGGGGTTCTAAGCCCAAGCGTCCCAGAGGGAACAACGTTCCACAGGGATGTGAGTTCCCCACAAAACCATTTTTTTGCATTATAAAGCGATGAGCAGTGATTCATTAGGAGCCTGGGAAATATAAGCTTGCAAAAATCCTGGTGACATGGTGGGAGACATAAGGTAAGACAAGGATCCCAATGTCAATTTAAAGGGATGTAATATCGGATGACAGGGAATGGCTTGTTGAGCCATATGGCGAACTAGGAACTGATCTACACATAAATGTACCATTGCTATAAAATCATATTGTTAGTGAAAACTTATAGTACCCTCTTATTTTTCATGTGTGTGTGCATGAGCTATCAGTGTAATTTACTAGCATTGGACAATCTCTCAAGTTGTGGGACTTGCATACTTGAGATGGACCTCCAGATAAGGTTGGTTCCTCTACCTAATCCTAGCACTAAACTACTCCTAATGAAGGAAATGTAAATGACTACCCCTAATTTATGATTTATAAGGGACCAAAGAAAATGTAAAAGGGTAAAAGAAGGAAATCCTATAGTACAGAGGTGATAACACTAAGTAAAGAGGATGGAATATCTTGCTGAGGGAGAATAGAGATGGGAAATGAAGTTTGGAAAGTCTAGAACAACTGTGAAACAAGCCATGGTTCCATCCATCCATCAAATCTCCATGAAATAGAACAACAAGAACATGTGAATGAAGTAAACATGCACAAAATAGACATATAATATTAGAGAGGCAAGAAGATGCAAGGAAATAAATGCAAGGGTTGAGATTTTGTCCAAGGAAACTTCGATGTATGCTCTCACCCACAAAAAAAATTCATTAAATTCTCTAAAAAAGGCATGGGAATCCTTACAAATCATTTCCCCCACGTACTCTAGCTTCTGGAAGAAGAATTGGGCACCGTACTTCATTACTTGCAGTGGTTGGGCCTAGAACTATACATTTATGTGTTGGAAACATTTTCAAAATTTTAACATATCTAACCTTAATAAAATTGATAAATACAATCCCCATTACATGGATGACCTTGAGACCTTTCCAACCATATAACGTTTGTAAAAAACAGAGTAATGGGTCAAAGGTTATGGCCATTTTAAGTTTGCGTGGAAAAACTATCGTTTTCCTTTCTAGCACAATTTTTCCTTTGTTGTGTGGATTTTCGTTCATTGTGTAGATTTTCCTTTGTAATGCGGCTTTTCCTTTATTGTGTAGTTTTTCCTTTTTTGCGTGGATTTTCCTTTGTTGTGCATTTTTTCCTTTGTTGTGTGGCTTTTCCTTTGTTACGCGGTATTTCCTTTGTTGCGTGGCTTTTCCTTTGTTGCGTGGATTTTCCTTTCTTGTGTGAATTTTCCTCATTTTCTACATTTTTCTACAATTTTCTCTAACTTTTTGGATTTCTCTTGATATGGGGAGTTAGAAAAAATTAAGTAGAGTACCCCAAAGCCTATTTTTCCCAATTTTACATATTTTTTCTATAATTTGGCTAAGAATTGAACTCTTTTGCCTCTAGAAGAAGGAAAATGCATCAAATGACCCCCAAACCTCCCAAAATCATTGTAAGTGCTTCAAAATTATGAAAATTTCCTAAAAAATATAGACTCAACCATGAAGCTTTGTCAACTACCCAAGTCTAGTTTCTTGCAAGTTGTTCATTTTTATCGGGGGTGAAAATGGATAACACATTTTTTGGGGGCCTGTAATGCCACTTCCTCAACATTCAGAAATAATAAAAGATGAAAAGTAACGTGATGGGTGGGAAGTTATAAAGAAACATCTCCATCTCCAAAAAATAAATTCCTAGGTCCGAGAGTTAGTGTATAAGCCATTTAAGTGACCTACACCAAAATCATTAAAAACTTTCTCCACACTCCATCAAATTGGAAAAAATTATACTCATTGGAATAAGAATTTTTTCCTCTACACTCAAAAATCAAGAAATCAGAGGTTTAATGGAAGTAAGTGGGCCAAACCCATATAAAAATCCCCTAGATTTAAAATGCAATTCCCATGTAGGTGAATGGTGAAGACATTAATGGAGGAATGGAGCATTTTCTTCTATAAAAAGCAACGGTACATGAAGGGATGGATTTACAGGGAGCCCCATGATGTTTTGCAGTCATTTAATGACTTTTGTTGGTGGGTGAAGCTCTAATTTTTGGATTTCCTCCTTCTCCTTCTCTTATCTTCTTCTATATATGTAAATAGAGAACTCATTTTTAAGGTTGTTGGACGTTCTCTATCTATTCCTCCACTCTTCTACATTTTGTGAGCTTCAAACCTCCATTATGAGTATTTTTTGTAGGAAATTCATGCCTCTATCTTTCATTGTAATGGACTATGTAATTTTATGAAGCAATAAAATTAAGTTTGTGGCTAATTTTTGACCATTACTTGTTTTTCCTTGCATCCTCTTGCCTCTACATTGTAGATAAAGGTATTTTTTACATTTCATCATTTCCTACAAACTCTAAATGTTGTGTTGAATTGAAATAGTGTTCTAAATGTTTGTTTATAGAATGTGGTGTTCTACATACCTTCTCTATCTCCAATTTTGCACATTTTCATTCACTAGAGAGTGTCCTAATCACCCTTCTCTTGGTGTTATCACCCCCTTACTATAGGATTTCTTCATTTTTATCTATTTCCTTCTCTTCCTAGTCCCTTTGTAATCATAGATTAGGATTAGATAAGTGTATTTCCAGCATTAGGAGTAGTTGTAGCATTAGATTACGAAGAGGAACTATCCTTCTTTAGAGAATTATCTCAGTTTCATGGTATCACACGTTGAGATGATTCCATGTTACCTAGTTACACTATTTTCCCATTTCATTCACATGCAAGAAAATCAGAGGGTGGTGTTATTTGGTGATAACACTAGTTGTCTCTAGAGTTTGGATAATACTATGTGATCGCTAAGGTACCAAGGTAACCTTAGTGGGGCTTGATCAAATCCCGAGACTCTGATATACGAGAAGGTGGAGAACTATATGAAAAATAAACCATATCTTTTTTATTAGGGAAGTCTCTTGAGACGACATCCTTGAATGTGGGTTAGCATCCAGAGTTCTAATGACTTCCATCATGAGGACATCATTTACTCGAGATAAGTGACAATGAATTTATTCCATCACCAATTAAGGGAACTTATTGAAGGCAAGGGCCTTTGAAGAGATGCTCTGAGTGAGGGCCAACCCATTGAATGGCCGTGAACTAGAGAGGAGGTACACCAAGTAAGAAGTCGTGGAGAGCTTCTTCGACACATGCAATTGGAGAAATTGATGATGTAAGTTTTCATTTACAATTTGGACTCATTCAATCTTCTACTCTCCCTCAATGATCATTACAATGAAGAGTGCCATCTATTCTTGGAAATACCACATGTTTTCTTCTCCCACCACCCGACTGAGAAGGGTGATCGCACTTGAGAATACTTCGTGAAACTCACTCCTGGAAATATTCTTGGGCATTCTACAAATTTTTCTTCATAACTTCATCCATGAGCCCAATGAAATACCTTTCAGATATGCATCTGTGTTGTTCCACTCATTCACTACCATTTCTTTTGATATGACCACCATGTTACTCAAGGTGGGAATTTGCATGGAAAGAGAGATAGTCCTTGGAGTAATCATTGCCATGGCTATACCGTCTTCTTCTCAGATGATTCTTGTCTCTGGTTCATAATGATGTGAGCAGGCCGAGACCAACTTGATACTTTGTTACAGAGACAGGGTGTCCACCTACTACAAACAACCCACTTATGAACACCTTGTCTTAAATTTTGCCTTCTTGGGTCAACTAACATGTGTGACTTCAGGTCCTCGAGATCTATGTAGGTGACATCACTATCATCCACTTCAAAATATTCAGATGAGAGGACCTACACTGGTTTTACCCCCGTGAAATTTAACTTCATGTTTCTTGGAGCACTTGCTATATATGGAAAGAGGGGGTTACTATTTTTAGTAAATGATAATTTACCCTCTTTTTGATCCCACTAGTGAATTTAGATTTCAAAGTTACCCTTGTGTATACTACTCCCTTTGAAACCACTCTTTGAGACGAATTACTATTTATAGCTAGTGCCCGTATAGAGAACTTACTATTTTTAGTAAGTGGTCATTTTTACCATTTTTGGCACTAATGAACCATTTTGATCTTCTAATTATTCTCGGTGCACACCGTCTTTTCCATAACTGCTTCTGGAGATGGCTTACCAAAAATAGCAGGTACCCATGTATAAGGTATTACTATTTTTGGAAAGTGGGGTTTCCGGGCCTCAGTTTGTGATGAAACAAACTTTCCCTATATGGGTTTTTGTTCTACAATGCTCTCCCAAATTTTAAGCTCAAACCAGGCTACTAGATTAAGAGATTTTAAAATTATAATTTTTTCTGTGGGAAACTTGGGGGTTTCCTCTCTGCAAAAAATTAGGCTTGTGGATACGAGAAATTCATTTGGGAGATTCAATGCACCTAAGAAACTAGATGTTTGCAAAAAAATGACATCTTTTTCCATTTAGTTGTTTATTAGATACGATCCAATCACCTTCACGGACTTTGGGGTTTTTGGCAAGATTTTTTCGTTTTTACTCTTTGTGAATCCATTTTTAATTTTGATTTTCTCTTTCAGATCATGTACGCCTTCATGAAATCAATTAATTAAACAAAAATTGGAGAGATCTCTGGAAACAAAATGACAACATTTTGGCAACATGTGGAGGATGTGGGGGGTGAGAATGAGAAAAATGGCTATCTCATTTGGTATTTATAGCTTTGGAAATGAAAGGAGAGAGGTGGGGGTAAATTTTTTATCACTTCATGTCCCTTTTCAAAGGTGAAATAGGGACATAAAAATTTTCCTTTCCCTCATGAGGACAAGTGGTGAAAGATCATTTTTTATGCAAGTGGAGTAGGGGCTAAACTGGAGCACTTGTGGACCGGGAGATCATCACATGTGGGCCCAAGAGTAAAAATGAGGGTGGGGTTAATTTTATTTATCCATCATTTCCAATTTCAAAGGGGAAAATATGTGCAAGAAAATTTTCCTTACTCTGGGAATGACAAGTGTCGCACATGCAGGGGTAGGTAGGTGAGCAAGTCAAACTAGTTAACAGAGGTTAGAAGGTGAACATTGGGTCATATGGGAGACCAGAAGGCTAAATGGGGGGAGGGGATAAATTTGGTGCACCTCATATCCCTTTGGTAAGGGTGAAATTGGGAAATGAAATTTCACCCTTAACCTCAACTTGACATGTGTCCAAGTGTGAAAATGGTTAAGTACCAAAGAACGCACCTTGAGAGCCGCCTTGTAAATGTCATAACTTGAGCTCTCATATGAGTTTTTGGGAACTTAACTATATGATTTTGCATGAAAATGACATTTTAAGAAGAATTTTGAGGGGTACCAATACTTTATTCTTAGTGAAGAACTCCCAAAATATCCCTTTTTCTCGGGATCACCTATTATGCATGAGGAGAATGAGTTGGTCTCAGAAATGCATGATGTTTGAATATGGTCTATTTTTTCCATCATGTTGGGGACTGAAAAATATTTTGAATGATATATTATTCAGACCATAACTCATTCCAAATATCTTGGAATCATTCCTTGAATATTCAGTTCTTTTTTCGGTGCAAGCTCCTTTAGGGCTAAAAAACCCACTTTCATTGAATGTGCTCCCAAACTCCTGAAACTTCCCATATTTTCCTAAATAAGTTCCTTGGAGTTATTTGCTCTTAGATACACTTCCATGATGAATATTGGTCTTTTGTTCCACTTTGATGATAGTGCACCCAGCTTAGAAAGGCTGATGAAAGCCCCTTCTGAGTAAGTCTGTCAACTTTGAAAACCTTTGCTCCAACATGCTTGAATGATCATGTTTATTCTTGAATAATATAGGGGAGGAATGATGAAACCATAGATGGAATCCTTGGATACAAGATTAGAATCGACATTGAAGGGTAGGTTGATCTTGGGATTCCTAGAGAGGTTTGACATGAAAATTATTACACTAGTTTATAGTTTTCTTGTTTTCAGGTGAATTTTGTGCATGCCAAAACACAAGACAACACAGGTCTATACAAAACCATATCTCAATTTCTTTTGTCTCCACCTGGTTACCTTTTTTGATAGTGAATGCAACACACCAAACGTTGTAAGTTTAAGTCAATGCTAGAGTGTTCATGATGATATTTTGTGAACAAAACCTCATGTCATTGAAGAAATAAATCCCACACATCTAATTGGGCTGCTAGTTGTTATTGGAAGTTTCGTTTTTCTTCCCAACCATACTGGACATTCCTGACTATGTTAATTAGGTGGCATATCTTAATAGACCAGAGACCAAAAAAGTGTCAAAATTTGGCGAAAACATTTTCACAAACCTTGGTACTGTCGACACTAAAATTTTCCTCCATAATTTCTATTTCATTAATGTATGTATTAGGAATAGGATGTTGTTAAGTATAATTAGTAGTAGCGTTTGATAGACGATAACGTGCACTGTCAGTACGGTGCCACCAATAATGTGGAGTACGGTAACAGTTAAAGTACAATATGAATGTTGTAAAAAGTAAATATTTGTCGTAAGTGGTCCGGTAATATTAAAATGTCAAAGTTTGGGTAATTAGAGAAGTAGGGTCTACGTGATTAGGAATTACAAATATTATATTGGTAATAAGGACAAGGAGTGAGGTCATAAATATTTTGTATATTTTATTTGTAAAAAGTCTAAAAATGTGGAACCCATGTAAAATGATAAGGTTTATCTTATCTTAAAAGATAAGATTACATGTACAGATAAGAGTTAAGGTATGGATTATGATTCGTCAGAGTGGATTTCTTATCCTATCTTAGAGATAAGATGGATAAGCCTGGGAGTTCTATAAATAGAGAGGCCACCCCCCTCATTTAGCATAGAAGGAAGTAGTGAGAAATATTGTAGGAAGTGTGTGAAGGAAGCCATTAAGAGGTGTAATTGTAAATTTTCTCCCATAGTCTTGGTGAAAGGCAAGTGAAGTCAATAACACTTGAAGTACCTCATGGGTAAGATTGTAACAGTTTCATGTTAATTTTATAAATTACTTTGATATTTCAGATTTGTCATCATTCTGTCTTATCATAGTCGATGGTATTCTTGTGTTATGTTGTTGTTTTGTTTCCAGATTACATCCACCAAACTAAAGGCTGTGCATTAGTAAATAATCATAGCACGAGGAGTTCCCGGTGAAGAATTATCATAGTGCTAGATTGGTGATGACATTTTTGGTTCCGTTTCCGGGACCATTCCTTGTTGGTGGATTTTCTGGAGAGATATTCCCACTTAGTCAAAAATCAATTAGAGGGTAACCTTGTTTTTACTGTGCATAGTAGTTACCATGGTAAAGTCATTTTTGCCATGAATAGTAGTTACCATGGTAAAGTCATTTTTGTTGGAATAGTATTTACCGCAGTAAATTCACTTTTTACCGTGAATAGTATTTACCACAGTAACTTCACTTTTTACCGTGAATAGTGTTTAACACAGTAAAGTCAGTTTTTACTGCAGTAAGTCAAGTTTTACCATAGTTTACCGTGGTCATTTCTATTTTACTGTAGAAAGGTGTAAAGTCACTTTGTAGTATAGTGATTCCAATTATTTGTACACATAAGCCTTGTTAATTGTACTTGTGAGTTGGTATTTCACGGTGGTTACTTTTGAAAATGGGAAAGATTCATGTTTTTTCAGCTCAATCTAATGAAGATGCTTCTTCTTTCATTCAAGAGTTTAAGCGATCTTGTATTTGTAATGGCCTTATAAGAAGGGAACAATGGACTGAATTTTTTCCTACCTTTTTGGATGGTTCAACACTTAGGTGGTTTGAAACACTAGGTGATAATGTGAAAAATTCATGGGATCTATTAACTGAAAGTTTTCTTGAAGAATTTGGTGAACAACAGAAATATGCAGATCTCATGATCGAGATCACAAAGCTATCCCAAGGAGAGAAGGAGAAGATAAGGGATTATCATGCTCGTGTTCTAGAGCTAAGGAGGAAGCTCGATGCCCAGATCCGGAAGGAAGGACTAGCGGATGGGTTGATGAATGGCATGGATAACCTCCTCTATAATCACTTCATTCTTGGGATGAAGCTAGAGATCAGACACTGAGTGAAGTATGACCGCCCAGCTACCATTGAACAAGCAAAGGAGATTGCAAGAAGGCAAGAAGAAAGCATGGAAGAGGAGCCCAAAGAAATTGTTACTAAAGTAGAGCCTACACCAGCACCTTTGGTCCAGAATCCACAACCACTCCCGGTGAGCAAAAATATTTCTCCTAGTACATCTACTGAGTATGAAGATTTTCTCAAAAAGATGGGTCAGTTAACTATTAATCTTCTTCAAGGAAAGGAATTTAGTTCTCAGGGAGGAGATAGAGGTCCAAAAAGAAATATTACTGAAGTTGTATGTTATGGTTGTTATAAAAAGGGTCATTATAAGTATAATTGTCCAGATAGAGCTTCTACATCTGGTAAAGGAGATAATGATAAAGGAAAAGCACCTGTGAATTCTTTTGATGTAGTAGATAAGAGTAGAAATAATGAAGTAGATGTGTTTGTAACAAAAAGAAAGAAAGAAAAAGATAATCAAGATGGAAATGATCCTAAGAAGATGAAAGAAGAAACTAGTAAGAAACATAGGAGAAGAAAGTTGGGTGTGCAGGATTTTATGATTTCACAGGGGCAAGGACCATACTCCATCTTGGAAGATCTTTCCAAAAGGCCTGCAAATATTACATATGGTCAACTCTTGGCTATGTCTTCTGAGAAGAGGCGGGAGTTGCGAAGTGGACTCAATGCTCGACGAAGGAAGGAGGTTGAGGTCCCTGTTTTGGAGGCAGAGGCGGATCCCTATGCTCCACAAGCTGAGGTATTATGTAATGGTATTTAAATTCATGATGTCTTAGTTGATGGAGGTGTTGTAGTTAATGTAATGACCGAGTCTGTAATGAATATGTTGGGTTTTAAAATTGATCGCCCTTCAAAACTTATGTTAAGGTCATTAAATAAAGGAAAAACTAAACCAGAAGGTGTAGTTTCAAATGTGGCAATATTTGTTATGGGTGTTGTATGTGTGGTAGACTTTCAAGTGATGAAAAATGGTACTGTTGCGTACCCAATGCTGCTGGGAAGACCATGGCTAAGGAGAGTTCATGCAAGAAACTACTAGAATGAAGGTTTCATGACACTTGGACGTGGTAGAGAGAGGGTGAAAATAAACGTGATCCCTCGGCATCATAAGGCAGAACCTGTCGATTCAAGTGATGAAACTGATGATTGGAAATCCTCTTATTACTCTAGTACTAGTGAAGTGGACACTGAAGATGAAGAAAGCATGGTGGATGTTTCAGTCATGGATATCCTTCCAGTCACACCAACTCATGACCCCATAAAATTATCTGAAGAAGAAGTTGATGATCGTCTCCAACAAATAAAGATTGGTGATGTTGTGATGGAGAGTGAGAAGTAATCCTACCTCCAACTTTTTCGAAGGTACATACACCTATTCACTTTTGATTACAAGAAACTCCGTCAAGTAAGTTGGGTAGAACATTGTATTGAGCTGGAAGATGGTGCTAAGCCCATAAAACAAATGCCATATAGAATGAATCCTAATTTTTCCAAGACTGTAAAAGAAGAAATAGATAAGTTGCTTGATGCAGGATTCATATTTGCTGTGGAGAATTCAGAATGGGTTTCTCCCATTGTGATCTCAATAAAAAATAATGGGAAGCTACACATTTGTGTTGATTACAGGAAGCTCAATAAGGCAACAAAGAAGGATCATTACCCTCTTCCATTTTCAAATCAGATCTTGGATGAAGTAGCTGGCCAGGAGTGCTATAGTTTTGCTGATGGATATAGCTGCTACAACCAAGTTCATATAGCAGAGAAAGATCAGCCAAAGACCACGTTCACCACTCCTTGGGGAACGTTTGCTTATACAGTTATGCCTTTTGGGTTGTGTAATGCTCCAGCAACATTCTAGCATTTGATGAATAGGGTGTTCAAACCCTACATTGGGACCTTCATCAGAGTATTTCTGGATGATTTTTGCATCTATGGGAGCAAGTTGGACCACCTACACCCAATGGAGACAGCATTTCAAATGTTAGATGAAGCACAAGCCTCACTAAACCCTACAAAGTGTGTCTTTGGATGTTCTAAAGGCGTTTTGTTAGGGCATGTTGTATCCAGAGATGGTATTGGTACTAATCCTGATAAAGTTTCAAAAATCAAAGATTTACCATTTCCTATGAATAGAAGTAAGTTGAGACCATTTTTAGGCCATGTGGGTTACTATAGAAGGTTCATCAAGAATTTCTCAAATATTGCACAGCCACTAACCCAGTTCTTGAAGAAGGATGTTACTTATGAACCAGGAAATAAGACACATGAAGCTTTTGGACAACTAAAGGAATCCCTGGTGTCTTCACCTGTTTTGAAGAATCCAGATTGGAGCAAGCCATTCATTGTGTACACTGATGCCTCAGATGCAGCACTAGGAAGTACTTTGAGCCAAAAGGATGAAAATGGGAATGAACATCTAATTTACTTTGGGAGCAGACAAATGAGCAGTGCTGAGGTAAATTATACTATAACTGAAAAAGAGGCTCTGGCTATCATTTTTTCTGTAAAGAAGTTTATAAATTACTTGCTAGGGCAAAAATTTCTAGTTGTAACAGATCATCAGGCTCTAAAATATATTGTAAATAAGCCTAACCCATCAGGGAGGATAGCAAGATGGATAATTTTGCTACAAGAATTTGAATTTGATATTATAGATAGGCCAGGAAAGAAGCATGTCAATGCAGATGCACTCTCTCGAGCCTATGATGGTTTAGGATCATCTTGTGATGATGATGATTTCCCGATGCAGCCTTATTATCCCTTGACACAATCCCTAGTGAATACATAGATATTTGGAATTATATGAATGAATTCAAGTTTCCTGATGGTGCCAGTGCAAAGACTAAGAGAAAAATTACTCAAGCCAGTCGTCCATATTCTATTCTGCATGGAGTATTATTTCGAATAGGACCTGATGGACAGTACAAGAGGGAAGTTGGACGTGATCAAGGGAAGGAACTACTAGAAGAATTCCACAATGGTACATGTGGAGGGCACTTCTCTGGACAACTTATAGCAAGAAGGATCTTGGATGCAGGTTATCACTGGCCCACTCTTTTTAAAGATTGTTATAATTATTGTAAGACATGTGATATTTGTCAAACACATGGTAACCGTAAGACTTCATCAGCTCCACTATGTCCTATTCTTCCACTTGGTCCCTTTGAAAAGTGGGGAATAGACATTGTAGGTCCACTTCCAAATACATCATGCCAAAATAAGTATATTGTAGTTGCCACAGATTATTTAACCAAATGGGTTGAAGCTAGGCCATTGAAAACAGCTTCCATGGATGAAGTGGCAAGGTTCATATATGAATGCATTGTCACCATATTTGGTTGTCCATTAGAAATTGTAACAGATCAAGGAAGCCACTTCATTAATGAGGTGGTAGAAGCCCTAGTCAATAAGTTTTCTATTAAGCACAGGAAGCCAACAACATACAAGCCAAACACAAATGGACAGGTGGAACGAACAAATTTTGTGTTGTGTCAAATTCTAGCAAAAGATGCAGCCTTGCAGGTACATAAATGGGATAAAAGGATTCATGCAGCATTGTGGGCATATAGGGAAACATCAAAGTCAGCAACAGGATACTCCCCATTTCAGTTGGCCTATGACATCGATCCAGTTCTTCCTATTGAGTTTGATATTCCCACTGTGAGAGTTATGAAAAATGAAAGGATGGATGAAAGTGATTCAGTAAAAGAAAGGTTGGTACATCTTCATTTGCTGGAGGAAATGAGAGAAATAAAAAAGGATACAAGCCATAAGAAGAAAATGAAGCAGAAGGAATACTTTGATCAAAAGATCCGGTGGTCTCCATTTCATGTGAATGACTTGGTTCTAGTATATGATTCCGGATACAAAAAAAAGAAGACAGAGAAAATTTCTTCCAAAATGGATGGGGCCCTACAAAATAGAAGCTGTGCATGAAAATGGTACGTACCGACTGGAGGAATTGGATGGCACTCCCATTACGAAATGGGTCAACCACGACAAGTTGAATATTTTCCAAGCACTAGAATAGTCTACTCCGAGGACGGAGTAGAAGCTAGGAAGGGGGAAGATGTCGACACTAAAATTTTCCTCCATAATTTCTATTTCATTAATGTATGTATTAGGAATAGGATGTGGTTAAGTATAATTAGTAGTAGCATTTGATAGAAGATAACGGCACCATCAGTACAGTGCCGCCAATAATGTGGAGTACGGTAATAGTCAAAGTACAATAGGAATGTTGTAAAAAGTAAATATTTGTCGTAAGTGGTCTGGTAATGTTAAAATGTAAAAGTTTGGGTAATTAGAGAAGTAGGGTCTACGTGATTAGGAATTAGAAATATTATATTGGTAATAAGGACAAGGAGTGAGGTCATAAATATTTTGTATATTTTATTTGTAAAAAGTATAAAAATGTGGAACCCATGTAAAATGATAAGGTTTATCTTATCTTAAAAGATAAGCTTACATGTACAGATAAGAGTTAAGGTATGGAATATGATTCATCAGAGTGGATTTCTTATCCTATCTTAGAGATAAGATGGATAAGCCTGGGAGTTCTATAAATAGAGAGGCCACCCCCCTCATTTAGCATAGAAGGAAGTAGTGAGAAATATTGTAGGAAGTGTGTGAAGGAAGCCATTAAGAGGTGTAATTGTAAAGTTTCTCCCATAGTCTTGGTGAAAGGCAAGTGAAGTCAATAACACTTGAAGTACCTCATGGGTGAGATTGTAACAGTTTCATGTTAATATTATAAATTACTTTGATATTTCAGATTTGTCATCATTCTGTCTTATCATAGTCGATGGTATTCTTGTGTTATGTTGTTGTTTTGTTTCCAGATTACATCCACCAAACTAAAGGCTGTGCATTAGTAAATAATCATAGCACGAGGAGTTCCCGGTGAAGAATTATCATAGTGCCGGATTGGTGATGACAGTACCTACAAACCTCATATATAATCCTATAACTCGATATTGGGCCTATTTTACAAAATCCTCTATTTATTTCTCTCGTCTTTATTTGATTTTATCAGTGTGGAAACGAATGAAACATGTCACAATGTATCAGTTTGAGTTAGTGTTAGGGTGTTTCAGGTGATATTTTACGTGCATAACCTTGTGGCACTAAATTAACAATGCCCACACATCTATTGCAGGATGGTAGATGCCACAACCATCCCATAACTTCCCAACTACATAAGTCGGGTGACATCTCTTAAGAAACTTAAGACCAAAAATCTATCAAACTTTTGAAAGCAAGTTGTCGATAATCATGGCACATACAAAAATCCCATATTATCCTAGAGTTTAGTGTTGGTATTGTCTATAAAAGGACCACTTGGTTTCTCTCGTAATTTTTGAGTTTTCTTGGGGTGGTAGAGAATTCAATGCACCAAAAAAATTAGTTCGATACAATGTTAGGGTGTCTAGGTGATATTTTGAAAACAAAACCTTATGACATCAAAATAATAGTGCTCACATGTATGAGCATTCTAATGATGATATCATAAGTGTTTTTAATGCCCAACTATCTTAGACATTCCCTAATACATTGGTTGGGTGACGTCTCGTAAGACTGAGACCCAAAAAGTGTCAAATTCTAGCAGACATATTCTCTCAAACCATGAAACCTAAGAACCTATTGTATGATCCTATATCTTAGTTTCTGACTTCTATAAAAATAATTTGTTTTCTCTCATATATTCCAAGTTTTTTTAGGGTGGTAACGATTGTAACAGGCCAAAAAGCGTTAGTTTGATTTGATGTTAGGGGTGTCTATGGTGATATTTTGTGAACGAAACCTCATGGCACAAAACTAACAATGCCTAAAAATCTAGGTAAGATGGTAGACACTATAAGAAGAATTATTTCTCTACACAACTGTCCTAATCCTTCTCGGCTATATCACTTAGGTGACGTCTCTTAAGAGCTATGAGAGAAAAAAATGTCAAACTTTAGTGGGAAAGTTATTGCAAATTATGGCACCTACTTACCTCGCTTCTAAGCCTACAAATTGACAACCATCCCATTTACAAAATCCTCTCTCGCTTTCTATCATCTCTACCCTCTTAATTGTAATGCACCGAAAATACCTGTTTGAGTAAGTATAAGGGTGTTGAGGGAGATATTTTATGAATGGAACCTCGTGACTCTGAAATAACAACACTCAATCATATAAGAGGGATTCTATACATTATCATAAGAATGTTTTCTCTACCCTTGCCCCAGACCTTCCTGGCTATACGTGTCAGAAAAGGTCTCTTAAGATCTCTGAGACCAAAAAATTGTCAATTTTTAGTAAGATATTTCTCTCAAATAATTGTACCTACAAACCTCCTGTATGACATTATAACTAAACCAACAACACTCACTCGTTTAGGAAGGATTCTAGAAATTATCAAAATAATATTTTTGTGTCCCTTATCTCATACCTTCCTAACTACATCGGTCGGGTGAGGTTTCTTAAGATACCTATGACCAAAAAAATATCAAAAATTTGGTGAGAAATTTCTCACAAATAATAATACCTATAAACCTCCCATTAGAGCCTACAGCTCAGCATCAAGATTGTATACAAAATTGTTTCTTAGTTTATCTCATCTCAACCTAGTTTTCTCCAGGTAGTAGCAGATGTAACATGCCAAAAAGTGTCAGTTTAAGTCAGTGTTAGGATGTACATGGTGATATTTTGTAAATTGAACCTTGTGACACCAAACTGATAACATCCACACATCCAAGTGGGATTTTAGATGATATCAGACGTCTCATTTCACCACCTAACTATCTTGAAACTTCCCAGTAACATTTGTCAAATGATGTCTCATAAGATCCCCAAGACCAATTTTTTTTCAAACTTTAGCAAGAAAGTTATCGCGAATTGTGGCACCTAAAAATTCTCCCATTTAATCCTACAGATCTGGATCAGTCCCGCCTACAAAATATTCTCTCGATTTCTCTCATCTACACCCAATTTTCTCAAGGTGGCAGTGAATGCAACATGCTAAAAAGTGGCATTTTGAGTTAGAGTTAGGGTGTTTGGGGCGATATTTTACAAACAATCAAAATAAACAATCCAAGAATAGAAATTAGTGTCCAATTCACAATTCTAGGCTGCACTCCATAGATGAATGCTAAACAATTCATGGAATTTCAACCTCATGCAATGATATGTACTAAGAATATAACCTCTTCATCTAATTTATATTTGGAGGAAGCAAAACATTTGTTCCATTCTCAAATGTGTGAAAATAGACAAAAAAAAATACACTTCATTGTTAATAATGGAAGTCAAAAGAGACCGATTTCTCTTGAAGCAATTCAAAGAGTAAACTTGCCATTAATAACTCATCCTTAACTATCTGTACTCAATAATATGGTTTAGCGCGGGCTTTGAAAATCATGTTACTCAACAATATGACATGGTGTATAAAATAAATACTTTTGAAGATGCAGTCCTTTGTGATGTTGTGCCATTAGAAGTATTCGTTTTACTTGGTCAACCATATCTTTACTACTGACATGGAATCTATGAAGTAAATTCAACAAATATTGTCATAGGTGGTGATATGAGATAATACATTCTAGAAGTAGTCTTGGAAAGCTAACATTCATTAGTGTCAAGAAGTGCAAAAAGCTAGTTAGTAGTTCAGGGATTTTATGCTCCTAATAGTTGTACCTGAATAGAAATACATCTAGATGGCCCCAATTCATATGATGATTTGTTCACAAACATGTGGTAGCTAGATAACACGTTAGATGAATAGATGGATACTTTTCAATCACCTAAGGAAGTTCAAGTACATTGCATGGTAAAGAATATTATAGATTTGATTTTGGGGATACCTCTTCCTAGTGCATCATTAAACCGTGGATCATTTTTGGAAAAGAGGTATATGCATGAAATCACACATCATACCCAACTCATCACCTAGGGACAATCAAATTATGCTTGAACCAATGAAAGACGACGCATCGAAGTGTTACATTGAAATACTCTCCAGTCAAGATGCTTATTTGACTTTGACTTATATGCTATACTCGAGTCTTTCATAAAACGTACAATTTAAGAAGTCTTCTCTTACTTTACGGGATCAAATTTGCTAACGGGGAATTCTTGACAATGTCAGATATTTACTTTTTGTTTTAGAATGTAAACGAAAGTTATAAACCTTATAAATTCACACTGTTAAGAAATTCACACAAGGGAATATAAATAAACAAAGGTTACCGTGGTACATCGATGCCATTTTCAAAAAATAAATAAAATGCAAATATATTAAAATTTAGAATTTTTTAAGTGGGTAAATGGTTTCTATACTATAATTCTTATTATTTAATTTCACTGTTACAAGTTTATAAACATGAAGAATTTTATCTTTTTATTATATATTTGAGGTAGAGATTATATAGAGAGGGCTAGACTCCTGTTTTTAATGATTGGTTGGCTTATGAATATAATTAGTTTAATGAAATTGTAGAAATGAAAAGTAATTAGAATATTTTTGCAAAAACTTGGAAACAAATTTAGCCGAGGTTTGGAAAAGTTTTTAGCTGAGGTTTGGAAATTTTTTTAGCGCAGGTTTGGAAAAGTTTGTCATCTCCTATTTTTAAGGAAGATATTTTCCAATTTTTAATTTGATATAGAATTCTTGGATATAACTAGTAAAATTTCAATACGCTTATTCTAAAAGTTTATTTTCAAATTCACAGATTGTAAAAAATTGTAAAATCTCTCAATTTTAAGTGTTAAATGTATATTTATTTAGCATTTTTCTTTTTAATTAAAAGCTACTATGAGGTATTACCCTTACACCACACAAAATTTTAAGTAGAATGTTCAAATTAATGGAAAAGGGTGATATTTGAAAAAGTTTATAGAAGGGTCCTTAGTCTATTGGTGATGTTGTTAGGCTTCCTCAACGCATGAGTAGAGATGTCAACAATCTATGTAATGTAGTACCCAATGAGTGCGCGCTACCCATCAAAAAAGTTTCACATCTCTTATTTTATACAAATATATTTTAAATATTTTAAATGTTTAATTTTGTAATGGTATTCTCCTCACGACTAATCATGCCACAATTGATTTTGTTCCTCTAGTTACATTTTTTAATTTGTTAATAGAATTTATTTTTGAGTTTTTTTTTTTAAATAATATTGAGAAGTTCATTCAACTAGACACTTTATTGCATAGATTGTCCATCTCTGCTCATGCTTTGGAGTTTTTATATTTAAGAATTGACCTTCATCACACACACGCACGCACGCACCCACCCACACACACACACACACACACACACACACACACACACACACACACACACACACACACACACACACAATAGTTGGTAGATATAAAATTGTTTTGTATTTTTGAAGGGTAATATTCAAAAATTAATGTCACCCAATTTTTTTTTAGAGGTATAGGTGGCTGTCAAATTTAACCTTTGATGAAGATGAACTTATGTCTGTAATATGAAAGAATAGCCTGTTCGTATTGAGATTGAGAAGTTAGGCCTCTACCTCCAAATGTCCCCATGGCCACTTTGAGGTGCCTTAAAACACATATGAATAAAACATTAACTATTAGTGTGAAACTCATTATTTCCTACCACTAAATGTGATACTTTTGATAAATGTTTTAAAAATAAATATTAATTAATGAGTGGACAATTTTTTAATACTTTTACACATTAAAATATGTTAGGGCACAATTATTATCTCTAAACAATTTGGAATATAATTTCATAATTTTATATACCATCAAACCACTTTTGTTATAAATATTTTTAAAATAATTTTATTATAACATAACACTACTTTTACTACAGAAGACACATACAAAAGATAATTTAGAAGTAAATACTATTTTTAGGAGAATGTAAAAGTAATAGTATTTTTTCCTTAGAAGATGTCACTATCACTACTCCAATTGTTCTATTATTCATAATTATTTTCACATAATGAATATCAATTTAACATATTTTCTTCAAATAAACAACCTAAATGAAATTAGGAAATTATGTTAATGGTTGTTGATCTCTTAGATTTATTTTTTGAAAAGAACACTTTAATATATAAACAAAAAATATACAATGATAACCGTATAAAAATCATGTGTAGAAAGTCACACCCTATAATTCATATCATATAGAGTTAAATAGGCCACAAGAAAGAGGGCACTTTACATTTTTTATTATATAGGGTAAAAAACAGGGAAGGGCTCCCAGAGGTTAGTACAAAAAGATAGCATATTGATAGCACAAAGATAAATTCAAAAAGAGGAATATGACCACAAGGAGTTAAACAAGCTTAACACCAAAACGAAACAGGTCTAGAAAAACTACCACTAAAAGAAACCGAAACCAATTACAAAAAGAAATAGAGACAGTTCTCCAATAGTCCACTAAAAGTTCAGGGAAAGCTCCATTAGTTTTCCTTATGTTTATAGGAGGATTTGGCCTCCATGGTCTTAACCTCATTTCTGATCTCAGTCTTCAAATTCTTCTGGGGAGGATCCTCATCTTCATCTTCCTCAACATCCTCCTTTGTCGCATCCTCGTCCTCCTCATCATCCTCAAAGCTAGAGTACATTCTTTTCCACTGCTTCAAACCGAGCACCCAAATCCCATACAAGTTTATCTAGACCCTTAATGTATTCCCTTATAATTTTCTACCCATGCTAATTGTTTTGGTGCTTCAATGCTGTCAATCATTCCATTCCTAACGACCAAATTAATCTCCTCCATAACCTGAATCACTGTCTCCAAATATTGCACTTTGTTATTCAACACCTCAAGACTCTTCTCATCTTCCGAAATCACTTTGCCCTTACCCTTTGAGGGCCCAACTTTTTGATTTTCCATCCCCGCCACATTCTTCCAATCCCCCACTTTATAAATACCCAAATTACCCTCACGCATCTTGGTAAGACATTCTGCCAAAGTAATATCCTCCTCAACCTTGATTTGAGGCATCATTTGTCTGAGGCTGGTTTATCATTTTTAAACATGAGGGGAATGATCCCCTCATGGATAGGAGTATCCACCTTTCCACGTTGGAAATATTTCACCAAAGTAGTCAAAGACATGAATAAAAAGAAGGGAATACTAAGAATTTTCTTATGTCTGAACATATTCAGAAAAGACAAGTGATGAGTGTAGATCTTGTGATATTTACCTTCTAAGGTAAGATACTTCATAATATGCAAACAAACCTCCATCCACACACTAGGGATGCAAGACTAAACAATGCCATCAGTGAAGAAATAAACCCTTTTCTTGTCCACGAAAAAGGTTTTGATTTTGTAGTCACGTTTGTTCATGTCCTTGAAAAATTTGAGCCCGTCCATATCCATGTCAGTAATCTAAGCAATGGCCTCCTCTGAAGTCTCAATTTCCATGCTCCTTACCACCAACTTGCCATCTTTCCAAGCTATCCCAAACTCCATAGTTAACGATGGGTCATGCCCTTGAAGCTGGATGATGTATTTCCTGAAGCCCCCAATCTTGAACAGATGCCACATAGACTTGTCGTCCACAATATTCCCATGACTAGAAAATTCCACTATGATTCTATCTCCTCCCATGGTGACAAGATTTTTTTTCTAGATACTCAACCAATCGATGCTTACAAATTTTGATGTTAGAATTACCTTTCCAAGAAGAGATAAATCCAAACACAATCTTTTAGTTTTGAAAAATGAGCCAATTTACCTTGCTCGTGCAGCCTAAAGTGGAGTCATGATTTTTGATGATATATAATATCATTAATAGGCGTGGGGATGACATCACATTTATTCCATACTTTGAAATCATTATAATGCACTCCCTCATTTGTAAATCTATCAGCACATGTGTTTCCAATGCAAGGAGTATGTGTGATAATAAAGGAATCAAATATTTTAAGATGCTCTTTAATATCATGAATTATATTACCCAAAACCCAATTTTGGGAATTCACCTTACTGATGGAATTTATAATGAGAAGAGAGTCCCCATCAATTAAAATATGTTCGATGAATTGATACCTTTTTCATTAGCAAGGTTAACACCCAAAGCAAAGCTCAGGCTTCTTCCACATTATTGCTTTGAATCCCCAAAGGGCCAGCTTAGACCAGGATCCAATCACCTTCATGGTCCCTAATAATGCCCCCTCCCCTAGCCGGACAAGGATTACCTTTCGAAGCCCCATAAAAATTACCTTTCGAATCCCTAGAGAGGCCACTTTACATCAAAACCACTATAAAAGTGAGATAATCAATCAAAAAATATGAATAAAACAAGGATCCTAGAAATGTAGGCGACAACTACAAATATGGAGGACAAAGGAGGAGGTGGAATGATATCAGGTTTTTCACCCTAGCTATAATTAGAGGGGTAAGTAGAGTCTAGGATGGGATCCCATCCACGTTCTTGAACTTTTACTGTCTCTCAGAAACCTTAGTAGACGACCGAGAGGGAGAAATGATAAGACCTAGCCATGAGAATATTCCTTATTGAGGGAATTCCAACCAGTGCTGCCAGAATCACCAAGCTGACCAAAGACCATGCCATGAGTAGGGGAAGGGATCCGATAGAGGATACCACTGCTATCAAGGAGAAGGGATCCTCTAGCTCCAAGAGTGATGTCTATGATTCCCCTAGTCCTGAGGTAGAGACGAAGGAGGAGAGGGGCATAAAAGATGCAGTAAGTGTTGATGGGAAAGGGAATTTAGAGACATACGACTAAATAAAGAGGGGGAGGTGCCCCACTAGTCAAGTAAGTGCTGGAGGTGCTCAACCTCTAGCTAGACTTTCATGACCTAGTTATGAATTTGGAGCATCATAATGGAAATAAAAATGACTTTATTAGTAACATAAATTAGATTATCCATAGGAACATCATTAAAAATGGCATTATTTATGTCTTTATAAAGATGAAAAAGAATATCATTTTTAAAAATATGCCAAAATTTGTTGTAAATGGTAGGTAACAAGGTTGAGTCCCCAAGAGAATCATTTTCCAAGAAAAGAAATCTGGAGAAAATGGTTGAAACATGGTATGAATCTATTTCCATGACAATTGAGATAGAGGAAAAACCAAAAAAATGCTCTTAATAAACTCATGTTTCTTGGGTTAAGACCCATATGTTTGAGTTGATCCCTAGTTGGAAGCCCTTGGTGTAAAATACACCATGAAAATTAGCCTTTTTGGGTTTAAAAAGAACACTCCAAACCTTCTAAAAATGACATTTCCAAAATGAATCATGGGAGACAATACTCCAATGATAATTAAGATTGTCAGTGGGCATAAAATGAGGGGCCATTAAGGAGTACCCCAAATGGGGCTTGTAATGGCAAAAAGATGTAGCAACTGACCAATTCCAATCTTGCCACCACGTGACACCGGAGGTGATGCCAAATTTGTGCACATATTCATCAGATATGCAAGATTTGTTTTTCTAATTGGTTATGTGTCTTGATATTGAATATTATATTTACTAGAAAGTGCACCCCATGAAATTCCAAGATTCCAAGGGTGCACAAAATAAATCACCCACAATACCTTGATTACTTTTTTGAAAATCCTAATACATTTAGCCCAAGGAGCCAATGCAAGAGGACCATCATGAAAAGTGATAATAGGTGACCACTAGAGAGAGTGGGAGTTAATAGACATACCATATTTGAAACCATCTTCAGTGCGTTTTAAGAAACTCTGAGGATTTCAATATGTTTTGGGAAGTGAAAGTACCCCCAATTTTAACTAAAATATGGAAGAGAAGAAGGGATTGGAATTTAAGACATTTCCAGGTTTGCTTACCCAAATGAGATCCTTGACAAATGTAATGTTAGAGAAAAGTCTTCCAATCCTCGTTACATTCTATGATAGGGATTTACAACTTGATATAGAGAGAATTTCCTTCGAATTTGATGTCAATTAACCTAAGGCCCCTATCTTATTTATGTCGAAAATAGATATCCCAAATAAATTTGTGGAACCAAAACTTATTTCATTAAATCTGGACTTATTCCAGTCTAAGCAACACAAAAATACTTCCGATATTGGAATCCAAAATTACTAGTTTTCGATTCCAAAATGTTAAATATTGGAATTATCTAGACTCCAAAATCCCACATATTAGATTCCAATATCTCATATATTGGTATCCAGAATCACGGTTATTGGAATCAAAAATCACATATATTGGAATCAGAAATTACATATATTGGAGTTTACTGCACTCCAAAGCCCCATATACTGGAATATGAAAAATCAAAATATTGGAATCTGACATTGATCTATAAAATAATAAACATAACATGTCTCTATTATGTATGGGATAGAAGCCAGGAGACTTTAATTATTCCTTTGGAATAAAGGTTCTTATCAGTTTTAAAATTTATTTAAGATTAAACTATGTAGTTGTTGGAAAACTGTTTAATGATTTCGGGAAATCCAACATTAATTTGCAAAACCATAAATATAACATGTTTTTGTTTTATACACGCTAGTGGCTACAAGGTTAATTTTCCTTTGGAATAAGTTTCTTATCATTTTTAAAATGTCATGAACATTAAACCATATAGATCTCAGGAAAATATTTTAATGATTTCATGGAAGCTAATATTTGTCTCCAAAACAATAAACCGACCAACTTTCCTTTTTATACTGGCTATCGGCTGCTAGGCTAATGAATATCGAGAGATGTGAGACATTTATAGGTTCATTTACTATGATGTGATTGAACCTCAACGTAACTAGCGAATTACTAAAGATATTCTAAAAATATAGCAGAGGGTGTCGATCCAGACTATGAGAATATAATTAAATGTAATCTATCTTCTGATGTGCATGGTAGTGGTGTGAACCACCATATGGCCATTCTCGGTGAACTTGTATTCGATGATCTTCTTCATCGAACCCGATGATATTTGTTGGTGGCAGAAAAATTCCAGAACTTTATCATTCTCCTATTCAAACTCCTCGTATCTCACTCTATCGGATGCCATCACTTTCGTCCCTAACTCAAGAAATAGGAAAATTCGGGAAATCCTCACACATCCAGATTAAATTTTAAGGGTTTACAGACACACAAATCACCCTACAAAAAAAATTAAACAAATGTGTTCATTAAAGTGGAAATTTTTTGAGCTTAATTAACGACATATAATCTTGATAGGCTTTCTTTAGTGAAAACAAATAAATCATTATACTAAATGAGGAAAGTCAAAACAAAAGGAGAAGCATTGTGATCAAGTTAAACACAATTGATCCTATCAACACTAAAAACCCTTAAAAACCTAAAGTGGAAATAACTAAAAGATTCCATAGAAAGAAGGAAATATGCCTAATTTTAAGTCTTCCTTGCTTCAATTTACAAAAATATAGTTTGCCTTGGAGTGGCCCATTCGAATATGAGAATAATATTATCATAACCATAAGCATTGAGCTTATTTCATAGCTCTTTGAGTGTTCTCTCTATTGATGAAATTAAATAAACCAAATCCCCTTCTAATCCATCTTCTAATCCATGGCCATATATATACGCATGATTAACATCCCTTGTGGTCCTTAGATATATTGATAACTCAAACAAAATTTTCAATTTTTTTGCGGTGCATGTTGTTGTTAAAGCGGTCCATGCTGCCCTTGAGACTGGGAGGTGCCCAATAGAAGAGGTAGCGAAAGAACCTCCAGTGATGCTACTGCCGGAGGTGAGGCCCTCGACGTCCTTCTCCCTTATTAAGGTGTCTATGGCATGGGCGAGGGTGAGATCCTTATAAGGGAATTTTTATGTGCAATGATCACCCTTAATGCTAAAGATATGACAAAATTTGAGCACCGCACTTCCTTTGGAGTGAGAGAGGCCAACTAGTGCATCTCTACTGGATTTGGAATCATCAACCTTAGATCCTAGTGGGTGGGGTCACTCCAGTAGGGTTCCTAGTTGGCAGCGACATTGAACTTGCGTAACTCGCGGTGCTCGAGGGTGAACTTGTTAAGGTGTGCTTTGGAAAAATTGTGGATGCCGGTGGTAATTGTAGTAAAAAAATCATGCCTTTTAGATGTTATTTAGCCTAGTATCATACTACTATTTAAAAGGTTCTTGACTGAAGAAAGTAATAATTAATCCCATCTTTTGGCCATCTTATTTTACTTTTATTTTGTCATTCCCGCACAATTTAATACACATACTAAGTCTATTTTGGAACATTCCCATGATTTTATCCTAAACTATGGTGCACAGGCCTGTACTGGGGCATCCTGGTCCTACTTTGGGCACCCCGATCCTTTTCAAATCTTCCCACCAATTTTTGGGCCTTTTTTTAACTGTTTTTCATCTTTATATTTTTCCTAGTCATCCATTTCCAGTACTTTGAAAATTGCGACCGCGTTCAACAAAAGGCGCAATCTGAAGTGCTTTTTCTTCTGGTTGTAAAAATTGAATCCAGATCAACTACTTGTCAGGTGGATATGGGTTCAATTTTTCCAAAGCGATGGAAAGTGCGGTGTGTTTTCCGCCACGTTGAAAAATGCACGGTGTTTTTCAGAAGTTTGAAAAATGTGACCCCATTCTCCAAAAGGCGTAACCCTTGGTGCTTTTTCTTTTCATTCTAAACGTTGAATCCACATCAACTACTTGTCAGGTGGATATGGGTTGAAGTTTTCCAATGCAGTGGAAAGTGGGGTGTGTTTTCCACCATGTTGAAAAACGCATGGTGTTTTTCAGCACATTGAAAATCGCGATCACGTCCTCCAAAAGGTGCAACCCGCGGTGCTTTTTATTATTTTTGTAAACATTGAATCCAAATCAACTACTTGTGAGGTGGAGAAGAGTTGAGTTTCTTCCAAAGTGATGGAAAAAGGGGTGCGTTTTCTGCCACGTTGAAAAACACACGGTGTTTTTAGCACTTTGAAAATCGCGATCATGTTCTCCAAAAGTAGCAAACCGCGGTGATTTTTCTTCTTGTTGTAAACGTTGAATCCACATCAACTACTTGTCAGATGGAGAAGGGTTTAGTTTTTTCCAAAGCGATGGAAAATGGGGTTCATTTTTTGCCACATTGAAAAATGCACAGGGTTTTTCAGCACTTTGAGAACCCTGACCCCGTTTACCAAAAGGCGCAACCCACGGTGCTCTCCCTTCTCATTGTAAACATTAAATCCACATCAACTACTTATCAGGTGGATATGGGTTGAATTTTTCCAATGTGATGGAAAGTCGGGTATGTTTTCTGCCACATTGAAAAACACACGGTGTTTTTCAGTACTTTGAAAATCGCAATCACATTCTCCAAAAGGCGCAACCTGCGGTTCTTTTTCTTCTCGTTGTAAATGTTGAATCCACATAAACTACTTTTCAGGTGGATATGGGTTCAATTTTTCCAAAGAAATGGAAAGTGGGGTGTGTTTTCCGCCATGTTGAAAAATACATAGTGTTTTTCAGCAGTTTGAAAGACGCGACCCTGTTCTCCAAAAGGTGCAACCCGCGGTGCTTTTTCTTCTCATTATAAACGTTGAATTAAAATCAACTACTTGTCAGGTGGATATGGGTTGAATTTTTTCAATGCAATGGAAAGTGGGGTGTGTTTTCCACCACGTTGAAAAATACATGGTGTTTTTCAGCACTTTGAAAACTGTGACCCCATTCACGGAAAGGCGCAACCCGCGGTGCTCTTCCTTCTTGTTGTAAACATTGACTCCACATCAACTACTTGTCAGGTGGATATGGGTTGAAGTTTTCCAATGCGATGGAAAGAGAGGTGTGTTTTCCACCACATTGAAAAACACACGGTGTTTTTTAGAACTTTGAAAATCACGATCACATTCTCCAAAAGGCGCAACCCATGGTGTTTTTTTTCTTCTTGTTGTAAACGTCAAATCCACATCAACTACTTATCTAGTGGATATGGGTTGAATTTTCCCAATGTGATGGAAAGTGGGGTGTGTTTTCCACCACATTGTAAAACTCACGGTGTTTTTCAGTACTTTGAAAAACGTGACCCTGTTCACGAAAAGGCACAACCCGCGGTGCTCTTCCTTCTTGTTGTAAACATTGACTCCACATCAACTACTTGTCAGGTGGATATGGGTTGAATTTTTCCAATGCGATGGAAAGTGGGGTGTGTTTTCCCCCACGTTGAAAAATGCATGGTGTTTTTTAGCACTTTGAAAATCGCGATCACATTCTTTAAAAGACAATGGTGCTTTTTATTCTTGTAATAAACATTGAATCCACATCACTACCGGTCAGGTGGAGAAGGGTTGATTTTTTTCCAAAGTAATGGAAAAAGGGGTGTGTTTTCTGCCACGTTGAAAAACACATGGTTTTTTTAGCACTTTCAAAACCCCGACCCCGTTCACCAAACGCTGCAACCCACAGTGCTCTTCCTTCTCATTATAAACATTGAATCCACATCAACTACTTATCTGGTGGAATGGGTTGAATTTCTCCAATGTAATGGAAAGTGGGGTGTGTTTTCAGCCACGTTGAAAAAAGCATGGTGTTTTTCAACACTTTGAAAATCACGACCCCGTTTAATCCACATCAAATACTTGTCAGGTGGAGAAGGGTTCAATTTTTCCAAAGTGATGGAAAAAGGGGTGCGTTTTCCACCAGGGTGAAAAATGCACGATGTTTTTTAGCACTTTGAAAACCCTGACCCCGTTCACCAAAAGGCGCAACCCGCAGTGCTATTTATTTTTGTTATAATTATTGAATCCGCATCAACTACTTTTCAGGTGGACATGGGTTGAATTTTTCCAATGCGATGGAAAGTGGGGTGTGTTTTCTGCCATGTTGAAAAATGCACGGTGTTATTCAGCACTTTGAAAATCACAAACCCATTCACCAAAAGGCGCAACCCGTGGTGCTCTTCCTTCTTGTTGTAAACCTTGAATCCACATCAAATACTTGCTAGGTGGATAAGGGTTCAATTTTTCCAAAGTGATGGAAAAATGGGTGCATTTTCCGCCACGTTAAAAAACACATGGTGTTTTTCAGCATTTTGAAAATCGCGACCCCGTTCACTAAAAGGCGTAACCCATGGTGCTCTTCCTTCTCGTTGTAAACATTGACTCCACATCAAATAATTTTCAGGTGGAGAATGGTTGAGTTTTTTCCGAAGTGATGGAAAAAGGGGTGTGTTTTCTGCCACTTTGAAAAGCACAATGTGTTTTTAGCACTTTGAAAATTGTGACCATGTTCAACAAAAGGCGCAACCTATGGTGCTCTTCCTTCTTGTTGTAAACATTGACTCCACGTCAACTAATATTTAGGTGGAGAAGGGTTGAGTTTTTTCCAAAGTGATTGAAAAAGGGGAGTGTTTTCCCCAACGTTGAATAATGCACGGTGTTTTTCAGCACTTTTAAAAATAGTGACCCCATTCACCAAAAGGCACAACCTGCGGTGCTCTTCCTTCTCATTTTAAACATTGACTCGACATCAACTACTTATCATGTGGAGAAGGGTTCAATTTTTCCAATGCGATGGAAAAATTAGTGTGTTTTCCACTACATTGAAAAACACACAGTGTTTTTCAACACTTTGAAAAACCTGACCCCGTTCACGAAAAGGCGTAACCTGCGGTGCTTTTTCTTCTTGTTGTAAACATTGAATCCACATCAACTACTTGTTAGGTGGAGTACGGTTCAATTTTTCCAAAGCGATGGAAAAAGGGGTGCGTTTTCTGCCACATTGAAAAATGCACGGTGTTTTTCAGCACTTCGAAAACCTCGACCCCATGCTCTTCATTCTCATTGTAAACATTGAATCCACATCAACTTCTTTTCAGGTGGACATGAGTTGAATTTTTCCAATGCGATGGAAAAATGGGTGTGTTTTGTAGTCTTAATGAATGGTAACACACATTTAGACTAACATCATTCCATTGTAATGTATACGCAGTATGAAAATTACATGCTTCAATGAGAACTTGAGATTCAACTTCTCTATAATATGTACATTAACTAGATGTAACATTCACAATACTTGCACATTTTAATTCTTTTTCCATTTTAAATCTTTTTAGTATGTTTTGATGGTATAATTATTATTTACTCTTTTAAAAACTAAAATATACGTTTAACCAACACTTGTTGATGTCAAAGGTCACATGGAAAGTAGATCATTTTATTACAAAGTCATATTTTATGTCAAAGGTCACTTGGATAGTCTTCGGTGTCAGCGACTGGCACTTTTTTCATCAGTTTACACCGTGGCCAGGATGTACATCTTCTTCCATAATTCTTTATGACCTTCGTGAATTTTAACAACAGAATTAAAACTTGCTACTTGATTTTCGAACACTTTTTTGTTGGATACACGTCATCTCCCGATTCTTAATTTCTAATTCCAACTCTTGAATCTCAAGCTCCAACTCCATCTTCTTTGAGGAATCATCTAGTAATTGGCCCAATAATTCCTTATTTATCTTTGACAATTTTAAATATTGTAGTGTAAGTATTTTGCGCTCGATTTTATAAAACTTTGCCTTGTTCATTGCATGTTTTAGTTCTATTTCCATATGAACTAATGGGGACGACTCATCTTCATGTCCAGCTTCAACATTTTTGTTTGCAGGGCTCTCTATAGTCTTTCCAAACACATTAGTACAGGGACTATAGAATTTTTCATAGTCTTTCAGTTCCGGCACTGGTGATGCCTTGTGCTTTCCAACCTTCTTTTGTCTTGTCATCTAATTAAACCTGTATTTAAACAACCAATTAATATTTGTTAACATTAAAACGTAATTGTAACCATATACCGTACACAGAAGCAAAACCCAACAAAGTAACCATATACCATTTACCGTAATCCACATTCATAGTCACATTAATACATTAACCATATACACAGTGACAACATCATAACTTGTACAATAAATGGAATGTCACATAACAAGAATAAAAACCATTTAATGTGCTATAAATAGAATCACAAACCATATTCAATTTAACAAGAATGTAATACTAAATTGTAAATGTCAAACACATTAAAGTAACAACCGCATCACACATATATACAATTGTTCTCTAATCACATTTGTCTTCTAATCACACTTATATTACTCTTCCTTATTCATCACATCTCATACCAGATATAACAATTGAAATACATGATCTAAATACTAATTAATGTGCACATCATAATTGTTATCCAAAATTCACCCCTCAAGGTAATTTTGATAACATGCAAGCAGTTATATTGATTCAGGGCGAAAAGTCATGTTTCTAGGGTCCCCTCATATTTGTCTAAATCCCCTGTCCAAGAGGAAGAGAGTAAGTCCTGAGAAAATGTGAAAAAGGGGTTGCAGAAGGAAAATAGGTTGATCCAGGAAAAATCATGAAAATTGGCTAAGTCCTGCTCAAGGTCGCCTCTGGGACGTGTGGGACAGAAAAGCGCGAACCGGCCGAACCGGGCGAAATCAGCACAAACAGTCTGAAATGCAGCAGGGACAAATGGGACAAAAGTACGCGGCGGGCGCGAAATGCCGGTTCAACAGAGAGAAAAAATCGACTAACTGCTGAGAGGGACAGTCTGGGACGTTTGGGTCAAAAATACCCGAATCGGCCGGTTCGGCCGAAATCAGTCAAGGCAGTAAATGCTCTTTCCCGTCAAATGACAGAAAACGCCTGCCAGGTTCAAAATAGCTGCCTGCACTCAGAAGGCCATAACTTTTGCATTTCTCAACGAAATCACACAAAATTGGTACCGTTGGAATCGTGTTTCCGAGCCCAATGCACGGAAATCAAGAAATTCTAGATTTGATCAGAAATTGATTGAGGTTTTTAAGAAAACGTGGCCGGGTTCAGAACAGTGTTTTATTTGGTAGCTGGGAGTGCATTTAAGAGGCATGGTCATCATTCTTTCTCTGCTGCAGCACATGGGGCAGTATGGGGAGCCTTTTGCAAGTAATGGAAAACCATTCCACTCAATTTAATGCCTCTTACAGGTGGTTGAAGGACAGATTTCGGGATTTCCACTTTCCCTTCTCTTCTCCTTCTCATTTTTTCTATAAATTGGAGTGTTGGGCTCATTGTAAGAGAGATTTTTTGGGTAGCAAAGCTCTGTCAAAATTGCTTTGTGAAGACAGTGTGTTGCAGGCCCTTGTAGTGGACTCCTTGCATGGTGATCCAGGCCCTTATCTTGTAATAGATTGAACTGTGCATATCATGAAGCAATAAAATATTAGTTTGTGGATGTATCTTCCCCTGCTGTGTTTCCTTGCATTCTTCTTGCCCCTTTAATCTTTCTACAAGTATATTGTGTCCATTTATGTTCTTGCAGGAATTCATTATCATTGTGTGTGCTTGGAATATTGTTGTGAATGCATTTTGCTGGATTATGGTGAACTTTCATCACCTCTTCTAGTGTGCACTTTGCCTCTGTATTTCACACATTTAGAGATTACTCTCCCACCCTCCTTTTCTGGTGTATCACCGCTTTAGTGTAGGATTTCATTCTATGTATTCTCTCTCCCTGGTCCCTTGGAAATTTAGGTTAGAATAGCTAGTTTCTCCTGCATTAGAGTAGATTGTGGCAGGTAGTTTAGGAGCAAGAACCAGCTTTCTCTGGAGGTCTATCTCAAGTAGCAAGTCCCACAACTTGGAGATAGTACCCATGTTATCCAATCACACTGGATGCTTAGAGTGATCAAACTAGAAATCTGATCAACATCCAGGGGTGCTGTGATTCAGTGATAACAATAACATCAACTGAAAAACAACCATATTGGTGTAAAATCACATACATCTAATAATCATAATTTAACCACATACATATATCCATATCATCTATTATGCTAAAAAGGTGAAATTCATCAACTATAACTAATTTTTTGCATACCACATAATCAATATCTATACATATATGTCTAATATATAAGTAAAATTTTTCAAATATGTAATTTCTATGATTGGTATATTCATTTGTTATCATTGTCTTGGGTGGGAGTGCCTGGTGTTTTTTCCTCAATTGCCGCCTTGGCCTGCATGTACATCTTCTTCCATACTTCCTTCTGATCTTTGTGTGTTTTAAGAACAGTAGTAAAGTTTTCTACATGATTTGTGAACAATTTTTTGTTTGCTTCACGCATTATCTCCCAATTCTTAATTTCCAGTTCTAGCTCCTGAACCTTGACCTCCAACTCCATTTGCCTTGAGGTAATTTCTCCTATTTCATCCAATATTTCCTTATTTTTTTCGTAAAATATAAATTTTCCAATGCAAGGCTTTTACACTAGTTTTGATATATCTTTGTCTTCTTTTTTACAAGTTTCATTTCTAAATCCATATGAACTGACAGGGAAGGGTCGTCTTCTTGTGTAGCACCGTCATCTTTGTTTGTAAAGCTCTTTGCATTATTTTTGAATGGATAAGTGTCACTATCGAATGATTCATAATCATTTGGTTCTTACACAGGAAAAGCCTTGTACTTTCCAATCTTCTTTAGTCTTTCCATCTAAATAAACCTGTATTATAAGAATCAATTATTATCTGTTACCATTCAAACATAATGCAAAAGGAAATAATTCACTTATACGTAACAAAATATTATCATGGATGAAATATATATGAAAGTTTCATAACCACATCAAACCCAAGTACACATACATAGAGGTAGAATGCAACTATGTAATGATAAACCACAAGCCATAATCCATAATACACAAAATTTGAATCTTTTTTTTGTGAATTATCTGTGATTAATTACTGAACATGTCAAACCTAAGCAAGAATACAAGGAATAAGAACTCAACTATGTAACCACATACCAAAAACCGTAATCCACAATCCATAGTCACATTAATACATTAACCAGATACAAAGTGATAACATCATCATTTATACAGTAAATGGAATGTCACATAACAGGAATAAAAACCATCTAATGCATTATAAAAATATCGTAAATGGATAACTCTATGTAACCCATAACCACAAACCATATTCAATATATCAATAACATAGTACTAAGTCATAAACCTCAAACACATTAAAGTAACATCATCATCATATACTCATATATACTAATCCGACTCCTCACAATCAATGTTATACATAAAGGTTTTCATCTCTTTCGTTGCCTAGTGTTAGCCATAGACAAAACTCCATCATAAAATCTAATACATTTCTTCTCATTTCTATGAACAGAATTTGGCGTGATGCCAAGAATCAGTGAGGTATCCAATGTCTTTATCCAAGTATGGTGCATTATTTCAACATGTACCACATCATCCTAAAAGCCAACCATGTAGTAAATAAGTGAACGTAGATGGATGTCTCAGTTAAACACATAATTAAATTAAATCATTCATTGCAATTACTTGCCTCTACAGGAGTGTCAACTCTGATATCGCTGAAATCCCAAATAGTAAACCCTTTTACACACTTTGCCAAAGTGTTTACAAATGTATTAGGGTAGGTCAATGGAGCAGTGGGAACAATGGCCTCAGAAATAATCACTTTGACAATACAACAAAACAAAGAGGGATCTGAACAACCGGTTTCCTTCTTTAGTCAATGTTTGGAGGACTATGAAGTGATATAATCCTTCATTGAAAATCGTGTCCTTGTAGTGATGAGGAGCTTGAAGAAGTTCAAGCACCTTGTCTCAAACAACAAAATTTAGGTGTTGGTCTCTCATGTGGGAGTCAATGACATCCTTTTGAACAAGGATCTAAATGAGAAACGTGCAGGATGGATCACTCATGTCATGGAATATGACATTGAGATTAAAGTCAATAAGTTGGTCCATGGAAAGGGGTTATGTGAACAACTGGCATCAAATCAACAAGCTGAAGCAGGTGATGAAAAGGAAGTTGTTTTGGTACTACAAGACAGTCAAGGGAAAGTGAATGATAATGTGTTTATTCCTTGTTGGACTCAGAATATGATGCACTTCCTGCAAACAGGCCTATGCCCTTCAGAAATGAGAAAAGAAAAGAGGAGATACTTCATATTACAAGTCTTTCCATATGTGCTTGTTGATGGTGTTTTGTTCAAAAAGGACATCAATGGTGTTCTACTGAGATGCATCGGAACAGGTCAAATCGAGAAGGTGTTATAGGAGTTTTACAATGGATAAGTTGAAGATGATTTTTCCCCATGGGTAACGGATCTCAAGATAATGAAGGTGGGTTATTATTGGTCCACGGTGTTCAGTGACTTCTACACATGGATCAAAAAGTGTAAAAAATGTGCATTCTTCACAGGAAAAGAAAGGTTAGCAGCACTTCCATTGCACCCAATTTTAGTTGACCAACCATTCACACAATGGGGATTGGAATTCATTGGGGTCATCAATCCAAATTCAAGCCAAGGTCACAAGTGGATTCTCACAGCAACGGAGTATTTCGCTAAATGGACCGAGGTGGTAGCTCACAAGGAAGAAAATGAGTCTAGCATACTAGACTTCTATGAAGGAATAGTGACTAGGTTTGGTGTACCGGCCATTATCATATCAGACAATGCATTAGCATTCTTAGGTTCCAAGATCATAGAATGGGCTATCAAGAATCGAATCTAATTGAGCACCTCTTCAAACTATTACTCACAGGGTAATGGGTAGGCGGAATCCACGAACAATAATTTTCTAAGAATCATCAGAAGGAATCTAGATGAAAATCAAAGGACATGGCATACAAAGCTAAAATTGACATTATAGGCTGACATGATCACACCAGAGAGGTAAATAGGTAATTCTCCCTACAAGTAAGTGTATGCAAAAGAGGCAGTTTTGCCTATATCATTAGAGCTACCTGCATTGGATCTCATGAATCAATTGGATTTATTTGAGTTCAAAATAATGGAGGCTAGGTATGTAGAACTGATGGAATTAGAAGAAACCAGAGAACATACAATTCAAATGATGGAGAAGGATCAAGCCTTAGTCAAAATATGGTTTGAAAAGAAAGAAAGAGCATGGATCTTTCAGGAGGGGGATCTAGTTCTAAAGTGGGATGCAGATCGGGAAAAACCAAGAAGGCACTCCAAATTTGACATCATTTGGAGTGGCCCCTACATGGTCACAATATGTAAAAGTAGCAATGCCTTCCAATTGTCTACATTAGATGGAGAAGAGATTTTGATTTCGGTTAAGGGGATCTACCTTAAATATTTCTATTGAAAAGGAAAGGTTTCACCCTTGTAAACATTAGCCGGAGATTTAATTCCTCTAAGTGTGTATGCACATTTGTCTTGTTTTAGTTTAGGTTTTAGTTTCCCTAAGTGCTTCAACACAGGTTTTATTTCTCCTAGTTTGAATAATTGTGCATTCAGTGTGCCTCCAAGTGAATGTGTGCCTATAGTCCATTTCCAGAAGAAGGTGAATGCTCCAGGTCAAGAAAATTTTCTACTCTAAGAAATCTCACCTTCAATATTTTCTTATGAAAATTGAGAGTGCAACTAGCAGAGAAGGTTAAGGGCCAATAGGTTGTAAGTAGTCGGGCTTGAGGTTTTAGGATCAGTACCAAGCTATCATTCACAACCATGTGCCCAATGGATACTTCAAGGTAACTGATCTTTTCACCGAGCAGGCAGGTGATCCCGTGAGTCACCAAATTGTTATCCAATTTTTCCCCTCAGGAAAAACTGATCAAACACAACCTTGCACAGGAGAAAATTGAAGGGTCGGTTTAGACATGCGAGCCCACATTTCAAATCTAAAAATCAGGTTACAGGTAGGCTCAGAAATGGAAATGGAAGGTGGGGAAATGAATGGCCAATGGAAATGTTAAAGAAGGCCAAAGCTCAAGTGAAAAAATTGAGAAAGGTAGTGTTCACTTGAGGCCCGAATCGTCTAAGTATAAAAAGGCAAGCGAAAGCCTCCACGTGTCTCTTCGGTGCAACTTCAAAAGGTGCGATAAAAATGGAGACCCCAAACAAGCGCAGGCTCTCCACGTGGTCAGAGCATGAGAAGGCAGAACTGTTCATTAAAAAGTTTAAGTATAAAAAGGGCCAGCATAAGCCTCCACATGTCTCTTTGGCATAATTTCAAAAGGCGTGACAAAAGCAGAGAACCCAAATGAGTGAAGGCTCTCCACGTGGTCAGATCCTGAAAAGGTAGAACCAGCCGTTGAAAAGTATAAGTATAAACATTGCCAGCGGAAGCATCCACGTGTCAGCTTAGCAAAACTTCGAGGGTAAAATCCAAAGGCAGGTTCCCAAACGAGCGTAGGCCCTCCACATGGTTAGAACCTTAGAAAGTTGAACCAGACGTTGAAAATTCTAATCAAAGCAACAAAGTCAGCGGAATCCTCCACATGCCTCATTGACGCAACTTCAAAGGTAAAATCCAAAGGCAGTCCCCAAACGAGCGTAGGACCTCCACGTCAATAGGGTCCAACATAATTGCTCCTAAATAGAAGGGAATTAGCCAAAACATAGGGAACGAAGCATCATGTTTGCAAATGGTGCCTGGTGTCGGTACGTTGCATTCCCACAACCCTAAAAGGCAGCAAAAATCTTAATAATGCGTGGGGATTCCACGTGGATCTTGCATGGATAAACTCCAAACCCAAAGCAGTTTGGAAAAGATTGGCAGAAGGTCATGTTATCCAAAATTCACCTCTCAAGGTAATTTTGATAACATACATTAGATTCTTCAATCTTGAGCAAGAAAAATTGATTTAAGGGCCAAAATCATGTTTTAGGGTCCCCCTTGATTTCTCTCTAACTTCCCATCAAAGGAAAAATCCAAGAAGTTAGGGAAAAAATAACAAAAATACAAAAAATGAAGTCGCAGGCTTGTTTTAAAGCATTGTGGGTCTAAAGGTTGTGGGTCATACCAATGTTGATTGTACTAAGGTTCGTCACTTTTTGTCCCAGGCGGTCCACGAGACAGTTGGGACATCAGGACACGTGGGGCGCACAAAGCCGAAATGGCCGCAGGCAGTGAAAATCAGAAAAAGTGGAAGTTTTTTTTGTTCCACACAATTGGGACAACTAGGACAAAAGTACACGCAGGACACGAATCAGCTGATTTTCCGCAAGCTAGACTATTGCAGGTGGTGCAGAGATTTTCGTCCGGGACAATTGGGACAAAAGTACGCGCGGGACGTGAAAAGGCCACAAAAGGGGACAAGGAAGCCTGAATCAGCCGATGCAGAAGAATGTGTCTAGGACATCCGGGACACGTGGACCTGATTTTGCCGCAATACCCGTAAATTCAAAGGAAAAGTCAACTTTTTGACTCCCGAAGCTTCAAACGGCCATAACTTTTGACTCCGAGCTCCGATTTTCACAAAATTAGACTTTCTAGAACTGGATTTCTTAAATTTGGTGAGGGTAGATATATTTAAATAAAAGAAACATATTCAGATCCACTCAGTTAATGCTCATTCCCGTCAAATGACAGAAAACGCTTGGCAGACCCAAAATAGCTGTTTACGCTCAGAAGGCCATAACTTTTGCATTTCTCAACAAAATCACACAAAATGGGTACCGTTGGAATCGTGGCTTCAACCCCGATGCAAAAAATCAAGTAATTCCATATTTGATGAGAAATCAATGGGTATTTTTCATAAAATGTGGTCGGGCTCATGACAGTGTTTTATTTGGTAGTTGGGAGTGCAATTAAGAGGCATGATCATCATTCCTTCTCTGTTTCAGCACCTAGGACAATATGGGGAGAATTTTTCAAGTAAGATACAATCATTTCACTGAATTTAATTTCTCTTACAAGTGGTTGAAGGACAGATTTTGGGATTTCTATTTTTCCTTCTCTATCTCTTCTATTTTTCTATAAATTGGAGTGTTGGGCTCATTGTAAAGGGAGAGTTTTCTAGTAGCAAAGCTCTATCAAAATTACTTTGTGAAGCCAATGTCCTGCAGGCCCTTGTTGTGGACTCCTTACATGGTGATCCAGGCCCTTATCTTGTAACAGATTGAACTGTGCATATCATGAAGCAATAAAATATAAGTTTGTGGATGTATCTTCCCCTGCTATGTTTTCTTGTATTCTTCTTGCCCCTCCAACCTTGATTACAAGTGTATTGTGCCTATCTTTATACTCTTGCAAAGATCTATTATTATGGTGCATGTATGAAACATTGTTGTGAATGCATTTTCAGATTGTGGAGAACTATTATCACCCCTTCTAGTATGCACTTTACTCCTAGTTTTCATACATTGGAAGGTTACTCTCACACCCTCCTTTTCTGGTGTATCACCGCTTTAGTGTAGGCTTTCATTTTATACATTCTCTCTCCTTGGTCCCTTGGAAAGTTAGATTAGAATAGTTAGTTTACCCTGCATTAGAGTAGATTGTGGTAGGTAGTTTAGGAGCAAGAACAACCTTTCTCTGGAGGTCTATCTCAAGTAGCAATTCCCACAACTTGGAGATAGTACCCATGTCATCCAATTACATTGTGAGTTAAAGTATATGCACTTGTGTAAACATAAGGGTGTTGTGATTCAGTGATAACAGTTTTGGCACGCCCGGTGGGACTCTAGAGGTCTTCACTTAACTACGACAAGATTGACGTGCACTTGTTGTAAGTTTCCAGCTTTGAAGGAGCTTTGAAATTGCATATTTGGTGACTCCAAAAGAGACATAATCCATTGGTTTCAGCAGTCCACACCTGGCAGATTTATGAGAAGAATATAGACCAGATCAAGAACTAGGGAGGAAGGACTATTTGTTTATCTACACCTATCTCAAGGTAGAGAAAGAAGGGGAAGAAGAGCTCTGAGGTCTCCATCTCCACCGAATAGAACCTTGTCAACACCTCCACCTGGAAGGCCTTTTGTTCAATCAACAAGAGTTCTTCGACCAATCAGGATGGCATAACCAAATCCATATGTCAACTTCACTGGCAGCAGTCCACTCGCCTTGAATGCAAAAAACCCAGTTCTGGTTACAGCATTGAAGAGCATCCCATACTTCACTAGAGAGAACTAGACTTCCCCTAGTGATCATGTTCAAGATATTGTGAATGTCTGTACAATCCACGAAATCCATGAGATGGACATTGCAGTCAAGCTACTTGCCTCTTCATTCAAAGCGAAAGCTTCACAATGGTTCAGGAGTCTCCCGAAAAGCTCTATCCAGGATTGGAATTAGCTATGCATAGCTCTTCATAACTAGTTTGGGGAGAAAGGTGATAACTTGTCTTTGTTGGAGAAACTAACGACATTTAAGAGAGCTCCAAACGAGCAGTTAACAGACTTCAACCTCAAATTTCAATGAACCTGGGACAGGATTCCAACAGTAGTAAAGCCCAGTGATGAAGGTGCCTTCTTATACTTTCTTAGGGATTTAAATTCTGATATTTCTTTGATGATTTAGTCAATGGGGGGCACAACCTTGCCTACAGCCTATAGCCTTTCCATAGGGGCTGAAAACTATTTGATTCAGGTTGGAAAAATCTTACCTAGGCCACCCATGCCTCTGTACCCAGAATTAGAAAGTCCAAACGCTAGTAAAGCACCTACATTAGCTCCCATCCCTACACCAAGAAATTAGAGTTCAACAGAAGCCTCTACCTCATCATCTAACAACTCCAAGGAAATCCTTTGATACCTTGTCTAATATTTAATTCATTGTGTTGTAGATGCAACGGATATGAAAATGGTGTATTTTATAGAATGAGCAGGTTGAGCTTTAGAAAGTAAATGTATGGCATGTTGAGTGGGGCCTAAATTATAATTGTAAACATTTCCAATTCATGTATATGAGATTGTACATTGTGTATATGAGATTGTACATTGTGTATATTTAAAATACATAAATATGGAATGTGTACAACTAACCTACTCTTTGACTATTTTTATAGTGTTTTAAAAAAGTGCTTGTTGATGTTAGCCAACGTAGAACCGCTCACGTAATATATGGATAGTATAAAATATATTAACAAATACAAAGTTGATGTAGTTATGATGAAAATATGTAATCAACAGTAAAAAATTATCATGTTGAAATTTAATTGCTACTATCAAAGTGCTAAAAAATAAACATTTTTCAACACTAAATAAAATATTTCAACACGTTGAAAAATGCACGGTATTTTTCAGCAGTTTGAAAAACGTGACCCCATTCACCAAAAGGCACAACCCACAGTGATCTTCCTTCTTCTTGTAAACATTGAATCAAAATCAACTACTTATCAGGTGGATATGGGTTGAATTTTTCCAATGCGATGGAAAGTGGGGTGTGTTTTTCGCCACATTGAAAAACCACGATGTTTTTGATCACTTTGAAAATCGCAACCCCGTTCACCAAAAGGCGCAACCCGTGGTGCTTTTACTTCTGGTTTTAAACATTGAATCCACATCAACTACTCGTCAGGTGGATATGGGTTCCATTTTTCCAAAGTAATGGAAAGTGGGGTGTGTTTTCCACCACATTGAAAAACACACGATGTTTTTCAGCAGTTTGAAAAACGTGACCCGGTTCTCCAAAAGGCACAACCCGCGGTGATTTTTCTTCTCGTTGTAAACGTTGAATCCACATCAACTACTTGTTAGGTGGATATGGGTTTAAGTTTTCCAATGCGATGGAAAGTGGGGTATTTTTTCCACCACGTTGAAAAACACACGGTGTTTTTCAGCACTTTGAAAATCATGATCACGTTCTCTACAAGGTACAACCCACGGTGCTTTTTCTTCTTGTTGTAAACATTGAATCCACATCAACTACTTGTCATGTGGAGAAGGGTTGAGTTTTTTCCAAAGTGATGGAAAAAATGGGTGCGTTTTCCACCACGTTGAAAAATGCACGATATTTTTTAGCACTTTGAAAACCCTGACCCCGTTCACCAAAAGGCACAACCTGCAGTGCTCTTCCTTCTCATTGTAAACATTGAATCCACATAAACTACTTATCAGGTGGATATGGGTTAAATTTTTCCAATGCGATGGAAAGTGGGGTGTGTTTTCTGCCACGTTGAAAAACATACGGTGTTTTTCAGTACTTTGAAATTTGTGACCCCGTTCACAAAAAGGCACAACACGCAGTGCTTTTTCTTCTAGTTGTAAACATTGAATCTGCATCAACTACTTGTCAGGTGGATATAGGTTCAATTTTTCCAAAGTGATGGAAAGTGGGGTGTGTTTTCTGCCATGTTGAAAAACTCATGGTGTTTTTCAGAAGTTTGAAAAATGTGACCCCCGTTCTCTAAAAGGCGTAACCCGCTGTGCTTTTTCTTCTCTTTGTAAACGTTGAATCCATATCAACTAGTTGTCAAGTAGATATGGGGTTGAATTTTTCCAATGCAGTGAAAAGTTGGTTGTGTTTTCCACCACGTTGAAAAATGCATGGTGTTTTTCAGCACTTTGAAAATCGCGATCATGTCCTCCAAAAGGCGCAACCCGTAGTGCTTTTTCTTCTTGTTGTAAACCTTGAATCCACATCAACTACTTGTTAGGTGGAGAAGGGTTGAGTTTCTTCCAAAGTGATGGAAAAAGGGGGTGTGTTTTCTGCCACGTTGAAAAACACATGGTGTTTTTCAGTACTTTGAAAATCACGACCCCGTTCACAAAAAGGCGCAACCCGCGATGCTTTTTATGCTGGTTGTAAACATTGAATGCACATCAACTACTTTTCAGGTGGATATGGGTTCAATTTTTCCAAAGTGATGGAAAGTGGGGTGTGTTTTCCACCACGTTGAAAAATACACGGTGTTTTTCAGAAGTTTGAAAAATGCGACCCCGTTCTCCAAAAAGCGTAACCCGCGGTGCTTTTTTTTTTCATTGTAAACATTGAATCCATACCAATTACTTGTCAGGTGGATATGGGTTGAAGTTTTCCAATGCAGTGGAAAGTGGGGTGTGTTTTCCACCACGTTGAAAAACACACGGTGTTTTTTAGCAGGTGACTCTATTCTCCAAAAGGAACAACCCGTGGTGCTTTTTCTTCTCGTTGTAAACGTTGAATCCAGATCAACTACTTTTCAGGTGGATATGGGTTGAAGTTTTCCAATGCGATGGATAGTTGGGTGTGTTTTCCACCACGTTGAAAAACACACGGTATTTTTCAGCACTTTGAAAATTGCAATCACGTTCTCTAAAAGGCGCAACCCGCAGTGCTTTTTCTTCTCTTTGTAAACATTAAATCCACATCAACTAATTTTCAGGTAGAGAAGGGTTGAGTTTTTTCTAAAGTGATGGAAAAAGGGGTGCCTTTTCCGCCACATTGAAAAATGCACAGTGTTTTTCAGCACTTTAAAAATCACGATCACATCCTCCAAAAGGCACAACCCGCAGTTCTTTTTCTTCTTGTTGTAAACATTGAATCCACATCAACTAATTGTTAGGTGGAGAAGGGTTGAGTTTCTTCCAAAGCAATGGAAAAAGGGGTGTGTTTTCTGCCACGTTGAAAAATGCACGGTGTTTTTCAGTACTTTGAAAATCGTGACCCCGTTCACAAAAAGGCACAACCCGCGGTGATTTTTCTTCTAGTTGTAAACATTGAATCCACATCAACTACTTGTTAGGTGGATATGGGTTTAATTTTTCCAAAGTGATGGAAAGTGGGGTGTGTTTTCCGCCACGTTGAAAAATGCACAGTGTTTTTTAGAAGTTTGAAAAATGTGACCCCATTCTCCAAAAGGTGTAACCCGCGGTGCTTTTTCTTTTCGTTGTAAACGTTGAATCCACATCAACTAATTTTTAGGTGGATATGGGTTGAAATTTTCCAATGCAGTGGAAAGTGGGGTGTGTTTTCCACCATGTTGAAAAATGCACGGTTTTTTTCAGCAGTTTGAAAAACGTGACCCCGTTTTGCAGAAGGCACAACCCGTGGTGCTTTTTCTTCTCGTTGTAAATGTTGAATCCAAATCAACTAATTTTCAGGTGGATATGGGTTGAATTTTTCCAATGCGATGGAAAGTGGGGTGTGTTTTCCACCACGTTGAAAACACACAGTGTTTTTCATCACTTTGAAAATCACAATCACGTTCTCTAAAAGGCGCAACCCGTGGTGCTTTTTCTTCTCTTTGTAAACATTGAATCCACATCAACTACTTGTCAGGTTGAGAAGGGTTGATGTTTTTCCAAAGAAATGGAAAAAGGGATGCCTTTTCTGCCACGTTGAAAAATGCATGGTATTTTTCAGCACTTTAAAAACCCTGACTCCGTTCACCAAATTGTGCAACCTGCAGTGCTCTTCCTTCTCGTTGTAAACATTGAATCCACATAAACTACTTATAAGGTGGATATGGGTTGAATTTTTTCAATGTGATGGAAAGTGGGGTGTGGTTTCTGCCACATTGAAAGCATTAACAACTAACCATCAACTGTCAGTGAGTGTCGAGGTGGCAAGGAGGGGCCATCCCATAACATGCCATCGTTTACAGTGCTTTTCTTTGCATAGGTATTAGATGCAACATGAGAAATGAAAATACTTTCAATACGATGCTTTCTTCATTACAACTTATTCTTAGAAATCTATATCACTACTTGCCACATATGATGCCATTAAATTACCTTCAACTTATGATGTTGGATACGACGAAGAGGGACTGTGTCAGAACATGTCTTCATTTACCCTACTTGTCTCCCCATAAGTATTGCCTCCTGCTCATGAAATGAAAATAAATTCAACATGATGCTTATTTCATTACAACTTATTCTTAGCAATCTACATCGGTAACATATGATGGCATAGAACTACCTGTCACTTCTGGTGCTTGATATGATGACATCGACACATATTGCTTGCGAAAATCCAACACCTTCAACACATGCTTACATGTGTTTCCTCTGATAGCCCAAGCACATTCACATACGTCCAAGGCTCCACATTGCCTTACCAAATACCATGAACTTCTAGTTGTTTGGCTCCTCACCCACAATTGATTGCAATCAGGCATAATTGCAAGGAAATTTGTATCTGGAATACTCTTTGCTCTCTCAACTACTGTCAATAGATGTATTTCTTTCTTGAAATTGGTCAAGAATCCAGATTTTTGCAACTTCCTCTTGTGTTTTTAAAATGGCTCCACCTTGTACACAAGTGTGTAGAACAAATAGTCCATCTGGCGAATACATTTCTTTTGTCTATCACACAAGTATCTAGTCTTCAAAAAACAATGGTAAGATTCAATGGATGTGTTTGTTTCTTGATTTGCATGGGACAAGTTTCTAAAATTTGTTGCCCACATAGCTGTCAAGTGATATGGATTGAAAATTAGTGACATTATAAACCAAGAATTATAATTGATGATAATTAATAAGAAAACACACAAAGGATCGCACTCACCAACACGTTCTTTTCTCTCACACCTTGTATTCCTGAAGTACTCGAGGAACTTAGTTTCCTCTTTGAATTCATTAAATAATTCTTGAATGATTTGAAATGTGTCATGGTGATGCATTTCAGAACCATACATGATGGTACCTAGTCTCTCGAAAATCTTCCACCTAGACTCCTTGCTACAATACTTGTGCATGTTTTTCAATCATGCCCTGTGCATGTGCCATAGGCATAGCACTACACGACAACCAAAAACACACATGATGGCTTGGATTTCAGCCGATGCATCATCCATAATGAACGTATTGATCTGCGAATCTGCACAAAGGCCTTTTCCTCATTTTTGGACTTCTGCCAACCACCCGTAAACATATTCAATTTTATTCCTCGAAGAAATGGCCCATGCTACGGGCACCCCAGCTTCTTGCTCATAAAAAAACAAGCAATGTGTATAATTTTTACTGCAAGAGATATGACATCAAATGGTAACATGGGGTTTAATATAATAGAAAGGGAATAGTAATAATGATACGTAAATTACACATCATTTCAAAATTCATTCCAATTACTTACACCATATTTGTTGGTAGAAAACATCGAGTCCATGGAGATTATGGAATTGTACAAATGTTGAACCATTCTCTCACACATCCATGATGTTTGTAACCCCATAATGAATGGAACGATGGTTCTATTTGGGCATTGATAGTAGAAAATTATGTCTCTTTCCTCTGCATGCCATAAGTTCACGCTCATGGAATCATCGACATGCTTTTGAGACCTTCTACAGCGAACTCTTTTCCACACGTTCAACACGTCCTTTCTTGTCATGTATTCATCCCTCCTACTCAATATACCCACGTTTGATGGATCCTCTATATATTTATCATACACCGTGTCCACAGTGACTCCCATTAACAAAAGACTCTCAATATAAGTTTTGCATTCATTTGATAAGTACGGGGGAAACATTCAGACGAGGATAATTAATGGTATTTTCGTTCATCCCATGACAACACTCACCATTTACATCACAATGAAACAGATGGTTGTATAATAGTATGGCCGTTGTCGGTCTCCCATAAAAAACCTTCACATTGAAATGACATTGGAAACCCCTTTTAATTATACACCTACTCACTTTTTCACTTGTTATTGTCTTATTTATATTGTCGTCTGGAGCATATGAACACCAATGGCTACATAAAAAATAGTAACATCAAATGCTATACAAAGTTTTACGAAAAGAACGTACAAAAAAAAATTTGTTAGCGAATTTCCAAACCTAGAATATGATTTGGTTGTATGTGGTGTTGGATTTTCTATATTTTTTGAGTTGTGATTTGTGCGGGTGAAGGTAGTCTCAAAAAATTCGTTAGAACCTTCCCCCTTTAGAAATGCATGTAGTCTTGCAAGCAGTATGGCGGCACAAATGTCAACGCTCGGCTCATCCCCTATTGATGTCCATTCTAGGTCATCATATGAAAACTAACTATTTTCCTCTGTAATCTCTTGGACAGGAAGATCGATCATGCTCTGCCATTTGGGCCTCCTTCCCATCCTAAAAATTATTACATGCAGTTTTGTATCATTAATGAAATAATTATTTCATACTTACCAAAATAATTTTTGACTTGTGATTCATCATCATCAACATGAATACCATCTTAAAACATTGGAAGCATTTGAATTTTTGTCTAATTCAAAAGGCACATGTATAAAAGACAATATTGAAATGCAAGGAAACCAACAATTTATAGGACTGCCTACTGCTTCCAGTGCACAAGCATATCACAATATGGTCATCAATAATGTGACAAAGAATGCGACATTTAGCTAAAAACAATAAAAACTATCAAAACAAGAACATGTTTATTTAAAACAGAAGTTAGAAATAAAAAAATTAAAATATCAATAACATCTTTAAAAAATATATATACATGTATGCATGCCAAAACACAATAATTAAACAACAGTAAAATAATAATTATCGTAACACCCACATACCGTTCTTTTTCAAAAAAAAAATGAACTTACAAACTAAAATTGAGGAATATAGATAATTCGAAATTTTCACACATTTATTTGAATATAAGAATTGGTGCTAAAATTTTGAATCATAATAAAAATTATTTGCTATACATTCTAAATAACTAGTATTCAATGACATACTGAACTATCTATAATATACATATAATTTATAAATTGTTAATAAATTGATGACTATTTTTAGGAACTCTTGCAGTTTTCAAACTTTTTATGTGAACACCCTTCATCTTTAGTTTACGCGGAAGCTCATATTTTTGTATCTCTTCGTTTTACAAACAGGATCAGGAGAAATTAGGCTCATGGTATTCATATTCACTGCACAAAAGAGTAACTAGCACAAAACAAAAATATACAATTAACATTAGTACAATACATGTCAAATCAAATATACGTCATCCAATATGATAAAATAATCAAAATATCCATGAAAAATTCAAGTATCGATAAATGGGCCAACGGCTATCCTTCACCCAAGATGCACCCTCCCATAATATCACAACCATCCATTGCAAAAGGGACGGTTGTGATATTACGGGAGGGTGCATTTCTGAGTGGAAGGTCGGCGGGTGACTTTAAAAACCTCTACTCAACACAGTCTACCGCCCAACTATCGATGCAAAATCCTAAGGGGCAATCCCCTTCATCACGAAACGATAGTTAGGGGTATCGATGTGGCATCCTAAGGGGCAATCCCTTCAGCATGCATCGATTCATGTCTTTGCAGGGGCACTTGTTCCCATATCCCAAATTGAGAGTTAAAGTATGATATCACATAATTTTTATATCTTCAACTTTCATTAAACATTCACAACATTAAAATTACCAATATTTAACAACTAATAAAATATTTATATATACAAATGATCTCCACATTCGTAATATTTACAACTATAGCGCATCCAAGAAATCAAACTTTTCCTAATGTATTTAATTTAAAACAACTAAGAGCAATGAAATCACAACTAATAGCTTGAATATCGCATGCATATTTAACCAATACCAACATAATATCAATATAATTAACTAGTCTCATACCAATGATTAATAAACAAAAATTGTAGAAATTAGGAGGAAGCAATTAAGCAACGTGTTATGTTGGACAAGACAGCCACTAAGTTTTGTTAGGATGCAACGAGGATGTTGAAATCTAAGGTCTCCCTCAGTGTGGACTAAGTTTGTTAAGAAATAACCTTGACTCGCTAAAATGCCCTAAATAGCGTGCTACTGATTGCTTGTCAATTAGAGGTTGACATTTATGCCCTTAAGGTCTACCTAACTCCAAACTAAGTTTATCGAAAAATAACTCTATTCACAAAATAAGATAAATAAAATTCGTAACTTGCATCCTTATTAGTGTGCAGTTGAATAGAATAAAACTCACAAGCTACACCCTAATTAATAAACTAAAAAATCTCCACACACACACACATATCACTTGCCATTATTAGCTTCTCAAGTCTTGTATTTATTCCCTTTGTACCATTTACTATAATACTCTACATTTGACAAATTGAAGTGGAAAAATATCAGACCGTATAAGGTTTTGAGGAAATTTACAACCAACACATATGAGATAGTGTTTCCTTATGGAATAGTTATATCACTGATCTTCCATGTTGTGGCTTTGTACCCATACACCGAGGGAAAAACAAACATAGAATGATAGTGCAATCTCTAAAGAGTTGGATTGGAGACAATGATTGCTTGAGAAAGTGTGTGAGGAGAATGAATAAGATATTAAAACCATTGTAAGAAGACATGTAGAAGGGAATACCAGGAGTATCTAGATAAGTGGAAAGGAAGTTAAGTTGAAGGTGTAACATGGTTGAGTGTATACAAACCTGCTAAACATAAAGGATCTATTGAAGACCTCGTGGAATACACGAGGAAGATTTCATGGTTCATTTCTATTACTTGAGTTGTATGATTTAGGAGCATTAGAATGTGCAAGAAATGCACATCACTAAAAAAACATAGGGACAAGTGTTTTATGCAACATTGTGCATGCACAATGTAGTGTCATAGAATAAAAACTTTTATTCTTATACATAGTAGTCATCTTGCATAAAGGTTGGAGTTACTCCCTAGGTGTAGAAGTGTTGAAGCATGGCACAAAGATCAAGCTTGTGCATCATAATGGGAGTATTATATTGTACTTACAAAATCTTACAAAATGGGGCATGCAATGGGTTAGAAAGGAAAATTTGGTTACTTGCACAAACTTGAGTAGATATGAGATGAAGTGACATGTAAGTGTCATATTTTGTGTTGGTTAAATTCAGTATGTCACACAAGGAAGACCATGATGGTTGAGAACACACAATTATCAAAATGTGATGAGTCACATCCAAATAGTTACGAGGATTAAGAAGCTGACACACTTCAACTGTTGTAGTTACTTCTTGTGCCTATAAATATGATGGTTGGAGTTATTGAAGGGGTTGGTAGCCAAAGTAAGAACATATGAGCATGCACAATGGAGTGTCTTGGAACAAAGACTTTTGATCCTATAAGTAGTAGTCATCTTGCATAAAGGTTGGAGTTGCACCCTAGGTGCAGAAGTGTTGAAGGATGTCACAAAGGTAAAGCTTGTGCAACAAAATAAAAGTATTATGCACTCACAAGATCTTGCCAGATGGTGCATGCCATTGGTTAGAAAGGTTTTCATGCAACTTTGGTTACTTGTACACACTTGAGAATATATAAGATGAAGTGAATTGTAAGTGTTGTATTTTTTCTCAGTTAAGTGTCATATGTCACACATGGAAGATCGTGATGTTTGAGAACACATAATGATCAAATTGTGATGATTCAAAACCAAATAGTTAGAGGATTAAATAGGTCAACTACTTCAACTACTGCACCTAGTTCTTACGCCTATATATATGATGGTTGGAGTTATTGAAGGGGTTGGTAGCCAAAGTAAGAATATATAGAGTTGAACCTGAGAGAAGACTTCTAGTTGGTGCAACAAGTGTAAAAATAATTGACCATTATTAGTTCACATAGAGTCATGCAAACCCTATATGAATAGGGTAGAAGCATTGTGTTTGAACATACCATTCAAGATCCTTGTAATATTTGAATTTCAAGATTGTAATTAGAAATCCATGTTATATGTGTCTAAAATTTAATTTCCTCCATTGAATAAAATTTTTGTTTGGCTTTTTGCACTATCGTTGAAATATTGCATTGTCTATGTAGTATGAGTATTAGCACATGAATATTATGGGTTGTATGGTCAAAAATTGTCCTTCATTCGACTCTCAACTAAATCACAATGTCTCTAGTTAATAATAAATATCAGGTTGGATGAAATGATGTCAATAATATTAAGCATTGTTATTGCTAGAACATCTCTAGTTAATAGCTGGCTAATACATCCCAAGTTGGATGGAATCATAGCAATAATAGTCATATTGACGTTGGCCTTTTTTGGAAATCCTTCATTTAAGTATATGAACCAAGAAATAAGAGACCCCTACATAAGAAATTGGATAACAAAGTTGAGGACAGTGGTAAAGAAATTAGATGTTATTGCATGCTATCATTTTGTATCTGTGGAGAATTTAATTTCAGTTTATAACAATTCTCGGTCATTCTCATGTTTTCCTTATTCCTATATATTGCAATCACATTGATTTGTCTATAACTATTTTTCTTAGACTGCACATTGGTTGTTACAATCCCAAAGGTAAAACACACAAATAATTTTTTTTCTCTTGTAAAAGACACAAATCTTACTTGTTAGGGTTCGAGAATTGTTTTACACTGTTGTGCAAAATAAGTGCAGCTTAGCTTCTGCCTTGTGTGGAAACTGATTAAAGGGCTCCCTACTAGCACTCCGTTGTTGAGATCCATTGTGTCCGTTGCCCCAATTCAGTGTATTATTGAGATGAGAAAGTACAAGCTGGTTATGTTGCTGCATATTCCCATCACTACCGCTCCCACTAACACTGCTTTGCCACTGAGAATGGGTAGACTCTCTGGATGAAAAACCAAAACGTGGACGTCCCCTTCGCATTTCATCTCATCGTTGAAATAAATAAATAAATAAATAATGCTGGTTCGATCACTGTGTAATGGCTAATAAATAAGTTGGATGGAGTTGTTGTAAGCTGATTTGACTGTAATTGCGTCGATCTCCTAGGGAGTCCAGCTGAGTGGCGGCGTCAAGTTTGACTGGTGATGCGACCTCCTCCGGCGCCGGACAAATGCACATCATGGCACATGGCATGTAGGTGGGATGGTAGGCATGGCCACAAAATGCACATACATGGGTGCATTTTCAATGGAGGGTAGCCGTCTCCCTCCTACGTTCACCATTTCAAGTCAACCATGCTATCTATTGATCAAAAAGTAATCCTACATTTATATTTGTACTTTATTAGTAGTTAAGGATTTATCATCTTAGGTATAGTTTAAGGATTATTCCTTTTATCTATTATTAATTTGCTTCACCATATAGGATGTAGTGTGAAAAGTTTAAATGTATGACAAATGATTGGAGTCAAGACCGAGTTATCATCATTTTGTCATTCTATTGAGTGAGTTTTTTAAATTATTTATTTAAATAATACGGTATGGTTAATCAACTTAGAGTATTAGGTGTCATACTAGTGTTAATTGTTTATCCATTGTATCTACTCATCACACTCGAAGTGATTATTATTGTTAATGTCAAAGTTTTTTTGTCAAAGTATTTCAGTGTCAAATATTGTGAAGTGTCAAAATTTGGCCTTACAGATGCATTTTCAGTGGAATCCGACATCCGATTGAGGTATGTAAAATTGAATTCCATGATCACATTTGACTGAGTTAGCAACATGACACTGGAGAATGGAGGCAAACGAAGGTCAGAGGTCAATGAGACGACCTCTCGTAAGTCGTGAACGACGGGGCCGCTTCAAGGTTTGGTGACATTTTTCCAATGTGCTTTCAGTTGCGTGTGGTGCACTTCAAATCTTAGTATGTAGTATTCTAGATTTTTTGGTTTGAGGAATAAGTGGAAATTTAACATTTAGGGGGGGGGGGATGATCCAATGTTCCATTTCCAGTTTGTTTGTAATATGTGAGAAAGTTTTCCTATGTTATTTCTTGTAGTGAAATGTGATGAGGGTTGATAATAGTACTTGGAGCATCATGATGTGGTTGTAGGTAAACCACTTGAAAACCTTCATTTGTGGTTTATGGTAAACCAATTGAAAAACCACCATTCTTGGTTGTTGGTAAACCATTCGTAAAACCATCACCATGTGGTTTGTGGTACTCTAATTGTAAAACCATCATTCTTGGTTTGTGGTCAACCGTTTGCAAAACCATCCTTGAGGTTTGTGATCATCCCTTGAAAATCACTAGATCATGAACAGGTTTGTGAGTACGAAGGCAGGTTTTCCCCATGTTCGCACAAAGGGGGGGAATGTTAGAAATATTATGTCAGTGCTCCGTGGTTGATTAATAATGTAATGTGTGAGAAATTATATTATCTATGATAATATAATATTGTATTGTTAATGGGATTATAACAACCCACGTAAAATAGGTTTAAGGGCATATTGGATGGTTGCAAGAAAACCCGTAGGATAGTATGTTGGAGAATTATGTGGAGTGTTGTTATAGTAACCTCCTTGATAATAGGAAATTGTATTCCTATATATATGTAAGTCTTTGCTATGCATAATTACATTGAAGAATTATTGTTTTTCATTCATAACACATATCATTTTTGCAGTAGAAAGAAGTCAAATGTCATATGCATGAAATCATGGGTAAACGACACATCATGCCCAACTCATTACTTTGTGACAACCCAATTATGGTTCCACTAAATAAAGACAACACATTGGTGTTTTACATTGAGTACAAAACTTTGTGAAGAACCACTATCCGCTTCCCATGATTAAGGCTCTATTAGACCATCTCCATAGAAAATAATATGAAGTTTGGGTTTAATCAAATTCTTGTTGAACCTAAGACATCTGGACTTGACAACCATCAAAACTAGAAAATTTTGTTTGAATGGTTAATTATGCCCTTTAACTTAAATAACCCACCCAAGACATGCATGTGGAGGATAATGATTATGTGTACAATATTAGTTACAACAAATGAATGTTGAAAGGTGATACATGTAAATTTATACATATTGGTGGACCATTTGCACTAATAGAAATGGTAGCGGATGTATTTTTTCTACAGTACCTATTAGAATACCTCTCTATGGACTAGGGGTGGGAGTAATTATTGGGTATCACTTATCTTCCCTTCATAATCTCACTCAAGCTAAAGTGTAGGGTCACCTTAGCTGCTATTCTTGGTTCCAAAAAATAATTTAGAGTATAACTCTTTCATTAGAAAATGTCGGAAGCTCCTACACAATTTAATGCGTTTAGAGTAGAGGAGGCAAAATGGTGGGCTGGGAGAACATTCCTCGGAGAGTCGGAACTCGGAGCAGTCCGAAAGAACGGAGAAACCAAGAAAGTTCAAAATCAACTCAATACCAAGCGAAGTCTTTCAACGGCAAGAAGTTCGATAGAAAGAAAATAGACATACGAAACAACGGCAAACACACTCTCCAGTCAAGATGCTTATTTGACTTGACTGCATTACTATACGGAAGTCTTTCATGAAAAGTATAATTTACGAAGACTTTGAAGCTATAATTATTTTATGATTTTCTGTTTGACGTAGATAATGCGCCAGGCTATTGAATATAAAAAAATGAAAGATTACGGTAGCACTCGGATGACATTTTCCAAAAACAAACTGTAATAGATTTCTATTAAAAATAACATTTATAATTTTTCTTTGGATGAATGGTTTGGCCATTGAATTTATCGGAAAATATGATAGATGGATTATATAATTAAATCTCTCTCCATTACAGATTTATAAATAGGAAGTATTTTAATCCTTTTACAATATTTTTTAGGCACGTTTTATAGAAAGGGTTCCGGCTCTCATTTTTAATGAGTGAGTGGTCGTATAAAAAATGAAAATAATAAAAAATAGTGTGGAATTCAGGCATAGGGATGCTCACCTAGAATAACAAGAGTCTTTAACTTGGAATTGTCTGCAAGTGCCGAATCAAAAATTTTGTGAGTAACAATTTATAATTGAATGCGTAGTTCTTATATCAATAAAAGTAACTCACGTAGCATAAGATTTGCATTTATCAATTTCGTTCACGTTAAAAAACTCAAGTTCTAAATGATTTCCTGATTTAGCTTGAAAGAAAAGGAAATAAGACTCTTACGAGCGGGGCATTTCTTTGGATGCACGGTGCCGCTGCAATTGCAATAAAACTTCATCGAATCGTAATAACCGCATATCCCTTGACTTGACTCGCATTCCATGCAATCTGAGCCGACATTCCATCTTATTTTCAGCCCATCTTCAATTTGATCCCCTTTTATTACTGATTGGTCTACGGGTAGCACTACTCGCGATTGACATCTTTTCAGCGGCCTCAAGTCTGTAGTCAAATTGTAGTGCCAGGTAGAGTTACATTGTAATGAAGCAGTTAGAGTCGGGTAGTCTCTGTACCCTGCATCGCACACTCCCCACAGAGTTACGTTCTTGTATCCATCTTCAATACGAAATTGAGGGTTAGACCAGGCCTGCGCTGTGTAGTTTCTCGACAATGGATTGCATCCATATCGGTTCAATAGATTCTTCTCAATTACTGTTATCCTCTTATCGATTATCTCTACCCAATACGGATAAAGTATGTAGTATTGGCGGCCACTGATATTAAGTAGAGGCTTTTGTTCTTCATAATCACAGTCGAGCTGAAGCGCAAGGTCGCCGCAGCCGCTCCCCTTCCGCCCAAAAGGATATCGGAAAACATACTCCCCACATTTCAGTTCTTCCTCACAAGCTCCACAGGATGAAATAAGCCACGATATTGATATTGCGAGGACGAGATACACAAAGCGCAGACAGAGCCCTTCCATTTCCAAAATATTACAAGTAGTAGACAAAACTAAAAATGAAGTAAACAGGGGAGCATGATTCGTAGCTTAATAGCAGAGAAAGAAGCCGATGAAGAAATCCCGGCCTCGAGGAAAAGAATAGCAAAAATAACGGAGTCAATACGCCAATTTGACTTATCCTTTTCATTACCGCAACACAATTCAAAAACACAAACGTAACTGTTTTTTTACCATCGGCGATAGCGTCGTCGCTTCCATGAAATTGCACCCCGTTTCCATCGCAACAGTCATCACTCGTTACATTCCACGCGCTTTCTTGACATCTCAGTGCATGACAAAATTCGTGGAGGTCATCAAATGAACATTACCAACCGATACTTTAGAAGGGCATTCTATTTCAATCAAATACATTTCTTTCTAAGACTAATTAAAAATATAATATCTGGTGAAAAAAAAAAAAAACCAACATTCTAATGGGGTAAAACTACATTATTATTTAACAACCTCATGTGGATAGTGCAATGTGAACGCCAAAAGGGATTAGGCACAAGAATAAAGAGTGGAGGAGAGAAGGAAAGGAAGAGGAGGAGGGCGAAGTGGAAGGTAATTTTTGGGATGGAACATACCATAAAAACGTAATGGCTTTGATGGGTATGTAGGAACATTGGAGGAGATATTTGTGGGAAGTGTGGAGAATGAGGACTGCATATTTTAAGCGACGAGGAGATCCATCTATACTGATTAGGTGCACCAACTTGATATAGACGCAACCATGTCTATTGAGGGCAGAAACAAAAAACGACCAAACATGCAGAGCATGGAAGGGCTCGACTTCATTTTTTTTGTTTTTTCAAAATTTCGCTTTATACTTCAGATGTGGATTCTACATGTTATAAGTGGATTTGATGATGATGCAAATGGTAAAGTGAAATTTTCGAATGTCAGTAATTTTTAACCATAGAGATGGTCATTGATGTAGACAATATACACCATCATTTGTTGTCATATGGGAGGGGGATTTCCACCTGTGAAAATGCCTTTCGACGTAATTATTCTAGTTTAGATATTATGGGATCCGGGTTGATTTTATGTCTGTTTTAAAACTAAAAGCAAGGCAAACGTCAACAAATTGACTTAATTTCAACATTTCCTTAATAAGCTCACATTATCTTGCTAAAAGAATATATCTTCAGTTGTTAGGTATAATTACAATAAAAACCAAACAGATGTGCCATTATAGGCACATTCCAAAAAGGATATAAATATAGAAGAAAGTAAATCTATAAAAATGTAATTTTAAATCAAGTGATAATACTGTACATATGATACAATGGTAGCTATCAAAAGAATATCCTAATTCAACACAACCTAAGATTGCAGTTAGAATCCAAAGTATGAAATTGTGAGACATCAAAAAGTATGGCAACGACACCTTTTCTCTACCTAAACCGTCGTTATCCTCTGAAACCAATCAAGTTCAAATGCCTTTACAAAATAAAGCCATAATATCCCGCTGATGAAGAAGAGGCAGAGGATGACGACGAGCCGCCTAGGCCTCCACTAAATTTACACCCACCTATTTTTTTTATCAACCTTTTGTTTATTTTATAAAAAAATGACACAAATGTTTCCCTTGAAACAAGAAAATGGAGATGACCTTGATGATAAACACAAACAATTGATAAATATAATACGATAGAAGTCAAAGAGTAAAAATCAATCAGAGCATACACACAAACTACCCTCACACGCCATTCACAAACCATCTGTATTGAAAATCAATAATATTTAATTTTGCTTCTTTCATAACAGGCATAACACACCAACTATTTCACATACCATTGCAAAGATGATAGGATGTTCAAAGACATATAGATCTATGTCGTCCATCTTCTGCAATACGCCAACAATAGCCACCATTGTTAGCGATAAGGGAAAGCTTTTGATTAGGGTTTTAACAATCATCACTAGCTTTTGTGAGACACGCCAATTCCACTATAAATAACATTATTTTATTCTATACGCCCCTGTATTAAAATAAAAAGACATAACTCACATATAGTTTAGGGTTTTATTAGCAATAATCTAGAGAAAAAAAAGCCTCTTTAAATTTTTTATACAAACTACGCAGTTGCTTTCCTTTCCCGCATGGCTCCACATACGTGCATGCGAACCATATCTCTTTCTTTCACCCTCCAAGCATTATAAAAAACCAGCGGCAAGTAGTCACGTTGAGATACTATACGGAATATAAAAATTGAGTGTCAGAGTCATAAAATGTATCACTAACCTTATAAGAATAAATAAATATAGCTCGTATTATTAAAATCAATATAATCATGAAAGATATTCGTCAATTTCTTGTTGGTAGGTAGCCCCAAAAATTTTAAGGATGAAGGGCATGATAGTGTAACACAATGTTCTCGATGGTGCAGTAAATGAATTTTTTTGTTGATCTGGTGGATTGAGGTTGATTTGATTATAACTAGTAAATCCATCCACGAAAGAAATGATATCGTATCTAGCGGTAGAATCAACAATGGCATCAATGTATAGAAATGGGAAACTATCCTTTAGATAGTCATTATTAAGATAATGAAAATCCATGCAACAACATACCCTACCATCCAGCTTCATAACGAGCATAGTGTTAGACACCTAGTAATGATAATACAAAGCATGAATAAATCCAACGTCTAATAGTCGTATTTTTTGATTGACTAATAGTGTGACCTTCAAATGCATTTAGCAAGTTTTTGGTTGAAGATGTTTTTCCACCGGGGTTAAGGATGATGTAATGTCCCCTTTTCCCAATGCTCAAGGCCTAAGGGCTAATTCAAGTCCAAGTCGTGGTGATATCCTAGGGGTTGTGGATGCTGGGAGCTATTGGGAAGAGTCCATGTGGGTCTAATATTCCAGTTTTATGTTTTGGGGGTCATCTTTTGGACCATGGCGACTTAAAAAGGAAAAAACTAACTTTAGTTAATTTTATTTTATCGGCCCCTCCATGGAATGAAATGCATCTAGCATTATTGGGGCTCTTTTTCCATGGAGAAGTATATAAGGAGCTGGGAGAGAAAGGAAAGGACCTTTTTTCACATACATTTTAGCCTCCTTCACGTGTAGATGTTGTTGTTGCACATCTACAGCTTGTGGAGTCAAATCTCAACAAGGACCCTAACTTTCGGTGGTGAGAGACCCATCCCTAGCTAGCAGGAAATTCTTCGGTAGATGAGAGATCTACCCTAGTCTGTCATTTTGGAGCCATTTTCAGGGTTGTGCTATAGAGATATTACCAAAGGGTTTAGAGGAAGGGTTTGAGGATTTTTGGGGGCATTTGGGGAAGATAATCAGAGGGGTTACAGATCATACTTATGGAAGCCATTTGGACTGGGCTTAGCATCACATTGAAGGTGCCTCCATCATTTTCTGACCCCTTTCCAAGAGAGGTCAACTTGGAACTCTTTGTTTGGGGGTTTTCCGGTTGGTCATTTTCAGATCTGAAGGTGGAAATATTATTTTCTAGTATATATTAATGTTATTTCCAAAGAACCTTATTTTTTCTCTTGTACTTAGAGAGTTATGACCCTTTGAAGTTTTCCAACTATCTAGGGCACGCTGTGCTTTTTTCTGGCAGCATTTTAATCTCTGTAAAATTCCAAAAATAGTTTCCTTATGTCCTTTATAATAATATAAATCTATCTTTAAATTTACAAGTAATTCGGGTGGACATTTTGGTAAATATTAAGTTTCTTTAGTTCGCTGCCCTAATTGTAAAAATTTGGTAAAATCAGTATTTTATGTGGCTGCAAATTTTCTATATTTTTTGTATTTTTAAGTGGTATCCCACAAGGGATATTTCAGATGATGTTATGCATGGCTACATAAGGAATAATACTAGGCATATCACTATAGTCCCATGAAAATATATTTGAAAATTCATGAAGAACATGTCTAATATCATCATGTATTGCTAGTAGTGTCGAGGTTATATTGAATGGTATCTTCATTTAAAAGAGATGATGATTCCACTATATATGGCTCAATAGGAATGGTGGTCAGGAGAATCAACACTTTCATTAGGTGCATCAGATTCTCCAAAGTAGGTGATAGCATTAAGAAATGATGGAATTTTTTTTTTTATGATGGAAATATGGGAGTTGATCATAAACCTCCATTTATACTAAAAGAGAGTCATCAGTAGAAAAAGTGTCCAAATTAGGCCAAGTAGTAGAAGTAAAGTCACTAATGAGTTCCAGATATACGAGAGGAAGTGAAGAAGTATGTAAAATAGTATAATCCTCTGAAGAAGATGTATAAGGAAGATGATATCCCAAGCTGAGATTATGAGATTGAGTGTGGAGAACCCATGGTTCTATGACCCCTTGACTATGTGGGCCTAAACCATTACCAGAGAAACCAAAATGAAGCAAATACTTATAGCCAAGACTATATTTGGAGAAATTTTGACTAGATGCAAAAGATCTAGGGTTGTCTATAGAGGGCTCAATAGAATTATAGTATGTGAAAGGTGATGGATCCATTGGATCATTATAGAAAACTCCTTGATAAAGGAATTCAAGCCATGTATGAAGAGTGGAAGGAACCACATGCATAACATGGATACAAGGCCACCCAAGAATAATTTTATAATTAATATTATTGGGAATCACATGGCATGGAGTAGGTAGCGTACATAACCCAACAGTTATGAGGAGTAGGATAGTACCTAGGACATGCTTGGGAATATTGTCAAATCCATGGATAGAAATAGATGAAGGAGCCAAAAATTCCCGATAAAGGAAAAGTTGATGAAAAAATGTGATATTACAAATGTTAATCCCCAATCCAATTTAAGCTAAGGCCTTTTTAACCCCAATGTTATTGATGCAAACATGAATATAAAGGGAGATAATCTTCTAACATTGATTGAGAAGGAAAATCATATGATGTGAAAGGGGTGTTTTCTTCATTGAGAGATAGAGCTGAAGTAAACTTATGATACACATATTCAGGTGAATTATGGGGAGGAATATAGGTACTGGCTAAATAATATCTGAGTCTATATACACAATTAAGATTATCCTGCAAAAAGGAATGAATGGAGACATCCATGGGGGAAGAAACTTATGATATTGAAGAAAGATCCAAGAGTTCTCAAAAGTCAGATTCACCAAATGATTTAATAAAAAATGATTTATTATTAAACCCTTAGGATATTGCAGAGTCACATAAGATAAATAAACTCCTAAGCACAAGTATGATCCAAACAATAAGAAAATAGAAATAAAAACCCTAAGTGCAAGAGAGGGAATAAGAGACTTAGCTTATTTCTCTATTGATCCCGAAGTGTTATGGGATGGAAAATTGATGAAATAGGACCTGGCGAATTGTCTTTACTATACTCAAGAAATTCTTCAAGTACCGGAATAAGCTATACCAGGTCGCCTAGAAAGGGGATAGTGAACCTCGGCATTAAAGACCTCCGGTACATGCTTGTGACTATGAAGATGCTCAGGATATGGTTTTTCTTGTGTCCCAAGGTGGTTTCTAACCTTTGTTGTTGATTTCCTGTATGTCCTCGTAATTTACCTGTAACATGTAAAACAAATGATCTCATACAAAACCATAAAACACATCAAATTTTAAAAATAAAAATATGCAAGTGGGGCGTCAGAATGACCTTGGTGGTCACCCAAAAAAGTGAACTTACGATCGAGCATTGCACTAAATCTCAGAATCCATGTAGTTCATTGTGCATGTGCGTAGAATTGTGCGCTGGGAATCTCTTTTGTAAGATGCACTTGATATTGAGTAATAGCTAGATGTAGCAATGTAAATAGATTTGTGTATGGAAAAATGAACTTCCCCTCCTATGCGTGTATGTTAAAATGTAGTCCCTTGTCCCATGATTAAAGCTTTCTCACTTAGGAATCATATGAATATTAGTATGTGATTAGGACCTATAAATTTATGCAAGTGCATGATTTAGTGTCTACGGTTGGAGGCTATGGGAGAGAAAGTTGAAGAGAAATCATTAGTTTAGATAACTCTTAATATTTTTCCCACAATGTATGAATATCTAATCACATCCTTACAAGTTGTTGGTAAGAACGATACTCTAACATTTTAAAAATTACGTGTTTACTTGCTACAGGGAGAATAGAGAGTTAGAAGGAAGTTTGATGAAACTAAATCTATTGATAAAACATACATTTCAAGAAGAAGATTGAAAGGGAATAAGATGTAAAGTTGAGAAAAAATGGGTATAGAATCCTAGTAAATGATGAACCAAGGAGAAGATAAAAAAAGACAACAATGACATAAGGTGAAGTGCTTCAATTGTAGTATATTGGACCATTTTCAATGGGAGTGTACAAAAAGGAATCCAAATATCCACAATTCGTCTAGAAATAAAATGAACAACATGAAAAATAAAGTAGAAAGGGAATGTAATATTTTCATTGAATCCTTATCTTCTCAAGATACTTCAAATAATGTTTGGTATATAGATTCAGGAGCAAGTAAACATATGGATTTTAAGAAAGAAAGTTTCAAATCTAATGTAAAAGATGAAGAATATGAAAGTGAAAATATATTGCTTGGTAATGGTAGTGCTTATAGTATACAAGGCCATGGTGATGTTCCTATTTAAATGAATATTGGTAAAGTAAAATGTATTATTAATGTGATGTATGTACCTAGTTTAAAGAAGAATATTGTTAAAATTGGTCAAATCACAAAGCAAGGTTTCAAAGTTGAATTTTGTAATGATAATTTTTTGATTAACGATATATATCAAACATAGTTATAAAGTGATTTCATCAAGTAATTTAGATGAGGAAATATATAAATTCGATGCAAGAAGTACATGTATTCATGCTCTTGTTGCATCAAGTGATAGTATTAGTGTGTTATGGATTATAATATTTGGGCACCTTAATTATCAAAATTTGGGTTTGATGAAGAAATTGGACATGGTGTATGGTCATCCAAAAATTCATTCAGATTAAAATATGTGTAAAGGATTTTTGTATGGGAAACAATATAGAAATAACTTTGAGAATAACGGGTCATATAGAGAAAGAGAAAAACTGAAGATTGTGCATAGTGATGTTATTGGTCCATTTCCTTCTCCTTCCTTTATATGATCAAAATATGTGTTGAATTTTATTGATGTTTTCTGAAAAAATTGGATTTATTGTCTCAAGAACAAAAGTGAGGTGTTTGAAAAGTTTAAGACATTTAAATCTCTATTGGAAAATGAGAGTTGGAGAAAAAATTAAAGTTATTCAAACAGATAATGAAAGAGAGTATATCACAAAAGAGTTTCCAAATATATGTGATAAATTAGGTATTAAAACGTAGTTAATAATTATATAAAAAGCTCAAAAAAATGGGGTTACAGAAAGGAAAAATAGAACTTTAGAAGAAATGGCTAGGTGAATGCTCAAAACTAAGTATTTTCCTAATATCTTTTTAGCTAAAGTAATAGTTACTGTTGCATAGATATTGATTAGATCTCCCACAAAATCTATAAGAAATATGATACCTCATGAGGCAGTGTATGGTAGTAAGCCATCATTCAAGTATTTTAGACTGTTTGGATGTAATGCATATGATCATATTCTTGATGAATTAAGGAAGAAACTTGATAAGAAAGGCATGAAATATATCTTCGTTGGTTATAATGAACTGTTTAAAGGCTATAGGTTATATGCTCATCAAAATCAAAAATTAATCGTAGCGCACACTCCTCTTTGAAATTTATATTACTATGATTTTTATCACTTTTGATTGGAGCCATAGACATTGTTATCATATTTGATCTTTAGGCATTGATATATAGACATTCCTATATTTGATTAGCTTATTTTATAGAAATTATGGGTGTGTTAGAATTTTGACATGTTGTGACTTATATGATGGATTATATGCGTGGATTGACATATAAGTATTGGATGATCTAGAGCTACTACTGTACTAACACATTGCATTTTATATATAGCTTTTGCTTACTAATGAATTGATAGAATCAAAATATTTGGAATTGTAAACAATTGATGAATTATTTGATTTTAGTGATGGTTTAGTTATGATATTTGATGATGTGAATTTATGTCTATTTGTGTGTTTTATTACGTCAATGTTGTTAACATGGCCATGAGGCCAGAAAGGTATTGTTTTGATTTTTGTAGGAAATTGTAACACAATAGACAAAAGGGGATAGGAGACCAACAATGAAGGAATTTAAGGTATCGGCAACATGACACCTTGGCAACTTATGTAATTGTATGTTGTTTGTTGTTGTTAGATGGTTAGGATTTCCCCATTCGGGGGGTGACCTCAAATGTTGCATTCGGTAAATATGTTGTTTTCCCTTTTTGTTTTATCTATTTGTGAGTATTTGATTTATTTTAGTATTGTGAGTCACCTTTATTAGTGTTAGTTTAAATTCTACATTTAAGTTGATTAAAATTTATTAAAATTAATGTAATTTAGGATGTGACCAAAGAGGGGTATTTAATAGGAGTAGGTGGTTCTTGGTTTGTGTTGGGTTTGAAAGGATTTTATTACTTTTGAGTGTAGTCAACCTTGTATGTCAAATTCAGATTTGGGCTTAAGGGTCATTTTTGGAGGCTTGTGGGACAAGTTAAGCTTGCCCCACACCTCTTAATCTCACCTTCCAAATTTACCTACGTATTAAGGGGTAAAAAAAAGACCCCATTATGTGATTGTAACAAAAAAAAAGTGTTATTTTTTGCACTTTCTTACATATGTTTTTAATTTTGTCCTTTAGAGCTGTGGGTTTGAGTTTGAGTGTGTAAGAGGGTTGTCATTCCCTCAACCACCAATTTATTGTGCTTTGGGGATTGAGTTTTTTCTTGTGATGTGGACTGAGAAGAAATGATGTGGCATCCTACATGGAGCCACATCACCTCTCCCTTCTCTCTTTTCTATTTATTCAAGTTTGTTTGATGATTTGGGGGTTACTTGTTTATTTGGACTCCTACATTTTGGGAGAAACTTTCTCTTGGATTTATTTTTGAAGCTTTGGAGTTGGATTGTGCATGCTTGGGACTTGGAAAAAGCTGAGAGTTTTACTTGTGGATTTGAACTCTTGCAATGGAAAGGTAGGGACTTCACCCATATATTTCTTAATGTTATTGTGTTGTGAAAATGTTGTGAATGGATGATTGTTGTATGTTTATGAGTTTAGGAAATAGTATGGCCTTTAGGTTGTGTACGAGAAAATGGAAATTGGGATATTTTTGAGGGAGGCATAACAGTATTATTGGGTATTTTGGGAGGGAGTTGGGTTGGGGTGTCTCACCTTGTATATAAGTGAAATTTTTTCTTATCTTGTATGTTTTATTGAGGGATCCATAAGAGTTGAGGGAGGAATAAGAGTTGGTTTTTTCAGGGAGGCATAAGAGTCTTGTGGGTATGTGATTGAGTTTCTTGGAGGCTTTAAGGTGCGCACCCAAACCCTTGGGAGGCATAAGTAGATCCCCATGTTTCCTTTCCCTTTCTTGGCTTTAGTATTGAGCCTTTGTCTTTGGAAACTTGCATGTTTGTTGTGATTTTGGTGTTGTGTTTATTGTGTTGAATGTATTGTTTGAATATAGTTGTGGAAGCCATGTAAAGTTTCCAATTTTTTTCATATACCATGTTAGTGCAAAATCACAACACCCCTGAATGTTTGCAGCGAGATGGGTTAAGACTCTAAGTGTGATTGCACAACATGGAGCATCTCTCAAAGTGTTGGATATTGCGAGTTGAGAGAGCTCTCCAGATTAAGGCCAGTTCCTATTCCTCTATTCAAGTGCGCACAAATAAATTGCAGAAGGTCTATTCTAAATATACTCTATCTTACCAAGGAGACAGGGTTAAGAAGATGCGAGAAAATAAACCTAAGATAAAGAGGTAATGCACCAAAGGAATGTTAAACACTCATTTTGCAAGCTAACACAGACCATAAAAACGCTATGCAAATACCATACACAGATAACTAGACTGCAATGAAAGATTAGAAGGTAACAATGAACACATGAGAGGGTCGAGGATTATCAATGGACATATATTATTGCTCCAAAAGTTGATACAGTGCATTATAGTGGCCAAGAGGCAATAAACTTTACATTACAACTCAAATGGGAGGTTTGACAACTCCACAAATTCACTTGCGAACAAATGAAGAAGGGAGGGTGTGAAACAGAAATGTCCAACCCTTTACAATGAGCCCCACCCCTTCTTTTATAGATTCAACACAAAGAGAAGAAGGAGAGAGATACACGAAAACTAATTTGAAGCTCAGCTACCAGCCATCAATGCCTCCTGCAAATATGCCCACAATCTATCAAATCTGCATCAGTTACTTGTTTGACACATTAAAGGAGGAAGAACAACGAATTAGATCAAATCTGATATGGTTTTTAGAGAAAATATATTTTATATTAATTACACGAATACGTTTTCCATTTTTTTCCACCTAACTTCTTCAAACTTAAAGTTTCAGATTTTCATGGTGTAGACGAGGTTGAGATCTCTTTAATGGTGCCAAATTTGTCATATTTTGAGCACTGGATAAGAAGATATGCTCATTCAAATATTTGAATTGGGCCTGTACAAAAATGGCAGAAAATTCATTTTGTTCCCTTTTTCTCAACAATATAAAAATGAAAAATTTGCTCCACAACCCAGCAATACCTTTTGTCAAAAAATCAAATTCTCGGGCCCACAGGTCCACATTTTCCATTTGGTTAAAAACTCACTCTAAAGCCCACCGGCCCACATGTAATTGAGGCTTGACACGTGGCTCCGTAGGCATCAATGGGGTTATGGATCATTTTTTCACTTTACACCTTCTTGGGGCAAAAAGTTCAAACTGCCTTCAATGACCCGCCTTCCCACTTTAAATTTTCAACATGGCCACATGTCGAGCTAGTGCTAGTTTGGGGACCACTTTTGGATTCAATCTTTGCAGGTATGCCAAAGAAACGTGGCACCTTCCATGGCTTGCTCAGTTTCCTTGTGTTTTTCACTAATTCCTTTTGCTTGGTGGGGCCATAAGTCTGACCCTGGACACGTGGAGGCTTCACGCTTGTTTGGAATCCCGCTCCAAAATTTACTTTTGAAGTAGTGCTGTGTTGACATTTGGATCCTTCCACCGGCTTGCCTACACTTTGAATATTCAACACCCGACTCAGTCCCCTTTTTTCGACCTAGGACAAATGGAGGGCCTACTCTCATTTGAAAACCCACTTAGGATTTTACCTTTGAAGGAGCGCCGTGTTGACACGTGGCTTCTTCCACCAGCCCTTAGAGTTTTCAACGACTGGTGAAAATTTTGGGGCTCTGGACACATTGAGGCTTGGCGCTTGTTTGAAAAACCACTCAGGATTTTAATTTTGAAGAAGCATCATTGAAACACTTGGCAGCTTCTGCTGATTCTTCCATACTTAGTCAATTTTGGGCTCATTCTGAATCGTTTGTAAAACCTGTAGACTTTGAGCCTTTCTCTATTTCTCTCCTTTGAGCCTTTGGTTTTCTTTGAAACTATTTGCCTCCTTCCTCGACCCTGCTACTCCATTTTAGAGCTAGCCTGTAACTTGTTTGTTGGATTTGAAACGTGGGTTCATTCGACAGAACCATTTCTTGAATTTCCTCCTGCACGAGGTCGTGTTTGATCAATTTCGTTGAGGGAAAAATAGAGATAACAATTTTGGTGACTCACAGGGGCATCTTCCTGCTAGATGAATAGATCAGTTACCTTATTATATCCATTAGGCATAGAGTTGTGATTGGTGGCCCAAAGTTGATACTGTTCTTCAAAAAACGGACCTTTCAAAGCCTGATTTTAGTTGCTTTGTATTTGTTCTATTAGGAAAACAAGAAATTGTCATGGAAACTATGGGTCTCCATGTTACAAATTTTGAAAGGCCTAGTACACTCACCTGAAGGCACGTTGAACTATATAACGACACAAACCTAGAGTGATAAATAACTTGTGCCACAACACTTAGGGAAACAAATCCTATGCTAATATTTACAAGGGCGGAACCTCCTTTTTAGTAGCAGTGTTTGAGATGGATCCCATTCACTGGGATCTACAATTCTTCACCATCTAATTTAACTAGCTAGAAGGCATTCCTAGTTTTACACCTCGTGATCATGTAAGGGCCACTCTAAATGGCATCAAATTTGGAATGCTTTCCTGGATTTTCTCGATCTGCATCCCATTTTAGAACTAAGTATCCTTCTTGAATGGTCCTCATTCTTTCTCTGTTGTCAAAAATATTCTTGATCAATTCTTGATCCTTTTCCATGAATTCCGTTGCATGTTATCTTGCTTCCCTTACCTCCATTAGCTCTGCATACCTGATTGCCATATGTTCAAACTCGGCCAGCTCCAAATGTTTTGTGAGTTCCAGAGCAGGAAACTCTGATGATATGGGCAATACTATCTCTTTCCCATATACAATTTTATATGGGGAGTTACTTGCGGATCTCTTCGATGTGATCCTATCAGCCCATAGAGCTGATTTGAGATTTTTATGCCAAGTTATCTAATTTTCATCAAGAGTCCTTAATCCTTAATTTGAGATTTTCATCAAGTTCCCTGATTTTCATCATAGAGCTGATTTGAGATTTGTATGCCAAGTTCTCTGATAATCCTTAATAGGTTCTTATTTGTGGCCTCTGCTTGGCCATTACCATGAGGGTAATAATTTGATGAAGTGCTAAGGTACACACCATTCTTGAGTGCCTATTCAGTGATCCTTGTACCAAGGAATGCCAATGCATTATCTGATATAAATAGTGGTAGAGACTCCAAACTCGGTGGCTATTCCTTTATATAAATCCAAGATGTTGGATTCATTTGCTTCTTTTAGTGCTACTAATTCAGTCCACTTGGTGAAATAGTATGTTGCAGTAACTATCCACTTGTGGCCTTGGCTTGAATTTGGGTTAATCACCCCAATGAAGTCTAGTCCCCATTGTATGAATGTATGATCCACTGAAATGGGACGAAGGGGCAGGGCTGCTAGCTTCTCCTTCCCTATGAAGAATGCACACTTTTTACACTTCTTGACCAATGAGTAGCAGTCCCTAAACAATGTAGGCCAATAATAACCATCTTTCATGATCTTGAGAGCTGTTACTCAAGGGGCAAAGTGACTTCCCACTTATCCATCATGGAAATCATGCAACACGCTCTCAATTTGTCCTGTCTCAATGCAGCTCAATAGAAAACTATTGATATCCTTTTTAAAATAGACACCACCAATAAGCACATATGGAATGGCTTGTAGTTTGAAGTATATTCTCTTTGCTTTGTTCCATTCTGGGGGGGAAAAAACTTGTTTAGAGGTAATGCACCAAGGCTTGGGTCCAACATGTGGTAGGTGCATCATTAGCTAGTTGCTCTTGATCATTATGTAGAAATATGACAACCTCTTTTCCACCCACTGACTCAGCCTATTGCTTGGAGGCGAGCTGTTCACACAAACCTTTACCTCAAACCAGTTTGGTCACCTTGATTTCAATGTCATATTTGATTCCCCAAGTGATCCAACATGCTCTCTTCTCATTTAAGTCCTTGTTTAGGAGAAAATCCTTGACACTAGCACAGGACACTAGCAGTTGAATCTTATTGTTTGAGACCAAGTGTCTAAACTTCTTCAAGATCCTAATAAAAACAAGGACACATTTTTCAATGAAAGAGTATTTTACCTCGTATTCCTCCAAGCTTTGAGTGAAGAAGGCTATTGGTTGTTCTGAACCTTCCTTTTTGGGCTAGACCAAGATGGATGAGATGGTGTCTAACCCTCCAAATACATATAGCATGAAGTATTTTGAGAAGTCTGGGTTAATAAGAGTTGGAGCTTGTGATATTACAAACTTGATGGCCTCAAAACTCTCTTTTCCTTCTTTTGTCCATTTAAATGAAAGACTCTTCTTCAACATCATTGTAAAAGGATTCACAAGAGTGGAAAAATTATGCACAAATCTGTGAACAAGGTTTATTCTCGCTAAGAAGCTTTGGAGAGAATTTTTGTGTTGTGGCAATGGAAGTGTCCGGATGGCTTCCACCCCTTTTAGGATCAATTGTCAACCCTTCTCTCAAAACAATGTGGCCCCAAAATTTCCCCTCATGAGCTAGGAACACACACTTATTTGGGTTACGTAATACTCCGAACCTTCTACACCTCTGAAACACCTTCCTAAGGCTGAAGAGGCGGTTTGCAACATTATTTGAGAAGATGGTGATATCATCTAGATACACCAGGACAATATTATTGATTATTCCTTTGAATGCCATGTCCATAGCTCGCTGAAATGTTTCTCTGATATTTGATATTCCAAATGGCATCTTCTTATAAGAATATGTACCCCCTTTGGTGGTGAAGGCTGTCTTGAATTGATCTTCTTCTTTCATCATTATCTGGTTATAGCCTAAGTATCCATTTAACAATGAAAACCTCTCAGAGATAGCTACAACCTCTAAGATCTATTCCATTGATGGAAGTGGATAGTGGTCCTTGAGTGATGCTCTGTTCAGATCACGAAATTCCACACAGTCTGATTTCTTTATTTTTCTTCCTCATAGGCACCAAGTTTGCAAACCAACTTGAATGCTTGATAGGAAAGATTATACTGGCCTCAATTAGCTTGTTCAATTATTTTCTCATGAGAGGCTCTACATGAGGGTTTACTGGCCTTTTCTTTTGTCTGAAAGGCTTAGCTCATTGATCTAGCTTGATAGTGTGTTGTGCCAACTTTGGGTTGAAACCTCTTAAATATTTATAAGTCCAAGAATAGACATATGGGAATTCTCGACAAAGTCGAATAAACTTATATTTTTCTTGTTGAGTCCTTACCTTAACAATTTGCAATGTTTTGCCTTCTTCTATGGAAATGGGCTCTGAATCCTCACCCTTTACCTGAATATTCACATTCTCCTTCTAGAATTGGTCATTTGGGTTGAAGATTGATTCCAAGGTGACAAGACCCTTTAGTAGTTTTTTGGTCCTTAGCTCCACCACTTGATCGCCATATTGCTGCTCCAGTTTGTCTTGGTTCCTGGAGGAGAAATCAGCTTCTTCTTGTATAAAATAGACAATTTGTTGATCATTTTCGAAGACTTGACAACTTGTGTTATTGTCTGGGATGGCTGGCCTCACAAGCAACTTGATATGGGGCTGAGATTTATTACTCTTGATACTCTCCATGATGTCGAAGGCTACCCCAATTGCTGCCAATATGTCTACTGCTTCATTCTTCTTCCTTGGGTTTGAGTTGAGGCTAAATGCTTTGAAATCCTCAATGAGGTCCCATACCCAGTTCTTGTAGCTCTTTAAATAAATCATTCTTGGCAGAATTTTGTCCTTGGACCTAATCAACAACTAGTTCACTATCACCAAACACTTGCAAGTTCCTGATTCCTCATTTCTTGTCCCAATGCAGTCCATGGATCAAGGATTCATACTCTACTGTGTTGTTTGAGTAAGAAAATTAGAAACGGAAAGTTGAGTATTATTTCATACCTTAAGGCGAGACAAACATAGCTCCTCCTCCAGCTCCTTGCCTACTTCTTGAGCCATCAAAGAATAACTACCATACCTCATTGTCATCTTTGTGGACTGGCTTAATGATGTTAGGAAGAGGATGATTCTCCTCATGCAAACAATAGACTTCTAGATTAGATTCCTCCATCTTGTTATAGGGGTCAAAAGCATGCCTTTTGTTCACCCACTCATCGAGGGTCAAGTCTGGGATATACCCCACCTTGGTATTTGCTTCACAAGTGCTTGGGAGGTTCTCCTGATCAAAGTCCAAACAATTGGCATTGATCAGGCTAGGTACATAAGACTCAATATGGTAATCGACAATGGGATCAGACCTAATTGTATCCTTAGCTCCATACCTTGTTCAAAGGAGCATGTGTGACCAACTAACAGACAAATATCCCCCAATCTTAGCATTGAAGTCTCTTAACAAACACACTGCAAAATGTGGTGGCAAGTCTATGACTGATACATTTTACAACATAGTCACATTGAGGCAGGCGTGTAGTGTGAGGCTCAAATCTTTGATGACTCCAACAGTTTTCACTGCTGTCCCATCCAATTACACTACCCCTTGAGATGACTTTATTTTAAAGACCTAGTTGATCAGCTATTTGTTTTGGCATTACAAAACTACTTTCCCCCGAATCAATCATGCAATTATGCACCAATTTGTCTCCAATAATCAATGAGACATAGAATGGAGGGGGCTTTATATTCTTACCTTGTTGTCCTCCATGGTCCCTTGGGTCGAGCCACATTGGTAAACACTTCCTCTTACTTGTTAGGGGGCCTATTTGAGCTTGACGAATTGGCCATAACAGTCTACAATAGATCTCTCTATCTTGGAATGGCGAGTGACTCCCACATTGAAATGTTCACATTTGTCTTCTTCATTTGTTTAATGATATTAAATGAGCTATTCTTTTTCTGACCTTTTCCTGGTACATTTTTCTCTTGTACATGGGTCGTTACAACCGGTGTTTGAGTGGATCCAGAAGGTGTCTTGGGCTGATTCTACACATTGGGAGTTGTACTTTGAGTGCCAATACCTTGTGAAACAATAGAGGGTTGAGGATTACCTGAGTTTGATAATCGTCCCTCTCTCTAATATTCCTTTTCTTGGACCGTGTATTGGCAGCTACACTTTGAGAAGGTGTTTGATTCATCCCATAGAAATTTTCAGCTTGCCAATTGACAAGCAGGGTCTCACTTAGAGGTGCCTCTTCTTGGGTTTCTTGCTGCTGATTTTATTCTTCACTTGGATCTTAGGACACACCAATTTTTTTTACTATTAAGGCCTGGTTTAGTGCACCATTAAAACACATTGACTAGTTATGGGGCTGACCGCATGGGAAACACCAATCATATTATTGTGCCATGTTGTTTTGTGTAGGAACCAAGGCCCTTTATGTTGAAGTTGTGTTTGGATCATATGACTAGAAAGGCCTAGTAGTTTGAGGTTTTCCTTGGTTTTGGTTCTGATTTGCAGCTTGAGCGGGTGGCCTATTTTGTTGATATGGCGGTCTAGCCTGATACTGAGCTTGAGGCTGATATGGTCTAGAACTTTGAGCTTGTTGCTTCAGCTGAACTCTGATTCCTAGGAGTAGGTATAAGAGCTAATGTAGGTGTCTAACTAGTGCTTGGATCTCATAGTTTTGGGTATAGAGGCATAAGTTGCCTAGGAGCAAGCTTGCCAGCCTGAATTAGATAATTTTTCAGCTCTTATGGAAATGTTATAGGCTATAGGTAAGGTTGTGCCTCTCATTGATTGAATCATTAAAGCAATATAAGAATTTAGATCTCTAAAAAAGTATAAGAAAGCACCTTCATTTGTGGGCCTTACAACCAATATAATCCTATCCCACATCCTTTGGAATTTGAAGTTGAAATATTTCAGCTTTTCATTAGGGTCACTCTTGATGGTTGTCAAATGCTCTAAAAAGGACAGGTTATTCCCTTTTTCTCCAAATTGGTTGTGGAGATATTTGCACAGATGGTCCCAGGTCTAACTAAAGCTTGCTGTTAGACTCCTGAACCATTGTGAAGCTTTACCCTTGAGTGAAGAGGCTAGAAAGTTGACTGCAATGTCCATCTCATTGACCTTATGGATTGCATAGAAATTTTCAATGTCTCTAATGTGGTAACTAGGAGAAGTTTGGTTCTCTCCAGTGAAATATGGGATGCTCTTTAATGTTACCACAAAGACTGGATTTTATGCATTGAGAATGAGTGGGCTACTGCCAATGAAGTCAACATAGGGGTTGGGTGGTTGTGCCATTTTGATTCACCTGAGAACCCTTGTTGATTGAATGAATGGCCTACCAGGAGGAGGTGTTGATAAGGTTCTGTTTTGTGGAGATGGAGATCTCTAGGCTCTTCTCCCCCTTCTCCCTGTGTCTGGGGACAAGTGCAGATAGACAAATAGTCCTTCTCTAGTTCTTGATCTTGTTTGTATCCTTCTCATGAATTTGAAAATATTTGAATGTTGAAACCAATGGACTATGATTCTTTGAAGTCACCAGATGTGTAACTTTCAAATCTTATTAAAAGCTGAAAACTTGCAACAAGTGCACATCAATATTACTCCAATAAAGATGGAGACCTCTTGGTCCCACTGGGTGTGCCAAAAATTTTAGTGCAAAATCACAACACCCCTGGAGGCTTACAACCAGATGGGTTGAGAATCTCAGTGTGATTGAAAAACATGGAGCATCTCTCAAAGTTTTGGATCTTGTGAGTTAAGAGAGCTCTCCAGACTAAGGTTGGTTCCTATTCCTCTGTTCAGGTACACACAAATAAATTGTAGAGGATCTATTCTAAATCTACTCTATCTTACCAAGGAGACATGGTTGAGAAGATGCAATAAAATAATCCTAAGATAACAAGGTGATGCACCAAAGGAATGTTAAACAATCATTTTGAAAGATAACATAGACTATAAAAATGTAATGCAAATACCATACATAGATAACCAGACTGTAATGAAAGATCAAAAGGAAACAATGAATACATGAGAGGGTCGAGGATTATCCACAAACATATTTTATTGCTCCAAAAGTCAATATAGTGCATTACAGCTCGAATGGGAGGTTTGGAAACTCCAAAAATGCACTTGTGAACAAAAGAAGAAGGGAGGGTGCAAAACAGAAATGTCCAACCCTTTACAATGAGCCCCGCTCCCTCTTTTATATATTCAACATAGAGAGAAGGAGATAGAGGTGGAAAAACTAATTTGAAGGTCAGCTACTGGCCATTAATGCCTCCTGCAAATCTGCCCACAATCTGTCAAATATGCATCGATTACTTGTTTAGCACGTTGAAGGAGGAAGAATGGAGGATCAGATCAAATCTGATCTAGTTGTTGGAGCAAATAGATCTTATATTAATGGAATGAAGATGTTTTCCATTTCTTCCCCACCTAACTTCTTCATACTTAAAGTTTCACTTTTCCACAATGTGTACGAGGTCGAGATCTCTCTAATGGTGCCAAATTTGTTAGATTTCAAGATATGCTCATTCAAATATTTGAATAGGGCCCATAAAAAAAATGGCAAAAAACCAGTTATCAGAACAGGTCTACGGGCCCAAAATTCAATTTATTCCCTTTTGCTTAAAAATGTAAAAAATGTAAAATTTGCAATACCTTTTGTTGAAAAATCATTCTTGAGCCAGCAGGTCCACATTTTCCATTTGGTTAAAAACTCACTCTAAGGCCCGCCGACCCACATGTAATTGAGGATTGACACGTGGCTCCTTGGGCATCAATGGGGTTATGGATCATTTTTTAACTTTACACCTTCTCGGGGCAAACATTTCAAAATACCTCCGACGACCCACCTTCCTGCTTTGACTTTTCAACATGGCCACGTGTCGAGTTGGCGCTAGTTTTGGGACCACTTTTGGATTCAATCTTTGGAGGTGCGCCGAAGAGAACCTTGGCGCCATCCACAGATTTCTTAGTTTCCTTGTGTTTTTGGCTAAGTCCTTTTGCTTGGTGAGACCATAAGTCTTACCCTAGACACGTGGAGGCTTCACGCTTATTTTGAAGCCCGCTCCAAATTTTACTTTTGAAGTAGCGTCGTGCTAACACTTGGCTCCTTCCACTAGCCTACCTCCGCTTCGACTATTCAACCCCCAACTCTGTCCCTTTTTTGGACCTGGGACATGTGGAGGTCTTGTGCTCATTTGAAAATCCTCTCAGGATTTTACCTTTGAAGGAGTGCCATGTCGACACATGGCTTCTTTCACTGGCCCTTAGACTTTTCAATGGCCGGTGCAACTTTTGGGGATTTGGGCATGTGGAGGCTTGGTGTTTGTTTGAAAACCAGCTCAGGATTTTACTTTTGAAGAAGTGTCGTTGAGACACTTGGAAAATTCCACTGATTCTTCCATACTTAGTCAATTTTGGGCTTGTTTTGAATCATTTGTAAAACCTGTAGACTTTGAACCTTTCTCTGTTTCTCTCCTTTGAGCCTCCGGTTTTCTTTGAATTTGTTTTCCTCCTCCCCTGACCCTGCTACTCCATTTTAGAGCTAGCATGCAACCCATTTTTTGGATTTGAAGCGTGGGTTCATTTGTCAGAACCGTTTCTATAATTTCCTTCTGCACGGGTCGTGTTTGATCAATTTTTTGAGGGAAAAATAGAGATAACATGCCCCTCATTGCTTCATTGTTGAAGCTCGAGGGCCAATGAGGAAGAATACTTGTCTTCCTTATTGGATTATTGGTTGGGTGGAGAGAGTTTCCTACTCCCATATTTTGTTGTTGTGTTTTGGATTTGGAGAAGATGGTGGAGCTCAAGTGAAGATTTGGCCATAGTTGCACTTGAAGAAAATGAGAAGAGATCCCTCTTTATAAAATAATTTTTCCATGTTTTCTCCACTTAAATGGAGGGCTTGTAAATTTTATTTTAAAAATTATCAACTTATTTTAAATGTGTTGTGAAAGTTGTGTTTGTATTAAGCATTCAAAATGTATGTATATTTGGAAAGTAAGAAAAAGAAAATTCTATTGCTACTATGAAATCCCTCCATCTTTTTTACTTTACCAAGTGGTTATGGAATGAAAACATGCATTTTAAATGGTTTAGTTCTTGTAAAAAGAAAACTACCATATCTTGTATTATTAGATGGAATAAGAACCTTGAAATGGTTTTGAAAATGAAATTTAATATCTCTAAATCCAAGCTTATACTAAACATATATTATTATATTTTAAGCGTGATTTGTGTCATTTTAAAATATTGATGTTCTTGTTTTGAAAATAAACTTGGTTGGTTGAAATGAATTTCATTTACTCCATCGTGAAAGAAAGGAAATAGTTCATGGTTTTATTGAAAAGTAAGCAAGAAAAGGTTGAAATTTTAGTTGCATCTGATATTTTTTTGGTAAGAAAGAAGGTAGTTGTTTAGAGTTTTTAGAATAAAAAAAAAGATATTCTCCTTGCAAATTTATATAAGATTTAATAAGGAATTTTATTAGTTTTCTCAATTATACTCTTATATGCATAGGTAGAAAATTTTGGTTACATTGCCTTGTATATAACTATATCATTCAACTCTTGTTGACCACTTAAATTAAGAATATATATATAGATGTAATTATATTTAAGTGTAATTATATAAATTTGTAAAACATTATATATATATATATATAGATGTAATTATATTTAAGTGTAATTTTATAAATTTGTAAAAAAAAAATTATATATTAAACTTATATATATATATATATAGTAATAATAATAAACACAAAACTTATTAAACAAAATTACACTTAAATATAATTACATATATATATATATATATATATATATAGTAATAATAATAAACACAAAACTTATTAAACAAAATTACATTGTGAATGAATTGGGATAAGTCGTCATGCGGCTGTTTAGGGTTATGTTGTATATAGTTTGGGGGTGGGGGTGGGCGAGGGGGGGCTGGGAAAGGAGATGGAGGTTGCAGAGCCCACCCACCACCCCATATTAATATGGGATGGGGGGTCGGGTCAGTGACCTCCCTCCTCATAAAAACATAAACCTTACCACTATTTATTAAAATAAGCGGCCCACTTAAAATATTTGCAGCCTATTCAAAACTTGTAACCCGCGGAAATATAAATTTAACAATGTGTATTTTATACACAGCTATTATATAAGATATATATATTCTACTTTCAAATTTTTGGGTTATAATAAATATATATTTATTTTTCTTATCAAAATATATATTTTATTATAACCCAAAATTCTGAAAGTATGTTATTGTCTATATATATATAATATATATATATATATATATATATATATACCCAAATAATTGGTGTATATACACTATTCAAACAAGTTTTTAAAATATGGGGCAAAAATGACCATACTCAAATAGGGAAAATGCAAATAAATTACACAATAACAAATAACAATATAAAAAAACCCTAGAAGAGGGTTAAAAATTGGAATAAACAATAAAAATAAGTATCCATCCTTGAGCTTGAGTATACTTCCATGGCCTCCCTTCTTTTTCTCCTCCCAAACTTGCAAAATGAAAATGAGAAAATAAGGAAAAAGAAAGGAATAAGAGCATTTCATAAGGATGATTAGGGTTAGTTGAAAACCTAGATCTAAGGGCTCTAAATGAATTAAGGGTTAATTAAACTTACACAATGATAACTAGACAATGTTTATAATATGAATTATAATATATTTGAACTAAATCATAAGGTTCGGGTAAGTTTGACCTTAGCCATTGAATATTAAGCTGATAAATGACTTTGGAAACATAATACTAAGTTAAATAAATATTGTAATAAAGGTACTCTAGCCAATCACTTGTAAGGGTTAATTAACAAAATTTAACGGGAACTGTGGAAGGGAATTTAATCTTGAAATGTTGAATTAAAATAATAATAAGAAATTTTTAATTAAAACCTAGGATTTATTAACCGATAAATAAATAAATCTTGTTGAAGGTCATCCTGTTACAACCCGTTTAAACCAAAAAAAAAATTATTCCTGTAAATTTTCCTAACTAATCATTGGGTTTTTTCTTGGGTATCGTGTGGGAAATTTGTGAGCATTACATTAATTATCATTAGGGATTTTTTGTTAGATAAATATCTTCATAAGGAATATACATCTACTTTTGAGATAGTTTTTGAAGTTGAAGATGTAGAAAATGAAGAAAATAGTGATAATGAGAAAAACCCTCCATTGGAAATAAAGTCTTTAAGAAATTTATCAAAAGAGTAAGAAAATTTAAGAAAAAGGATCATCATGTTAACTATTACTTAATGAATAGAATAGAGAAAGTAAACAATCCCCAATCTTATAAATAAGTAAAAAGAAAGAAAGGGTGGGAACATGCAATGCAAGAAGAGTATGAATCGTTAATAAAAATTAATTTATGGCAATTGACAGAACTTTCTGAAGGTAAATTTGTTCTAGGCACTAAATGGGTCTATATTACTAAGTTTAGATCTGATGGATGCATTGAAAAATTAAAATCATGTTGTGTTGCAAAAATATTTTCACAAAAATAAAGGGTTGATTTTAGTGAGACATTTTATCTAGTTGGAAAAAATGAATACAATAAGGCCTATTCTTGTTTTGGCTCCTAACTTTAAATTTCAGGTTCATCAAATGAATTTCAAGAATGCATTATTTAACGGTGATCTATAAGAGAATATCTACATGGAACAACCAAAGGGATTTGTGAGGAGAGGACAAGAGAATCATTTTTTTAAAGTTGAATAAATCTTTATATGGCTTAAAGCAAGCACTAAGGGTATCATATGAAAAAATTTATGAGTACTTCAAACATGAAGGTTTTGTAAAGATTCCCTATGAACCTAATCTTTATGTGAAAAAGAGTGATGTTGGGTAAGTAGTTTAGTTATTTATGTGGATGACATAATAATTACAAGTAATCATGACATGTTAATTGATGGTACAAAGAAAAGATTAAGGGAAAAGTTCAAGATGAATGATTTATGATTGTTTCCTTATTGTCTTGGAATATAAGTATGGGAAAAAGATGATAGGATACTACTCTCTCATTCCAAATATGCACATGATTTTTTGGTCAAATTTAAAATGGAAAATTGTAAAGCTTCTACTACTCCAGTTGAAGGGGGGATGACATTATCAACAAGTGATGACTCAGAATATGTAAATGGCACAATATATAAACAATTAGTGGGAAGTATTAGCTATTTAACAATCATGAGGCCTGACATTATTTATGCAGTTAGTCTAGTTTGAAGGTTTATGTCATCTTCAAAAATTCCTCATTGGAAAGCAGATGAAAGAACTTTTAGATGTATCAAAGGAACTCAAAATTTTGGAATTGAGTATTTTGCAGGTGGTTATATATTTTTGATAGCTTTTACAAATTATGATTGGGAAAGATGTGTACATGATCACAAATCTAGTACATAATTTTTGTTCAACATTGGATCTGGTACTATCTCATGGTCTAGAAAAAAAGTACCCAAGAATTGCATTATCATCAATATAGGAAAAATATGCTTCAGCATGTGCAACTACTCATGAAGAATTATGGTTGAGGAGAATACTCGGTGCTTTATATTTTCATAAAAATCACCCTTCAATATTATATTGAGACAACAAAAGAATAATTCAATTAACAAAGATGTCTATCGTGCAAGAACTAAACATATGAAGATTCACCATCACTACATCACAAAATTAATTCAAAATGATATGATTCAACTTGTTTACTGCAAAATTGAGGATCAAACTGCAAATAGTTTCACCAAAGCATTAAATGAAAGAAAGTTTGTAAAATTTAGAGATAAATTCGGGGTTAAGAAAATTATGTAAATGGGTATCTCATCAGCCATAAGACACATATGTAGGCGGGGACCCATAAATTGTGGGGCATTTTTTAAAGTATTTATGAACATAGAATAATCAATTTATGGGGGATTCTTAGAATAAATTTATTTTAAAGAGGATGTGGACAATGAGTAGTCATGGTCTGTATAGAATAAAGACTAGATAAACAACAAATATTATTATTTTGTAGAGACCATCTAGATGCACATACCATCTGAAACTATCATTTTGTATTTTTGTCCTCCATTGTAAGATCTATAAATAACATTTGAATGAAATCCTTAGGAAATAAATTTAGAAAGAAATTATTTGTGTTTTTCTAAGTCTGATCTATCAACAATTTGTGTATGTATGATATAGTGCAACATTTGACGCAAATCTAGGTCTTCCATCACCATTTTGTTTAAATTCTTTAATAAAATTATTCACTTTTATAATACAAATTTCCAAACATCCTATTTTTTAAACTTACTGAAATTTTCTTGAAGATATTTTTCTTTCTAGAAACTTCTTTATTTCTTCTAGATGAGACGCTACTTCCTTCATCCATGTCCTGAAATCCCTGTCTCTTGCAATGAATTCAAACGACAATTCCGCAACTACAAAAAACATCACCTTTACTTCATGGTCTATTTCAATATTTAGATTGGGATCAATTTGTTTATTTAAAATACCTCTTCAGATATTTTCTATTGTTATATTATCAACGCTAATTTCACTTCTATTTTGGGTTATATCCATTCCTACTCTAGAAGAGATTAGATCCACCAAAAAAATGCTGAAACTGTAAACACCAAACTTTTTGGTGAGATGGAAGAATTGATGGTATTTGGGATCAATATACCTAAGCGTGCCTTGTGTGTCAGTTGTGACGTGGGAGACATTCATAGGAAGCAATGGAAAAATCCCAAAATATCCAATTTTTTCACTGAAATGTTGATCTAATAGAATGTAATTGGATTTCACATCTCGGTGAAATATGGGTGGATATATTGTTATCCAAAATTCACCCCTCAAGGTAATTTTGATAACATGCATCAAATTCTTTAGTCCCAAGCAAATAGATTGATTTAAGGCACGAAATCATGTTTTTGGGGCCCCCTCGGCTTCCTTCTAACTTCCCATCCAAGAAGAAAACCCAACGAGTTAGAAAAGGTGAAAAAATTGCAAAAAACCAAGCTTGGGGCCGAAATAATGAAGAAAATTGGCTAAGTCCTAGTCGGCGCAATAGTTGGGATAGTTGGGACGTGAAAGGCCGAACTGGCTGAAAAGCCGCCAGGCAGTCCGCACAGTAGTTGGAGCAGCCGGGACAAAAGGATGCAAGGGATGCAAAAGGCCGAACCGGCCGAAAGAGGGAAAAAATTGCCTAAGTCTTGTTTCACGCGGTTTGGGGACATCCGGGCCAAAAGTACGCGTGGGATGCAGATCGGCCGGTTTGGCGCAAGTCGGTCCATTTCGGGCGGTTTGGAGATATTTGTCCCAGACAGTTTGGGACATCCGAGCCAAAATTACGCAGAGGACGCGAACCAGCCGAATCGGCCGAAATAGGGGACTTTCATCCGGGACAGTTGGGCCAAAAGTACGCGTGGGACGCGGAAAGCCGAAAGAGCCGAGAATGAATGGAATCTCGCCACGTGTCTTCACCGCAAAGAGGGACAAGGAAGCCCGAATCGGCCAAAGCAAGAGGTTTTAGTCTGGGACAGCTGGGAAAAAAGTACGCGAGGGACGCAAAAATCCGAAGCGGCCGACAGCAAGGAAGAAAAGTCAACATTTGACCCGTGAAACTTCAAACGGCCATAACTTTTGACTCCGAGCTCCGATTTTCACAAAATTGGACTTTCTGGAATGAGCACGACGTCCTCTGCGCCACAAAACTAGATTTATTATTTTTAATGAGGGTATATATATTTAATTAAGAGAAACATATTCGGCTCCAGTCAGTTAATGCTCATTCTCGTCAAATGACAAAAAACGCCTGCCAGACCCAAAATAGCTGTCCGCACTCAGAAGGCCATAACTTTTGCATTTCTCAACAAAATCGCGCAAAATTGGTACCGTTGGAATCGTGGCTCTGAGCCCGATGCAAAGAAATCAAGAAATTATGGATTTGATGAGAAATTGGTCGAGATTTTTTAGAAAACGTGGCTGGGTTCATAACAATGTTTCATTTGGTGGTTGGGAGTGCAATTAAGAGGCTATGGTCATCATTCTTTCTCTGCTGTAGCACCTGGGATAGTATGGGGATCCTTTTGCAAGTAATATATAATCATTTTACTCCATTTAATGCCTCTTACAAGTGGTTGAAGGACAGATTTCGGGATTTCCATCTTCCCTTCTCTCTCTCTTCTCTTTTTTTCTATAAATTGGAGTGTTGGGCTCATTGTAAAGGGGGAGTTTTTAGATAGCAAAGCTCTATGAAAATTGCCTTGTGAAGCCAATGTGCTGCAGGCCCTTGTAGTGGACTCCTTGCATGGTGATCCAGGCCCTTATCCTGTAATAGATTGAACTGTGCATATCATGAAGCAATAAAATATCAGTTTGTGGATATATCTTCCCCTGCTGTGTTTTCTTGCATTCTTCTTGCCCCTTTAATATTTCTACAAGAATATTGTTTCTATTATTATGTTCTTGCAGGGATCCATTATCATTGTGTATGCTTGGAATATCATTGTGAATGCATTTTGCTAGATTATGGAGAACTGTCATCACCTCTTCTAGTGTGCACTTTGCCTCTGTATTTCATGCATTTGGAGACTACTCTCACACCCTCCTTTTCTGGTGTATCACCACTTTAGTGTAGGCTTTCATTTTATGCATTCTCTCTCCCTGGTCCCTTAGAAATTTAGATTAGGATAGTTAGCTTCCCCTGCATTAGAGTAGATTGTGGCAGGTAGTTTAGGAGTAAGAACCAGCTTTCTCTGGAGGTCAATCTCAAGTAGCAAGTCCCACAACTTGGAGATAGTACCCATGTTATCCAATCACACAGTGAGTTCAAGTATATACACTTGTATAAACATAAGGGTGCTATGATTCGGTGATAACATATATGTTGTGGAGATACGCCAAGGCTTGAGAAGTTTATATGGAATTGTTAGGATGTGTTCCCCACCCCAAGAATTTTAGGGTTTTTCTGTTGCCATGGAGATGATTGGCCAAAGTCCCATTTGACACGAAATTGTAAAATTCTTGATAAATTGCATACATCACTAATAAATTTATTCACCCTTTAAGATTTTTCTTGATGCAGTCTCTTTATGGCCATAACTCGATAGTCTTGAAGTTTCCCCAGATACAATGCGCCAAACACTTCATCTCCAATTTGATTTTTTTCATCAAATAAATTTATGGTATGCTCACGTTAATAATAATGAAATATACACAAATTAATGATCATATACCTTGATTGACCTGCTTCCATTTCATTTCTGTGATAATTGCTAAAATCTCTACCTAGATTGTTTTATGTGATATTTTTTCCCTAATTGACATACAAAATATAAACTATTAGTAGTATTATTATAGGTGTGACCCCTACCCCTCGAGCGAACTACCTGCATATAATAATAAAATAGATGAGGCTTATTTTATCCTTGAATTATAGATGTGAAGGGAAATAGAATTAATTTTCAGAGATATTTATTGTTGTTGTAAGAATTGTGTGTAGTGACGCGTACCTAGAGCAATAACGGTATTAGGGACACTTGCATGATACAATCCTAAATATTCTTAGAAATAGTTGTTATCAACATTATTAGGATATAATCTACCAAATCGCAACATAATATTTATTTCTATGTTAAATATGACAGGACGATGGTTTGGAAATTTCTAATCATTTGAAGTCATTTGTTTAGAAGAGAATTGGGTCACTTACGAGATCTCCTAGAGTTGTAGTGAGAATCTATTGGATTAACATGGTCATAAATACATAACTCATGTTTTAAATCATAAGGCTTAGCAACTACTATCTAATTCCCAATTGATTTGAAACCCTTTCCACATAATTTAATAAGAATCCCTCCCAAACTCTTATATATTTGTGAAGCTGATTGACACCTAATATTACATGATTTACAAAATGGAGAGAAATCCACATTTGAAGTGAGATTTTAGTACTAGTAATATGTTGGAAATAGATAATTTCTCTCCACATATTTTTCTATTATTAGGAAAAGAAAAGAAAACTTGTTTTTCTATGCATAGTTTAGTTTTAATTAGATATCCCTATTTTTAAGATATATATTTTTTTAAAATACCTTTGTTTGGATTTAAAAAAGCATGGACTATTTGTAAATGATAGTTCTATTATTAATATTGCTATATTTATACCGTTATGTTCTATTGTTACATAAAATACCTCTATATATTGGAGGCTTTGTAATCATTACAAACACCCAGTTTGCATTCAGCTGAATATCTGATAGTGAAGAAGATATACAAGGACATAAGTTCTCATTTGAGTTTGAAATAATAGGTTTTATTTGCAACATATGCTTTATTTTAGTTCTATTTTTCATTTTTTATTTTATAATTTCTACAAATTGGTATCGGAGCATTGTTTTTAGGAAGGTATCTAAATTGACAGCAAGCTATGACTTCTACATCCACTCTGCAGACACTGCAATTTATAGGAAAGAACTATGAGTATAGGTAATTAACCATGAAGGAACTATTAAAATCCCAGGATGTGTGGGAAATCATATAGAATGGGTATAAATATCCCACAGATGCAACAACGAATAATACACTTTCAAAGATAAAGAAAGATAATTTGAAGGAATTAAGAAATAAAGATAGAAAATATCTTTTCTACATTCATCAAGCCATCCCTGAAATTATCCTACCTAGAATGGTAACATCTAGTAAAACATAAATAGCATAGGACACTCTCCAAGTTTCGTAATAAGGTAAGGAGAAAGTAAAAACCACCAAACTACAATTACTTTGAAGGGAATTTTAAAACATGTCGATGAAAGATTAAAATTCTGTATATTCATTCTTTACTTTTTTAGTTGGTTTATTCAATCAAATTAAATACCATGGTGAAATTATTGAAGACAGAAGGATTAATGAAAATTTTCTTAGAATTTTTCTTTCAAAATTTTATCCTTTAGTAGTTGTTATTGAAGAAACTAATGATCTAAGTTAGTTTTCAATTGACAAGTTACATGCATCACTAATAAATCATAAACAGAGGTTGAATAGATCACATGCAATTATAGATCAATATTTTCCATCACATCTATTAGGAATTTGTGGGAGAGGAAGAGGAATAGGAAGCTTAATCCCTAGAGGTAGAGGAAGGCATTCATCTATAGGACATGATAGTGGTCCATCAAACTCAAGTGGAATATGACATATTTAGGAGAAAAATCATATTCAATTTTATTTTAAGAGATGATAAGTTATATATAGGATGTCACTATTGCAATGGATATGGGAACTATGTTTATGATTGTTGAAAAAAAAAACATGATCAGAGAAGGAAAAATCAAAATAAGGTTGGGAGATCTACTTTGAGCTCCATGTTTATTGCATGTATAAATATTATTAAGGAAACACCTTCTTCATTTCCTATTGAATGTAATATATCACAAGAGACTCTTTGTGATGTGTAGTATTTGGATTCTTGTTGCAGTAATCACATGTTAGGTAACTTAGATTAATTTTCCAATTTGGATGATTCAGTAAAGAAAAATGTTACCCTTGGGAATAATAATATAGTGTTTGTAAAAGGTAAATGAAAAATAAACATTCTAACTAAAAAGGGGGAATTTTTTTTTATGCATGATGTTTATAATGTTGTAGTTTTGAAGCACGTTCTTATGAGTATTGGTTGATTTGTATAAAAAGGATACTGAGTTTACATTGAAGACAATGAATGTTTGATCGTGGATAAAGCTCCAAGTACTTAGATGATTCCTAAAGTGATGATGAAAAGCAATAGAATGTTTCATTTGAATAATAGACCAACCAAGTATGGAGCTCAATCTACATGTTGAGCTCATACTACAGATCAGTCTAGAGCTAAATAAATTCAATCAATTTTTCATTTAGTTGTGAAAGATGAATCGTAACTATGACATCTCAAGTTTGGTTATTTGAATTTTAGTGGTTTCAATTTATTACATGGGAAGAATATGGAAAAGGGTTTTCCTTTAATTCATAAAGTATAGATATTTTGTGAAGGTTGCATTTTGGGGAAGCAACATAGAGATTCCTTCCGAATTGGTAAAATAGTAAGAGAAAGTGAACTACTTGAAACTTTTCACTTAGATTTATGTGGATCTATGCAAAAAAATCCTATTGGAGGTTGCTCATATTTTATAACATTCATTGATGACTATAAAATTAATACATGGGTATACCTTTTGAGACAAAAATAAGATGTTTTTAATATATTTCAGTAGTTCAAGGCCTTAGTGGAAAAGCAAATTAGATAGTACACCAAAATTCTAAGGACAAACACAAGATATGTGTATGTTTCCAATGGTTTTTTTTGCAAATATCATGGTATACACAATCATTTTATTGCTAGCTATACACCATATCAAAATGTTTTGGAAGAGGAAGAAAAGAACAATTATTGAAATTGAAATAAGTGTAGTGCCCACTCATCTTTGACATTGATCTTTCTAGGATTCTTGCGTAGTATGGATTAGAGACCTGAAATTTGTTATCATATTTGATCATTAGAAATTGATAGATGGACATTATTATATTTGATTATTATTTTGATAGACATCGTAGATATTTTGATTATGGATATGTTGTGAATATTAGTGTGAATTATATGCATCGGTTGATATTTTATTGTTGATGGTGACCTATAGTTATTACTTTATATGTATACTGACACATTGAATTTTGATAAATGGAATTTTTTAGACGATCTAGCTAGGCTTTTGATCTTATTGTTGTCGATGAAATGAAAGAATTGAAATGTCTTGAAATGGTAAACAATTGGTGAAATTATTTGATTTCAGTGATGATGTAATTATGTTATTTTATGACATGAATTGATATGTATATGTGCATTTTATTGTTTCGATGTCATTGATATGGTCACGAGGCTAGACATGTATTGTTTTAATTTTGCTAGAAATTATAACATAACAAAGAAAAAGGGATAGGAGACCAATAATGAAATAATTTTGGGTATTGGAAACAATGGTCACTATGGAAAATTTGTGTTATGTTATTGTCATTTTTGGTTAAGATGTTAGGAGGTCCCCGTGGTGGGTAATAACCTCAAATAGTGACCATGGGATATGTGTTGTTATTGTAAATTTTATTTTGATTAATTTGTGTGTATGTATTTTATTATTACATTGTATTTCACTTTTGTATTGTTGATTAAATGTACCCTTATTAGTAATTAATTATAATAATTAAGTTTATATTTACATGTGACCATAAGGGAGCATTTATTTGGGTAGATAGTTCTTTTGATCTTTTGATTTGAATTTGGATTTAAATATTTTTCTTACTGTGTACTCAACCCATCTCCCGAAAATAAAATTTTTACTTTCAATCCAAATTTGGAGGCTTGTGGGACAAGTTAATTTTTTCCCACACCTCATAAAGCCACTCACCAACTCTACCTAGGATGGGAGGGGCTTATTTTAGCCCCCATTATGTGTTTTGGAGGCTAAAGAGGTGAAATAATTGCAGTTTATTACAAGAGAACTAATCTTTGTCACTTGGAGTATGAATTTTGGTTTATTTGTGTATGAAGAACTTGACACTTTCTCACCCACTAATTTATGAGCTTTGGATTTGGTGTTTGACCATGTGATGTTGAGTTGAGGAGAAGTGACGTGGCATCCTACATTGAGTCACCTCACCCTCATCTTCTCCTTTTTCTATTTATTCATGTTTATTGGATGTGTTGGGGGTTAATCATTTTAGATTTGCACACTTGTTCTTTTGAAAATTTCCTTTATTTTTACTTGGAGATTTTTTGATATTTCATAGGGAAGACATGCTTGATTTTGGAAGAGGGAAAAGCTTGTTGAAGATTTTGGAATCTTGTGATGGAAAGCTAGGGCCTTTGCATTTATTTTTTCATTTACTTGTTTGTGTGTGTGTGTAAATAAAATGGTCATATGGTTGTGATTTTTGTTGGGTTAGGTAGATTTTGGCCTTAAGCAAAGGAGTAGGAAATGGAAAATGGGACCATTTTGTGAGCGAAAAGGAAATTGTGTTGCATAGTAGAGGGAAAAGGAAATTGTTTTTCATAGTGGAGGGAGTATGACTGGGAGTTTTACCTTTGGTGAGAGTAAAGGGTAAAATTGCTATACTTGTGAATTTGAATTGCGAGGGAAAAGTGATGTGTTGGGAAGTTTTTGTGTATTTGGAGGCATGTTGGGTGGAACTCCTATCACATTTGGGAGTTAAAAGAGATGGTTCCCATTATTTTATACTCCCATGACTTGATCTATAAGCCTATGTGTTGAAATGTATGCATTGTGTTGTTTTATTTTGGTGTTAGTTGTATTAGTTGAAATGTTGGCATGTGTGTTGTAAAGTTGAAGAAAAATTGGTTAAAGTTTCCTTGGTTGCCTTATACCTCTTATAGCTTCAGTTTTGCGGCTCGAGGGCCAATGGGGAGGAAGGAATCTCTTCCTCATTAGACAATAGTTTTTGGTGGAGAGTGATGTATACTCCCATATTTTCTTGTTGTGTTGTATATTGTGAAAATGGTGGAGCTCAAGTGAAGTTTTGGGACATAGTTGCATTTGAAGAAGAAAAGAAGAGATCCTACTGTAGACACTTAAAATTGGTTACTCAATTTAGTGTCCCTCACATTCGTTTACCTGCTTAGGTAACTTGGGGCACGTTTGCGTCACCACTATCCCCTTGGGATATTATCCGATTTGTGATTTAAACACCTATCCTAAGTTTAATTCACCCCATTGTATCTTACCCATGAGTAATTAAATATTAAATATTTAATTAAACCTCTTCCCATGTATCCTAATCACTTATCTACCCCAAATTTATTCTATCTATGTATCACCCCTTTTTTTCCTCTTCCCCAAGCGGGATATTTCCCGTATTTGGGGGTAATTCTCATCTTTCTAGAAATCGTTCATTTTGGCCATCTCGGGAGTCTGTCCCGCGATCGGCGCCGACCTATACGGTCGGTGCTGAATTTTTAGGAGCGGCGCTGATTATAAAATCAAGTCCAAAACTCAGTTCTAGGGACCGAAAAACACACACGACGGAAAAAGGTGAACAGAGAGAGAGAAAGGGACAGATCGCGAAAGAGACACAGTTTGTAAGAAAGAGAAATATTTTAGCATCAAGTGTATCGAATGAGGGCAGATCCTGTCCGAATCAATCCCTGAGAGGAGCACCGTTACTCTGCTTCTATTACATCACACACATCCATCGATCTTCTGGTGACTCTGTTCCAGTATCTTACCAAATTTTGCACATCCAACAGACGTCGAATATCTGTCCATCACTTTCCAATTTCTGAATCTTCTTGCACTGTCCCTGATCAACTGATCTGCCTTCAATCGACGCCGATCTGTTTTAGTCGACGCCGATCACATCAGTCGACGCCGATCACATAAGTCGACGCCGATCACATCAGTCGACGCCGATTATACATAATCGACGCCGATCATCCTGCAGATAGGTAAAAGGACACAGGTAACACAAATCCAGCTTTATTTCATAGTTTCCTGTTTTCTGTAGCTTTCTGTCTGCTGTTTAAATTCAGTTTCATTACTGTAATCAGAAAATCTAGTCTTATATGTACATCTTTTATCATGTATGCTTCTTTACTTAATTGAAAACGTGGACTGACATCCGCCGAGGAAGCTTATCGCTTCCCGGACCCGCTTCTCGGGTAGTCCACCCAAATATCTTTTAACGCCATCTTTTTCTGTCAAGCATCGGTGTCTTGCAGGTTACTCGGATCTATTGTGCGAATTGCTCATGTGCGCCCGTCTTATCTACATCGACCTCCTTATCCGTCTACATCTTCGGATCTTGTCCATCAGGTATCAATTTTATTGGAGTTTTTCAGGGTTTTTGTGTTTAGTTTGGTGCATTAACTTGGACAGGTAACAAGCGCGAAATTCTTGATCTACATTCTAGCACGCCCGGTGGGACCCAACCAAAGTCCCTTATTGGTAAGTTCATTTCTTTTCTAGTTTTGAGCTTTGTTCTTTTTCTTCACTGATTCCTATCAGTTCTGCTTGAGCATTTCCTTTCATCGTTTTAGTCTTGCTCTTTTTGTGAAATTTTTATTTCCTTGGAATTTTCCTAGTTCCTTGAAATAGAAATTTCCGTTTCACCATTATCCGGATATATCTTTCTGGGTTTTGTTTGGTGTTTACTTAACCTCTTCTTGCAGATAACTTTGCTTGTTCGTGGGATTGTTCGAGGGGAAAAGCTCAACAACGCGCTTTTTGAAGTCCACACACCTTGGAGAGCTAAATCTACAAGTATTTCTCTTTTGCGGTGTTTTTCTCCTTTTTAGGATTTCTTTGTTTGTTGTCTATCACATCCAAACATTTCAATTTTTGGTGCTTAAAAGGAATTTAATCGCATTTGGGAAAGAATCTGTTTGACTTGTCTTCATCAAAATCAAACACTTCGTTTTTAAGTCATTAAAAAGAACCTTTTCTTTTTCATTGCTGCATGTTTCTCATCTAGTTTTAATTAGGCTGGAAAATTGATCAAAATCGGTAGTGACACTATTTGATTTTTATTTTTCACCCTTGCACACAAAGCCAAAATCACTAGGTATAAAGCATTTAAACAAAAACTCCTTCCCTGGCCTCGCCTACTTGGAAGTGACATCCAAGAGGAAGAGCCTACGCGGTACTCAGGTCGTGCTATAAATTCATGGAAGTTCTGGTATATATTGGCAAAGCACCTGACTCCCTTATCGCAGCGGTGTGTGAAGTGCGGGGGTAGGCCCCTATATCAAGCCACGTACTGGTCTTTTACTGAAGTGCCTTCGGGACTTCTCACCAAACATTCCCCAAACCATCCTTAGTTTGGCTATCTGAGTAGTTCCTGTTCTAAAAAGCCTTCCCTAATATTTTCTTTCTTAAAAGCATCAAAACTTAAAGGAGATAATCATCTGCGCTGCTTGAATTGTCTGTGCATTAGTTAGGTCAATTTTCTTTTCTGCGTGTTTATGACGGTCATCACTCGGTTACAATCTAGAAGAATGGCTTAACTGGCTCCTTCTTCTTCCGAGATTACCACTAGTGTGGATGTTTCGGCACCCCCCAAATCTTCCTTGGGACCGCTGTTAGTTGGTTCCCCATCCTGGTCATATAATCCTTTCTTTCAAGCCAAAGCAACCCCATCACGTCCATCTTCCCCTAGTCTTTCAGAAATATCATCTACTTCTGACTCCGAGTATGTTCCTCGCGGGGATCCTGAAATTCAGGCGTTCCTCGATTGCAACCTGGTAGCCCTCATGGACTACCTAGTACACAAGTCTATTCAAATATCTGATCAAGGACCACCAATCCAGAAAGTGTATGATTATTCTCGTGAACCATCCCAGGCCTTTGTAGAACAGTTTGCATCATCTCTCTTGCCTCGAGTCACGGAGAAGGGCGGTGCCCCTGTGCCTCCTTTTTCTCTTCCACCAACCATATTGACTACTTCTCAAATAGTCTTACCTATTCCTAACACCGCAGTTACCTCCAATATTCCATAACCTACTTCTGAGGGGTCCTCTGCCCTGGCTATAATGAATACGTCTGCGCACCCGCATATTGCTGTTAATTCATCTATGCCCTCCATTGTGTCCCAAGGTCAATACCCCTTTATGAGCCAACCCCCTCCGAATAGTCAGTTGGTTCCTGCTTCCCGTCCTCTAGTGGGTCTTTCTTCCAATATTCCAGCAACAGTGACCTTCACCCATCCTTTAGCATCAGCACCCTTAATGCCTAATCCGGCAGTGGAAGGCCCCTTTCAGGTCTTGTTCCCCAATATGTCCAATCAAATCGGTACTCATGGTCCTCAATCTATCCCGATTTAGTCAACAAGCATAGGAGTCCACCAATCACAGGCTCCATCCATCATCCAAACTTCATTTTCTCAACCACTTATTATCTCACAGCCTGCTTATACACAAGCTACTTCACAACAAATACCCCACCAGGTGTCACCCAGAACCCCTGGTTACTCCTCTTATCATCCTATCAATCAACAGATGAATCCCCCGTTGACACCTCAACAACATCCACCATTTGCTTCTTATGTAGGACATGCCAATGTGCCTCCTCCTCAATCTGACGTGGTTCAAATTCTTTTCAAGAAAATCGCAGACTTGGAAGCCTCCACCAAAGGGGCTCGTCCTTCATACTCTTTTGAAGAAGTGTGTAATGAACCCATTCATCCCTCAGTGGCTTTTAAGCCTTATCCTCCCCAATGGGAACTTCCTAAATTTTCAAAATTTCATAGTCGGGAGGACCCTCAACAACATTTGCGAGCATTCAAACATGCTTGCTACCTCATAGTTCAGGATTAGGAACTTATGCTCCGTACTTTCCCTATGTCTCTAGCAGGTCCTGCTTTAGACTAGTACAATAACATTCCTCAACATTCCTTGTTTTCTTTCTCTCAATTGGCCCAGATGTTTGTTAAAAACTTTTCAATAAACATCGCACATAAGATCTCGATTACAGATCTTTATAACATTCGTCAATTCGATGATGAGTCTATTGCAGACTTTGTCGCTCGTTGGAGAGGGATAATCAACCAATTGTCTTTCTCCCTTCCTCAATCCCAACAAATCGAGTTATTTACTCGATCTTGTGCTAATCACATTTCTTCCACTTTAAGGATCCAAACTTTTCATACCTTTGAAGAATCCTTTACGATGGCATGCAAACTTGAATCTCGCGCCATTGAACAAGGGAAGCTAAAACTTCACTCTAAATCTAAACCTGATTTTTCTCGGTTTACCAAACCAAATTCTTCCCCTTCTAAAGAAAAGGATCAGGGATCCACCAATGCTATCGTATTAAAAACATCACGAGCCGATAATACTTCTAATCAAACACCACGGAGAGACTCCTCATCTTCTCGAAAAGGGACTTCATCATCTCGATCCTTCGCTTCATTGGGGGAATCATATGCCTCTATCTTAGAGAAAATGTTGGAAGTTCGCATGATCGAACTTCCCCCCATTAGGAATATTGATGAAAGCCAAGAACGTCCATTCTGGTATAGGGAAAATGATTTCTGTCATTATCATAGAACCAAAGGTCATGACATCGAACGATGTCAGACTTTCAAAAATCTTGTCCAGAAATTCATTGATAAAGGCGAGCTCATTCTGGATAACCCAAATGCTCCCCCAAATCAGGCACTGGATGTTTTTAAACAACCTTTTCCTAATCATTCCCCAAACCATAATGCTTCAGAGTCTCAAAAACCAAACACTCATACTATCAACTTCATCTCTACTGAAGGATCTTCTTCTGAAACCAAGCCATCTGCGAACACATCAACCGAATCAGAACCTCCTCCCACTTCGTCAATCACTGGAATTCCACCATCTTCAGATAGCCCGTCTTTGAATATTCCTACATTTCTAGATACGGGTTCATCTCTCTCCGCTCCTTTGTCTAACCTTCCATCCATACCCGAGACAGTGTCATCCTCATCTGCCTCATCATCAAACATTCTTTCAATGCTCGAGGCAATTACATCCCTTCGAGTTTCCACTACCGATACATCTACTTCTGTTGCTCCCATTCCCGCTGCAACTATGCCCCTGGTGAACGTACCTATAATTGTGCCAACTCCGACGGAAGCGTCTTCGATTTTGACTCTTCCTGTCTCTTTTCCTACAGTAGTTCCACCCATAATTACTGCACCAGAAGTAGTCCCTTCGCAAGGAACTGCTTCTTCATCACTCACTTCTTCCACCACTAGTGCTGCTTCGCCCATTCAAGGAAGATCAAAAGAAGTAGCACCGACACCTATACACTCGGTTCCCGAACTTAAACCGAGACAACCAAAATCTAACGTTGTGCCATCAGTACCCCCCTATTTTCTTCCTCCGACAAGATTACAATCACCTTATGCCGTTGAAGTTGTCACCATCCCTGAAAAAGGAAAGCCCATATTTCGAACCATCAAGACCCTTGGTGCTTTCCCACAAAAATATCTCTCTACACCCCATAAAAGATTGGATTTATCCACTGAGAAGGCGTCTTCTTCTACACACTTATCAAAACCATCATCTTCTTCTACAACACACCCTTCACCAACACCCCGAAAAGCCGATTTACATACTAACAAGATGCCACCTCTTCTATCAGGATCATCATCTTCATTACCAAAAGCCAGGGTGCCCTATGTCCCTTTGATTACACCTACTTTGGGAGCTTCTCCCTCATCTAAATCGACATTATCTAAATCATCAGTAAATTCAACCAAACAACCTCCTTTATCTTTGAAGACCACAACACTTGTCACATCTCCGTCATCTTCAAAATCTATTTTAGGGGCTCCTCCACCAAAATCCATCATGTCTCACTTACTTCCATCTCAAGTGCCCAAGACTGCTCCTCCAAGTGTCCAAAAGAATAAGATGATCCCTAAAAAGACTGTCAAACCTAACATGCAGGTTATTTTGCCTCGGCAGTCTGTTAAGGTAAAAGAGGCACCTTCATCACCTCTATCCTCATCTTCGTCTACCGGATTCTACACCGAAATCCTTCGCCAACTTATCCAATCTTCATCCATATCTCTTCCTCCGATTAAACCTTATAACCCTAAAGGAGTTAAACCTGCCTGGTTTAACTCTGATATGATTTGTGCTTACCGCCGTACCTTGGGTCATGATACTGAGGGATATAAAGCTCTTCAAGTTGTTGTCAACAACCTTTTGGAAGAAAGTGATCTTTTGCTGGAGGAGGAGAAACAAGTATCTCCTGTCATATTAGCCCCATCTGAGCCCCAAAGATCCACTCAGACCTCTAGTGATTCCACTCCAATGGATCTTCCACCTTCTCAAATTGACACAATCCATATCGCCACTAGAACCCAACACTATGATAATCCATCTTCATCTACAGCATCTCGACCACGGGTTGTCATTTCTGCAGCCCCTGAAGGAGTTCCTCCTTCCTCATTAGCCCCATGACCTAAGGTCTCTATTCGTGCTGCCCCTCGGGCTCAAATTCCCGTGTCAGTTGAGGAAAGTGTTATGAAACAACTCACTCAAGCTCCGGTCAAAATGTCTCTTTTTGACCTCATCCAATCCTTTCCACAACATCGCCAGGCTCTGATTGATAATCTGCGTCGCATCGCAGTGAATTCAGATGAGCCCCCGCCCTACGAGTTGGTTGTTGGATTGAATAGAACATCAACCGCCATTTCTTTTGAAAATTCAGAAATTCCTCCTCTTTCTTCAGAGGATTTGGAGGCTCCCCTCTTTATCACAGTCCAAATCGACAACACTACATTAAAACGCGTTATGATCGACAGTAGAGCTGCACTCAACGTCATCTCCTCACACACATTCGAGCAACTTAAGTTACCAAAGAATGTAGTGTCACCCCCGCCTTTCGCCCTTCGATCATTTAACGATCAGCTAGCAGTTACTTTAGGAACTGTGGTCTTACCCATTCGAGTAGGTAAAAAGCTGCTTCACGAACTCTTCTACATTGTCGAAGGAAAATTCCATTATAATATGATCCTCGGACACTCCTAGATTCACGCAATGCATTGTGTCCCATCCACCCTCCATCGATGCTTAAAATATCAATATGAGGGCAAAATATATACTCATCCAGGAGATCCTTTTCCTTCCGCACAATGCGACATGACCACAAGGTCCGCCCCTCTAAAGGAAAATACTTCTTCTCCTGACGGGGCCTCATCTTCTTCCATACCTGCAACCAAACTACCGGATTTACAAAATCTAGAAGAGACATTGCAGCGTTTCTCACTGGGAGAGCTTCCTCTCTTTTATTTCGACGCCCATCTCAATCCTAGTGAGTATGGTAGACCGGAAAAACAACCTGAATATCAACCAGGTCTCGGTCGCATCGTCACCATTGGTCTGCCCAATCAACAGACTAATTTCATCTATGGTGGTCTTGATACACCTCATTATCACCCAGATTCTCCTCCTAGGACCAAACCTTACTTAACAGGGTTCGATTATCTACAAAATCCCACGTTTGCAAAAACTTATCTATATCGATGCGCGTGGAAGGGTTTTGGTCTAGGAAAATATGAACAAGGTGTGCACGACCTCACATCCATTCCCACTCTCATGCCACATCAAAAATTTGGTTTAGGATTTAAACCTCTTTCAAAAGCCATCGTCACTATTCTCGATGAGCCTCTTCCTATTGAGGAACCATCTTCTCCCGCTAAGTCAGAAGCATCACTCGATGTGGACGACGACATTTCCATCCCACCTAACTTTTTTTATTTGATCAATACCATTTCCTTAGGGCCGCTAGCCTATAAGACTAACAACTGGTCCGCTTCCATACCGTTAATCTACCTTGAAATAGTTGGAGATGACTCTCCTACTATCAACACTATCCACTGTGCGGATGATGATTCTGTCCTCACCTATCTGGGGGCAGAGGATTCATATCTTCCCAAGACTATTCCTTCTGACACGTCTATGCTTCTCAACGAAGCCACTGTCGACCTTAATATAGGGACTTCTGAAGACCCTCGCATCATTAAGGTCGGCCAGTCTCTTAATCCACATGAGTTAGGAGATTTTACCACTTTTCTTTCCAACCATCGTCAAGCCTTTGCTTGGTCATATGAGGATATGCCAGGACTCGATCCTGATATTGTGGTCCACAATATCGTTACTCTTCCCAACATCAAACCAGTTAAACAAAAATTACGTAAAATGCACCCTAGAGTATCCCTTCTTGTTAAAGAAGAATTGCAGCGCTTGCTCTAGGCTAACTTCATCCAACCCATCGATTATCCACAATGGGTTTCCAATGTAGTACCAGTAACTAAAGCTACTGGGAAAATTTGAATTTGTACCGACTTCCGGGATCTTAATCTTGCTTGTCCAAAAGATGATTTTCCTCTGCCTAATATCGACCAACTCGTGGATTTAACCGCGGGTCATGAGATGCTTTCTCTTATGGATGGTTTCTCTGGGTATAATCAAATTCTCATCGCACCAGAAGACCAACATAAGACTTCTTTCATAACTCCTTGGGGGACCTTCTGTTATCGTGTCATGCATTTCGGTCTTAAGAACGCTGGAGCAACCTATCAGCGAGCAATGACCTACATCTTCCATGATCTCTTACAAAAAACTGTGGAAGATTACGTTGACGATCTCCTCGGTAAATCCAAACGTCATCAGGATCATCTTTTCATCCTTGCACCTCTCTTTGAGAGGCTTATCCACTTTTGTCTTCGTCTAAATCCATCTAAGTGCGTGTTTGGCGTTCTCACAGGTAAACTTTTAGGTTTTATCATTTCCATTAGGGGTATTGAAGTAGACCCCACAAAAATAAAAGCTATCCTTGAGATGCCTCCCCCTTCTAACTTAAAGAAACTCCGCAGTCTCCAAGGACGTCTTTAATCAATGCGTCATTTTATCTCACAATTGTCGGACCGTTGTCAGCCTTTTCACCATCTCCTCCGTAAGAATGTTCATTTTGAATGGGATGAACATTGCCAAAAGGCCTTTGATGATCTCAAAGCTTATCTTCTCTCTCCACCTGTGCTTACACCTCCACGCGAGGGGGAGCCTTTCTATCTTTATATCTCTGTGACTGACCATGCTCTGGGAGCCATGATTTTGCATCGGGACACTTGTGGTAAAGAACAAGCTGTCTATTATATCAGTCGCACCCTCCATGAGTACGAAACACGTTATTCCGAAGCTAAAAAGCTGTGTTGTGCTCTCTTCTTCGCGACTTCTAAGCTTCGTCATTACCTCCTTAATCACAAAACTTACATTGTCACAAGTGTCAATCCACTCAAGACAATTCATGCAAAACCTTATCACAATGATCGTATCACTCGTTGGCTCATGCTTATGACAGAATTTGACCTCGAGTTTATCCTGCAAAAGTCTATCAAGGGTCAGGTTATTGCAGATCAATTAGCTGATGCTCCTCTTCTGGACGCTCAAGACCCCCTTGCTCAATTCCCCGATGAGTATATCCAACAAATTGATTTTGGTCTATCTCCATTTAAAGTAAAGCTCTTCTTTGATGGATCCAAATGCCAACAAGGGGGAGGTGCGGGTTTCGTGATGATTCCTCCTTGGGGTACGCCTATCCCAGTCGCACACAAATTGAACTTTGAGTGCACCAATAATATGGCTGAATATGAAGCTCTTGTCTTGGGTCTTCAAAATGCCATTAATCTCGGCGCTCGTCATATTGACATCTTTGGTGATTCTGAACTCATCGTTAATCAAGTCACGGGTGTCTATCAATGCAAGAATGATATCCTTCAAAAATATCGTGACATCGTTCTTGCTCAAATCCAATCTTTCGATAAATTCACTATCCAAGCTATTCCCCACACGGCAAATCGATTCGCGGATACAATGGCTTCGTTAGCCTCACTCATCTCACCTTTTACCGAAGACTCGCGACTTTATGTGGCTGTACAACGATTAGATCAACCATCTCATCTTAGGCAACTAACTTCAATCCATGCTGTCACAACCCATACTCAGGATGAATGGTATCAACAGATTGTTGATTATCTATCTCATTCGGTGCTTCCTCCAGATCTGACTTCCAATGGTAGAAGATCTTTTATCCAACGCGCTAATCGCTATACTATTCTAGGCGGGATTCTTTACAAACGCGGTTTTGATGGTATTTTGCTTCGGTGCCTCAAAACCCATGAATCATCTAAAGCTATCCAGGAGGTCCATGACGGTATCTGTGGTGGACATTTTAGTGGCTTAGCTGTAGCTAAACGCATCTTACGTTTGGGATATTATTGGCCTTCTCTTAATCAAGATTGTTGTGAATACACTAAGAAATGCGTCAAGTGCCAACAACATTCCAATCTCACGCACATCCCTAGTCAAGCTTTGCAACCTACAGCGGATTTGTGGCCTTTTTCGCAATGGGGTCTTGATCTTATTGGTCTCATCAATCCCCGTTCTTCACAGCGTCATCATTCTATCATTACTGCCACTGAGTACTTTACTAAGTGGGTCGAAGCTATCCCTCTTTCTTCAACAAAAGCTAAACCCATAGTTGATTTTGTCTATCAGCACATCATTTGTCGCTTTGGCGTTCCACACAAGCTAATCACAGATAATGGTAAGTCTTTCAAGAATGTTGAATTGCAGAACCTCTACAACGCTTTCAATATCAAACTCAGTTTTTCTTTTCCATACTATCCTCAAGCTAATGGTCAGGCTGAAGCTTCCAATAAAACTTTGCGTAATAATCCTTGCAAAGGTAACTAGTCAAGCTGGTAGGGATTGGCATTTACATATCCCTTTTGCTCATCTGGGCTTATCGGACTAGCATTCGTACTCCTACTGGTGCTACTCCCTTCTCTCTCGTCTATGGGTCTGAGGCTGTTCTTCCTTTGGAAGTCCAAATCCCATCTCTCTGTGTTTTCTCTTAGAGAATCTCGTCTCTGATGAGGACTATCGTCAAAATCGTCTAGCCCAACTTGAATTATTAGATGAGCGGCATCTCAACGCTACTTGAGACATCATCAAGTCTATCTTGAGCGTGTCAAACATGCTTATAACAAGCACTTGTAGCACCGTGACTTCAAAATTGGGGATCTTGTTCTTAAAGAAAATCAAAATGTCACTACACTCGAAAGAAGTCAACATGGTAAGTTTGCTCCCAACTGGATGGGCCCATACATTATCACTCATAAATATGGGTCCGGGGCTTATCGTTTATCTTCCATGGATGGTATACCTGAAGCGGAACCTCTTAATGCCTTGCATCTGCGGCCCTTCTACTGTTAAAATCTATCTTACACAAGTCTATTCGCAACACAGATCTTTCATCCATCTAAACAACCAGTCATATACTTTCATGGTGATTCGAAACTATGTGGTTCTCCGCCTATTGCCTCTTTTACCTTAAAATATGAGTATCGCGGCTCTACTCATTGCATGTTTCTTTTGGATATGTTCCTCCTCATGGTAGGAATACCTTAATCACCACTTCATCTATCCCAAGTGCTTATCTTAATCGGATCTACTCGGGGCATGAGTGCATGTTCTTCTATGTTCTCTTCTCCTCCATCTGATCTATCTAGGTCTAAACTCAGCTTCTTCCAAAAAGATTTCCAAAAAAAAAATAAGAAGAGATGCTATCCAAAAAGATAGACTGATCCCCTTGAAGGACAGCTATCCCTACATTATCAAATGAATCAAAAAGGAAAAATATAGACCATACCCTCGAAGGATGGCTATCATTAAAAAAATCAAAATACAGACCGCTCCCCTTGAAGGACGGCTGTTTCTCAAAGAAATATTCAAGGCTTCTTGCAATTGATCAGCCTTTCAGTCAGTTTAGACACTTTTTAGCATCATTGAAAGACTTCCCGTATTGATCAGTCTTTCCATAGCAAACTTCCCGCATTGATCAGTTTGCTTTTCTGCCAAAATCATGAAGCTGAGATTTAGGACCTTTTGTCGATCATATGGAGAATCCTATTTTCTCCACTAGGGACATGTATTCTGTCCCTTGTACATTCCGATAAGATACTTACTTACTGTTCCTTTCGGTTTCCCTCCTAGATCTGTTTTGCGGCTAGTTAGTGTCAAGTTTATTTTAACCTCATGTAGGGCCTTACATGCATGATATTGCGATCTCCTATCCAGATTCTATCTATGGCCGGTTGGGAGTCCAACTTAATCATTTTCTTTCTTATCCGAGCATATTTTCTTTATTCCTAGTCAAGGTCATTTTCATTACCTCCTTGGCTCTCGCAAAGAGTATTCCCCATTATTCTTTTTTTTTTCATCCAATCTAAATTGACTATTTCACATGTTAATTTAATCAAAATTTATCCTCTGTCTAATATCATCTTATCTATCTAAGCATCTATTATCGAACACATCTATTTTTGGCTATCTATTCTCATCAAAATTAAATTAACATCTCAACCATTGCCGAGTACATCAATCACATCTATCTATCTATCCATCAAGATATCGAAAAACTGGTGCATCCAAGTTACACTACATCTATCTATATCCATTTTTCATCAAAATAAAATCCATACATCAAAATATTTAAAAAACTTGTATATCCAAGTTACATTGCATCTATCTATCTCTATTTTCATCAAAATTATATCCACATTATCCATATCCATCAAATCACATCTATTTCTATCCTCTATCAGTCCATATCAAATCAAATCACATCTATTTTCTATCCTCTATCAGTCTACATCTATCCAATCACATCTATTCATCATCTATCAGTCTATATTTAGATCCATCACAATTATGCTACATCTATCCAGTGTATATCAAAATCAAACACATTGAGATCAATTATATGACAAATGAAATGATGAATCTATATATACATGTGTGTCTGTACAACAAAAATGGGTGGCTTTCAATCAAGCCGTCTATACAATGCCTTCCAATCGAGGCTACATCACTATACAGATACAAAATACATCAATCCCTATATAGTAAAGTCCGATGCATGGAGGACACTATCTCCTCCACCCTCCTTTGGACCAGGCTGTCTCTCCTGGCTGCCTCCTATCGAGCTAGATGCACCCTGCTACTGGAGGTCTCTGTCCACCTCGATCTCTCCATCCGGTGCTCCCTTCGCCTGAGGTCCCACTCGCTGTAGCCGTCGCTGCTCTCCTCCTCGCACCGTACCGAGGCACATCTGGGGGCATGTTGCGCTAAGCGCATCCTCATATTATCTCACCTCAGCGAGGAGAGACTGATATGCTACTCAAGCTCACGGTACCAGAGTGCTCGTAATGGTGCTGCTTGTGCTGCTCGGGGCTGCTGGCGCTGCTGGTGGTGCTCCTCCTAGGGTCGTACCCCTACGTACCAGACTCCGACGTGGTACCTGTCTCCCCATATTTGGCCTTGAGGGCCTCCCTATGTCGAAGGTAGCGATCCCTCTGCTGGATCGCTATATCTCACTCCTGGCGAGCGGTGTCTCTCTCTCCAAAATTAGGGCATCCCTCTCCTCTGTCAGAGCCCTGATCTCCTCAAGAGCTACCTGATGTGTCTGTGTCAGGGTGGCATGCTCTCCCTCCAGTCTATCCAGCATCGCAGCTATGTCATCCTCGTCGGCATCTATAGATGCCGAGAGAGATGACATGGTAGCTCTGTATCATACCATGCTGCATAACCCTCATCTACCCCTGTGTCATCATCGTTGTCTGTGGAGGGTGGGGGCCTCTCTCAATGGATCTGCCGGGATCAAAATTGGCAGATCAGTCTCCCTGCTATCTCGCCTATAAGGCGTGTAGGTGGTCGGGCACTATCTGTACTAAAGCTGAACTGTCTCAATAACCCGCATAAACAGGGCTCGCTCCCCACATATCAGGCCTGCGGCCCGCCTAACCACCCTGCTCCGTCTCAGCTGACCACCAAGTGGGCATCCTGACCAGCCCATGTCGGAAAATGCCCGATATGGCCTCCAAATGACCTGATCCGGTGTTAGCGTCCTGAAACGCTCGCTGTACCCAATCAGCCGATCTCCCTGTATCCCCAACGGCCATGTCAGCCCGCCATCGCCCGGAATCCATAATCAACACCTCCCACTGCTGCTAGGCATCTAAGGAAGCCCGGATGGCCTGATCACCGCTATGTGCTCATAGGCCCAGCAATGGAGCACAAAAATGATACCTATACCTTTCCTCCGGCCTGTGGTGTACATCCATAGCTCATGGTATATCTGAGCTATCAGGGCATCAGCAAAAGCAAACACCTGCCTGAACTGCAGAATGTTGCAAACACATTCTAATAACAACAGTGGGAATCTCCCACCTCCTGAATCTGGAAGAGCAAAGTAGGATATAGCCATCTGAATCAGCACTATCCGTCTGCTCCGGGGACTATCCTGTCTGTACTGTGAGGCTATCCTCACTGCCCCGGAAACTATCTCTGAGTCATCTGCCCTGTCTCTATATAATCGACCTAGGGCCCTCTGCTAACTGCTCTCGTGGGGTAATCTCGATCGGAGGTCCCCAGTGATCGGAAATCTCAGAATCCTGTATATGTCCTCATGGGTGATGGTCATCTCACCCGTCCTAAACCAAAAAGTGCACGTGTGGCTGGCCCACCGTCGCACTAGTGCCCGCATCAGCTCCACATCTCGCGGCACTCGTCTGTAGTATCTAAATCCCCCGAGCCCCGGCTAACTCTAGATGCCGCCAATCTGCATCAGTCACATTAGGGAGAATAGTCTCCAGTAACTCGGGAATAGCATCCCTCATGTGTAGAGCCTCTCGTGCCTGCACCCACGACAGCAAGAGCAATATTAGTCCCAAATCACAGCATCCAAAACAACAACAAAAATCTCATCTCTTCCAATCGGCGTCGATTGGTAAAATCGGTGTCGTTTATTTCTAGTCGACGCTGATTAATACCAATCGACGCCGCTCAAACACCAATCGACGTCGATTATACCAATCGACGCCGACTGACTGTCCGAGACATAAATCGGCACCCTATCCCCCCACAAAAAAAAAAACAAACAAAACAAAAAAATAAATCAAATGCAACGGGTTCAAGAAGAACCACTTACCCCAGGTCGTGTCCTCCTGCGCTTCTGACCGCTCTCAGAGGCTTCCATGGTGCTCAAATTCAAATTCTGTCTCTCTCTGAATCAATCGTCACGATGAAAATAAATCGTTTACATTTTCCGTTCGCATATTTATATGCGCGACGTTTGGTCGGCGCCGATTTTGTTGATCGACGCCGTTTATCTTGGTCGTCGCCGATTACTGTGATCGCCGTCGATTTTCCATGTTTGTTTTCCATAGTGTTGATGCTTGGCTTATTTATCCATCTGATCATTATTGTGTGCTAAATATTGCCTTTTGGCACATCTTTTCGATATCACTGTCTATTTCGGGTTTGTTCCCTTTGCGTGGGACACTCATACTTTTTGGCAACTTAGAGTTAAGCGGGTCTGTAGGCACTAACGTCGTCTCATGACGAGACCGTCTAGTTTTTCCTACCAATGTGAGTTCCTTAGGTTGCTGCCCTTTTTATTTATTTTTATGCGTCATCAATGATCAGATCTACTCCAGACATCTGACTGGGGCATCCTGCATTTTCATCTACCTCTTTCAAACTTGGGATCGTCTGTTCTATCACCCATCCCATCCCTAGTTTGAGGGGGGATCACATCATCACTCATTCTTCCCTTCTTCCATCTCTTTGTTTTTGTCTCATAACCTTGCTTATCGTAAGTTACTTGACAACAAGGGGCAAAATGTAGACACTTAAAATTGGTTACTCAATTTAGTGTCCCTCACATTCGTTTACCTGCTTAGGTAACCTGGGGCACGTTTGCGTCACCACTATCCCCTTGGGATATTATCCGATTTGTGATTTAAACACCTATCCTAAGTTTAATTCACCCCATTGTATCTTACCCATGAGTAATTAAATATTAAATATTTAATTACACCTCTTCCCATGTATCCTAATCACTTATCTACCCCAAATTTATTCTATCTATGTATCACCCCTTTTTTTCCTCTTCCCCAAGCGGGATATTTCCTGTATTTGGGGGTAATTCTCATCTTTCTAGAAATCGTTCATTTTGGCCATCTCGGGAGTCTGTCCCGCGATTGGCACCGACCTATATGGTCGGCGCCGACTTTTTAGGAGCGGCGCCGATTATAAAAGCAAGTCCAGAACTCAGTTCTAGGGACCGAAAAACACACACGACAGAAAAAGGCGAACAGAGAGAGAGAAAGGGATAGATCGCGAAAGAGACACAGGTTGTAAGAAAGAGAAATCTTTTAGCATCAACTGTATCGAATGAGGGTAGATCCTGTCCGAATCAATCCCTGAGAGGAGCACCGTTACTCTGCTTCTATTACATCACACGCATCCATCGATCTTTTGGTGACTCTGTTCCAGTATCTTACCGACTTTCACACATCCAACAGACGTCGACTATCTGTCCATCACTTTCCAATTTCCGAATCTTCTTGCACTGTCCCTGATCAACTGATCTGCCTTCAATCGACGCCGATCACATCAGTCGACGCCGATCACATCAGTTGACGCTGATTATACATAATCGATGCCGATCATCCTGCAGATAGGTAAAAGGACACAGGTAACACAAATCCAGCTTTATTTCATAGTTTCCTGTTTTCTGTAGCTTTTTGTCTGTTGTTTAAATTCGGTTTCATTACTGTAATCAGAAAATCTAGTCTTATATGTACATCTTTTATCATGTATGCTTCTTTACTTAATTGAAAACGTGGACTGACATCCACCGAGGAAGCTTATCACTTCCCGGACCCGCTTCTCGAGCAGTCCACCCAAATATCTTTTAACGCCATCTTTTTCTGTCAAGCATCGGTGTCTTGCAGGTTACTCGGATCTATTGTGTGAATTTCTCGTGTGCGCCCGTCTTATCTACATCGACCTCCTTATCCGTCTACATCTTCAGATCTTGTCCATCAAGTATCAATTTTATTGGAGTTTTTCAGGGTTTTTGTGTTTAGTTTGGTGCATTAACTTGGACAGGTAACAAGTGCGAAATTCTTGATCTACACCTACCTTTTTAAAAAAATTCCAGGTTGTCTTCACTTATGTGGAGGGATTTTGTAACTTACATTTTAAATCTCCATCTTCTTGTAAATGTATTCTGTAAAACTAAATTGTATTGGTTATACAAGAAGTGCTCATGTTGGGAAAGAGACATGTGAAGTTGTAAATGATTTGATATTAAATTTCCTTCAAGCTTGTAAAGTTAGATCAAGGGTGTATATGAACTATTAATGGAAACCATCCTTATTTGGAGTGGGAAAGACTTATATTCAAATGTTAATATTTGACTTAAGAGTGTAATATGATCTCATTTTAAAATATTAGTGTATTTGTAATGGAAATGTATGTTGAAATTATAGTCAAAATTTATACAAGTTGTAAGGAAAATGCTTTATATTTAGAGCTTCAAATCAAAGGAAATTCCTATTTACTTACTTTGGGTTAAATAAAAGGTGATTAGACTTAATTACTCCACATATAATTTGATAGGTAGAAAACTATATATATATTTTCTTATATTCCATTATATAACTAAACTTGATATGATTGTGTACAATAGAGTAAATGTTTTTTCCAATTACAATTATACTTACCTATATAAATTTATATATTTTATATATTATAATTATATATAGATTTCAAAATAAAATTTTATCTTATATAATATATTATATATAGATATTATATTAATAAATAAAATTTAATATTGAAAAATGCTTTAAGACCAAGTTGAATGGCTTATATATATAGAGAGAGAGAGAGTTCTTTAAAATTGAATTAAAATTCTTGATACATCCTGCATGGTTTGATTAAATCAAATAAAAGAATAAAGGTTAGTGGGAGGGCGCTGACCCCACCCCAACCCATATAATATAATATGGGGTGGGGGTGGGGTCAGCGCCCTACCCCCAATAGTATTAATCTTGCTAACAGTAGCACAGACCGCAACCTCTACAATGTCAAAACACTACGCATTAATACACACACACACACACACACACACATATACTCAAACAACCTGTGTATATATCACTTATTAAAAATAAAGAAACCCGAAATAATAATGGGGCAAAATGCCCATACCCAAATAGGGTAAGAAAAAAAAGATAATACAAATTAAAAAATAGCACTCTTGAAAAATTCTATGAGAGGGATGCAAATGAAAATAGGAAACCATAAATGTGTGTATCCATCCAATATCTTGAAAAACCTTCCATGGCCTCCATCCTCACCTTTCTCCCAAACCTACAAAGTTAAAATGAGGAAATATGGTAAATAATGAATAAGAATGCCCCATAAGAACTATTAGGGTTAGATTGAATACCTAAGATCTAAGGGCTCTAAATGAAACAATCTAAGGGTAGGGAATCAATCCTACAATTGTTAGGTGATGATATTTTGTGAGAATATGTTTAAAATTAAATGTATGGGTAATTTGTAAATGGGGCCACCTAAGTGTATTAGAGGGTTAAGATTAACTTGTGACCATTATTCCTTTAGATTTAAAGGGATTAGAGGGTAATTATTTTATAAAGGGATTTCCTTTTAGGATTAATTAAATTAATTCTATACATGGAGGACTAGATAAAGCTATAATAAATATTCAAATAATTTTAACTTAATTATAAGGTTAGGGTAAGTTGAGATCCTAGCCCTAGGATATTAAATAAACAAATGGCACTTTATGCAAGGTGAAATAATGATAACCCTAGAAGGGGATATAAACCCAAAATGATGGAACGAAGAAATAATAATTAATTGTTAATTTAATTATGACAACCTTACGAATATTAGGAATTTATCAATCGTGAAATAATTAAACCTAGTTTGAGGTTATCTCGTTGCAACCCTTTTAAACAAAAAAATATATCTTGAAATTTTCATAAGTAATTATTGGGTTTTATTTGGGGGTTTGTGCTATGAAAATGTGGGTATTACAATAAGTATGAAGAAGGAAAAACATTTTTCAAGTGAATATTGTGTTGGTTTGTGGAGCTAGATTACTTCATAATGAGCATGAATTACAAGTGGCTGGTTTACACAGTAACTGACATCGGTTTGATAACTGCCATCAGTCAACAGATGAACCACCATTGATCAGAAAAGGAACTTCCATTGGTTAGGGAACATGTATCAGTTACCTGTATGTGAAATTTTATATTTAACTCAAGGGAATTAGATCTAACTTCTTTTATAAATTTGATCTAATATTTTTAATGCATAGCTATGGTGTCCTAAGTTTGTATATGCCTATATAAGCATGAAAGATAGGATTAGAAGGAGAATTAAGAGAAGGATTGAGTTAGATCATTGATTCTCCTAGATAAAGAGGATGAAGAAGAAGAGAAAGAAATAACAGGTTATATGAAGAAAGAGCTTCCATGGAGAGAATATGGACAGAAGGAAATAACATGTACAACTATGGCAGGTACATCTCAATGGTGAGAAGAGGGTAACATCTTCTAATGTATTTCTTTTGTATAGTTATTGTCTCATTATAATGTCTTTCATAGTATTCAAATCACATAGAGTTTCTTCTCGTAGATCCATATGTTGGTGAGATCTTGTATTGTAGATCCATGATATCATGATAAATTGTTGATCCATGTAGATCTAATCTTACATTTTGAGATCCATAGGTTGTTGTGAGATCTTGTATTCATAGATCCATGAGATTATGTGGTATTGATGATCTATGTAGATATAGATAGTGTACAAGATGTTTTCTTCATGTTTCCATAGGTTGATGCAGTAATGGAGAGTCAAACTTACTTCTTGGTGCACAGTTATAGTTACACATATGGTGGACCCATGTGAGAGGTCTTGTTGGAGATCCATAAAGAGTTTGGTTGAAGTTGAAAGATGCAGTAGTTCCTGGTTATGTGATATTTGTTGGTGGTTTGGAGGCATAGTTGTAGTTCACTCATGGAGATCCGTTTAGAGATGCTCTTAGAGGGATGCATTGTAATGTTGTGCGAAGATTTGGTTTGTACTCTTGTTCATTATTATATATATGAGATCTCTATCTTTGGTGGACGTAACCCATATTGGGTGAGCCATGGTACATGTTGTGTTATATGTGTGTACATTCTTTTTGATTTGGATTTATCTTGTTTACAGTTCCACTACTGTAGATTTTAGGGAATTGATTTTGTTTCCACATTCCATATTCCCAAAAACTAGTATTAGAGTGTTGTTTGATAGAGAGATGGCTTTAGTTTTTAGAGAAAGGGTTTGCTTCATGGTTTTGTTAGTAGTTTACTAATAGGTGTATGAGAGTAGAGTTTGTTTTTCCTGATGAGAATATCACAAAAAATATTCAATCTCAAGTGGTATCTGGAAGAGTAAATTTGTATGAAAAAGAAAATGACCAACTTCAGTAGGCTTACCAATGATGGTAGATTTCCTTAACCAATATCGGCATGGCGACCATGGTCAGTCAGAGAGGAACCGGTATTGGAAGCCAGGTTTTATACAAAAAGTCACATATCTGAGAATTTGAGAAGATGAAGTGTTTGTATCTTGTTTGTTGAGGTGTCTGTGGTTCTTGGAGGCATAGACATGTTGATCATATTATAGAAGTATGGTTTTTTTACCTTGGTATTTCATTGCTATTATATTTCACATATATGTTTTGGGATTAGAGATCTAGATCTAAGCATGTGATAAAGGATCATTTATGAATCCTTTGGTGTAGTTATATGCAAGGGATTTGTTAGAGAAGAATAATATAATAACAAAAAATGAAGACGGGTCTTCCATGAGAGAGGAAAGTACTTTGGCTTAAGATGTGGTTTAGTATCTTGGTGTTGGTAAGGTTATGTGTTTCATGTTGGTGAAGTATCTAATGTATGTATGATTGATATTAAGTTTTTTGTGTAAGGATGGGTGGTTCTCGAAATTACTGACTCAACACAACTATTGGATTTGATCTGAGTAGGAACTTGGTTTGGTGACTTATGCCAATTTGTGGCATTGTGTTCGTTCGAGTAGCACCAACGTCAGTTAGGGAACCAACATCAGTCATAGAGGGTACCTGGTACTGGTAAAAAAAACATGTACGGTATTTGCGACAACGATCTTGCATAAGGTTTCTTACAATAGAAAAGGGCATGAGTGGTTCAGTTTCCTATTTTGGAGGATAAGGTTTCTTTGACAGTGTGTATAAGAAGAAAAATCATAGATAAATTCAATTTTTGAATCAGAAAGAGGATGGATTTGGCTCGGATATTCCAATGAGACTTTGGGTTGGGTATCTCTATATGGTTCAGGTTTAATTTCCTTCGTTTGAAAAAACTGGTATTATGTTTGGATTGTGTACATAAGTAAAATATTCACCATGGATATTTGGTGTGTTTGAATTTTACTTTCGGGATGTGTTGGAATCTTGAGGATAAGGGTATCTAGTCTAACGATGAGATCCTCATTGGAAATTCATGTTTAGACATACAGTTGTAGGTAATGAAAGATGTTGAGTACACGCAAATGAAAATAAGTCGATTCACCTACTTCATAAGAAGTCCAAACTTCTGTGATGTAGAAGTATTGTTTGTTAAGAAGGGAATCATATTTATAATTCTTTCATTTGGTTTTATTTCTCACTGATATATATATTGGATCTTTTGAGCTTGTTATCAGAAGAAATGCATGGGAGTTCATGTTGAGTGGGAACAAGCCATGGTTGTTGGCATTACACGTTGGAAACATATGCACGTGTAGAGTGAGAGGAGAATGTTACTATTTAGAGTAGCATGAGGCACAAGTTGATTTGCAAGATGTCACAACTTTTCAGGTATTTTTTATTTCATTACATTGTGATGTCAATTTTGGTTTTATTTTTTGGTACCTAGATATACTTTGGGATGGCAGTTGATGGTTGATTCAGCTGGGTAAAGAAGAGAAAGAAAGTTTTAGAGTTTGAAGGATTAATAAGGAAAAACTATTTGATACAGGTTTGACAACAGTGTATATTTACCATTTATGGATGGCACCCTTTATTTTATTTCATCTTGGTTGGTGTGTAGAGTATGTTGATGACATGTTTGCTAGTATTTTCACTTGTTATTAGTAGCATGGTTTAGCATGGTTTAGCATGGTTGTATGTTGTCGACATTGATGAGCACAAGATTCGTATTTGGCTTTAGAGTTAGTCGGTGGTAGACTTGGAGCTTCTAGAGAGCCTGGTGATATGAATGAATGTACATGTTGAGTTTATACATGTGGATAGAATATGTTTTATATATTGATGCCTATGAGAATGGTTGCGATGCGTATGAGAATTGTTTAGATGCCTTGAGTAAGAGTAGGGTATGTTTGTATTTCCTCTTGGTACTAAGTTACTCCACGATATCTATGATTTCTATGGATTGTTTTCTTGGACATGTAAGTTATTTATGCAGGGTTATATTTGCATATTGTAAGTTTTTTGATTCTTTGAGTTATGTAGGTGTTGTGGATGCATCCACTGGTTCTATGTAGTACTCATTTTGGCTGTATAGACCCATGATCTAGTTTTGATTTCACATATTGCTGTTTGAATTGTCTTTGGTCAATTGCATTGGTTGTAACATGGAGACATGGATAGATGATTAGAAAACATGGTTATATGGCTATGGTTGTGATAGAAGCTCTGTACTTTAGTTAGAGTGGGAGTTCTTGCAAGTGTGTTAGTCATGATGGCTTGATTACATGGATGGCTTGATTACATGAGAGGCTTGGTGTTATGATTCAGTGAGAGCTTGATGTACTAATACCTTAGGTATCATGAATCAGTAGTAGATTTTTGTAGGTATATGGTAAGTCATGGTTTGTTATCTTCTTGGTTTTTTGAAGATGGTTTAATCTTCCTAATTACTCGAGATATTTTTCAAAGGGTAGATTAGTTGGTCTTCATAGTATGTAGAGGATGGTGATGTAAAGGTAAAGGTACAAATGTCTAGTAATTTATCTCCAAGTGGTAGATTGTTGGGTTGTGGAACTAGATTTATTCAAAATGAGCATGAATTATAAGTTTCTAGTTTACACAGTAACTAAGGTTGGTTGGCTAACCACCATCGGTCAACAGATGAACCACCATTGGTTAGAAGATGAACCATCATCATTCATTAAATGAACCACCATCGATCAAGGAACCTACATTGGTTACTTGTGCATGAAAGTTTATATTTAACTCAGGGGAATTAGATCTAAATTTCATTATAAAGTTGATTTAATCGTTGTAATGCATAACTATTGTGACCTAAGTTTGTATATTCCTAGATAAGCATGAAAGTTAGGGTTAGAAGGTGAAATAAGAAATGGATTGAGTTATATCCTTGATTTTCCTAGATTGAGAGGATGTAGAAGAAGAGAAAGAAATAACATGTTGTTACGAATATATTGTGTAACATTATTAATAAATTGTGTTGTGTATTATTATTTAAATGAGATGTGAAACTCATTTAATAATAATATAGTGTGAAGTTATAATAAACAACTCACAGATAGAATTGAGTGAGTTATCCTAGAGATAAGCTGAGAGATTTGTGGAGAGATAAGTGGATTCAAGATGAGATTTGACTCCACCATAATAGGAAGGTAAATCTCTATATAATGTAATCTCTCATATGAATAAAATATCCCAGATGAATTCAATTGCATATTTTATTATTCTGGAGTTTATTTCTCATATTATATTGGAGCTTCTAATAGTGGTATCAGAGCAGGTTCTACATATATTCTCCACATCTGATTTATAGCTACACTTATGGATCTTTGATGGTTGTGTAACCTTCCAAAGTTCTATCACCAGATCTGACAAGGAGCACATTGGAAGTTAACACCATTTGACAGACATTTATGCTGCAATCCTCTAAAATGTCTTGAAGTCGATGACTCAGTGCATGCATTATGTGACTTGATCTGCAAGATGTCTGCAGAAGAAATAAAAACTCAGTGGATATATTTTTTCATTTCCACCTCTCCATGCTCAGATCGGTTCTATTGATGTATGCATAGGGATATATGTACTAATGAAAGGAGGGAATTAATTGGTTTGAGCCATTCCAATTTTCAGCGAAAAGGTGTTTTATATTGTTCTGATGGTGTATTCATTTCTGATAGGCATGCGTATCGATCCATCTTCTGCATTCAACACAGTTGCATCCTTTGTCATAGGATCTCCCTGAATTCTTACGCATCAGACACCTCTCAATATTTTCTGTCAAGATTGTTCTACTCCACGTTGAGACACATTTTCGATGTAACCCGACGTATGAGTTGTAATTGAGCTCCATGATTCAATCCGAATGAGTTAGCAACATTCGATGGAGGCTGGAGGCAACGGAGGAAGGAGGGCAATCGGTGACCTCTCTTCAAGCACCATCGATGAGGCCACGGTATTGATTTGGTGGCCAAGTATTTCAGTTGTGTGTTTCATTGTTTGTAATAAGAACAAATGTCACATTCCTGTTCAGAGTTGTATTTCCTTTTATAACCTGCTGATGTAAATATGTTGTAGTAGAAAGATAAAAGCACAATAAAAAGTAGCATCATGTTTTTCTTGAAGAGGATGAACAGAGGTTCATGAGCAGGGGCTCGTACCTAGGACAAAGGTCTGTTTTTGTCGAACAGGGGTTCGTATTTGGTGAACAGAGGTTCAACGTACCAAGATCATGAGCATGCAGAGGCAGGCATGCTATAGAAGACGTGTGAATGTTTTTATCTACCTTGTTCACATTAGGGGAGTGTGTAATAGGGATTAATAATGTAAAAAATAGGGGAGTGAATGTTACGAATATATTGTGTAACATTATTAATAAATTGTGTTGCGTATTATTATTTAAATGAGATGTGAAACTCATTTAATAATAATATAGTGTGAAGTTATAATAAACAACTCACAAATAGAATTGAGTGAGTTATCCTAGGGATAAGCTGAGAGATTTGTGGAGAGATAAGTGGATTCAAGATGAGATTTGACTCCACCATAATAGGAAGGTCAATATCTATATAATGTAATCTCTCATATGAATAAAATATCCCGGATGAATTCAATTGCATATTTTATTATTTTGGAGTTTATTTCTCATATTATATTGGAGCTTCTAACACATGTTACATGAAGACATAAATTCCATGGAGAGAAGCTGGATAAAAGGAAATAGTAGTTATAACTATGGCATGTACATCTCAATGGTGAGAAGAGGTTAACATCTTCTATTTTATTTTATTTGTATATTTATTGTCTCATTGTAATGGCTTGCATAGTATGCAAAACACATATAGTTTCTTCTTGTAGATCCACTTGTTGGTGAGATCTTGTATTATAGATCCATGAGATCATGATGTATTGTTGATCCATATAGATCTAGTCTTATATTATTAGATCAACAGGTTTTTTTGAGATATTGTATTCATAGATCCATGAGTTCATATTGTATTGATGATCCACTTAGATCTAGATATTATAGAAGAGGTTGTCTTCATATTTGCACAAGTTAATGCAATGATGGAGATATAGACTTACTTCTTGGTGCACAGTCATAATTGGAAATATGGTAGACCCATGTGAGATGTCTTGTTATAAATCCATAGAGATTTTGGTTGTTGTTCAAAGATGCATTAGTTCTTGGTTATGTGATATTTGTTTGTGGTTTGGAGGCACGGTTGTAGTGTACTCATGGAGATCCATTAAGAGATATGGAGGAGGTCATACTCTTGAAGAGATGCATTCTAGTCATGTGGGAAGAGTTGGTTTGTACTTTTGTTTATTACTATATATATGAGATCTATATATTTTGTGGATGAAGCCTATATTGGGTGAACCATGGTATAAGTTGTGTTATGTGTCTGTACATTTTTTTTATTTGGATTTATCTAGTTTACACTTCCACTACTGTAGATTTTGAGGAATTGATTCAATTTCTGTATTCCATATTCCCAATAGTTGGTGTCAAAGCATTGTTTGATAGAGCGATGGATTTAGTTTTCAGAGAAAAGGATTGCTTCATGGTTTTTTACTGTTTTACTGAAAGGTGTATGAGAGAAGGGTTTGTTTTTACTGATGAGAAGTTTGCAAGAAGATATTCAATCTCAAGTTGGATTTGGAAGAGTAAGGTTGTATGAAAAAGACAATGACTAGCGTCAGTAGGCTTACTGATGCCAACAGAGTTCCTTAATCAATATTGACATGGAAAATGTGGTTAGTCAGAGAGGAAGCAGATCGACAATCTAGTTTGAAACAGAAAATCACATATCTAAGAATATCATAAGATGGAGTCTTTGTATCTTGATTGTTGAGGTTTCCCTGGTTCTTGGAGGCACAGATATGTTGACCAGATTTAAGATTTGGATTATAGAGTTATGGTTTTTTTTACCTTGGTATTTTAGTGGTTGTATATTACACATGTATGTTTTGGGATTGCATATCTAGATCTAAGTATGAGATAGAGGAGAATTTATGCATCCTTCGGTGAAATTAGATGCATGGGCTTCATTAGAGAAGTATAATATAATAGCACAAAATAAAGACAAGGCTTCAATAAAAGAGGAAATGACTTCAATTGAATATGCGGTTGAGTATCTTGGTGCTGGTAAGGAGATGTGTTTCATCTTGGTGCAGTTTTCATTGCGTATATGATTACTATTAAGTTTTTGTGCAAGGATGGGCTATTCTTGAAATGAATCGCTCATCATAACTATTGGATTCAATTGGAGTATGCACATGGTTGGGCGACCTATGGTGATTTGTGGCATTTTTTTTATTTTAGCAACACTGGCGTTGGTCAGAGAAATGATATCAGTCACAGAGGGTAAGCGGTACCGATCAACGAACCATGGTCAGTTTCTATGACAATTTTTTTGCATAGGGTTTCTTACAGTAGAAGAGGGAATGAATGGTTTAGTGTTCTATTTTTGAGGATTAGGTTTCTTGCATAACGTGTAAAGGAAGAAACATTTCAGACCACTTCTATGCTTGAAGCAGAAAGAGGATGAAGTTGGCTCGGTTATTTTAGTGAGACTTTGGGTCAGGTATCTCTATACGGTTAATGTTTTATTTCCTTCATTTGAAAAAAATAGTATTATGTTTGGATTTTTTGCATAAGTGAAATATGTACCATGTATATTTGGTGTGTTTGAATTTTATTTCTTGGATGTGTTGGAATCTTGAGGACAACAGAATGTAGTCTAAGGACGAGATCCTTAATGGAAAGTCATGTTTAGACACACAATTATAGGTAACAAAATATGTTGAGTGCACAAGGATGAAAAGAAGGTGATTCAATTACTTCAAAATAAGTTCAAACTTTTGTGACAGAGAATTATTCTTTGTTAAGAAGGGAATCAAGTTTATATTTCTCACTGATATATATATATATATATATATATATATATATATATGAGCTTTTGATCTTGTTATCAGAAGTAGTGCATGGGAGTTCATGTTGAGTGGGAGCAAGCCATGGTTGTTGGCATTTCAGGTTGGACACATATGCATGTGCGAAGTGAGAGGACTATGTTATTATTCAGAGTAGTAGGAGGCACAAGTGGATTTGGAGGACATCATGACTTTTCAGGTATTTTTGATTTCATTACATGGTGATGTCACTTCGGGTTTAATTTTGCAGTTCCTGGATATCCTTTGGGATGGAAGTTGATAGTTGACTCAATTGGGTGAAGAAGAGAAATCAAGTTTCCATGTTTGAAAATATGTTTGTTACAGGTTTGACAATAGTGTATAATTACAATAGTGTATGGTTCAACATAGTTGTTTATATAGGGTTAGATTTACATATTGTAAGTGTTTAGATTATATGAGTTATGCAGGTGTTGTGGATGCATCCACTGGTTGCATGTAGTTCTCATTTGGGATGTCTAGACCAAGGATTTAGTATTGCTTTCGCATATTCCATTTTGAATTGTATTTGGTGAATTGCATTGGTGATAGAATGGAGAACATGGCTAGATGGCTATGGTTGTGATATAATATCAGTAATTCAGTTCGAGTGGGATATATTATAGGTGTGTTAGTCATGATGGCTTGATTGCATGAGAGGCTTGGTGTTATGATTCAGTAGGAGCTTGATGTATTAATAGCTTGGGTATCATGAATCAGTAGTAGCTTCATGTAGGTATATGGTTAGTCATGTTTCATTATCTTCTAGGTTTTTTGAAGATGGTTTAATCTTTGTTATTACTTAAGAGAATTTTTTAAGGAAAGAATAGTTTTTCTTCATGGTATATAGTGGACAGTGATGTACAGGTACAGGTACACAAGTTCAATAATTTATCTCCAAGTAGTAGATTATTTGGTTGTGGAGCTAGATTGCTTCAAAATGAGCATGCATTACAAGTGGCTTGTTTACATAGTAACTAGCGTCGGTTGACTAACCGTAATTGGTCAACAAATGAACTGCCATCGGTCGGAAGATGAATTTCCATCGTTCAACAAAGGAACCACCATTGGTCAAGGAACCAAAATCAGTTACCTGTGTGTGAAATTTTATATTTAACTCAGGGGAATTAGATCTAACTTTCATTATAAAGCTGATCTAATCATTGTAATGCATAACTATTGTGCCCTAATTTTGGATATGCCTATATAAGCAAGAAATCTAGGATTAGAAGGTGAATTAAGAGAAGGATTGAGTTAGATCCTTGATTCTCCTAGATTGAGAGGCTGAAGAAGAAGAGAAAGAAATAATAGGTTACATGAAGACATAACTTCCATGGAGAGAAGCTAGAAAAAAGGGAATAATAGGTATAACTATGGTAAGTACATATAAATGGCGAGAAGAGGGTAACATCTTTTACTGTATTTCCTTTGTATGGTTATTTTCTCATTGTAATGGTTTGCATAGTATGAAAGGAACATAAATTTTCTTGTTGTAGATTCACATGTTGGTGAGATCGGTATTTTAGATCCATGAGATCATGATGTATTTTTGATCCATGTAGATCTAGTGTTATATTGTTAGATCCACAGGTTGTGAGATCATGTATTCATAGATCCATGAGATCATGTTTTATTGATGATCCATATAGATCTAGATATTGTAGAGGAGGTTGTATTCATTTTTGGACATGTTGATGCAGTGATGGAGAGACATAAATACTTCTTGGTGCATAGTTATAGTTACACATATGGTAAACCCATGTGAGAGGTCTTTTTGTAGATCCACAAAGAGTTTGGTTGAATTTCAGAGATGAAATAGTTCATGGTTATGTGAGATCTAATGGTGGTTTTGAGGCATGGTTGTAGTGCACTCATGGAAATCCATTTAGAGATCTGGAGGAGGAGATACTCTTGGATAGATGCATTTTAATTTTGTGGGAAGATTTGGTTTGTATTCTTGTTCATTGTTATATATAACAAATCTCTATCTTTTGTGGACGTAGCCCATATTGGGTGAGTCACGGTACATGTTGTGTTATGTGTGTATAAATTGGTTTTTATTTGGATTTATCTTTTTTACAATTTCACCATTGTAGATTTTGGGGAATTGATTCCATTTTTGCATTCCATATTCCCAACATATTGGGAAAAATAAGTAGAAATAGGTGTCCAAAAAAAATCATTCGAAATAGGTGTCCAACAAAAATCGTTCGAAATATGTGTCCAACAAAAATTGTATTTACATTTAAAATAGGTGTCCAACAAAAATCATTCAAAATATGGTTCTTTAAAAAGCTTGGATTAAGAGGACACACAATGTTTCCATTTTAAAATATTCAATTTTGTGGCTTATGCACATGTTCCTAATGAGCTAAGGAATAAGTTAGAAAAAAAGGAGAATAGTTCATATTTGTTAGATATAAAGAGAATACAAAAGATTACAAGCTATTTAATCCAGTCACAAGAAAATTCATAATCAATAGAGATGTATAGTTTGTTGAAAATGAGGCATAGGATGGAATTATTGAGAGAGTTATCACTGTAGAAGAAAATATTCCTCATGATAATATGGTAGATGACACTATAGATCGGCAAGGTATTGTATCTTCTTCAAATCTTACACATGCATTATAAGTTGTAGCACAAACTACACCTCCATCTACAGCTAGGAGGTATCAGGCCTAGTTTAGTATATGTGACTCTTAATCATCTTCAACCATACAAGAGATACCACAAAAAACACCAGAGGAAACTCCTTCAACTTACATAGCAGTCCATCATCTGATAACCCTTTGCAGTGGTAAACAAGGAGTCTTACTGAGATTTATGATGTTAATTCAACTAACTCTTTTTTAGTTTTTTCATTGTTTTATTAAGATCCAGATCCAATATATTTTGAAGAGGCTATTAAAAATAAAGTTTGGGCTCAAGCCATGGATGACGAGATATACACCATAAAGAAGAATAAGACACAAGAACTTATAGATCTTCTAGAAGGAAATGACATGATATGAGTTAAATGGGTTTATAAGATCAAATAAAATTTTGATGCTAAAGCACAAAAATATAAACTAAGGTTAGCTACAAGAGGGTTTTCAAAACAATATGGAGTAGATTACAATGAAACGTTTACACCTGTAGCGAGTTTGGACATGGTAAGAATGGTTTTAGCTATTGCAACTCAAAAAAATGGCCTATTCATTGGATGAATGTAAAATATACATTATTGAATGGTTCTATTGAAGAATAATTTTATGTGAATCAACCAAAAGGTTATGATATTTGAGGTCATTAACGAAAGGTATATTGGTTGAGAAAATTTCTCTTGGTCTCAAGAAAGCACCTAAAACATGGTACATCAAGAGTGATTCTTATATGATTTATAATGGTTTTAGTAGGAGCAGTAGTGAGCATATCTTATACATCAAGATAAAAGAGAAAGTTAAGATTATGATTGTTTGTTTGTATGTAGATGATTTAATGATTACTTGAAGTCTATCTAGATATTCATTCAAATCATCTATGAAGAAAGAATTTGAGATGATAGATCTAGGTCTCATGCACTATTTTTTGAGATTTTAAGTTAAACAATTAGAAGTTGTAGTTTTTTATTTCACAAGGAAAATATTTAATTAATGATGTTTTAAAGACATTTAATATTTTGAATTGTAAGACAACGCCAACACCAGTTACAGTAGGTTTTTAGTTAATCAAGGATTACATCAGATCATTTGCTAATCTAACATTGTTCCAAAGCCTAGTTAGAATTTTCTTGTATTTGAGGAACATAAGACTTGGTATTATGTATGGTGTGAGCATCATCTCAATGTTCATAGAATCTCTACAAGATTCACATTGGCACACTAGAAAAAGGATTTTGAGGTATGTATGGGAAAATAAAAAATCTTAGAATTTTGTATTCAACATCAGATGAGTTCAAAATTGAAGGTTATATAGGTAGTGATAATGCTAGAAGTATATATGAAAAAAATTACATTCGGATATGCTTTACACTTTGGAAAATTATTGGTTTACTGGGCATCAAAGAAACAACCCATAGTCACACTATCTTCACCAAAAGTAGAGTATGTAGCAGCAACCAAAGAATCATTTTAGGTTGTTTTGATGGGAAGAGTGTTCAAATATTTGAGGCAGAATAAGGAGGACACTATACAAATATTTTGTGACAATAACTCAACAATTGAATTGTCCAGTAATCATGTTTTTAATAAGACAAGAAAAAATAAAGACACAAGATATCACTTCATCGGAGAGTTGGTTAATAACAATGAAATTTGTCTTGAATTTTGTAGATCAGAAGATCAGTTTCTTTATATCTTTACAAAAGATTTGCGAAAGGAAGTTTTTGAGTATTTGAGAAGTTGTTTGGGAGTTTGTTATCAGAAATATATGTTAGATCCAAAAACATACACTCAGCTCCAGAATAGTAAAATTTTAAAGGTCGAAATTAAGGGGGTTGTTGGAAATAGATAATGTATCCCCACATGTTTTTTCTATTATTACTATTAGGAAAAGTAAAAAGCAACTTCCTTTTCAATGCATAGTCTAGTTTTAATTAGATGTCCCAATTTTAAGATAAAAACAAATTAAACAAATAGCTTTGTTTAGATGAACAAAAATATGCACTACTTATAGATGATAGTTATATTATTAAGATTTCTCTATTTTTAGAGTTGTGTTCTATTGCTAGATGAAATCCCTTTATATATTAGAGGCTATTGTAATCATTACAGACACACATATTATATTCAGCTAAATCTTTCTAAGGGAAGAATATGTATATGCATAGAAGGGTTGATTTGAGTTTGGAATAATTAATTTTATTTACAAGATATTCTTGATGTAACGCCCACAAAAAAAATGCACACGAAACCCAAAACCAAAAAAAGTTATACTAGAAAAATTATGGAATAAATTTTATTTTATTTTGTTAAAGGAAACGAAGGTGACGATAAGGTTAACCTTTAGTTTTACACGATCATCACAAAAATTACTTAAATAATAATATTTAAATAAAAAAATTGATTTACCCTAAGGTTAAGTTCAAAATATTTAATTCAATTAATCCTAAAATTAATTTAATACGGTGGTTCCTAAGGTCATGCAATATTTCAAATTAAAGTCCAAGTCTAAAATAACCCTTCCATTTAAACAAGGACAATTATTTAACTCTCTAATATAAAGTAGTCTAAACTAATAACGAAAAGAGTTTATTTAAATTAAATAAAAATAAAAATAATTAATTTAATTAACTCTCAAACCACACAATTGGCCCCATTCAAAAGAAGACCCATGTGACCAAATGATCACTTCACCAACCGCCACCTAACATTTGTAGGAGACAAATTGGGCCATTGGATGTATCCAATCTAGGCCATTGGATGAGGGAAATTAAAATCAACCCTAAAATCTCTAAGGGAGAGTTTTATTCATCTCTTTTACTCATTTCCTTCATTTTTTGGTTTTGTAGGTTAAAAGAACATGGAAGAGGAGGAAGCCATGGATGAGAAGGAAGAAGTGTGGGGATGAATGATCACAACTTCTACTACATTTTATTTATTATTTCCATTTCTATACTACCCTATTTCAGGGTTAGAGATAAATAAAATTCATTTAATTGTTAAAAATTTAATTAAATAGAATACCCATTTGCCCAACAGATTTGCATTTTTGTAATATTTCCATTTCTTTTCTTTTGTGAAAGCTCTCATTTAGAATATATACATACATACATGTATATCCTTCCAAGACTAAGGATATATATATATATATATATTTAAATAAAATATTTTAATTAAATATAAAACTCGAAAATTTTATATATATACAAGAGTATGTGAATAAATCCAAAAACATTGAGGACTCGGTTCGAAAATACTTGTGGACTGCGTAAAAAGTAAAGTGCAACCACAAACACATAACAAATATAGATGAAGTTTGGTGGGGGTTCAGGCCCCCACCATAGGTTTTATTTAATAGATAGGTGGGTCAGGGGTGGTGCCCGCTCCCCCAACCCACTCTCCCAACACCAACAAAGTTGATACGGCTAGACACTAGGCACCCAACTTGCGCCGATTCAATTTTTTTTGTTTATAAGGTTTCATTTGGTAATAGTTTAACTAATAACAATATATATTATTATTACTAATAGTATTTACTAATAATAATAATAATAATAATAATAATAATAATATATATAGTATATAGATTAATATATATAAACATATATATTATTATTTATATTCGAATTTAATCATTATTATTAAAGTGTAACTAAGTTAATATGTTAGTAATATAGTATATTAAGCATATTGAGGTAACCAAATTTATTTAAACTTTCCTTTTAAAAAAAAAAAAAAAACTACGTTCAACTCATTATTTATAAGGGAAAGTAAGAAGAAACATTTATATGTAATATGTTCAAACATAGTTATGTATACTTTAGATAGGAAAGTATAATTCATTCTAGTTACTTATACAATTTTATGGATCGTTTTTTTTTTTGTTTTTTTTTTAACTAAGGATAATCTTCGGAGGATTTTTTTTTTAATTATATAACTCTATACATTTTAGCAAAGAAAGAGTGTTGCTCATTCTAACAATTTTAATAACTATTTTCCTTCGATTAGCTTAGTAATACATTTCTAGTTTAGGTCCTATAATTTACTTGGTTTTAAGAAAAACAAAAGTAACCATTTCATTTCTCAAAGAAAGTGCAAACCAACAAGATATTTATTTATTTCAAAATGAAGCCTATCAAAATTTACAATTTTCTTAGAAATGAAAGTACATCAAATGTGAAAAACAATGAAGCTACTTAAATTAAAAACAACGTATATCCATTTCAACTATAACAAAATATTCCTTTCACCAACACAAGAAAAAACATGATAATTTCTTTCCATAAAAATAACACATTTGAAAATATAAGTCTTTAAAACAAGCACTCTTAAAGGGCATTTACAAGGTCATTGGATTTCCGAGTATAACAACAACTTTCTCTCAAGCTTACAATTTAACAATTCATCCACTCAAAGTGGGGATGAATAAAAAAATGAGTAAATTACCTAAAGGATATCAACAAGCCAAATATTAAGTCTTCAATATGCATGTCCTCTTAACGATGGTAGCTCCAAAAACTTTCTTTCTTCAAACTTCACAATGGGATCACAAAACAAGGAAGGGGGAGTAGGAAACACTCTCCACCCAACCTTAAATCCATTAACAGGAGAATCCATCACCTTAATGACCCATAAGCCCAAACCAAGGAACCATGAGGGGTACTGAGCATCAATGAAAACTTTCAACAAAGTGGCTTCACAAAAAACATACATACAATACATTCAACTCAACCAAGATATAAATCCAACAAGTTTACACATTTACAACAATAAAAAGGTTTGAGGATCAAACAAGATAGAGCAAGGGCTATGGGAGACCACCTCATTATGCCTCCCAAGTGAAGTGGGAGTCTTACCGTAAGCCTCCAAAATATTCACACAAAATACTTATCTCTCCCTTGCAATCATGCAACAAAACCATGATTTTTTTTTTTACTCCCCATAGGTATGACTCCCATTCACACTCCCACCAATTGCATGCCTAAAAAACTCCATTTTACCTCACCAATGGCCCCATAATCCCTTCTCTCACACCCAACTAAGGTCTACTACCCAACCAAGACACAAAAAACATCTTCACAAGACAAAACAAACAATTTTACAAGCGCAAAATTGCATACATATAAGCAAAATAGCACAATGAAAAAGTTGAGAGCCTACCTCTCCATCAAGTTCCAAGAAATTTCCACAAGCCACTTCAATTTCAAGCAAATAAATTTCCAAGCACTCGATAAAGCTTCAATTCCAAAAGTGCAAATGAAGAGAAAAGAACAAGTAACTCCCATTCCAACAAAAAATCACCAATAAATAGAAATGGAATGTGAGGAAGATGAGGTGGGTCCATGTAGGATGCCACTTCATCATTCCTCTATCCCCACACTCAATTCAACACACCAATACCAAGAAAATAAATGCACATGCAATGAATATAACAAACCCACATTACTCAAAAATTACACACCATGCTTTCAAGGGACATAATAAATTAGTATAGAAAGAAAGTGTTATCCCAATTTTGTCCCCTGGGTAGAATTGGTCAAATATGACCTTGCACAAAAAATATAAGGTTCGGTTCTATCATGCGAGCCCTATTTCAAATATGAAAATCGATCCCCTAATCTGAGGAGAAGGAAAACTTGAAATGGAGGAGCAGGGTCAGAAAATGGGGCCGAACGGTGTCAAGAGAGATCAGAGCTCAACAGTAGAAGATTGAATCAAGGGGCTCAAAGTTTCAGACTTAACATACGATTCAAGTCAAGGCCCGGAACTACCAAAGTATAAACGGAATCACGGAAGGTGCCATGTGTCATCTCGACACAATTCTAAAAGGAACATCCAAAGAGCAGTTCCTAAACGAGCGCGAAGCTTCTAGACACGTAGTCCAAGTTAAAAAGTGGGACAGAACGGGCCCCAAATTGGTAATTAAAAATTCACAGGCCAGCAGAAACTACCCACGTGTCCAAGCGGTGCACCTTCAAGGGTTGAAGCCAAAGCCGGAGACTCAAACAAGCACTAGGCCTCCATGTGTCCCCACACCCAAAGAGGGGCAGAGTCAACAACTAAAAATTCAAAAAAGGGGACAAAGCGGGCCTAAAATGACTAAGTGTAAAAGTATCGGCGGAAGAAGCCACGTGTCAACTCGGCACTACTTCAAAGGTAAAATCCTGAGCGGGTTTCCAAATGAGCGAAAGGCTTCAACAAGTCTACAGTCCAACAGAGTCAAAAAAGGGTCCGAGAAAGGCATTTGCTCAAATTAGCTAAGTAAACAGAGCCGGAAGACGGCACCACGTGTTGTATCTGCACAAATTCAAAGACACAACCCAAAGTGGAGAGTCAGACGAGCACGGGCCCTCCATGTGTCTAGGGTCAGACTTATGGCTCCGCCAAGCAAAAGGGGACTTAGCCCAAAACAAAAATAAATAGGGCAGATCCGTGGAAGCTGCCACATGTCTCTTTGGTGCAATTTCAAAAGCGCGGCCCAAAGGGTAGTTCCCAAATGAGCGCCAACCCACCAAAGGGTCATAGAGTTCAAAGAGGTAAAGTGAGACATTGAAAATTTCAAAAGCAAGCAGAGGCCCTCCACATGTCTCGACCGTGAAACTTCAAAAGTAAAAATTGGGGACAGTTTTTCAAACAAGTGAGAGGCCCCCACGTGTCTAGGGTCAGGCACAGTGTCTCTTCCAAGAAGAAGGACTCGGGAAAAATACAAAGGAAAATAGAGGAGCCCGTAGAATCTGTCATGTGTCAATTTGGCACAATTACAAAAGCAAACGGTAGGGGCCTAATCTTCAAGGTGCGTAAGGCTACCACGTGGACCTAGTACAGACACACTCTTTTAAATATTGCGCACCCATGACCCTGATCTTCAGACGATGATATATTTTAACTAGAATCTTAGATTTGGGTGGGGAGAAGACTTTTTGGAAAGATCTTGACCTCGACTACACCATGGGAGACTGAAAATTTAATTTTGACAAGGTTAGGTGGGTGAAAAATTAGAAAACATTATTCAAGACATTAATGTAGAATCTGATTTCTTAAGCTACCACATCAGATTTGATCTGATCGGCCATTCTTCCTTCTTCAACATGCCAGACAGACATAACAGGAAGACTTGACAGATTGTGGGCAAATCTGCAGCGAGAATTGATGGTTGGTGGTTGGACTTTAAGAGCAGAGTTGAGTTTCTCTTCTTTCCCTCTGATTTTCATTGTCTATATATTGTAACATTTATCATTTGAGAAGGAGGAGACATTCTGGGATGTGGGGAAACTCTGTAATATTTGTTTCCTGACTCCATTTGAGTGGAAAGCCTTCTCCGATGCCTAACAAGTGTATTTGTGTGTCTGATCACCCATGTGATAGTTTTTGCACCTTATAGAGCAATAAAATCTTGTTTTGTGGTGTCTTTCAACCCTTGGCATTATTTTGTAGTTTCTTTGTGCCTCTCTTTCTTATGTTTGTTCCCAATGTATGTATTTCACATTTTTCAGGTGTGAGATGTCATGCTTCATGGAGTTTCGATGGCAGATTTGGATTTGGGTCTGTGTCACTTCTGTTTGACCTCCCTCAGTCCCCTTTTCCCTGTTTCATTCTCCCTTAGCAGAGTATCTCACCACTTCCTTTTCTGGTGTATCACTGCTTAGTGTAGGCTCTTTCACCCTCTCTCTCTTTCCCTATCTAGTTGGAATTGTTTTATTAGGATTAGTTAGATTCTTCTTGCACTGGAGTAGCTTGTGGCAGGTAGATTAGGAAGCAAGAACTGGATTTCTCTAGAGGTCCATCTCAATTTTTGCAAGTCCCACAACTTGAGAGATGGTGCCATGTTATGCAATCACACTGAATGCCCCCACTCACACTCAAGCCATTCGGGGGTGTTGTGATTCTGCACTAACAATTTTTGGCATGCCCTGTGGGACACTGAGGTTAGATCTCTCATCTTTCTAAGGTGTCTCATTACAACAAAAAATCTTAAGCCACCGTGTGACCACACTAACAGTTTTGGCATGTCAGGTGGGACAAGTTTGAAGCACCTTACCACTTCATCTTAGCAGGTTGGCATGTTCCTAGTAAGATTCAACCTTTTAAGGAACATGTAAGCACATCTAGTGACTCCATCTAGTTAATAACCAATCCTCTGAGTTTTAGACCCTTTCCACCCATTTCCACCCATCTTCATTCATCTTTCTTTCCACATCTTTAGTTTTCTGGTATTCATGAAGTTGTGTAATCATGGACTTCATTCCCCTCATGGAACTCACACTTATAGTAAAATCATTTCCCAACTCCTCCAGATTAGGATTATGATCAGATCCATAACCATTATGCTTACCCATATGAGTAGTGTCAAAACCAGTTTACCTACGGAGCTTATCAAAAACAAGGGGATGCATATGATGATAATAGCTACATGGAAAGTGTTGATCTGCTAGAGAAGATTCAAGGGATGGAGGATACAATGGTGCAGTCTAGGCCTACATCACAAATGAAGGCATTCAAGATTGGTTTTTAAGGCACCTTGTCCATGGGGAGTCCCTTTTCCAAGACATTATAGCCCTCAGGAGAAGCTTGATTTCGTGGTTGAAGTGCCACCTCAACTTGCACAGTGGATTGAGGATATTGAGGCATATGAGCAAAGTACGAGACAACCTTGTCAACAGGTAAGTGAATCACTAGCTCCTTATCCTTTGTTTTCTCTTTCTCAAAATTTATCATTACAGCATGATCAAGAGTCAAACCCCTCATCTATTGCCCCAAGTGTTGATTTCTCTTCTCCATCTCCTGATCTCCCATTTCATCTTAATTCTTCTACCCTTTCCCCTTCCAAGTAGTCATTCCCTCCAAACAAACAAGAAAATCCACCTCCCTCCCCACCAAAAAAAATTGCAAAGTTGGTTGAACCCCAAATTGTCACTAATCTTGCTTTCCTAAGGCCATGTTGGGAAGAGAATCAAGAATCCATTCAAGGAAAATAGCAAGAAGAGGAACCCAATAGAAAATAAATGACAGACAATCTTAAGAGTTGGGCCACCAAATTTGGTTTACAAAGATCCCCTTGATGGTTAAGCCAACAGAGGAGGTCAAGGTTGAAGAGCCAGTGGTGGCTAAGGATGAGTTTTCAGCAGAAGAAGAACAAGAAGGAGAAGATCAGCAATCTAATTTCTCTAAATGCAGTGTCCATAATGGCACTTTTTATGAAGATGATGTTGATCTAATCCAAGTTGCACAATTAGTCAAGAAGGAAGAAGAACAATCATCTCCAAGTCTAGTTAAAGAGGAGTATATAGAGGTTACCAAGATAGATTCAGATGCACTAAATCATGAGCCAGTTGCACAAGAAATTATACACCCTCTCCCATTCAACCTCTCTAAAATTCTGATTTTTTGGAAGAGTCTGAACTCACTAGCTTCATGTTTGAGGATGAAGCTTCATATGGTGAAAATAACAAATATTTTAAGATCACCATACAAGAGGGAGAGACCTTGACACAATAATACTAAATATTTTAATCTCCTATCAAACCCAAAATAATGTTTTGATAAGAAGGAGCTAGTTGAAATTACAATCTTTTCCCCCCCATCATTCATTCTTAAACCACAAGAACCCGCTGCCATGGAAGAGAACGTGCAAGCATAACCTACAGTTTGCAACATGCCTCCTGAATCAAAGTTGGAAGATTTTTATCTTCCAAAATTCACACCTTCTGTAGAGGAAGGGAAATAGTATGAGGTTATCATCCTTCTCACATCACCCATCCAAGGAAATATGAAAGAAGACTCCATTTTTGGAGTTAAATATCATAGCAGTGAGAAAATTCAAAGGACCAAACCTTGCCCAATCAGATACTTGGCTTCATTGGAGCCAAGGGAGAAGCCAAAATCAATCATGCCTACTTCAGGGCATGAGGATGAGTACCAAAGCACTAGTGGTCACCATCAACACCTCCAGGAGTCTAATGTAAATCAGCTTGAGGAGGTATTTTCCAATAATGTTGATACCTTGATGATATGGGTGGAGGATCGACCCCTTGTCATCTTTTCACTCATACAAGAAGCCATATTCAACATTAAACCATTTACATGGCTGTCCTTTTTGAGGAAGGGAAGCTATTTCTCCCTGCCTATGGTAGGCTTGTTTTAAGATTTTCTTTTTTAGGGTTAGTATAGGAGTAGGAGTAGATTTTTCTTTCAGCTGAAGAAGTTCTTGTGGACACTCTGCATGTCTCATGAGGAATGCATGATTTTTGTCTTTGTACATAAATTTTGTTCGTATTGCTCCATAGGTGCAAAGGCCAGGCCATTTAGTATTCATGATAGAGAGACCCATAGTTTCTTGTAACAGTTGCTAGTCTCAAATAAAACACAAATATAGAGAAACTAAAATCAGATTCAAAATAGTCTATTCTTGGGAATAGGTAAAGCCCCAGCAGGGTGGGTTTAAAGTAAGTTGGATGCAGGAAATCAGGGATAAGTTTCAAAGAAAAAAGGATCACTATCAGGCTATCATTCTTAACACCATGCCAAATGGATGCTTAAAGGCTACTCGTCCCTTCATCTAGCAAGCAGATGTCCTTGTGAGTCGCCAAATAATTATTTGAATTTTGTCCCTCGGGTAAAATTGGTCAAACACGACCCTGCATAGAAAATCTAAGGGTTGGCTCTGTCATGCGAGCCATATTTCAAATCTGACAATCGATCCCTAATCTGAGGAACAGGTTCAGAAAATGTGACTGAAAGACATCAAGAGAGATGAAATCTTGACAGTAGAAGATTGAATCAAGGGGCTCAAAGTTTCATACTTTGCATACAATTCGACTCAAGGCTGAAACCACCCAAGTATAAACAGACTCGCAGAAGGCACCATGTGTCAGCTCAGTTTAATTCAAAAAGTCACATCCAAAGAGTAGTTCCTAAATGAGTGCGAAGCTTCCACGTAGTCCAAGTTAAGAAGTGAGACAGAGTGGGCCCAAATCAGTAATTGAAAAGTCACAGGCTAGTGGAAGCTACCACGTGTCTAAGTGGTGCACCTTTAAGGTTAAAAGACAAATTCAGAGACTCAAACAAGCGCCAAGAATCCACATGTCCCAGGTATGAAGACGGGAAGAGTCAAAAGCTAAAAATTTAAAAAGGGGGATAAATCGGGACTAAAACGAGTACGTGTAAAAGTATCGGTGAAAGAAGCCATGTGTCGACTCGGCGCTACTTCAAAGGTAAAATCCTGAGAGGGTTTCTAAATGAGCACAAGGTTTGCACGTGTCTAGGGTCCAACAGAATCAAAAAATGGTCCGAGAAAGGCATCATCTTGAATTGGCTAATTATAGAGAGCTAACGGTTGGCACCATGTGTCACATCAGCGTAAATTCAAAGGTACAACTCAAAGTGTAGACTTAGATGAGTGCGGGCCCTCCACTTGTCTAGGGTAAGACTTATGGCTCTACCAAGAAAAAGGGACTTAGCCAAAACACAAAGAAATAGGGAAAAGCCACGAAAGCCACCACGTGTCTCTTTGGCACAATTTCAAAAGCGTGGCCGAAAGGGTAGTTCCCAAACAAAATTCAACCCGCCATGTGTCCCAGAGTTCAAAGAGGTAAATTTGTTCATTGAAAAGTCCAAAAGAAAGCGGAGGCCTCCACGTGTCTCGATCGTGCAACTTCAAAGGTAAAATCTGGGGGCAACTTTCAAACAAGTGCAAGGCCCCCACTTGTCTTGGGTCAGGCACATTATCTTCGCGAAGGACTTAGGAAAAATACAAAGGAAAACATAGGAGCCCGTAGAAGCCATCATGTGTCAATCCAGAGTAATTATAGAAGCTAAAGGTAGGGGCCTAATCTTCAAGGTGTGCGAGGCTACCTCGTGGACCTGGTACGGACATACTCTTTTAAATATTGCACGCCCTCGACCCTGATCTTCAGACAGCCATTTCTTTTAACAAGAAGCTTGGATTTGGGTGAGAAAAGAATTTTTGGAAAGATCCAAACCTCATCTACGCCATGGGATCCTGAAACTTTAATTTTGATAAGGTTAGGTGGGTGAAAAATGGAAAAATGTCTTTCATGACATTAATACAAAATCTGATTGCTTCAACTACGAGATCAGATTTGATCTTATCTGTCGTTCTTCCTTCTTCAACACGCCAAATAGACATAATAGGTAGACTTGACAGATTGTGGGTGGATCCACATCGGGCATTGATGGTTGGTGGTTGGAATTTAAGAGCAAAGCTGAGTTTCTCATATTTCCCCTCTGTTTTTCATCATCTATATATTGTAACACTTCTCATTTGAGAAGGGGGAGACATTCTGGGATGTGGGTAAACTCTGTCAAAGTTGTTTCTCAACTCCAATTCAGTGGTATGCCTTCTCCTATGTCTGGCCAGCGTATTTGTGCCTCTAAGCACCCTGTAATAGTCTGTGCACCTTATAGAGCAATAAAATATTGTTTTGTGGAATATTTCAACCCTTGGCATTGTTTTGTTGTTTCTCTATGCCTCTCTATCTCGTGTTTATTCCCTGTGTATATATTTCACATTTTTAGGTGTGAGATGTCGTGCTTCATGGAGTTTTGATGGAATATTTGGATCTGGGTCTATGTCACTTTTTTCAAACCTCCCTCAATCCCCTTTTCACTATTTCATTCTCCCTCAGCAAAGTATCTTGCCACTTCATTTTCTGGTGTATCACCACTTAGTGTAGGCTCTTTCACCCTCTCTCTCTTTCCCTGTCCCCTTGGAATGGTTAGATTAGGATTAGTTAGATTATGCCTACAATGGAGTAGCTTGTGGCAAGTAGATTAGGAAGAAAGAACCGGATTTCTCCAGAGGTCCATCTCAATTTTTTCAAGTCCCACATCTTGAGAGATTTTCCCATGTTGTGCAATCACACCGAATGCCCCACTCACACTTAGGCATTCGGGGGTGCTGTGATTCTGAACTAATAGAAAGTGCAATAATTTTCCTTCTTTAAAACTCAAAAATGGACAAAAAAGTAAAAAATAAGTTTTCCAACCCATAGGTAGGGTTGTTGGGTAAATTTAATATGCATGAGACAATCCTTTCTTTTCCCACAAGCCTCCAAAAATGCCCCCCAAGTCAAAATCCAAATTTTGAAGTTGGAGTGGGGTAAAAAAATGACAAATCAACATAAATTTTACTTATAACAAGGACCACCAAATCTCATCATAACTATTTGTCACATCCCTAATGTAGTTAACCTAATATGAAGAACTTTATCTTAATTAATACATTTTTTCACATGCTAATAAAGTGACAAGAATTTAAAATTTGTAAATACATAAAACATAAATAAAACACATACAAAATTAAAGAATGGGAACAAAATTGACCCCATGGCCACATATGTGAAGTCACCCCCGTGGGATACCTCCAACAAAACATGTGAAACACCACACTACACAACATTACACAAATTTTCAAATTTCACCTTGTTCTTCAACGCCCGACATCCTTTTGTGGTGGGTTCCCTACCCCCTTCGATGTATGTGATAAAGTATTGCACACAACAAAATACCTATGTGGATTTTTTCTTGTATTAAAAACATTAAGAAATATACATATAAAATCAATATTCATCATTCGACATTAGCAATTATATTATCCATCAATATATCAAAATCTAACCCTAACATCCATGAGATTACAATTATACTCAAAATATCTCAAAACATAACATGTAAGTATAAAATTCATACCATAAAAATCAACATCTATCGAACCGTCTAACATCACTATGTAGTGCATCATAATAAAATGTAACCATCATAATGTCAATAGTCCAAATATCAGTGAAATCTATCATCTACTGATAAATGTATCTGTTAGTGCAAAATCACGGCACCCGTGAATTTATGCAACCAGATGGGTTGAGACGCTCAGTGTGATAGCATAACATGGAGTATCTCTCAAAGTGTGAGACTTTTAAATTGAGAGAGCTCTCCAGATGAATGTCAATTCCTATTCCTCTATTCAGGTGCACACAAATAAATTGTAGAGGATCTACTGTAAACGTACTCTATCTTACCAAGGGGACATGGTTCAGAAGATGTGAAAGAAACTAACCTAAGATAATGTAAGGTGATCCACTAAATGAATGTTAAACACTCATTTTGCAACTTTAGAACAGACCATAGAAATGCAATACAACCACCACACATAGATAACCAAACTAAAATGAGAGATCATAAGATAATAATGAACACATGAGAGGGTTGAGAATCACCCACAGACATATATTATTGCTCCAGAGTTGATACAGTACATTAGAGTTACCCAAGAGGAAATACTTTGTATTACAACTTGAATGGCAGGTTTGGACTCCACGAACGCGTCTGCAGACCAGAGGAGAAGGGAGGGTACAAAAAAGAAATTTCCAACCCTTTACAATGAGCCCAACTCCTTCCTTTATAGATGTAACAAAGAGGGAAGAAGAGAAGAGGTGGGAAACTTGATTCAAATCTCAGCTACTGGCCATTAATGCTACTACAAACCCTCTCATAATCTATTGAGTCCGCTACTCTATATTTGTTAGGCATGTTGAAGAAGGGAGACTGACGGATCAAATCAAACTCGATCTGGTTGTTGGGGACAATCAGGTTGCATATTAATGGCATGAATAATTTTTCCTATTTTTAAACACCAAACCTCCTTGAAAGTAAAGTTTCAAGTTTTCATGGTGTAGACGAGGTCGATACCTCTCTAGTGGTGCCAAATTTGTTGGATTCCGGGCATTGGATCGAGAGATATGTCCATTTGAATATTTGAGTTGGGTCCATATAAAAATGGTAAAAACCAATTAACAGAATGGGTCCGTGGGCCCGAAACTCACTTTGTGCCTTTTCGCACCAAAAATACAAAATGCTAAAATTGCCCCGCAGCCCCGCAATTCATTTTGTCAAAAAACCATCTTCGGGCCTACCGACCCTCATTTTCCATTTGGGAAAAAAATCTCCCCCAGGCCCACCTGCCCGCATGCAATTGAGGTTTGACACATGGCTCCTTGGGCATCAGCGAAGGTGTGGTTCATTTTTATACTTTACACCTTTCGAGCCAAAAAGTTTGAATTGCCTCCGATGACATGCCTTTCCACCTTGACTTTTCAACATGGCCACGTGGCGAGACAACGCTAGTTTGGGGACCATTTTCAGATTTTGTTGTTGAAGTTACGCTAGAGAGACACATGGCACCTTTCACCACTTTGATCTATTCCTTTATGTTTTTGGCTAAGTCCTCCTGCTTTGCGGGGGCCATATATCTAACCCGGGACATGCAGAGACAAGGTGCTTGTCTGGGAGAGCTGCTTGTAGATTTACCTTTGAAGATGTGCCAGGATGACACATGGTGCCTTCCACGAGCCTACGATACTTAACCGATTCAGGATGATGCCTTTTTTAAACCCAAGATACGTGGAAGCCCCACACTCATTTGAGTCTCTGCTTTGGGTCCCGCCTTTGAATGTGCGTCGTTGAGACACTTCGCACCCTTTGTTGACTCTTAGAATTTTCAATGGCCGGTGCAACTTTTGGGGCTCTAGACATGTGGAGGCTTGACGCTTGTTTGAGTCTCCACTTTTGGATTTAACCTTTGGAGAAGTGCCAATGAGGCATGTGGAAGCTTCCACTGATTCCTCCATACTTAGCCAATTTGTGCCTATTTTGAATCATTTGTAAAGCCCGAAGACTTTGGTCATTTCCCCATTCTCTCCTGAGAGCCTCTATTTTCTTTTTTTCATCATTTGGCCCTTCGCCGACCCTTTTACTCCATTATAGATCCTTCCCACAACCTATTTGTTGGATTTGAAATGTGGGCTCCTATGATGGAACTGTCCCTTGGATTTATTTCTGTACGGGGTCGTGTTTGATCAATTTTGCAGGGAGCAAAATTTAGATAATAATTTGGCGACTCGCGGAGACGTCTGCTTGCTAGATGAATAAACTAGTTTCCTTGTTGTATCCATTGGGTACAGAGTCATGGGTGGGGGCCTGATATTGGTCCTTTTCTTTGAAGCTTGAATTTTTACTTTGCACTTGGCCACCTGGAACCTACCCCGTTGTTTTGGAAATGGACCTTTTGAGACCTAATTTTACTTGCTCTGTATTTGTTCTATTTTAAAGTAAATGACTATTACGGAAAATATGGGTCTCCCTATTACAAATGATGAAGGGCCTGGCACATTCACCTGGAGGAAAATAGAATTGTATAATGATGCAAACCTGGAGCAAAAAAACTATGCCAGATCACTTGGGGAAATAAAATCTATGCTACAACAAAACAATGTGCATACGCACTTAGGGAAATTAAAGTCCTATCCTAATATTTACAGGGGCGAAGAATTTTTCCTTTTAGTAGCAGTGTTGGAGGTAAATTCCATTGAATGTAATATGTAATTCCTCGCCATCCAACTTATCCAGCCAGAAGGCATTGCTACTTGTACATCTTGTGACCATGCAGGGGCCATTACAAATGGCATCAAATTTGGAATGCTTTCCTAGTTTTTCCCGATCAGCATCCCATTTTAGAACTAATTCCCCCTCTTAAAACGTCCTTTCTCTTGCTTTCTTATCAAATCTCTTCTTGATTGATGCTTGATCTTTCTCCATGATTTTCATTGCATGTTCTCTAGCCTCTCCTACTTCCATCAGATCTGCATACCTGATTGCCATAGGTTCAAGCTCGACTAGTTCCAACTATTTCATGAGCTCCATATTGGGAAACTCCAATGATATAGGAAATACTACCTCTTTCCATATACAAGCTTGTATGGGGAGTTTCCTGTGGACCTTTTGGATGTGATCCTATTAGCCCATAGGGCTGATTTGAGATTTGTATGTCAAGTCCTCTGATTTTCATCAAGATTCCTTCTGATAATCCTTAACAGGTTCTTGTTTGTTGACTCTTCTTGGCCATTACCCTGAGGGTAATAGTTTGATGAAGTGATGAGGTATACACCATTTTTTACAGCCCATTTAGTGATTCTTGTACCAAGGAATGCTAATGCATTATCTGATATAATAGTGGTAGGAACTCCAAACCTGGTGGTTATTCCTTCATAGGAATCCAAGATATTGGATTCATTTTCCTCTTTAAGTGCCACTGCTTTAGTCCACTTAGTGAAATACTCTATTGCTGTAAGTATCCACTTGTGGCCCTAGCTTGAATTTGGGTTAATCACTCTAATGAAGTCTAGTCCCCATTGCATGAATGATTGATCCACTGAGATTGGATGAAGGGGCAGGGCTGTTAACTTTTCCTTCCCTATGAAGAATGCACACTTTTGGAACTTCTTGACCCATGAGTAGAATTCCGTAAATAATGTAGGCCAATAATAACCAACTTTCATGATTTTGAGAGTTGTTACTCGAGGAGAAAAATTGTCTCGTACTTCTCCATTATGGAACTCATGCAATACACTTTCAATTTGGCATGTCCTAATGCACCTCAATAGGACACTATTGATATCATTCTTGAAAAAAACACCATCGATAAGTACATATGGGATGGCTTGTAGTCTGAAGTATCTCCTTTTTGCTTTGTTCCATTTTTGAGGGCACAAACATGTTTGAAGATAGTGCATTAATGCTTGGGTCCAACATGGAATAGGTGTATCATTAGTTGGCTTCTCTTGATCATTCTGTAGTAACAAGAAATCCTCTTATTCATCTAATGACTCAGCTTGTTGATTTTAGGAGAGTTTCTCACACAGACCCTTGCCACGAACCAGTTTGGTCACTTTTATCTCAATTTTATAGTCTATTACCTGAGTGATCCAACCTACTCTCTTCTCATTCAAGTCCTTGTTCAGGAGAAAATCCTTGACATCAACATGAGATACTAGCAGTTTAATCTTATTGTTCAAGACTAAGTGTCTGAACTTCTTCAAAATCCTAATGAGAACAAGGACCTGCTTCTCAATGAAAGAGTACTTTACCTCATAATCCTCCAAACTTTGGCTGAAGAAGGATATGGGCTGTTCTAAACCTTATTTGTTGGGGTGAACCAAGATAGCCAATACTATGTTAGATCCTCCAAAATCATACAACATGAAGTCTTTTGAGAAGTTTTGGTTAACAAGAGTTGGGGCCTATGATATTGCAAGCTTGATGGCATCAAAACTTTCTTTTCCTTCTGCTATCCATTTGAATGCAAGACTCTTCTTCAAAATCATTGCTAGAGGATTCACAAGAGCGGAAAAATTAGGCACAAACCTATGAACAAAGTTTATTCTCCTCAAGAAGATTTGGAGAGACTTTTTGTGTTGCGGAAATCGAATTGTTTGGATGGCTTCAACCCTCCCAGGATCAATTGTTAACCCTTCTCTTGAGACAATGTGGCTTGAAAATTTTCCCAAATGTGTCAAGAATACACAATTATTTGGGTTTAATGACACTCTGAACCTTCTACACCTCCAAAATACATGTCTAAGGTGGAAGATATGGTCTACAACATTCTTTGATAAGATGGTGATATCATCTAGATACACCAGAACCATATTATTGATCAAGCCTTTAAATGCCATGTCCATAGCTCGCTGAAATGTTTTTTCGGCATTTGACAGTCTAAATGGCATATTCTTATAAACATATGTGCCCCATTTTGTGGTGAAGGCTGTCTTGAATTGATCCTCCTCTTTCACCATTATCTGATTATACCCTGAGTATCCATCTAACAATGAAAACCTCTCAAATCCAGCTATAACCTGTAAGATTTGTTCTATTGATGGAAGTGGGTAGTGATCCTTGAGTGATGCTCTATTTAGATCACTGAAGTCCACACACAGTCTGATTTCTCCACTTCTTTTCCTCATAGGAACCAATTTTGCAACCAAACTTGAATGTTTGATAGGGAAGATGATGTTGGCCTTAATTAGCTTTTTCAACTCTTTCCTCATGGGAGGCTCAATGTGATGGTTTACTGGCCTTTACTTCTTTCTGAAAGGATTTGATTCTGGATCTAGCTCAATAGTATGTTGTGCCAACTTTGGGTTGAAACCTCTTAAATATTTGCAAGTCCAGGTAAAGACATCTGGGAATTCTTGAAAAATTTGAACGAATTCAGATTTTTCTTGTTGAGTACTTACCTTACCAATTCGCAACATTTTTCCTTCTTCTATGGAAATGGGCTTTAGATCTTCACCCTTTACTTAGATATTTTATTTCTCCTTTCGGAATTGATCATTTTGATTGAATATTGACTCCAAAGATACAATGCCCTTTGATAGGTTTTTGGTTCTCAGCTGTACCACTTGGTCACCATAGCGCTGCTCCAAATTGTCTTCGTTTCTAGCAAAGAACTCAGCTTCTTGTAGAAAATTGATAATTTTTTTATCATTCTTGAAGACCTGCCAACTTGTGTTATTATCAGGGACAATTTCTCTTATAACCACTTTAATATAGGGCTGATATTTATCACTCTTGGTATTCTCTACAACATCAAATGTTGCCCCAATCACTGCCAGTATATCTGCTACTTCATTCTTCTTCCTTTAGATGGAATTGATTCCAAATTCTTCAAAATATTTAATGAGATCCCATACCTAGTTCTTGTAGTTTTTTAACAGATCATTCTTGACAGTGTTTTCTCCTTGGAATTGATTCGCAACTAGCTCACTATCACCAAATAGTTACAGATTCTTGATCCTCTCTTTCTTGCCCAATGCATTTCATGGCTCAAGGCCTTGTACTCTGATGTGTTTTTTGAGAAAACAAATTGGAAACAGAAGGTTGAGTAATATTTCGTACCTTGAGGTGAAACAATCATATATCCTCCTCCGGCTCCTTGTGTACTCCATGATCCATCAAAGAATAACTTCTATATCTCATTATAATCTTTGTGGTCTGGCTTAATGATGTCAGGAAGAGGATGATTCTCCTCATCAAAATAGTAGACTCCTAGCTCACATTCCTCCATTTCCTTATAAGGGTAAACAAAATGCCTCTTATTCACCCATTCGTCGAGAGTCAAGTTTGGAATACACCCAACCTTGGTATGTGCCTCACAAGTGCTTGGGAGATCTTCTTGATCAAAATCTGAACATTTCACATTGATTGGGCTGGGTACATGATGCTTAATATTGTGCTCAGATTTGATTGTAGCCTTGGCTCCATACCTTGTTCTAAAAATCATGGGCAACCAATCAACAAACAAATAGCTTCCAATTTTAGCAGTGAAGTCTCTTGACAAACACAATGCAAAATGTGGGTGGCAAGTGTATGACTGATATGTCTTGCAATACAGTCACATTGGGGCATGCGTGTAATGTGAGGCTCAAATATTTGATGATTTCAACCATTGTTACCACTGTCCCATCCAATTACATCACGCCCTTGGAGATGAATTCATATTTAAGACCTAGCTAATCGGTTATTTTCTTCAGCATTACGGAGCTACTTACTCCCGAATCAATCATGTAATTACATACCAATTTGTCCCCAATGATAAATGAAACATAGAATGGAGGGGGCTTCAGATTCTTACCTTATTGTTCTCCATGGTTTCCTTCAGGATGAGCAACATTGGTAAGCACTTTCTCTTGTTTGTTGGGGGGTTGATTTGAGGTTGACCAATTGGCCATAACAGCCAACAACATGTCTCTCTGTCTTGGGATAGCCAATGACTCCCACATTGAAATATTCACATTTGATTTCTTCATTTGTTCAATTATTTTAAATGGGGATGAGCTATCTTTTTGTGCCCCTTCCCTGGTACATTTTTGTCTTACACATGGGTCATTACAACCCATGTTTGAGTGGGTCTAGAAGGTGGCTTGGGCTAATTCTACACATTGGGAGTTGTAATTTGAGTGCCAATACCTTGTGGAAAAATAGAGGGTTGAGGATTACCTGAGTTTGATAACTATCCCTCTCCAATATTTCTTTTCTTAGACCGTGTATTGGCAGCTACACTTTGAGAAGGTGTTTGATTCATCCCACAGAAATCTTCAGCCTGCCAATTGACAAACATGGTCTCACTTGGACGTGCCTCTTTCTGGGTTTCTTATTGTTTATTTTCTTCTTGAATAGGATCTTGGGACATACAAATGTTTTATACCATCAACACCTGGTTTAGTGCACCATTGAAACACATTGACTGGTTATGAGGCTGACTGCATGGGAAGCACTATTGTCACCAAATCACTCCACCCGCCAAATGTCCTGAAAATGAATCACTTCATTCAGTGTGATTAGGACACATGGGATCACCTCTCAAGCTATGGGACTTGGGCTTGAGGTGAACCTCTGAAGAAGGCTTGATTCCTCTTCCTAAAATATACACAACACTACCTCTAATGCAAGATAAAAGGCTAACTAGTCCTATGCTAACATTTCATGGGATTAGGGAAAGAGATTTACATGGAAATGAAACCTATACTAGAAGTGGTGATGCACCAAATTAAGGGATGTTTAATAGCTAAAAGGGTTAATGTGGGAGGTATGCTTGCATCACCGGCCACCTTAACCTATTGCAACTTGGAAGGGTATAAAATGCCATAGAATGACAACATGCATTCCTGTGTTAAACTCGATTAGAAAAGAAACTACTAATCTCCCAATGAAAAAGGATGAACTTGAGAATGGTGAACAAGTTCCACAACTCAACTGAATGCAATATTTGACTTCTTGATAAGCAAAAAACCCCATGAACCTACAATGGAAACCAAAACTTGCACTATGCACCTGAAAACATGAGAGAGGCAAATAAAAGCAACATAATCATGAAAGGACATATATTTGATCAGAAGACATAATTGTCATTACTTCAAGAACTTGCATAGTGCAACATTACATTAGGTGAAAAGTGCATAAGTTGCCATTACAATTCGAGGAGAAAGGCTTGAGAGCCTACAAATTTACAGATTGTGAAGAGAAGGGAAAGATTGAAAGTGTCTAACTTGTCTAACTTGTATGATCTGTTGGAATCCACTTGTTGGAACCCTTTGGAATGGGCTTCCAACTTACATTTATAGAAAACTTTGAGTGGTTGAAAGAAAGAGGGAGAATTTCTAGAATCTAGGCCAAAATGTAGGAAACAATTAACTACTATTGTTGGCCATGTCTACCTCTTTTATTGCACCTCCACCTTTCGAGGCACCACCTAAGGAATGAGGAAAACCTGTAATTTTGGAATGAAAAACTTCCAAAAATTCATCATCTGGTGATTCTATCATGTAGCAATCTTTCTCCTAGTTTCAACGGCTATAACATTGTAAAAAAACCGACAACTGGGGAGAAAGTTGTGGCTTCCTGAGTGAAAGTCACTTTTTGGGAATTTTGGGACACCGTGCTCCATCAATCTTCATAAATTAAAATATTGAATTTCTCTCATTTAATTAAAATAATATTTATAGATTCCCCCTTTACACTCAATCTAAACTTCATTGGTGGAATTCACACATTAAAAATATTACTGAGGGTCGGTCACCGCCTTTGTTGCATTAATTTTTCCTCATTTTATACGGCGGTTCTTTTATTATTTTTCCCACGAGCTCCACGTTTATCTTGAATGGGGATCTAAATTCCATTAACTAGCTGACTTCCCTTCAACCGCAAACCGTTTCAAACACCCGCCACCTATTTACTATCTGGTCTCTAAATTTTCATATGACTCGTTCCAATCCTACTATGAGTTAGCGAACCTGACTTAGACCACTAACATTACCTCCTAAAAATTCTCCACATGCTCCTGATGGCTCAGCACTCGTCTTAGTATTTAACCTGAAAACCACCGTAGATATATGTTGACCGAATCAAATCAGACTTTGAAAGTACCTAGAATTTAAGACCCACTGAGCTCCATCCATATCGAGAATCACAAACCTCAAATGTTTGAAATTCAGACTTTCAGAATTAGGATATTTGTTTTTTTTTTACAAAATTTACCTTAAAAACTTCTGAAAAGACAATCCCTGAAATCCCAAAAAGATCTACTTCCAAAATGAGCTCCTTCATTTCTCGTTGTCCAATCACATCACCGCTGAGCTCGATTCAAATCCAATCTAGCCCTTTTCATGCTCGTAATACCTCAGAGACATGGGTTTAAACGTTTCTCCTTCAAGCTCTTTACGCAATGATACATCCTTTTCTCCTCATGTCTCGCTGTGCCTAAGCTCATAACATCTTCGTGTTCTGAATCCCTACGTTACCTATGGTAACTCAAAGTCTCTAATGCAGACTTGGCCAAGGTCACTCGACTTTGACTTGTTGCAATATTATCTTGAACAAACTCCTCCCGATCAATCCTCAATCTGAGTTTTCATCATTCCATGCTTGACCTTGTGTTGGCTCATCGGATGATTGACCTGCAACTGTTTTAAATTCTAAACTCTTTTAACTTTGTCGACCAAATGAGGTACGACCCCCCTATTTTAATGAGTACACCTAGCATTGGTTTTCATCTCACTACCATTCCAACGACTCATCGACCTAACTTTTGAGCTCCCTGAGATCACCATACCCCAACGAAATCCTAAATTCACTAATGACTTCAAGCTCTGAAATATCCCATGAGTTTAATCTCTCCAACTCACATTCAAATGACTCACTCGTGAAATTGATCAACCAAACTCCCTGATCTTGGCCATCCTAGTTCACTGAGCCCCTTCCAAGATTTCCTGATCTAACAAAACAACTTGGCCTTTGTCCCACTATTCCTTCCGACCATGCATTTGTCTTTCTTACACCACATTCAAGCCTCCTCCTTCTTCGTAGACTTAGTTGACCTGCAGCATGATAAAGCTTCAACCACATCTTGTGCTCTCCTCCTTTATCTTCCCTGAACGATGAATTTTTTAGGATTTATTCATGAGATCGGTCAGTAATGTTGTGTTGAATTTCTCCACTACTGAGCCCAATGCATCCTAGACTCGATCTGAGTCTTTAGTGGAACTTATTTTTATCGTTATGCACACCAAGACATTATACTGAGCACCTTTACACCATCTGGCCCTATTGGCATGTTTTCACGGGATCGATTCTAAGAAACCATGAGAGGGCTGTGTTAACTCAGCCTTTCATGTCATTTTCCTTTCTCGATGGTATGATCATTGACCTATATTCTATTTCCAACGAGTTTCTCATCCGAACACCTTACACTAATTTGGTCAAATTTCCATTCCATCTGTTTGAGTTTGTCGTTGTGCCATCTTTCAAGAAAAACTACTCCCTGGAATCATCAATAGCATTTGGATGGATTTGCACTTAGATTGAGCTTGGTTTTCCACTCGAAATCCTTGATGTACCGATCCATTATTCAGGGCATCAACCCAGCTCACCTTTTGGGTTCTGAAGATTGAACTTCCCACTCACCAAGATTTGATCTCTCCGAACCTCCGAACCCACACACCTCTGAATCCTGAAAACCTAAAACTCTGAATTTTAGAGTTTCAGATTTTCGAGCTTTGGAAAAAATCCAACTTGTTTAACGTCTCTACCCCAAAAATATCTGAAATCCCAAAAAGGAAATGTCTGAAAATATTTTCTGAAAATGACTCCTTTTGCCACAAATTCCGAGTTACTTCATCTCCCAAATGATCTCACACTTCCTTCCCATTGATACCACCAATTTGAAATGTGTTTACTTTCTAAATGTGCAACGAGCTCGTGTTCTCCTAAAAGCATCGATGAGCTATCCACATGACTATTCTATCACTCACTTACTCAGTATGCCCTCAAATCTCATTATCACAATGAGCTTTAAATTTTCTATACTTTTAAGTAGATCATAGGTTTGATATTGGTATATTGTTGCCCAACTGAATCACTCACCTTCTCCATGCTTCAATTCCTACAAGCCTTAGAATCTCACACCAAGCTCATTGATGCAACTTGGCCTCTTTTAATCTATTCAGTGAACCACCCAGGATTTGATTCACCACGCTTTAGGGACGACTTTAATGGTTCATCTTATATAGTGAGAAAACACTATAAATCCATTCGGGTGAGCTCCTTGGATGTATTTCTTAATACCTTGGTGTATCATTTGGACCATCTCCTGACATGAGCTCAACTGACCCATTCACAACAGATTTACGTCAACATTGGCCTTGGTCTTCTTATCATTTTTCCCAAGTCACTTATTTTAATTTATCTGATTCGATGGTTTGAATGACTCTCCATTCTATTGGGTACTTCATGATTAACCAAAATGATTTATACTCAGCTAACTTACCATATAATTGAACGAGCTTTATTGGTATGTTAGCTTCTAGTGTGAGTAATTTCAAAATCTTCTCACGAGCACTCCTCCATTCATTATCTGATGAGCTCATATTGGGCAATCCGTTGAGCCATGGATGGTTATCTCCCAATTGTTTTGCGTCTGAATATAAACTGAGCTCTAAGGATGAAGTCATCCCTAATAAGTCATGGTATGGTCTTTTTTAACGGTTTAGACCACCTCGGCTAATGTCTCAACTTGTCCATGAAATGATGAGCTCGAGGTATTGAGCCATCTTCCTACGTATAGAAATCAACTCACCCCTTTCCTGATGTGGTCTCTTCTAGGTCCTTTTTCATTTGGGCCAAGATAAGTCCTTTATTATTTGTGAGCCCTCTCTTTTTCTTGTAAGATTGGGTTCTTCATTATGTCGGCTTAAATTTCCTAATTCCCAAATATTACTCTGCATTTGTTTGGTATGCCTTCACACTGAGTTTCAAACCTTCCCTGAGCATCTCGTTTACAATAGCTCGACCATTCTGTGGCTCGAGGAATCAAGCCTATAAATTTTCAACATGCCCATTTGGGATGCTTCGAGCTCCCATGCAAGAGCTACTTCTTCTTGATCATGCATTGAGACCTTAGGTTAACTATTTTCACTTATTCACTCTGATAAATTTTTACCTTGATTTTAATTATCCTGGGCCTTTCCTCAAACTAGAGAGTAAAAAAGATACAAAAAGGCCTAATTAACATGATGCATCAATTTTGATCATTTTTTTGCATGCGGTCCCATTGGGGTTGATTTTTATCATTCTAAGACCAATTTGAACCTCCAAGACATGGAAAAGAAAGAGTAATTCAGGAAGATCCGAAACCTTCCAGAATGACATACAATACTCTCAAATCCTGAGATTATACTGATAACCCCGAAATATTTATGGAATAATTTTCGGTCTCAGGATATTATCCTATTTTCCATTTTTTCCTAGGGGTGGAAAATTGACAACATTTTTGGTGACCTATTGGGGATGCTTTCTTGCTAAGCTTTAGGCTAGTAGTGTTGTCTATCCATTGGGTATGGAGTCACAGTTTGTCAATCTGAAACCAATTTGATCCTCTTTGGTACATCCTGGAATCTCTTGAGAAATCCAATCTTAGACCTCCCTTGAATTCTAATCATGAAGAATACCGAATCGAATGAACACTTGCAAACTATGGAATGCGGTAGAATTTTGATTGAAACAAATCATGAAACTCTTATAGAAATTGTGCCCCTTTTTTTATCCTTGACACCTACCAATGACGTAAAAATGTGCATAACAACACACAAGAGCAACAATGGAAACAAAAAACACACAACAACTGAAAACCATATATGTCCCAATTAAAACATGCATGGTGTGCAATGCACTTATTTTTCTGAAAGAAAACCTATACTACCCTACACTAACCAGAAGCGCAGGTGAGCTAAACAAAACCTTCAACTGGTTGTGAAAAATAGCTTCCTATCCTTACAATGGTCAACCATGAGGATGATGTAATAATTAACATGGCTGAAAATGAGAGTGAGAAACTGAAATGAGCCCAATTCCCCACTTGGTCTACCGAGGCATCAACTAGAAAGAGAAAGAATTCCTCTTTTAGTTTCTCTACATTTTCCCTGTGGAAGCATTGCAACTGATCGTCATAATTTTAAAATTCATCCTCACACTTTGAAGTGAATGTGACTGGTTCTGGCTTCTCTTCTGGTTTCAATGAAGTCAGGTACTTGATAGGACATGGTCTAAACCATTGAATATTTCTACTTGTCTGGACTTTAATTTTAACAAGAAAGTCTTGTTGAAGACATCCTTTAATATTCAATACCTGATTTCCCTCTTGTTTCCCATTTACAAACAACTAACCTTCTACCTCAATGGATGGTATTGTAGTGACATCTCATTCTTTCCTTTTCCATTCTTCAACAACAAGGAGTTCCTTCATGACATGCAACCAATTTGGACCACTTACAATCTCAAATGAAGCTACTGGAAAGTTACTTCAAGTGTTTAAAGTATACTGATCATATAGGAGTTCCACTTTCACCTGAAGCCAAAGTTGTTAAGCATCTCTAACCTCTTCTTCCCACATGAAAACTGCAAGATCACATCCTTTCACCTGTTGTTTTTTAGGAAAATTAAGGGAATCACAACTTCCTATATTTTCTTCCACCATCACTTGTTCATAAAAAAAATCTGGCTTCACAATTGAAAGTAAGAAACTCTCAATAATATCATTTTCACCCAAAACCTTCAAAGTTGAATTATTTCCTCCTACATGCCCCTCTCTTTCTTCATTCAATGAATATTGTAGATGATCCAAGTCTTCCCATTCAAGGAGATAACTTGAAACTACAGGTGTTCCAGAGGTGGGTATTTCTATAGGCTCTTTTGCATCCAAATATTCCTCCGAATCTGACAGAAAATCTACTTCTTTGTTCTCCAAATGTGCAAAGGTTTTGACCTCCGTCATGGTTTTTCCTGAATTAGAAACTGATTCCTGATGACCTTCCTCATCTTCGAACATAAAATTTTCAAAATTGAATTCATCTAAGAGAACAAAGTTTTGAAAAGATGAAGAAAGGGAAGAATCTGAAACTTCCTGCATAAAATAATCTATTCTTGAAACTTCTGAGCCTATCATGGAAAGAATCCCGCTATGATCATTTGTTGCATTAGATGAGGATATTAGAGAGTTTCTACAATTATCCATAAGTAATGCAAGTTCTTGACATGCTTGATAGGTAGGATCATTACACTCATAATCAGCTTGTACACTTGAAATTCTTTCCTCTTCATCCTGCACATCCTCTTCATCTTACGCCTCTGCCACCTTTGGTGATTCGAAATCCTCTGATGGAATTGAGCCAACATGAATACTACATTCTAAACAAGTAGACTACTGATCCGCTTCGTTTAACTCTAGGTTTGTTTTTGGTACAAAACTAATTTGTTCCGCTTGTTCTTGAGCCTCAAATTTTGCAGAAAGTTTAGTCAAGAACAAAGTTTGCTTGATGTTAATTTTTACAGACCATTCCTTTAGATTATTTGCATGCTCTCCTTCTCTATTCTCTTCGATCACATACTTCTCCCTTTTTGTCATTTCTTGACAATTATCTTCACAAAAATGGATTTAGGACTTCAAGAAAAGGGGTTGGCTGGGATTCAACTTATTCCCTCACTGTTTGAGGAAGAGATTCATTCTCTTGTATTGATGGCTCTTGTAGAAAAGAGGGAACCTTAGAATTACAAGGCATAGAAGATTCATGATTGAATGGATGAATAGAAAACAAAGGAGTGAATTCCCCCAAAGGGGTAGAAACTAGAAGGTTAGGACTATAAGGTTCAAGTTGAAACTGCATGGATGGAAACACGGGAAAAGGGTTGTAAGGTGGTAATGCAGGGGCCTACCATTGATAGGATTGACTAACATTACATTCATGAATGTCACTTTTCTTGATCCATTTTCCAACTTGAGTCATCTTCTTGATTATGAATTGAATCTTTTATAGAGGGCTAAGCTCAGATGGTATATGACCAGTCCATAGGTATGGAATTATGAAGCCAATCTGGGCTGCATTTGTCATTTAATTGATCCTTATTTGCTTCATGTTATACTCTAGCTCTCGAACCTTCTTATATAAGTGATCTTATTCAGGTGTACAATAGATCTCGGAATCTGCATGCCATTATTCTTCGGTAGCCCCTCAGTATGGTGGATGATAAAAATGATCTGCATCTTGCTCCTGTGGACATGGATGCTCAAACAAAAACTCATCATGAAATTGGTTTGGAGGTGGATTAAAATAGCTTGAAGATGGAAAGTGGTGCTGCTGGAAGTGAAAGTCCCACTATGGAAATGAAGCCATGAGAGAACAACTTCATGGATGGGACAAAATGGAAAGATATGGAAGAAAAATAGATGGAAAATGGGTAAAATGAAGGTTTGCAACACATAGAGTAGGGTACTTAGACCAATGGAGTCACCAGTTGTGCTTAGGTATACCTCCTAAAGCCGTAGGTTCACTAATAGCACCACAAATTAATGAAATGAAGTGAAAAAAATACGCACACCTATGAGAGATGTGCCTCTTGTCCCACCGGCCGTGCCAAAAATTATTGTCACCAAATCACCGCACCACCCGAATGGCCTGAAAATGAATCATGACATTTGATGTGATTGGGACACATGGGATCACCTCTCAAGCTGCGGGACTTGGGCTCAAGGTGAACCTCTAGAGAAGGCCAACTTTCTCTTCCTAAACTAAACACAACACTACCTCTAATGCAAGATAAAAGGCTAACTAGTCCTATGCTAACATTTCATGGGATTAGGGAAAGAGATTTGGAAGGAAATGAAACCTATACTAGAAGTGGTGATGCACCAAATTAAGGGATGTTTAACATCTAGAAGGTTTAATGTGGGAGGTATGCTTACATCACCAACCACCTTCACCTATTGGAACTTGGAAAGGGTATAAAATACCACAAACTGACAACATGTGTTTCTGTGTTAAACTCGATCTGAAAATAAAATACCAATATCGCAATGAAAAAGGATGAACTTGAGAAGGGTGAACAAGCACAACAACTCAACTGCATGCAATATTTCACTACTTGATAAGCACAAAACTCCACAAACCTACAATGGAAACTAAAACTTGCACTATGCACCTAAAAACATGAGAGAGGCAAATAGAAGCAATAGAATCATGAAAGGACATATACTTGATCACAAGACATAATTCTCATTACTTCAAGAACTTGCACAGTGCAACATTATATCAGGTGAAAAGGGCATAACTTGCCATTACAATTCGAGGAGAAAGGCTTGAGAGCCTACAAATTCACAGATTGTTAAAAAAGGGGAAGATTGGAAGTGTCTAACTTGTCCAACTTGTATGACCTATTGTAATCCACTTTTTGGAGCCCTTTGGAATGGGCTTGCAACTTACATTTATATTAAACTTTGAGTGGTTGAGAGAAAGAGGGAGAAGTTCTAGAATCTAGGCTAGAATGTAGGAAACAATTAACCACTATTGTTGCCCATGTCTACCTCTTTTATTGCACCTCCACCTTTCAGGGCACCACCCAAGGAACGAGGAAAACCTATAATTTTGGAATGAAAAAGTTCCAAAAATTCATCTTCTGGAAATTCTATCATGTAGCTCTCTTTCTTTTGGTTTCAACGATTGTAATTTTGTAAAAAATCGGCAGCTGGGGAGAAAGTTGTGGCTTCCTGAGCAAAAGTCACTTTTTGGGAATTTTGGGACACTATACCCCATCAATATTCATAAATTAAAATATTGAATTTCTCTCATTTAATTAAAATAATATTTATAGATTCCCCCTTTACACTCAATCTAAGCTTCATTGGTGGAATCCACACATTAAAACTTGTACTAAGGGTCGGTCACCGCCTTTGTTGCATTGAATTTTCCCTATTTTATATGGTGGGTTATTTTATTATTTTTCCCATGAGTTCCACTTTTATCTTGAACGGGGATTTAAATTCCATTAACTAGCTGACTTCCCTTCAACCGCAAACCATTTCAAACACTCACCACCTATTTACTATCCGCTCTCCAACTCTTCATATGACTCGTCCCAATCCTACCGCGAGTTAGGGCACCTGACCTGGACCACTAACATTTCCTCCTAAACATTCTCCACATGCTCCTGATGGCTTGGAACTTGTCTCGAAATTTAACCCAGAAACCACCCCAAAAATATGTTGACCAAATCAAATCATACTTCGGAAGTACCTAGAATTTGCGACCCACCGAGCTCCATCCATATCGAGAATCCCGAATCCTGAATGTCCAGAAGTTTGAAATTCAGAATTTCAAACTTCAGATATTTGTTTTTGTTTTACCAAATTTACCTCAACAAATTCCGAAAAGACAATCCCTGAAATCCCGAAAATATCTACTTCCGAAATGAGCTCCTTCATTTCTTGTTGTTCAATCCTCTCACCACCAAGATTGATTCAAATCCACTCTAGCCATTTTCATGATCATAATGCCTCAGACACATGGGTTTCAACATTTCTCCTCTGAGATCTTTACGTAATGATACATCCTTTTCTCCTCATAGATCATTGTGCCCGAGATCATACCATCTTCGTGTTTTTAATCCCTAAGTTACCTCTGGTAACTCGAAGTACCCGATGTAGGATTAGTCTCCTCTATGACTTGGCTGAGGTGACTCGAATTCAGCTCGTTGCAAGCTTCACTTGAACAAACTCCTCCTGATCAATCCTCAATTTGGGTTATCACCGTTTCGTGCTTGAGCTTATGTTGGCTCGTCGGATGATTGACCTGCAGCTATTTTTAATTCCAGACTCTTTTAACTTCGTCGACCAAAAGAGTTACAAACCCCCCTTTCTTTAAGTACACTTGGCATTGGTTTTCATCTCACTATCATTCCAATGACTCGTCGACCTACTTTTGAGATCCCTGAGATCACCATACCCCTACAAAATCCCAAAATCGCTAATGACGTCAAGCTCTGAAATGGCCCATGAGTTTAATCTTTCCAACTCACATTCGAATGAATCGCTTGTGAAACTGATCCACCAAACTCCCTGATCCTGGCCATCCTGGTTCACTGAGCCCCTTCTGAGATTTCTTGATCTAGCACAACAACTTGACCTCTGTCCCACTATGCCTTCCAATCATGCATTTGTCTTTCTTACACCATGTTCAAGCCTCCTCCTTCGCGGACTTTACCGACCTACAACATGATAAAGATTCAACCACGTCATACGCTCTCCTCCTTTATCTTTGCTGAACGATGAATTTTTCAGGAGTTATCCATGAGCTCATTCGGTAATGTTATGTTGAACTTCTCTACTGCTAAGCCTAATGCATTCCAGAATTGATCTGAGTCTGTAGTGGAGCATCCTTTTATCGTTATGCACACCAAGACATCAAACCGAGCACCTTTACACCATCCATACCTATTGGTATGTTTTCACGAGATCAATTCTAAGAAACCATGAGCGGGCTATGTTAACTAGGCCTTTCATGTCATTTTCCTTGCTCGATGGTATGATCGTTCACCTATAGTCTATTTCTAATGAGTTGCTCATCTAAACACCTTCCATTAATTTGGTCTAATTTCCAATCCATCTTTATGAGTTTCTCGTTGTTCCGTCTTTCCAGAAAAACTACTCCCTGGAACCATCAATAGCATTTGGATGGATTCGTACTTGGACTGAGCCTAGTTCGTCCCTCAACATCCTTGACTTACCGATCCATTATCTTGGACATCAACCGATCTCACCTTTCAGGTTCCGAAGATTAAACTTCCTTCTTTCCAAGCTTCGAACACTCCGAACCTCCTAACCCACACACCTCTGAATCCTGAAAACCGAGATTCGGAAAACATATGACTCGTTCAACTTCTCTGCCCCTAAAATCTCTGAAATCCCAAAAAGGAAATGTCTAAAAATATTTTCTGAAAATGACTCCTTTAACCATGAATGTTGAGTTACTTCATCTCCCAAATGAGCTCACCCTGCCTTCTCGTTGACAGCACTAATTTGAAATGTGTTGACTTTCTGAATGTGCAACGAGCTCATGTTCTCCTCAAAGCATCAATGAGCTATCCACATGACTATTTTATCACTCGCTTACTCAGTATGCCCTCAAATCTCATTATCACAGTGAGATTTAAATGTTACTTCTGAGTAGATCATAGGCTTGATATTTTTATATTATTTCCTAACCGAATCACTCACCTTGTCCATGCCTCAATTCCTATAAGCCTTAAAATCTCACATCAAGCTCATTGATGCAACTTGGCCTCTTTTAATCTATTTAGTGAACCACCCAATATTTGATTCACCACGCTTGAGGGATGACTCTAATGGTTCACCTGATATAGTGAGAAAACAATATAAATCCATTTGGGCAAGCTCCTTGGATATATTTCTTAATACCTTGGTGTATCATTTGGACCATCTCCTCACATGATCTAAATTGACCCATTCAGGACAGAGTTACGTCGACATTGGCCTTGGTCTTCTTATCATTTTTCCCAAGTCAGTTATTTTAATTTGTTTGATTCGATGGTTGGAATGACTCTCCATGATTAACCAAAATGAGCTAGACTCATCTCACTTACCAAATAACTAAACAAGCTTTATTGCTATGTTAGCTGCCACCATGAGTAATTTCAAAATATTGTCATGAGTAATCCTCCATTCATTATCTGACAAGCTCATATTGGGTAATCCACTAAGCCATGGATGGTTATCTCCCAACTATTTTACGTCTGAATATAAACCGAGCTCTAATGATGAAGTCATCTGTAATAAGTCACTGTGTGGTCTTGTTTAACGGTTCAGACCACCTCAGCTACTGTCTCGACTTATCCATGAAATGATGAGCTCGATATATCGAGCCATCTTCCCGCGTATAGAATTCAACTCACCCCTTTCCTGATGTGATCTCTTCTATGTCCTTTTTCATTTGGTCCAAGAGAAGTCCTTTATTATTTGTGAGCCATCTCTTTTTCCTTGTAAGACTGGGTTCTTCATTATGTCAGCTTAAATTTCCTAATTCCCAAATATTGCTCTGCATTCATTTTGTATGCCTTTACACTGAGTTTCAAACCTTCCCCAAGCATCTCGTTTACAATAGCTCGGCCATTCCATGGCTTGATGAATCAAGCTAATCACTTTTCAACATGCCCATTTGGGAATCTCTGAGCTCCCATGATAGAGCTACTTCTTCCTGATCATGCATCGAGTCCTTAGGTGAGCCATTTTCACTTCATGTCAATTTTTCTTAACTCTGGTAATTTTTTACATTGATTTTAATTATCCTGGGCCTTTCCTCAAACCAGAGAGTAAGAAAGACACAAAAGGGCCTAATAAACATGATGCATCAATTTTGATCATTTTTTTCATGCGGTCCCATTGGTGTTGATTTTTCTAATTTTGAGACAATTTGAACCTCCAAGACATGGAAAAGAAAGAGTAATTCAGGAAGATCCGAAACCTTCTGAAATGACATACAAGACTCTTAAAGCTTGAGATTATATTGATAACCCCGAAATATTTATGGAAGATTTTTTTGGTCTCAGGGTATTATCCTATTGTCCATTTTTTGCCCAGGGGGAGAAAATTGACAACAAGCACCAATCATATTCTTGTGCCATGTTGTTTTGTGTTGAAACCAAGGCCCTTCATGTTGAAGTTGTGTTTGGATCATACGGTCGATAAGAACTAGCAGCTTGAGGTTGTCCTTGGTTTTGATTTTTATTTACAACCTGAGCTGGTGGTCTATTTTGCTAGTATGAGGGCCTAGCTTGATACTGAGTTTGAGGTTGATATGGCCGAGAACTCTGAGCTTGTTTCCTTTTGATGGTCACTAGCTCATTCCCTAGGTTCTGTAGTTGTTTTATAACTTCTTGTAGATCTTTTGAAGTGTTAGAGGATTACGTGGAAGCTTTAGCTTAACTCTTATTCCTTATAGTGGGTATGTGGGCTAATGTGGGTGTTTGACTAGCGCTTGCAGCTCCTAGTTCCTAATATAGAGGCATAGGTGGCCTAGGATTAATTTTACCAGCTTGAATTAAAAAAAATTCAGCTCTAATGGAAATGTTATAGGCTGCAGGTAAGGTTGTGCCTCCCATTGATTAAATCATTAAGGCAATATCAGATTATAAAGCTCTAAGAAAGTATATAAAAAATACCTTCATCTGTGGGCCTCATGGCCAATGGAATCATATCCCATGTCCTTTGAAATCTGAGGTTGAAATATGTCAACTGCTCATTAGGGGCCCTCTTGATTATTGTCAGTTGCTCCAATAAGGATAGATTATCTCCATTCTCTCCAAATTGATTAAGAAGAGCTCTGCATAGATGGTCCCAAGTCTGAATAGAGCCTGCTCTTAGATTCCTAAACCATTGCAAAAGCTTTCCCCTTGAGTGAAGAGGCTAAAAATTTGATGGAAATTTCCATCTTAGTGGATGGCATGAATTACGTAGACATTTGCAATATCTTGAATGTGATAACTAGGAGAAGTCTTGTTCTCACCAGTGAAATATGGGATGCTCTTTAATGCTGCAACTGGGACTATATTTTTGTGCATCGAGGGTGAGAGGGATGTTTTTAATGAATTCGACATAGGGGGTTGGGTGGTTGTGCCATTATGATTGGCCTGGGAACCCTTGTTGATTGAATGCATGGCCTACCAAGAGGAGGTGTTTACAAGGTTTTGTTTGATGGAGATGGAGACCTCTGGGATCTTCTCCCTCTTCTCCCTCTATCTGGGGTTGATACTCTCAGTGTAATGGTATAAAATGGAGCATCTCTCAAAGTGTGGGACATTGAAATCAAGAGATATCTCTGGATGAAGGCTGGTTCATATTCCTCTGTTCAGGTGCACACAAATAAATTACATAGGATCTATTCTAAACCTACTCTATCTTACCAAGGGGAAAGGGTTGAGAAGATGTGAAAGAAATAAACCTAAGCTAACAAGGTGATGCACCAAAGGAATGTTAAACACTCATTTTGCAACTTTAACACAGACCATAGAAATGCAATACAACCACCACGCACAGATAACCAAATTGCAATGAGAGATCAAAAGATAATAATGAACACATGAGAGGGATGAGAATCACTGACAAACATATATTATTTCTCCAGAGTTGATACAATACATTAGAGTTAGCCAAGAGGCAAAAATTTGTATTACAACTTGAATGGGAGGTTTGGACTCCACAAACTCATTTACAGACTAGAGGAGAAGGGGAGGGTGCAAAAAAAAAATCTCCAACCCTTTACAATGATTCCAACTCCTTCCTTTATAGATGTAGGGAAGAGGGAAGAAGAGAAGAGGCAGGAAACTTGATTTGAAGCTCAGTTACTGGCCATCAATGCCACTGCAAATCTACCCAAAATCTTTCGGGTCCTCCGCTCTATATCTGTTTGGCATGTTGAAGAAGGGAGAACAACAGATCGAATCAAATCTGATCTAGTTGTTGGGGACAATTAGATTTCATATTAATGGTATGAAGACATTTTCCAATTTTTTACCCACCAAACCTCCTCTAAATTAAAGTTTCAGGTTTCCATGGCATAGATAAGGTTCAGACCTTTCCAATGGTGCCAAATTTGTTGGATTTCTGGCACTAGATCGAGAGATATGTCCATTGAATATTTGAGTTGGGTCCGTACAAAAATTTCAAAAACTAGTTAACAGAATGGGTCTGCGGGCCCGAAAACTCACTGTGTGCCTTTTGGCACCAAAAATACAAAATGGGAAAAATTCCCCGTAGCCCCGCAATTCATTTTGTCAAAAAACCATCTTCAGGCCCTCCGGCCCGTATTTTCCATTTGGGAACAAAGTCTCCCCAGGCCCGCCTACCTGCATGCAATTGAGGTTTGACACGTGGCTCCTTGGGCATCAACGGAGGTGCGGTTCATTTTTATACTTTACACCTTTCGAGCCAAAAAGTTTTAATTCTCTTCGACGACCTACCTTCTCACCTTGACTTTTCAACATGGCCATGTGGCGAGCCAGTGCTAGTTTGGGGACCGCTTTTGGATTTTGTTGTTGAATTTGTGTAGGAGAGACAGGTGACACCTTTCTCATATTTTCTTTGTTCCTTTATGTTTTTGGTTAAGTCCTTTTGCTTGATGGGGGCCATATATCTGACCGGGGACACATGGAGACTTGGCGCTTATCTGAGAGACCCATTTTTAGATTTACCTTTGAAGATGATCTGGGATAACACGTGGCGCCTTCCACAGCCTATGATACTTAAATGATTTGGGCCGATGCCTTTTTAGAACCCAAGACACGTGGAAGCCCCGCACTCATTTGAGTCTCCGCTTTGGGTCCTACCTTTGAATGTGTGCCATTGAGACACTTGGCACCCTCTGCTAACTCTTAGACTTTTCAATGGCCGGTGTAACTGTTTGGTCTCTTGACACGAGGAGGCTTGATGCTTGTTTGAGTCTTCAGTTTTTGATTTAACCTTTGGATAAGTGCCGATGAGGCATGTGGAAGATTCCGCTGATTCCTCCATACTTAATCGATTTGGGCTTGTTCTAAATCATTTGTAAATCCCAAAGACTTTGATCCTTTCCCCATTCTCTCCTGAGAGCCTTTGGTTTAATTTTTTCATTGTTTGGCCCTTTTCCAACCCTTTTACTCCATTATAGATCCTACCTGCAACCTATTTGTTGGATTTGAAACGTGGGCTCGTACGACAGAACCGTCCCTTGGATTTCTTTCTACACAGGGTCATGTTTGATTAATTTTTTCTGGGGTAAAATTGAGATAACAGTATCATAATCAAAATGTTTGAATATCAATCCAACAACATCAGTATCAAGATGAAATATTTTCAAAGAGGAGTGGGTACTACATCCCCCTCCCCTTAGACTCGACTTCTTCCTTGAAGTCACTGGAATAGATGAGGAAAATAAGCTGGAAAAATAGTGGCATCCTCCCAAGTGGCTGCAGTATCATCATACATATCCCACTAGACTCGCACATGGTCAATCTCATGGCCTAGAAGGCCCAAGGTCCTGCGTTCTATGATCCACATAGGATCCAATGATACCTTCCACTGTTCCTGCACCTGCAATGTGGTCTAATACAAAACATGAGAGGGGTATGGAATATATATCCAAAGTACAGATACATTAAATACATCATGCACATGAGACAAGCTAGGTGGCAATGCTAGATGATAGTCCAAGGGACCGATACGCTCTGAGATCTCGAAGGGACCCACAAATATAGGAGCTAACTTAGAGCCTTTTCTAGACCAGATAAGACTCTTATGAGGCCTAACATGAAGAAACACCTTCAAGCCCACCTCAAAAATATGATTTGTCCTCCTGACATCTGCATACTTCTTATGTCTATCCTAAGCCTTTTGAATCCTCAGACGAATCAGGACAACCTGCTTCTCCATATCCTATACCAAATCTAGTCCAAGAGAAAGCTTGTCCTCCAATCTATCCCAACTCAACAGTTTCCTACATTCTCTTCCATATAATGCCTGAAAAGGAGCCATGCCAATAGAACTCTGAAAACTGTTATTGTAGGCAAACTCCACCAAGTACAAGTACTCGTCCCACCTAGAATAATGGTCCATGACATACATCTGCAACATATCCTCCAAGATATGATTCACTCACTCTGTCTGTTCATCTGTCTCTAGATGATAAGTTGTTCTTAAGTTGATACTTGTACCAAGAACCTGCTGCATGGTAGTCTAGAAGTGAGAAGTGCATAAGGGATTAAGGTCACAAATTATCTTCCACATAATCATGTGTAGTCTGAAAATATCTTCAAGGTATACCTAAGCTACTGCACTATATGTATAGGTGGTCTTCACAAGAGAAAAATGAGCCACTTTCATCAATTTATCCACCGTGACCATGATGGCATCATGGTGGTATCTTGACGTCGGTAGCCCTACGATGAAATCCATGGAAATGGTGTCCTATTTCCACTCTGGTATGGCATGTGGGTAGAGAAGGCCAGATGGATGCTGATGCTTGGCCTTCACCCTCTGACACTCTAAATAGCATGACACAATATTATATACACATCTCTGAAGATCCCTCCAATGGTATAGTTGTATCAAGGTGGCGTGTATCTTCTTCACCCCTCGATGGGCTGAATAAGGTGCACGATGAGCCTCTACTAAAATATCCCATCTCAAGCCTCCATCTTTAGGAACATATATCCGACCTTTGTGTCTGAGAAGACCATCTTCCTCCAATGAAAAACCATCAAACTTCCCCTCAAGGGGTCTCTGAGAATCAATATCTGGTCTGACTATAAGTTAGAATTTTTCATGAGGAAGCTATTGCATGATCCTACTCCGCAAATCTGTACTCACTAAGATATCCATAACCACATGTCTCTGTCTACTCAGGGTATCTACAACCACATTCTCCTTCCCCTTCACAAGCTCTTTTTGCATATCATACTCATAAGGAAATTCCATCCAATGCCATTGACGAGCATTGATATTGGGTTGTGTGAAGAGGTGGTGAAGACTTAAGTGATCACTCCTGAGTATAAATCTCTATCCAAGAAGGAAGTGTCTCCATCAAACCAAAGCATGTACAAATACTGCAAGCTCACGGTCATGATTCAGATAATTGATCTCATAATCCTTGATTTTGTGAGACTCAAAGGATACTACATGGCCCTCCTTCATCAATACACCACCTAACCCTATCAAAGAAACATCTATACAAACAAAGAACTTTACCTGAGGGTTTGGCACTACAAGATAAGGTATTTTTGTAAGGCACTCCTTCAGTGTCCTAAAGGCCTGCTCACATCTATCTGACCAGATGAAATTCTTCGCTTTCCATTCAAGGGAAGTGATGGGGTGAAAAACTCGAGAGAAGTCCTAAAAAAAATATCCTGTAGTATCCTACCAACCCTATGAAACTGCGCACCTCAGTCATACTAGTAGGTGATGGCCAATCCATAATGGCTCTAATCTTGGAAGGATAGACTGTGATACCTTCACTAGAAATGATGTGACCTAAATACTACACTTCTGACTGAAATAATGCACACTTGTCCACGTTCCCGTAAAGTTGCTTCTCATGAAGGCACTGAAGAACGTGATGAAGGTGCTCCATGTGCTCCTCATGTGTATGTGAGTAGATCAATATGTCATCAAGGTACATTAGGACAAAGCGATCTAAAAAGGTTCTAAACACCCCATTCATCAAAATCATGAAAAATGCAAGAGTGTTCATCAGACCAAATGACACCACTATGAACTTATAGTGGCCATACCACGTGCAGAAAGTTGACATGTGGTCATATGCATCTACAATCCTTAACTGATGGTATCCTGATTTAAGATCTATCTTAGAAAACATTTTGGCCCCCCTTCATTTGATTAAAAAAATCATGGATGCGAGGAAGGGGGTAATGATTCTTGATTGTTACTTTTTCCAGCTGACGATAGTCCACACATAACTGCAAGGATCTATCCTTCTTCTTCACAAAAATCATCAGTGCACCCCAAGGGGATACACTAGGGCGGATTAGGAATTTCTTGAGAAGTCCCTCAAGTTGTAACTCGAGTTCACATAGCTTTGGTGTGGTCATCATTTAAGGAGTGCGTGAGATAGGTTCCACTCTTGTAAAAAAATCAATGTGAAAATCTATCTCACGTGGGGGAGACATCCCTAAAATATCACTAAGAAACACATCAAAAAAATCCTGCAAAATGGAGTGATCATCAAGTTAAGGTCCACTAACCCCATCCTCTGACCCATCACTAACTGTAATAGTATACAATTGACAACCATTTTGCGAACACCACTTTAGGTACATAACAAAAATATGTGCAAATAGAGATGGGTCTCCTGAATCCCATTATCATTAAATCCACACCCAAATCATCTGCATAAGATATAATCTTAATGTAGCAATAAACTCTTGCTTTGTGTGTAGACAACCAATCCATGCCCAAAATCACTCCATAAGAACCCAAGGGAAGGATACGAAGATCCAAAGTAGTGGTAAAGGGTCCTAGGTCCACTACACACTCCTTGACTAAGGATTCAACTAAGATCTTGGCTTAGAAGCCATCTTGACGTCCCAAATAAGGCTCTTCTTAACTGCCACTAGCCTTTAACGCTCAACTAAAGATGGTAAAATGAGAGAATCTGATGATCTTGAGTCAAATAAAATAGGGATAGAAATACCACCAATGTTACCTGTGGTCTCTATCACCTAGCCCTAGTGCTCGGCATTGAGGTTCTCGTTAGCTACATATATCCTATGGCTCTTACTTATGTCACCAATAATAGGCTCAGAACCAGGTGTCTTACTGTTATTAACAGGGTTCTGAGGGAACTCTCTCTAATGATGTCCATGAACACCACATCCATAACAAGTGACTGATCTTCTCCACTGTGCAGATAGTCCTCCAAGTTACGTAGTGGTACGTGTTGAAGGACTTGATGAACCTACCATAGACCACTATGGGTGCTATAGTGGACGTACTCCTATCGATTGTGCTCGAGGTGGAGCCCATGTCATGTTCGCCCCCCTAGCTAGAGGTCCCATACTACACCCTCTCTGAGCATCATGGTCTTATGGAGGTCAAAAGGGTGGTCAATTATGCTACTGCTGAGGAGGTGGAGGATGCCGGAATGAATACTATGCTAAAGTGTGTCCACCACAAGGAGGAGGAGCTGATACCCTCGATCTATTGTCCTATAGCTATTGTATGTGACTCCTCACTCTGTCACATTCCTTCTCAGTCTTACCCCTAGTTTCCTCTTCAATATAGGCCTTCTCCACAGCCTCTGATAATGTTTGTGGATAGTGAATGCGCATTGTGCCACCCAAGTCCAAGTTTAGGCCCTTGATGAACTTGTGAACTCAAACTTTCTCATCCTCCATGTACTCTTTATACTGAAGTAGATCTAGAAACCTTCCCTTATACTCTGCTACCATCATAGAGGCATGTCGCAGATCATGGAACTCATCAATCTACAACTAAATGAATCTCTTGGAAATATATATTCTCCTAATATGCTCCTCGAAAAGCTCCCAAGTGTCTGTCTCTGAATCTACATAGAGCTTCTATTCCTCAGTCCTCCACCATACTCTGGCTCCATCTCTAAGAAGGTGGATGTGTAACGCTCTGATTTTACATGTTATCTTGGTGAATGTTTTACATGTTGTTATAACTGCTGGAATGAAGGAAAACATGTTAAGATAAACTCTGATCTTAAAGGAATGTGTTGCTAACTTGGATTCTTGCATGCTGTGATTTATTGTATAGGAAAGCAATTACTGTACTTGCATGTTTTCTAATGTGACGACAAATGGTCATATACTTGCTAAACTCTTGTTGCTAATTGACAGCACACTTTGAATCAATTTCATTGATCCAAAGTATGCTGAGGGCTTCTGGTGAATTCTGTGTCGATTCACACTTGAACCGAACCCGAGATTGTTATGAACGTGTAGCACCTGATTGCAGGTATGAACAGATGGCATGTAAATGCCAACGACAGGGATTCGATTCTTGAACCCTGTACTGTCAAACTTGGGACCTCGTGAGGCAAGAAACTCCTGGACGCGGGTGGCCTTGGCACGTGATCCAAAGGACAGAACGTCCTGCTCTGCATTAACGTAAATGTTAGTAAGAAGGCTGGATGGAAGTTGTTTGGTGTTAGTGGTTAGTATGAATTAAAAACCCAAACTAATCCTAAGTCCTAACATGCATCCTACATTATTATCCTAAGTGGATTTTTAAATTACAAAAAAAAAGGGGAAAATAAACCTAAGCCCTAAAACATAAGGCTAAACTAAGACCTAGGTTGAACACTATATACAACCTAAACTAATCCTAATCTAAAAGGGCGCGCAGACCCTTGGAAGGAAAGGGATAAGGTTGGAAAGGGCATTCATTGGCATTTAATAAACAGTCCATACGTGGACAGCGCCAGTTTTGGTGGGGCAGGTAAGAAATAGAGGCATCTATTTGGAGATAGAGCCAAATTTAGTTTTGTATGGGAAATTTGAAATTTAGAGTTCGCCAACTTAAGTGGCGGTGGCGTGGGAAGTAAGGAAAAGGCAGAGCCTTTAATGCATTGATTTTTCTTGGTCCTCGTGACCAGTTCGCCGTGGAAAGTGTATGAGGGAATTTGATTTTTTTTATTGTTTCGGTTTGGCTTTTGCAAAGTTGCTCTGCATTTGGTTTTTTTTGGCCTGGTTCAGTCGAACCAGCTCTTGGAATTTGACATTTTCTTGGAGATTTCGAGGCTGTTGCTAAGCCTGAAGAAGAAGGAAGTGTTAGGGATATTGTGCTGTCGCTGTGGAAGGAAAAACGAGGCAAACGACGTTTTCTTCGAGTTCTGGAAAAGAGATTACAGGCATGTTAAGCCCTTCTCTTTAAAAATTCTTGCTTTGTTTAAGTGTCTCATTAAAACAACCCTGCTCTTGGGTTTGGATTTTGTGATTGTTGTCGAGTCGATTCGAATTGGATTTCGTCATTTCTTACTTCTTTTTTTTCTCTGGAAAGGATATGAAGAATTGTTTCTGGTTGCTTGGTCTTGATTTGTTTTTGTACGAATCAAGTTGGAAATAGATATACTCTTCTCTGTACATGTTGTATGAAGTGGAACAGGATGTTTAATCATTTCCTTATAGTGTAATCATTTTCCTTGCTGATGTGCTTGGAACTGCCTTGGCATGTAAAGAGGAAATGGAATTACAGTCGTGTTATATTGCTGTCATTTTGGAAATAATATAAATCATTGTTTTTGGTCGCTGAGTTCGACTGTCCTTGTATTTCTCAAATGAAATACCTCCATATCGTGTTGGTTGTTTGACAGTAATGGGAAATCCGTCTTGTGTATCATGAGTCTGTACATGTTATTGAGTTCCTTTCACTACTGAAACTATCGCCTTTTACTGACGATCTGGAATGACAAAGGCGGGTAGTTGGTTGAAGTTGTTTCTTATTGAAATTTAAAGGAAACAGATCCTCTTCCTTCAACTGTTATGGATTTTAATGAAAATGGCATTTGGGTTTTCTATGAATATTTGAATTCGATTTGAATGAAGTAATTGCAATATTTTCATTGCTGTGCCTTTCTTGAATAGGAAATAAACGGATACGTATTGGGTATTTGTGGAGTAGGAAAAGTTAACTGTTTTTCCTCTTAAACATATTAATGGAATGTGTTTCCCTCACTGTGAGGATAAGATGGTTTATTGTGTTTTCTTGATACTGTTCGGTCTTCCTGTTCGAGCTGTAGACACAATTACAAATTGATTTTGTATTCTGTGCAATGAATGATTATATTTCCTTCTTGCTGTAATGGAAAGTTGATTCCATTGCGTCTTGTAGTTGTGGTTTGACCTTCTGATTTGAACTGTCTTGTGAATACAAACTTGACTGGGATTTCTGTTTTAAATAAATGGAAAATGTGGGAATTAGCTTGTTCTCTGAGTCTGCCCTGACTGTACCAAGCCTACGCAATTAACACCCTAAGCGGGTTTGTCCTTATAGAGGTATTGATATACGAATATTATATTTTGAGTTTTGTACCTCATTAAGTAATGGAGAATGTTGTTTTTGGAGTTAACAGTTGATCGAGATAGAACTCGAATTGAATGTTCATTGTTTGTGGTATATTAGATTGAAACTGTACAGGCTATGTGAGTTGCTTATCAATAAGAACGATTGTTCTGTTATCTTTATAAGTTGAGCTGTCATGCTAAGATAAACATGATTTGGGTGTTTTTATTTCATTTGGGATAAAATGATTGTTTCTCAATGAAATTATAGAGAATAAATTCTTCTCTTTTTACTATTTTGGACTCTGAAAGTAATATTGGAGCTTACCGTGCATATGAATTGGTTTTGCTGTAGGTAACAGCAATGTGCAAATTGTTATTATGAACTGTATGCGTTCATGGATATAAAAGATCATATGAATAAATGATTACGTGATTGCATAACTGCTTGTTTGGTTAACACTACAGTGAAAGAAGTACGGAATCTTCTAGTACAGCAAATACATAGTATGCATCTTGATATTGCTTGTTCTATGATGAATACGATGTCTTACTAACCTGTTTTGGTATTCGTATGAACTGGAATTAAATGAAATTATTCTTACTGCCGGAAGGTGAATTCCGAATGGATTTTGTAAGTTTCACTCTGAACTGTTATCTTGATTTGTCTCTCGTTTGGATTCCATTGTTCGGACAGTCATGTGGAAAGAAATAGGGATATGGATGAATAACTTGGAAAAATGATCTCTTCTTCTTTCATTCAGTTGGAAATCTGTAATTCGTGAATAATGAATTTTGTAGTGCTTAGATGGGAGCAACTATATGCATTGCTGTTCGCTTTCTTGTCTGTACTTGAGTGTTTGGAATCTAATTTAATACACGAACTGAAAGGAAAGTAATGAGTTTACATTTCAGTTAGTTTCATCCTTTTCTTTTATTATTAATGAAAGGCAAGGAAATGATAACAGAATGTTTACGGTTATGTGGAAACAGGACAGCAGTCCTCTGGCTGATTGTGATGATATTTTGATAGTTCAGTTGTTATGCTGATCTTTCTTTTGTGCCTATTTCGTGATTGATGTTTTACTGTCGTTTCATAAAAGCAGGGTTCTTTTATTGAGACAGTTAGTTGAAGCACCTTATTTTAAGGATAAGTGCTTAATATGCTCAGTTCATTGAACTGACCCGTGCAATTCATTTTGCAAATGAAATTTGATTAGAATGAAGACATGGCTGTTTTCTGATGCTTCTTGATTAGCTGTAAAATGAATTGTAATTGTTACTTTGATTTCTCTTCGAGGAATTGCGAAAAGAAGAAAATATATTCTTCTGTCCATGAGTTGTATTGATGTTTTATATAAACTATGCCCAATCAGCTGGATTGGCAAATGTACAGATTATGACATGAAATATTGAATCCAATTACATGTGTATTATTTTAATAATTATATCAGTTTGATTTTGTTGTCTAAATTAGAAATATAATGTTATTTCTTGATTTGGATTTGTTTATTGTCCTTGGATGGACGCTAAATGGAAACTGATATCTATTCTTACTTGAATGCAACTTTTAAGTTGAAAAATGCAATTAGTTCATACTTGGGTAAAGATGAATTTTTAATTGACATTAAAAAGGATTAAGAAGAATATGATTCCATAATTGGAAGGTATTCAGGATTAGCTTAGGAGCTAAGGAATATCAAATAACTTGGAATAATCGAACTTCATTTTCGAATTCCGTTAATGATCTCGTATGTTGAATTCAGAATAAAGGATATAGGATAAGTATATCCACAACTAATGGACCTTAACTATATGGCGTTAAGGAGAACAAATGAATACATCTCTCAAAATTTAGACCTCGTATGAATGACGTCTAATAAGTTAATATTCTGAATTTAGTTGCAGTTGAGAAAATCTTGGCTAAGTTTAATAGGTTAAACTTATCACGTCCGTCGGTACGGACCGCTTAATCCATTGATTAAGAAGTGAACCAAGTAGGGAAATGCAGCCCTTCGACATGAAGGAGAAGATGCATAGTAAGTTAATGGACGGATTTAGTCCCTCTTAGCTCTGTACAACTGTAACGGAAACGAGGATCAAGGGATCAGCGTGGATGCTGAAGGTTGATTTTAATTATTAAATCGTATCCAAATCACTTGAGTAGGATGTGCATTCTCGATGGGAGAATTCTGTAGGACATTGGCATACGCCAGCTACAGCAATGTGTCTCCATGAAGACGGGGTCTTCATGACGACACAATGTTGCAGCTGACATATTGCAATGCCCTCCCGAATTAAAACATCAAGAATACATAGGCTGAATGTGAAACTCGTAGTAAGGGATAGGAATATGATCTGGTATACGGAGTGAATCCGGAACACTAAGGATAACTAGACACACAGAGTCGTGGGGAACGACACCGTATGTCTGCGTATCTTTAGTTACCTGGAGTGCCTTCCTATACCCGTTCATATTACTAGTTGGAATTGGAAGTTTAAAACTGACCTTAAATGAAGAGGACTGGTAGGAGCCAGGAAAGACCATTCTAGATAACAGGTGAAGTGAGGTGAAGGACGTATTCCATAGATGTGTATCACATCCAGGAATATGATCATGCAAAGCATGTGAAAATCTTTGGCCAAAGTATCGCAATTGCTGGTTGCGTTGTCCTTATCACTTAATTTAAGATGCAGGATGTCAGATGAATATCAGTAACAGATATTCAGATAGGCTTCTTAAATGGATCACTTCGATAACCGAGAAAGGTTATGAGAACAGGTATATATAATATACTATGCATAAACGAACATGAAGGATCGGTTGTTTCCGAGTCATGAAATGAAGGATAGTTGAAACTCCGAGCCATGAAAATGGAAGATCGGTAGTTCCTCGAGTCATTTACAGCAACATATAGAATCTGTTATAAGATTGAATGGCATTGAATGTGTGTTCCATATTGTAAATATGTGAACAGGGAACATTCGTTTTAAAAAGAAATTGTGTGATCCAAACTGTGATGTTTGGGCAGAGAACAATTGTTAAAACTTGAACGTGTGTTTGAATTTTATAATACATAACAGAGAACGTTATATTAAAAAAAAAAAAAAAATTCCCTTGTTCTGGTATTTTAAAATGGGAATGTTACATTTTGGTATCAGAGTTGAAGGTTGCAGCTCTTGGACCTAATGAGTCCACGATATTAATAAGGTTTACATTTTCTTATTGAACAGAAAATGGTCAGGACAAGAGGGAATGCTGCGAATAGCCCGTTACAGGGTGGAGAAGCAGCAACTGCCCAAAAGCTGGATGAAATCCTTGCTGCCCTACTTTATACGAGGGATCATTTGACTGTACTGGAACAGCAGTCAATGGGAAATGAAGAGGAGGAGAATGAAGCTGAAATAAATGATCAGCTGCCTCCTGTGGACAACATCAACGGAGGGAATCCGGGTGTTGATGATAATAATATAATTGCTCCTAATCCCCCTGAAAATAAAAGGGCAAGATTAGCAGCTGAACTTACAAATGATATAAAGAGAATAAGTCCTCCAAAGTTTGATGGAACAACTCTTGGGGACAGAGCTGAGAACTGGCTCAGTGAAATGGAGAAATACTTTGCAATAAGAAACTTCTCCGAAGAGACTAAAGCGATATGGGGAGCATATCAGCTTTCTCATGAAGCATCATCGTGGTGGGACAACCGTAAGGTTGAACTGAATATTGTCGAATCAGACATAACTTGGGATCAATTTAAGGGCTATTTTAGGCAATGATGGCTACCTCAACTCTATTTTGATAGGAAAATGACTGAATTTCAGAACTGGTCGCAAGGAAGGCTGTCGGTGACGGAATACTGGGAAGGGTTTACTAAACTCCTTAAGTATGTGCCGCAGTACCAAGCTGATGAGAAGTTCAGAATACATAAATTCATAATGGGACTGAATCCCATCATTGGTGGCGAAGTGGATGTCCACGGCCCAACCACCATGGATGGAGTTGTCGAAAAGGCAATCAAACATGAACAGAAATTGAGGGCAATATCTGCTCACAGGGAAGAGATAAGGAAGAAGATTCCCAATCCTTCTTCGTCTCTTGCACCAAAAAGGGGACCTTGGAAAAGGTTTGGTGTGAAAAACAAAATTGTTGTAGATAACAACAAGAAACCTGTGATGAACAGACCTGTAAATAGTGTGCGGAACAGCTTCCCAAAAGTTAATGGCATTGGACAGAAGTCCTATGGAAGCCAGAATGATAACTTCAAGGCTGGTAACAAATTTGAGCCTAGAAAAGGGCCAGCTGGAGGATGCTTCAACTGTGGAAAGGACCACTATGCGAATCACTTTCCTCTGAAGAAGGATGATCGCAGACAGCAGCATAGGATACATGCTGCAGTGGCTAACAGACAAGCTGAAAAGCAAGTGACGCCCATAGAAGTTACGGGTAAGTTATTCGGTACACCTGTAGTTATACTTTTTGATACTGGAGCTACAGAATGTTTTATTTCTGCTAAACTTGCTATGAAATTAAAAATAAAGGCTGCAAGAATGGATAAAACATGGACAGTACATTATGGGAATAATGTTGTCCATACAGTCAAAATGTGCCTTTTTGGGGCAATTTTTGATCTGCCTAGTTTCTCCACCGAAGTTGAATTGTATGTCACTCCTCTAGGATCATATGATATCATTATTGGAGTTAACTGGTTGGCTGAACATAAGGAAAAGGTCGACTGTTATGAAAAACAAATCTATTACTTCGATGACCTGCAGAAAGCAGCAGTCATTCAAGGTGTAAAACGGGAAGTTGCAGTTAGGAAACTGACAGCTATGCAACTAAAAAGGGCTAAAAACAGAGGCTGCACTTTGTATGCAGTAAAAATGACAGAAAATACAGAGGAAGATAATGATTTCATGGAAAGATATCCATTGTTGAGGGATTTCCGTGATGTGTTCCCAGAGGAATTACCAGGTCTTCCGCCCAAACATGAGTTTGATTTCGCAATAGAAATCAAACCAGGAACGGAACCCATATCTAAGGCACCTTATAGAATGACTACCATTGAGTTGGTAGAGCTGAAGGCTCAGTTACAAGAACTTCTGACTAAGGGGCTGATCAGACCGAGCGTCTCACCTTGGGGAGCGCCGGTAATTTTTGTAAAGAAAAAGGATGGCACTTTGAGGCTATGCATTGATTACAGAATGCTGAACAAAGCAACTATCAAAAATCGATACCCACTTCCTAGGATTGATGATCTGTTTGATCAGATGTGAGGAGCATCAGTTTATTCAAAAATAGATCTTCGATCAGGGTACCATCAGCTGAGAATAAAGGAAGAAGATATTCATAAAACAACTTTTAGAACGAGGTACGGGCATTATGAGTTCACGGTGTTGCCTTTTGGGCTAACTAATGCACCTGCCACCTTCATGAATCTAATGAATAATATTTTTCAAGAATACTTAGACAAGTTTGTGCTTGTATTCTTAGACGACATTCTTATATATTCTAACAATGTCGAAGAGCACCAAGAACATCTCAGGATAGTGCTGGAAATCTTAAGAAAGAGGAAGTTGTATGGAAAACTGTCCAAATGTTCCTTTTATGATGCAGAAGTGCATTATTTGGGACACGTTATAAGCAAAAATGGGATAGCTGTTGACCCTTCAAAGATCACAACTATAACTGAGTGGCCTGCGCCTAAGAATCTACATGAAGTGAGGAGCTTCATGGGCTTGGCTGGATATTATCGAAAGTTCGTTAAGGACTTTTCAAAAATTGCTGCCCCAATCACTTCGCTACAAAAGAAAGAAAATAAATTTGTCTGGACAGACAAATGTGAATCTGCCTTTAAAAAGTTAAAGGAACAGTTAACTACAGCACCTATTTTGACTGTACCTGATCCAAATGGAGATTTTATGGTTGTAACGGATGCCTCAGGAGAAGGCCTTGGAGGTATTCTGTTACAGAATAACCATGTCATCGCTTATGAAAGCAGAAAGGCTTAAGTTACATGAACAGAACTATGCTCCACACGATCTTGAGCTCACTGCCATTGTTCATGTGCTTCAAATATGGAGGCATTACCTGTTAGGAATATCTATGTTGTAGTGTGAACATAGAATATCTGGGGGCTGAAGTATATTATATTACTCTAGCCATAATATAATATGCAAGTTGTAATGAAGATAATTACAATTATCTGTAAATGTAATTATGAGTGGGTCGAGTATAAGCTATTGTTATGAGTTGTTGAGTAAGGACAAATCGGGGTAACAATATTAGTTTTGTGTCGAAGGAAGCATAAATCTGCACGTATAACGTTAGCATGGAGTCAGTTTTAGGAGTTATGTGTGGAGATATTTATTGGAGATTATATCTCCTTAAATCCAGGAAGTCAACATCTCCTATTTAAATGGATGTAATACTTCCTATGTATGGACGTCAAGAATAAAGAGTAAGATTTCGTTTTCTTTATGCAATTATGATATTAACTTTTCATTTGGTATCGAGAATAGGGTGTATATACCTGCAAGAAATTTCAGTGACTTAAGATGGATCAGATCCGTCTCAACTGAATTCCATAATATCACCTTTTTCTGGACCAGATGTGGGTTTTTTCTATAATTTTCGCTGATGCTTAAGCAGCATTACGTGCTGGTCAAGGGAACTGACAGAAGAAATGTGGTAGAATTTGTAACCCAGAACGTAGTTTGGAATGAAATCATGCGATTTTACTATGCAGCTATCAACATTATGCACATCACTGGATTCTTCTATCTAAACAGTTTTCTCGCAATTTTCAATGGCAAGTGATTACGAATTGATTAATACAAGTTCTTGACTTGCTTGGAGGTTAAAAGGTATTCAATATAAAATTTTAAAGTACTTGATTCAATTTTGTATTTTTTTTATCAGTATTGTACAAAATAATGGAGAAACTGAAATCTGATTGAAAAGTTTGAAGGACAAGATTTTCCATACATATCGGCAACTACAGATGCAATTACATTTAATTAGAAAAGGATCTATGGGATGTGGTGAAGTCTAATTCAACTCCACCCACTGGAGGAAATGAATTGGACAAAATGGAATGCAAAAGATCAGAGAGCATTGGGTACCATTGGTCTGGGCTTATCAAAAGCCTATCTACATCATGTGGATTTCACAAAATCTGCAAAAGAAATTTGGGAGTCTCTTAACAAATTGTTTGGTTCTGAAGCTGAAATGGCAAAGACTACATTGAAGCAACGCTTGTACGGGTTGAAAATGGAAGAGAACTCAAAAATGGCAGATCATATAAGTAAGTTTCATTCTTTGCTAAATCAACTAGCTGGAATTAAAGAACATGTAAAAGATGATGATGCTAAAGCTATTCTTCTTAATAGCATGCCTAAGAGTTACTCAAATATTGTATTTACTTTGAGTAAAATTACTATTAGTCTAGAAACGGAGTGATTTCTACATTGTATAGAACAAAGTAATCATGAAGAACATGAAGAAGTACTATATGTAGGAAACAAACCAAGCTCCTCATCTAAGAAGGAAAAAACATAAACCAAAGAAGGTTCCTTCACATGGAAAAATAAAATGCTTTTATTGTAATGAGATTTGGGCATGTAATACTGAACTGTAAAAAGAGAGCTCAGGATCTTCTTGATGACAAGATAGATCAGAAAGCCCTTCTAGCTGAAGTAGAAACTGATTGGGAAGTCTACTCAACTGATGAAGAACTTTCATGTCCTAGTGATTAGGATTTCCTATGGTAGACGCTTTTCTTGTTGGAGGAAGGAGGCAATGGAGGAAGGAGGAAAATCAGCGTCCTCTCGTCATTCACCAACGATGGGGGTCGCAGACAGATGTGGTGATATTTTATTTCAGTTATGTGGTGTGTTTATACACAAGGGGGTGAAACTAGTTTCATGTTTTGATTTTAATGTGTTCACATAGACTAACAACAGTTCCTGAGTGTCTATTTGGTGTGGAAGAAGCAAACTGCATGACTCAGCTTACAGGGGAAAATCATCTACGTACGGTCCTCTGACTGTCGTACGGTCCTCTGACTGCCATACTTCGGTGGAAGGTACTTCGGTGGAAGGTGATCAGTCGATGAAGATGTTCATACGACAAGGATGATCATTAGCAGCAAGATCCAGATAGCAAGATCCTAGTAGCAATGAATACTCCGACAAGGTTGATGTTTCCAGGAGCTCATTACCCCATGTTCACACTAAGGGGGGCGAATGTTAGGAATATCTATGTTGTAGTGTGAACATAGAATATTATGTAAGTGATTATATTTATCTAGGATAATATAATATGTGTTGTAATAATTAATTACATTATTGTAAATGTAATTATGAGTGGGTGAGTAAATATTGTTATGAGTTGTTGAGTAAACAAATCATTATACAATATTAGTTTTGTGAGAAAACAAAATCTCACGTATAATAGCATGGAGTTGTTTTAGGAGTTATGTGTGGAGATATTTATGGAGATTATATCTCCTTAAATATAGGAACAACATCTCCTATTTAAATGGATGTAATACTTCCTATGTATGGAGCAAGAATAAAGAGTAAGATTTCGAATTTTCTTTATGCAATTATGATATTAACTTTTCAATTACCTTTTAAGCAAGCCCTTTGAATTAAAAACAAACCATCTAGGGCTGAAGTATATTTTTACTCAGCCAAATCTGAATGCAAGGCAGCGAAGATGGTTAGAATTTCTGTCTCAGTATGATTTCGATATAAGTTACATTAAGGGAAAGGAAAATCAGATAGCAGATGCTTTGAGTTCGAAGGAAGCATATCTCTACTCTTATAACGTTAAGGACTCAGTTTATAAGATGAGGTGAAAGATGCCTTGGAATCAGATCCTTATTTCCAGCAAATCAAATCAGCACTTGCTGCAGACCCGCAGGACATCAAGTATAAGGGATTTTGTTTTGATAATGAAGGAATCCTAAGGGTTCGAAAACAGGGTTATATATACCCGTGGCAAATGACTTAAGAGGGAAATTGTTAACTGAATTCCATAATTCACCTTTTTTTGGACACACCTGGCATTACAAAAAATGCTCACTGATCTTAAGCAACAATATTTCTGGAAGGGAATGAAAAAGGGATGTGGCAGAGTTTGTAACACACTGCTTGGAATGTCAGCGTGTTAAAGCGGAACATATGCACCCCGCTGGATTATTGTATCCCCCACAGCATTCCGCAGTATAAATGGCAAGTGATAACGATGGATTTCGTTCAAGGATTGCCTATGTCAAGAAATAAGCATGACATTATCCTGGTTGTAGTCGATAAATTAACCAAAGTGGCACACTTCATTACTGGTAATTTGAAGGACGATGCACCAGTGCTAGCAAGAAGATTTGTAGATGAAATATTCAGGTTGCATGGAATACTGGAATTAATCATATCAGACAAAGATCTAAGGATGACATCAAGGTTTTGGCAAATGCTTAATGCGGCCTTGGGGACTAAATTAAACTTCAGTTCTGCATATCATCCGGAAACGGGATGGGCAGACTGAGAGAGTTAATCAAGTTTTAGAGGACATGTTAAGGATGTATTGCATGGACCAGCAGTATAAATGGGAGGAATACCTTCCACTGGTAGAATTTGCTTACAATAACACCTATCATGCCTCTTTAAAAAATGGCGCCCTTTGAAGCATTGTATGGAAGAAAATGCAGAACCCCTGTCAGCTGGGACAGCGTTGAGGACATAGAGGTAATTGGGCCAAAAATCCTTATGGAAATGGAACAGCAAATCAAAATGATTCGAGAACATCTAAAGGAGGCTGCCAATAGGCAAAAGAGCTATGCAGACTTGAAGCGGGTGTTGACAGGCATTATAAACTGGGAGAGAAGGTCTTTCTTCGGGTGAAGCCGAAAAAAGAGCTCAATAACTTTTGGCAAGGCTGCCAAGTTGTCAACCACGTTACGTGGGACCTTTTGAAATTGTTGAAATAATCAACCCTGTAGCTTATCGTCTAGCATTACCTCCTGCTTTGTCTCAAATGCATGATGTTTTTCATATTTCTTTGCTTAAGAAATACGTGAAAAATTTATCACATGTGCTAAATTGGAATTCCTTGCAGGTCCAAGACCCAGGAATAATCGTGGTTAAGCCCATTCGAGTGTTGGGAACTTGCCAGTTGTACTTAAGAAATCGCGAAGTGAACCAATGTAAGGTCCATGTGGGGACCAGTTCAGCGTAGAAAGTGCAACTTGGGAGAATCTCGAAGAAATGAGATCTACTTTTCCACACCTGTTTAATTGAATTTGAAATTCAAAGAACTGATAATTCTACAAAATTTAGACAATTATTAGTCTATTGTACAGTTGTCTTAAAATGTTGTTTTTTTAAGAGTGAATCTGTTTTTGGTATGAACTTAGGAATGATGGGGACAATAACTAAACTTTGTCCTAGGAACTCCTTGATTTGTATAATCTGATCATTCGGGACGATGATTCTTTAAGGAGGGAAGAATGTAACGCTCCTGATTTTACATGTTATCTTGGTGAATGTTTTACATGTTGTTATAACTGCTGGAATGAAGGCAAACATGTTAAGATAAACTCTGATCTTAAAGGAATGTGTTTGCTAACTTGGATTCTTGCATGCTGTGATTTATTGTATAGGACAGCAATTACTGTACTTGCGTGTTTGCTAGTGTGACGACAAATGGTCGTATACTTGCTAAACTCTTGTTGCTGATTGACAGCACACTTTGAATCAATTTCATTGATCCAAAGTATGCTGAGGGCTTCTGGTGAATTCTGTGTCGATTCACACTTGAACCGAACCCGAGATTGTTATGAACGTGCAGTGCCTGATAGCAGGTATGAATAGCTGGCATGTAAATGCCAACGACAGGGATTCGATTCTTGAACCCTGTACTGTCGAACTTGGGACCTCGTGAGACAAGAAATGCCTGGACGCGGGTGGCCTTGGCACATGATCCAAAGGACGGAATGTCCTGCTCTGCATTAACGTAAATGTTAGTAAGAAGGCTAGATGGAAGTTGTTTGGTGTTAGTGGTTAGTATGAATTAAAAACCTAAACTAATCCTAAGTCCTAACATGCATCCTACACTATTATCCTAAGTGGATTTTTAAATTACAAAAAAAAAGGGGGAAAATAAACCTAAGCCCTAAAACCTAAGGCTAAACTAAGACCTAGGTTGAACACTATATACAATCTAAACTAATCCTAATCTAAAAGGGCGCACAGACCCTTGGAAGGAAAGGGATAAGGATGGGAAGAAGGCATTCATTGGCATTTAATAAAACAGTCCATACGTGGACAACCCCATTTTTGGCGGGGCAGGTAGGAAATAGAGGCATCTATTTGGAGATAGAGCCAAATTTAGTTTTACATGGGAAATTTAAAAAAAATTGAGTTCGCCAACTCAAGTGGGCGGTGGCGTGGGAAGTAAGGAAAAGGCAGAGCCTTTAATGCATTGATTTTTCTTGGTCCTCGCGACCAGCTTCGCCGTGGAAAGCAGCATGAAGGAATTTTGATTGTCATTCATTGTTTTCAGTCGAGCTTTTTGCAAAGTTGCTCTGCATTTGGTTTTTCTTTTGACCTGGTTCGGGTCGAACCAGCTCTTGGCATTTGACATTTTCGTAGAAGAATTCGAGGCTGTTGATAAGCTTGAAGAAGAAAGAGAGTGCTGGGAAGTTTGTGCTAGCCGTTGTGGAAGGGAAAAATGCGGCAAAACGAAGCTTTCTTCGAGTTCTGAAAAAGAGATTATAGGCATGTTAAGCCCTTCTCTTTAAAAATTCTTTGCTTTGATTTAAATGTTTCATTAAAACAACCCTGCTCTTGGGTTTGGATTTTGCTTGATTGTTTTTCGAGATTGATTTGGAAATGGATTTCATTGATTCATGCCTTCTTTTTCTTGAAAAAGGATAAGGAGAAGTTGATTTCTGATTGCTCTGGTCTCGATTTGTTCTTGCTACGAATCGTGTTGGAAATAAGATTTACTCTATTGATCTGTAGACTGTATAAAGTTGTATGAAATGTGGGTATTCCTTTCACTGTTCGTATTGTTCGAAAATGGAAAGGACTGTGCAATCGCCCTTATGGTGTAATCGTGTTTCTTTTAATGCAATCGTTTCTTGCTGTTGTATTTGGAACTGCACTTGGCATGTAAAATGGAAATGGAAATACAGTTGCATATATTACTGTCAATTTGGGTTCGTTGACCCTTGCTGATTCTTTTCTTTTGAAATGATAGGGAATCGTTGTTTCTTGGTCGTTGTGTTTAACTTGTCCTTGTATCTTCTTGCATGGAACTACCTCCATGTTGTGCTGGCTATTTGACTTAATATAAAAATGCGAACTCCGTTATTCTTGTGTATCATAGAATGTGGAACTGTACAGGCAGTTATGGAGTATCCTTTCATTGCTGTAACTATCACCTTTTACTGTCATCTGAACTTGTGTTATAACTGTATCGAGGCTGTGCGAGTTGGTTGAGGTCGTTTCTATAATGAAATTTCTTTTACAAGAGGGAATAGGTCTTCTTCTCTTCTGCTATGTTTGGATTTCAGGATGAAGACATGGGCATTCAATTTTGTCTATGAATATAGGAAGTTCGCCTTGGGAAAAGAAGTAGATTGCACACATTATTGAATTGTTCTTTCCTTTCCTGCTTAGGAAATAAACGGATAAGTACTGGGTCTCTCTGGAATAGGAAAAGTTAACTGCTGTTCCTCTTAATTATGAGGAAATGGCATCTGTGTATTCCCCTAACTATGAGGATATGATGGCATTATTGACTTTTCTTGATACTGAGTGGTCTTCCTGTTCGGGAATGTGGACACAATTACAAATAGCTTTCCTATTTTGTGCAATTATATTGAATAAAGGTGATTCTGGCTGTAATGGAAAGTATGATTCCATTGCGTCTTGTAGTTGAACAATGCTTTGACGGTCTTCTGAGAATGGACTGTTTTGGTGGTTACGAACTTGAGCTTTGAATTGCTATTTTAAGGATTACATGCAAAATGTGGGAATTAGCTTGTCATGCAATGGGAGTCTTCCTTGACTGTACTAGGCCTCATGTAATTGCCACCCTGTAGCGGTTATTTTGCTTATAGAGGTAATGACATACTGAATATTATGCATTCTGGAAGTTATGCACCTCACTAAGTTATGGAGAATGCTGTTTTTTGGAGTTAACAGTGGATTGAGATAGAACTCGAATTGAATGTTCATTGTTTGTGGTATATTAGATTAAAACTGTACAGGCTATCTGAGTTGCTTATCAATGAGAACGATTGTTCTGTTATCTTGGTGATAAGTTGAGCTAGTCATGCTAAGTATAAACATTAGACTTAGGTGTAGGTATTTCGTTTGCAATGAATAATGATTGTTATTTCAATGAAATTACAGAGAATAAATTCGTCTCATTTGCTATTATGAACTCTGAAAGTGATATTGGAGCTTGACTGTGCATGATGAATAATTGTTTTGTTGTAGGTTAACAGCAATGTGCAAATTGTTATTAAGAAATGTATGCGTTCCTGGATATAAAAGGTTCATATGAATAAATGATAAGCGTGATTGCAGCCTTATATTGTTTGATCTTGGATGTAACACTACAGTGAAAGAAGTACTGGAACCTGTTTAGGAAAGCAAATACATGAGTCTGCACTCAAATGATATTGCTATGTTCTATGGATGAATACGAATGTCTTACTAACCTGTTTTCATATTTGTATGAAGCTGATTATAAATGAAATTATCCTTGCTGCTGGAAAGTGAATTCCGAATGGATTTTGTAAGTTTCACTCTGAACTGCTATCTTGATCTGTCTTTCATTTGGGTTCCACTGTTCGGACAGTCATGCGGAAAGAAATAGAGATGTCGTATGAATGTCTTAGAAAAATGATCTTTTCCTCTTTCATTCGGTTGGAAATCTGGAATTCGTGAATAATGAATTTTATAGTGCTTAGATGGGAGCCACTATATGCATTGGTATTCACTTTCTTGTTTGTACTTGAATGCTTGGAATTTAACATTATTCATGAACGGAAAGGAAAGTAATGAGATTTATACTTCAGTTAGTTTCATCCTTTGATTTTGTTATTAATGAAAGGTGTGGAAAGGATAACTGTATGCTTTATAGGCAGCAAACTACTTGTATTTTTTTAACTTTGCAAATTTTGTAAATAGATACTTGCAATGATTATGTCAAAACAGGACAGCAGTCCTCTTGACTGGTGGCGATGATGTTTTTGATAGTTCAGTGGTTATGTTGATCTTCTCTTTTGTGCCTATTTCGTGATTGATGCTTGGCTGTTGTTTCATAAAAGCAGGGTTCTTTTATTGAAATGGTTAGTTGAAGCATCTTATTTTAAGGATAAGTGCTTAATGTGCTCAGTTCATTGAACTGACCCATGTAATTCATTTTCCAGATGGAATTTGATTAGAATGAAGACTTGGTTGTTTTCTGATGCCCCTTGATTAGATGTAAATTAAATTGTAACTGTTGCTTTTATTTCCTCTTTGAGGAATTGTGAAAAGAAGAAAATACATTCTTCTGTCCATGAGTTGTATTGAATGCTTTGTATAAATTATACCCAATCAGCTGGATTGGCAAATGTACAAATTATGACTTGAAATATTGAATACAGTTACAAGTGTGATTATTTTCAATAATTATATCAGTTTGATATTGCTGTTTAAATTGGAAATATGGTGTTATTTCCTGATTTGGAATTGTTTCATTATCCTTGGATGGATGTTGAATTGAAACTGATGTTTATTCTTACTTGTATTACAACCTTTAAGTTGAACAATGCAATTAATTCATACTTGGGGTAAAGATGAATTTTGAATTGACATTAAAAAGGGATTAAGAAGGATATGATTTTATAATCAGAAGGATATTCAGGATTAGCTTAGGAGCTAAGGAATATCAATTTAAAATTTGGAGTATTCGAACTTCGTTTTTGAACTCCGTCATTGATCCCGTTTGTTAAAAATTCAGAAATAAAGGATGTAGGATACAGTATATCCATAACTAATGGATCCTTAACTATATAATGTTAAGGGGAACAAATGAGTTCATTTCTTGAAGTTTAGACCTCGTTTGAATGACGTCTAATAAGTTATTAATCTGAAATAAGTTGCAGTTGGGAACATCTTGGTTAAGTTTAATAGGTTAAACTTATTATGTCCGTCGGTACGGACTGCTTAATCAAATGATTAAGAAATGGACCAAGTAAGGAAATGTAACCATTCGGTACAAAGGAGACGATACATAACGCAACTTAACGGACAGATTTAGTCCCTCTTAGCTCTGTGTACAACTGCAACTGAAACAAGGATCAAGGGATCAGCATGGATGCTGAAAGTTGATTTTAAAAATTAACTCGTATGGCTAAGTCACTTGAGCAGGATGTGTATTCTTGATGGGTGGATTTTGCAGGACATTGACATACGCTAGCTACAGCAAGGTGTCTTCATGAAGACGGGGTCTTCATGACGACACAATGTTGCGGCTGACATATAGCAATGCCCTCCCGAATTAAAACATGTAGAATACATAGGCTGAATGTGTAGACTCTTAGCAGGGGGGATAGGAATATGATTTGGTATACGGAGTGACTCCGAAACACTAAAGACAAATAGACACACGGAGTCGTGGGGAACGACACCGTATGTCTGCGTATCTTTAGTTACCGGGAGTGCCTTCCTATACCCGTTCATATTACTAGTTGGAATTGGAAGTTTAAAACTGACCTTAAACGAAGAGGACTGGTAGGAGCCAGGAAAGACCATTCTAGATAACAGGTGAAGTGAGGTGAAGGACGTATTCCGTAGATGTGTATCACATCCAGGAATATGATCATGCAAAGCATGTGAAAATCTTTGGCCAAAGTATCGCAATTGCTGGTTGCGTTGTCCTTATCACTTAATTTAAGATGCAGGATGTCAGATGAATATCAGTAACAGATATTCAGATAGGCTTCTTAAATGGATCACTTCGATAACCGGGAAAGGTTATGAGAACAGGTATATATAATATACTATGCATAAACAAACATGAACATGAAGGATCGGTTGTTGCCGAGTCATGAAATGAAGGATCGTTGAAACTCCGAGCCATGAAAATGGAAGATCGGCAGTTCCTCGAGTCATTTACAGCAGCATATAGAATCTGTTATAAGATTGAATGGCATTGAATGTGTGTTCCATATTGTAAATATGCGAACAGGGAACATTCGTTTTAAAAAGAAATTGTGTGATCCAAACTGTGATGTTTGGGCAGAGAACAATTATTAAAACTTGAACGTGTGTTTGAATTTTATAATTCATAACAGAGAACGTTATATAAAAAAAAAAAAAAAAATAAAAAAATTTCCCTTGTTCCGGTGTTTTAAAATGGGGATGTTACACTTCCTTTGATCTTTCAAACCACCAGCGTGTTTGTTGCTATAACAAGGGTCAAAGCTTAATAGCATTTTCCCTGTTGCTTCATAGTGTTGAACTAGCCAATTGGCCTACAATTGGGGCCACGAGACAAATTTAGAATTTTTCTACAAATGTAACAATGAGGTGGGTACAAGTTTCACCAAAAAGACCCATCTAATGTGATCTTCGTCTAATCAGATTATCGACCACATTCTCATCACAGATGTTGGGATCAAGATTTCGACCTAAGGAGACACTAGTCGTGTGAAAATAACCAATAAAAAAAAAATTGTACTCCTACAGAGAGAAGACTCATGCCTAAATAAAACCACATGGGACTTCAATGTGATCCATGATCCTCAAGAAAAGTGACACGACAATGTGAATGACCAACTGAACTAATGAAAGCTTTCATATCCTATCCATTAGGTTTCCCTCCTAGAGAACACATCTAGCTATATGCAGACATGAGAAATCCTATAGTGTTTACAATATCAGATCGTAGATTATAGTTGAGCACCAACACTGATACATGGGGGTGATACAGATAAAAGGAACACATGTCATAAACCCCTCATATGGTCCCATCACTTCATTGCAGAGTAACATACAGATGATGGTAGTAGAGAATAAATTTACAATAGAGTTTGAAGTGTGTGTTTTAAGAAGAGTTTTCCAAATTATCTTATACTTGGGTAAATCATCATGCATAGTCATGTCGAGTAATTGGTTAAGAAATTGCGCTTAGGTAATTCTGTTTCTATTTCAAAAATAGACCAACCCGTGTGCTAAACTACGTGGCCATTAAACATATGAAACAAGGACTCTAATAAATGGAAGTGTAATGGCCATAAAAAGAACTAACAAAAGATGATACCGAAAGATCCAACCCAAGGTTAAAACTAATTCAACAATTATGGAATAATAATAATAGAGAAGAAATTTGCTAAAGAGGATAAACGAAGGCGACGATAAGGTTAACCTTTATGCTGCACGAGTTTGTCACTAGCAAGGTACTTCGAGATACATGACCCAAATCTCAATAAATATAAATCCATTTACTCTAAAATACTAACTTTAAAACTTCAAATGGGATTCTTTTAATGCATGAAAATGGTGATTTACATACGGTGGTCTAACAATGCCACCCACCATGAAAAATCATGAGCACCCTATGAGCTTGCACTAGTGCAAAGAATGTGTTTGAGATCACAAATTATGATTCCATACACCATGGGTCCCCTCTCCAACTTGTCAAGAAAATTCAAACTTGAGATAGACCTGGAGACAAATGATGATTCTTTCTCCTAAAGTTTGACCTGTCCACATTCTACACTAATGCAGGTACCATGATATTATCCTAAGGTATAACTTAACAAAGGTTGAAATCAGGGTCAGTGATATTGTATTTCAACAATAGCCTTTTCCACATAAAAGTGGGTTGGGGGGTATGATTAGAGTTTTGAATTATTAGATGGTGTTGCATGGGAAAGGATTCCATTTTTGTGTTTTATATTTATTAAGCTAAAGTTGGGACCTTACTAGAAGGGGTCATAAAAGGAGGGATAGACCTCACAATGTTGACAACATCTGGTCTATTTAGCCATGCAATTACCTTAGATAAATGTGAAACATAATCACCGTGAATTTGGAGTCCACATTTTTCATTATTGCACATAGGAAAAATTTATATGCAATCAGATTATCCAAGTGGAAAGCATGAATGTCAAATGAAAATATAGAGTTTTTGAAGATAAGACCCACAGTGAACTCTGTACCTTATTGCTTCCAAAAAATACGCTTAATCTCAATGCTATTACAGAATTCCGTACTCTTAATTTATCGCACCTAAATGGTAGAATTGTAGTGTCAATAGAAGGGCCTGCACCAAGGATTAGCTTGAGAAAACACATGCTTACAGATTTAGCCTTGGAGCTCCATTGAAGCTATTTCTATCCTTTTATTTAGTGTAACACTCTATATTTTTAGCAAGTAAGATAAAGTTGTGCATGTAGAATTAGTTTTTGGCATTTAATCTCCAAATTATCTAAGTCCTTAAAGTGGAGTTGGAAAGATGCTATTAAATAGAGTCAAGGGTGATGCATCTTTGCTTATATATGCAAAAGTGTTTTTCATAGCATTAGGGACATTCAACTTAGATGTAAAGAAATATGCTACAGCCAGTTTTTTCAGAAATGCATTCTAGCTATCAAGTAATAACAGTGTTCTTGAACTTTCCTAAAATTATTTTGAAAAATCACCATCTATGTGCACATAAATAGTATGAATTCTCATTATTTATCCTTTAATTTGTTAAGTCAATTACTTAAGGCTATGATTCCATTAATGAAAGTACAATAGGTTTTGTGTTTCTTTTTCAGTGTGCATGCAAATTTAAAATTGTGTCCTTGTGAGTGCAGACAGCTTGAAATATTGGGTCTACCAGGTATTTTTGTCATTAAATGGGAATCAGCATCAAACCCCTCTTTCTTGTGCAATGATTAATGTTTCCTTTATTTATCATATTTGTACACATCTCCATTTAAAATCGAAGCTCAGGGTCCAAAATCTATGGCCGTAACACCCACTATTTAATTTCTGATTTGCAATGCTTTACCCTTGAATGCGGCTATAGTCAGTATCTTAGGTTTTGGTGTCATGGATGTCCGCCGTAAACCGGAACCGTGAGGGTCCATTTAAAAATGGAGCATTCACCTAAATCTCCTTTAGGATACCCAGCAATTTTGGCCATGAGGTGTCCTACATTTTCTATCATAAACCGGGTTGAGGAGAAAGAAGAATAACATCTGTCAATCCTCACAAGGGTGCACTTCTGCTATCGGATAACATATTTTGGCTATGCTTGGTGGGAGCACGGATAAGATCTAAGTTATTATTTTCATCGTGTACCGACATAGGCCAATGTTTTCTCGATGGTTGCTGATCCTAAAATTTAATTTCTCCAGCAATGAGTAAGCCTGATCTAGGTCTCGCACGTCCTAATGATCCTCCACTTATAATGGAATAGAACCTTCCATGTACCGTCTTGACCAATATCTAAGGAAGAATAACTGCTACTACGGCTAATCTAGGGGAGGTAGGTCTAGACGTCCCAATGTGTAATAACCCCTCATCTGGTTCACGCCTTTTTGCACAGATCAAGGAATACCTGAGTTTATTGATCATCTAAGCTTATGTTTCGGCCAGTTTTGATATAATCAGGTTTTCTACGTTGTTAAAACATCATGCATAGTTGAACCTGTGTGACTTGGGCCCATTTAACCAGACTTTGGTGCTAAGTTCACTAATTCCTTAGCATTTTAGGCCTGAATTAGGTATGATGAACCCTGGTACGATCCACCTAGGTTCCATCCACATGCCCTCAGATCCAATTTGCATAAAAATAGGCACTGAAACCTCATTTTTTTCATATTTTTTATAATTTTAAACGAACTCCTTGGATTTTATTTTTAAAGACATAGGGAGTTAGAGAAAAGAGTTTCAAGATGTTGCCCCCGAAAATTACAAAATTTGATTAACTAAAACTATTTCAACTATGCTTGAGCTTGAATAATTTTCATAATTTATCCCAAATTTACCTTGAGGGTGAATTTGGGATAACAGGTTCCTAAGGTCATGCAATATTTAAAATTAAATTCCAAGTCTAAAACAACCCTTCCAGTTACACAAGGCTAATTATTTAATTCTCTAATATAAAATTAGTCTAAACTAATAAGGAAAGGAATTCATTTAAATTAAATCAAAATAAAAATAAATAATTTAATTAACTTTCAAACCACACAAGTGGCCCCATTAAAAAGAAGACCCATGTGATCAAATGATCACTTCACCAACCCCCACCTAACATTTGTAGGAGACAAATTTGGCCATTGGATGAATCCAATCTAGGGAATTGGATGAGGGAAATTCAAATCAACCATAAAATATCTAAGGGAAACTTTTATTCATCTCTTTTACTCATTTCATTCATTTTTTGGTTTTGAAGGTTAAGAGAAGATGGAAGAGGAGGAAGCCATTGATGAGAAGGAAGATTTTTGGGGATCGATTCTCATAAATTCTACTACATTTTATTTTATTTTTCCATTTCTATACTACCCTATTCACAGGGTTAGAGATAAAGAAAATTCATTTTGTTGTTGAAAGATTAATTAAATAGAATACCCATTTGGGTGTTTTCCATTTTCCCAACGGTTCTGCATTTTTGTAATATTTCTATTTCTTATCTTTTGTGAAAGCTCTCATTTGGAATATATACTTATATATATATACTTCCAAGACTATATAGATATATATATATATATATATATATACATACATACATATATACATACATATGTATATGTGTGTGTACATATATGTATACATATATATATTGTGTATGTGAATAAATCAAAAAACATAGAGGTCTCGGTTCGAAAATACTTGCGGATTGCAAACAAAGTAAAGTACAGCCGCAGACACATAACAAATACAAATGAAGTTTGGTGGGGGCTCAGCCCCCACCGTAGGTTTTATTTAATAGATAGGTGGGTTGGGTGAGGAGGAACCTCACCCACTCCAACCCATATTAATATGGGTTGGGGTTGGGGCGGTACCCCCTCTGTCAACCCACTTTCCCAACACCAACAAAGCTAATACGGCTAGATGACTAGGCACCCAACATGGGCCGATGCATTTTTTTGTTTATAAGGTTTCGTTTGGTAAAAATTTTACTATAACAATATATACTATTATTACTAATAGTATTTATTATATATATATATATATTCATATTTGAATTTACTCATTATTATTAAAGTGCAACTAGGTTAATAAGTTAGTGATATAGTATATTAAGCATTCTAAGGTGATCAAATTTATTTAAACTTTCCTTTTTTTTTATTAAGAAAAACAACATTTAACTCATTATTTATTAGGGAAAGTAATAAGAAAATTTTTATATGTAATTTGTTCAAACATAGTTATGTATACATTAACGAGGAAAGTATAATTAATTCTAGTTACTTATACAGTTTTATCGATAACTTTATTTTGTGTTTGTTTCAGCTAAGGATACGCTTGGGAGGATGAATTTTTTTAATTATACAACTCTATACATTTTAGCAAAGGAAGAGTGTTGCTCATTCTAGCAATTTTAATAACTACTTTCCTTTAACTAGCTTAGTAATACATTTCTAGTTTAGGTGCTGCAATTTACTTGATTTTAAGGAAAACAAAAGTAACCATTCCATTTATCAAAGCAAGTGAAAACTAACAAGATACATATTTATTTCAAAATGAATTCTATCAAACTTTACAATATTCTTTGAAATGAATGTACGTCACATTTGGAAAACAATGAAGCTACTTAAATTAAAAAAAATGCATATCCATGTCAAATATAACCAAATATTCCTTTAACCAAGACAATGTAAAACTTGATAATGTTATTTTCATAAAAAAAACACATTTGAAATTATAAGTCTCTAAAACAAGCACTTTTAAAGGAAGTTTACAAGGTCATTGGATTTCCGAGTATAACAAAAAATTTATCACAAGATTACAATTTAACAAATCATTCACTCAAAGTGGGGATGAATAAAAAATGAGTAGATTACCATAAGGCTATCAACAAGTCAAATTTCAAGTCTTCAATATGCATGTCCTCTTCACAATGGTAGCTCCAAAAACTTACTTTCTTCAAACTTCAAAATGAGATCACAAAACAAGAAAGGGGGAGTAGGAAAAAACTCTCCGGCCAAAATTAAATCCATTAAGAGGAGAAGCCATCCCCTTAATGGCCCCGAGCCCCAACCAAGGAACCATGAGGGGTATTGAGCATCAATGACAACTTTCAACAAAGTGGCTTCACAACAAACATACATACAATACATTCAACTCAACCAAGATATATATCCAACAAGTTTACACATTCACAAAAATACAAAGGTTTGAGGATCAAACCAAATAGAGTAAGGGCTATGGGAGACCACCTCTTTATGCCTCCCAAGTGAAGTGGGAGTCTTACCTAAGCCTCCAAGTGCACAAAATAATCACACAAAATCCTTATCTCTCCCTTACAAGCATGCAACAAAACCATGATTTCCTTTTCACTCCCCATAGGTAAGACTCCCATTCACACTCCCACCAATTTCATGCCTCACAAAAAATCTTTTTTCCCTCCCCAATGGTCCCATAAGCCCTTCTCCCACACCCAACTAAGGCCTACTACCCAACAAACACAAAAACATATTCACAAGATGAAAAAACAATTTTACAAGAACAACATTGCATACATATAAGAAAAATAACATAATGAAAAAATTAGAGATCCTACCTCTCCATCAAGTTCCAAGAAATTTCCATAAGCCTCTTCAATTTCAATCCAAGAAATTTCTCAAGAACTCCAACAAGCTCTAATTCCAAAAGTGCACAAGAAGAGAAAAGAACAAGTAACCCCCATTCAAACAAAAAATCACAAATAAATAGAAATGTAATGTGAGGAGGATGAGGTGGCTCCATGTAGGATGCCACTTCATCATTCCTCCATCCCCACACTCAAGTCAACACACCAAGAAAAAGAAAATCAATGCACATGCAAGGACTATGACAACCCACATGGCTCAAAACTTTCACACCATGCTTTCAAGGGACATAATAAATTGGGATAGAAATAAAGTGCAATAAGTTTTCTTCTTTAACACTCAAAAATGGACAAAAAAGTCAAAAATAAGCTTCCCAACCCATAGGTAGGGTTTTGGGTAAATTTAAAAGGCATGGGACAAGCCTTTCTTTTCCCACAAGCCTCCAAAAATGCCCCCAAGTCAAAATCCGAATTTTGAATTTGGGGTGGAGTAAAACACTCACAAATCAACATAAATTTTACTTACAACAAGGACCACCAAATCTCATCATAAATATTTGTCACATCCCTAATTTAGCTATCCCAGTAAGAAGAAGTTTACTATTAATTAAGACATATTTACACATGCTAATAAAGTGACAAGAATTTAAAATTTTTAAATACATAAAATATAAATAAAGCACATAAAAAATTGAATAAAGGGAACACAATTCACCCCATGGCCACATATGTGAAGTCACCCCCATGGGAGACCTCCAAGAAAACATGCAAAACACCACACTAAACAACATTACACAAGTTGTCAAATTTCTCCTCGTTGCTCAACACCCAACATCCTTCTATGGTTGGTCCCCTAATGATCTCGAAAAATGATCAAGTTTTTATCTACCTGATCTCGGACCCCTATAGGCTTATTTTATTTTCTGAAAAGTTTCTCCGTTTAAGTAATCAATTTAAAATAAATGAAAGAATGTAATGAAAATTGCACACAATTGATTATGGAGTTTAGGAATAGCCTATGTCTCTGGGTTCTTATCGAACCGTTCCACTAGTAATAATTGTAAGTACAATGTTATTTCTTACAATAAAACCTAATGGAATTTCCACTTGCCTAGTAGTACACCAGTCCTTCGAAGAACTTTCGATTATCAGTTAAATCGTTCTCCACCTTCCTCATGCATAACCTCCTTTAAAACTTGATGGACCTTCGCAACGCTACAATGCGTCCTCCAGTCAATACTCCAGAGCATCGTAAGTGAAAAATACTATGGCTCAATGGGCCTATTGCATAGTTTATAAATACTCATAATCACAAATATTTCATCTACTATTGCCTAAAAATATTATGCCAATAAACAATATTTGCATATAGTCATTTTAGGATTTTAATATAGTTCCAAACTATATTAAAATTACCCTATTACTATTTCTCCCAAATCCTCCAATTAAGCTTAAAAAATAATAAGCATTCTCTATCTTGTGGTGTGTTTTTACAAAGCAAGGGGTCCCCTATTTATACCCAAATTGCAGCCCTAAAATAATGCCTTAAAATATATCTAAACGCTATTAATATCCTAAGGCCGTAGCATTGTGGATGGGTTTACATCCCATATTGGGTAGCTTGCATAATTGAGTGGGTTTTTTTATATCCCTGTTACAATCAAAAACCAAATAGAGCTAAGAGGGACATTTATAGATAAAGCATTATGCCCAGCAGTAACCAAAAGATAGTTACTAGTAAAAGTGAAACAGAACTTAGAAACCGCCAAGACAATAAAACAACATTAGAAAAAACAACGAAAAGACCGAACTTAGCGTCTAAAACATCCAGCCCAAGAGAGATTATTTCTTAGAAGCTCTGTCGATCCTGTATTTTATTGTTTGTAGCGAATTGAACAACACCAAAGTGGTGATGTGTGTGGGGTCACTTGCATTCAACTTCTATATGGTCTGACTTCTCTCCTTGTTAGTCCCCCAGATAGTTTCAGGGACCCTGTTAAGCATAGAAATGTTGCGAACATGCTGTTCCAAAAAGTCACTAATGGAATTGAAGATAGCCATATTATGGTCATTCCTGTCTTTGGCTCTCCCCAATCTATTGTCCAAATATTTAAATCTCTAGTAGATGTATACAATCTAATCATTCCCATTATCAGTTTCATCATCAACCTTTATTTTCCCCTTCTGTTTGGCAATGTGCAGCAAGTCCTTCTTTAACTTCATAATCTCATTTTCCAAAGAATCCAACTTGTGAGGAATATTATTCCTCTCCTGTTGCAAGGCCGTATCCTGGCCAGCATTACTAATATGCAACATATTATGCACAACTTCCATCTCTTTAGTTCTTCTAAGAACCTGGGAAGAGTGAGGGATGTCGATTTTGGGAAGTTTTGAATTCTTAGTCTTGGGTTTGGAAGAGGTGTTTAGGATGAAAGTAAGAGAAGTGATGGTATGGATGTACAGATCGTTGGGAGAAGGTGGGAAGATGGGGAACTTAGAGACATAGAGCTTATGAAGTAGAAAAATAAGGCCTTGGTGAAGAGGAATGGCACGAGAGTGCTTCTGAAATTCTAAAATGGAGCGCTGAAGGGAATTTATCAAGCAATGCAGGAAGTAGAACGTAAATTTTCTTCTAAAGTGGTTAAGAAAGACCAGGTTCTTGACAGGGACTATTTTTTAGCATCCTTCTAATGAAATGTACCTAATCATCATTTTTGTAACGTCGTCAAAAGGATTAGGGATAGAGCTTACCCTAACACCCGCAGTTACAAATTTGAGCTCCTCACCGTCGTCAAATAATTTCTTTGCCTCGGTAGTCTTATCGACCCTTTTGTTGAAAAAATGATATCCCTCCAACTCGAGGCCTATTGCCTCAAATATCAATTCCTCATTTATAATTACTCAGTGACCACCATACTCAACCTTTCTATCCTTTCAGTCCATTACGAAATGAACTGAAATATTTTTGTCGTGCATAATTTAGTGGGTTATATCCCACATGGGGCGAAATTTAAGTTTTGATAAGGTTTTAATAAACCTTAGCCTCCCACCATTCACGTGGAACTTTCCACGCATGGGCCTTTGCCCCACCTCTTTCTCCTTTCCACGTGGATTCTTGAATATAAGGGTTGGAAAATTTATATGTTTGCCGCTATGTTTGGAGTGGTGGTCAATTGGTTTTAATGTGTCGATTGTTGATCAATCCATTTTCCAAACTATATGTTGAGTTATTCATTTGTATAAGATCTCTGAGCTAGGTGGAAAGAATATTGAGAAATGATAATAAACTCGATCAATTCTCAAAACATTGCAAATTGAAATAACATATTAACATGGTGAATAATTACCAATGTAATATAAAATTTGACTATATAATACTATGATATTCAAACTTGAAATATGGCTAAGTGGTGGCAACCCACGTGGTTTCTTGAGGACCCACCACGTTGGTGATAATACCATAATCCTCATAGTGGTCGGGCTTCCCTATGTAATTAAAGTTGAGCCTCTTTCTCCCAAGAGCCATATAATTTGATGACTCTCGAATAACAGTGGTGAAAACCTCTCTGATTTTTCCAATTCTCCTTTTACCATGTGTCGCACTGCTATTGGTCCACTTTTGACCTGTTGACAAGAGTCGAGTTTCCCGTTGAGTGAAATTTGACTGGACATAACTAGAGCTCCCAATGTTCGTTTTTCACATTCTTATAGTCGATGGAAAGATCTCAAAAATATATTCTGCAATGACACCATTTATATATGTTTAGGGAACTTTTTATATAAAAAATGATTCCCTGAGCACACCTCCCTAAGGAGAAAAGGATTTTTTCCCAAAAATCTTATATTGGAACATTTTGTCATCCTGTCCTGAATCTGGAAAATATGCTACCACCTCATAAGTACTATTGTAGTAGACCCTTGGGTCTTTTCCTCTGTAACCTTCTCACTTCGATTTTTTTTCTTATCATAGAATTCTAGACTATGGGCCCACAATGCTTCTACTGCGCCACTGTGATATCCAAAGAAGACCTCTGCGCCTCTGGGGTGCGGTGTTTGGCTTCCATATATCTGACTACAAGGATATTCTTTGATTCTATAACATTGATCCTTATTCCAAGATGATTCCGTAGAATCCAAACTGGTTTAAAGGAACTCCATGTTACTTAGAGCTGTGATTGATCCAATGTCAATGATGGACAATGACTTGTCAGATACGATCCTACTACAGGGTCATAAGAGACTCTACACAGAATGAAGTTCTTACGTGATGTCACATCTCTTTCCAGACTTCAATGCCTCCAATGCATGATGCTAATCCTCTTTCAATACCTCGAACTTCCAATGCATGATGCTAAGTCTGATGATGAGCTACCATTCGAATGTGCAGTCATAATGCCTTTACATCGAATGAAGTTCTGAGATAATATTTTGAGAGATACTTTCCAGACTTAAATGCCTCCAATGCATGATGTCAAGCATCTTTAAAAAAATCAAGCCTCCAATTCACGATGCTAGTATGATGTTCAACTACCTCTCTACTGCACGGTCACAATACCTCTACACAAAACAACGATCCGAGATGATTTCTCACGAGCTCAAAAATGTTGACTCCATCCCCGCTGCATGGTTTTTGCCTCTACATGGTATAAAGCCTCCTATTTATGACGACTATCAGGTAAAACTCTGCTGTACAGTCACAATACCTCTACACAGACTGAATTTATGACTTGTTGTTAGATGCTAATAATATTTAGCTACCATTCTGTTGCATAGTCACAATGCCTCTACAAAAAATAAAGTTTGGCGCTGACACCAGTGAGCTCAACTGTCAGCACAACTTTCTGACAGATCTCCAAGCTTAATATGAGTTAAATCCTGTATTCAAACTGTAACAGGTACTCACAAGATGATTAGGAGATATGTTTGGAGAATTAATCAAATTTTGTAAGAAAATCCACTGAGTATGGTAAACCTTTCTCTCAACATTTTCTCACAAAATCTGATCTCCAAACAAATACTGCATACTATTCAACAATTTGAATTATGTAATATAGTATTGAAAAATTGTTGACTTACCCATTTTAAAGGACTTTCAATTTCAGGTATTACCTAGTCCTGGGTTGAATTTTCAACAGATGGTGGATTGGAAACTTCTTTTGCCTTTGCAATAGGCCTTCATTCCATCTTTGGCTTGCCATAACTCTGATGGTGAGATGGATGCAAATTCTAGAAATTGTCCACCGAGTGCCCGTTCCTCTTGAAATGAGCACAAAAATTCCTCTTAATATCTTTCTTCTAGGATGAGGAACTCTTTCTTCCATTTCTCAACTCTGCATGATGAGATTGGTCTTTCTGATTTTCCTTGTTCTTGTCGAACGACATCAACTTCTTCATCAATTTCTTTCTCTTCTAGCATCTAGACAAAAAATGATTATGCAATCCAAAAAAAGTACATGGAAAGGAATTCCACATCTTCTGAAAATCATATCCACACTTTTTAAGCCGAAAAGGTGGATCAAAATTTTTATTGTGCTTATGATTATGGTAAGAATATGGAGGTGGAATCTTATTACCTCTTCACTAATTTCTCTTACCAAATCCTACTTGTGACGATGAAGCACAATTTTCCTTCTCACAATCTTTTGCAAGACTAGTGGGGTATTCTCTTTGCTTTCTAAATCTTGTCTCCCATCATCATTCTTGGCGTAATATCCTGTTTTTATTCCCACACTAGGATAACCCAAACCTATAAAATGAGGATGATCCTCGACCCTTATTGGATTAGCAATGCCTTGGCCATTTTTACCAAGGCCTCTTCCATCAAATCCCATTTCATCTAGTAATTTGGATCCAATGCCTCTAGTATGTTTTTCAAACAAACCAAAGACTTCATTACCTGAATCCAAAACCGAATGAGAGGAAGAAGAATATTCCCATGGTGAACAAATTACAATGCACTTATCTTCCATGGTCTCTACATCTGAAGTTGAAGGAATTTCCTTATTTCTATCACCATACTACAACCTTGCCAAAATCTCATCCTTGGTTTGCAGTTTTAATTTCAAGCGAGCATTCTCCTGTTCCGAGTAATACATTGATCACAGGAGAGAGTTATCTTCATAGATTTGGTGATTATAAGCTTCAACCTCATCAAGCTTCTCCTATTTAGACATCTTTCCTGTAGTGCACTTGTACCTTGTTCACACAAACTGAACCAACTGCACTAACTTGAAGCAATCACTATGTTAATCAGATTTACTAAAATTAATTATGGAGCTAAACCAGATCTGATACCAACTTGATCTAAAAATGATCAAGTTTTTATTGACCTGATCTCAGACCCCTAAATGCTTATTTTATTTGCCAAAAGGTTTCTCTATTTAAGTAATAAATTTAAAATAAATGCAATAATGTAATGAAAATTACACATGATTGATTATGGATTTCGGTAATAGCCTACGTCGTTAGGTTCTTATCGAACCGTTCCACTAGTAAAAATTATAAGTACAATACTATTTCTTACGATAAAACCTAATTGAATTTCCACTTGTCTAGTAGTATTCCAGTCCTTAGAAGAACTTCCGAAGGTCAGGAGAATTGTTCTCCACCTTCCTGATGCACAACCTCCTTCAGAACTTGATGGACCTTCCCAATGCTATAACGCGTCCTCCGATAATCTGGTCGATACTCTAGGCATCGCAAGTGGAAAATACTATGGCTCAATGGGCCTATTAGGTAGTTTATAAATACTCCCAATCAAAAATATTTCATCTACTATTTCCTGAAAATATTAGGGCAATAAACAATATTTGCATATAGTAATTTTAGGATTTTAATATAATTCCCATCTATATTAAAATTACCCTCTTACCATTTCTCCCAAATCCCCAAATTAAGCTTAAAACATAATAATCTTCTCAGTCTCAGTGTGTTTTTATAATGCAAGGGGTCCCCTATTTATACCCAAATGGGGCCCTAAAATAATGCCTTAAAATTTATCTAAAGTCTATTAATATCCTAGCCCATAGCATTATGGATGGGTTTACATCCCATATTGGGCAGCTTGCATAATTGAGTGGGTTATATCCCACATGGGGAGACATTTAATTTTTGATAAGGTTTTAATAAAACTTATCCTCCCACCATTCATGTGGAACTTTCCACGCATGGGCCTTTTTCCCCACCTCCTTCTCCTTTCCACCTGGATGCTTGCATATAAGGGTTGGTGGATTTATATGTTGGCTGCTATGTTTGGAGTGGTGGTCGGTTGGTTTTAATGTGTCAGTTGTTAATCAAGCCATTTTCTGAACTATATGTCGAGTCCTTCAGTGTGATAAGCTCTCCGAGCTAGTGGAAAGAATATTGAGCAATGATAATAAACTTGATCAATTCTCAAAAAAATACAAATTGAAATAACATAGTAACATGGTGAATAATTACCAATGTAATATAAAATTTGACCATATAATACTATGATATTCAAAATTGAAACATGGATAAGTTGTGGCAAGCCACGTGGTGGCTTGAGGACCCACCATGTTGGTAATAATACCATAGTCCTCACAACTACCGAGCTCCCCTCCGTAATAAAAGTTGAGCCTCTTGCTCCCACGAGCTATATCATTTTACGACCATCAAAGAGCGATGGTGAAAACCTTTCTGATTTTTCCAATGCCCTTTTTGCCACGTGTCGCAGTGTTACTGGTCCACTATTGACTTATTGACCAGAGTTGACTTTCTTGTTGAGTGAACTTTGACCGGATATAACTAGATCTCCCAATGTTTTTTTTACGTTGTCATAGTCGATGGAAATCTATCGAAAATATATTCTACACTGACACCATTTAGAAATGTTTAGGGAACCTTTGATATCAAAAATGATCCCCTGATCACCTACCCCCTTCGATGTTTTTGATAAATTCCTGCACACATCAAAATACCTCTATGGCGTTTTGGCCATATTAACAACATCAAGAAATATACATATAAATTTAATATTCATCATTCGACATTAGCAATTCTATTATCCATCAATATATCAAAATCTAACCCTAACATCTATGAGATTACAATTCTACTCAACATCCCAAATTCCAATTACAAGGAGGAGGAAACCAATATCCAAATTTTTATGGGGAACTTGTCCAAGCTCAAACCACTTGGGAAAGGGACTATTCAGTTTCAGACGGAGAATGGAAAGATAGTTCCACTTCATGATGTCTTGCATGTGCCATGATTAGGTATGAATCTGATTTCTATATCTTTTCTTAAGGATAAAGGGTATAATTTACTTTTTAGAGGGAAACATGTGTTGATTAAGCACAAGGATTGGAATTCACCCATAACTATTGGAGTTAGGAGTGGTCGTTGTTATCTCTCGAAAGTGCACCATATAGAGAGATGGCTGCATGTTTTCTAAGCTTGCAAAATTTGATCTCTCTCTTTCGTACATACAATGGAAACACCTTAGGTCTGTGGGTATACCTATTTTGAGGTGAGTCTCCGATATTAAGGCCGGTTCCTTGTTGATGTATCCTAGATTGATTTTGGGGTTTAAGAGTAAAATATGTCTGTAAAGTAATTAAAACTAAGGTGATACACTAAATTTGTAGAGGGCTTTAACTGAGTATATGCACAATTGATATGTGAAGGATTTTGGGTGCACGAACCAACAGTTCTTCTGCAAAAAATTAAGGACAAAACACTTGGAGGTATTGATGGAGATTATCACAATAATACTACTAAGCTAAACATGCACATCAATATCATGCAGAAATTACTGAATTTTACAACAGGGTAAGATGATTAATCAGGGAATTTGCATTCACAAGACTAATAGAAACATACACAAGACTATAAATAATTGGTAAGGCATAAACTCTTCACACTTAGAAGGAAAAACTGGCAAAAATTGCTTCAGTACTCCTATATCCAAAAATTCCTCCAGAAGTTCCCCCCGTGCTTTGCAAAGGCACACAATATATAGCAAAAATAAAATTCACCCTCTTCCTAAAATTAGCCTAAGGCTTGTACTCGCACATGCATTCTATTTTTATCCTTTATTTAATAATAGATAAGGAATACAAATAGAACATGAAATTACAAATAGGCATTATTAGCCTTAATTACAATACAGTCAAACTGAAGTTGACTGTTCTATTTTTAAGAAGAGAAGGATGAATAACTTGCTAAAAATAAGATTGCTTGCTAGGAAAGTTTCTCTCCATGAACATGAAACTCTGTCTTCTTCTCTATTTTGTCCTGTTGTGAAGCATGCAACAAATTAATTCTCTTCTTGTGAGTGAACATTTGTGATATTTTTAAAATAAAATATCCCATGTGGGGACCACTGTTCATGTGCACACGCCGTAATATTGACATCACCTTCCAAAAGGTCACATCAGTGACACTCTACAAATAAATTCTAACTCCTTAAAGTGGGGAGCACCTTCACACTACCATACTCGGCCACCTTTGATTATTTACCATGACCATACTACATAGTTTACCACCTTTGTAACGAGTACTATAGTATATAGTTGCCACCCCATAGTTTTTGGCCTTGGCATATTTCAAAATTCACCTTTTCGGTGATAAGCATGTATGATGACATTTTGCATTATTTGGAAATGACTATAGTTTGGACTTTGAAAGTCAATACAATGATAATTTTGTTCAAACGTGGGGTTGGCCCCCTCCCCATGATGACTCACCCCTTGGCAACTTCGTCAGTGGCATATGTAACTCAAGTTGAGTTTGCTTTGATATTTGTTGATCGTTATGGGCCATCGATCTGTGTCCTTTTTCATCTTCAGTCGTCGATCTTGAACCTGTGGTTTAGGGTTTCGGCCGTGGAGGCTCGGGCTTGTGGGAATTTTTGGAACTTTCAACCTTTTTGCAAAAGGTTTCAAACTTTAAAAATACCCCTGGTATCCGCTTCTGTTGTGGTGATGACACGTATCCTTTTCGTGTTTGCGGGATTGCGGGTGAAATTTTGACAATTCACAAATTTTGAATTTTGACTGAGTTCGACCCTTCCGATGATCGTTTCAGTGACCCATTTTTTGAAACTAACCCAAGTGGGGTTAGGGTTTCTATGTAGCATCGACAAGTCAGTACTTGATATAACCCTTGTTGGGTTTAATTAACCTGGAGAGTTAGATGGAGGAAAAGTGGTCGAAACCCTAACATTTAACATTTTTCACTTGAGATCCTCTCAAGCTATGAAGCTCTGCTCAAATTTCATTGCCGCCATTGATGATCTTTGCGAGCTCAGCCTTTCTTTGTTCTTTTGTTCTGTCTCTAATCTTCTAAGAAAGACCATGGCCATCGTTTTTATATGGGTTTCGAAGACATTCGTGGGAAGTGAAAGTGAAGCTCATGTATCTCTGATCCTTGATCATGCTTTGAGTGATTTCTTATTCTATGTTGAGCTTGACCTAGAGGGTTTTGAGCATGCTTGACCCTTTCTTTATTTTGAGTTCCATGACTATGGCCGTTCGTGGAGATTGCTCTGAGAATTTTTACTTAAGCCTCTGATTTCTTCAACAAAGTTGTTATTACTTAACACTGGATCTATTCAAGTTTTAGATGTTGGGGTTGAGTATTGACCCGCTACTTTATCACGGCCGCCACTTTGAAGGTAAGGAACTTCTCTGCTTTTCTCTTTTGTAACAACCCAAAAATGGGTATTAATCATTTGATAGTAAAACATCAGAAGTCAGATAATTTTAAACTTGAGTATTTCTTATTTGCTTTACATTCAATCATCTTTGAGGGTTTCTCTGGCTTTGTTTCTGTAATGTAGTTCTTGTAGCGTATTTTGAATATTGCCTTTTGGCTTTCCTTAAGAAATGAGTTTTCCTTCATGCTAAGCTTTATCCAGGATGATCTTTTCTATGGAAACCATTGTATAAAATGTGAAATATGTGTTTTCTGTTCTTGGGGTTGATTTGACATTTGTGATTTTTGGATTTATTTCGTCTATTTCAAAGTATTCAAGCATCTGTAGCTCCTTTACGAGTTCTTCTGAGTGGGATGGTTGAGAATGTTAGCCACCATTTTTGATATTTCAATCATGAAAACTATGTTATTATTCAACCTCTACATTTTTTGTAATCACAAATGCTGATTAGTTGAGCTCGTATTTGGTTGTTTTGAGGCACTGATAATTAGCTCCCTTATGTGATTTCTTGCTACCCAGTACACATATTTCAATCATTTAGGATTTAAGAAAAATGTTTTCATTAACTGTTGACTGAGTGAAATATCTAAGATCCATTTGAACACTTGAACTTGGCTTCATTGTTTATCATTTAGAGATATTCATTCTTTTATGGTAGTTGTATTTGATTCATTTGATGCTTGATGTAATCGAAAGATTGCTTTAAATTTCTGTGTAAAATTCGTTGTGAAAAATGTAGATCTGAAAAATCAATTATTCTGAGTTATATAAATTCCACTAAAATGGAGAAATTTATGCTCCTATAGACTTCTTTAATCGAAACTCATCTCCTTTTTACAATAATGTGCTTTACTGTAATAAGTTTATCCATTCTATATCATACTTTCTTGATAATCCAAAATTTGAAAATATACTCTTCCTGGATCATGATTTGATTGGACAACTTGTTTCTTCTACTGAGAATGAGATATTCCACTGTAGCAGTTTGTATTATACATTCTTGCTGAGATAATAAGAGAATCTGTCTTTCTAAAAGCTATGTTAAATTTCTTTCTGTAGGACTATTCTTGCTCATTTTCAGTTATAAAATGATTTTGATATTTTGATTTTGAACACTGAAAGCTGTAGAAGTTAATCATTTGCTTTTATTTGAGAACCCAGAAAGAACATATTATTTTTAGAAATTTCTGTTCATAAATTCCTGCATGTTGAACATTGAATTTTTTTTGAGATGTTGTAGTTTCATTTACTTTTCTACTTAAATATTGTATTTGAGCTTCACTACAGCTTTACATGCATGCTGGAAAAGTCGTCAATGTATATTTTACATGGCGAAGCCCTATCGAAATTTTCCCAGAATTCTCTTTTCATTCTGTTTTAGCTATAATTTTATCTCGTTTCAGTTGACTTCAGCCTCTAAAATTCTGATTCTTCTGCTTCACCTTTGTTACACTTTTAAATGCATGAATTTCTGAAGTTGAAAGTATAAAGAGTTAAACTAAACCATGAGCTCAGTATTGATGATCATTTGTTTCTCCCCTTTTTAGGTACTATGATGCAGTTGCAATGGACAACTGGAACAACAGTTCAGAAAGAGAAGAACACTACCTCAAGGCAATGATGGGTTTCTTTTACCTCTTTATATTTTCAACTTCATAAATATATGCATTGTTTTTCCTTTCAGTTATTTCTCACGGCTTGTGTGAGAAAAATATGTACTATTATTGCTCATGAATAAATGAAAATATTTTCGTGTTATGAGATGTATGTCCTTCCTTTCTATACTTTATTTCATTTGTATGGATAATGAATGAACTTATACAAATCAAAACACTTAAATAATTCACTTAATCATAGAAATAAATAAACAATCAAGTGTGCCTTATTTTCGCTCACTGAAAATGCAAACTGCTTGTAAAAAGTGCAAACTATCCCTCAAAACTGCCACCTATCTACAGCTTCAGATCGTCATGTCTGATACATGCTTCCTTTCCTACCTTCCTCAGGGCCCTGTAATGGTTGTTTACAGTGGTTACATAGTTCTGACGAGGGTTTCAAATGGAATGGTTGCATCTATGAGGCATGGCGTTTTTAAACTGTACTCAAGTTATAGTTTTGATTCCAAATGACTTCCAAGACTATCCAGATCCAAAAAATTAAAAACTTCATCTAAATCAAAGCTGACTATCCTAAACATAACCATACTCGTAACTAACCAATCTGAGAAACTTTAAAAGTTTCGAGTTGACCTTCTTGCACTGGGTGTAAAAATTGTCAACAGTCACCTTTAAAGGTTACAGTTTGATACTCATAAGGCGCTTATGATCAGAAGTAATCCTAGAGATCTTGGAGAGCTATGGCATAGGAGGATGGGCCATATTCATCATGGAGCACTTAAATTGCTTTGTGAGACAGTGATAGGTGTTCCAGAGGTGAGCACAGAGCATGATGATGTATATAAGGGATGTGTGTTGGGGAAGTTTACAAAAGCATATTTTCCAAGGAGTGATAATAGATCTAAGGGTGTTCTTGATCTAGTACATTCAGATGTATGTGGACCAATGTCGACAAAGTCTCTCAGAGGATATGTGTACTATGTTTCCTTTATTGATGATTTCTCCAGGAAGACCTAGATATACTTCTTGAAGACCAATGATAAGGTTTTCAGTTGCTTCCAAGAGTTCAAGGCTCTTGTGGAGAACTTAACGAGAAGGAAGATAAAGGTTCTTCAGTCAGATAATGAAGGTGAGTACAAAGGAAATGACTTCCAGGATTTGTGTACCAGAGAAGGAATCAAGAGAGAGTGGACGGTTTCTTATAATCCATAGCAGAATGGAGTTGTTGAGAGGAAGAACCAATCTATATCGAAGGCAGTAAGGGCTATGCTATATGACTAGGGCATGCCCTGCTACCTATGGGAAAAGGCGTGTAGTAAAAAAGTTTACATTCAAAACATGGTTCCACACAAGGTACTACGGAAGATGACACCAGAGGAAGCTTTCACAGGGAAGAAGCTAGATGTAGGTCACTTCAGGATATTTGGAAGTTTGGCATATTGTCATATTCTAGAAGATACATGTACCAAGTTATATTGTACTGCAAATAAGGGGCACCTTGTTGGGTATAGTGAAACTTCAAAGGCATATAGAATTTTTCTTCCAGGGACCAAAAGAATTATTGTCAGACGTGATGTCAAGTTCATGGAGGAAAAAGTGTTTAGAAGGTCCAGAGATTTGCCAACAGGTGATCAAAGTGAAAAGCCAACAAAATCTCCAAATCCAAGTCAAGGGCAACAAAGATCAAGTACAGTTACTAGTACAAGCATAGACTCAGGTAGTGAAGATTCACAGAGTATGGAGCAACTGGTTCAGTAGGATATACATCTAGAAGATTTAGAGGTTGATATTTCATCCTCTACAGTTGGTAGCAGGAATTGTGAGGTTCAAGACACACAAAGGGATACTCAAGAGTTTGTGGGAGCTCCAAGGAAGAGTATGAGATAGAGGAGAGAACCATCCAAGTTCAATGACTATGTGGAATTAGTCATCCAGTTGGTAGATAGTGAATGTTCCAGCTATCAAGAGGCTACAAAGCATTAGGTATGGCGAGATGTTATGGTTGAGGAATATACTTATATAATGCAGAATGATGTGTGGGAGGTAGTGCTTAGACCAATAGATAGGGTGGTAGTTAGATCATGTTGGATCTTCAAGATAAATCACGGTGCAGATGGTAGCATCGAGACATACAAGGCAAGGTTTGTGGAAAAGGGGTTCTCTTAGAAGGAGGGAATAGGCTATGAAGAGACATTTGCTCCAGTGGCTAGGTATACTTCTATATGAGCTATAATCTCATTTGTAACATAGATTGGATGGCATATCCATGAAATGGATGTCAAGACATCATTCCTTAATGGTGAATTGAAGGAGGAGGTATGCATAGAAAAACCAGAAGGCTTTGTAGCACACAAAAAAGAGACCCGCATGTGCAGATTGAAGAAATCCTTGTACGGAATCAAGAAGGCTACTAGAGCGTGGTATGAGTGCATTGATTCATACTTGCAGGAAATGGGATTTGTGAAGAGTGAGGTAGATGCTAACCTCTACTACTTGGTGGTTGGGGGCGAGGCTCTCATTCTTGTTCTTTATGTAGATTACTTGTTTCTTACAGGTGCACTAAGACTCATAGAGGATTACAAGAGGGACCTTGCAAAAGAGTTCGAGATAAAGGACTTGGACTCATGCACTATTTTCAAGGCATGGAGGTGTGGCAGACAGATGGAGATATTTTTCTTGGTCAAGGGAAATATTGCATTGAAATCTTGAAGAGATTCGAGATGGAGGATTGCAAAGCAATGTCTACACCTATGATCACTAATTGGAGGAAGGTATATACATCTAAGGAAAAAGATGTAGATCCCACCTTATACAGGCATTTAATTGGTTCGCGCATGTATTTGGTCAACACCAGGCCAAATATAGCATTTGTAATAAACTCTCTTAGTCAATTCATGGTTTGAGCCAAAGAGAGTGCATTAGACAATGGCTAAGCATGTGTTGCATTATTTGCATGGTTCAGTTGAGTATGGGATTAAATATGTTCGAGGTAAAGGAATCAAGTTGATAGGCTATACTGACGCAGATTGGCTAGGTAGTACAACAGACAAAAGGAACACTTCAGGGTGTTGTTTTAGTTTAGGATAAGGAGTGGTTTCTTGGTTCAGCAGGAAGCATAATTATGTGGCTTTGAGTTCATCAGAAGCAAAACACATTGCAGCTAGCATGGAGACATGTGAAGCTATATGGCTTTGGAAGTTGCTATTGGCCTTGTTTGGTCAGAAGGTTGAGACTACTGTGATACACTACGACAATCAGAATTACATCAAGTTTTCTGAGAATCTAGTGTTTCATGATAGGTGTAAACATAAAGATATCACGTATCACTTCATCATGGATTGTGTACAATGAGGTATTGTCCAGCTACTATACATACCTACAGATGAGTAGGCAGCAGACATTATGACTAAGGCATTGGGGAAGCAAACAAATTTCTTCTTCAAAGATAAGATGGGTGTCATGCAGAACAACTTCCTTGCTAAGAGGGAGTGTTAGTTTGTTAGCTTGGACAATGGTTAGTGCATTTTCTAAGATAAGATAATAGTTATCTTATTGTTGAGAATGTATTAATTATTTTCTAATTATTGATTTCCTTTAGTGACAAATTACAACGAAATTTGTTATGGTTGTTAAGTTATTATGTATCTTAGCCGTCGATTGAGAATCGATCTTGGCCATTGGTGTTCCAATGAGAGTATTATAAAATGAGGTCATTGGGAATTTGGAAAGTATAAGTTTTGGAGAAGCATTTGCAGTGCTAGAAAATGAATTTGTAAGTTTGCAGTGATAGCAAACAGTCTTACAGTGTTAGCAAGGGCGCAGTGATAGTGTTGGGGATAGCTGTGGGGGAATATCAGCAGGAGAAGTTGGGAGATTGTCGAAGTTCTGCCAATAAGAGGAAAGGAATCTTTGTATCTCTTAATTTGTTGAAGTTAATATAATTTCTCATATGTAGAACTGGTTTTCTCTTAGGGGTTTTTCCAGGGACAATTTGTCTAAAAATATTGTGTTCATTGTGTTATGCATTTCTTTCTGTATTCTTATTAGTGAAGTTGCAGTTGTGTTATTTTTCAATATTAGTTGTGAATTAGTTTTCAGTAGTTAAATAATCTTTTAAGATAGGAGATTAATAATCAGTGATTGCAATAGAATTTCCACACTAGATAGACTCAAATGCATAGACAACGTTTCCATTAAGAAAACAAAAAACTAGAAATCCTATAGTAATATGTAATCTTAAAAGCATAGATAATATTGGGGGAAAGAAAGCAGAGAAATGGAATCCATGGGAGAAAGGAAGGGAGAACCATGGAGGAATTCATAAAAATAAATCTTAGTTTAATTTGGATTATGGATTTATTATTGTACTATTTTCTATTAGTGGTTTGTAGAGATTTTTCCCTAAATCTGGAATGTTTACTCAGTTATTTCTTTAGTTTTTGTAATCTATTCGGGAAAAACCCTTTTTCCATTTAATCCAAGAGATTCCATACATTTAAATTCCCATTTCAAAATTTACATGTTTAGAACAATCAATCTATGCCCTTATGCCTTGCTGGTGGTTTCCTCTACAAATTTGGAGGCTTACATTTTTAGTAGAAAAAGTTTTAAATTACTTAGTCGGTGGATTTTTATTTTTTTGTCGTCAATTATGAAACCGCCACCCAAAGCAGGCCAGCAGTCCTGGGACCATAGCCCTACCTAGGTGATGATTCAACAACCACTGCCTTGTCAGGGTGGCACTTCAGAGATCACCACTTTGCATAGGGCAACGTTCTTGTTCTTTGAAAATAGAACCCTTAATTTTGTAATTTTTCTAAAAACAAGTTTTAATGGAGTGTTTTACAATTTATCCTTGGTTGAATTTATGTTCCTAAAGTCTCTAGTTGAAGGGTTTAACCATTTATTTATTCCATGCCTAAAATTACTATATTTAAAGATTTTCAATTTCAATAGTAACAAGGAACCAACTACAAGATCATTTTAATTTTCTTTGAGAAAAATTTCTTTCAATTTCAAAAGTAGGAATGGAGATAAATCTACTCATAGTGTTATTGTTTTCCTTTCCATAACAAAATGCAATTTTTCCAACAAAATAACTCATTATAACTTAATACATCCTTCCATTTCAACTACAACTATGTATTCAAGGTAAGCACAAGCAAGTTATTATACATTTAAGTCTTACTAAGAAAACATTCTAAAAGGTTGACATCTTCTAAGTTTTCCTTCATTCTTACAAAAATGTATCGTCCAAAAATAATAATGAACTTCTTCTTCTTCTTCTTACAATGTAAAGAACTTTCTTTCTACAATACATTACAACTTAACAAGCCAAAATATACAATGAAAATTTTCTTTCAAATATAATACTACTAGTCTTCCATCTTAAGTGGAAATAACAAGAAAGGTTTTCTCACAAAGAAGGCTTTATTTAAGTTCACAAAAGCTCCAAGTGTCAATTCTTCAATAAGAGCTCCATCATTTCTTCACTTGATCACAAAAAAAAAATGGGGGAGAGGAAACACTCTCCAGCCAACTAATAATCCAAAGAGGAGAAGAAGCTATCCTCCCCATTGGCCCTCGAGCCCCAACCATAATGCAATAAAAGATGAATCCAACTCATGGAAACAACACAATGCTTCCACATAACAATAAAAATTTTCACAACCATTTAACACACATTCAACACAAGAAAAAAATCACAAGAATGTAACTTTCAAAATACACAAGGCTTGAAAATTCAAAGCCAATGGAGCAAGGATCGATGGGGATATCACTTATGCCTCCTAATAGAATTAGGTGCCCAGCTTAAAACCCTCCAATATACATTTCCAAACCCCTACACAACTCTTATTCCTCCCTCAATATCCTCTTATGCCTCTCAAATTATCTTATTCCTCCCTATAATCTCTTATGTCTCCCTCAAAAGAACCAAGTATGAAGTAAAAGCATTTTCTTATCCACGGTGAGGAACCCAACCCAACTCTGTCCTAAAACATGAAATAAACTCTTATGCCTCCCTACATATAAAATATCCATAGCGTTCTCCTGAACCATACTCAGGCATTCTACCCAAGAACCCAACAGGCATACAAAAGATTCACATACATGTAACACACACATATAAAAACAAACAAGTAAAAAGAGTGTAGCTCCTACCTTTCCATAGTAATAACCTAGTCAAGGAATCACACTCAAAGCTCCTTCAAAATCAATCAAACTCCAACAAGATCCTAGAATTCAACAAGCACTCCAAAAAATATCTAACTCTAAAAATACAAGAGCACAAATGAAATGAAGTAACCCCTAAACAAACAAAAAAACTTGCATAAATAGAAAAATGAAAGAGGAGGGTGAGGTGGTTCCATGTAGGATGCCACATCACTTATCCTCAACTCCACATCACAAGTCAAACCTCAACCCCAATACATAAATAAATTGGAAGTTGAGAGGAATGACAAGCTTCTTACACACAATCCAAACCCACGCCCCCTAAGGACATAATTTATATCCATGTAATAAAAGTGCAATAAATATCACTTTTTGTCTTGAAAAACACATAATGGGGTCTATTTTTGACCCCTTCATCCATAGGTAGGGTTGGTATAAGAAACTAAGATGTGTGGGACAAGCTTAGCTTTTCCTAGAAGCCTCCAAAAATGACCCTTAAGCCCAAATCCGAAATTCCAAGGTAAGGTAGAGTCTAAAACACTCAAAGTCCCTTACACACAATCAAAAGCACATAGTCCAATAGACTAAAAAATCTAATAAATGATCCCTTTTGTCGCATCCCCAAATAACTTAACAACATGATTAAATTTCTTAATAAAGGCACATTAATCAACAATGATTAAATAAATTACATCACCAAATAAATCACATGCTCTACAATAAATAAAAGAAAAAGGGAAGAAATAAAACATAAACACATGGTCACAATTGGAGGTCATCCTCCCCATGGGGACCCCCTAACAAAATTAAAACAGAAAAACAACAACATTACACAAGTTACCATGGTGACCTTCGTTGTATCCATCTAGTATTCTTTTGTGGTTTGTCTCCAATCCCCCTTTTGATTGTTGTGATATAAGTACCTACAAAATCACACAATACCTCATTTGGCCTCGTGGCAACATTAAAACATCAAGGATAAAATATTCACACATAAATCAATAACCATTCGTATATAGCTAAATCATCATCTCTACTAAACAATGCTATATTTTGTTTAAAATTCAAACAACATCCCAATTCTATCTTTTTATCAATATCCACAAGATCACAAGATTAATTAAAATGCTAAATCCTATTCGAAAAGATGAGAATGATGAATGTCAGTAATATATATATGCTAACAACGCATCATCATCATAAATATTAAATTTCTCTCTATGCATCTAAGAATCCACACAATCATACTATGAATCACAATCCATCAATAATCAGAATATATCTATCACCTAACATCATGTTAAAACAAAATGAGACAATAACAACCATGTCTATAGTCAATCGTACTCAAAATCATAATATAAGTGTCAAAGAGGAGAGGGCACTACATCCCCCTCCCCTTAGACTCGACTTCCTCTTGGAAATCACTAAAATAGGTGTGGAAACTGAACTCGTAGTAACATAGCATCCTCCCATGTAGCAGCAGTCTCATCATACCTATCCCAATGGACTCATACCTAATCAATATCTTGGCCTCGAAATCCTAGGGTAGTACGCTATTAAATATGTCTTGGTATCCAAATTGATTCTCCCTTGGAAGCTGAGAAGCATCACAGATTTAACAAGATACTTAGGATTTGATCTATCCTAAATACCTTAGGTCGTGCCTTTCAACCAGGGTGAGAGGACCCGTTTCGTAACCTCTATTGGTGAAGGACATGAAGAGATCCTTCTTTTCTCAATTTTCAAGGGAAGCTTGAGAAAATATGATCAATACACCACAATTTAACTCTCACGAGTTGTCACTTCTAAATAATGGAGATATTTTATGAACAAGGTTCAAGTTTCTAAAGACATTTAAAACCTACTTGCTTCTGTATATTTTGGTAGTATAATTTGTTCATTTGTGGATACACAACACAAACAGGGGTACTTCAGGTAGGATTCATGGTTATTTGAAATTTTTGGTGGGGATTTAAGCAAGATGAAGTTGATTTCACCAGATTTTTGAGAACCTTTACAAAAATTGGAAAACTTAACACCAGAAAGCTTCAGAATAGCCAAAATATTCCTTCAACTAGAAGGTGTGCATCAATGGAGTCCCAGATCTTCACGGATTCACACACTCTTCAAGAATTCAACACGAAGGCATGAGTTAAAGACTAAATTAAACATTAAATATCCTTGGTTCATCGTGCCTAAGATACACTCATAGACTTACAAACAATCTTTATCAACAAAATGATAGTAAAGCGATTTTAAATTGTTTATTCCATTACAGGATGCAGGCTCTTCTCATAAGGAAATTGCAAATGCCTCTATTCTATCACAGGGACAAGATATTGTGTGATTAGGAGGTATTTTAACATAAGATTGCAATAAGAACATCAAACCATTTGAATACATTTTGAAATAAAAGTAGACACAATTTTTCCCAAGATCAACACAGATTAATTCAAGATCTATTAGATTTATCAGCAGGGAAACGTTTCTTGAACAATATCAGAGCTTATCAATAGTTGTACACTTGCAACCATCTTGATGTGATCAAATATAAAACACAAGAGATTAAGAGGTTTCCCATATGGTCTCTCAAGAAGATGGGATTTCTCAATTTTTCTTGTTAAAATTAACCCCCAACCATTTACAAGAGTATTCTTATTGCATTTATACATTTCACTTGCTCACTCATCCTAAATTTTCCCCCTAAAAAAAAGAATATTCAAAGAATTATTTTCTTGTTACAAGTTTGTCCCAGAAATTGATGTTAAACAAATTTACACCCAAAAATGCCAGGTGGAAAAATCATGAACTGTTCACGTTTCTCAAACCCTCAACCATGACTGCAATGCCATGCAATAAATTTTTTATAGTCCTTCTAATCATTCTTTTATTCTGTCGTGCAATAAATCCCCTTTTTAATAATTCACAGGTGGCTCCATATGGCTAGATCTAACAAGAAATCATTTTCACCCTCGAGAATACACCTTGAGAAATGAGTTCCCTTGCATGGATGCCTATATTCATGTGTTGTGAGTCTAAGACAACCAAGTGCAAAGAGGAGTCAGTGTAAACCTCCACGTGTTTCCTTGGCGCAACTCCAAAGGTGAAGTCCATAGGTAGGTTCCCAAATGAGCGCGGGCCTTCCATGTGTTCAGGACCCTAGAGAATTTCATTGGTTTCTGAAAAGACAGAGTATGGGAAGGCTCAGTGGAAGCTTCCACATGTTTGTTCGGCACAACTTCAAAGATGAAGTCTAGAGGTGGGACCTCAAACAAGCGCGGGCTCTCCACATGCCCTAGTCCCAAGAAAGTTTCCTCGGCCATTGAAAAAGTCTCAGTATAAAAAGGAGCCAGTGGAAGCCTCAACGTGTCTTAGCATGACAAAGTTGTTGAAAGAGTTTCAAGGACCAGCGGAAGGTGCCACGTGCCTAGGGTCTGAGAAAGTCTCCTCAGCCATTGAAAATTCTAAGTATGGGTAGGGCCAAGGGAATATTCCACGTGTCTCATCGGTGATTTTTAGTATGAAGTTCAAAATAAGGACTCTCAAACAAGCGTGGGCCTTCCACGTGTCTAGGGTCTGACAAAGTTCCACCAAACACTTGAAAAATTCTAAGTATGGGAAGATCCAGCAGAAACCTCCACATGTCCCTTTGGAACTCTTTCAAAAGTAAACTTCAGGGGTAGGTCCTCAAATAGGTGCGGGCCCTCCATGTGTCCCAGCCTTAGAAATTTGCTTGAGAAGTTTAAGTATAGAGAGGAGCCACCGGCAGCCTCCACGTGTCTCCTTGGCACAACTGCGAAAGTAGGACCGAAAGGCGGATCCTTAAATGAGCACAGACCCTCCACATGTCCATGGTCTGACAAAGTTCCACTCGCCACTTGAAGAAAAGTCTAAGTATGGGAAAGGCCAGCGGAAACCTCCATGCATCTCCTTGGCACAACTCCAAAGGTTAAACTGAGAGGCGAATCCTAACATGAATGCAGGCCCTCCACGTGGACAATATTTGAGTTGAAACGGGCCAAGAAACTTCAAAATACTCTGGTGACCCACCTCTCCACTTCAAAATTTTAAAATGTTGACTCAGACATGTTCCATCACTCTGTCATGTGTGGCGTTGCGGATCAATTTATAACCTTTCTCCTTTTTCACAAAAGGGCAAAAATCTTAAAAATGTTCATACGATCCGCCTCTCCACCTTTGTCTTGAAGAACAGACACGTATCCCTCTTCGGGGTCAAAGTAAGAATTTCATCCTGCCACTTCATGTTTGTTGAATAACCAATTAGATACTATCGGGGCCGCGGGGCCAATTTGGTTTTTTTACAAATGTGACAAAAGTGATAAGTTTCACTAAAAAGACCCGCTGGGCCACATCCAATCAGAAAGGACCATATTTCCATGGATGTTGGGACAAAAATTGATAGGGAAAACATGACTGTGTACAAATAGAAGGAAGGGGAAACCCCGACTTCACACCCAAATTACAAATTCTTTCTCATGGACAAAGAAACAGAAAACAATAGCTGGACTCAATGTGATCCTCGACCAAAGGAAAGGAATTACAATGGCAACCAAATGAAGGAAAAATGTTTCACACATCCATACAAGGAGACATAAAATACTTCAAACCATGCGGACTGAGAAATTTTGAACAAACAGGATGAGATTAAATTAAACACCAATAATATGCATGAGATCCACCATCATCTGCCCATGCTCCTGCACCTGCAATGCAGTCCAATCCAATATATGAGATGGATTTGGGATACATCTCCTAAGAATAGATATTTGAAATACATCATGCACGCGAGACAAGATGGGTGGCAAGGCTAGATGATACACTAAGGGACCTATCCGCTCTAGGATCTCCAAAGGACCCACAAATCTAGGAGACAACTTAGAACCTTTTCCGTAATGAATAGGACTCTTATGAGCTCTTATATGAAAAAACACCTTCGTTCCCACCTCATAACTAGTGTAATATAGTTAATTAACGATGATAGAAGAGAAAATGGTTACATATTATCAATGTCGAATAAATCTTGTAGATGGAACTTGTTACATATGTGCCTTGTAGTAAGGCAGATGGCTTCCGATAAAATGGTTTTCACCCAATATTATGCTCTCCCGATTGCTTTTTCTCCCTCCAACCCCCTCTTTTGCAACCCTTTTCCTCCTTTATGTTTAGTTCAAATAAAATAGTCCGCAAAATGATATCACTCGTGATATAAGATTTGCACATATATATGTACGAATTCCTGTAACAATTTGAGGAGGCAGTGTAGCGATATAGAACCTTTCAATGTAATCAAGACTTTATCTATCATTCCTACACTTACACTATCAATCATACATACTTATCAACATCAACTTTGACAACCAAACTCCAAAAGTAATTTAATCAAACCACATCAAATATCAAAAATAGTAGTGTCATCCAAAACAGTATCAAATGTATTCATGTTTAGTGCAAAAAAAATGGGCCACAAAACACAACCACACATGATATTAAATCTGCACATGTACGGAAGTCTTCATGTATTCATGTTAAGTTCAAATAAAATAACTCCGCAAAATGACTACTACTCATGATATAAGATTGGCAAATGTATATGTACGAATTTGTAACAAGTTAAAAATGTAGAGATAGAACATTTAAATGTATTGTTTCATTTGTATTCCCACACTTACAAAATATATCACATCCCTTATCAACATCAACTACAAAAGTAATAACTATCCCTCTAAATCAAATAACATATATCGTTTGACATTCACATTGCATTGTAATACATGCGATTGCTAGTTTTACAAATATTACAAATATCTTAAATAGGTTTATTAAAAAGATATAGATAGAAATCAATTTCAAGGTTCTTATCTTTGATTTTACTGATTAACAATTTAATTACATTTTCTTCATTTTTCAACAACACTCATAACACTATTTTTTGATTGACCTTTCAATGTCACAACGGATAAGAGATATATGTTTTTATACTAACTATGAAGCACGGATTGGAGGAAATGGGTTTGATTGCTCAGCCTGTAGTAGTATTGGCGCTGGGTTGGTGGACGTTGAATGGAACTAGGGGGTTGCTAATATCATCACCATCTCCTTCCAGCATTTAAACCACCCTTATCATCGTGAAGGAATTATATTTAACTCCTAACCTAGAGGGTGTGTGTTGCAAATAGAAACAATATTATGAACACACACAAAATCACAAGAGAAATATAAAAACAAGGATTTGTATTAAAAACACTCCAGAGCACTTTGGTGCCTTCAGTTTCTTTTTTTGCTTTTTGAATTACAAAATGAAACCTTTTATTTATAGAAGTTTTCTAACCTTCTACCTTAGAAAATATCTCATAATATCTCATAATATCTTATATTAGATATTATTGATCTTTTGGATATTTTATAGATATTCCCAGATATTTCTAGATATATATAATATCTCTTGATAGTTTCTAGATATTATATACAATATATTTTGATATTTTGGAGGAGTTAATATTCACAATAAATGTGAACATCTTTTACATAAAGTTGAATTCCATAAAGTTAAACTTTATCTAGAACAAGATTAGATATTTCCAACACTCCCTCCTAATCTTGATTCTTCATGTATTGTTGGAGCAATACGGACCTATGATGCCTAAGCAAACTCTCATATGCTCAAATGTGTCCTTTGGTAATGGCTTGGTGAAGATATTAGCATATTGTTCTGCAAACCTGCAAAAACTCCAAAAATATTTGTCCATTTTTTACTAGCTCTCTGATAAAATGATACCTTGTATCAATATGCTTGCTCCTTTTGTGAAAAACATGGTTCTTTGATAATGCAATAGCTGAATTTTTATCACAAAATATCTTTGTTGATCCTTCTTGTTCTTGCTTTAGATCTGATAATACTCTTCTCATCCATATTGCTTGACATGCTGCTGCTGTGGCTGCCACATATTCTACTTCTGCTGAAGAGAGAGTGACAATAGGTTGTTTCTTAGAAGCCCATGAGACTGCTCCTGAACCAAAATGGAAAACATAGCCGAATGTGCTCTTTCTGTCATCTATGCTTCCTGCACAGTCATTGTCTATGTAACCAACTAACTTGAAAATATTAGAAGCTGTATATAAAATACCAAAAGATTTTGTTCCACTAACATATCTTAAAATTCTCTTTCCATCTTGCCAATGAGAATCCTTTGGGGATTCCATAAACCTGGAAATAAGATTTACACCATACATGATATTAGGCCTTGTAGCAGTCAAGTACATCAGACTACCAACAAGTCTTTTGTATATAGTTGGATCAATATCACAACCTTTATCATCTTTGCTTAGCTTCAATCCTATGGCAACTGGTGTTGATACTGGATTGCAATTCATCATTCGAAACTTTTTCAAAATATCATTGGAATATTTTGATTGACATATAAAAATTCCATTTTCTGATTGACTGACTTCTATGCCAAGAAAAAACTTCATTAGACCCAAATCTGTCATTCAAATTCTTTCTTCGTTGTTTTCTTCAACAAGTCAATTGACAAATCTCCTATGAATATTAGATCATCAACATATAGGCATAAAATTAGAATTTGTTCTTGATCATTCATTTTGATGTATAGTGTTGGTTCACTATCACTTTTTCTAAATCCATTTTTCAAAAAATATGAATCAATCCTACTATACCATGCTCTTGGAGCTTGTTTCAGACCATACAAGGCTTTTTTCAATGTATAGACCTTGTGTTCTTGACCTACAATTTCATATCCAGGAGGTTGTAGAACATAAAATTCTTCTTCTAGTATGCCATTAGAAAATGCAGACTTGACATCCATTTGATAGACTTTCCAATTATTTTGAGTTGCTAATGCTAAAACAGTTCTGACAGTGTCTAGTCGAGCTACTGGAGCAAAAGTCTCATTATAATAAATTCTGGGTTTTTGTGAGAAACCCTTTGCAACTAACCCGGCTTTATATTTTTCAACATTTCCATCTACATTGAATCTTGTCTTATAGACCCATTTCATGCCAACTACACTCTTTCCTTTTGGAAGGCTCATAAGATCCCATGTATGATTCTTTTCAGTAGAATCAATTTCTTCATCCATAGCTTTTACCCATTTTTCATTTTCAAATGCATCTTCAAAATATATAGGATCATCATGAGAAAATAATGCAAAATTAGAATATAAATCAACATTCTCATCACCTTGAGTTTGTTCCTAAATCTCACTTAAGCTTCTTGTCTTTCCTGGGGTGTCCCTGAAGTGAGACCTTTGTGTTGCTAACGTTGGATCTGATATGTCATTGCTATGAGACTTTGAATTTGAAGAATTACCTTCATTCCCTGATGCTTCATGTGGATGTAAATTTGCTAGAGGGGACGACGATCCACTTGAGATACCTCTTGTGATGCTTCTTGAAACTGGAGTGTTATTTGAAGAAGACATCACTGCACTGATCCCTGGAGGTGCTAGATGACCATTTTGTGTGATCTTTTCATCAAACTCATTCTGATGATGAGGTATTCCTGCAATGATATTTGTTAGCTTATCAACACTTCCATCCCATGCTTGTTCTTCAATGAATTGAACATCTCTACTAATAATAGAATTCTTTGTGATGGGGTTATACAATTTATAGGCTTTTGATTGCTCACTGTAACCTACAAAAATACATCTCTCTCCTTTATCATCTAATTTCTTTCTCCTCTCATTTGGAATATGTGCATAAGCTACACATCCAAAAACTCTTAAATGTGATACACTGTGTTTCTTTCCACTCCATGTTTCTTGAAGAACTTTATCCTTCACACTTTTTGTTAGACATCGGTTCAAGATGTAAACCGCACAAGCTACTGCTTCAGCCCAATACTCATTTGGTAAATTTTTGGCTTTCAACATACTTCTTGCCATTTCCATAATTGTTCTATTCTTTCTTTCTACTACACCATTCTGTTGAGGTGTGTACCTTGTTGTAAATTACTTCTTAATCCCATGAAATTTACAAAAATTTAAAAAACTCATTTGAAACATACTCTCCTCCTCTATCTGATCTTAACACCTTTATAGAGTAACTGCTCTGCTTTTCAACTATGGCCTTATACTCTTTGAACACACTAAAGGCTTCTGACTTATGTTTCAAGAAATAAACCCAAGTTTTTCTACTCAAATCATCTATAAAAGTTAGAAAATACATGCTCCCTCCAATTGATGTTGTTTGTATAGGTCCACATAGATCTGAACGGAAAATCTCAAGAATAGATCTAGCTCTATATGAATTTCCAACAAGAAATATTTCCATGTGTTGCTTCCCTAGAATAAAAATTTCACAAGGATTGTTTGGTTGCTCCATCAAAGGAAAACCCTTCACCATATGCTTCTTTTGTAATAAATCTAAACCACCAAAACTTAAGTGTCCAAATCTCAAATGCCACAACCAAGTTTGATCTTTTAAAGAAACTTTAAATGCTAGTGAAGAAATCTCTTCAGATGAAAAATCATGTTGAATTCTTAATGGAAACATTTTGTTTCTTGTCATCTCAACCTTTGCAATTAATTTGTTACTTGGATTTCTATCTAGAATAACACATGCATCATCTTCAAAATAGACTTTATATCCCTTTTGCACTAGCTGACCAATACTCATTAGATTATGTTTCAAACCAGAACATAATGCACATCTAGAATGTGTTTGTTCTCAGCTTTCTTTGTTTCAATATATATGGTTCCTTTTCCCATTACTGCAACTTTATTATCATTTCCTAACTTAACTTCAGATGTAACTGACTCATCTATGTTTACAAACATCTCCTTAAATCCAGTCATATGTTTACTGCATCCACTATCTAGAAACTAAATATCCTTTGTACTATCTTGAGCAACATTGCATGTAATAAATATTGAACCATTGTTATAACTTTCAGACTGCTTTTCTTCAGAAAAATGTGCATTCTGTCTATTCATATCAAAATGTTTCTTTTTGCATTCATTGACATAGTGTCCATACCTTTTACAGTAATGGCATTGAACATGTGACTTGTCATACCTTTGACCATAAGTATGATTATGGCTGTTTCCTCGGCCTCTAGCACTTGTAGTGTAGAAATTTGAATTTGTTCTTCCTCCTTCATAATATGTGTTTTCTCTTCCAGATCCTCTTTAGAAATCCCTTCCTCTACCTCTGTTGAAGCTCGATCTTCCTCTTGCTCTATTACCGCCAATTGAAACTTGCGATTTGAAGGCTTGCTCAAGAGATGAGCTACCTGATCTATTCAATATTTATTCATGGGATATTAAAGATCCCATTAATTCATCTATAGACATTTGGGTTAAATTTTGTGATTCTTCTATTGCAATAACAATCACATCAAACTTGCTAGGAAGACTTCTGAGTATTTTCTCTACAATCCTTTGATCCTCTAAAGTCTCACCATGAGACCTAATTTGATTTACTACACTCATCACGTGGGTGAAAAATAAATCTACTGAATCTAAGTCTTTCATGCAAATATTCTCAAAATCTCTTCTAAGATTTTGTAATTTTGCAACTTTTACTTTACTAGGTATTTGATAATTTGTTTGAAGACTTTCCCATGTCTGCTTTGATCTAGTTCCTGCTGCAGCACGCGGAAATATGGACTCGTCCATTGCTTGTTGAATTTGAAATAAGGCTTTTGCATCCTTCTGCTTGTTCTCCTTCAACAAATCCTTATCTACTTGTGCTAGTACTTGAAACGCTTGAAAATCTACAGGTTCTGGAAACCCATTCTCAACTAGCTCCCACACATCTAGTGAACAAAATAAGGTCCTCATTTTTATACTCCAATAATCGTAGTTCTTCCCATTGAATATGGGGATTTGGGATTGAGTGAAGTTGCTGCTCATACCCTGCCATTTTGAACTAGACTAACAGAGGGAAATAAAAACTTATAACTTAAGCTCAACCTAGCTTTGATACCAATTTGAAGGAATTATATTTAACTCCTAACCTAGAGGATGTGTGCTGCAAATAGAAACAATATTATGAACACACACAAACTCACAAGAGAAATATAAAAACAAGGCTTTGTATTAAAAATACTCTAGAGCACTTCGGTGCCTTCTCTTGCTTTTCTTGCTTTTTGAATTACAAAATGAAACCTCTTATTTATAGAAGTTTTCCAACCTTCTACCTTAGAAAATATCTCATAATATCTTATATTAGATATTATTGATCTTTTGGATATTTTATAGATATTCTCAGATATTTCTAGATATATATAATATCTCTTGATATGTTCTAGATATTATATACAATATCTTTTGATATTTTGGAGCAGTTAATATTCACAATAAATGTGAACATCTTTTACATAAAGTTGAATTCCATAAAGTTAAACTTCATGTAAAACAAGATTAGATATTTCCAACTATGAAACACGGATTGGAGGAAATGGGTTTGATTGCTCAGCCTGTGGTAGTATTGGCGCTGGGTTGGCGGACGTTGAACGGAACTGGGGGGTTGCTAATATCATCACCATCTCCTTCCAGCATTTGAACCACCCTTATCATCGATGGGCGATGTGTGGAATCATATTGAATGCACCACAGTCCAACTTTTGTCATTTTTTTTTTCTGTCTCCTCGTCTGCTACTTGTAATTCCCTTCGATCTCTTTCTCTCAATCTCATCCTCAACTGCCCCTTCTCTATCAATTTAAATGCCCACTCTGGAAAATAGAATTGGCTGGAGCGGCTTATTTGCACATCAATATTGTTCCTTCCTCCAACCATCTCCAATAGCATCATTCCAAAACCGTAAACATCAGACTTGTCCGTTACGGGCCCCATATTCGTAGACCACACCTCTGGCGCAATATATCCCGGCGTCCCTCTCGCCGCTGTCATTGATACGTGATCATCTCTCTTTCCACACAGTTTGGCCAGACCAAAATCGGCTACTTTGGCTGTAAACTCCTCGTCCAATAATATATTGTGCGGTTTGATGTCGAAGTGAATGATCCGGCTGTGACATTCATCATGCAAATACGCAATTCCACGAGCCGCCCCCAAAGCAATTGAATACAATTGTTGAAAACTTAGTGTGTTTTCATTCTCTTTTCTTCTTGCAAGTATAAACTTGTCCAGAGATCCATTGGCCATGTACTCGTACACAAGTGCGCTTTTGAATCCTTCGAAACAATACCCTAACAAACGAACCAAATGCATGTGATGAATCCTTCCAATGGTTGCAACTTCGTTCATGAACTGAGCCTCGCTTTGCCTCGACTGATCAAGCATTTTAACGGCCACAAGAATACCGCTCAGAAGCTTTCCTTTATAAACCACACCAAAACCTCCTTCCCCCAACTTATGCCGAAAGTTGTCGGTTATGTTCTTGAGTTGAGAGTATGAATATCTGGCCGGCATTTCGTGAACATAATTTTGCAGGAATACCTCTACCTTGGAAATTGACCGCGAATTGTCACGCTCTAACCGCAACATCCGCTCCTTGAAGAAATGCGACCTCCTTACGTAAGCAGCTACTGAAACTATCAACAATGCGCTGCCAACAGTGGATACACCTGATTTGAAGGTCGAACACGTTGTAGTTAACTGCAGCCAATCATATTTAAACAAATGAAAATTTAAGCTGAAAGACGCTACGGGAGCGCAATACTTACATAGAGCAATAGCGGCCTTAGGCATACCTGCACGATACAATCATAAATATTCACAGGAATAGTTGCTACCAGCATGCTTATGATATAATCCACCATATCGCAACATAATATTTATTTCTATGTTAAATACGACAGGACGATGGTTTGGAAATTTCCAATCGTTTGGAGTCATTTGATTAGAAGAGAATTGGGTCGCTTACGAGATCTCCTGGATTGCAGCGAGACTCCGTCGGATTAGCATGGTCATAAATACATAACTTCGGTTTTGTAATTTTAAAAGATAGACAAATTCACATTTTAAGTGACAATCGTGAGTACCAATAATCATTGACCTTGCATACTAATTTGAGCATATTTCTGCTCATGAAATCGCCGGTGTTCAGCACTGTCTCGAAAGAGTTATATTCTTGCAGCTACCATCATCAGACATATGAATGTGATTAGCAGACCATAGATTCTTATTAGTTATTCGCATGTTATGGTTGGAGAACCCTTCCCAGTATAGTTTGGGTTCCAATATGTAGTATTGGTTACCACTGATATCGAGTATTGAAGCGCAGCGTCCCCGCAGGCCGCTGACTTTGTGTCCGAAAGGATACGAGAGAGTAGATTCATTACCACAAAGTAAAATCTTGACATCCGTGGGAGAAACAGGAGAGTAAGCAGGATATTGAAATGCAGAGAATAAGGCAAAACGATATGCATAGACAACGCTTCCATTAAAGAAAAGCAAAAAACTAGAAATGCTATAGAAAGATGCAGAGCATGATCCCAGCTTAAAAGCAGAGAGCAAGGCGAGACGGTAAACAGTGATGCGGAGTCAATACGCCAGATTGACTCGTATTCGTGTTCAGGTTCAACCCAGACTAAACGCGAACTTACCCATCCATTTCCATTTTGGTGGGGCTTTTGTTGTTTCTTGCCCAATCTCTTTCCACTACTTTTCCATCCAATTTCAAATTCCACGCGCTTCCTTGACATTTCAAGGGTCCCACATACGCGGAAAACGACTTTAACTTGTCACTTCTACGTCAACAAATTATTCCGGAAAACTCGAGCTTTTAAGATGAGCGTTGAAAAATGACAGGAAACTTACCGTGACCATGGACCATGGTGTTCGAGCTTTTAAGATGAGCTTTGAAAAATGACAGGAAATTTGTTGTTACGAAATTTCGTTGGAGTTTTGCCTTACAAATTTTATTTAGCGGAAACATCGGGGGCACGTGTCTTTAACAAAAATGATCAACGTTTATTATCACTTGTAATCAAACTCCACTTAATATTTCTTACTCGATGCATACTCATTTCGACAAATAAAGAGCTTAGTAGCATTTTGAATCCCTTGGGTTTGCGCGCATGCATTTGTAAGAAGGAAAAGTGAAAGCAACACATGCCCAAAATTTAATCACATAATAATGAGTTAACAAGCACTTCACAAGGGAAGTGGAGCTGCCGTAGTATTGGATGTGCTGAAGATAAGGATTGCCATTATTTTGCATGCACGCCGACTTGAGTCTACTAGTTAAGTTAATTGTTTGGAAACTAGTACTTAAAAGGCCAATATAACTATTAGATAAGTTCGTGAAGAGAAATGCTCTTTCAGTAGAAATACACCTTCATACATTAATAATGTAGAGTGTTACTGTATATTGATTTCTTTCTGTAGAAATACACTTTCATACATACATTAATAGTGTAGAGTGTTCCTACATATTGATTTGTTATGTGTTGTAAGTAGTTACTGTTTTATAATCTTATACATTTATGTGTGTTTAGTCATTAATTCATGAATAATTTAGTTTTTGAAATTTGGATTTTTTTGGGTTGATTCACCTAACATCTACAATAATAGCTATATTTTTTCTACGTATAATCAAACTCCGCTTAATATTTCGTACTCAATGGGTAATCATGTAATAAATGAGAATCAAAACAAATGTTGCTACCCAGGCCAGCGCCTCCAATGGAGCAACCTGCAATATGATGCACAAACACATCTAATACAAATTCCCTATTTCACTTCGAAGTCTAAATGTATTTGGGGAGCCAAAATTATTTTTGAGAATAATAAAAAATAGTGTGGAATTCAGGCATAGGGATGCTCACCTAGAATAACAAGAGTCTTTAACTTGGAATTGTCTGCAAGTGCCGAATCAAAAATTTTGTGAGTAACAATTTATAATTGAATGCGTAGTTCTTATATCAATTAAAGTAACTCACGTAGCATAAGATTTGCATTTATCAATTTCGTTCACGTTAAAAAACTCAAGTTCTAAATGATTTCCTGATTTAGGTTGAAAGAAAAGGAAATAAGACTCTTACGAGCGGGGCATTTCTTTGGATGCACGGTGCCGCTGCAATTGCAATAAAACTTCATCGAATCGTAATAACCGCATATCCCTTGACTTGACTCGCATTCCATGCAATCTGAGCCGACATTCCATCTTATTTTCAGCCCATCTTCAATTTGATCCACTTTTATTACTGATTGGTCTACGGGTAGCACTACTCGCGATTGACATCTTTTCAGCGGCCTCAAGTCTGTAGTCAAATTGTAGTGCCAGGTAGAGTTACATTGTAATGAAGCAGTTAGAGTCGGGTAGTCTCTGTACCCTGCATCGCACACTCCCCACAGAGTTACGTTCTTGTATCCATCTTCAATACGAAATTGAGGGTTAGACCAGGCCTGCGCTGTGTAGTTTCTCGACAATGGATTGCATCCATATCGGTTCAATAGATTCTTCTCAATTACTGTTATCCTCTTATCGATTATCTCTACCCAATACGGATAAAGTATGTAGTATTGGCGGCCACTGATATTAAGTAGAGGCTTTTGTTCTTCATAATCACAGTCGAGCTGAAGCGCAAGGTCGCCGCAGCCGCTCCCCTTCCGCCCAAAAGGATATCGGAAAACATACTCCCCACATTTCAGTTCTTCCTCACAAGCTCCACAGGATGAAATAAGCCACGATATTGATATTGCGAGGACGAGATACACAAAGCGCAGACAGAGCCCTTCCATTTCCAAAATATTACAAGTAGTAGACAAAACTAAAAATGAAGTAAACAGGGGAGCATGATTCGTAGCTTAATAGCAGAGAAAGAAGCCGATGAAGAAATCCCGGCCTCGAGGAAAAGAATAGCAAAAATAACGGAGTCAATACGCCAATTTGACTTATCCTTTTCATTACCGCAACACAATTCAAAAACACAAACGTAACTGTTTTTGTACCATCGGCGATAGCGTCGTCGCTTCCATGAAATTGCACCCCGTTTCCATCGCAACAGTCATCACTCGTTACATTCCACGCGCTTTCTTGACATCTCAGTGCATGACAAAATTCGTGGAGGTCATCAAATGAACATTACCAACCGATACTTTAGAAGGGCATTCTATTTCAATCAAATACATTTCTTTCTAAGACTAATTAAAAATATAATATCCGGTGAAAAAAAAAAAAAAAAACCAACATTTTAATGGAGTAAAACTACATTATTACTTAGCAATCACATGCAGATAGTGCATTAATGTGACCGCCGAAAGGGATTGCGCACAAGAAGAAAGAGTGGAGGAGAGAAGGAAAGGAAGAAGAGGAGGGCGAAGTGGAAGGTAAATTTTGGGATGGAACATACCATAAAAATGTAATGGCTTTGATGCGTATGCACGAAAATTGGAGGAGACATTTGTGGAAAGTGTGGAGAATGAGGGATGCATATTTTAAGCAACAAGGAGATCCATCTATATTGATTAGCTGCACCAACTTGATATAGACGCAACCATGTCTATTGAGGGCAGAAACAAGATGGTAGAAACAAAAAATGACCAAGCATGCAGAGCATGGAAGGGCTCGACTTCAATTTTTTTGTTTTTTCAAAATTTCTCTTTATACTTCAGATGTGGATTTTACACGTTACAAGTGGATTTGATGATGACGCAAATGGTGAAGTGAAATTTTCGAATGTCAGTAATTTTTAACCATAGAGATGGTCATTGATGTAGACAATATACACCATCATTTGTTGTCATATGGGAGGGGGATTTCCACCTGTGAAAACGCCTTTCGACGTAATTATTCTGGTTTAGATATTATGGGAGCCGGGTTGATTTTATGTCAGTTTTAAAACTAAAAGCAAGGCAAACGTCAACAAATTGACTTAATTTCAACATTTCCTTAATAAGCTCTCATTATCTTGCTAAAAGAATATATCTTCAGTTGTTAGGTATAATTACAATAAAAACCAAACAAATGTGCCATTATAGGCACATTCCAAAAAGGATATAAATATAGAAGAAAGTAAATCTATAAAAATGTAATTTTTAAATCAAGTGCTAATACTGTACATATGATACAATGGTAGCTATCAAAAGAATATCCTAATTCAACACAACCTAAGATTGCAGTTAGAATCCAAAGTATGAAATTGTGAGACATCAAAAAGTATGGCAACGACACCTTTTCTCTACACCTTTTCTCTACCTAAATAGTCGTTATCCTCTGAAACCAATCAAGTTCAAATGCCTTTATAAAATAAAGCCATAATATCCCGCTGATGAAGAAGAGGCAGAGGATGACGACGAGCCGCCTAGGCCTCCACTAAATTTACACCCACCTGTTTTATTATCAACCTTTTGTTTAGAAGAAAATAGACATACGAAACAACGACGAAGACACTCTCCAGTCAAGATGCTTATTTGACTTGACTGCATTACTATACGGAAGTCTTTAATGAAAAGTATAATTTACGAAGACTTTGAAGCTATAATTAGTTTATGATTTTCTGTTTGACGTAGATAATGCGCCAGGCTATTGAATATAAAAAAATGAAAGATTACGGTAGCACTCGGATGACATTTTCCAAAAACAAACTATAATACATTTCTATTAAAAATAACATTTATAATTTTTCTTTGGATGAATGGTTTGGCCATTGAATTTATCGGAAAATATGATAGATGGATTATATAATTAAATCTCTCTCCATTACAGATTTATAAATAGGAAGTATTTTAATCCTTTTACAATATTTTTTAGGCACGTTTTATAGAAAGGGTTCCGGCTCTCATTTTTAATGAGTGGGTGGTCGTATAAAAAATGAAAATGATAGATGTAAGAAATTTTATAATATTATCTTAAAATCGTAGAGCATATGGTAATCGATTCCGTTGTTATATGCTTTTTAATTGGTTAATATAGAGTTTTTGGTTTTTTTTAATCTTTTACTTAGAAATCATCATAGGGTACCGTTTTAATGGCTATTCAAGTGACAATTAATTGTCCCTTTTGAAGTGTGTGTTTTGTGTGTTTTTTTTATTCATGATTATCAAGATTGGAACTAGTGTTTTTCTATGCGTGATGAGGGTTCAAATTTATTAAGTGAGTTAAGACATTTTTTGGAAAGTTTCTACATTATTTATTTTTGTACAAAGATATTTTATTAAAGGAATCCAAGTACAAAAAAAATTGTTTAAAGAGTACAAAGATGTTTTATTACAAATAAAATGCAAAAGTATGAAGATATATTGCTACAAACAAACAGGAGGGGCCCAAGTATGAATGTATTTTGTTGTGAACTCGTAACCTCTTTTTTGACGTCGCTAGTCGATTTAACTAAATGTTTACAATTTTTTTATACATTTTAAATGGAGATCAAACTGTACATAAGAATTGACTTGCTCTATAATATTACAGAGAGATTAACATTGAGAAGTTTGACCTTGCCTCCAAATATTCCCATGGCCACTTTAAGGTGTCTTACCTTAATAATTAGTATGATAAACATTATTTACTACCATTAACTTTGGTCCAAAATGCTGACATTTTTAGCTAATTTGATTTAATGTTTTTTTATGAATTAATAAATTTATTTATAAACAAAAATATAAAAATATAAAATATTTTTTTTATAAAATTTGGTGTGTATTCCCATAATTTATACATTACAATATCACTTTTATTAAAAAAAATGCTAATAGCCAAGAAAAGAAGGAGAGGAAAAATAAATACAACTACAATTTTGGTTAAAAAAAACAAGAGGAAAGATATTAAAGAATCACATACCAAAATTTCACATCAGAAAATGACCAAAGGCAAACTATTCAACTATTCGAGGAGGACATGGATGAGACATTTTATTGGTCTAGTGTAGGTTTTTTATGCACCTACTCAATTTTAAAGCGAAGTCTTCTCAGAGGAAGAAAATGGTGCATTAGGTAGTTTTATAGATACATCATGATTGAAAGATACGGTAAATTCAAATTTTAGGAACTCATTTAATAATTAAATAAGTCCACAGTTCCTTAAGCAAATCGAACAAGGGAACTTCAAACACCCAGAAATTTTCTGAAAAACTTTCAAATCATATATTCGGTCCTAACTAATTTAAAAATAAGAACTCTATTATACATTGCCAAGAAAATAGTATTAGCGTATATATACTTCATTCATACATACCCCAGACAAATAAATGAAAACCTAAAAATCATATCGGCTAGACGTATCCAGCTAGCATGAAGAACAACCTCGGAATTGCGCAGTGATCTGGTCGGAAGACATGATGGGCAGCTTTTCTTCTACTGCATTTAGAGAGACTGTGGACGTCATGTCTATATGCCTGCTAGATACTTTGCTTTCCTGCAACTGCTTGATTTCTTCCAGTCGAGATACAACTTCTTTCATGTCTGGCCTGAAATCCCTGTCTCTTGCAAGGCATTCAAACGCCAATTCCGCAACTGCAGCAACCATCACCTTCACTTCATGGTCTGTTTCAATCTTCAGATCAGGATCCACCAGTTCATCCAAAACGCCTCTTCTTATCTTGTCTATTGCCATATTAGCAAGGCTGATTTCGTTTCTATTTCGGGTGATATCTACCGCTACTTTAGCAGAGATTAGCTCCACCAAAACAACGCCGAAACTGTAAACATCTGACTTTTCGGTGAGCTGGAAGCATTGATGGTATTCTGGATCAAGATACCCGGGCGTGCCTTGCGGAGCAGTTGTGACGTGGGAGACATTCACAGGCAGCAATCTGGAAAGCCCAAAGTCTGCAACTTTTGCCCTGAAATGTTCATCTAACAGAATGTTATTGGATTTCACATCTCTGTGAAATATGGGTGAATCGATGCTGTGGAGATACGCCAAGGCCTGAGCAGTTTCTATGGCAATGTTCAGACGTGTTCCCCACGCCAAGCCTTTCAGGGTTCTTCGGCTGCCATGGAGATGATCGGACAAGGTCCCATTTGGCACGAACTCGTAAACAAGCAGCAGTATCGGACTCTGCGGACATGTACAGCCATAAAGACGAACAAGGTTTGGATGACAAAGGGAGGATAGGATTTGTACCTCGTTGATAAATTGTTCCACCCTTCTAGAGTTTTCTTGATGGAGTCTCTTTACCGCCACAACTCGTCCGTCCTGAAGTTTCCCCAGATATACTGCCCCAAATCCTCCATCTCCAAGGCGCGTTTTTGTCGTCCAAAGAAATTTGTTGCCTGCTCAAGTTCTTGATAGGGAAATATGGACAAACTACCGATCATATACCCAGGCCGACCTGCTTCCATGTCGTTTCTGTGATAATTATGGAAATCCCTACTTAGCCCTTGGGCGAGAGGCGCTTCTCTCATCCTCACGTAATAAATGAGAAACAAAACAAGTGCTGCTACCAGGCCAGCACCTCCAATGGAGCAACCTGCAATATGATACACAAACACATCTAATACAAATTCCCTATTTCACTTCGAAGTCTAAATGTATTTGGGGAGCCAAAATTATTTTTGAGAATAATAAAAAATAGTGTGGAATTCAGGCATAGGGATGCTCACCTAGAATAACAAGAGTCTTTAACTTGGAATTGTCTGCAAGTGCCGAATCAAAAATTTTGTGAGTAACAATTTATAATTGAATGCGTAGTTCTTATATCAATAAAAGTAACTCACGTAGCATACGATTTGCATTTATCAATTTCGTTCACGTTAAAAAAATCAAGTTCTAAATGATTTCCTGATTTAGCTTGAAAGAAAAGGAAATAAGACTCTTACGAGCGGGGCATTTCTTTGTATGCACGGTGCCGCTGCAATTGCAATAAAACTTCATCGAATCGTAATAACCGCATATCCCTTGACTTGACTCGCATTCCATGCAATCTGAGCCGACATTCCATCTTATTTTCAGCCCATCTTCAATTTGATCCCCTTTTATTACTGATTGGTCTACGGGTAGCACTACTCGCGATTGACATCTTTTCAGCGGCCTCAAGTCTGTAGTCAAATTGTAGTGCCAGGTAGAGTTACATTGTAATGAAGCAGTTAGAGTCGGGTAGTCTCTGTACCCTGCATCGCACACTCCCCACAGAGTTACGTTCTTGTATCCATCTTCAATACGAAATTGAGGGTTAGACCAGGCCTGCGCTGTGTAGTTTCTCGACAATGGATTGCATCCATATCGGTTCAATAGATTCTTCTCAATTACTGTTATGCTCTTATCGATTATCTCTACCCAATACGGATAAAGTATGTAGTATTGGCGGCCACTGATATTAAGTAGAGGCTTTTGTTCTTCATAATCACAGTCGAGCTGAAGCGCAAGGTCGCCGCAGCCGCTCCCCTTCCGCCCAAAAGGATATCGGAAAACATACTCCCCACATTTCAGTTCTTCCTCACAAGCTCCACAGGATGAAATAAGCCACGATATTGATATTGCGAGGACGAGATACACAAAGCGCAGACAGAGCCCTTCCATTTCCAAAATATTACAAGTAGTAGACAAAACTAAAAATGAAGTAAACAGGGGAGCATGATTCGTAGCTTAATAGCAGAGAAAGAAGCCGATGAAGAAATCCCGGCCTCGAGGAAAAGAATAGCAAAAATAACGGAGTCAATACGCCAATTTGACTTATCCTTTTCATTACCGCAACACAATTCAAAAACACAAACGTAACTGTTTTTTTACCATCGGCGATAGCGTCGTCGCTTCCATGAAATTGCACCCCGTTTCCATCGCAACAGTCATCACTCGTTACATTCCACGCGCTTTCTTGACATCTCAGTGCATGACAAAATTCGTGGAGGTCATCAAATGAACATTACCAACCGATACTTTAGAAGGGCATTCTATTTCAATCAAATACATTTCTTTCTAAGACTAATTAAAAATATAATATCTGGTGAAAAAAAAAAAAAAAACCAACATTCTAATGGAGTAAAACTACATTATTACTTAGCAATCACATGCAGATAGTGCATTAATGTGACCGCCGAAAAGGATTGCGCACAAGAATAAAGAGTGGAGGAGAGAAGGAAAGGAAGAAGAGGAGGGCGAAGCGGAAGGTAAATTTTGGGATGGAACATACCATAAAAATGTAATGGCTTTGATGCATATGCACGAAAATTGGAGGAGATATTTGTGGAAAGTGTGGAGAATGAGGGCTGCATATTTTAAGCAACAAGGAGATCCATCCATACTGATTAGCTGCACCGACTTGATATAGACACAACCATGTCTATTGAGGGCAGAAACAAGATGACAGAAACAAAAAATGACCAAGCATGCAGAGCATGGAAGGGCTCGACTTCAATTTTTTTGTTTTATCAAAATCTCGCTTTATACTTTAGATGTGGATTTTACACGTTACAAGTGGATTTGATGATGATGCAAATGGTGAAGTGAAATTTCCGAATGTCAGTAATTTTTAACCATAGAGATGGTCATTGATGTAGACAATATACACCATCAGTTGTTGTCATATGGGAGGGGGATTTCCACCTGTGAAAACGCCTTTCGACGTAATTATTCTAGTTTAGATATTATGGGAGCCAGGTTGATTTTGTGTCAGTTTTAAAACTAAAAGCAAGGCAAACGTCAACGAATTGACTTAATTTCAACATTTCCTTAATAAGCTCACATTATCTTGCTAAAAGAATATATCTTCAGTTGCTAGGTATAATTACAATAAAAAACCAAACAAATGTGCCATTATAGGCACATTCCAGAAACGATATAAATATAAAATAAAGTAAATATATAAAAATGTAATTTTTAAATCAAGTGCTAATACTGTACATATGATACAATGTTAGCTATCATAAGAATATCCTAATTCAACACAACCTATAAGATTGCACTTAGAATCCAAAGTATGAAATTGTGAGACATAAAAAACTATGGCAATGACAACTTTTCGCCACCTAAACCGCCATTTCCCTCTAAAACCAATCAAGTTCAAATGCCTTTATAAAATAAAGACCTAATATCCTGCTGATGATGAAGAGGCAGAGGAAGATGACAGGACACCTAGGCCTCCACTAAATTTACACCCACCAGTTTTTTGTGATCAAACTTTTGTTTATTTTATAAAAAGAACGATGCAAATGTTTCCCTTGAAACAAGAAAATGGAGTCAACATTAATGATAAACACAAACAATTTATACATATAATACGATAGAAGTCAAAGAGTTAAAAGCAATCGAAGCATACACATAAACTACCCTCACACGCTATTCACAAACCATCTGTATTGAAAATCAATAATATTTAGTTTTTCTTCTTTCATAACAGGCATAACCCACCAACTATTTCATATACCATTGCAAAGATGATCTGATGTTCAAAGACATATGGATCTATGTTGTCCATCTTCTGTAATATGGCACCGATAGCCACCATTGTTAGCGATAAGGGAAAGCTTTTAATTAGGGTTTTAACAATCATCGCTAGCTTTTGTGAGACACGCCAATGCCACTATAAAAAAACAACATTTTATTCTCTATGCCCCTGTAACAAGAGAAAAAGACATAACTCACATACAATTTAGGGTTTTATTAGCAATAATCCAGGAAAAAAAACCTCTTTAATTTTTTTTATGTCAACTACGTAGTTTCTTGCCTTTTCTGCATGGCTCCACATATGTGAACACGACCCATATCTCTTTTTTTCACCCTCCAAGCATGTATAAAACACCATCGGCAAGTAGTCACATTGAGATACTAAATGGAATATAAAAATTGAGTATCAGAGTCATAAAATGTATCACTAACCTTATAAGAATAAATAAATATAGCTCGTATTAGATAAATCAATATAATCATGAAATATATGCATCATTTCTCATTGGTAGGTGGCCCCAAAACTTTTAAGGAGGGAGGGCATGATATTGTAACACAATGTTCCCGATGGTGTATTAATTGAAGTTTTTTCTTAATCTGTTGGATTGAGTTTGATTTGATTATAACCAGTAAATCCATCCATGAAAGAAATGATATCGTATCTAGCGGTAGAATCAACAATGGCGTCAATGTACGGAAATGGGAAACTATCCTTTAGATATCCATTATTAAGATAATGAAAATCTATGCAACAACATACCCTACCATTCAGCTTCATAATGAGCACAATGTTAGACACCTAGTAAGGATAATACAAAGCATGAATAAATCCAACGTCTAATAGTCATTGTATTTTTTGTTTGACTAATAGTGTGACCTTCTGATGCATTTTGCAAGCTTTTGGTTGAACAAGTTTTCCACCAGGGTTAAGGATGATGTTATGCATGGCTACAGAAGGAATAATACTAGGCATATCACTATAGTCCAATGAAAATATATTTAAAAATTCATGAAGAACATGTTTAATATCATCACATATTGTTAGTAGTGTCAAGGTTATATTGAATGCTATCTTCATTTAGAAGAGTTGACGAGTCCAATATATATGGGTCAATAGGAATGGTGTCAGGAGCATCAACACTTTCAATAGGTGCATCAGATTCTCCAAAGTAGGCGATAGCATTAAGAAATGATGAAAACAATTTTTTATGATGGAAATATGGGAGGTGATCATAAACCCCCATGTATTCTAGAAGAGAGTCATCAGTAGAAAAAGTGTCCAAATCAGGCCAAGTAGTAGAAGTAAAGTCACTAATGAGTTCTAGATATACAAGAGGAAGTGAAGAAGTATGTAAAATAGTATAATCCTGCGAAGAATATCTATAAGGAAGATGATATCCCAAGCTGAGCTTGTGAGATGAGTGTGGAGAACCCATGGTTCTGCGAAACCTTGAGTATGTGGGCCTAAACCATTACCAAACCAAAACAAAGCAAATACTTATAGCCAAGACTATATTTGGAGAAATGTTGACTAGATGAAAAATATCTAGGGTTGTCTATAGAGGGCTCAATAGAATTATAGTATGTGAAAGGTGATGGATCTATTGGAACGTCATAGAAAATCCTTGATAAAGGAATTTAAGCCATGTAAGAAGAGTGGAAGGAACCGCATGAATAACATGGATACAAGGGCGCCCAAGAATAATGTTATAATTAATATTATTGGGCATCACATGGCATGGTGTAGGAAGTGTACATAGCCCAATAGTTATGAGGAGTAGGATAGTACCTAGGACATGCTTGGGAATATTGTCAAATCCATGAATAGAAATAGATGAAGGAGCAAAAAATTCCTGATAAAGGAAAATTTGATGAAAAAATGTGATATTACAAATGTCAATCCCCGATCCAATTTAAGATAAGGCACGTTTAACCCCAATGTTATTGATGCAAACATGAATATAAAGGGAGATCATGTTCTAACATGGATTGAGAAGGAAACTCATTTGATGTGAAAGGAGTGTTGTCTTCATTGAGAGATAGAGCTGAAGTAAACTTATGATACACATATTCAGGTGAATTATGGGGAGGAACATAGGTCCTAGCTAAGTAAGATCCGAGTCTATATACACAATTAGGATTATCCTGCACAAAGGCATGGATGGAGACATCCATGGGGGAGGAAACTTATGATATTGAAGAAAGATCCAAGAGTTCTCAAAAGTCAGGTTCACCAAATGATTTAATAAAAAATGATTTATTATTAAACCCTTAGGATATTGCAGAGTCGCATAAGATAAATAAATGCCTAAGCAAAAGTATGATCCAAAAAATAAGAAAATAGAAATAAAAACCCTAAGTGCAAGAGAGGGAACAATAGACTTAGCTGATTTTTTTGTTGATCCCGAAGTGTTATGCACTAGAAAATTGATGAAATAGGAGGGTGAATTTTCGTTACTCTACTCAATAAATTCTTCAAGTGCCAGAATAAGCTATACCAGGGCACCTAGAAATGGGATAGTGAACCTAGGCATCAGAGACCTTTGGTACATGCCTATGACTATGAAGATTCTCAGGATCTAGTTTTTCTTGTGTTGTAAGGTGGTTTCTAACCTTTGGTTTTGATTTCCTGTATGTCCTCGTAATTTACCTATAACATGTAAAACAAATGATATCATACAAAACCACAAAACGCATCAAATTTTAAGAAGAAATATATGCAATTGGGGCGTCAGAATGACCTTCTCGGTCACCTAGAAAAGTGAACTTACGATTGAGCGCTGCACTACATCTCAGAATCCATGTACTTCTATGTGCGTGTGCATAGAATTGTGCCCTGGGAATATCTTGTGCAATATGCACTTGATATTGAGTAATAGCTAGATGTAGCAATGTAAATAGACTTGTGTATGGAAAAATTAACTTCCCCTCCCATGTGTGTATGTTAAAATGTAGTCCCTTGTCCCTTGAATTAAACTAGATGAATGTATTGACGCTCTTAGAATTCCTTTGGATTTAACCTTAGGAGATGATAATAGATTCTTAGAGATTGGTCCCTTATTATGGTCACATAGCTTTCTATTTATATGATTCCCTTATTTGAATTTTGTAATTGAAAACTAAAAAGATGACCCAAAAGAAAACAATATTCCAAAAAGATAAAAGATGCTAAAATGAGGCAAGTAAGATACAAAGAGGTTGGGGCCACCCAAAGGGGATGAGGGCACATGGGCACTGGTATCTTGGCTAGGCACTGGTTTTTAGAGCCAGGAATGATAAAGTGGTGAAGGTCATACTAGGTCATGGGGTGTACAGAACCATATAGAAATCAAGGAGGTGAATGATATATGTCAACTACTAGATTTCTAGCTTAAGAATCATATGAATAGTAGTATGTGATTAGGACCTAGAAATGTATGCAAGTGCAGGATTTAGTGTCTACGGTTTGGAGGCTATGGGAGATAAATTTGAAGAGAAATCGTTAGTTGAGATAACTCTTAATATTTTTCCCACAATGTATGAATATCTAATCACATCCTTACAAGTTTTTGGTAAGAATGATACTCTAACATTTGAAAAATTAAGTGTTTACTTTCTGTAGGGTGAATAGAGAGTTAGAAGGAATTTTGATGAAACTAAATCTACTGAGAAAGCATACATGTGAAGAAGAAGATTCAAAGGTAATAAGATGTAAAGTTGAGACAAAATGGGTATAGAATCCAAGTAAATGATGAACCAAGGAGAAGATAACAAAAGGAAACAATGGCATAAGGTGAAGTGCTTCAATTGTAGTATATTGGACCATTTTCAATGGGAATGTACAAAAAGCATTACCCAAAGATCCACAATTGGTCTAGAAAGAAAATGAAAAACATGAAAAATCAAGTAGAAAGGGAATGCATTCTTTTCATTGCATCCTTATCTGCTCAAGATACATCAAATGATTGTTTGGTATATAGATTGAGGAGAAAGTAAACATATGGATTTTATCAAAGAAAGTTTCAAATCTAATGAAAAAGATGAAGAATGTGAAAGTGAAAATATATTTCTTGGTAATCGTAGTGCTTATAGTATACAGGGCCATGGTGATGTTCCTCTTTAAATGAATATTGGTAAAGTAAAATGTATTATTAATGTGATGTATGTACCTGGTTTATAGAAGAATATTCTTTCAATTGGTCAAATCACAAAGCAAGGTTTCAAAGTTTAATTTTATAACGATAATTTTTTGATTAAGGATATATATCAAACATGGTTATAAAGTGATTTCATCAAGTACTTCAGATGGGGGGATATATAAATTTGATGCAATAAATACATGTATTCATTCTCTTGTTGCATCACATGATAATATTAGTGTGTTATGGATTATAATATTTGGGCACCTTAATTATCAAAATTTAGGTTTGATCAAAAAATTAGACATGGTGTATGGTCATCCAAAAATTCATTCAGATTCAAATCTGTGTAAAGGATATTTTTATGGGAAACAATATAGAAATAACTTTGAGAATAACAGGTCATAAAGAGAAAGAGAAAAACTTGAGATTGTGTATAGTGATGTTATTGGTCAATTTCCTTCTCCTTCCTTTATAGGATCAACATATGTGTTCACTTTTATTCATGTTTTCTATAAAAAAAAGATGGATTTATTGTCTCAAGAACAAAAGTGAGGTGTTTGAAAACTTTAAGACATTTAAATCTCTATTAGAAAATGAGAGTGGGAGAAAAAAATAAAGTTATTCAAATAGATAATGAAAGAGAGTATATCACAAAATTGTTTCGAAATTTCTATGATAAATTAGGTATTAAAAGGTAGTTAACAATTAGATAAAAATCTCAACTAAATGGGGTTATAGAAAGAAAAAAAAAAACTTTAGAATAAATGGCTAGGTGGATTCTCAAGGACTAAGTATTTTCCTGATACCTTTTTAGCTGAAGTAATAGTTACTGTTGCGTACATATTAATTAGATCTCGCATAAAATCTATAAGAAATATGAAACCTCATGAGGTAGTGTATGGGAGTAATCCATGAGTCAAATTTTAGAGTGTTTGGATGTAATGCATATGATCATATTCTTGATGAATCAAGGAAGAAACTTGATAAGAAAGGCATGAAATATATCTTCATTGGTTATAGTGAACTGTTTAAAGGCTATAGATTATATGATCATCAAACTCAAAAAATTAATTATAGTGCCCACTCCTCTTCGACATATATATTACTATAATTTTTCTCACTTTTTATTGGAGCCATAGACATTGTTATCATATTTGATCTTTAGACATTGATAGATGGACAGTACTATATTTGATTAGCTTATTTGATAGACATTATGGGTGTGTTATAATTTTGACATGTTGGGACTTATATGATGGATTATATGTGTGGATTGACATATCAGTATTTGATGATCTATAGCTACTACTGTATTGACACATTGTATTATATATATAGACTTTTCTAGATGATTTAGTTGGTTTTTTTATCTTATTGCTTATTGATGAATTGATAGAATCAAAATATTTGGAATTGTAAACAATTAACGAATTATTTGATTTTAGTGACGGTTTGGTTATGATATTTGATGATGTGAATTGATATGCATATTTGTGTGTTTTATTATGTTGATGTAATTAATATGTCCATGAGGCCAGAAAGGTTTTATTTTTATTTTTGTAGGAAATTGTAACACAATAAACAAAAGAGGATAGGAGACCAACAATGAAGAAATTTGAGGTATTAGCAACATGACACCTTGACAATTTATGTAATTGTATGTTTTTTGTTGTTGTTAGATGGTTAGCAGGTCCCCATTCGGGGGTAGCCTCAAATGTGACCTTGGATAAATATGTTGTTTTCCATTTTTGTATTATTTATTTGTGAGTATTCGAATTATTTTAGTATTATGAGTCACCTTTATTAGTGTTAGTTTAAATTCTCCATTTAAATTGATTAAAATTTATTAATTATTGTAATTTAGGATGTGACCAAATGGGGGTATTTAATGTGAGTAGGTGTTTGTTGGTTTGTGTTGGGTTTGAAAGGATTTTATTGCTTCTGAGTGTACTTAACCTTGTATGTCAAATTCGAATTCAGGCTGAAGGGCCATTTTTGGAGGCTTGTGGGACAAGTTAAGCTTGCCCCACACCTCTTAATTTCACCTTCCAACTATCCCTACGTGTTAAGGGGTAAAAAATAGACCCCATTATGTGATTGTAAGACAAAAAAATGTTATTTGTTGCACTTTCTTACATATGTTTTTAATTTTGTCCTTTAGAGGTGTGGGTTTGAGTTTGACTATGTAAGAGGGTTGTCATTCCCTCAACCACCAATTTATTTTTCTTAGGGGATTGGGTTTTTTCTTGTGATGTGGAGTGGAGAAGAAATGATGTGGCATCCTACATGGAGCCACATCACCTCTCCCTCATCTCTTTTCTATTTATTCAAGTTTTTCTGATCATTCGAGGTTACTTGTTTTATTTGAACTCTTGCATTTTGGGAGAAACTTTCTTTTGAAGTTCTTGTTGAAGCTTTGGATTTGGCTTATGCGTGATTGAGACTTGGAAAAATCTTGGAGTTGTACTTGTGGATTTGATACTCTTGTAATGGAAACGTAGGGACTTCACCCATATATTTCTTTATGTTATTTTGTTGTGCAAATGTTGTGAATGGATGATTTTCGTATGTTTGTGAGTTTGGGAAATATAATGGACTTTAGGTTGTGTACGATAAAATGGAAATTGAGATATTTTTTGAGGGAGGCATAAGAGTATTATTGGGTGTTTTAGGAGGGAGTTTGGTGTGGCTGTCTCACCTTGTATATAAGTGAAATTTGTGCTTATCTTTTATGTTTTACTGAGGGAGGCATAAGAGTTTTTTTCTAAGGGAGGCATAAGAGTCTTGTGGGTATGTGATTGAGCATCTTGGAGGCTTTAAGGTGGGAACCCAAACCCTTGGGAGGCATTAGTAGATCCCCATGTTTCCTTTCTTTTTCTTAGCTTGAGTATTGAACATTTGTCTTTGGAAACTTGCATGTTTGTTGTGATTTTGGTGTTGTTTTTATTGTGTTGAATGTCTTGTTCGAATATAGTTGTGCAAGCCATGTAAAGTTTCCAATTGTTGTCATATACCCCTCATTTCTTCATTGTTGGGGTTCAGAGGCCAATGAGGAAGAAGGCTTATCTTCCTCATTGGATTATTGGTTGGGTGGAGAAAGTTGCCTACTCCCATATTTTGTTGTTGTGATTTGGATTTGTAGAATATGGTGGAGCTCAAGTGAATATTTGGCCATAGTTTCACTTGAAGAAAATGAGAAGACATCCCTCTTTGTAAAATAGTTTTTCCATGTTTTCTCCACTTAATTGGAGGGCTTGTAACTTGTATTTTAAATATTATCAACTTTTTGTAAATGTGTTGTGAAAGTTTGATTTGTATTAAGAATTCAAAATGTATGTATATTTGGAAGATTAATATGTATTGAAAGGAAATGTGTTGAATTCTTGTCTTTTGTTGGCAAAATTGAATATGTGAAAGAGAATGAATTGTAGTAATGTTATACACAATTTTTCAGTTTATTGCAAAGGAAAGAGTAGAGAATGAGTTGATGTTATGTAATTAGGAATTATGAAATTAGATATAATATCAATATACCAACCAATTAATGGAAGACACCCTCATTAAAATTAATGTTGCATTAAAAATCAGCTTAAGAAGAAAAACTATTGAAAAAAATGCATTGTTGAAGGTTCTATTTTCAAATAATAGAATCGTCATCCTATGCAGAGCGGCGGTTTCAGAACTAGCACCTAGCACAAAGAGGCAATCAATGAACTGCCCCCAGGCATGGTGATGGTCATGGGACCGCCATCCTGCATGGCAGACTGCCATCCTGCGTATGGCAGCATTTCATTATTTTTGACAGAAAAATAAAATCTGTCTGTTAAAAAAAACCCAGATTTAAAATTAATTAAAATCTATGCTTAAAACCATCAAAAGGGAACTTCCAGCAACTAGTAATTACTTAAAATTAATTGTTTAAGCCCTTAAATCATTTTATGGGCACCCAAATGTGTAAAATTCATAGATTTAATAAAAATAGGGGTTTTTCCCCAATTGTTGAACTCAAAAGATGTTACATTTAAATAAAAAAATAGATCCATAGTATGATACCTATATTAAACAAATGAGAAATCTACAATAGCAGAATCTTAACAACTTAAACAATGAAATTTCTTCCATAGTATCTCTTCTTGCTCTCATTGCTCCTCCTCCTTCCCCTCTTCCAAAACCTGCAAAATCAAAATGAGCAAATGAGGTTGTTTTGGGGCAAATAAAATTAAAAAGAGAACCATAAGGAAATTTAGAGCAAACCTAAATCTAAGGGCTAGGATACATTCAATCCAATGGCCTTAATTAAACCTTACCTCACTTAAGTGAGAGGTATTTTTTGGGAATGAAAATTAAAAGAAAAAAAGAGAGAACATGTGTAATGGGGTGAAAGGGCCCACTTGGTGGCTAGGCAAAACAATGAAGCTTTTAAGTTGGAAAATAATGTAACCTTGGTGCTTGATAACTAATTAATCTAATGCAACTTAGTAGATGTTTTAAACCGTAAATATTTCTTAGGAAGAAATTTAATAATAATTAATTATTAATTAAATTCTTAATTGTGTAGAAAGACTTTAACCAAGAAATTTATTAATTGTGGGAATGTTTAACCTTGCAAAAACTTTAAAACAAAAAAAAATTACCGTAAAATTTGACTATTAAATTATTAGATCTATTATGTTTTGAGAGTAGAAAATTGTGGGCGTTACACTTCTTTTCATTCCACAAGATTCAATCTGAAAACAACAATTTGCTCTAACTTTATACCTCAATTCTTTTTGTTTCCTGCAAGATAGTGTGTAAGACCTTCAACTACCTCCGATTCCACCCTCGCCCCCTAAATATGATCAATGGGATATAAGTTTGTGAGGTCCGCTCTTCTTTATATGATCAATATACAAGGCATACACAATTACAAAGAATTGATCAGTTGAAATAATTAATTTTTTAGTGTTCCACTCCATCCATACTTGGATATGGCACCATCTACTTCATAGGCCCCACCACTGGTTTGGTCATAACCATTTCTTTTGTCATGTCCCCTTCTTTCACATCCTAGGACTAGTTTTAGATCCTCATATGTTCCTCCCTCTTCCAAATCATACTTTGAGGGTATAATTGCATCTCCTTTCACCGCCACGGTTTGGTAGAGAGCATCTTACTACCACAACACCCTAGCCGACACACTATGTTTTAGAATTTGGTAATATGAAGCTATGTGACCAAGTTCAAAACACCTCCAGCATTTAGATGAAAACCCTTCATTATTAAGTGACTAAGACCATGATCTGTCCAAAACATTGACTTCAATATTGGTCACAAAGTAAAGAGAGGTTTCCATATCCTCCAAAATGTGAGCATAAGTTGGGACAAGAGTTATTTTTCCCATTCAATCACCACGATTCTTCCTTATCGTGACCCCATATCACTATAAAACAAGATTCATTCAAAAATTATAGAAGAAGATGCAATAATCTAACCCATACATATTTAATAGAAAATGCTTTTGTGGTGGGAATGAATGACAGGAACCATGTCCTTATTAATGACTAGTGACCTTTACTAGCCCATATGTTTTTAAGGATAGTATTTTTAAAATTAACAAAAATGAAAAATAGTAAAAATTAGAAATTAATAAAAATTGAAAACTAAAATTAATAAAAATTAAAAATTAAAATTAATAAAATCTAAAAATATTGAAAAACTAAAAATTTAATAATTAAAATAAATTAATATTTAACAAATAAAATTTAAAATATATATTTCTATTATAATAAATATTTTTTATTTTAAATTTAAAATATATATTTCTATTATAATAAATATTTTTTAAATTTTTTATTTTATTAGTTAGATTGTTATTATTGTTATAGTCAAATAATCATAATAATAATAACAATAATAATAATAATAAAAATAAAAAACATTTTACTTATAATAAACATAATAATAATAATAAACATTTTTATTTTAATTTTTATATTGTAATTATAATAATAAACATTTTAACTATAAGTATAGTAATAATTATTTTAACTATTATAACTATAATTATAATTATTTAACTAGTATTACTACAACTATTTAACTCTAATTATAATAATTTTGTTAACATTAATTTAAATAATTCTATAATTAGATTAATAATAATAATATATTATTATTATTATCCTAAAATTTATAATCTAGAATAAATTCATACATTTTAAATATAAAATTAATATGAACATTAAAATTTTATTTAAAAAATAAAATTTATTTTATTGTTTTTATTATCATTTTTAATATATTGAAATTATTATTATTATTATTTATATCACTATTAATTTTAATATTGAAATTATTATTATTATTATTTATTAATATGAATATGATTATATAATAATATATTTACATTACTAATATTAATAATGATATTATTATTAAAAAAATAATGACTTTATTAATGTAATAAATATGATTATTATTAAGATTATTATAATTTACATATTATTATCATTATCACTATTATCATAAAGTTTATAATCTATAATTAATTCATACATTTTAATATAAAATTAATATGAACATTAGAATTTAATTAAAAAATAAAACTAATAATATTATTATTTCTTTTATTAGAATGATTAATTTATAATAATAATAATAATAATAATAATATTAATATGATTATTAAAATTTTACTATTAATAATAATGATATCATCATCCTCATTGTAATTTTCGTAATCATCATTATCATGATCATTATGGTCATTTTTACCGTCGTCGTCGTCATCATTATCATTGTTCTTGACATCATTTTCATTGTCCTATTCATCATCGTCATCATTGTCTTCGTCATCATAGTGATCTTCATCGTCGTCATCGTCATCCTCATCATCATTATCACCACCATCACTAAAACCGTCATCATCACCAATATTAATCTTACTACTAATTTTGATATTATTATTACAATTTATAAAAAATAAAAAATGTTATTTTTATAATTATAATTATTGTTATTACTATTAATGTAGTTATTATTATTAAAAATATTGTTATTATAATTTTATTAATGTAATAAAAATATCATGGTTATTGTCATCTTAATCATTGTCATCGTCACAATTATCATCGTTGTAGTGCTTACTTCCCTTTAAAACCTTTTGATACTGATCATGACATTGTTGACTGTATCATGGACATTATTATAATTTTGATTTAGTATGATGATTAGATGTTAGAGCATGGATTATTGCTAACTCTGATTCATATATGATGCATGATGATTATTAGACGCATTTTATATATTGATGTTGATGTAATGTCTGACATGGTTACATTATAAATATTGTTCAAACATGTGATATTTAGATATTTTGAGTAGACCTAGAAAATAAAAATTGAATTAAAATTGATGATGATATAGTTGTTGATGAAATTTTAAGTGACACTGTTGATTGGCTTGATGATTGTTGTAATTCACATATATATTGATGACTTTGGAAGTATACTATATTCATTTGGATGTTCTGATGTGGCCACAAGGCCGAAGGAGGTATTTGTGTTTTGCAGGTTAAAATATCACAACACACATCGGGGGATTGGGGACCAACCACTTTGGAATTCTAGATGAATTCAACAAGGTCACCATCACAACTGTATTTGTTTGTGTTAGGGATTCCCATGGAGGGGGGTCACCTTTAAATGTGACCAATGGATTTTATGTATTTTTATTTTATTTGGTTGCTTTGTTAATGTTTGCATATGTTTATTTTGTGGTGCATTGACCCCTTTCATTATTTATTAAATGGTGCTTAATATTGTGAGTAATCATGTTGTTAAGTTAATTAATTAAAATATGTCATAAGAAAGTAATTAATAGAGTTGTTGGCCTTGAATCAAAATTTTGTAAGAAATGTGTAAGTAATGTGTAAGAGATATGCAAGCTGATTTTGGAGTAAGAAACACTTCATCTTCTTTGAAATTTGTATACCAACCTTACCTATGGTTGGAGAGTTAAATTTATACTTTCTTTATGCATTTTTGTAAGTCATGTTGATTGCTTTATTGCACTTTTCTTACATGTTTTAATTTCAGTCCGTTGGGGTGTGGGTTTGATTTGAGTGTGTAAGTAAAACTTACATATTATTCACCTACTTATTGATTATGCATTGGAGAATGAAGTTGAATTTTGTGTTGGGGTTGAGGATGTGTGATGTGTTATCCTACATGAATCCACCTCATCCTCTTCTCTTCCCTCTTCTATTTAATGGAATTCCTTAGCTTGTTTTTGGGTTGCTCCACTTTTATCACTTCATTTTGGGGGACTTCTTTTGGGGTTTTGGAGAGCTATTACTTTTAGAGAAGACTGGATATTATTGCATGCTTGCATATTGTTGATCTCTTGGACTATTTTGTGTTGGAAAGCTTGTTGTTTTGAACTTGGAATAAACTCCATCATGGAGAGGTAAGAGCTTGTCTCTTGGAAATGATCTTCTTTTCCCTTTTATGAATATGCAAATGCTTGTATGTTTGTTATTGTTTGTGGGATGTTGGGTAGATGGCCTAGGAATGGTGTAGGAGAAGGCTATGGGGTTTATTTTTTGGGAGGCATAAGTGTTTTTGAGGAGGTATAAGTGTGGATGGAGTTGGGATTTGGGTTCCACCTTATAAAGAAATAGCTTGCATTTCTTTAATCGTTATGGGGTGCCATAAGAGGTTGGGGAGGCATAAGGAAATGCGAGAAATAAGGGGTACTTGGGGGAGGTATAAGGGCATGTTAGGGATTTGAAATGTTATATTTTGGCGGTTTTTTCTCAGGTGGTGATACCCATTTCCCCTTTGGGAGGCATAAGTAGCATCCCCCATAGTTTCTTGCTCCTTTGGCTTGCATGAAGAAGCCTAAGTTTCATTTGCTGTCTTTCAGGTGGTTGTAAAACTGATGTTTTATTTTTGAATGTGTTTTAATATGAAATGTGCATGTTGAAAGATTACCTTTTTGTTGTGGAAGCTTGTTGTTGCCATGTGTTGAAACACATTTCTTATTGCATTGTGGTTGGGGCTCGGGGGTCAATGAAGAAGGATGGATTCTCCTTTCATTGGATGTTTTGGTTGGGTGGAGATCGTTTCCTTTCCCCTACCTTTGTTGTGATCAAATTGAAATAAATAGAGGATCTTCATGTTGCTATTCTGGAGCAAAGGTAAAGATAGTTTTGACAGTCCCTTGTGAGAGTTCTATTTGTAAAACCTTTTTCCCACTAGAAGTGGATGACAATGTAATATATTTTTTGATGGAAAGATGTTATGTATTGGCTATGAAAGTTATAATTCTAAACATTTGTGAAAGAGATCCACTCTGCTTTCTGTTTTTGAATGAAAGAAAAGAAAAAATTGTATTCTGTCCTTGGGAATGAAATGAAAGAAGAATTTGTAAAGGTATCTTTTTGAATCAATAAAATATTTTATTACTTTACTCAAATGGAATTATTAGGTATTGAAATATGATTGTTGAATGTATTTTGAAATCTCTATTTAGAAAGTTGAAAAGTGAAATACGGATGAAGAAAATACATTACTCTGTTCTTTTGAAAAGTATGATTTGGAAATCAGGTTTGTATCTTTTGGATTTTTATGCATTTTGATTTAAATCAACTTAGTATGTTATATCTTTTTGGAATGAATTCATGGTTTAAGCTTAGTAAATGAAAATAGATCAATTCAAATTTGAAGTTGTAGAGATCTATTAGAAAACTTATCAAACTGGTAATTATTTTATTTAAAATGCACAAAATGACCCCTACAACAATGAACAATAAAATGAAACATTTAATTGAACTTAATATGATTAAGGCACCCCCAAACAAACTAAACCACTTAAGAAATGGTTAAGGATCCTTTCAAATTGAACAAAGGAAAAACTGTAGTCATTTCGCTGTCAAAATTGAGAAATTTCGAATCGATCTTCAATCAACAAAAAAATACCTTGAAATCCATCCTAAATTTATCTAAGAGAAATCCTCTATGTCTATTTGGCATTTTGAGAAAGGAGGGAGGTTGAATTGAACAAAATTTTATAATTCGAATGTTACCAGTTTTCATTTTGTAAGCCTGCAGAGAGTTGTCTCAAAATTGACCCTTAAAAATTTATCTAAATTAAATTATTAAGGTTTTTGTGCAAAGATAACATCGAGAGAATTTTGAAAATTCCTCATTTTCTAGAAATAGAGTTCCATATCAAAAGTTATGGCCTTCTAAAATTCACTGAAGATGAAAAGTCTTTTGCTCATCCGTTTTCCGCGCCCATGAGAAAATGAGCCTCTTGCGCACCTGGGATAAAAAGGATTCTCTTCTATGCTTGTCTTGCATGAACGGGAAAAAAATAGTTTCTCCTGCACCTCTCTTTCATGGCTAGAAGAAAAATATCTTTCCGCACCCAGGGAAATTTCTTCCATGCGCCCCGCAAGAAGATAATCTATCTACGCTAGGGATGAATTTCTCTCTCTTAGGGTTGTGTAGGATGTTGTGATAACTGTTGTCATGGAATATGGAATTTTTTTGGGAACACTTTAAAAAAAATTATTCCTTAGCTTTTCCTAACTAAACCTAGGTTGTTCTTGGTCTCGAGTGGGGAAGAATTTAGGTGGCGTCAAACTTGGTATCAGAGTTGTGGGTTCAAAGCTTGGACCCTTGGGAACACTATGAGACTTGAGACACGAACTTTAAACCTAGTAAAATAGTAAACCTAACACACTTTTCAATGTAGAAAACAACAATTTTTTTGGAAATTACATATCTTAGTAAACATGGAAAACTGAGTAAAACCTAGAATGTAGAACTAACTCATTCCTTGGTTTGTGCAGGAGGCACGAAAAAGAAGAGGGGTCATTTCACATAGACCTAGACTTACCATCACCTGATCATGTCTTAGTAGCTATCCTACCACAGATTTTACAGACACTTCAGGATGTCAATGTCACTCTGTTAGGGAATAAGAGATAAAATATGTGGAATAATCCCTTACAGAATCGCAACAGTAGAAACTAATATGCAGAAAAATATTGCAGATCTGAAATAAAAGTGCAGAATAAATAACACAACACAAAGAGACAGTATTTAACGTGGTTCACCCAATTTGGGCTACGTCCACCAAGAATCACTTGCTCATATTTTATTACAAGCCACTACTCTCTCAATACAATACCCAGATCCGTTTGGAGCTATGCTCAACAAACTCTACAGAATTCACAGCCGAATTCAAAACACATCTGCAATACATTTGCTTGTGCATCTATCATATGCATAAGACCATATAAATAGACAACTGCTTAAGTAGTTTGATACAAAACCGTGGGTATCAAAACCAAGGGCAAAAAAACCGTGGGTATCAAAACAATGGGCAAAAGACCGAAAAAACCATGGGCCAAAAAATAGCCCATAACGGTTACCCATTACCCATGGGTTAATGAACCACCCATGAAAATACCTGAGTGTAAAAATACCCGAGTGTAACACATGGAAGGTGTACCATACTCTAACATGAAAATAGGCTCCACAAACATAACACACTCTCCGTGGATGGACTGTAGGAGCACGATTAGTCAGACACGATAGGGTGACATCCATTGAGGCTTGTTCAACTCCTCATAATAGTGAGGTTCAGTTAGATCAGAGTCACCGCAGAGGAGACAGGGAGACTGAGTTTCAGCACATAGAGATAGGTCTCAGAGCCCTAGGCTCAGAGATGAGCATGCAGGGAGGCCTAGGGGTCGTCAAACTATAGCTTCAGACTACATCAAGGAGATCCTGAAGCTACGGCCATCACATTATTCTTGTGACATAGGTGGATTTTAGGAAGAGGCATGGTTGGTGAGCTTGAGAGGATGCTTCAAGATCTGGCATTGTTCTAGTAACATGAAAGCTCGTGTTGCGATCCATCTACTAAGAGACGTAGAAGGTGTTTGGTGGAAGACAGAGGAGAAGAAGCTCCACATGGATTCTGAGAATGTTACCTGGGAGCTCTTTGAGGAGTGTTTCAGGACTATATATTTGTCACGGAGGTTCATACAACATAGGATAGATGAGTTTCATGAACTTCAACAGACATCTCTTGTAGTGGATGAGTATGAGAGTAGATCTCTTATAGTAGTTTCATACTCCAGTATGTTGATTACATGCAGGATGAGAAGGTACGGTTCCATAGGTTCATCTGAGGCCTTAATCTAGACACTGGAGGTGCAATGAGGATCCATTGTCCATAGACATTAGATGAGGCTGTTGAGAAGGCCTATAAAGTAGAGGTGACTCGGGTGAAGACCGAGCAGGCTAGAAACCGACTTCAGAGCCGTATACAATAGATGTAGGATAGCAGATCCAGGGGGTTAGTACCTCCTCCTTGTGGTGGACAGGGATCAGCATAGTCATATTTTAGACCACAGCAACAATAGCATCAGTCCCGCCCACCTTATAGAACTCCACAGAGATTTGATGCACACAGAGGCCGAATTATGGGGTCTCCTCCTAGGGGTCCCATCAGGACATAGGGTGCCAAGAGGGCTCAATCAATAGGAGCTCACAAGCAGATACCTCAACAGTCCATAGCCAGATCATTAGGATCCACAACACATACCTCCAGAGTACCGGCCAGCCTTGCTACACATGGGAGAGGATCAGGCGGTTGTTTTGGTTATGGTGTTGATGGACATTTTTGGATAGATTTACCTAGAACCCTCTTAACAAGGGTAAGACATAAATCTTAGAGCCTATTTTTGGTGACATGGGGTGTAGTCATTGGATCTATGCAACAGTTGAGAACCGCCAGGCCAAGCATTGGAGTATAGTTATTGAGACCAAAGGTAGTATTGGTGGTATTCCTACCTCCATTTTGTTTGATTCTGGTTCCTCAAATTCTTTTATTACACCATCTTTAGTCGAGCAACACAAGTTGGTGGCAATTAGCAAGGGTCTCAGTTGGGAAATTGAGATGGCTTCTGGAGCCAAGATCTCTGTTAACTCCTTAGTTAAGGAGCGTGTAGTGGAATTGTGACCTTTTACCACTACCTCGGATCTTCATATCCTTCCTTTGGGCTCGTACGGAGTCATCTTGGGCATGGATTGGTTGTCTTCACACAGGGCCAGGATGGATTGTTACCACAAGATCATATCTTGTACAGATGATCTAGGAGTTGAGGCAGTGATAGCTGGGGTCAGGACACCCATTTCTATTCGCACCATCTCTGATATGCAGCTTAAGTGGTGTGTGTCGACGGGGTTGTCTGATGTTTGCTATCATAGTTAGTGACATGATCATGAGAATGGGTCATAGTGGACCATCATCTAGATGATTATCCCATTTTGAGAGAGTTTGATTGATGTCTTTTCCAAGGGAGCTACAGGGGTTACCACCCTGTGAGAGATTGATTTTCATATAGACCTATTATCGGGAGTAGAGCCTATCTCATGAGCACCTTATCGGATGACCACACTAGAACTCTATGAGCTCAAGTTGCAGCTTGAGGAACTTTTGGAGAAAGGCCTAATCAGTCCTAGTGTATCCCCTTGGGGTGCGCCGGTGATTTTTGTGAAGAAGAAGAATGGATCCTTGTGGTTGTGTATTGATTACCGCTAGCTGAACAAGGTAACGATCAAGAATCGTATCCCCTTCTACACATAGATGATTTATTTGATAAGATGAAGGGAGCTACAGTGTTCTCTAAGATTGATCTTAAGTTAGGCTACCATAAGCTGAGGATTACGGAGGTAGATATTCATAAGATGTCTTTTTCGTATGAGATATGGGCACTATGAGTTCACAGTGGTGCCTTTTGGTTTGATGAATGGCCCCACAATATTTACGAGTTTGATGAATGGGGTATTAAGGAATTTCTTAGATCACTTCGTGCTCATATTTTTTGATGACATTTTGATTTACTCACGTACGCGTGAGGAGCATGAGGGACACCTTTGCCAGGTTCTTCAGTGTCTTCGTGAGTAGAAAATTTACGGGAGCTTAGAGAAGTGTGCATTCTTTCAAATAGAGGTACAATATTTGGGTCACATCATTTCTAGGGAGGGTATCATAGTCGATCCTTCTAAGATTCAATCTATCATGGATTGGACAACACCCACTAGTGTGATAGAGGTGTGCAACTTCATGGGGTTAGCAGGTTATTAAAGGAGATTTTTTTGGTCAGAAAGATGTGAGCAGGCCTTCCAGACACTAAAGGAATGTCTCACTACAACACCTATTCTTGCAGTTTCAGATACATAGGGTGAGTTTTTCATATGCACAAATTATTCTTTGGCAGGACTTGAAGGTGTATTGATGCAGGACTGTAGATTATTGGCTTTTGAGTCTCGCAAACTCAAGGATTATGACCTCAATTATCTAACTCAAGATCTTGAGCTTGTAGCAGTTGTGCATGATTTGGTTCGATGGAGACACTATCTTCTTGGTCAAAGATTCACACTTAGGACAAATCACTTTATTCTTCACCATCTCTTCACACAGCCCAATCTCAACACTCGTTGAGAGTTTTGGATGGAGTTTCTTTATGAGTATGATATGGAGATAGAGCATGTGAAAGGGAAGGAGAATGTGGTTGCATACACTCTCATCAGACGAAGACATGTGGTTATGGCCACTTCAATGGGCATAAATTTGTGGTGTAGGATTCTACAGTAGCTTCCTCTTGACAAATTTTACATTGCAGTGAGAGTGGAGATCGAGTCCCAGACACCCCTTGAGGGGAAGTTTGATGGTTTATCATTAGAGGTAGATAGACTTCTCAGGCACGGAGTTTGTATTTATGTTCCCAGAGACAGAGGCTTGAGGTAGGAAATCTTGACAGAGGCACATCATGCACCCTATTCAACCTATCCTGAGGTGACGAAGATGCCTACTACCTTGAGACAGTTGTAGCATTGGAGAGGACATCATAGAGATGTGGCTCAGTTTGTGTCACACTGTTTAGAGTGCCAGAATGTGAAGGCCAAGCATCTTCATCCAGATGGCCTTCTCTTTCCTCATGCTATACTAGAATGGAAGTGGGACACCATTTCCATGGAATTCATTGTTGGGATACCGATGTCGATATATCACCACAATGCCATCATGGTCACGGTTAATAAATTGACAAAAGTGGCTCACTTTTCTCTGGTGAGGACCACTAATATAGTTAGCAGAGTGGAACGGGTTTATCTGGATGAGATTGTCAAGTTGCAAGGGATTCTAAAGAAGATAATTTGTGACTGCGATCCTTTGTACACTTCCCATTTTTAGACTACCATGTAGCATTCTCTCGGGACGAAGATCAATTTCAGAAAAACACATCACCCTGAGACAAATGGACAGATGAATCAGATTTTAGAAGACATGTTTAGGATGTATGTTATTGATCATTAGTCAAGATGGGAGGAGTACCTGTACTTGGTGGAGTTTTCCTACAGTAATAGTTTTCAGAGTTCTATAGGCATGGTGACTTTTCAGGCATTATATGGAAGAGAGTGCAAGACACCTCTTAGCTGGGACATATTAGAGGACAAGGTTTCATTTGGACCAGCTTTGTTATAGGACATGGAGCAACAGGTGGTTTTGATTAGACAGAGACTGCAGGAGGCATAGGATAGGTAGAAGAAGTTTGCAGATCAACATATGACTGACCCTAGTTTTTATATGGGCATGAAGGTGTTCCTTCATGTCAGACCACATAAGAGCCTTATCCATTATGGAAAAGGTTCTAAGTTAGCTCCTATATTTGTTGGTCCTTTTGAGATCTTGGATCATATCGGCCCTTTGGCCTACCATCTAGCATTTCCACCTAGCTTGTCTCGCGTACATGATGTGTTTCATATTTTAGTCCTTAGGATATATATTGCAGATCCTTCTCATGTGCTTGATTAGACCTCATTGAAGGTGCGGGATCAGGGGTAGGTGATGGTGGATCCCATTCACATTATAGATCATAGGATTTTGGGCCTTCAAGGCAGAGAGAATGACTAGGTATGAGTGCAGTGGGACAAATATAATGAGACTGTAGCTACTTGGGAGGATGCTACATTATTATGAGTTTAGTTTCCCCATATGTTCCAGTGACTTCAAGGAGGAAGTTGAGTCTAAAGGGAGGAGGATGTAGTGCCCACTTCCATTTAACACCTTTTGATACTGATCATGACACTGTTGACTATATCATGGAAATTATTATAGTTTTGATTAAGTATCATGTTAGATGTTTGATCATGGCTTATTGTTAACATTGATTCTAATATGATGTGTGATGATTATTAGAGACATTTTAGATATTGATGTTGATATACTATTTGACATGGTTATGTTATAGATGTTGTTCGAACTTGTAATATTTGGATATTTTAAGTAGACCTAGAAAATGAGAACTGAATTAAAATTGATGATGATATAGTTGTGGATTAAATTGTAAGTGATATTTTTTTATTGTCTTGATGATTGTTGTGATTCACATATATATTGATGATCTTGAAATTATATTTATATTCATTTGGATGTTCTGATATGTCTGTTGTATATATCTTTCCCCCCGGGTAGATATAGGAAAGCTGAAGAATATGGAAATAAAAGGAACTCAAAACCCGAGTGTCGACATGGCAAAAGTCGCGCCTTGGCGCATGTAAAGGGCGCACAACAAAGTTTGTCGACACGAAGAAATTCATGTTATGGCGCAGGTAAGAGGATGTCGACACAAATATGGATTAACCTATGGCGCACAACAGAAGGTGTTGACACGAAAATGGATGCGCCCATGGCGCAGGTAAGAGGCGCATGACAGAAGGTGTTGACACGAAAATGGATGCACCCATGGCGCAGGTAAGAGAATGTCGACATGAAAAAATTCACACCTTGGCGCACGTAATGGTATGTCGACATGAAGATGGATGCGCCTATGGCGCATCTTCGGGAGGCACAACATTCTGAGCGCTGACAGGAAGTAGACCCTGGCGTAGATATTCATATGGCCACAAACTTTTCACAGGGAGCTCGGATTCATGCAAGGTTGGAATTTTCAGAAAGCTTACGAGGTCCTCTATCCAACTACAACTAGATATCTTTAATTGGGTGGGAAAAAATTCTTTTAAAATTCAAAATACAGTTCACCACTTTTTGGGTTTGCTAGGGTTCTCACCTACCACCATAATGAGATGAATTAAATGCAACCTAGAGGTGGTTGGGGTAGATTTGGATTTCCTCTCTCTTCCCTCTCTCATTCTTCCTATAAATTGTAAGGAGGGGCTTCTTTCTAAATGTTGGACATTATTGTTTTGCCCCTCCCTTCTTCTCTTTGGCAGGTGAATTTGTGGAGTTCAAACCTCCCATTAAAAAACTGTAATGCAACTTTGCCTCTTGGCATTTTGTAGTGTGTTGTATCAATATTTGGAGCAAATAATGCATGTATGTGGATGATTCTCAACCATCTCTGTGTTCATTTGCATCCTCTTGATCTTTCACTGCAAATCTGGTTATCTGTGCATGATCTTGCATTGCATTTTTATGGCTTGTGTTTATTGGCAAGACAGGTGTTCTTCATTCCTCGGTGCATCACCTTTGTAGTTTAGGTTTTATTTTATGCATCTTCTTACCCTGTCTCCTTGGCAAGTTAGTTTAGGTTTTGAGTAAACCCTCTGCATTTTTACGTGTGCATATGAATAGAGGAATAGGAACCGGCCTTCATCCGGAGAGCTTTTCCGTTTTCGCAAGGTCCCACACTTGGGAAAAGCTCCATGTTATACAATCACACTGAGAGTCTCAATGCATCGAGTTGCAGACATTCAGGGGTGTTGTGATTCACCATCAACAATGTCCATGAGGCCGAAGGAGGTATTTGTATTTTTGAGGTTTAAAATAGCACAACAAACATCGGGGGATTAGAGACCAACCACATTGGAATTCTATATGAATTCAACAAGTTCACCATGACAACTATATTGGTTTGTGTGTGTTTTTATGTGTTAGGGATTCCCATGGGGGGGAATCACTTTTCAATGTGACCAAGGGATTTTATGTATTTTTTCTTTTATTCAGTTCCTTTGTTAATGTTTGCATGTGTTTATTTTGTGGTGCATTGACCATTTCATTATTTATTAAATGGGGTGTCAATATTGTGGGTAATCATGTTGTTAAGTTAATTAATTAAAATATGTCATGATAAAGTAATTAATAGAGTTGTTGGCCTTGAATTAAAATGTTGTAGGAAATGTGTAAGTAATGTGTAAGAGATATGTAAGTTGATTTTGGAGTAAGAAACACTTCATCTTCTTTGAAATTCGAATTTGTCCTTTGAGGCTGATTTTGGAGACTTGTGGGACAATTTAAACTTTTCCCATGCCTCTTAAATTGGTATACTAGCCTTACATATGGTTGGAGAGTTAAATTTAGACTTTCTTTATGCATTTTTGTAAGTCATGTTGAATTTTATAATTGCACTTTTCTTACATGTTTTAATTTTAGTCCTTATGGGGTGTGGTCTTGTTTGAGTGTGTAAGTAAATCTGTCATATTATTTACCCACTTATTGATTATGCATTGGAGAATGAATTTGAATTTGGTGTTGGTGTTGAGGATGTGTGAAGTGGCATCCTACATGGATCCACCTCATCCTATTCTCTTTCCTCTTCTATTTATTTAAATTCCTTAGCTTGTTTTTGGGTTGCTTCACTTTTATCACTTTATTTTGGGGAGACTTCTTTTTGGTTTTGAGAGCTCTTGCTTTTGAAGAAGATTGGAGATTATTCCATGCTTGTGGATTGTTGATCTTGGAATTTTTTACATTGGAAAGCTTGTTATTTTGGAACCTTGGAACAAACTCCATCATGGAGAGGTAGGAGCTTCGTTGTTGAAATGCTCCACTTTTATTTTATGCATACGTAAATGGTTGAATGTTTGCATGTGCTATTTTATTTGTTGACTAGTTGGGTAGATGGCTTAGGGATGGTGTAGGAGAAGACTATGGGGTACTCTTGAGGAAGAGATAAGTGTTTTTAAGAGGTATAAGTGTGGAGGGAGTTGTGATTTGGGTTCAACCTTGTAAAAATAAATAGCTTGCATTTCTTTACTCATTATGGGGTGACATAAGAGGTTAGGGAGGCATAAAGAAATGTGATGATAAGGGGTACTTGGGGGAGGCATAAGGGCATGTCAGGGATTTGAAATGATATTTTTTTCATGGATTTTTCTTAGGTGGTGATACCCATTTCCTTTTTGGGAGGCATAAGTAGCATCCCCCATCGTTTCTTTCTCCTTTGGCTAGCATGAAGAAGCCTGAGTTTTGTTTGTTGTCTTTCATGTGGTTGTACAACTGTTGTTCTGTTTTGGAATGTGTTTTTAAAGATTAATTTACATGTGTGTGTGTGGAAGCCTTTTGTTGCCATGAGTTGAAACACATCTTCTATTACTTTGTGGTTGGGGCTCGGGGGCCAATGAAGAAGGATGTCTTCTTCTTTCATTGGATGTCTTTGTTGGGTGGAGAGCAGTGCCTTTCCCCTACCTTTTTTCTGATCAAAATTGGAGAATGATGGATTTGCATGTTGCTATTCTGGAGAAAAGGAAAAGATAGTTTTGACAGTCCTTTGAGAGAATTATTTTTGTGAACCATTTATCACTTCAAGTGGATGACAATGTAATATATTTCATGTTGATAACTTACTATGTTTGGAAACTAAATTCCCTTTTGAATGTATGAGAAGGAAATTGTATTCTGTATATTGAACTTGAGGAATGAAAGAAGAAAGATGTAAAGAAATCATTTTTGAATCAATGGAAGTTGTTTACCTTGTTCAAATAATTTGGTGTTATTTGGAAGTATTTTTTTGAATTGTATTTTGAAATCTCTCTTGAAGAGATGAAAAAGTGAATATGTATGAAGAAAATACATTACTCTGATTTTGAAGAAATGTATGATTTGAAAAAAAAATAGAAGCTGCATTCTTATTTCTACATTTGATTGAAGGAAAGATAACTATTTAAAACTAGCATGGAATGAATTCAATTCTTTTATAGTGTGGCAAAAGAAATAGATTAATCTCTGTTTTGAAATGTATAAACTTCATTTTTATGGCACTATAAACTCTACAAATTTTTATCAAAAATGTACAGAATGACCCCTACAACACTGAAAAATAAAATAAAACATTGAATTGAACTTAGATATGTTTAATGCACCCCTAAACAAACTAAACCACTTAAGAAATGGTTAAGGATCCTTTCAAATCGAACAAAGGAAAAACTGTAGTCATTTTGCTGTCAAAATTAAGAAATTTCGAATCGAACTTCAATATAACAATTGACCCTTGCAATCCATCCTAAATTCCTCTAAGAGAAACCCTCCATGTCTGTTCGGCATGTTTAGAAAGGAAGGAGGTCAAATTGAACACAATTTTATAAGTCGAATATTACCAGTTTTCATTTTATAATCCTACAGAGCATTTTTTTAATAATTAACCTTTAAAAATTTATCCAAATTAAATTATTAAGTTTTCTGTGCAAAGAGAACGTCGAGATATTTCTGAAAATTCCTCGTTTGCAAAAAATGAAGTTCCTTATCAAAATTTATGCCCTTATGAAGTTCATAGAAGATGAAAAGCCTCTTGCACGCCTGTCTTGTGTGCCCGGGATAAAAAGGAATCTCTTTTGCGCCTATCCTGGGCACCCGAGAGAAAAATATTTTCTCCTGCGCCTCTCTTCCATGCGTGGAACAAATTTTTCTTTCCGCGCCTCTTTTCCGCGTCCGGGGAAATTTCTTCTTCGCATCCCGCAAGAAGATAATCTATCTGTGCTAGGGATGAATTTCTCTCTCTTAGTATTGTGTAGGATGTTTTGATAACTGTTGTCATGGACTGTATATTTTTTTGGGAACACTTTAAAAAAAAAATATTCCTTAACATTTCCTAACTAAACGTAGGTTGTTCTTGGTGTCGAGTGGGGGAGAATTTAGGTGGCGGACCATAGTTTATTAAAATAAGTTGCCGACTTAAAATATTGGCAGCCTGTTCAAAAATTGTAACCCGCGGAAATATAAATTCAATACTGTGTTTTTTATACGTGGCTATTATATAATATACAATGTAATACACACACACACACACACACACACACACTTTTTCAGAATTTCAAGTTCTAATAAATATATATTTGTTTTTCTTATCAAAATATATATTTTATTATAACCCAAAATTCTGAAAGTATGTTATTATATATATATATATATATATATATATATATATATATATATATATATACCCAAATAATTGGTGTATATACACTATTCAAACAAGATTTTTAAAAATGGGGAAAAAATGACTATACCCAAATAGGGAAAATGCAAATAAATTTCACAATAACAAATAACAATTAAAAAAACCCTAGAAGAGGGTTAGAAATTGGAATAAGCAATAAAAATGTGTATCCATCCTTGAGCTTCAGTATATTTCCATGGCATCCCTTCTTCTTCTCCTCCGAAACTTGCAAAATGAAAATGAGAAAATAAGGAAAAAGAAGAGCATTTCATAAGGATGATTAGGGTTAGATGAATACATAGATCTAAGGGCTCTAAATGAATCCATCTAATGGTTGTGATTCAACCCTACAAAAGTTAGGTGAGGATTTTGGTGGGAATATGATTTTAAATAAAATGTATGTGTAACTTGTGAATGGGGCCACTAAACAGGTGTCAGGAGTTAAGTTTAAAATGTGACCTTATTGTTTTAGTTTAGTGAATTTTTTCAATGGCATTGAATCTAGGAGTTAATTAGATTAAATTTACACAATGATAACTAGACAATGTTTATAATATGGATTAGAATATATTTGAACTAAATCATAAGGTTCGGGTAAGTTTGACCTTCGCCATAGAATATTAAGCCAATAAATGACTTTGGAAATATAATACTAAGGTAATAAATATTGTAATAAGGGTATTCTAGCTAATCGCTTGTAAGGGTTAATTAACAAAATTTAACGGGAACTCTTGAAGGGTATTTAAGCATGAAATGTTAAATTAAAATAATAATAAGAAAATTTTAATTAAAAATTAGGATTTATTAACCGAGAAATAAATAAATTTAGTTGAAGGTCATCCTGTTACAACCCGTTTAAAAAATATATATTATGTAAAATTTCCTAACTAATCATTGGGTTTTGTCTTGGGTCTCGTGTGGGAAATTTTTGGGCATTACATTGATTATCATTAGGTATTTTGTGTTAGATAAATATCTTCATAAGGAATATACATCTACTTTTGAGATAGTTTCTGAAATTGAAGATGTAGAAAATGAAGAAAATAGTGATAATGAGAAAAACTCTCCATTGAAAATAAAAAGTCTTTGAGAAATTTATCAAAAACGTAAGAAAAATTAAGAAAAAGGATCATCATGTTAACTATTCCTTAATGAATAGAATAGAGAAAGTAAACAATCCCCAATCTTATAAAGAAGTAAAAGGAAAGAAAGGGTGGGAACATGCAATGCAAGAAGAGTATGAATCGTTATTAAAAATTAATTTATTATAATTGACAAAAAATTTCTGAAGGTAAATATTTTGTAGGCACTAAATGGATCTATAATACTAAGTTTAGATCTGATGGATGCATTGAAAACTAAAAGCATGTTGTGTTGCAAAAGGATCTTCACAAAAAGAAGGGGTTGATTTTAGTGAGACATTTTATCTAGTTGGAAACAATGAATAGAATAAGGCCTAAACCTGTTTTGGATGCTAACTTTAAATGTCAAGTTCATCAAATGAATGTAAACAATAGATTCTTTAATGGTGAGCTATAAGAGGATATCTACATGGAACAACCGAAGGGCTTTATGATAAGAGTAAAAGAGAATCATTTTTTTTAAGTTGAAGAAATCTTTATATGGCTTAAAACAAGCACTAAGGGTATCATATGAAAATATTGATGACTACTTAAAACATGAAGGTTTTGTAAAGATTCCGCATGACCCTAATATTTATGTGAAAAAGAGTGATGTTGGATAAGTAATTTAGTTATTTATGTGGATGACATAATAATTACAAGTAATCATGATATGTTAATTGATGGTACAAAGAAAATATTAAGGTAAAATTTCAAGATGAATGATTTAAGATAGTTTCTTTATTGTCTTAGAATATAAGTATGGGAAAAATATGATAGGATACTACTCTCTCAATCCAAATATGCACATGATTTGTTTGTCAAATTTAAAATGGAAAATTTTAAAGCTTCTACTACTCCAGTTGAAGGGGGGATGAAATTATCAACAAGTGATGACTCAGAATATGTAAATTGCACAATATATACACAATTAGTGGGAAGTATTAGTTATTTAACAATCACGAGGCTTAACATTGCTTATGCAGTTAGTCTAGTTTGAAGGTTTATGTCATCTCCAAAAATTCCTCGTTGGAAAGTAGATGAAATCATTTTGAGATGTATCAAAGGAACTTAAATTTTGGAATTGAGTATTTTGCAGGTGGGTATATATCTTTGATAGCTTTTACAAATTTTAATTAGGACGGATGTGTAGATGATCACAATTATAGTACATATTTTGTGTTCAACATTAGATGTGGTATTATCTCATGGTCTAGGAAAAAGTACCCAAGAATTGCATTATCATCAATAGAGGAGAATTATGCTTCAGCATGTCAAATTACCCATGAAGAATTATGGTTAAGGAGAATACTCGGTGATTTATGTTTTCGTAAAAATAACCCTTCAATGTTATATTGAGACAACAAAAGAATAATTCATTTGACAAAGATGTCTATCCTAAAAGAACTAAACATGTGGAGATTAACCATCACTACATCAAAAAATTAATTCAAAATGATATGATTCATCTTGTTTACTAAAAAATTGAGGATCAAACTGTAGATAGTTTCACCAAAGCATTAAATGAAAGAAAGTTTGTAAAATTTAGATATAAATTAGGGGTTAAAAAAATTATGTAAATGGGTACCGCATCAGCCATAAGAAACATATAGGTAAGCGACACTCATAAAGTGTGGGGGATTTTTTAAAGTTTTTATGAGCATAGAATAATGAATTTATGGGGTATTCTTAGAATAAATTTATTTTAAAGAGGATGTGGACAATGAATAGTCATGGTCTGTATAGAAAAAAGACTAGATATAGAACAAATATTATTATATTGCACTGACCATATAGATGCACATACCATCTGAAACTATAATTTTGTATTTTAGTCCTCCAATGTAATCTATAAATAACATTTTAATGAAATCCTTAGGAATTCCATTCAAAAAAAAATTATTTGTGTGTTTGTAAGTCTGATCTATCAACAATTTGACGCAAATCTAGGTCTTCCATCACCATTTTGTTTATCTTTTTTATTAAAATTATTCAGTTTTATAACACACATTTTCAAACATCCTATTTTTTAAAATTACTGAAAGTTTCTTGAAGATATTTTTCTTTCTGGAAACTTCTTTATTTCTTCTAGATGAGACACTACTTCCTTCATCCATGGCCTAAAATCCCTGTATCTTGCAATCAGTTCAAACAAATATTCTGCAACTATAACAACCATCACATTTACTTCATTGTCTATTCCAATATTTATATTCGGATCAATTTTTTTATTTAAAATACCTCTTCAGATATTTTCTATTACCAAATTATCAAGGCTGGTTTCACTTCTATTTCGGGTTATATCCATTTCTACTCTAGAAGAGATTAGATCCAGCAAAACAACGTTGAAACTGTAAACATCAGATTTTTTGGTGTGATGGAAGCATTGATGGTATTCGGGATCAATATACCTAAGAATTCCTTGCATCTCAGTTGTGACATGGGAGACATTCATAGGAAGTAATCGAAAAATCTCAAAATATCTAATTTTTTCACTGAAATGTTGATCTAACATAATGTTATTGGAGTTCACATATCTGTGAAATATGGGTGGATCGATGCTATGGAATATGCCAAGGAATAAGAAGTTTATATGGCATTGTTAAGATGTGTTCCCCACCCAAATAATTTTAAGGTTCTTCTGTTGCCATGGAGATGATTGGACAAGGTCCCATTTGACACAAAATCATAAAAAACAACATTATTCAACTTTATGGACACGTGGAGTAGACAAGGAGCCAGAGGATGGGCTATGATCGTGTCCCCCCAAGGTATGAAATATTATTCATCCTTTGAATTTCAATTTTCCTACTCAAATAACACTGTAGGATATGAGGCTTTAGTTCATGGATTGCATTGGGATTGAAGATGAGGAATCAAGAACCTGCAAGTGTTTTGTGATAGTGAAGTAGTTTCCAATCAAGTCAAAGGAAAAAATGATGTCAAGAATTACTTTCTCAAAGGTTACAAGAACAGGGTGTGGGACCTCATTAAGGATTTGGAAGCCTTCAACATTATGTCCATAGCCAGAAAGAAGAACAGAGCTGTTGACAGGTTTGTAACAGTTGGAGCAACATTTGATGTGGTTGACAACATCAATAAGGACAAAGGAAAACCACATATCTATGTGATTGTGAGACCGGAAGTTCCAGATAATAACACATGCTGACAGGTGTTCGAGGATGATCAATAGATCATCAATTTTTTACAAGAAGAGATTGAATTCTCAGTTAGAAATCAAAGCAGATTAGAGCAGCAGTATGGAGATAAAATAGTGTAGCTACATACAAATAATATTTCAAAAGGATTGGTGACCTTGGAGTCTATCTTTAACCCTAATGACTAGTCTCGAAAAGAGAAGGTCAACATGCAAATCAAAGGGGAAGATTCAGAGCCAATTTTATTTGGAGAAGGAAAAACAATACAAATTGGAAAAGTGGTGACCGAGCAAAAAAGGTATGAATTCATGAAACTTTTTCAAGAGTTTCCAGATGTATTTTCTTGGGGATATGAATACTTAAGGGGGTTCAATCCAAATTTAGCTGAACACACAATCGAATTAGATCCAACTACTAAGCCCCTCAAGAAAAAGTAGAGACCAGTCAATCCACATATTGAGCCTCTGATGAAGAAAGAGCTGAACAAGATGATAGAGGAAAGTATCATATTTCCAATCAAACACTCAAGATGGGTTGCAAACGTGGTCCCAGTTAGGAAGAAGAGTGGAGAGATTAGGTTATGTGTTGAATTTCGTGATTTGAACAAAGCTTCCCTCAAAGATCACTACCCACTCCCCTCAATGGAGAAGATCTTGTAAGTGGTGTCTAGATTAGAGAGATTCCCTCTCCTAGATGGCTACTCAGGGTACAACCAGATCATGGTGAAAGAAGATGATCAGTTCAAAATAGATTTCACCACCAAATGGGGCACCTATGCCTATAGGAAAATGCCATTTGGATTTTCTAAGGTTGGAGCCACTTTCAAAAGGGCAATGGATATGGCATTGAAAGGGTTGATCAATAAAATAGTACCGATCTACTTAAACGACATTATTGTGTTCTCCAAAAATGCAACAGACAACCTTTTTCACCTAAGGAAAGTGTTTCAATGGTGTAGACGATTTGGGGTAGCATTGAACCCTAAAAATTGCATATTCTTGGCCCATGAGGGCAAGTTTCTAGGCCACATTGTGTCAGAGGAAGGTTTGGAAATTTACCCAGAGAGAGTTGAAGCAATAAGAGCATTGCCATTTCTAATCCATAAGAAAGCTCTTCGAAGCTTCTTAGGAAAAATAAATTTTGTCTGCAGGTTTGTACCAAACTTTGCTTCCCTTGTCAATCCAATCACGTTGATGTTGAAGAAGATCTTGGAATTTAGGTGGACAATTGAAGGAAAGGAAAGTTTTGAGGCCATCAAATAAGCTATATCACAGGCCCCAACTCTCGTAAATCCATATTTTTCCAAGGACTTCATACTATATGCCTTTGGAGGTAGTGACACAATTTTTGCAATCCTAGTACAATAGAACAAAGAAGACATAGAGAAGCCAATAGCTTTCTTTAGCCAGGGTCTAGAAGATTATGAAGTGAGATAATCCTTCATCGAGAAGCAGGTCCTGATGGTGATCAAAGGATTGAATAATTTTAAGAATTTAGTTTCAAACAACAAAATCCAACTGTTGGTCTCCCATGCAGGGGTTAAAACTTCCTTCTCATTAAGGATTTGAAAGAAAAGCGTGTAGGGTGCATCACTCGTGTTATGGAGTATGACATTGAGATTAAGGTAACTAAGCTATTCCATGGGAAAGGATTGTGTGAGCAGATGGACTCAGGTTAGCAAGAAGAAACAAGTGCTGAAAAAGAAGCTATTTTTTTCCTACAGGATAGTCACGAGAATGTGCCCACTCCTTATTGGACTCAGAGCATTATACACTTCCTATAAATAGGCCCGTGTCCTCCATAATTGAATAAGATGAAAAGGAGACATTTCAGACTACAGGCCATCCTATATGTTCTTATTGATGGCATATTTTTCAAGAGGGATATAAATGGCATTTTGTTAAGGTGCATTGGGACAAATCAAGTTGAAAGAGTGCTACAAGAGTTCCATGATGAAGCAGTTGGTGGCCATTTTTCTTCACGGGTGACAACACTCAAGATCATGAAGGCAGGTTACTATTGGCCTAGGGTGTTTAGTGATTGTTATGCATGGATCAAAAATTGCAGGAACTGTGCATTCTTCAGAGACAGGAAGAGGCTATCAACACTCCTATTACACCAACTTTCAGTGGAACAACTATTCATGCAATGGGGGTTGGATTTCATTGGGGTCATAAATCCAAAGTTGAGCTAAGGCCACAAGTGGATTCTGACAGAAATAAACTATTTTACCAAGTGGACCAAGGAAGTGGAACTCAAAGAAGCTAATGAGTCCATCATATTATACTTCTATGAAGGGATAGTGACCATATTTGGAGTGTCAACCACCATTATATCAGACAATGAATTAGCATTTATATGATCCAAAATCACGGGATGGGCCGTTAGGAATGGAATTTACCTGAGCACTTCATCAAACTATTACCCTCATGGTAATGGCCATGCTGAGTCCACGAACAAGAATCTATTGAAAATTGTCAGAAAAACTATGGATGAAAATCAAAGGACTTGGCACATGAAACTCAAATCAGCCTTATGGGCTGATAAAACAACACCCAAGAGGTCTACAGGAATCTCTCCATTCAAAATCATCTATGGGAAAGAGGTATTTTTTCCTATATCACTGGAGTTGCCATCATTGTAACTCATGAAGCAGTTGGAGATGTCTGAGTTTGAACCAATGGAGGTCAGGTATGCAGAGCTGATAGACTTGGAAGAAACCAGAGAATAGGCACTTCAGACAATAGAGAAGGATTATGTCATCAATTAAGAGATGCTTCGACAAGAAGACAAGAACAAGGGCCTTCCACGAAGGAGACCTAGTTCTGAAATGGGATGCAGATTGGGTAAAACCAGGAAGGCATTCCAAGTTTGATGCCATTTAGAGTGGCCCTTAAATGGTCACAAAATGTAAAAGTAGCAATGCTTTCCAATTATCTAAATTAGAAGGTGAATATTTGTAGATTTTGGTGAATGGAATCTATCTTAAAAACTGCTACTAAAAAGGAATTTCTCACCTTATACATACTAGTTTAGTTTCTCATTCCTCTAGGTGCTTGTGCACATTGTATTGTTGTAGTTTAGGTTTTTTTTCTCCTAAGTGCTTTGCACACTCTGCATGTTCTACTTGGAGCATGTATGATTTTGAATTTCATATATAGTTGTGTTGTTGTATTGTTGCTCTTGCACAACTCATTGACAAACAGATGAAGCCCCAGGTAAGTGAAATTTTCTACTCTTAGAAACCATCATTCCAAGATTTCCTATGAAGATTGAGAGTGTAAATAGTTGGGCTCATGAATCAGAGGCTGGACTAGTATCAGATAATTGTTCTTGACTACATGCCCAATGGATATGATAAGAAAATTGGTATTTTCATCTAGCAGGAAGATACCCCTGTGAGTCGCCAAATTGTTATCCATATTTTACCCCCCGCGGTAAAATATTGGATCAGAATGACCCCCAACTGAAAGGACCTGAGAAATCACGTTCATATCCTACAAACAGATTGCAGAGAGACTCTATAATGGAAGTGTCAGGGCCGGTGAAGGTCAAACAACCCTATGTGGGGGAAATCCAGAAGATGGCTTTTTCGAGTGGATCCAGGCCTTAAATCCATTTTATAGGTTTCAGGTAGGCTCAGAATAAGAACGCCAGGGTCAGAGGAGGAGGAAGAATGTCAAAGAAGCCAGGGGTAGTTAAGGGAAGAAATGACAAAGATCCAAAGTCCTTGGGTTTAAAATAGTTTAAAACAAGTCAAGAAATCAGGTAAGTATGGAGGATGCTATGGAAAGAGCCATGTGTCCAAGCAACAATTCTCCAAGGGTGAGTCCGAGTAAGGAAGCTCAAATGAGCGCCAGGCTTCCACGCTCTCAGAGCCCCAAAAGTTGTGCGGCCATTGAAAAGTGTTCATCTAGGCTGGAAGAATCCAGTTGTCGACTCGGTGCAAATCCAAGATGGGAGCCCAAGGCGGAGACTCAAACTCGCACCTGACCTCCACGTAGCAAATAGTCAACCAAGGTAAAAAGGCTGGGTAACAACGGGATTGAAAAAAGGCTAAGTATAGAAGTGTTGGCGGGTGATACCACGTGTGCAAGAAGTGCATCTCCAAGGGTAGATCCAAAATCAGAGACTCAAATGAGCACCAATTTGCCATGTAGCCCCGGGCCTAAAAAGGAAGGGAGAGGTCGTTGAAAAGTGTGAATACCTATGGAGGCTTCCAAGTGTCAACTCTACGCTCCTCCAAGGGAAAAAATTTGATAGGGAGTTTCAACAAGCAAAGAACCTCCACGTGTCCAGACTCGAAAAGGGAACAAAGTAGAGTTGAATGGTCAATGCATGGTGGTAGACCAACTGAGGGTGTCAAGTGTCCAAACGATTTTATTTCAAGGATCAAATAGAGAGAGGGTTCTCAAACAAGTGCCAGATCTCTGCATGACCCCAACCAAAAAATATGACCCCACCGAGAAAATGACTTAGATGAGAAATAAATAAATCAAGCACACTGATGGAGGAAGCCACATGTCAAGTCTGCACCATTCCAAGAACAGAATACAGAGGCCTCTGTCAGATAAGCGCCAACCAATCACATGTCCCATATTAAATAGGGGGCCCATTTTTTAAACTGGTTTTTCTCGTCCCTTTTTACAAACCTGATAAAAACTTTGAAGCGGCATATCCTTCATCTCAGGGCTCGAAATATTAAAAATCTGACACCATTGGAAAGATCTCAGCCTATCCCACACCATGAAGATCTGAAACTTAAATTTTGGGGAGGTTAGTTAGGAGAAAATGGAGAAAACATCTTCAAGGCCATTAACGTGAGATCTATCTTCCTCAACAACCAGATCGGATTTGACCTGTTCCGCGATTTCCTCCTCCTTCGAGGCGCCGAGCTAGTGATCAACGTAATCAAGGCATATTTGGGGGTAGATTTTGTAGGAGAAATTTATAGCAGTGGTTGAGCTTCGACCTATTTTTCCCGCTTCTCTCTCTTTCTTCTCTCCGATTAAACCTATAAATGCTGGGTTGAGACTCATTGTAAAGGGTTGGACATTCTTTTATTTTGCAGGTTCCCCTTTTCTTTTGGCAAAGGAACTCGTGGAGTTTTCAGACCTTTCACTAGACTGTAATATGTTTTCTACCTTTTGGCCACTTTGTAATGCATTGTATCAATCTACAGATCAATAAAACACATCTGTGATTGAATTTAGATCCTTTCTTGTCTCTTTTTATTTCATTTGGTCTTTCATTATAGATCTGGTTATCTGTGCTTCGTTATTGTATGCATTTTTTTGGTTTGTGTCTATTAGCAAAGATCTGGTTATCTGTGCTTGGTTATTGTATGCATTTTTTTGGTTTGGTGCATCACCTTATAACTTAGTTTGATTTCCTGCATTCCTTTTATCATTGTCTCCTTTGTATAACTTAGATTAGGTTTAAGAATAGGCCCTTTACAAGTTTTCACGCATGCACCTAAACATAAGAACCAGCCTTTAATCTGGAGAGTTTTCCAATTTGTTAAGTACCACACTTTGGAGAAAACTCAATGTTGTGCGAATCACACCAAATGAATCTGCCTTAGAAAAGTAGATCTAATGATTCAATTGGGGGTGCTATGATTTTGCACTAACAATTCCTTTAAATTATCTTTCTTTATCTGTGAGAGTGAATTATACATTTTTGCATCGGTAGGTTTTTTGTACCCATTCTCTACGATTTCCCACACATCCTAGGATCTGAATGGTTCCTTCCTGGTTAATTACCTATACTTATAATTATTTCCTACAAATTGTAGTGTCTGCAGACTGGATGTAGAAGTCATAGCTTGCTATCAATTTAGAAACCTACCAAAAAACAATGCTCTGATACCAATTTGTATAAATTAGAAAAAAAAAATAGAACTAAAACCAATTATTGAAAACTCAAATAAGCATATATTGAAAATAAAACCAATTATTGCAAACTTAAATAAGCACTTCTGTGCATATATATCTTCTTCACTGTCAGAGATTCATCTCAATACATTATGTGTGTTTGTAATGATTACAATAGCCATTAATATATAGAGGGAGTTTATGTAACAATAGAACATTACTCTATAAATATAGAAATACTAATAATAGAACTATCATTTACAAATAGTGCATGTTTTTTTTCATCTAAACAAAGGTATTTTAAATAAAATTATCTTTAAAATAGGGAAATCTAATTAAAACTAAAATATGCATAGAAAAACAAGTTTTTTTCTTTTCCTAATAATAGAAAAACATGTGGAGTGAAATTATCTATTTCTAACATATTACTGGTACTACAATCTAACTTCAAATGTGGGTTTCTCTCGATTTTCTAAATACATATAAACTTTTCAGGCCTTGGCGTATCTCCACAACATCGATCCACCTATATTTCACAGAGATTTGATATCCAATAACATTCTATTAGATCAACATTTCGGAGAAACATTTAGATATTCTACGCTTTTTCGATTGATTCTTATAAATGTCTCCCACGTCACAACTGAGCTGCAAGGCAAGCTTAGGTATATTAATCCCACGTACCATCAATGGTTCCATATCACCAAACAATATTATGTTTATAGTTTTAGTGTTGTTTTGGTGGATCTAATCTCTTCTAGAGTGGGAGTGGATATAACCCAAAATAGAAGTGAAATCATCCTTGATAATATGGAAATAGAAAAGATATAAAAAGGTATTTTAAATAAACAAATTGATCCTATTAGTATCCAAATTTGTTCTCCATTTCAAGCCGAGCAACAACACAGATTGGACATGGATTTTAGAGACAGATAGATCATAGTGTGTGTCATTTTGTAGCTGGGGATGAGATCTAACTGGCCCTTTGTTACTCATATTTTTGGATAGATGGATAGCACCTTTAAGAGGATTTGACTTGTCCTCACTACTTTAGGTTGTGGCTCTTTAACCAAGGTGAGAGGATCCTTAGTGTAACCTTTGTTTGATGAAGGATATGGAGATATCCTTCTTTTGCACAAATTTTATGAAGAAAGCCTTGGAAAAATACATTAAATACTCCATAATTTAACTCTTAAGAGTTGTCACTTCTAAATGATGGAGATACTTTCAACACAAGGCTAAGGTTACTAAAGATATTAAGAAATCCTGATTGTTATGCATATTTTAGAAAGTATATTTTGTTCCTTTGTTTATATACAGGGAAAAAAACTATGGTTCAGGATGGATTCAATGTTTTTGAATGATTTTGGTGGGAGATGACCTTTGATTTCAATGTTGTTGAATATTATAAAGAGAATAATATTCAAGGGACCTTTTATTTTTACTAATTTGTCTCAGACAGTGACGTTTAAAAAATTCAGATCCAAAAGCTATCAGGTGGACCAATTGTGAACTCATCAACCTTTCTTGGGCCCTCGACTAATGACTAGGATTTCATGCCACAACTTTTTGGCAATACTTCTAATCATTTTGAATCTATCATGCGAGAAATCCCCTTTTTAATCATTTTCCGGAGACTCTACATAGTTGGATATGACGGGTAATATTTTTTGCTCTCGAGGCAACACCTTTTTCATCTTTTGTGCCTACACTTTCATCATTTCATCCTTTTTACCTCTCTTTCCTCTACAATTCTACCCCGCATCCATCTCCTTTGGTAATTCCCATTTTTGCAAGTGCCTGAGCAATTCCAACTTTAAAATATCGACCTTAAAAATCCTTGAACTCGTAAATTAAGTTCTGAATCCATAAAATAGCACTTTACATATATATGACAAGGAATTTTATCAAAGAACGATGAAAAATAGTGCATATTTGCATCTCCAAGAGTCTTGGAGAAAAAATGGCAGAAAAACAGATGCAATACAAAGCAACCATGGATTTTGCCTCTTTTCCACTTTATATCATAGTCGTCTATGTGTTTCCTTGGTGCAACTGCAAAGGAGAAGCATAGAGGCAAGTATCAAACAAGCACGGGCCTTCCACATGCCTTAGGCCCAAGAAAAATGTCTTTTGGCCTTTGAAAAGTCTCAGTGTAAAAAGGATCCAGTGGAAGCCTCCATGTGTCTTAATGGTGGATTTTGAGATGCTCACCAAAAGTGGAGACCCCAAACAAGCAGGGGCTCAAAAAGTGGCTCAGTTCGGTAGAGTTCGTTAAAAAATTTGAAGGTTCAACGGAAGGCGCCATGTGTCTAGGGTCTGAGATATTTTTCTTTGGCCATTGAAAATTCCAAGCAAAGGGCAGAGTGAGAGAAATCCTCCAAGTGTTCTGTTGGTACTTCTTCAAAAGAAAACTTAGGGGCCGGTCTCTAAACAGGCACAGTCCCTCCATGTGTCCCAGGAATTTCAAAATTTCTTTAAAAAATTTAAGTACAAAGTGGAGCCGGCAGAAGCCTCCACATGTCTCCCTGTCAAAATTGTTACGGTGATACTCTGAGGCAGTTCCTCAAATGAGTGCCACCCATCCACGTGTCCATGGTTCACCAAAATTATACCGGATGCATGAAAAATTTGTCTAAGTCTAAGCATGGCAGTGGAAATCTCCACATTTCTCCCCGACGTAACTCCAAGGATAAACTAAAAGGAGAATTTTCAAATGAGTGCCGAACCTCCACGTGGACGATCTTTCAGTCTGAAGCAAGCCTTAGAATTTTAAAATTTCCCCACCGATCCACATCCAACCAAAATGGGCCTCGTTTCCACTGATGGTGAGATGTAAATTTGATAGGGAAAACCACACCCTTCAAACTGTAAAATGTAAGAAAAACACTATTTGATCCCGAAAATGAATCTTTCTTCATGGACAGAGAGTTTGGAAATGATATAAGGCCAAAATTTTATCCTCCAAGCCACATCCAATCACGTTTCCATAGATATTTGGAACACAAATTATAGGGACAAAAAAATGTGGCTATGGAAAATGGAAGGAAAGGAAAAACCTGAGGTTTACGCCCAACTTACAGACTCTTTCATATGGACAGAGGAACGAAAAACAAATTCTGGACTTTTAAGTGATCCTTGACCAAGGGACTGATCATGGCAACCAAATGGAGGAAAAATTCTTCAAGCGTCATTACAGGGAGATAGAAAACATGACAGCGGCCGCAAACTGAGGAATTTCACTATTAAACAGGGCGAGACTAATTTGATCACCAACATATCCCAATCTAAATATTGAAACAGACCATGAAGTAAAGGTCATGGTTGTTGTAGTTGAGGAATTTTCGTTTGAATTCATTGGAAGAGACAAGGATTTGAGGCCATGAAAGAAGGAAGTAGTGTCTCACCTAGAATATATAAAGAAGATTCTAGAAATAAAAATATCTTTAAGAAACTTTTAGTAAGTTTAAAAAATAGGATGTTTGGAAATGTGTGTTATAAAACTGAATAGTTTTATTAAAGAAGTTAAACAAAATGGTGATGGAAGACCTAGATTTGCATAAAATTTTGCACTATATCATACATACACAAATTGCTGATATATTAGACTTACAAACACAAAAACAATTTTTTTTTGAATCTATTTCCTAAGGATTTCATTCAAATTTTATTTATAGATTACAATGGAGGACTAAAATACAAAATGATAGTTCTAGATGGTATGTGCATCTAGATGGTCTGCGTAATATAATAATATTTGTTGTATATCTAGTCTTTATCTTTTATAGAACATGACTATTCATTGTCCACATCCTCTGTAAAATAAATTTATTCTAAGAATCCCCCTTAAATATATTATTCTATGTTCATAAAAAATTTAAAAAATCCCCCACACTTTATGGGTCTCACCTACCTATATGTGTCTTATGGATGATGAGGTACCCATTTACATAATTTTCTTAACCCCTAATTTATCTCTAAATTTTTCAAACTTTATTTCATTTAATGAGTTGGTGAAACTATCAGCAGTTTGATCTTCAATTTTGCAGTAAACAAGTTAAATCATATCATTTTGAATTAATTCTGTGATGTAGTGATTGTGAATCTCCACATGTTTAGTTCCTGCAAGATAGACATATTTTTCAATTAAATTGTTATTTTGTTGTCTCAATTTAATATTGAAGGGTGATTTTTATGAAAATATAAAGCACTGAGTATTCTCCTCAACCATAATTCTTCATGAGTAGTTTCACATGTTGAAGCATGTTTCTCCTCTATTAATGATAATGCAATTTTTATACCATGAGATAGTATGAGATCTAATGTTGAATAAAAAATATGTACTAGATTTTTGATCATCTACACATCCATCCCAATCAGAATTTGTAAAATCTATCAAAGATATATAACCACCTGCAAAATACTCAATTCCAAAATTTTGAGTTCCTTTGATACATCTCAAAATTCTTTCATCTGCTTTCCAATGAGAAATTTTTGGAGACAACATAAACCTTCAAACTAGAATAACTTCCTAACCAATGTTAGGCCTCGTGATTGTTAAATAACTAATACTTCCCACTAATTGTTTATATATTGTGCCATTTACATCTTCAGAGTTATCACTTGTTGATAATTTCATCCCCCCTTCAACTGGAGTAGTAATAGCTTTACAATTATCCATTTTAAATTTTACCAACAAATCATGTGCATATTTGGATTGAGAGAGTAGTATCCTATCATCATTTTCCCATAATTATATTCCAAGACAATAAAGAAACAATCCTAAATCATTCATCTTAAATTTTTCCCTTAATCTTTTCTTTGTACCATCAATTAACATGTCATGATTACTTGTAATTATTATGTCATTCATATAAATAACTAAATAACTTATCCAACATCACTCTTTTTCACATAAAGATTAGGGTCATAGGGAATATTTACAAAACCTTCATGTTTGAAGTACTCATCAATTTTTTCATATGATACACTTAGTGCCTTCTTTAAGCCATATAAAGATGTCTTCAACTTAAAAAAAATTATTCTCTTGTCCTCTTCTTTTAAAACCCTTTTGTTATTCCATGTAGATATCCTCTTTTAGCTCACCAATAAAGAATGTATTATTTCCGTTCATTTGATGAACCTGACATTTAAAGTTAGCAGCCAAAACAAGAATAGGCCTTATTGTATTCATTTTTTCCAACTGGATAAAATGTCTCACTAAATTCAACCCCTTCTTTTTGTGAAAATCCTTTTGCAACACAACATGCTTTTAATTTTTCAAATCATCCATTATATCTAAACTTGGTATTATAGACCCAATTAGTGCCTACAAGAAATTTACCTTCAGAAAGTTTTGTCAATTGCCATAAATTAATTTTTAATAATGGTTCATAATATTCTTGCATTACATGTTCCCACCCATTATTTCCTTTTACTTATTTATAAGATTGGGGATTGTTGAATTTATCTATTCTATTCATTAAGGAATAGTTAACATGATGATCCTTTTTCTTAAATTTTCTTACTCTTTTGATAAATTTCTTAAAGACTTTATTTTCAATGGAGGTTTTTTCTCATTATCACTATTTTCTTCATTTTATACACCTTCAACTTCAGAAACTATCTCAAAACTAGATGTATATTGCTTATGAAGACCTTTATCTAACAGAAAATACCTAATGATAATTAATGTAATGCCCAAAAATTTCCCACACGATACCTAAGACAAAACCCAACGATTAGTTAGGAAAATTTATGGAATAATTTTATTTTTGGTTTGAATGGGTTGCAACGGGATGGCCTTTAACTATATTTATTTATTTCTTGGTTAATAAATCCTAGGTTTTAATTAAAAATTTCTTATTATTATTTTATTTCAACATTTCAAGATTTGATCCCCTTCCAGAGTTTCCATTAAATTTTTTTTAATTAACCCTTACAAGTGATTAGCTAGAATACCCTTATTACAATATTTATTTAACTTTGTATTATATTTCCAAATTCATTTATTGGCTTAATATTCTATGGCTAAGGTAAAAATTACCCGAACCTTATGATTTAATTCGAATATATTCTAATCCGTATTATAAACATTGTCTAGTTATCATTGTGTAAATTTAATTTAATTAACTCCTAAATTCAAGGCCTTTGAAAAGAGTCACTAAACAAAAACAATAAGGTCACATTTTAAACTTACCTCATAACACCCCTTTAGTGGCTCCATTCATAAGTTACACATACATTTTATTTAAAATCATATTCCCACTAATATCCACACCTAACTTTTATTTAAAATCATATTCCCACTAATATCCACACCTAACTTTTATTTAAAATCATATTCCCACTAATATCCTGAAGTGTCTGTAGAATATGTGGTAGGATAGCTACTAAGACATGATAAGGTGATGGTAAGTCTAGGTCTATGTGAAATGATCCCTCATCTTGTCCATGCCTCTTGCACAAACCAAGGAATGAGTTAGTTCTACATTCTAGATTTTACTCAGTTTTCCATGTTTACTAAGATATGTAATTTCCAAAAAAATGTTGTTTTCTAGATTTAAAAGTGTGTCAGGTTTATTATTTTACTAGGTTTAAAGTTCATGTCTCAAGTCTCATAGTGTTCCCAAGGGTCCAAGCTTTGAACCCACGGCTCTGATACCAAGTTTGACGCCACCTAAATTATCCTCCACTCGAGACCAAGAACAACCTAGGTTTAGTTAGAAAAAGTTAAGGAATAATTTTTTTTAAAGTGTTCCCAAAAAAATTCCATATTCCATGACAACAGTTATCAAAACATCCTACACAACACTAAGAGAGAGAAATTCATCCCAAGCGTAGATAGATTATCTTCTTGCGGGGCGCGTGGAAGAAATTTCCCTGGGCGCGGAAAGATATTTTTCTTCAGGCCAAGGAAGAGAGGCGTGGGAGAAACTATTTTTCTCCCGTTCATGCAAGACAAGTATAGAAGAGACTCCTTTTTATCCCAGTCGTGCAAGAGGCTCATTTTCTCATGGGCACAGAAGATGGGCGAGAAAAAGACTTTTCATCTTCTATGAACTTTAGAAGGCCATAACTTTTGATATGGAACTATGTTTCTGGAAAATGAGGACTTTTCAGAAATCTCTCGATGTTATCTTTGCACAAAAACATTAATAATTTAATTTGGATAAATTTTTAAGGGTCAATTTTGAGAAAACGCTCTTCAGGATTATAAAATGAAAACTGGTAACGTTCGACTTATAAAATTTTGTTCAATTTTACCTCCTTCCTTTCTAAACATTCCAAATAGACATGGAGGGTTATTCTTAGAGAAATTTAGGATACATTGTAAGGGTAAATTGTTAGATCGAAGGTTGATTCAAAATTTCTCAATTTTGACAGCAAATCGACTACAATTTTTCCTTTGTTCGATTTGAAAGGATCTTAACCATTTCTTAAGTAGTTTAGTTTGTTTGGGGGTGCCTTAAACATATTAAGTTTAATTCAATGTTTCATTTTATTGTTCATTTTATCAGGGGTCATTTTGTACATTTTTGATAAAAATTTGCAGAGTTTACAGTGACATAAAAATGAAGTTTATACATTTCAAAATAGAGATTAATCTATTTCTTTTTCCACACTATGAAAACATTGAATTCATTCCATGCTAGTTTTAAATAGTTATTTTTACTTCAATCAAAGGTAGAAACAAGAATGCAGCTTCTATCTTTTTTTTCAAATCATACATTTCTTCAAAAACAAAGTAATGTTTTTTCTTCATAAATATTCACTTTTTCATCTTTTCAACAGAGATTTCAAAATACATTTCAAACACAGACTTCCAAAGAAAATAAAATTATTTGAATAAGGTAAACAAATTCCATTGATTCAAAAATGATTTCTTTGCATATTTCTTCTTTCATTCCTCAAGTTCAATATACGAAATACAATTTCCTTCTCATACATTCAAAAACAGAACACAAAGTACATCTCTTTCACATTCAAAAGGGAATTTCATTTCCAAACATAATAACTTTTCAACACGAAATATATTGCATTGTCATCCTCTTGAAGTGGGAAATGGTTCAAAAAAAGAAGTCTGTCAAAGGACTATCAAAATTATCTTTTCCTTTGCTCCAGAACAGCAACATGCAACTCCATCATTCTCCAATTTTGATCACAATAAAGGCAGGGGAAAGGAAACGCTCTCCACCCAACCAAGACATCCAATGAAAGGAGAAGATATCCTTCTTTATTGGCCCTCGAGTCCCAACGACAATGCAATAGAATATGTGTTTCAACTCATGGAAACAACAGGCTTCCAAACACACACATGCAAATTCACAATTAAAAACATAGTCCAAAACAGAACAATAGTTTTACAACGATATGAAAGACAAAAAATAAAATTCAGGCTTCTTCATGCAAGATAAAGGAGCAAGAAACTATGGGGGATGATATTTGTGCCTCCCAAAGGGGAAATGGGTATCACCACCTGAAAACAAACCACTAAAATACATATCATTTCAAATCCATGACATGCCCTTATGCCTCCCCGAATTACCTCTTATTCCTCACAATTCCTTATGCCTCCCCAACCTCTTATGGCACCCCATAACAAGTAAAGAAATGTAAGCTATTTCTTTTTACAAGGTGGAACCCAAATCCCAAATCCCTCCAAACTTATACCTCCCAAAAACACTTATTCCTCCCTCAAGAGTACCCCATAGTCTTCTCCTACATCATCCCTAAGCCATCTACCCAACTAGCCAATAAATAAAATAGCACATGCAAACATTCAACCATTTACATATGCATAAAATAAAAGAAGAACATTTCAACAACCAAGCTCCTACCTCTCCATGATGGAGTTTGTTCTAAGGTTCCAAAATAACAAGCTTTATAATGCAAAAAATTCCAAGATAAACAATCCACAAGCATGCAACAATCTCCAATTTTCTCCAAAATCAAGAGCACTCAAAACCAAAAAGAAGTCTCCCCCAAATGAAGTGATAAAATTGAAGCAACCGAAAAACAAGCTAATGAATTTCAATAAATATAAGAGGAAAGAGAAGAGGATGAGGTGGATCCATGTAGGATGTCACTTCACACATCCTCAACCCTAACACCAAAGTCAACTTCATTATCCAATGCATAATCGATAGGTGGGTGGCTTATATGACAGTTTTACTTAAACACTCAAACAAGCCCACACCGTATAACGACTGAAATTTAAACATGTAAGAAAAGTGCAATTACAACATTCAACATGACTTACAAAAATGCATAAAGAAAGTATAAATTTAACTCTTTAACCATAGGTAAGGTTGTTATAAAAATTTAAGAGGCATGAGACAAGTTTAACTTGTCCAAAAAGTCTCCAAAATAAGCCTCCAAGGACAAATTTGAATTTCAAAGAAGATTAAGTGTTTCTTACTCTAAAATCAACTTACATATCTCTTACACATTTCTTACAACATTTTAATTCAAGGCCAATAAATCTATTAATTACTTTCTTATGACATATTTTAATTAATTAACTTAACAACATTATTACCCATAATATTAACATGCCAATTAATAAATAATGAAAGGGTCAATGCACCATAAAAGAAACACATGCAAACATTAACAAAGGAACCAAATAAAAGAAAAAATACATAAAATCCCTTGGTCACATTTAAAATTAATTCCCCCCATGGGAATCCCTAACACAAACAAATACAGTTGCCATGGTGACCTTGTTGAATTCATCTAGAATTCTAATGTGGTTGGTCTCTGATCCCCCAATGTTTGTTGTGATATTTTAAACCTACAAAATAGAAATACCTCCTTCGACCTTGTGGCCATATCAGAACATTCAAATGAATATAAATATAATTTGAAGATCATCAATATATATGTGAATCAAAACAAACATCACGATAATCAGTAATATCACTTACAATTTCATCAACAACTATATATTCATCAATTTTAATTCAATTCTTATTTTCTAGGTCTACTCAAAATATCCAAATATTACAAGTTCGAACAACATCTATAACATAACTGTTATCACCGAATCACAGCACCCCTGGATGTTGATCAGATTTCTAGTTTGATCACTCTAAGCATCCAGTGTGATTGGATAACATGGGTACTATCTCCAAGTTGTGGGACTTGCTACTTGAGATAGACCTCCAGAGAAAGCTGGTTCTTTCTCCTAAACTACCTGCCACAATCTACTCTAATGCAGGAGAAACTAGCTATTCTAACCTAAATTTCCAAGGGACCAGAGAGAGAGAATACATAGAATGAAATCCTACACTAAAGCGGTGATACACCAGAAAAGGAGGGTGGGAGAGTAGTCTCCAAATGTGTGAAATACAGAGGCAAAGTGCACACTAGAAGAGGTGATAACAGTTCTCCACAATCTAGCAAAATGCATTCACAACAATATTTCAAACATGCACAATGACAATGGATCCCTGCAAGAACATAATAATAGACACAATATCCTTGTAGAAAGATTAAAGGGGCAAGAAGAATGCAAGAAAACACAGCAGGGAAAGATACATCCACAAACTTGTATTTTATTGCTTCATGGTATGCACAGTTCAATCTATTACAAGAAAAGGGCCTGGATCACCATGCAAAGAGTCCACTACAAGGGCCTGCAACACACTGGCTTCAAAAATAAATTTTGACAGAGCTTTGTTACCCAAAAACTCTCCCCCTGACAATGAGCCCAACACTCCAATTTATAGAAAAAATGAGAAGAAGAAGAGAAGGGAAAGTGGAAATCCCGAAATCTGTCCTTCAACCACCTGTAAGAAGCATTAAATTGAGTGGAATGGTTGTCCATTACTTGCAAAAGGCTCCCCATACTGTCCCATGTGCTGCAGCAGAGAAAGAATGATGACCATGCCTCTTAAATGCACTCCCAGCTACCAAATAAAACACTGTTCTGAACCTAGACACGTTTTCTTAAAAAAATCAATCAATTTATGATCAAATCCGGAATTTCTTGATTTCTGTGCATGGGGCTCGGAAACAAGATTCCAACGGTACCAATTTTGTGCGATTTCGTTGAGAAATGCAAAAGTTATGGCCTTCTGAGTGCAGGCAGCTATTTTGGACCTGGCAGGCGTTTTCTGTCATTTGACGGGAAAGAGCATTTACTGACTAGAGCCGAACACGTTTCCTTTATTTAAATATATCTACCCTCATTAAAAATAGGACCTAGGATTTGTGGCGTAGAGGAAGTCGTGCTCGTTCCAGAAAGTCTAATTTTATCAAAATCGGAGCTCGGAGTCAAAAGTTATGGCCGTTTGAAGTTTCAGGACCAAACGTTGACTTTTCCTCCTGTGACACGTGTCATGATTTGATTGGTCCTCGGCTCCTTCGGGTCCTTCGCGTACTTCACCTCCATTTGTCCCGGATGTCCCATTTGATTAGTGCTGTCTGTGCTCATTTCGGCCGGTTCGCCCGGTTCGCGCCCATTTGCCTTCGTCGTCCCAAATGCCTCTTTGACCGCCTGTGCTCACTTCGGCCGGTTCGGCCGGTTCGCACATTTTTGTTCCTCTTGGCCCGCTTTATTTTGGACTGCCTTGACTGATTTCGGCCGGTTTGGCCGGTTCGCGTCCATCTGTCCCGCTTGTCCCATTTGCCTTCGGACTGACTGTGCTCATCTCGGCCGGATCGGCCGGTTCGCACATCTTTGTTCCTCTTGGCCCGAGCAACACTTAGCCAAATTTTCCTCCTTCGGCCGGATCGGCTTTTCGCGCCCGCCACGTACTTTTGGCCCGATTGTCCCAAATGCAATTTGGACTGTTTGTGCTGATTTCGCCCGGTTCGGCCGGTTCGCGCTTTTCTGCCCCATACGTCCCAGAGGCGACCTTGAGCAAGACTTAGCCAATTTTCGCGATTTTTCTGGATCAACCTATTTTCCTTCTGCAACCCCTTTTTCACATTTTCTCAGGACTTACTCTCTTCCTCTTGGACAGGAGAGTTAGACAAATATGAGGGGATCCTAGAAACATGACTTTTCGCCCTGAATCAATATAACTGCTTGCATGTTATCAAAATTACCTTGAGGGGTGAATTTTGGATAACAATAACCATGTCAAACAATATATCAACATCAATATCTAAAATGTCTCTAATAATCATCACACATCATATAGGAATCAAAGTCAACAATAATCCATGATCTAACATATAACATCACACTAAATCAAAACTATAATAATGTCCATGATATATTCAACAGTGCCATGATCAATATCAGAAGGTGTCAAACGGAAGTGGGCACAACATAAATAGTGGTAAGGTTTATGTTTTATTGGGGAGGAGTTCACCGACCCCACCCCCCATCTCATATTAAGGGTGGGATATGTGACCTCCCTCCCCTCCCACTCCCCCAAACTATATACAACATAACCCCAAACAGCCACATGACGGCTTATCCCAATTCATTCACAATGTTATTTTTTTAATAAGTTTTGTGTTTATTATTATTACTATATATATGTGTGTGTGTGTGTGTGTGTGTGTGTGTGTGTGTGTGTGTGTGTGTGTGTGTGTGTGTGTGTGTATATATATGTATGTATATGTATATATATATATATATGTATGTATATGTATATATATATATGTATGTATGTATATGTATATATATATATATATATAAAGTTAAATAGATATTATTGCATTTCTAACATTGACACACACACACACACACACACACATATGCCTCCCAAGGGTTTGGGTGCCCACCTTAAAGCCTCCAAGATGCTCAATCACATACCCACAAGACTCTTATGCCTCCCTCAATAAAACATAAAAGATAAGCACAAATTTCACTTATATTAAAGGTGAGACAGCCCAACCAAACTCCCTCCCAAAATACCCAATAATACTCTTATTCCTACCTCAAAAAATATCTCAATTTCCATTTTATCGTACACAACCTAAAGTCCATTATATTTCCCAAACTCACAAACATACAAAAATCATCTATTAACAACATTTGCACAACAAAATAACATAAATAAATATATGGGTGAAGTCCGTACCTTTCCATTGCAAGAGTATCAAATCCACAAGTAAAACTCCAAGTTTTTTCCAAGTCTCAATCACGAACAAGCCAAATCCAAAGCTTCAACAAGAACTCCAAAAGAAACTTTCTCCCAAAATGCAAGAGTTCAAATAAAACAAGTAACCCCGAATGATCAGAAAAACATGAATAAATAGAAAAGAGATGAGGGAGAGGTGATGTGGCTCCATGTAGGATGCCACATCATTTATTCTCCACTCCACATCAAATGAAAAAACCCAATCCCTGAAGAAAAATAAATTGGTGGTTGAGGGAATGACAACCCTCTTACACAATCAAACTCAAACCCACACCTCTAAAGGACAAAATTAAAAACATATGTAAGAAAGTGCAACAAATAACATTTTTCGTCTTACAATCACATAATGGGGTCTATTTTTTACCCCTTAACACGTAGGGATAGTTGGAAGGTGAAATTAAGAGGTGCGGGGCAAGCTTAACTTGTCCCACAAGCCTCCAAAAATGGCCCTTCAGCATGAATTCGAATTTGACATACAAGGTTGAGTACACTCAAAAGCAATAAAATCATTTCAAACCCAACACAAACCAACAAACACCTACTCACATTAAAAACCCCCATTTGGTCACATCCTAAATTACAATAATTAATAAAGTTTAATCAATCTAAATGGAGAATTTAAACTAACACTAATAAAGGTGACTCTCAATACTAAAATAATTCAAATACTCACAAATAAATAATACAAAAATGGAAAACAACATATTTATCCAAGGTCACATTTGAGGCCACCCCCGAATGGGGACCTCCTAACCATCTAACAACAACAAACAACATACAATTACATAAATTTTAAAGGTGTCATGTTGCTAATACCTCAAATTCCTTCATTGTTGGTCTCCTATCCTCTTTTTTTTGTTGTGTTACAATTTCCTACAAAAATAAAAATAAAACCTTTTTGGCCTCATGGACATATTAACGACATCGACATAATAAAACACACAAATATACATATCAATTCGTGTCATCAAATATCATAACCAAACCATCACTAAAATCAAATAATTCATCAATTGTTTACAATTCCAATTATTTTGATTCTATCAATTCATCAATAAGCAATAAGATCAAAAAACCAACTAAATCATCTAGAAAAATCTATATATATAATACAATGTGTCAGTACAGTAGTAGCTATAGATCATCAAATACTGATATGTCAATCCACACATATAATCCATCATATAAGCTAAACATGTAAAAATTCTAACACACCCATAATGTCTATAAAATAAGCTAATCAAATATAGTAATGTCCATCTATCAATGTCTAAAGATCAAATATAATAACAATGTCTATGGCTCCGATCAAAAGTGAGAAAAATTATAGTAATATAAATGTTGAAGAGGAGTGGGCACTATAATTAATTTTTGAGTTTGATGATCATTAAACCTATAGCCTTTAAACAGTTCACTATAACCAATGAAGATATATTTCATTCCTTTCTTATCAAGTTTCTTCCTTGATTCATCAAGAATATGATCATATGCATTACATCCAAACACTCTAAAATTTGACTCATGGATTACTACCATATACTGCCTCATGACGTTTCATATTTCTTATAGATTTTATGGGAGATCTAATTAATATGTACGCAACATTAACTATTACTTCAGCTAAAAAGGTATTAGGAAAATACTTAGTCTTGAGAATCCACCTAGCCATTTATTCTAAATTTTTATTTTTGCTTTCTATGACCCCATTTAGTTGAGCTTTTTATCTAATTGTTAGCTACCTTTTAATACCTAATTTATCATAGAAATTTCGAAACTCTTTTGTGATATACTCTCTTTCATTATCTATTTCAATAACTTTAATTTTTTCTCCAACTCTCATTTTACAATAGAGATTTAAATGTCTTTAACTTTTCAAACAGCTCACTTTTGTTCTTGAGACAATAAATCCATCTTTTTTTTATAGAAAACATGAATAAAAGTCAACACATATGTTGATCCTATAAAGGAAGGAGAAGGAAATGGACCAATAACATCACTATACAAAATCTCAAGTTTTTCTCTTTCTCTTTATGACCCGTTATTCTCAAATTTATTTCTATATTGTTTCCCATAACAATATCCGTTACACAGATTTGAATCTGAATGAATTTTTGGATGACCATACACCATGTCCAATTTTTTCATCAAACCTAAATTTTGATAATTAAGGTGCCCAAATCTTATAATCCATAACACACTAATATTATCATGTGATGCAACAAGAGCATGAATACATGTATTTCTTGCATCAAATTTATATATTCCCCCATCTGAAGTACTTGATGAAATCACTTTATAACCATGTTTGATATATATCCTTAATAAAAAAATTATCGTTATAAAATTCAACTTTGAAACCTCGATTTGTGATTTGACCAATTGAAATAATATTCTTCTATAAACCAGGAACATACATCACATTAATAATAAATTTTACTTTACCAATATTCATTTAAAGAGGAACATTACCATGGCCATGTATACTATAAGGACTACCATTACCAAGAAATATATTTTCACTTTCACATTCTTCATCTTTTTCATTAGATTTGAAACTTTCTTTGATAAAATCCATATGTTTACTTGCTCCTCAATCTATCTACCAAACGATCATTTGAAGTATCTTGAGCAGATAAGGATGCAATGAAAAGAATGCATTCCCTTTCTACTTGATTTTTCATGTTTTTCATTTTCTTTCTAGACCAATTGTGGATCTTTGGATTCCTTTTTGTACATTCCCATTGAAAATGGTCCAATATACTACAATTGAAGCACTTCGCCTTATGTCATCATTGTATTTTTTTATCTTCTCCTTGGTTCATCATTTACTTGGATTCTATACCCATTTTTTCTCAAATTTACATCTTATTCCCTTTCAATCTTCTTCTTGAAATGTATGTTTTCTCAGTAGATTTAGTTTCATCAAACTTCCTTCTAACTCTCTATTCTGTCTATAGCAAGTAAACACTTAATTTTTAAAATGTTAGAGTATCGTTCTTACCAACAACTTGTAAGGATGTGATTAGATATTCATACATTGTGGGAAAAATATTAAGAGTTATCTCAACTAACGATTTCTCTTCAAATTTATCTCCCATAGCCTCCAATCGTAGACACTAAATCCCGCATTTGCATACATTTCTAGGTCCTAATCATATACTACTATTCATATGATTCATAAGCGAGAAAACTAGTAGTTGACATATATCATTCTCCTCCTTGATTTCTATATGGTTCTGTACACCCCATGACCTAGTATGACCTTCACTGCTTTATCATTCCTGGCTCTAAAAACCAACGCCTAACCAAGACACCAGTGCCCAGGTTCCCTCATCCCCTTTGGGTGACCCCGACCTCTTTGTATCTTACTTGCCTCATTTTGGCATCTTTTATCTTTTTGGAATATTGTTTTCTTTTGGGTCATCTTTTTAGTTTTCATTTACAAAATTCAAATAAGGGAATCATATAAATAGAAAAATATGTGACCATAATAAGGGACCAATCTCTAAGAATCTATTATCATCTTCTAAGGTTGAATCCAAAGGCATTCTAAGAGCATCAATACATTCATCTAGTTTAATTCAAGGGACAAGGGAATACTTTTTAACATCCACGCATAGGAGGGGAAGTTCATTTTTCCATACACAAGTCTATTTACATTTCTACATCTAGCTATTACTCAATATCAAGTGCATATTGCACAAGAGATTCCCAGGGCACAATTCTACGCACACGCACATAGAAGTACATGGATTCTGAGATGTAGTGCAGCGCTTAATCCTAAGTTCACTTTTCTAGGTGACCGAGAAGGTCATTCTGATGCCCCAATTGCATATTTTTATTTTTAAAATTTGATGTGTTTTGTGGTTTTGTATGATATCATTTGTTTTACATGTTACAGGTAAATTACGAGGACATACATGTAATCAAAACCAAAGGTTAGAAACCACCTCGCGACACAAGAAAAACCAGATCCTGAGCATCTTCATAGTCATAGGCACGTACGAAAGGTCTCTGATGCCTAGGTTCACTATCCCATTTCTAGGAGCCCTCGTATAGCTTATTCCGTCACTTAAAGAATTTATTGAGTAGAGTAACGAAAATTCACCCTCCTATTTCATCAATTTTCCACTGCATAACACTTCGGGATCAACAAAAAAATCAGCTAAGTCTGTTGTTCCCTCTCTTGCACTTAGGGTTTTCATTTCTATTTTCTTATTGTTTGGATCATACTTTTGCTTAGGCATTTATTTATCTTATGCGACTCTGCAATATCCTAAGGATTTAATAATAAATCAATTTTTATTAAATCATTTGGTGAACCCGACTTTTGAGAACTCTTGGATGTTTCTTCAATATCATAAGTTTCCTCCCCCATGGATGTCTCCATCCATGCCTTTGTGCAGGATAATCCTAATTGTGTATATAGACTCGGATCTTATTTAGCTAGGACCTATGTTCCTCCCCATAATTCACCTGAATATGTGTATCGTAAGTTTACTTCAGCTCTATCTCTCGATAAAGACAACACTCCTTTCACATCAAATGAGTTTCCTTCTCAATCCATGTTAGAACATGATCTCCCTTTATATTCATGTTTGCATCAATAACATTGGGGTTAAACGTGCCTTATCTTAAATTGGATCGGGGATTGACATTTGTAATATCACATTTTTTCATCAAATTTTCCTTTATTAGGAATTTTTTGCTCCTTCATCTATTTCTATTCATGGATTTGACAATATTCCCAAGCATGTCCTAGGTACTATCGTACTCCTCATAACTATTGGGCTATGTACACTTCCTACACCATGCCATGTGATGCCCAATAATATTAATTATAACATTATTCTTGGGTGCCCTTATATCCATGTTATGCATGCGGTTTCTTCCACTCTTCATACATGGCTTAAATTCCTTTATCAAGGATTTTATATGACGTTCCAACAGATCCATCTCCTTTCACATACTATAACTCTATTGAGCCCTCTATAGACAACCCTAGATATTTTTCATCTAGTCAACATTTCTCCAAATATAGTCTTGGCTATAAGTATTTGCTTCATTTTGGTTTGGTAATGGTTTAGGCCCACATACTCAAGGGGTCGCAGAACCATGGGTTCTCCACACTCATCTCACAAGCTCAGCTTGGGATATCATCTTCCTTATACATCTTCTTCGTACGATTATACTATTTTACAAAATTCTTCACTTCCTCTCGTATATTTGGAAATCATTAGTGACTTTACTTCTACTACTTGGCCTAATTTGGACACTTTTTCTACTGATGACTCTCTTCTAGAATACATGGGGGTTTATGATCACCTCCCATATTTCCATCATAATAAATTGTTTTCATCATTTCTTAATGTTATCACCTACTTTGGATAATCTGATGCACCTACTGAAAGTGTTGATGCTCCTGACTCCATTCCTACTGACCCATATATATTGGACTCGTCAACTCTTCTAAATGAAGATACCAGTCAATATAACCTTGACACTACTAACAATATGTGATCATATTAAACATGTTATTCATGAAATTTTAAATATATTTTCATGGGACTATAGTGATATGCCTAGTATTATTCCTTCTGTAGCCATGCATAACATCATCCTTAACCCCGGTGGAAAACCTGTTGAACCAAAAGCTTGCAAAATGCATCAGAAGGTCACACTATTAGTTAAACAAAAAATACAATGACTATTAGACATTGGATTTATTCATTCTTTGTATTATCCTTAATAGGTGTCTAACATTGTGCTCATTATGAAGCTGAATGGTAGGGTATGTTGTTGCACGGATTTTTGTTATCTTTATAATGGCTATCTAAAGGATAGTTTCCCATTTCCGTACATTGACGCCATTGTTGATTCTACCGCTAGATACGATATCATTTCTTTCATGGATGGATTTACTGGTTATAATCAAATCAAACTCAATCCAACATATTAAGAAAAAACTTCATTTACTACACCATCAGGAACATTGTGTTACAATATCATGCCCTCCCTCCTTAAAAGTTTTGGGGCCACCTACCAATGTGAAATGATGCATATAATTCATGATTATATTGATTTATCTAATATGAGCTATATTTATTTAGTCTTATAAGGTTAGTGATACATTTTATGACTCTAATACTCAATTTTTATATTCCATATAGTATCTCAATGTGACTACTTGCCACTGGTGTTTTATACATGCTTGGAGGGTGAAAAAAAGAGATATGGGTCGTGTTCACATATGTGGATCCATGTGGAAAAGGCAAGAAACTGCGTAGTTTGTATAAAAAAATTTAAAGAGGGTTTTTTTCCCTAGATTATTGCTAATAAAACCCTAAATTGTATGTGAGTTATGTCTTTTTCTCTTGTTATAAGGGCGTAGAGAAGAAAATGTTTTTTTTTTTATAGTGGCATTGGCATGTCTCACAAAAGCTAGCGATGACTGTTAAAACCCTAATTAAAAGCTTTCCCTTATCGCTAACAATGGGTGGCTATTGGTGACATATTACAGAAGATGGGCAACATAGATCCATATGTCTCTGAACATCAGATCATCTTTGCAATGGTATATGAAATAGTTGGTGGGTTATGCTTGTTATGAAAGAAGAAAAACTAAATATTATTGATTTTCAATACAGATGGTTTGTGAATAGCGTGTGAGGGTAGTTTATGTGTATGCTCCGATTGCTTTTAACTCTTTGACTTCTATCGTATTATATTTATAAATTGTTTGTGTTTATCATTAATGTCGACTCCATTTTATTGTTTCAAGGGAAACATTTGCATCGTTCTTTTTATAAAATAAACAAAACGTTTGATCACAAAAAACTTGTGGGTGTAAATTTAGTGGAGGCCTAGGTGGCCCGTCGTGTTCCTCTGCCTCTTCATCATCAGCAGGATATTATGGCTTTATTTTATAAAGACATTTGAACTTGATTGGTTTTAGAGGGCAATGGTGGTTTAGGTGGCGAAAAGTTGTCATTGCCAATAGTTTTTTTATGTCTCACAATTTCATACTTTGGATTCTAACTGCAATCTTATAGGTTGTGTTGAATTAGGATATTCTTATGATAGCTAACATTGTATCATATGTACAGTAATTAGCACTTGATTTAAAAATTACATTTTTATATATTTACTTTATTTTATATTTATATCGTTTCTGGAATGTGCCTATAATGGCACATATGTTTGGTTTTTTTATTGTAATTATACCTAGAAACTGAAGATATATTCTTTTAGCAAGATAATATGAGCTTATTAAGGAAATGCTGAAATTAAGTCAATTCGTTGACGTTTTCCTTGCTTTTAGTTTCAAAACTGACATAAAATCAACCCGGCTCCCATAATATCTAATACTAGAATAATTACGTAGAAAGGCGTTTTCACATGTGGAAATCCCCCTCCCATATGACATAAACTAACGGTGTATATTGTCTACATCAATGACCATCTCGAGGGTTAAAAATTACTGACATTCGAAAGTTTCACTTCACCATTTGCATCATCATCAAATCCACTTGTAAAGTGTAAAATTCACATCTCAAGTATAAAGCAGAATTTTGAAAAAACACAAAAAATTGAAGTCGAGCCCTTCCGTGCTTTGCATGCTTGGTCATTTTTTGTTTCTTACCCTCAATAGACATGGTTGCGTCTATATCAAGTCGGTGCAGCTAATCAGTATGGATGGATCTCCTTGTTGCTTAAAATATGCAGCCCTCATTCTCCACACTTTCCACAAATATATCCTCCAATTTTTCGTGCCTATGCATCAAAGGCATTACATTTTTATGGTATGTTCCATCCCAAAATTTACCTTCCACTTCGCCCTCCTCTTCTTCCTTTCCTTCTCTCCTCCACTCTTTCTTCTTGTGCGCAATCCCTTTCGATGGTATGTTATCGGATATCCTTTTGGGCGGAAGGGGAGTGGCTGCGGCGGCCCTTTGCGCTTCAGCTCGAATGTGATTATGAAGAACAAAAGCCTCTAATTAATATCAATGGCCACCAATACTACATACTTTATCCGTATTGGGTAGAGATAATCGATAAGAGGATAACAGTAATTGAGAAGAATCTATTGAACCAATATGGATGCAATCCATTGTCGAGAAACTACATAGCGCAGGCCTGGTCTAACCCTCAATTTTGTATTGAAGATGGATACAAGAACGTAACTCTGTGGAGAGTGTGCGATGCAGGGTACAGAGACTACCTGACTCTAACTGCTTCATTACAATGTAACTCTACCTGGCACTACAATTTGACTACAAACTTGAAGCCGCTGAAAAGATGTCAATTGCAAGTAGTGCTACCTGTAGACCAATCAGTAATAAAAAGTAGATCAAATTGAAGATGGACTGAAAATAAGATGGAATGTCAGCTCAGATTGCATGGAATGCGAGTCAAGTCAGGGGATATGCGGTTATTACAATTCGATGAAGTTTTATTGCAATTGCAGCATGAAGGAATTATATTTAACTCCTAACCTAGAGGGTGTGGTGCTGTAAATAGAAACAATATTATGAACACACACAAAATCACAAGAGAAATATAAAAACAAGGCTTTGTATTAAAAATACTCTCCAGAGCACTTTGGTGCTCTCTCTTGCTTTTCTTGCTTTTTTGAATTAAAAAATGAAACCTATTATTTATAGAAGTTTTCCAACCTTCCTACCTTAGAAAATATCTCATAATATCTTATATTAGATATTATTGATCTTTTGGATATTTTATAGATATTCCCAGATATTTCAAGATATATATAATATCTCTTGATATTTTCTAGATATTATATGCAATATCTTTTGATATTTTGGAGGAGTTAATATTCCCAATAAATGTCCAATATCTTTTACATAAAGTTGAATTCCATAAAGTTAAACTTTATCTAGAACAAGATTATATATTTCCAACACTACCCTCCTAATCTTGATTCTTCATGTATTGTTGGAGAAATACGGACCTATGATGCCTAAGCAATCTCTCATATGCTCAAATGTGTCCTTTGGTAATGGCTTGGTGAGGATATCAGCATATTGTTCTGTAGACCTGCAAAACTCTAAAAATATTTATCCATTGTTAAATAGCTCTCTGATAAAATGATACCTTGTATCAATATGCTTGCTCCTTTTGTGAAAAACATGATTCTTTGATAACGCAATAGCTGAATTGTTATCAAAAAATATCTTTGTTGATCCTTCTTGTTCTTTCTTTAGATCTGATAATACTCTTCTCATCCATATTGCTTGACATGCTCGCTGCTGTGGCCGCCACATATTCTGCTTCTGCCGAAGAGAGAGTGACAATAGGTTGTTTCTTTAGAAGCCCACAAAATTGCTCCTGAACCAAAAATGGAAAACATAGCCGGATGTGCTCTTTCTGTCATCTATGCTTCCTGCACAGTCACTGTCTGTGTAACCAACTAACTTGAGAAATATTAGAAGCTGTATATAAAATACCAAAAGCTTTTATTCCACTAACATATATCTTAAAATTCTTTTTCTAGCTTGCCAATGAGAATCCTTTGGGGATTCCATAAACCTTGAAATAAGACTTACACCATACATGATATCAGACCTTGTAGCAATCAAGTACATCAGACTACCAACAAGTCTTTTGTATATAGTTGGATCAATATCACAACCTTTGTCATATTTTCTTAGCTTCAATCCTATGGAAACTGGTGTTGATACTGGATTGTAAATTCATCATCCAGAACATTTTCAAAATATCATTGGATTATTTTGATTGACATATAAAAATTCCATTTTCTGATTAACTGACTTCTATGCCAAGAAAAAACTTCATTAGACCCAAATCTGTCAATTTTAAATTCTTTCTTCATTGTTGTCTTAAACAAGTTAATTGAAAAAATCTCCTGTGAATATTAGATCATCAACCATATAGGCATACAATTAGAATTTGTTCTTGATCATTCATTTTGATGTATAGTGTTGGTTCACTATCACTTTTTCTAAATCTATTTTTTCAAAAAATATGAATCAATCCTGATATACCATGCTCTTGGAGCTTGTTTCAGACCATACAAGGATTTTTTCAATCTACAGACCTTGTGTTCTTGACCTACAATTTCATATATAGGAGGTTGTGAAACATAAACTCTTCTTCTTCTAGTATGCCATTCAAAAATGCAGACTTGACATCCATTTGATAGACTTTCCAATTATTTTGAGTTGCTAATGCTAAAACAATTCTAACAGTGTCTAGTCGAGCTACTGGAGCAAAAAGTATCATTCTAATCAATTCTGGGTTGTTGTGAGAAACCCTTTGCAACTAACCTGACTTTATATTTTTCAACATTTCCATCTGCATTTAATTTTTTCCTGTTAGACCCATTTCATGCCAATTACACTATTTCTTTCTGGAAGGTTCACAAGATCCCATGTACGATTATTTTCAATATAATCAATTTTCTTCATCCATAGATTTTACCCATTTTTCATTTTCAAATGCATCTTCAAAATATATAGGATCATCATGAGAAAATAATGCAAAATCAGAATATAAATAAACATTCTCATCACCTTGAGTTTGTTCATAAATCTTCCCTTAAGCTTCTTGTATTTCCTGGGGTTTCCCTGAAGGTGAGACCTTTGTTGTTGCCAACGCTGGATCTGGTATGTCACTACTATGAGACTTTGAATTTGAAGAATTTACCTTCATTCCCTGGATTGCTTCATGTGGATGTAAATTTGCTGGAGGGGATGACGTTGATCCACTTGAGATACCTCTTGTGATGCTTCTTGAAACTGGAGTGCTATTTGAAGAATACATCACTACACTGATCCCTTGAGGTGCTAGATGAACATTTTGTGTGATCTTTTCATCAAACTCATTCTAATGATGAGGTATTCCTACAGTGATATTTGTTAGCTTATCAACACTTCTATCCCATGCTTGTTCTTCAATGAACTGAACATCTCTACTAATAATAGAATTATTTGTGATGGGGTTATACAATTTATAGGCTTTTGATTGCTAACTGTAACCTACAAAAATACATCTCTCCTTTATCATCCAATTTCTTTCTCCTCTCATTTGGAATATGTGCATAATTTACACATCCAAAAACTCTTAAATGTGATACACTGTGTTTCTTTCCACTCCATGATTCTTGAGGAACTTTATCCTTCACAATTTTTGTTGGACATCGGTTCAAGATGTAAACCGCACAAGCTACTGCTTCAGGCCAATACTCACTTGGTAAATTTTTGGCTTTCAACATACTTCTTGCCATTTCCATAATTGTTCTATTATTTTTTTCTGCTATACCATTCTGTTGAGGTGTGTACCTTATTGTAAATTGCTTCTTAATCCCATGAAATTTACAAAAAATTAAAAACTCATTTGAAACATACTCTCCTCCTCTATATGATCTTAACACCTTTATAGAGTAATCATTTTGCTTTTCAACCATGGCCTTAAACTCTTTGAACACACTAAAGGCTTCTGACTTATGTTTCAAGAAATAAACCCAACTTTTTCTACTCAAATCATCTATAAAATTTATAAAATACATGCTCCCTCCAATTGATGGTGTTTGCATAGGTCCACATAGATCTGAATGGACAATCTCAAGAAGAGATCTAGCTCTATATGACTTTCCAACAGGAAATTTTTCCATGTGTTGCTTCCCTAGAATACAAATTTCACAAGCATTTGTAACATGGAAACCCATAGTTGCCATGACAGTTTCTCATTTTATATTAGAACAAATACAAAGCAACTAAAATCAGGCTTCAAAAGGTCCATTTTTTGAAGAACAGTATCAACTTCGGGACACCAATCAAAACTTCGTGCCTAATGGATATTACAAGGTAATTGATCTCTTCATCTAGCAAGAAGATGCCCTTGTGAGTCACCAAATTCTTATCTCTATTTTTCCCTCGACAAAATTGATCAAACACGACCCCGTGCAGGAGAAAATTCAAGAAACGGTTCCGTCGAATGAACCCACGCTTCAAATCCAACAAACAGGTTGCAGGCTAGCTCTAAAATGGAGTAGCAGGGTCGAGGAAGGAGGAAAATAGTGTCAAAGAAAACCAAAGGCTCAAAGGAGAGAAATAGAGAAAGGTTCAAAGTCTACAGGTTTTACAAATGATTCAGAACGAGCCCAAAATTGACTAAGTATGGAAGAATCAGTGGAAGCTGCCAAGTGTCTCAACGATGCTTCTTAAAAAGTAAAATCCTGAGTGGGTTTTCAAACAAGTGTCAAGCCTCCACGTGTCTAGAGCCCCAAAAGTTAAACCAGCCGTTGAAAAATCTAAGGGCCGGTGGAAGAAGCCATGTGTCAACATGGCGCTCCTTCTAAGGTAAAATCCTAAGTGGGTTTTCAAATGAGAGCGGGCCCTCCATGTGTCCCAGGTCCAAAAAAGGGGACAGATTCGGGTGTTGAATAGTCAAAGAGGAGGCAGGCCAGTTGAAGGATCCAAGAGTCAACACAGCGCTACTTCAAAAGTAAAATTTGGAGCGGGATTCCAAACAATCGTGAAGCCTCCACATGTCCAGGGTCAGACTTATGGCCCCGCTAAGAAAAAGAAATTAGCGAAAAACACAAGGAATCTGAGCAAGCTGTGGAAGGTGCCACATGTCTCTTCGGCATACCTCCAAAGATTGAATCCAAAAGTGGTCCCCAAACTAGCACTAGCTCGACATGTGGCCATGTTGAAAATTCAAAGTGGGAAGGCGGGTCATCAAAGGCAGTTTGAACTTTTTTCCCCGAGAAGGCGTAAAGTGAAAAAATGATCCGTAACCCCATTGATGCCCAAGGAGCCACGTGTCAAGCCTCAATTACATGTGGGCCGACAGGCCTTGGAGTGAGTTTTTAACCAAATGGAAAATGTGGACCTACGGGCCCGAGAATGATTTTTTGAGAAAAAGGTATTGCTGGGTTGCGGAGCAAATTTTGCATTTTTATATTTTTGAGCAAAAGGGAACAAAGTGAATTTTCTACCATTTTTGTACAGGCCCGATTCAAATATTCGAATGAGAATATCTTCTTATCCAGTGCTTGAAATCTGACAAATTTGGCACCATTAAAGAGATCTCGACCTCGTCTACACCATGGAAATATGAAACTTTAAGTTTGAAGAAGTTAGGTGGAAAAAAATGGAAAACGTATTCATGCAATTAATATAAAATATATTTTCTCCAACAACCATATCAGGTTTGATCTAACCTGTTGTTCTTCCTCCTTTAATGTGGTGAATAAGTAACTCATGTAGATTTGACAAATTGTGGGCAGATTTGCAGGAGGCATTGATGGCTGGTAGCTAAGCTTCAAATTAGTTTTCCTGTATCTCTCTCCTTCTTCTCTTTGTGTTGAATCTATAAAAGAAGGGGTGGGGCTCATTGTAAATGGTTGGAAATTTCTGTTTTACGCCCTCCCTTCTTCATTTGTTTGCAAGTGAATTTGTGGAGTTTCCAAACCTCCCATTCGAGTTGTAATGTAAATTTTATTGCCTCTTGGCCACTGTAATGCACTGTATCAACTTTTGGAGCAATAATATATGTCCATTGATAATCCTCGACCCTCTCATGTGTTCATTGTTGCCTTCCGATCTTTCATTGCAGTCTGGTTATCTATGTATGGTATTTGCATAGCATTTTTATGGTCTGTTTTAGCTTGCAAAATGAGTGTTTAACATTCCTTTGGTTCATTACCTCATTATCTTAGGTTTATTTTCTCACATCTTCTTAACCCTGTCTCCTTGGTAAGATAGAGTATATTTAGAATAGACCTTCTGCAATTTATTTGTGTGCACCTAAACAAAGAAATAGGAACCGGCCTTAATCCGGAAAGCTCTCTCAACTCGCAATATCCCACACTTTGAGAGATGCTCCATGTTGTGTAATCACACTTAGAGTCTTAACCCATCTGGTTGCAAACATTCAGGGGTGCTGTGATTTTCCACTAACAGGGTATATGAAAAAAATTGGAAACTTTACATTGCTTCCACAACTATATTCAAACAATACATTCAACACAATAAACACAACGCCAAAATCACAACAAACATGAAAGTTTCCAAAGACAAAGGCTCAATACTAAAGCCAAGAAAGGGAAAGGAAACATGGGGATCTACTTATGCCTCCCAAGGGTTTGGGTGTGCACCTTAAAGCCTCCAAGAAACTCAATCACATACCCACAAGAATCTTATTCCTCCCTAAAAAAACCAGCTCTTATGCCTCCCTCAACTCTTATGGATCCCTCAATAAAACATATAAGATAAGAAAAAATTTCACTTATATACAAGGTGAGACACCCCAACCCAACACTTCCCAAAATATCCAATAATACTCTTATGCCTCCCTCAAAAATATCCCCAATTTCCATTTTCTTTGTACACAACCTAAAGGCCATACTATTTCCCAAACTCATAAACATAAAACAATCATCCATTCACAACATTTGCACAACAAAATAACATTTAAGAAATATATGGGTGAAGTCCCTACCTTTCCATTGCAAGAGTTCAAATCCACAAGTACAACTCTCAGCTTTTTCCAAGTCCCAAGCACACACAATCCAACTCCAAATCTTCAAAAATAACTCTAGAAGAAAGTTCTTCTCCCAAAATGCAAGAGTCCAAATAAAACAAGTAACCCCCAAATCATCAAACAAACTTGAATAAATAGAAAAGAAAGAAGGGAGAGGTGATGTGGCTCCATGTAGGATGCCACATCATTTCTTCTCCAATCCACATCACAAGAAAAAACTCCAATCCCCAAAGCACAATAAAATTGGTGGTTGAGGTAATGACAACCCTCTTACACACTCAAACTCAAACCCATGGCTCTAAAGGACAAAATTAAAAACATATGTAAAGAAAGTGCAAAAAATTAACACTTTTTTTTTCTTAAAATCACATAATGGGTTCTATTTTTTACCCCTTAATACGTAGGTAAATTTGGAAGGTGAAATTAAGAGGTGTGGGGCAAGCTTAACTTGTCCCATAAGCGTCCAAAAATGGCCCTTAAGCCCAAATCCGAATTTGACATACAAGGTTGACTACACTCAACATTAATAAAATCCTTTCAAACCCAACACAAACCAAGAACCACCTACTCATATTAAATACCCCCCTTTGGTCACATCCTAAATTACACTAATTAATAAAGTTTAATCAACTTAAATGTAGATACTGAAATATCAAATACTCACAAATAAAAAAAACAAGAAGGGAAAACAACATATTTATCGAATGTCACATTTGAGGCCACCCCCTGAATGGGGACATCCTAACCATCTAAAAAAAACAAACAACATACAATTACATAAGTTGCCAAGGTGTCATGTTGCCAATACCTCAAATTCCTTCATTGTTGGTCTCCTATCCCCTTTTGTCTATTGTGTTACAATTTCCTACAAAAATCAAAACAATACCTTTCTGGCCTCATGGCCATATTAACAACATCGACATAATAAAAAACACAAATAGACATCAATTCACATAATCAAATATCATAACTAAACCATAACTAAAATCAAATAATTCATCAATTGTTTACAATTCCAAATATTTTGATTCTATCAATTCATCAATAAGAAAAATCTATATATAAAATGCAATGTGTTAGTACAATAGTAGCTCTAGATCATCAAATACTTATATGTCAATCCACGCATATAATCCATCATATAAGTCACAACATGTCAAAATTCTAACACACCCATAATGTCTATAAAATAAGCTAATCAAATATAGGAATGTCCATATATCAATGCCTAAAGATCAAATATGATAACAATCTATGGCTCCAATCAAAAGTGATAAAAATCATAGTAATATCAATGTCAAAGAGGAGTGTGCACTACAATTAATTTTTTATTTTGATGAGCATATAACCTATAGCCTTTAAACAGTTCACTATAACCAATGAAGATGTATTTCATGCCTTTCTTATCAAGTTTCTTCCTTGATTCATCAAGAATATGATCATATGCATTACATCTAAACACTCTAAAATACTTGAATGATGGCTTACTACCATACACTACCTCATGAGGTTTCATATTTCTTATAGATTTTGTGGGAGATATAATCAATATCTATGTAGTAGTAACTATTAATTTAGCTAAAAAGATATCAGGAAAATACTTAGTATTGAGCATCCACCTAGCCATTTCTTCTAAAGTTCTATTTTTCCTTTCTGTAACCCCATTTTTTTAAGCTTTTTATATAATTATTAACTACCTTTTAATACCTAATTTATCACATATATTTGGAAACTCTTTTGTGATATAATCTCTTTCATTATCTGTTTGAATAACTTTAATTTTTTCTCCAAGTCTCATTTTCCAATAGAGATTTAAATGTCTTAAAATTTTCAAACACCTAACTTTTGTTCTTGAGACAATAAATCCAAATTTTTTAGAAAACATCAATAAAATTCAACACATATTTTGATCTTATAAAGGAAGGAGAAGGAAATGGACCAATAACATCACTATGCACAATCTTCAGTTTTTCTCTTTCTCTATATGACCCATTATTCTCAAAGTTATTTCTATATTGTTTCCCATACAAAAATCCTTTACACATATTTTAATCTGAATGAATTTTTGGATGACCATACACCATGTCCAATTTCTTCATCAAACCCAAATTTTGATAATTAAGGTGCCCAAATATTATAATCCATAACACACTAATACTATCACTGTGATGCAACAAGAGCATGAATACATGTACTTCTTGCATCGAATTTATATATTTCCTCATCTAAATTACTTGATGAAATCACTTTATAACTATGTTTGATATATATCGTTAATCAAAAAATTATCATTACAAAATTCAACTTTGAAACCTTGCTTTGTGATTTGACCAATTTTAACAATATTCTTCTTTAAACTAGGTACATACATCACATTAATAATACATTTTACTTTACCAATATTCATTTAAATAGGAACATCACCATGGCCTTGTATACTATAAGCACTACCATTACCAAGCAATATATTTTCACTTTCATATTCTTCATCTTTTACATTAGATTTGAAACTTTCTTTCTTAAAATCCATATGTTTACTTGCTCCTGAATCTATATACCAAACATTATTTGAAGTATCTTGAGAAGATAAGGATTCAATGAAAATATTACATTCCCTTTCTACTTTATTTTTCATGTTGTTCATTTTATTTCTAGACGAATTGTGGATATTTGGATTCCTTTTTGTACACTCCCATTGAAAATGGTCCAATATACTACAATTGAAGCACTTCACCTTATGTCATTGTTGTCTTTTTTTATCTTCTCCTTGGTTCATCATTTACTAGGATTCTATACCCATTTTTTCTCAACTTTACATCTTATTCCCTTTCAATCTTCTTCTTGAAATGTATGTTTTATCAATAGATTTAGTTTCATCAAACTTCCTTCTAACTCTCTATTCTCCCTGTAGCAAGTAAACACGTAATTTTTAAAATGTTAGAGTATCGTTCTTACCAACAACTTGTAAGGATGTGATTAGATATTCATACATTGTGGGAAAAATATTAAGAGTTATCTAAACTAATGATTTCTCTTCAAATTTCTCCATGTAGAGGTTGGCCACCACAGGGGACAAAGGGGAACACATGGCCATACCCTCTATTTTTTCATAGATAACTCCTTTAAAAGAGAAAAATGTCTATTTAAGACACAAAACAACTAGAATCAAGGCGTCCACATTATAACGATTCTAACTACCTTAATAGCTTCATCAATAAGAACTTTGGTGAAAAGGGAAACAATGTCAAAGCTAACCAGTAGATCATCTTTCTCCATTTGTTTGTCTTTAACAAACTTGACAAAGTTAGTGGAGTCTTTAATAAAAGAAGGGGTTCTCCCCAATAGAGGTTTCAACTTTCTAGCCAAGAAAGTTGCGAGGTTGTATATGGGAGAGTCAAAGGTGTCAACAATAGGTCTAAGGGGGATACCTACTTTATGGATTTTTGGAGCACCATAAATCCTAGGAGTGATAGTTGTGTCAAGGATAAGCCTTTTCTCAGGGGAATCATCTAACGATGATTCCTTAACGGTTTTAGAAACCCTCCTAGCTATACCAGAAATTAGGTTAGAGGAGACAATCATGTAACTCACATTGTTTTCAAGATAGTCTAACATTTTGTACACGTAATCTCTACATTTCATAACAACCAAGACATTCCCTTTATCAACTTTGAACACAATTATTTCATTATTATTAAGAGCCTTAAGAGCTTTCCATTCATTATGAGGCATATTCAAAGAAGGAAGGTTAGCTTTCCTCGTCGAAAGGACACACTCTTACCTAAGTTCCTCAACAATTTCGTGAGGAACACCTTTTTAACATGCTTTCTATCCCAACAATGAAATTTCTTCTTTAGGAATAGACCCACGTAATGGCAAAGCCCAAACCTCTTTTTTAACGGATGTACCTAAAGGTATGCTTATCCAAAAAGGCGTCAAATAAATTAACCAGTACCATATCTTCCGAATTGGGGACACTCAAACTCGTACAATTACTAATACATCCTCTAAAAATGGATGTGCACATCCTACCTACCTAAAATATATGCACTTCTTTTTTTGGCCGACAGTTTTGTTCACCGGTACACCACTGGTGTGAAAACAATGCGCGCACACTCTTCCAAATCTGCGTGTCACGCTGCCCTTAAGTAGTTGAAACAACCAAGTCAATTCTCCATAATTGCAAATAAATTCCTTTTCCTCGTGTGGACGGGGAAAGCGCACAAATTTCCCTTTCGCTGTCTATTTTTCCAAACCTTTTTGGTGCTTGTCAATGTCAATCAACATACTCATCCAAATAAATAACATCACCGTCTCTTTTTTATTTTTTCCCTTGCAAAGCAATTCTGAGTGAATTTTAAATAATCATGACTCCAAACCAACCAAATATTCCAAATACCTAAAGTGGCTCAAATTGACAGCAGTTTCTACATTTTAAACTGTGTTATAGGTAAATGATAGCGAGTTTTATATATAGCAACCCCACTCACGACATGGACTGTTTAAAAAATGTTTAACTTGGCATACATAGGCAACCTTTCTAGGCACCATAATTATGAGACAACAGAAAGTTATTGGGCCGCTAAGTGGTTCATCTTTAGCATAATGAATATTATAAAAAAGATCAGGGTTCCTTATATAAATATGTGTAGTTATTTACATTTGTACTAGCACATTGTTCCATACAGATCAGGGTTTATCAGTATTACATACGCCCAATTTTTGGTTCCATCGATGGGATGCCAATAAGAATGGAAGTTTGTAAAAAAATAAATTAAAAAAAAAATGTCCTAAATTTACTATCCTATTTGTTGTCGAAAGTTTAATGGAAGAGTTATTAATTAACGCGGTATTTCTACTCCATGCCATGTGATTCCCAATAATATTAATTATAAAATTATTCTTGGGTGGCCTTGTATCCATGTTATGCATGTGGTTCCTTCCACTCTTCATACATGGCTTGAATTCCTTTATCAAGGAGTTTTCTATAATTTATCCAATGGATCCATCACCTTTCACATACTATAATTCTATTGAGATGTCTATAGACATGTGCTAGATCTTTTGCATCTAGTCAAAATTTCTCCAAATATAGTCTTGGCTATAAGTATTTGCTTCATTTTGGTTTCTCTGGTAATGGTTTAGGCCCACATAGTCAAGGGGTCATAGAACCATGGGTTCTCCACACTCAATCTCATAATCTCAGCTTGGGATATCATCTTCCTTATACATCTTCTTCAGAGTCATTATACTATTTTACATACTTCTTCACTTCCTCTCGTATATCTGGAACTCATTAGTGACTTTACTTCTACTACTTGGCCTAATTTGGACACTTTTTCTACTGATGACTCTCTTTTAGTATAAATGGAACTTTATGATCAACTCCCATATTTCCATCATAAAAAAAAAAAATTCCATCATTTAGGCTAATGTTATCACCTACTTTGGAGAATCTGATGCACCTACAAAAGTGTTGATTCTCCTGACACCATTCCTACGAGCCATATATAAGGAATCATCATCTCTTTTAAATGAAGATACCATTCAATATAACCTTAACACTACTAGCAATACAATGATGATATTAATCATTTTCTTCATGAATTTTCAAATATATTTTCATGGGACTATAGTGATATGCCTAGTATTATTCCTTATGTAGCCATGCATAACATCATCTGAAATATCCCTTGTGGGATACCACTTAAAAATGCACAAAATATATAAAATTTGCAACACATAAAATATTGATTTTACCATATTTTTACAGTTAGGGCAGCGAACTAAAGAAACTTAATATTTACCAAAATGTCCACCCAAATTACTTAAAAATTTAAAGAGAACTTGATATTATTATAAAGGACATAAGGAAACTATTTTTGGAATTTTACAGACATTAAAATGCTGCCAGAAAAAGCACAGCGTGTCCTAGATAGCTGGAAAACTTCAGAGGGTCATAACTCTTTAAATACAAGAGCAAAAATAAGGGTCTTTGGAAATAACATTAACAGATATAGGAAATAATATTTCCACCTTCAGATCTAAAAATGGCCAACTAGAAAACCCCAAATAAAGGCTAAAATACTCCAAACAAGTTGACTCTCTTGGAAAGGGGTCAGAAAATGATGGAGGCACCTTCAAAGTGATGCTAAGCCCAGTCCAAATGGCTTCCGTAAGTCTGATCTGTAACCCCTCTGATTATCTTCCCCAAATGTCCCCCAAAAATCCTCAAACCCTTCCTCTAAACCCTCTGGTAATATCTCTATAGCACAACCCTGAAAGCACCTCCAAAATGACAGAGCTAGGGTAGATCTCTCACTACCGAAGAATTTCCTGCTAGCTAGGGATGGATCTCTCACCACCGAAGCTAGGGTCCTTGTGAGATTTGACTCCACAAGCTATAGATGTGCAACAACAACAGTCTACACATGAAGGAGGCTAAAATGTATGTGAAAAAAGATCCTTTTTTCTTTCTCTCCCAGCTCCTTATATACTTCTCCAAGGAAAAAGAGCCCCAATAAACCCTAGATGCATTTCATTCCATGGAGGGGCCGATAAAATAAAATTAACTAAAGTTACTTTTTTCCTTTTTAAGTCGCCATGGTCCAAAAGATACCCCCAAAACATAAAACTGGAATATTAGACCCACGTGGCCCCTTCGCAATAGCTCTCAGCATCCACAGCCCCTAGGATATGACCATGGCTTAGACTTGAATTTTCCCTTAGGCCTTGGGCATTGGAAAAAGGGTACATTACAATCCTCCCTTCCCGAGAAATGCTTGACCCCAAGCATTACCCTTTCATGCTGCAGAAACTGATTACCATGCCATAAATTTCTCCATCTCACCCTGTCGTCAATCAAGGATCGATGTAATCTGAAGTAACCAAGAAACCCCATGTAGTCATCATGACCTCCATATTGTATTAAGAGAAATGTTTTCCATGAAGTAGAATGATACCCAAATTGACTCTCCACTGGTACCCACATCCGGATTGGCAATCTGCCCAATCCCTGCCACTCAAATGCCATCATCCTAGGACTCGTCACTATCTCTTCAATCAACTCCTGGGTATGAAAGTCCACTCTGAACTCTATAGAATTCCCTAGATCAACTTGTGAAATAACCTGTATACGCACAAAGTGTGCTAATTATCCCATCTGACCTGCACTCGTGTGAGAGCAAGGATCCTCATAATGTATCTCAATGTGTCCCATGGGGGAAAGTCCCAAGACTCCAATAGATAGTCAACTAGCCATATCAGCTCCACATAGTCCACCTCCTGCAATGATCATGACCCTACTAAATAACCCTGAGTCAAATTCATCTCTCCACTGACCAGCACGTGGGTGAAGTGCTCACTGGGCATAGAAGCAGTAAAATACATAGGAGTGTTGTCCCATGTAGACTCAAAAAGTGATGGACCTGTAAGCTCTAACTTGTCATAGTGACAAATCGTACATGTTTGTATAAATTTAAGGATATCCTCACTCAACCTATGTCATATTAACATCTTTGACATGAACCTGTAGGTCTCATCAAAGCTCAAGTTCCCAGTCATGGAAGAACAATGCACATGTCACAATATCTCCATCCTTAACCATGAATCTGACATAAGGTACAATCTTCCCTGATAGAAGATCATCTCATCCTCTAATCTGTAGTTGTCATCATATATGTGACCATCTAGAATCTCACAAGTGTGTCGGTTCTTGGATTACTCAACAAGCAAATGAGATCTCCAGTCTACCGAAACCTTAGATAACCAACATAATGATAAACTCAGATGATCTGAACATGTTATCACAATCATCTGTAACTGTCTCATGTGCAACACTATTGGTTACACCCCCATCCATGACTCGACTCATCCCATCTAGAGTCAAAGTATCCATCATATCTAACTCACTCCCCAATTCAACATCATTCGACTTACTCTCCACATAAGTCATCATGGTGTGCTCTGTGATTGTAACAAACAATCCGTCAGAATAGGATTCATCAAATATCCCACTTGTCTCATACCTTATGATGTCACCTTGATCCACAAGATGCTGAGTTCCTTCACCATTCAACCAATGCAACTATATGCTTCTTTATTCACCAATCACATTTTTTACATTCTGCCCTTATATACCACGAAATCTGACTTCTTTGTTTTCCTTGAAAAATTTTAGTTTATCCACATGAGGGATGAATGCAAATTTCCCAAAATATGGAAACCAATATGTCCAATGAATGATTCCAACTTCAAATAACCCAAAGGTACAAACACATTCAAATTGTTCACATCTCTTAATGACAATAAAGAAATGAGTTACCTTCTTTGTGCAAGACAGGTCTTTCCATGGACATAACTCATCAATTCCTTCTATGTTAGGAATACACATGGCTGCTCCCTCATCATAATTTATTCTCTTTCCCCATATTTTCATTTTATCATAAATGCAAGAGGAAGGGAAATACAATATTAGAACTCATGCATCCATAAACTTTACCATAAGGAACTTCTTCCCTTTTGTTGTACCCATTGATTCTCATCATGAGAGAAGACAACACATCTGAAATAGCATAATTGGGGCTGCCCATCACACCTTTTCAACTCATAATTTCTGATATAGGATCAGCATCTTCATTCTCCTTTGGTTTTTCAACACATGCATCATCGTCTTCCTTAACATCATGCAACCATTGCATCCCAAAAATAGTTTTACCTCTAGAAAATTAAACCACAATAAATATACCACATACCTCACATCCTTTCAATATCATGGGCTCATGTATTCTTTTCTTTTCTAACATATGCTTCTTAGCTTAATCAAGAGCAATGTGAATGGAGGATGTGTTTATCCCATCTAGCGTACCTTGAGACGTGATTATGAAATAGTCTTCCTCAATCATCCAAGCATGTAAATGTTGTCCCAAATAATAGAAACATTGCAAACAACATAGGAGAAATCAACAAACTATGAAAATGGTAACCATTATCATACCTTAGGATGCACAAGTCATGAATGCACCTTGAATTCAACTCTTCTTTTTTAACAGCTAATTGCACCTTGATTCTTTGAGCACTTTGAGGACCGAATGCCCCCACTAACCCTTCAAGGGTTTTACCATGTAGCTGGTATAAAAATCAGTCATGGGCTCTATTAATAAAGTCATTTTCTCCTCTCTTTATGACTATTGTTATACACATTCTAGCAGGCTAAAGATGATAAAAAAATATTCTGTTACCCTTTTGAGCAATCAAAAAAACAACGCTAGTACTTTGAGAGTTAATCCCCCTTCTTCCACCGGAGTCTCCAAGGATGAAATCATGATTTCCAACACTTGTAATCCCAAAAGACACATTTGAATTCCTTCCTTTGCTTATGAAGTCAGTCAGCAAGATTTCAAAATCAGAATTGATAGTTTTGGACAATTGCAACATATTACCAGGATCTCATACCGTATAATGCACACGAACCCTTGTATCATGTAAGGTCTGTAATCTTTCCTTCTCTTGTATCTCTTCATAAAGAAGATTATCAATCTTTTTCTTCATGATGACTTGACTTTGATGCACCAAATGCTTAGCATTCTTACCATCAATAGGCTCAATACCATCATGATAAAACTGTTGTAATGATATAGGATGAAGATGATGAAATAAATTTGGGCTAATACTAACTTCCTTATAAATAATATCATAAAAAGGTTCACATTCTATTTCAGATTTAGAAACCTCCAAAACACCATCCCTTGGAGTATCCTCATCAAGCTTGGTCTCCAAAATGACTTGACCTTTTTGCCATAAATCCTGAGCATTCTGTTCTACATTGGGCTGAAATTCTTCATAAATCAACTTATCATGAGTTGTTAGTTTGGAAATTGCAACAGCATGTAATTCCACACAAGTGTCCATGTGAGGCTCCTCCTCATGTCCAAGTTGCTCTATACAAAAAAAAAATGTGGGTGTAGACTACCTTGCATCATTTGCCCACATATTTCCCTTGAACTCTTGTAGGTGTTTTCTTGCTTGGGCGGCTATCAATCTAGTAGCTCTAGCTCTGCTATTCCATTCCTCACACCATTTTAGAGTTTCCATTACTTCATCCTTCCTTGCATATGCAAATTTCTTCTCCTGAGCTGGAATAATTTCTCTAACAAGCAGAGTTTCACTAATGCAATTATTTTTCTCAATGGAAATCATACCTTTTTCTCTAGAATCCTTCTTCTACAAATGAATTCTTTTGTACTTCAGGTACCAGCATATGATGATCTCACTTGGGCATGCTACCAATCTTCATCATGCAATAATGTAGAAATGACATATTATCTCTGAAACCCTTACTCAAATATTGGTATTTCCTCTAGCAATAATCCTCATCAATCACCTCTATTGGCTGCCCTTTATCACTGTTCTCACCATTTTCCTTATTGTCCCTAGATTTTCTTTGATTCAAATTTCAAGTGATCTGGCTCAAATAAAGGTTAGTGGCTTCCTGTTGTTTCACCATGTTGGTGAACATTTCCTTCATAACACCCACATTTAGATCTTTCCAAGCTACCATATTTAACCCACATAGGCTGGAGGAACAAAAGCTATGATACCATTGAAATATCCCTTGTGGGATACCACTTAAAAATACAAAAAATATAGAAAATTTGCAGCCACATAAAATACTGATTTTACCAAATTTTTACAATTAGGGCAGCGAACTAAAGAAACTTAATATTTACCAAAATGTCCACCCGAATTACTTGTAAATTTAAAGATAGATTTATATTATTATAAAGGACATAAGGAAACTATTTTTGGAATTTTACAGAGATTAAAATGCTGCCAGAAAAAGCACAGCGTGCCCTAGATAGTTGGAAAAATTCAAAGGGTCATAACTCTCTAAGTACAAGAGAAAAAATAAGGTTCTTTGGAAATAACATTAATATATATAGAAAATAATATTTCCACCTTCAGATCTGAAAATGACCCACTGGAAAACCCCCAAATAAAAGTTGCAAGTCACCTCGCTTGGAAAGGGGTCGGAAAATGATGGAGGCACCTTCAAAGTGATGCTAAGCCCAACCCAAATGGCTTCCGTAAGTCTGATCTGTAACCCCTCTGATTATCTTCCCCAAATACCCCCAAAAATCCTCAATCCCTTCCTCTGAACCCTCTGGTAATATCTCTATAGCACAGCCTTGAAAGCGGCTCCAAAATGAGATACTAGGGTAGATCTCTATCTACCGAAAAATTCCCTGCTAGCTAGGGACGGGTCTCTCACCACCAAAGCTAGGGTCCTTGTTGCATTTGACTCCAAAAACTGTAGATGTGCAAGATGAGCAGCTGCACGTGAAGGAGGCTAAAATGTGTGTGACAAAAGGTCCTTTCCTTACTCTCCCAGCTCCTTATATACTTCTCCATGGTAAAAGAGCCCCAATTACCCTAGACGCATTTCATTCCATGGAGGGGCAAATAAAATAAAATTAACTAAAGTTACCTTTTTACTTTTTAAGCCGTCATGGTCCAAACATGACCCCCAAACACAAAACTGGAATATTAGACCCACATGGACTCTTCCCAATAGCTCCCAGCATCCACAACCCCTAGGATATCACCACGACTTGGACTTGAATTAGCCCTTAGGCCTTGAGCATTGGGAAAAGGGGACATTACATCATCCTTAACCCCGGTGGAAAACATCTTCAACCAAAAACTTGCTAAATGCATTTGAAGGTCACACTATTAGTCAATCAAAAAATACGACTATTAGACGTTGGATTTATTCATGCTTTGTATTATCATTACTAGGTGTCTAACACTATGCTCGTTATGAAGCTGGATGGTAGGGTATGTTGTTGCATGGATTTTCATTATCTTAATAATGACTATCTAAAGGATAGTTTCCCATTTCTATACATTGATGCCATTGTTGATTCTACCGCTAGATACGATATCATTTCTTTCGTGGATGGATTTACTAGTTATAATCAAATCAACCTCAATCCACCAGATCAACAAAAAAACTTCATTTACTACACCATCGAGAACATTGTGTTACACTATCATGCCCTTCATCCTTAAAATTTTTGGGGCTACCTACCAACAAGAAATTGACGAATATCTTTCATGATTATATTGATTTTAATAATACGAGCTATATTTATTTATTCTTATAAGGTTAGTGATACATTTTATGACTCTGACACTCAATTTTTATATTCCGTATAGTATCTCAACGTGACTACTTGCCGCTGGTTTTTTATACATGCTTGGAGGGTGAAAGAAAGAGATATGGTTCGCATGCACGTATGTGGAGCCATGCGGGAAAGGAAAGCAACTGCGTAGTTTGTATAAAAAATTTAAAGAGGCTTTTTTTTCTCTAGATTATTGCTAATAAAACCCTAAACTATATGTGAGTTATGTCTTTTTATTTTAATACAGGGGCGTATAGAATAAAATAATGTTATTTATAGTGGAATTGGCGTGTCTCACAAAAGCTAGTGATGATTGTTAAAACCCTAATCAAAAGCTTTCCCTTATCGCTAACAATGGTGGCTATTGTTGGCGTATTGCAGAAGATGGACGACATAGATCTATATGTCTTTGAACATCCTATCATCTTTGCAATGGTATGTGAAATAGTTGGTGTGTTATGCCTGTTATGAAAGAAGCAAAATTAAATATTATTGATTTTCAATACAGATGGTTTGTGAATGGCGTGTGAGGGTAGTTTGTGTGTATGCTCTGATTGATTTTTACTCTTTGACTTCTATCGTATTATATTTATCAATTGTTTGTGTTTATCATCAAGGTCATCTCCATTTTCTTGTTTCAAGGGAAACATTTGTGTCATTTTTTTATAAAATAAACAAAAGGTTGATAAAAAAACAGGTGGGTGTAAATTTAGTGGAGGCCTAGGCGGCTCGTCGTCATCCTCTGCCTCTTCTTCATCAGCGGGATATTATGGCTTTATTTTGTAAAGGCATTTGAACTTGATTGGTTTCAGAGGATAACGACGGTTTAGGTAGAGAAAAGGTGTCGTTGCCATACTTTTTGATGTCTCACAATTTCATACTTTGGATTCTAACTGCAATCTTAGGTTGTGTTGAATTAGGATATTCTTTTGATAGCTACCATTGTATCATATGTACAGTATTATCACTTGATTTAAAATTACATTTTTATAGATTTACTTTCTTCTATATTTATATCCTTTTTGGAATGTGCCTATAATGGCACATCTGTTTGGTTTTTATTGTAATTATACCTAACAACTGAAGATATATTCTTTTAGCAAGATAATGTGAGCTTATTAAGGAAATGTTGAAATTAAGTCAATTTGTTGACGTTTGCCTTGCTTTTAGTTTTAAAACAGACATAAAATCAACCCGGATCCCATAATATCTAAACTAGAATAATTACGTCGAAAGGCATTTTCACAGGTGGAAATCCCCCTCCCATATGACAACAAATGATGGTGTATATTGTCTACATCAATGACCATCTCTATGGTTAAAAATTACTGACATTCGAAAATTTCACTTTACCATTTGCATCATCATCAAATCCACTTATAACATGTAGAATCCACATCTGAAGTATAAAGCGAAATTTTGAAAAAACAAAAAAAATGAAGTCGAGCCCTTCCATGCTCTGCATGTTTGGTCGTTTTTTGTTTCTGCCCTCAATAGACATGGTTGCGTCTATATCAAGTTGGTGCACCTAATCAGTATAGATGGATCTCCTCGTCGCTTAAAATATGCAGTCCTCATTCTCCACACTTCCCACAAATATCTCCTCCAATTTTCGTGCATATGCATCAAAGCCATTACATTTTTATGGTCTATTCCATCCCAAAATTTACCTTCTGCTTCGCCCTCCTCTTCTTCCTTTCCTTCTCTCCTCCACTCTTTATTCTTGTGCGCAATCCGTTTCGGCGGTCACATTAATGCACTATCTGCATGTGATTGCTAAGTAATAATGTAGTTTTACTCCATTAGAATGTTGGTTTTTTTTTTTTTCACCAGATATTATATTTTTAATTAGTCTTAGAAAGAAATGTATTTGATTGAAATAGAATGCCCTTCTAAAGTATCGGTTGGTAATGTTCATTTGATGACCTCCACGAATTTTGTCATGCACTGAGATGTCAAGAAAGCGCGTGGAATGTAACGAGTGATGACTGTTGCGATGGAAACGGGGTGCAATTTCATGGAAGCGACGACGCTATCGCCGATGGTAAAAAAACAGTTACGTTTGTGTTTTTGAATTGTGTTGCGGTAATGAAAAGGATAAGTCAAATTGGCGTATTGACTCCGTTATTTTTGCTATTCTTTTCCTCGAGGCCGGGATTTCTTCATCGGCTTCTTTCTCTGCTATTAAGCTACGAATCATGCTCCCCTGTTTACTTCATTTTTAGTTTTGTCTACTACTTGTAATATTTTGGAAATGGAAGGGCTCTGTCTGCGCTTTGTGTATCTCGTCCTCGCAATATCAATATCGTGGCTTATTTCATCCTGTGGAGCTTGTGAGGAAGAACTGAAATGTGGGGAGTATGTTTTCCGATATCCTTTTGGGCGGAAGGGGAGCGGCTGCGGCGACCTTGCGCTTCAGCTCGACTGTGATTATGAAGAACAAAAGCCTCTACTTAATATCAGTGGCCGCCAATACTACATACTTTATCCGTATTGGGTAGAGATAATCGATAAGAGGATAACAGTAATTGAGAAGAATCTATTGAACCGATATGGATGCAATCCATTGTCGAGAAACTACACAGCGCAGGCCTGGTCTAACCCTCAATTTCGTATTGAAGATGGATACAAGAACGTAACTCTGTGGGGAGTGTGCGATGCAGGGTACAGAGACTACCCGACTCTAACTGCTTCATTACAATGTAACTCTACCTGGCACTACAATTTGACTACAGACTTGAGGCCGCTGAAAAGATGTCAATCGCGAGTAGTGCTACCCGTAGACCAATCAGTAATAAAAGTGGATCAAATTGAAGATGGGCTGAAAATAAGATGGAATGTCAGCTCAGATTGCATGGAATGCGAGTCAAGTCAAGGGATATGCGGTTATTACGATTCGATGAAGTTTTATTGCAATTGCAGCGGCACCGTGCATCCAAAGAAATGCCCCGCTCGTAAGAGTCTTATTTCCTTTTCTTTCAAGCTAAATCAGGAAATCATTTAGAACTTGAGTTTTTTAACGTGAACGAAATTGATAAATGCAAATCTTATGCTACGTGAGTTACTTTTATTGATATAAGAACTACGCATTCAATTATAAATTGTTACTCACAAAATTTTTGATTCGGCACTTGCAGACAATTCCAAGTTAAAGACTCTTGTTATTCTAGGTGAGCATCCCTTTGCCTGAATTCCACACTATTTTTTATTATTCTCAAAAATAATTTTGGCTCCCCAAATACATTTAGACTTCGAAGTGAAATAGGGAATTTGTATTAGATGTGTTTGTGCATCATATTGCAGGTTGCTCCGTTGGAGGCGCGGGCCTGGTAGCAACATTTCTTTTGATTCTCATTTATTACATGATTACCCATTGAGTAGGAAATATTAAGCGTAGGTGAAAGTCAAAAAAATCTAAATTTCAAAAACTAAATTATTCATGAATTAATAACGATTAATCGGTAAAATTTGTGCCTCATCCAAACATTAAGAACACATTTATCGGAAACACACATAAATATATAAGATTATAAAACAGTAACTACTTACCACACATAACAAATGAATATGTAGTAATACTCTACACTATTAATGTATGAAAGTCTATTTCTACGGAAAGAAATCAATATGTAGTAACACTCTACATTATTAATATATGAAGGTGTATTTCTACTGAAAGAGCATTTCTCTTCACGAACTTATCTAATTACGCCGAAGGCGTTCCCCCTATGGGAAAGGCCTCTGCGGACGTTTCTCAAACTGTGTTAAACTTGACGGGTGTTTTGACAGGCACGTTTTTGCTTTTTTGTTTTTTAAAATCCCTAAAAGTCGGATTGTATTGCGAGCACTTCAATTTTTAGGGTTTTGGAAGGGTGAAGAAATGTCGTGTCGTGGGAAGGGTTTGAGGAAGGAAGGCGCGAAGAGGCACAGGAGGGTGCTGCGTGATAACATCCATGAATAGATTCCAAGTTCCATTTTATTCTTTTGAATTCATGTAAGTAAATGCATTAGTAAGGACCAATATTATTAGTTGATTGTCTGTGATGCAGGTTTAAGAGAGAGGAAGAGGATATTATAGCATGGGAAAGGAAGTAGAAAGATGAAGCCGATAAACACATGAATTTTTTTTGAGGTATACATGCCTTCTTATTTTCATCTCGACCTTTATTGTATTCTTTTCAGTGTTCAGTTTTTCCATGATTTGAATTTCAAATGATTGTGATTGCAGAAAAACTGAAGAATAAAAGAGCAAAGGAAATTTGGAAAACCCAGAAGAAAATAGCCCGAGCCCACAAGAAAGAGAGAGTAAAAAGGCTGCAAAAAGGGTAAAGATTGAAGCTCTAACTAGAGTAAAATCTCTGTGCTTACCATCTGCATATTCATCCAAATACCTCCTGTAATTATTACTAGGGGTCAGTTGGTTCGTTTGGATAGTAGCTGCCCAACAAAACATAGAATGTTCAAATAATGTGAGCTCTGAGGGGATTTGTGGGTTCAACGCCTTGGCTCCGTTCATATGCTAGGGTACATTTGCTTTGACATTCCACAGAAAAATTGATTATTCTTAGGGAATATTAAGATCTTGACCTGCTAAATCTACAATCCTGATTGACTCATCTAGAAACTGCATATATTCAAACACCTGTAGATATTTTTAGTTTTCATGATGTCATGCATACCTGGTATGTGGGACAGGGACACACCATATTATACAGATGTCAGGATGTGTACCATTCACTTCCCATGGTCATTTTAATTTTTTTTATCAAACCCAGGTTTATGTGGGTTTCTGCTAATGTAGACTACTCCATTATCAATTATCTGATGGGCGCATTGCGGGAAGGGATAAATATTTTCCACTTCAAATTCAAAGTAAGCCATTCTTTGCGTTAAAGATGATAGAGGATAATTTTTGGGGAAGATATGGGATATTTTTAGATTCTGAGCGGCTATAGGATACGATTATTTTAACCCCTGCACTTCCTGTTTTTGGGCATTATAGAGCTGTTATATATTTTTCTCACCCAGTTGCCAAGTAATATTCATTTGAATTAACTTTATTCCGGGTGAGAAGGGCATCCCGAATAAGCTCAGTGATGTTAGAGGATTAGGAAAAGAAGTGGACACTACAGTGTGAACATGATTATCAATCAGCTTAGATATTGGACAAAACAGATGTTGTTAGGCATTTTGCTGTTGATGAGGATTGACGTTGAAATGTCTGCAATGAAGATGCTTGACAAACCCCCTCTGATTCTTTACCAGAAAAGGAGCCATTTCAAGTCTCTGATTGCAAGACTGTGTTAGGAGAATTAATTGTGTTGCTTTGTACTAAACAAATATATTGAGTGAATGCTTCTGTGTTTTTCAGCATTGACCAAACCGGATGAAGTTCGATCCATTCTTGTGCAAAAATCAAAAGCAGAATGTCTTGTCATAATGATGTCTTTATCAGTGATAGTGATGTCATATGCAGTTAAAACAGACAGAATTTCAGTAGAATGAACAAACTGAGAAGTTAGGTCACTCTGAGAGCTCTTAGTCAAAAGATTTGAAAAGGGGATATTTTCCTCACCTGTTGTGTCACCTGGACTATCTACCAAAGGAGTTAATGAATTCGAACCATCCCTTGAAAACTGTAATGGTAGCTCACTCAAATAAGTAGATAACTATGAGGTAGTAATGCATTCTTCTGTTGAAGGAGGCATGCCAGAACTTCCACCACCTGTAGCAAATTGAGTATCTAAATTAGCAGAACCTGAAAATGTGAAGAATCTGGCATAGGACAGTACCCTGGTGAAGCTATTGACAAATTTCTGTTTTCTTGGTGCAACGAAGACCCTAGTGCATGAGTTTCCCCTGTCTCATGAATTGGTACCAAAGCTTGATGAGAAGATATCTCAGAAACTACCGTATAGTCTGCAAGTATTGATGTTATATCCTTCCTTTCAAACTCAGTCTGCCCATGCCCAATCAAGAGAAAATTATTTGTAGGATTATTGGCATCTGAATTTTCCCATTCTGCAAGGCTTTCTTTCCCAGGGTATAACAAAGCAGGCATTAGATTTTCATTTGCAAATGGAACATTTGTTTGCCTGGTGTCTTCACCCTGAACCTTGGAAGGTGACATATTCGAAGAAAGGACAGATGAATGTTTGGGTGAAGAAGGTACCTCAGAAAAAAGGTCTGCAAGTAACAAAGTTGTATCATTCTTTACAAATTCTGGCTGCTCAAGTCCAAATATGTAAAACTTATCTAAGGAAGTATGGGTGTATGAATTTTCCGATTCTGCAAGGTCGTCTTTCACATGGTGCAACTGAGCAGGCAATCTTTGTTCATTTACAAATAGGGTATTTGCTTACATGAGCTCTTCAACCTGGATTTTTGGGAAATAATATATTGGAAGGCAGCAAGGATGAATCTTTAGGTAAAGTGAGTTTTTTAGATGGAACAGTTGAAGCGGCTTCTTTAATATCTTGTACAGATATATCCTTTAAATCATGACATGAGACCTCCTTGTGAGTGAAATTTTCAGTTGGTAATGATGCTAGAGAAAGTGATGCCTCTTTGATACTCCCTATTTTCTTTTGTATATCATTTGATAATATAGCTTCCTCGAGATCAGGTTGAGGCAGATGCCAACATCCACATTCTTTCAAAACATGATCATAAATGCCCTTTAAACCATTACTTAAAGTGTCATTGTCAGTGACATGTTGAATTGGTGATGATATTGGAGCAAGTGATAATCCTCCAGTACTCTCTGTTTTCTTTTGCATCTCGTTTGGTAAGGATGCTTAGGGGAACACTATAATAGTTATTTGATTCTTTTCGTTATGGCTTTCATTTTTAGCCTTGCCCTCCTCGGCAATGGTTTGTGAAATGATTGTGCCAGAAGCCAAAGCACTACCCTTGTCTGTGGATAGTTTTCAGTTTTTCCAAATTTGAACGATATTTCCATTCAAATTTGTCTTAAAGATAAATGTTCCTAACCTACACCACATAGTGCTTTCCTATCTTTTTTGAATATTCAGTATTCTGTCCATTGACAAGCTTGAATTTGTCAAATCCAATGACCAATAAATAATATATAGAAAAATATATTTTTTTGTAATTTTTCTTCAACCTTGAGTTGATGGTTCTGGTTTGTACTTTGGGAAAAACATAGTGTAAGAATGAATGATCAGAATGATATATTATGGCTGTAATTGCATCTTGTCTCATATCAGACAGAAGGTGAATATGTGTCAATTAAAGGTAAGATGCTCTAAATTTTCTATAGATTGCTTTATTGATTTCTGTTGTTGAGGTTACATCATTGATAAAAGTTCAACATGCCACTTGAGTTTTTGAGTAATGCATTCTTCTGTTGAAGGATGCATGCCAGAACTTCCACCACATGTAGCAAATTGAGTATCTAAATTAGCAGAACCTGAAAATGTGAAGAATCTGGCATAGGACAGTACCCTGGTGAAGCTTTTGACAAATTTCTGTTTTCTTGGTGCAACGAAGACCCTAGTGCATGAGTTTCCCCTGTCTCATGAATTGGTACCAAAGCTTGATGAGAAGATATCTCAGAAACTACCGTATAGTCTACAAGTATTGATGTTATATCCTTCCTTTCAAACTCAGTCTGCCCATGCCCAATCAAGAGAAAATTATTTGTAGGATTATTGGCATCTGAATTTTCCCATTCTGCAAGGCTTTCTTTCCCAGGGTATAACAAAGCAGGCATTAGATTTTCATTTGCAAATGGAACATTTGTTTGCCTGGTGTCTTCACCATGAACCTTGGAAGGTGACATATTCAAAGAAAGGACAGATGAATGTTTGGGTGAAGAAGGTACCTCAGAAAAAAGGTCTGCAAGTAACAAAGTTGTATCATTCTTTACAAATTCCGGCTGCTCAAGTCCAAATATGTAAAACTTATCTAAGGAAGTATGGGTGTATGAATTTTCCGATTCTGCAAGGTCGTCTTTCACATGGTGCAACTGAGCAGGCAATCTTTGTTCATTTACAAATAGGGTATTTGCTTGCATGAGCTCTTCAACCTGGATTTTTGGGAAATAATATATTGGAAGGCAGCAAGGATGAATCTTTAGGTAAAGTGAGTTTTTTAGATGGAACAGTTAAAGCGGCTTCTTTAATATCTTGTACAGATATATCCTTTAAATCATGACATGAGACCTCCTTGTGAGTGAAATTTTCAGTTGGTAATGATGCTAGAGAAAGTGATGCCTCTCTGATACTCCCTATTTTCTTTTGTATATCATTTGATAATATAGCTTCCTCGAGATCAGGTTGAGGCAGATGCCAACATCCACATTCTTTCAAAACATGATCATAAATTCCCTTTAAACCATTACTTAAAGTTTCATTGTCAGTGACATGTTGAATTGGTGATGATATTGGAGCAAGTGATAATCCTCCAGTACTCTCTGTTTTCTTTTGCATCTCGTTTGGTAAGGATGCTTAGGGGAACACTATAATAGTTATTTGATTCTTTTCGTTATGGCTTTCATTTTTAGCCTTGCCCTCCTGGGCAATGGTTTGTGAAATGATTGTGCCAGAAGCCAAAGCACTACCCTTGTCTGTGGATAGTTTTCAGTTTTTCCAAATTTGAACGATATTTCCATTCAAATTTGTCTTAAAGATAAATGTTCCTAACCTACACCACTAGTGCTTTCCTATCTTTTTTGAATATTCAGTATTCTGTCCATTGACAAGCTTGAATTTGTCAAATCCAATGACCAATAAATAATATATAGAAAAATATATTTTTTTGTAATTTTTCTTCAACCTTGAGTTGATGGTTCTGGTTTGTACTTTGGGAAAAACATAGTGTAAGAATGAATGATCAGAATGATATGTTATGGCTGTAATTGCATCTTGTCTCATATCAGATAGAAGGCGAATATGTGTCAATTAAAGGTAAGATGCTCTAAATTTTCTATAGATTGCTTTATTGATTTCTGTTGTTGAGGTTACAATGTTACATCATTGATAAAAGTTCAACATGCCACTTGAGTTTTTGAGTAACTTGTACAATGGTGTTGCTTTTTATTTGTTATGGTAAATCATAAAGGTAAACTAATGATTTTGTTTAAACTGCACTTCCTTGTTTAATTGGTATTGGGAAAAGGGAATTCCAAACAAGGCCTTTCGAGGTAAATGGAGGCAAAACACCGGCATGGAATTCAAATTTTGCATTGCGAGTGACTAGTGCAAATTATTAGCTCAAAGTTGTATCGTGTCATTTTTTCTTGTATATGACCATCTTAATTCTGGTGAAGCCTAGTACTGAATCTTCGAGACAATTTAATAATGGCACTTCTCGATAACAAGGGCAATGTAATTTCTCAAACATGTTCATCATTTTATTTTTTTGATACCCACATTGATGTAAGGTATCAAGAATTTGTTTGAAATATTTGTTTTCTCTCACATGGAGACATCAACTCGTCTCCAAAGATTGGAATGCTAATTATAGTTGAGAAGGGTTCTTTGGACGAACTATTTACCCTCAAAGGTGGTGGGTGTGTTCATGTTAGGTTAAACTTTGTTTTAACATTGGAGGAACGCATAAGGATTAAACAAGGCCACAAGGGACTTTAAAGGGACATGGATCAACATCTTATGCCAATAGGGGTTATTGTGCCTGTAAAAGGAACACCCTATGATTTTAATAAAGAGACCACTGTGGGGAGCAAAATAAATCATGTGCCTAGAGGGTATGCTATAAGTATGGCTCTAGACCCTCCAAAAAAGAACCCCGGTTTGAGACATGCGTCTTGATTGTGCACACCCCTTATCAACATCAACTACAAAAGTAATAACTATCCCTCTAAATCAAATAACATATATTGTTCGGCGTTCACATTGCATTATATACATGCGATTGCTAGTAGTAATATTGGCCTTTTAAGTACTAGTTTCCAAACAATAACTTAACTAGTAAACTCAAGTCGGTGTGCATGCAAAATAATGGCAATCCTTATCTTCAGCACATCCAATACTACGGCAGCTCCACTTCCCTTGTGAAGTGCTTGTTAACTCATTATTATGTGATTAAATTTTGGGCATGTGTTGCTTTCACTTTTCCTTCTTACAAATGCATGCGCGCAAACCCAAGGGATTCAAAATGCTACTAAGCTCTTTATTTGTCGAAATGAGTATGCATCGAGTAAGAAATATTAAGTGGAGTTTGATTACAAGTGATAATAAACGTTGATCATTTTTGTTAAAGACACGTGCCCCCGATGTTTCCGCTAAATAAAATTTGTAAGGCAAAACTCCAACGAAATTTCGTAACAACAAATTTCCTGTCATTTTTCAAAGCTCATCTTAAAAGCTCGAACACCATGGTCCATGGTCACGGTAAGTTTCCTGTCATTTTTCAACGCTCATCTTAAAAGCTCGAGTTTTCCGGAATAATTTGTTGACGTAGAAGTGACAAGTTAAAGTCGTTTTCCGCGTATGTGGACCCTTGAAATGTCAAGGAAGCGCGTGGAATTTGAAATTGGATGGAAAAGTAGTGGAAAGAGATTGGGCAAGAAACAACAAAAGCCCCACCAAAATGGAAATGGATGGGTAAGTTCGCGTTTAGTCTGGGTTGAACCTGAACACGAATACGAGTCAATCTGGCGTATTGACTCCGCATCACTGTTTACCGTCTCGCCTTGCTCTCTGCTTTTAAGCTGGGATCATGCTCTGCATCTTTCTATAGCATTTCTAGTTTTTTGCTTTTCTTTAATGGAAGCGTTGTCTATGCATATCGTTTTGCCTTATTCTCTGCATTTCAATATCCTGCTTACTCTCCTGTTTCTCCCACGGATGTCAAGATTTTACTTTGTGGTAATGAATCTACTCTCTCGTATCCTTTCGGACACAAAGTCAGCGGCTGCGGGGACGCTGCGCTTCAATACTCGATATCAGTGGTAACCAATACTACATATTGGAACCCAAACTATACTGGGAAGGGTTCTCCAACCATAACATGCGAATAACTAATAAGAATCTATGGTCTGCTAATCACATTCATATGTCTGATGATGGTAGCTGCAAGAATATAACTCTTTCGAGACAGTGCTGAACACCGGCGATTTCATGAGCAGAAATATGCTCAAATTAGTATGCAAGGTCAATGATTATTGGTACTACGATGTCACTTAAAATGTGAATTTGTCTATCTTTTAAAATTACAAAACCGAAGTTATGTATTTATGACCATGCTAATCCGACGGAGTCTCGCTGCAATCCAGGAGATCTCGTAAGCGACCCAATTCTCTTCTAATCAAATGACTCCAAACGATTGGAAATTTCCAAACCATCGTCCTGTCGTATTTAACATAGAAATAAATATTATGTTGCGATATGGTGGATTATATCATAAGCATGCTGGTAGCAACTATTCCTGTGAATATTTATGATTGTATCGTGCAGGTATGCCTAAGGCCGCTATTGCTCTATGTAAGTATTGCGCTCCCGTAGCGTCTTTCAGCTTAAATTTTCATTTGTTTAAATATGATTGGCTGCAGTTAACTACAACGTGTTCGACCTTCAAATCAGGTGTATCCACTGTTGGCAGCGCATTGTTGATAGTTTCAGTAGCTGCTTACGTAAGGAGGTCGCATTTCTTCAAGGAGCGGATGTTGCGGTTAGAGCGTGACAATTCGCGGTCAATTTCCAAGGTAGAGGTATTCCTGCAAAATTATGTTCACGAAATGCCGGCCAGATATTCATACTCTCAACTCAAGAACATAACCGACAACTTTCGGCATAAGTTGGGGGAAGGAGGTTTTGGTGTGGTTTATAAAGGAAAGCTTCTGAGCGGTATTCTTGTGGCCGTTAAAATGCTTGATCAGTCGAGGCAAAGCGAGGCTCAGTTCATGAACGAAGTTGCAACCATTGGAAGGATTCATCACATGCATTTGGTTCGTTTGTTAGGGTATTGTTTCGAAGGATTCAAAAGCGCACTTGTGTACGAGTACATGGCCAATGGATCTCTGGACAAGTTTATACTTGCAAGAAGAAAAGAGAAAGAAAACACACTAAGTTTTCAACAATTGTATTCAATTGCTTTGGGGGCGGCTCGTGGAATTGCGTATTTGCATGATGAATGTCACAGCCGGATCATTCACTTCGACATCAAACCGCACAATATATTATTGGACGAGGAGTTTACAGCCAAAGTAGCCGATTTTGGTCTGGCCAAACTGTGTGGAAAGAGAGATGATCACGTATCAATGACAGCGGCGAGAGGGACGCCGGGATATATTGCGCCAGAGGCGTGGTCTACGAATATGGGGCCCGTAACGGACAAGTCTGATGTTTACGGTTTTGGAATGATGCTATTGGAGATGGTTGGAGGAAGGAACAATATTGATGTGCAAATAAGCCGTTCCAGCCAATTCTATTTTCCAGAGTGGGCATTTAAATTGATAGAGAAGGGGCAGTTGAGGATGAGATTGAGAGAAAGAGATGGAAGGGAATTACAAGTAGCAGACGAGGAGACAGCAAAAAAAATGACAAAAGTTGGACTGTGGTGCATTCAATATGATTCCACACATCGACCATCGATGATAAGGGTGGTTCAAATGCTGGAAGGAGATGGTGATGATATTAGCATACAAACATATATCTGTTATCCGTTGTAACATTGAAAGGTCAATCAAAAAATAGTGTTATGAGTGTTGTTGAAAAATGAAGAAAATGTAATTAAATTGTTAATCAGTAAAATCTAAGATAAGAGCCTTGAAATTGATTTCTATCTATATCTTTTTAATAAACATATTTAAGATATTTGTAATAGTTGTAAAACTAGTAATCGCATGTATACAATGCAATGTGAATGTCGAACGATATATGTAGTTGATTTAGAGAGATAGTTATTACTTTTGTAGTTGATGTTGATAAGGGATGTGATATATTTTGTAAGTGTAGGAATACAAATGAAACAATACATTTAAATGTTCTATCTCTATATTTCAAATTTGTTACAAATTCATATTTATACATTTGCAAATCTTATATCATGAGTGGTAGCCTGTTGCATATTATTTTATGTGAACAAAACATGAATACATGAAGACATCCGTACATTTGCAGATTTTATATCATGAGTGGTAGCCTTTTGTGACCAATTTTATTTGTACTAAACATCAATACATTTGATACCCCTTGAATGGCACTGCTACTTTGGATACAAGAAGTGTTGAGTAAAGTACTATTGGAGGTGTTATCAAAATAGAGGGTAGTATTTATGGTGGGTTGTTTTGGTTAAGTGATAGTAGTCTTGACTCCTCCTTTCTTCTTTCTCCACTGCCTCCTCAAATTGTTAGAGGAAGGGTAATTAATCAGAGATAAGTGCGGCATTTTTTAGTACCTTTTAAATGAAAATGGAGGGAAAATGTGTAGATTGGCAACTAAGGGAACTCTGGAGAAAGTGTAGACACCTATAATTTAGCTCCAACAATTTAAATACTTAAATTGGCCTAATTATCCCCTTTCTTGCAAATTGATTACATATCATCAATATAGCACATTTTCTCTTCTATCATCGTTAATTAACTATATTACGATAGTTATGAGGTGGGAACGAAGGTATTTCTTCGTATAAGAGCTCATAAGAGTCCTATTCATTACGGAAAAGGTTCTAAGTTGTCTCCTAGATTTGTGGGTCCTTTGGAGATCGTAGAGTGGATCAGTCCCTTAGTGTATTGTCTAGCCTTGCCACCCAGCTTGTCTCGCGTGCATGATGTATTTCACATATCTATTCTTAGGAGATGTATCCCAGATCCATCTCATATATTGGATTGGACCGCATTGCAGGTGTAGGAGCAGGGGCAGATGATGGTGGATCTCGTGCGTATTATTGGTGTTTAATTTAATCTCGTACTGTTTGTTCAAAATTTCTCAGTCCGCATGGTTTGAAGTATTTTATGTCTCCCTGTATGGATGTGTGAAAGATTTTTCCTTCATTTGGTTGCCTTGGTCAGTCCTTTCCTTTGGTCAAGGATCACATTGAGTCCAAATATTGTTTTCCGTTTCTTTGTCCATGAGAAAGAATTTGTAATTTGGGTGTGAAGTCGGGGTTTCCCCTTCCTTCTATTTATACATAGTCATGTTTTCCCTGTCAATTTTTGTCCCAACATCCGTGGAAATATGGTCCTTTTTGATTGGATGCGGCCCAGCGGGTCTTTTTGGTGAAACTTATCACTTTTGTCACATTTGTAAAAAAATACCAAATTGGCCCCGCAGCCCCGATAGTATCTAATTGGTTATTCAACAAACATGAAGCGACAGGGTGAAATTCTTACTTTGACCCCGAAGATGGAGACGTGTCCGTTTTTCAAGACAAAGGTGGAGAGGCGGATCGTACGAACATTTTTAAGATTTTTGCCCTTTTGTTAAAATGGAGAAAAGTTATAAATTGATCCGCAACACCACACATGACAGAGTGATGGCACATGTTTGAGTCAAAATTTTAAAAGTTTGAAGCGAATAGGCGGGTAACCAGATTATTTTGAAGTTTTTTGGCCCGTTTCAACTCAAATATTGTCCACGTGGAGGGCCTACATTCATTTGAGGATTCGCCTCTCAGTTTGACCTTTGGAGTTGTGCCAAGGAGACGCGTGGAGGTTTCCACTGACCTTTCCCATACTTATACTTTTCTTCAAGTTGCCAGTGGAAATTTTTCATACCATGGACACGTGGAGGGTCTGTGATCATTTAAGGATCCACCTTTGGGTCCTACCTTCGCAGTTGCGCCAAGGAGACACGTGGAGGCTGCCAGTGGCTCCTCTCTATACTTAAACTTCTCAAGTAACTTTCTAAGGCCTGGGACACATGGAGGGCCCGCACCTATTTGGGGACCTACGCCTGAACTGTACTTTTGAAAGAGCGCCGAAGGGACATGTGGAGGTTTCCGCTGGATCTTCCCATAAGTAGAATTTTTCAAGTGTCTGGTGGAACTTTGTCGGACCCTAGACACGTGGAAGGCCCGCGCTTGTTTGTGAGTCCTTCTTTTGAACTTCATACTAAAAAGCACCGATGAGACACGTGGAAGATTCCACTGGCCCTGCCCATAATTAGAATTTTGATTGGCTAAGGAGGCTTTCTCGGACCCTAGTCATGTGGCACCTTGCGCTGGTCCTTGAAACTCTTTCAACAACTTTGTCAGGCTGAGACATGTGGAGGCTTCCACTGGCTCCTTTTTATACTGAGACTTTTTGAATGGCCGAGGCAACTTTCTTGGGACTAGGGCATGTGGAGAGCCCACGCTTGTTTAAGGTCCCACCTCTAGACTTCATCTTTGAAGTTGCGCCAAACAAACACGTGGAAGCTTCCACTGGGCCTTCCCATACTCTAAATTTTCAGAAACCAACGCAATTCTCTAGGGTCCTGAACACGTGGAAGGTCGGCGCTCATTTGGGAACCTACCTATGGACTTCACCTTTGGAGTTGCGCCAAGGAAACACATGGAGGTTTTCGCTGACTCCTCTTTGCACTTGGCCGTCTCAGACTTGCAGCACATGAATATAGGCATCCATGCAATGGCACTCATTTCTCAAGGTGTATTCTCGAGGGTGAAAAAGATTTCTTGTTAGATCCATCCATATGGAGCCACCTGTAAATTATTAAAAAGGGGATTTATTGCATGATAGACTAAAAGAATGATTATAAGGACTATAAAAAATTTATTGCACGACATTGCAGTCATGGTTGAGGGTTTGAGAAACGTGATCAGTTCATGATTTGTCCACTTGGCATTTTTGGGTGTAAATTTGTTTAACATCAATTTCTGGGACAAACATTTAACAAGAAAAGAATTCCTCGAATATTCTTCTTTTTAGGGGGAAAATTTAGGATGAGTGAGCAAGTGAAATGTATAAATGCAATGATAATACTCTTACAAATGGTTGGGGGTTAATTTTAACAAGAAAAATTGAGATGGTTGGGGGTTAATTTTTAACAAGAAAAATTGAGAAAGCCCATCTTCTTGAGAGACCATTTGGGAAACCTGTTAATCTCTTGTGTTTTATATTTTATCACGTCAAGATGGTTGCAAGTGTACAACTATTGACAAGCTCTGAGATTGTTCAAGAAACTTTTCCCTGTTAATAAATCTAATAGATCTCGAATTAATCTATGTTGATCTTGGGAAAAATTGTGTCTACTTTTATTTCAAAATGTATTCAAATGGTTTGATGTTCTTGTTGAAATATTATGTTAAAATACCTCCTAATCACACAATATCTCGTCCCTGTGATAGAATAGAGGCATTTTCAATTTCCTTATAAGAAGAGCCTTCATCCTGTAATGGAATAAACAATTTAAAATCACTTTTACTATCATTTTGTTGATAAAGATTGTTTGCAAGTCTATGAGTGTATCTTAGGGACGATGAACCAATGATATTTAATGTTTAATTTAGTCTTTAACTCGAGCCTTCGTGTTGAATTTTTGAAGAGTGTGTGAAACCTTGAAGATTTGGGACTCCATTGATGCACACCTTCTAGTTGAAGGAATATTTTTGATATTCTGAAGCTTTCTGGTGTTAATTTTTCCAATTGTTGTAAAGGTTCTCAAAAATCTAGTGAAATCAACTTCATCTTGCTTAACTCCCCACCAAAAATTTCAAATAACCATGAATCCTACCTGAAGTACCCCTGTTTGTGTTGTGTATCCACAAATGAACAATTTCTACTACCAAAATATACAGAAGCAAGCAGGTTTTAAATGTCTTTAGAAACCTAAACCTTGTTCATAAAATATCTCCATTATTTAGAAGTGATAACTCGTGAGAGTTAAATTGTGGTGTATTGATCATATTTTCTCAAGGTTCCCTTGAAAATTGAGAAAAGAAGGATCTCTTCATGTCCTTCGCCAATAGAGGTTACGAAATAGGTCCTCTCACCCTAGTTGAAAGGAATGACCTAAGGTATTTAGGACAGATCAAATCCTTAATGAAGGTGCTATCCATTTGTCCAATGCTTGAGTGACAAAGAGTCAGCTGAATCCCCTCCCTGGTTACAAAACTACTTATACCATGATTTTTCTGTCTCTAAGTATCTTGTTAAATCTGTGATGCTTCCCAGCTTCCAAGGGAGAATCAATTTGGATACCAACACATATTTAATAGTGTACTACCCTGGGCCTTCGAGGCCAAGAGATTGATCAAATGTGAGTCCAGTGGGATAGGTATGATGAGACTAGCTGCTACATGGGAGGATGCTATGTTGCTACGAGTTCAGTTTCCACACCTATTTCAGTGAATTCCAAGAAGAAGTCGAGTCTAAGGGGAGGGGGATGTAGTGCCCTCTCCTCTTTGACACTTATTATATTATGATTTCAAGTACGGTTGAGTATAGACATGGATGTTTTTGTCTCATTTTGTTTTAGCATGATGTTCGGTGATAGATATATTCTGATTATTGATGGATTGTGATTCATAGTATGATTGTGTGGATTCGTAGATGCATAGAGAGACATTTTATATTTATGATGATGATGCATTGTTAGCATATATATATTACTAGCATTTGTAATTCTCGTCTTTTCAAATAGGATTTAGCATTTGAATTAATCTTGTGATCTTGTGGATATTGATAAAAATATAGAATTGGGATGTTGTTGGAATTTTAAACAAAAGATAGCATTGTTTAGTAGAGATGATGATTTAGCTATATGCGAATGGGTATTGATTTATGTGTGAATATTTTATCCTTGATGTTTTAATGTGGCCAGGAGGCCAAAGGAGGTATTGTGTGATTTTGTAGGTAATTATATCACAACAATCAAAAGGTGTAATGCCCCGTTCATCGTTGCTCCTTTGCTTCTGTGACGACCGTTCTTCTTAGAGTTGAACGTTGTTGCATTTCCTTTGAAACGTTAGTGTTTCGCCTTTTCGAGTTTAACTGTTGGTTGCTAGTAATAATGATAATAATAATAATAATAATAATAATAATAATAATGCCATTATGATTGTATTATCGATCAACGATTATGTTTTGTTATTATTTTCCTTATGTCGATTGTTATCGACATCATCCTTTGATATCTTTAAACTATCCTTTTAATTTGTTTTTCGCTCCCGCTGATCGAGCCTCGTTGCGCAAATGAGGAAGAGCATGATTGTGGTGGCGCCTTTGAAGGTGGGGACTATTTTTTTTTAATGTTGATGGACCCTTGTTAATTTCTAAAATTCATGTTTTGTATACCAGCCTTGTTTCTCCTGGCAAGCGGCCTGTCCCCAAAGCGTGGGCTCCAAAAATAAAATGAAATGAAATGTATTATCCTTGTGATGTGGTTAGTTGGCTGATGGGAGGTATTGCTTGTCAATTCTTTAATGAACTTTTAATTTCATGTTTGGCGTGAGACAGTGGGAGACTGTATTTTATTATTTTTGGTAGGGGTCTTGATTGGTAGTGGGTGAAGCGCCTTTTCTCCCTGGTTGGTGGTGGACAGCATTGAGTTGGATGGTTTGCTCATTAATTGCAGCCATGGCTCCCTGTCGTGGCCTGCGAAAAAAAAAATCTTATTGATCACCGGCTCCAGGGATACTGGCAAGAAGCATGGGTCGACTCAATGGAGCCCGACTATGAGTCAAGTTTGAAAATCATGGAGGGAGGGGTGACTTCCAGTCACTGTATTTTAAAAAAAAAACGGCCAGGCATTGGATGATGCAATGGGTCAACGTGGAATCCTATCATGCGTGCCCTTTTCTTCTACTCTTCCTCGTAGATGAGGGTCTGATAGCACAATAGGGACATGGTTTTATGTTGTTTCCTGATGCATTTTGGGGGAAAAGGAGCGCTATTTTATTTTGCTAGCCGCGCATAGCTCCAACTTAAAATTTAAAAGTGGATGGGTATGCTATACAGTTTCAAGACAATTGTTTTCTTCAAGAGTTTACTTTATACCCCAGTCTTCCGTACATTATGATATGGTGGTCATAGATGAAGCTTCAAGCTAGTGCCTCAGGCGTTTTACATCCACTTGAATTGGGTGATCCGAGGTGTGTTCTAGTCGTTATTGTCACATCACTATTCGAGGATACACTATCCCCATTTATCCAGGCAGCAGCCACTGTTCCTCTATACTAGAAGTCTTTTTGAGTGCTTCCAACAAGTAGGTTGTCCAACTATGTTGATACCTATCCAGTGTCGAATGCATCCTAAAATTCGGGATTCTCCTTCAAGATATTTTTTTATCAAAATCGACTATGGGAGAGTGAGAGTGTTACCAAGAGATCTGATGAAGTTTATTGCAAAGATTCTCTATTGAGACCTTACTTGTTTTACGATGTAACTCATGGAAGAGAATCTTATAGAGGTGGATCTATTTCATATCAGAATATTCATGAAGCACAAATTGCCTTGCTGCTTGCTCAAGCCATTCGTGGGTGTTCGCTGTTTGCATGATTGCTATGTGAAGGGATCAGGTTAGACACCAAGTAGTCACATACAATGAAAATAAAGACTTTATTTTTTTACTGATCCTTCCTGTGCGTACCCTACAATCATGGAAATCATTTTTTTCAAAGCGGCCTTTGGAAAACAGTTGCATGCCTCACGGGTGGCTCCACACCTGGTGCGAATCCAAGTTTCCCCTTTTCATGTGCTTTGGTATGCTTAACTACATGTTCTGCACTAATGCCCCTTTGGACACAGGATGGGAGGATGTTGGCTAGATTGTGGAGTCTGGGTGTGCTCTTGGCTTTTGTTGTTCGTGGGTTTGATCTCCTTCCCTGGCCGCCCTCTCCCTAACTGTACCAGGCCCTACCATGAAGCTTGCATGAGAGATCTACGTGCTGAGGAAAATGAATGTTTTTGGAATGTGTTGCAGCTGCTGGAGCCTTGGTTCGACGTGGCTGCATTGAGGAAGCCCCAAATAGACATGATAAGCCCTAACCCTCTCTCTTAATGATTTATTTCCTTTAGCATTTAGATAAATCAATATCTACAATTTTGTTTGAATGCTGTAGATGTGGGTTTCTTTTGGAATGTTGATGTGTTTTTGTTTTACTAAATAAATAGCGTTTGCACTCTGGATATTACTATAACATGCATTTACATATATCGCTGACTCTTTCTTGAAAGAGATGCACAGAAAGAGATGGGTTTCAAATGACTTATTAATCCATAATTGCTTGAGACTGATCTCTCCGCCCCTTTACAGTTTATCTTATTTACTATTTGAGTAGAAGAAATCTCTACATCGATTCTTGCCTACTGATCTTATAATGTTGGTTTATCTTTTTGCCTTGATTATTCCTTTGAATGATGGTTTCATGTAGAAAATATTATGGAGCGTGAATGAAAGTTTATAACCCGTTCTTGCATTGTCTATATTATGTAGAACATGGCTTGAAATTTAAGGGAATTTCCGATATGACTGTATTTGGATTTTATTATGGATTTATTATCAATATAAACTCCCATTAGGATTGGGGGCTTCTATTTGGGAAGAGTCATACTAGTTTTATTGGTCTTTCTAGATAGCTCCATCTAAGTCATTCGATTATCATTTACCTTGGGGATTATTGAAAACCCCTCACCAGGCCCTCTTGCTAGTATTATTACTATGAGCTTATTATTAGATTGGAACCCTCCTGAAGCATGCGTTAATGGGTTTTCTATGACCTTTACGAATATGTTGTGCACGCAAGTCATTATCCTATGTGGATAATGTCTATTGGCTTAATTTTGAGGCACTACTTGGATGCTTTGAATCCTTTAAATTAAATATTGGATACATCGAACTCTCATGAATGTCGACATTCTTCAATTTTGATTGATATGTGATGTCCTCATGCATATGAATTCAGGAAATGCTTGAAATATGAAATTATAAATATATCTTATACTTTGACCTTGAAGCTTAGTCGAAGGACTTTTTGATAGGAAAACAGATGAATAGGGAAGTTACAGATAACTATTACTATAAAATGGATATCATGCATAGCCTTAAGTAAAGGTGACAGCTACCATAATGGGACTGTGCATACCATGTATGACAGTAAGGATATAAGTCCACCTAAAATTATTTAACTTTATTTTATAGAACAATAATTAATACCCATAAATTGGGGTATGTAAGTGGAGGTTGAATTATATAATAGGGTATATTATGTTATCAGGTAACCAGTAAGGATAAATATGTTATTTCAATACTTGGTTAATGAGTGGAATATTTTCTGGCATTTACGATGATTATTATGTTAGCTAAAAAATTGATACTTGCATCTCAATTGGGAGTTGAGATAATGTTGATACTTGTATTTATAGTGTCTTGGACCGCGTTTACATATCTTAGCTAGTCAAATGTATCTTTGGCATATTACCAACAGATGACAGTATTGTCGATCATAACTCATTCTTATGAGTTGGACTCTTTTACTATAAGAAATATATAAAGGCATGGAATAAGCAACCAAAAGGATACCTAATAATATATGAACTTGTGGATTGGTGGAATCTTTGTTAACATAAGTATATTCTTAAAATTGTGAGATAAATATCCAAATTATACTTACATATCATTGATTATCTATGAAGGTTTGATACTTGGGTAATATCGATGAATAATATAATATTGATACTTGTATTTATTATATAAACTTAATGTCGTTGGTGCTTTTATTTAATTGAAAGATAATATTGTTGGATACTTATATATGTGAAGTAGGTCGAGGGTATTAGGTGAGCGTTATTATTATTACTGTAATTTAAGTATGATTGATTGCATGGTTAAGGTTGTATATCTAGTCACTTGGAATTGTGTTCTTATGTAAGCAGATCTTAAGGAAGTGAACATTAATGAGTATGAAATGTATTATCATGAGATGTGCAGTTAAGTTTTTAAATGTATGTTAGAATTTTATTTGATAAGGAGTATTGCAAACTTTCATTTATTTAAATGCTAGATGACATAAATTATTAGGTGAGGTTTATATCTTATCATGCTCAGTTCTAGAGAACTGACTCTAGTAAATATTTGTGCAGATGGATTATGCGAGTAGATTAAAGGAAAAGATTGTAAAATTTTCATTAGTTCAAATTATGAAGTTCTTTGTAGAAAGTTCAATGCGTTGTAAATTTTGTAACTTTGCTTGCAAGGAGCTTAGATGATCTCTTGTCTTGGTATGTTCGGAAAACTATGTGGTGAAGTGTTCTTTCCCTTTTGTTGTTAGACTAGTAACTTACCTTGGTGAGAAATGATATTCAATCATTACATTGGCATAAGTATTGTAAAACCTTGTTTGGAGAATAAAGTGTTAATTCAAAACTCTCTGAAACCTTGTAATGATGTGATATAAGTAAAATTAAATGGAGTGGTTAACCCTTATAGAAGTTAACTAAATATATATATATATATTCAGATAAATTAATGTAGAGATGACTTACTTGAGAACAAGAGATTCCTGAAGTACTCAAAGGTGAAACTATCCTTGTAAAGTAAAATTTTATAAATTGATATCCTTAGCTAACTAGTGAACACTACCCCTTTTGGGTGAAATCTTAAACAAGCTTAAGGGAAAACAATGGTTAGTTTCTAATAAGATTTAACAAGTAAGAGAAGAAAATTTAGAAACCACCCAATTTATCTCTCAGCCTATTTAAAAGTAAGTAGTTTCCTTTTGATAAGCTCTTTCGGTGAAGCCTAAGTAAAAGCATTAATAATTACGTATAAAACCTCAAGCTCCAATTAAACCTCAGTAAAAACTAATGACATCTTAAGGTTAAATTCATTTGACCTTCTTCCTTTAACTTTATCCAAGGTGCCTTCTAATTTTCTCTTAAGTTTGTTGAACGTGAACTGATGTTGTCATAAGGGCATGAACGAGTTCTAGTAACGTAAGTGTGAATAGATGGCCTTGTGGAATTAAATTACCATCTTTATCAAATAAATATATAAAACAAATAAATGTCATAAAGGAGAAGACTTTAAGTGAACTACTCTACAGTGTATAAGAAACTAACTCAGTTGGTAAGATGAATTTGTACGAATCATATCTTGAATCTCTCTGAAAACATAAGTCACGAGTTAAAGGGTGTTTTATCCAAATAAATAACCTTCAATCATTTCTTATTGTGGCTTGCCCTAGCTGTGTGAGTGCCATGTGGTTGGACTTCTATGTTGTTCTGTCAAAAAGAGAAGTGTATTATCCTTTTGAGTGTGAATGTTTTCGTGCTGACCTTGTGGTCATCCTCGTAACAAGTGGTTCCCAGAGTTGGTTGTAACCTTGTGATGACATGTTGTGTCGTGTTATGTGTCGAAGCAAGTAAAAAAAAAAAGTTATCCTGTATTTCACTGTGTTGTTTGTGTGTGAAATTTTGGGTCGTTACAAAAGGGGGATTGGAGACAAACCACAAAAGAATACTAGATGGATACAACGAAGGTCACCATGGTAACTTGTGTAATGTTTTTTTTTTTTGTTTTAATTTTGTTAGGGGGTCCCCATGGGGGGGATGACCTCCAATTGTGACCATGTGCTTATGTGTTATTTCTTCCTTTTTTCTTTTATTTATTGTAGAGCATGTGATATTTTTGGTGATGTAATTTATTTAATTATTGTTGATTAATGTGCCTTTATTAAGAAATTTAATCATGTTGTTAAGTTATTTGGGAATGTGACAAAAAGGGTCATTTATTAGATTTTTTAGTCTATTGGACTATGTGATTTTGATTGTGTGTAAGTGACTTTGAGTGTTTTAAACTCTACCTTACCTTTGAATTTCGGATTTGGGCTTAAGGGCCATTTTTGGAGGCTTTAAGGACAAGCTAAGCTTGTCCCACACCTCTTAGTTTCTTTTACCAGCCCTACCTATAGATGAGGGGGTCAAAAATAGACCCCATTATGTGTTTTTCAAGACAAAAAGTGATATTTATTGCACTTTTATTACATGGGTCTAAATTATGTCCTTAGGGGGCGTGGGTTTGGATTGTGTGTAAGAAGATTGTCATTCCTCTCAACTTCCAATTTATTATGCATTGGGGTTGAGGTTTGACTTGTGATGTGGAGTTGAGGATAAGTGATGTGGCATCGTACATGGAACCACCTCACCCTCCTCTTTCATTTTTCTATTTATGCAAGTTTATTTGTTTGTTTAGGGGTTACTTCATTTCATTTGTGCTCTTGTATTTTTAGAGATAGATATTTTTTGAAGTGCTTGTTGAATTCTAGGATCTTTTTGGAGTTTGATTAAGTTTGAAGGATCTTTGAGTGTGATTCCTTGACCAGGTTATTACTATGGAAATGTAGGAGCTACACTCTTTTTACTTGTTTGTTTTTATATGTGTGTGTTACATGTATGTGAATGTTTTGTATGCATGAGTATGGTGTAGGAGAACACTATGGAGATTTTATATGTTGGGAGGCATAAGAGTTTATTTCATGTTTTGGGACAGAGTTGGGTTGGGTTCCTCACCGTGGATAAGAAAATGCTTGTATTTCTTACTTGGTTCTTTTGAGGGAGACATAAGAGATTATAGGGAGGCATAAGAGAATTTGAGAGGCATAAGAGGATATTGAGGGAGGAATAAGAGTTGTGTAGGGGTTTTGAAATGTATATATTGGAGGGTTTTAAGTTGGGAACCTAATTCCATTAGGAGGCATAAGTGATCTCCCCATAGATCCTTGCTCCATTGGCTTTGAATTTTCAAGCCTTGTGTATTTTGAAAGTTATATTCTTGTGATTTTTTTCTTGTGTTGAATGTGTGTTAAATGGTTGTGAAAATTTGTATTGTTATGTGGAAGCATTGTGTTGTTTCCATGAGTTGGATTCATATTTTATTGCATTTTGGTTGGGGCTCGGGGGCCAATGGGGAGAATAGCTTCTTCTCCTATTTGGATTATTGGGTGGGTGGAGAGTGTTTCCTCTCCCCCATTTTTTTTGTTGTGATCAAGTGAAGAAATGATGAAGCTCTTATTGAAGAATTGAAACTTGGAGCTTTTGTGAAGTTAAATAAATCCTTCTTTGTGAGAAAATCTTTCATGTTATTTCCACTTAAGATGGAAGACTAGTAGTATTATATTTGAAAGAAATTTTTCATCATATATTTTGGCTTATTAAGTTGTAATGTATTGTAGAAAGAAAGCTCTTTACATTATAAGAAAAAGAAGAAGAATTTCATTATTATTTTTGGACGATACATTTTTGTAAGAATGAAGGAAAACTTAGAATATGTCAACATTTGAGAATGTTTTCTTAGTAAGACTTAAATGTATAATAACTTGCTTGTGCTTACCTTGAATAAATAGTTGTAGTTGAAATGGAAGGATGTATTAAGTTATAATGAGTTATTTTGTTGGAAAAACTGCATTTTGTTATGGAAAGGAAAACAATAACACTAGGAGTAGATTTAGCTCCATTCCTACTTTTGAAATTGAAAGAAATTTTTCTCGAAGAAAATTAAAATGATCTTGCAGTTGGTTCCTTGTTACTATTGAAATAGAAAATCTTAAAATTTAGTAATTTTAGGCATGGAATAAATAAATGGTTAAACCCTTCAACTAGAGACTTTAGGAACATAAATTCAACCAAGGATAAATTGTAAAACACTCCATTAAAACTTGTTTTTGGAAAAATTACAAAATTAAGGGTTCTATTTTCAAAGAACAAGAACGCTGCCCTATGCAAAACGACGATCTCTGAAGTGCCACCTTGACAAGGTAGTGTTTGTTGAATCATCACCCCGGTAGGGATGTGGTCCCAGGACCGCTGGCCTACTTTGGGCTACAATTTCATAATTGACGGAAAAAAATTAAAATCCGTGACTGAGTAATTTAATACTTTTTCTACTAAAAATGTAAGCCTCCAAATTTGTAGAGGAAACCACCAGCAAGGCATAAGGGCATAGACTCATTGTTCTGAACATGTAAATTTTGAAATGGGCATTTAAATGTATGGAATCTCTTGGATTAAATGGAAAAAGGGTTTTTCCCAAATAGAGTACAAAAACTAAATAAATAACTGAGTAAACATTCCAAATTTAGGGAAAAATCTCTACAAACCACTAATAGAAAATAGTACAATAATAAATCCATAATCCAAATTAAACTAAGCTTTATTTTTATGAATTCCTCCATGGTTCTCCTTTCCTTTCTCCCATGGCTTCCATTTCTCTGCTTTATTTCCCCCAATATTATGTCTGCTTTTAAGATTACATATTACTATAGGATTTCTAGTTTTTTGTTTTCTTAATGGAAACATTGTCTATGCATTCGAGTCTATCTGGTGTGAAAATTCTATTATAGTCACTGATTATTATTCTCCTATCTTAAAAGATTATTTAACTACCAAAAATTAATTCACAACTAATATCGAAAAATAACACAACTTTAACTTCACTAATAAGAATATAGAAAGAAATGCGTAACACAATGAACACAATATTTTCAGACAAATTGTCCCTGGAAAAACCCCTAGGAGTAAACCAGTTCTACAGATGAGAAATTATATTAACTTCAGAAAATTAAGAGATACAAAGATTCCTTTCCTCTTACTGGTAGAACTTTGACAGTCTCCCAACTTTCTCCTACCGATATTCCCCCACTGCTATCCCAAACGCTATCACTGCACCCTTGCTAACACTGCAAGAGTGTTTGCTATCACTTCAAACTTACAAACTCATTTGCTAGCACTGCAAATGCTTCTCCAAAACTTATACTTTACAAATTCCCAATGACCTCCTTTTATACTACTCTCATTGGAACACCAACGACCAAGATCGATCCTCAATCGACGGCTGAGATACATAACAACTTAACAACCATAACAATTTTGGTTGCAAGGTGTCACTAAAGGAAATAAATAATTAGAAAATAATTAATACATTCTCAACAATAAGATAACTATTATCTTATCTTAGCAAATGGACGAACCGTTGTCCAAGCTAACAAACTAACACTCCCTCTTAGCGAGGAATTTGTTCTACACGACACCCATCTTATCTCTGAAGAAGATAAATTTTTCCTTCCCCAATGCCTTAGTCAAAATGTGTACTACCTACTGGTCTGTAGGTATGTATAGTAGCTGAACAATACCTCATTGTACATAATCCCTGATGAAGTGATACCTGATATCTTTATGTTTAGACCTATCATGAAACACTGGATTCTTAGACAACTTGATGCAACTCTGATTGTCGCAGTGTATCGCAGTAGTCTCAACCTTCTGAAAAAACAAGGACACTAGCAACTTCTGAAGCCATATAGCTTCACATGTCTCCATGCTAGGTGCAATGTATTTTGCTTCTGATGAACTCAAAGCCACATAATTCTACTTCCTGCTGAACCAAGAAACAAATCTTGATCCTAAAATGAAACAACACCCTGAAGTGCTCCTTTTGTCTATTGTACTACCTGCCCAATCAGCATCAGTATAGCCTATCAACTTGATTCCTTTACCTCAAACATATCTAATCACATACTCAACTGAACCATGAAAATAACGCAACACATGATTAGCCGTTGTCCAATGCACTCTCTTTGGCTCAACCATGAACTGACTAAGAGAGTTTATTGCAAATGCTATATTCTGCCTGGTGTTGACCAAATACACGAGTGAACCAATTAACTGCCTATATAAGGTGGGATCTACATCTTTTTCCTTAGATTTATCTACCTTCCTCTAATTAGTGATCATAGCTGTAGAAATGGCTTTGCAATCCTCCATCTCAAATCTCTTCAAGATTTCAATGTAATATTTCCCTTGACCAAGGAAAATCTCTCCATCTATCTGCCACACCTCCATGCCTTGAAAATAGTGCATGAGTTCCAAGTCCTTTATCTTGAACTCTTTTGCAAGGTCCGTCTTGTAATCCTCTATGAGTCTTAGTGCACCTGTAAGAAACAAGTCATCTACATATAGAACAAGAATGAGAGCCTCGCCCCCAACCACCAAGTAATAGAGGTTAGCATCTACCTCACTCTTCACAAAGCACATTTCTTGCAAGTATGAATCAATGCACTCATACCACGCTCTAGGAGCCTTCTTGATTCTGTACAAGGATTTCTTCAATCTACACATGTGGGTCTCTTTATTGTGTGCTACAAAGCCTTCTGGTTGTTCTATGTATACCTCCTCCTTCAATTCACCATTAAGGAATGATGTCTTGACATCCATTTGATGAATCTTCCATCCCATCTACGTTGAAAATGAGATTACAACTCGTATAGAAGTATACCTAGCCACTGGAGAAAATGTCTCTTCATAGCCTATTCCCTCCTTCTGAGAGAACCCCTTTGCCACAAACCTTTCCTTGTATGTCTCGATGCTAGCATCTGCACCGTGCTTTATCTTGAAGATCCAGTGTGATCTAACTTCTACCCTATCTATTGGTCTAGGCACTACCTCCTACACATCATTCTACATTATAGAAGTAGATTCCTTAACCATAACATCTCGCCATACCTGATGTTTTGCAGCCTCTCGATAGATGGAACGTTCACTATCTACCAATTGGCTGACTAATTCCACATAGTCATTGAACTTGGATGGACCTCTCCTCTGTCTCGTACTCTTCCTTAGAGCTCCCACAAACTCCTGAGTATCCCTTTTTGTGTCTTGAACCTCACAGTTCCTACTGCCAACTGTATAGGATGAAATATCAACCTCTAAATCTTCTAGATGCACATCCTGCTGCACCAGTTGCTCTATACTATGTGAATCTTCACTACCTGAGTCTATGATTGTACTAGTAACTGTACTTGATCTTTGTTTCCCTTGACTTGGATTTGGAGCTTTTGTTGGCTGCTCGCTTTGATCATCTGGTGGAAAATCTTTGGACCTTCTAAACGTTTTTTCCTCCATGAACTTGACATCACGTCTGACAATAATTCTTCTGGTCCTTGGAATAAAAATTCTATATGCCTTTGAAGTTTCACTATACCCAACAAGGCACCCCTTCTTTGTAGTCCGATCTAACTTGGTACATGTTTCTTCTGGAATATGAAAATATGCCAAACTCCAAAATATCCTGAAGTGACCTACATCTGGCTTCTTCCCTGTGAAAGCTTCCTCTGGTGTCATCTTCCCTAGTACCTTGTGTGGAACCCTATTCTGAATGTAAACTATTGTACTACACGCCTTTTCCCATAGGTAGTAGGGAATGTACTGCTCATGTAGCATAGCCCTTACTGCCTTTGATATAGAATTTTTCTTCCTCTCAGCAACTCCATTCTACTATGGATTGTAAGGAACCATCTACTCTCTCTTGATTCCTTCTCTGATACACAAATCCTGGAAGTCATTTCCTTTGTACTCACCTTCATTATCTGACCGAAGAACCTTTATCTTCCTTCCCTTCGAGTTCTCCACAAGAGCCTTGAACTCTTGGAAGTGACTGAAAACCTTATCATTGGTCTTTAAGAAGTATATCTAGGTCTTCCTAGAGAAATCATCAATAAAGGAAACATAGTACACATATCCTCTGAGAGAATTTGTCGACATTGGTCCACATACATCTGAATGTACTAGATCAAGAACACCCTTAGATCTATTATCACTCCTTGGAAAATATGCTTTCGTAAATTTCCCCAACACACATCCCTTATATACATCATCATGCTCTGTGCTCACCTTTGGAACACCTATCACTGTCTCACAAAGCAATTTAAGTGCTCTATGATGAATATGGCCCATCCTCCTATTCCATAGCTCTCCAAGATCTCTAGTATTACTGCTGCTCATAAGCACCTTAGGAGTATCAAACTGTAACCTTAAAGGTGACTGTTGACAATTTTTACACCTAGTGCGAGAAGGTCAACTCGAAACTTTTAAAGTTTCTCAGATTGGTTAGTTACAAGTATGGTTATGTTTAGGACAACCACCTTTGATTTATATGAAGTTTTTAAATGTTTGGATCTGGACAGTCTTGGAAGTCATTTGGCATCAAAACCACAACTTGAGTACAATTTAAGAATTCAATGCCTCATACATGCAGCCATTCCATTTGAAACCCTCATCAGAACTATGTAACAGCTGTAAACAATCATTGCAAGGCCTTGAGGAAGGTAGGAAGGGAATCATGTATCAAACATGATGATCTGAAACTGCACACAGGTGGCAGTTTTGAGGGACAATTTGCACTTTTTACAAGCAGTTTGCATTTTCAGTGAGCGACAATAAGGTACACTTGATTGTTTATTTATTTCTATGATTAAGTGAATTATTTAAGTGTTTTGAGTTGTATAAGTTCATTCATTATCCATACAAATGAAAGAAAGTACAGAAAGGAAGGACATACATCTCAAAACACAAAAATATTTTCATTTATTCATGAGGAATAATAGCACATATTTTTCTCACACAAGCCGTGAGAAATAACTGAAAGGAAAAACAATGCATATATTTATGAAGCTGAAAATATAAAGAGGTAAAAGAAACCCATAATTACCTTGAGGGAGTGTTCTTCTCTTTCTGAATTGTTGTTTCAGCTGTCCACTACAACTGCATCATGGTACGTGAAAAGGGAGAAACAAATGATCATCAAAAATGAGCTCATGGTTTAGTTTAACTCTTTATACTTCCAACTTCATAAATTCATGCATTTAAAAGTGTAACAAAGGTGAAGCAGAAGAATCAAAATTTTAGAGGCTAAAGTCAACTGAAACGAGATAAAATTGCAGCTGAAACAGAATGAAAAGAGAATTTTGGGAAAATTTTGACATGGCTTCGTCATGTAAAATAGACATTTATGACTTTTCCAGTATGCATGTAAAGTTGTAATGAAACTCAAATACAATATTTTAGTAGAAAAGTAAATGAAACTACAACATCTCAACAAAATTTCAATGTTCAACATGCAGGAGTTTGTGAACAGAAATTTCCAGAAATACTATGTTCTTTCCGAGTTCTCAAATAAAAGTAAATGATTAACTTCTACATCTTTCATTGTTCAAAATCAAAATTTCAAAATCATTTTATAACTGAAAATGAGCAAGAACGGTCCTACAGAAAGAAATTTAACATAGGTTTCAGAAAGATAGATTCTCTTATTATCTCAGCAAGAACGTATTATACAAACTGCTACAGTGGAAGATCTCATTCTCAGTAGAAGAAACAAGTTGTCCAATCAAATCATGATCCAGGCAGAGTATATTTTCAAACTTTGGATTATCAAGAAAGTATGATATAGAATGGATAAACTTATCACAGTCAAGCACATTATTGTAAAAAGGAGATGAGTTTCGGTTAAAGAAGTCTATAGGAGCATAAATTTCTCCATTTTAGTGGAATTTATATAACTCAGAATAATTGATTTTTCAGATCTACAGTTTTCACAATGAATTTTGTATAGAACTTTAAAGCAATCTTTCGGCTACATCAAGCATCAAATGAATCAAATACAAGTACCATAAAAGAATGAATATCTCTAAATGATAAACAGTGAAGCCAAGTTCAAGTGTTCAAATGGATCTGAGATATTTCACTCAGTCAACAGTTAATGGAAACATTTTTCTTAAATCCTAAATGACTGAAATATGTGTACTGGGTAGCAAGAAATCACATAAGGGAGCTAATTATCAGTGCCTCAAAGCAACAAAATATGAGCTCAACTAATCAGCGTTGGTGATTACAAAAAATGTAGAGATTGAATAATAACATAGTTTTCATGATTGAAATATCAAAAATGGTGGCTAACATTCTCAACCATCCCACTCAAAAGAACTTGTAAAGGAGCTACAGATGATTGAATACTTTGAAATAGACGAAAGAAATCCAAAAATCACAAATGTCAAATCGACCCCAAGAACAGAAAACATAGATTTCACATTTTATACAATGGTCGCCATAGTAAAGATCATCTTGGATAAAGCTTAGCATGAAGGAAAACTCATTTCTTAAGGAAACCCAAAAGGTAATATTTAGAATACGCTACAAGAACTACATTGTAGAAACAAAGCTAGAGAAACCCTCAAAGACGATTGAATGCAAATCAAACAAGAAATAATCAAGTTGAAAATTATCTGACTTCCGATGCTTTACGATCAAATGATTAATACCCATTTTTGGGTTGTTACAAAAGAGAAAAGCATAGCAGTTCCTTTCCTTCAAAGTGGAGGCCATGATAAAGTGGCGGGTCAATACTCAACCCCAACATCTAAAACTTCAATAGAGTGTTAAGTAATAAAAACTTTGTTGAAGAAATCAGAGGCTTAAGTAAAAATTCTTAGAGAAATCTCCACGAATGGCCATAGTCACGGAAATCAAAATAAAGAAAGGGTCAAGCATGCTCAAAACCCTCTAGGTCAAGCTCAACATAGAATAAGAAATCACTCAAAGCATGATGAAGGATCAGAGATACATGAGCTCCACTTTCACTTCCCATGACTATCTTCGAAACCCATATAAAAATGATAGCCATGGTTGGAGGAAGGAACAATATTTATGTGCAAATAAGCTGCTCCAACCAATTCTATTTTCTAGAGTGGGCATTTAAATTGATAGAGAATGTGCTGTTGAGGATGAGATTGAGAGAAAGAGATGGAAGGGAATTATAAGTAGCAGATGAGGAGACAGAAAAAGAAATGACAAAATTTGGACTGTGGTGCATTCAATATGATTCCACACATCGACCATCGATGATAAGGGTGGCTCAAATGATGGAAGGAGATGGTGATATTACCAACCCCCGAGTTTTGTTCAACGCCCGCCAACCCAGCGCCAATAATACCAAAGGCTGAATAATCAAACCCATTTCCTCCAATTCGTGCTTCATAGTTAGTATACAAACATATATCTCTTATCCGTTGTAACATTGAAAGGTCAATAAAAAAATATTGTTATGAGTGTTGTTGAAAAATGAAGATAATGTAATTAAATTGTTAATCAGTAAAATCTAAGATAAGAGCCTTGAAATTGATTTCTATCTATATCTTTTTAATAAACATATTTAAGATATTTGTAATAGTTGTAAAACTAGCAATCACATGTATACAATGCAATGTGAATGTCGAATGATATATGTTATTTGATTTAGAGGGATAGTTATTACTTTTGTAGTTGATGTTGATAAGGGATGTGATATATTCTGTAAGTGTAGGAATAAAAATGAAACAATACATTTAAATGTTCTATCTCTATATTTCAAATTTGTTACAAATTCGTATATATACATTTGCAAACCTTATATCATGAGTGGTAGCCTGTTGCATATTATTTTATGTGAACAAAAGATGAATACATGAAGACATCCATACATTTGTAGATTTTATATCATGAGTGGTAGCCTTTTGTGACCAATTTTATTTGTACTAAACATGAATACATTTGATACCCCTTGAATGGCACTACTACTTCAGATACAAGAAGTGTTGAGTAAACTACTACTGGAGGTGTTATCAGAATAGAGGGTAGTATTTATGATGGGTTTTTTTGGTTAAGTGATAGTAGTCTTGACTCCTCCTTTCTTCTCGTTCCACTACCTCCTCAAATAGTTAGAGGAGGGGTAATTGATTAGAGATAAGTGCACCATTTTTTAGTACCTTTCGAATGAAAATGGAGGGAAAATGCACAGATTAACAACTAAGGGAACTTTGGAGAAAGTGTAGACACCTATAATTTAGCTCCAACAATTTAAATACTTAAATTGGCCTAATTATCCCCTTTCCCGTAAATTGATGACATATCATCAATATAGCACATTTTCTCTTCTATCATCGTTAATTAACTATATTACGCTAGTTATGAGCTGGGAACAAAGGTGTTTCTTTGTATAAGAGCTCATAAGAGTCCTATTCATTACGGAAAAGGCTCTAAGTTGTCTCCTAGATTTGTGGGTCGTTTGGAGATCCAGGAGAGGATCGGTCCCTTAGTGTATCGTCTGGCCTTGCCACCTAGCTTATCTCGCATGCATGACGTATTTCACATATATTTTCTTAGAAAATGTATCCCAGATCCATCTCACATATTGGATAGGACTGCATTTCAAGTGCAGGAGCAGGGGCAGATGATTGTGGATCATGTGCGTATTATTGGTGTTCAATTTAATCTCATCTTGTTTGTTCAAAATTTCTCAATCTGCATGGTTTGAAGTATTTCATGTCTCCCTGTATGGATGTTTGGAAGCTTTTTCCTTCATTTGGTTACCATGGTCAGTCCTTTCCTTTGGTCGTGGATCACATTAAGTCCATATATTGTTTCTGATTTCTCTATCCATGGGAAAGAATTTTTAATTTGGGTGTGAAGTCAAGGTTTCCCCTTCCTTCTATTTGTTCACAGTCATGTTTTCCCTGTCAATTTTTGTCCCAACATCTATGGAAATATGGTCCTTTTTTATTGGATGTAGCATAGTGGGTCTTTTTGGTGAAACTTATCACTTTTGTCACATTTGTAAGAAATACCAAATTGGCCCCGTGGCCCCGATAGTATCTAATTGATTATTAAACAAACATGAAGCGGCAGGGTGAAATTATTACTTTGACCCCGAAGATGGACACGTGTCTAGTTTTCAAGACAATGGTGGAGAGACGGATCATCATAAAATTTTTAAGATTTTTGCCCTTTTGTGAAAAAGGAGAAAAGTTATAAATTGATCCACAACCCCACACATGACAGAGTGATGACACATGTTTGAGTCAACATTTTATAATTTTGAAGTGGAGAGGCAGGTCACTAGAGTATTTTGAAGTTTTTTGGCCCGTTTCAACTCAAATATTGTCCACGTGGAGGGCCTGCATTCATTTGAGGATTCGCCTCTCAGTTTGACCTTTGGAGTTGTGCCAAGGAGACGCGTGGAGGTTTCCACTGGCCTTTCCCATACTTAGACTTTTCTTCAAGTTTCCAGTGGAACTTTTTCATACCATGGACACGTGGAGGGTCTGCGCTCATTTAAGGATCCACCTTTGGGTCCTACCTTTGCAGTTGCGCCAAGGAGACATGTGGAGGCTGCCAGTGGCTCCTCTCTATACTTAAACTTCTCAAGTAAATTTCTAAGGCCTGGGACACATGGAGGGCCCGCACCTGTTTGGGGACCTATCCCTAAAATTTACTTTTGAAAAAGCGCTGAAGGGACATGTGGAGGTTTCCACTGGATCTTCCCAGACTTATAATTTTTCAAGTGTCTGGTGCAACTTTGTCAGACCCTAGACACGTGGAAGGCTCATGCTTGTTTTAGAGTCCTTCTTTTGAACGTCATACCAAAAAGTGCCGATGAGACACGTGGAAGATTCTGCTGGCCCTGCCCATACTTAGAATTTTCAATGGCTGAGGAGACTTTCTTGGACCCTAGGCACGTGGCAACTTCCGCTGGTCCTTGAAACTCTTTCAATAACTTTGTTTGGCTGAGACACATGGTGAGTACACGCTTGTTTGGGGTGTCTACTTTTGGAATCCATATCAAAAATGCGCTGAAGAGACACGTGTAGGATTCCACTAGCTCCTTTTTATACTGAGACTTTTTCAATGGCCGAGGAAAATTTCTTGGGACCAGGGAATGTGGAGAGCCCACGGTTGTTTGAGGTCCCACCTCTAGACTTCATCTTTGAAGTCGCGTCGAAAAAACACATGGAAGCTTCCACTGGGCCTTCCCATACTCTGAATTTTTAGAAACTGATGCATTTCTCTAGGGTCCTGAACATGTTGAAGGCCCGCGCTTGTTTGGGAACCTGCCTCTGGACTTCACATTTATAGTTGTGCCAAGGAAACACGTGGAGGTTTCCGCTGACTCCTCTTTGCACTTGGTTGACTCAGACTCATAGCACATGAATACAGGCATCCACTCGAGGGAACTCATTTCTCAAGTTGTATTCTCGAGGGTTAAAAGGATTTCTTGTTAGATATAACCATATGGAGCCACCTGTGAATTATTAAAAAGGGGATTTCTTACACGAAAAAATAAAAGAATGAGTAGAAGGACTGTAAAAATTTTATTGCATGGCAGTGCAGTCATGGTTGAGGGTCTGAGAAACGTGATCAGTTCATGATTTGTCCTCCTAGCATTTTTGGGTGTAAATTATTTTAACATCACTTTCTGGGACAAACTTGTAACAAGCAAAGGATTATTTGAATATTCTTCTTTTTGGGTGGAAAATTTGGGATGAGTGAGCAAGTGAAATGTATAAATGCAATGAGAATACTCTTGCAAATGGTCAGGGGTTAATTTTAACAAGAAAACTTGAGAAATCACATCTTTTTAAGAGACCATCTGGGAAACCTGTTAATCTCATGTGTTTTAGCTTTGATCATGTCAAGATGGTTGCAAGTTTACAACCATTGACAGGCTCTGAGATTGTTCAAGAATTTTTTCCCTGCTGATAAATCTAATAGGTCTTTAATTAATCTGTGTTGATCTTGGGAAAAATTGTGTCTACTTTTATTTCAAAATGTATTCAAATGGTTTGATGTTCTTGTTGCAATATTATGTTAAAATCCCTCCTAATAACACAATATCTCATCCCTATGATAGAATAGTGGCATTTGCAATTTTTTTATGAGAAGATCCTTCATCTTGTAATGAAATAAACAATTTAAAATCAATTTACTGTCATTTTGTTGATAAAAATTGTTTTTATGTCTATGAATGCATCTTAGGAATGATGAACCAGGGATCTTTAATGTTTAATTTAGTCTTTAACTCGAGCCTTCATGTTAAATTATTTAAGAGTGTGTGAAACCATGCAGATCTAGGACTCCATTGATGCACACCTTCTAGTTGAAGAAATATTTTGGCTATTCTGAAGTTTTCTGGTGTTATGTTTTCCAATTGTTGTAAAGGTTCTCAAAAATCTAGTGAAATCAACTTCATCTTGCTTAAATCCCCCCCAAAAATTTCAAATAACCATGAATTCTACTTGAAGAACCCCTGTTTGTGTTATGTATCGACAAATGAACAAATTCTACTGCCAAAATATACAAAAGCAAGCAGGTTTTAAATGTCTTTAGAAACCTGAACCTTGTTCATAAAATATCTCCATTATTTAGATGTGACAACTCGTGAGAGTTAAATTGTGGTGTATTGATCATATTTTCTCAAGGTTCCCTTGAAAATTGAGAAAATAAGGATCATTTAATGTCCTTCACTAATAGAGGTTACGAAATGAGTCCTCTTACCCTGGTTGAAAGGCACGACCTAAAGTAGTGAGGATAGATCAAATCCTTAATGAAGGTGCTATCCATTTCTCCAATGCTTAAGTGATAAAGAGTCAGCTGAATCCCCTTCCCGGTTACAAAACAATTTATACCATGATTTTTTTGTTTCTAAGTATCGTGTTAAATCTATGATGATTCTCAGCTTCTAAGGGAGAATCAATTTGGATACCAAAACGTATTTAAGAGTGTACTACCCTAGGCCTTCGAGGCATAGAGATTGATCATGTGTGATTCTAGTGGGATAGGTATGATGAGATTGCTGCTACATGGGAGGATGCTATGTTGCTATGAGTTCAGTTTCTACACCTATTTCAGTGACTTTCAGGAGGAAGTCGAGTCTAAGGGGAGGGGGATGTAGTTCCCTCTCCTTTTTAACACTTATTATATTCTGATTTCGATTATGATTGACTATAGACATGGATGTTATTGTCTCATTTTGTTTTAGCATGATGTTAGATGATAGATATATTCTGATTATTGATGGATTGTGATTCATATTATGATTGTGTGGATTCTGAGATGCATAGAGAGACAATTTATATTTATGATGATGATGTTTTGCTAGCATATATATATATTAATGACATTCGTAATTCTCTTCTTTTCGAATAGGATTTACCATTTGAATTAATCTTGTGATCTTGTGGATATTGATAAAAAGATAGAATTGGGATGTTGTAATTTTAGACAAATGATAGCATTGTTTAGTAGAGATGATGATTTAGCTATATGTGAATGGTTATTGATTTATGTGTGTATATTTTATCCTTGATGTTTTGATGCGGCCACGAGGCCAAAGGAGGTATTGTGTGATTTTACATGTAATTATATCACAACAATCAAAAGGGGGATTGTAGACCAACCACAATAGAATACTAAATGGATACAACGAAGGTCACCATGACAACTTATGTAATGTTGTTTCTTTTTTGTTTTAATTTTATTAGGGTGTCCCCATGGGGGGATGACCTCCAATTGTGACCATGGGCTTATGTGTTATTCCTTCCCTTTTTCTTTTATTTATTGTAGAGCATGTGATTAATTAGGTGATGTAATTTGTTTAATCATTGTTGATTAATGTGCCTTTATTAAGTAATTTAATCATGTTGTTAAGTTATTTGGGGATGTGATAAAAGGTGTCATTTACTAGATTTTTTAATCTTTTGGACTATGTAATTTTGATTGTGTGTAAGTGACTTTGAGTGTTTTAGACTCTACCTTACCTTGGAATTTCGGATTTGGGCTTAAGGGCCATTTTTGGAAGCTTGTGGGACAAGCTAAGCTTGTCCCACACCTCTTAGTTTCTTATACCAACCCTACCTATGGATGAGGGGCTCAAAAATAGACCACATTATGTGTTTTACAAGACAAAAATTGATATTTGTTTCACTTTTATTACATGGGTGTAAATTATGTCCTTAGGGGGTGTGGGTTTGGATTGTGTGTGTAAGAAGCTTGTCATTCCTCTCAACTTCCAATTTATTGTGCATTGGGGTTGAGGTTTGACTTGTGATGTGGAGTTGAGGATAAGTGATGTGACATCCTACATGGAACCACCTCACCCTCCTCATTCATTTTTCTATTTATGCAAGTTTATTTGTTTGTTTAGGGGTTACTTCATTTCATTTATGTTCTTGTATTTTTAGAGTTAGATATTTTTTGGAGTGCTTGTTGAATTCTAGGAGATTGTTGGAGTTTGATAGAGTTTGAAGGAGATTTGAATGTGATTCCTTGATCAGGTTATTACTATGGAAAGGTAGGAGCTACACTATTTTTACTTGCTTTTTTTTAATATGTGTGTGTTACATGTATGTGAATATTTTGTATGCTTGTTGGGTTCTTGGGTAGAATGGCTGAGTATTGTGTAGGAGAAAGCTACGGGGATTTTATATGTAGGGAGGCATAAGAGTTTATTTCATGTATTGGGACGGATTTAGGTTGGGTGCCTCATCGTGGATAAGAAAATGCTTGCATTTCTTACTTGGTTCTTTTGAGGGAGACATAAGAGATTATAGGGAGGCATATGAGAATGTGAGAGACATAAGAGGATATTGAGGGAGGAATAAGAGTTGTGTGGGGTTTTTGAAATGTATATTGGAGGGTTTTAAGTTGGGAACCTAATTCCATTAGGAGGCATAAGTGATCTCCCCATAGATCCTTACTCCATTGGCTTTACATTTTCAAGCCTTGTGTATTTTGAAAGTTACATTCTTGTGATTTTTTTCTTGTGTTGAATGTGTGTTAAATGGTTGTGAATTTTTTTTATTGTTATGTGGAAGAATTGTGTTGTTTCCATGAGTTGGATACATCTTTCATTGAATTTTTATTGAGGCTTGGGGGCCAATGAGGAGGATAGCTTCTTCTCCTCTTTGGATTATTGGTTGGGTGGAGAGTATTTCTTCTCCCCCAATTTTTTTTTTGTGATCAAGTGAAGAAATGATGGAGCTCTTATTGAAGAATTGACACTTGGAGCTTTTTTCAAGTTAAAGAAATCCTTCTTTGTGAGAAAACCTTTCTTGTTATTTCCACTTAAGATGGAAGACTAGTAGTATTATATTTGAAAGAAAATTTGCATTGTATATTTTGGCTTATTAAGTTGTAATGTATTGTAGAAAGAAATATCTTTACATTGTAAGAATAAGAAGAAGTTCATTATTATTTTTGAAAGAATGAAATAAAACTTAGAAGATGTCAACCTTTGAGAATGTTTTCTTTGTAAGACTTAAATGTATAATAACTTGCTTGTGCTTACCTTGAATAAATAGTTGTAGTTGAAATGGAAGGATGTATTAAATTGTAATGAGTTATTTTGTTGGAAAAATTGCATTTTTTTATGGAAAGGAAAACAATAACGCTAGGAGTAGATTAAGCTCCATTCCTACTTTTGAAATTGAAAGAAATTTTGTTGGAAGAAAATAAAAAATGATCTCGTAGTTGGTTCCTTGTTACTATTGAAATAGAAAATCTTTAAATTTAGTAATTTTAGGCATGGAATAAATAAAATGTTAAAACCTTCAACTAGAGACTTTAGGAACATAAATTCAACCAAGGATAAATTGTAAAACACTCCATTAAAACTTGTTTTTGGAAAAATTGTGAAATTGAGGGTTATATTTTCAAAGAACAGGAACACCGCCCTATGCAGAGAAGCAATCTCTAAACTTCCACCCTGACAAGGCAATGGTTTTTGAATCGTCACCTAGGTAGGGATTTGGTCCTTGGACCATTGGCCTGCTTTGGGTGAGAGTTTTAGAATTGACGGCAGAAAAATAAAAATTTGCGACTGAGAAATTTAAAACTTGTTCTACTAAAAATGTAATCCTCTAAATTTGTAGAGGAAACCACCAACACGACATAAGGGCATAGATTCATTGTTTTAAACATGTAAATTTTGAAATGGGAATTTAAATGTATGGAATCTCTTGGATTAAATGGAATTTGGGACAAACTACAGAAATAACTGATTAAACATTCCAGATTTAGGGAAAAATCTTTACAAACCACTAATAGAAAATAGTGCAATAATAAATCCATAATCCAAATTAAACTAAGCTTTATTTTTATAATTCCTCCCTAGTTCTCCCTTCCTTTCTCCCATGGCTTCCATTTCTCCAACCTGTAAATTTAAACAAAAGAAAAGAGACCAAATGAGGAGGGTAGGGCAAAGAAAAAGGTTTAATAAAAATCCATAAGAATAGTTAGGGTAAGTATGGAACCCTAAGATCTAATGGCCACAATTGATTTGATCCAAGGGTTAGGTATCATCCCTACAATTTTTAGGTAAGAATAAATAGTATGGGTTTTAAGATAATTCAAAGGTATGTGTAAATGGGTGAATGGAGCCATTTAATACCCTTTTATGTTAAGTTAATTATTTAAATAGACTTAAAGGAAAATTATTTAAGATAAATAAGATAACTATGGATAAGAGTTGGTTAAATGTGAGCTGAATGTTAATTCCTAAGGGGGAAACTATTTAACCTAGTGAAAGGAATTATTGAACACTTATCTATTGATGATAATTAAATTGACATTAGAATTGGAATTAAGAATATTTAATTAATAATCTAGACTGGATCTATCCTATGAAATGTAACATTGATGGTAGGAATTATTTAAACGTATATTAGGGTTTAACAACCTTATAACTTTAAAAAAAATAAAAAATTGCCGCAACTTTCTGGATAATTGTTTAAGGATTAATGTGGTTTTAGAACACCGAATTTGTGGGCGTTACACAAATGGATAGTTATTATTTTTGTAGTTGATGTTGATAAGGTATGTGATTTATTTTGTAAGTGTAGAAATATTGATGAAGCAATACATTTAAATGTTCTATGTCTACATTTAAAATTTGTTAAAAATTCGTATATATACATTTACAAATCCTATATCATGAGTAGTATCCTGTTGCAGACTATTTTATGTGAACTAAACATGAATACATGAATACCTCTGTATATTTGCAAATTTTATATCATGAGTGGTAGCCTCTTGTGACCAATTTTATTTGTACTAAACATGAATACATTTGATACACCTTGAATGACACTCCTACTTTGGATACAAGAAGTGTTGAGTAAACTACTATTGGAGGTGTTATCAAATTAGAGGGTAGTATTAATGATGGGTTGTTTTGGTTGATTTATAGTATTCTTGACTCCTCATTTCTTCTTTCTCCAAGTGTTGGTACATGCGTCATTTTTTAGTACCTTTCGAATGAAAATGGAGGGGAAATGCGCAGATTGGAAACTAAGGAAACTCTGGAAAAATTGTAGACACCTATAATGTAGCTCCAGAAATTTAAATACTTAAATTCCACTAATTATCCCCTTTCTTGCAAGTTGATGACATATCGTCAAAATATCACATTTTCTCTTCTATCATCATTAATTAACTACATTATGGTAGTTAATTAATCCTTCTATTTAACCAAGATGACAATTAACAACCTTCCATTCATTAAACCCATTTCTGCCTGAATTAGTTAATTATTCTTCATTAATTAAGTTTCCTCTTCTATTAGATCAATAAATTGTCATTTATTTGATTAAATCCTTCTTACCACCTAAATCATACTAATTATTCTCTTAAAAAGATTCGATAATATTGATCACCTATTAATTAACAACTTTGGTTAATTAATAAATACGCTCAAACCCCATGAGTCACTAAATGTAGTGCCGAACCCAAAACAATAAAAATTAAAATTAAAAAAATTTGGGATTTCGTGTGACAAGAGTGTGAATAGATGTGTAAGGAGTTTTAGAAGGGGGTTTTCAGGTTAACAAGATATGTAACGCAATTTGTAGAAAAACATGGAAAGTGACACATCTTAAACACCTTTTGAGAACCTTCTTTTTCCTTGCATCAGAATATAAGCACTTTATTTTGAATCCAATGCGTTAACCAGTATGAAACACATGTTAACATTGTAAATTTAGCAGTAATTGGATATTTGGAGCAATGGCATAAGTTAGATGTCTAGTCTATACATTATAAAAAAAACATTACATCAAACCGTGATAAATAGATTTGCGCCCATGGCCGTCCTATTATCTCGTCTTTTTACCTTATACGAGTTGATTGGTCTGAATCTCTATTTATTTCTACAGTGGGTTCAATGTCTTTGTGAGGAAATGTTTTCCTGCCTCTATTTTGTTTGTTAAGTGCTAAAGAGATGAAAAATATTGCGGATCATGAGGTGTGTAATGCCAGGCTGTATTGATTTTACTTCTTCAATGCACCTCTTCTCTGTGCGTTGTAACCTTTGCAACATAATTTTAAGGGTAGATGTCTACCACTTCATTCCTTCTCTACATCTTTTAATTCATGTAGTTGTATCAACTTAGACATTAGTATTTCCCTTTCCTGTTGTTCCATGTTTTTCTCTAAAATATTTGTCTCTTCATTCTTCCTCTACGTGAAAACATGTTCTTTCCATGTCTTAAAAGGATTCATCATCCAAAAAATGTGAATATTGTTTTGGTTTTGTCTCGAAAAGGCATTCATAGCTGAGGAAGTTTTGAAAATTCTTAAAAATTATTTAGTTGCTTGAGGTTTTTCAAAAGCTCTGGTGGAAGGAATGGTAGAGGACACCAAGTCTATAGAAGAATTGCTAAAATAAGAGAAAGAGTAGGTTCCATTATCTATCCCTGAAGTAAAGTTGGTTAAATCATGTAGAAGAATATGGGATGAAAAACATAAAAAATAAAACCTCCTCTGAAATAGAAAAACTTCCTTTTAATCTTTCACACATAGTGAGCCATCTTTGTTTCCATAAAATATCACTTTGTAAGGAATTCCTCCAGTACATGGTAGTTAGCCTACATGAAACCCTAATATTAGTGAATGAATGCATGGATGATAAATATGGAGGAATATTACCAATGAAAAGTGAGGAAGCATGACCAAAGTCCTACAAATTGTTTCAGAATGCCTAAAGCTTATGTGGTCTTGTCAAATGCAGGGATCGTGGGGTTAGAATAAAAGGTATGGATCACTCTTCCTCTCACTTCAAACTAAACATTTCATCATCTATTTATTTAGCATTAGATTTCAATATGTTGTATATTAAAATAGAAGTGTATTTTAGAATGAAGGATATGGCTTTTACCTTTACCAAAAATATTTTTCTTTAAAATTTTAAGAAAAAACAAGAAAAATAGAAAAATTAGGCCTTGGAGCCATGCTGAAGCTCCATGTCGAACTGGTAATGGGAACAAAAACCTTAAAAAAAATCCATGTCAACCCAAAAAAACCATGAAATTTCTTAACCAGGATAACTAACTCGATTAAATGCCTTAACGAGGTGATATTTTATACCCTTTTAACACTTTAGTCACTTTTGGTGACGTTCCCACTTTATGAAATAGTGATCAGTTTTGGATTACGAATGTCGTATCGATTTGGTGTAACTTGAAAACACCTTCACTTACCTCTAGCACTCCTATGTAAGAATTGAAACCAACTATCAGTTTCACCAAAATAATTTAATAAGTTAGAGTTTCACGTGGATGTTGGAGCCCACCAGTTGTCCTATAAGAGAAGTGTTCGATGTATTTTCAACAATTATTCTAGAATTCACCTTCATAAAATGATCCTTGTATAATGTATTTCAATTCTGCTGAATCTAGAAAGTTCTTTGTTTATAGGGGAGTAGGTAGGAATCGATGAAATTTATGTTTGAACTCGAAATGAGTGGTTTTGGACACCATACTATAAGCACTTTAGTTATTTTGGTCAAGTTTCAAAAACCTGCAACTTAAGTTAGAAAGTATTCGTTAGAATCCCATTGGTCTTGTAAATTACTTATGAACCCTTTTTTCTAACATTTTAGTGTTTGTAGAGTATTATTGAATCAATTATTTTGTATAAATGGATTTTGGAATTTAAAGTGATCTCTCTCTTCTTCATCTCTCTCTTCAAATAAACATGAAATTGTGGTTGGTCTTTAAAACGTGAATGGATTAAAAATGTAGATGAGTTTGAAATAAAATGAAACTAGGTATGAATTGAAAAATGTTCAAAATATTGTGAATAACAAAGAAAATGTTTTACAATTTCTCTCTCCCTTACTCTCTCTCTTGAAAATATAAATGTAAATGAATTTGAGAGTTATTTATCTCACATCTCTCTCCTTATTTTCACCTCTCTCTGTACTTTGTTTTAAATTACTTGAAAGTATGAATGTATTGTTTGTGCTTGAGTGTAAGGGTTTTCCATACTCAATCATAAAAATGACGCAACATTGGTTACACGTACCTGAACAAAAGGAGTAGTAAAAATGACATTTGTGTCTTTTATTAGAATGTTATTTGAAGGCAATTTAATTGTTAAAAATATTTCAATTATATTTTTATGAATAGAATGTATTATTTTCATTATTTCAATGATGAAAAAGATAGTGTTGCATATTGGGAAAATGTACTATTTCATACGTGTTATACTTTTTCCTATTTAACAAATGATATTCTTAGTTGTAATTGTATATTCTGTTAAGTAAAAAGAGGTGATTTTATTATGTACTTCGGAAAAAAATGTCAAAGATTTCTTCTTTTAGTGTCAAAACAAATATTGGAGGATGAAACTAGAACCTTGTCATTTAAAATGTTTATTATAGCTGAAATGTTTTGATATGATTATGCTGGTAACATTGTTAGCAAGTAATTTAAAATGACATGGTTTTACCTATCTGATAGTGTTATAATGACATAGGAAATAAATTTATCTCCCAATTAACAAATCAACTTACTTTGTGTGTGTTTTCATATTGAGCAGACAGAGACCAAACAAACATATAGCTCACAATATTTACCTTTGTTTAATGTAATGACCCTCTCTAGTAAACTCCAAGTTAGGCTAGCTCCAAACATATTTCGTAGTCTTAATGACATAGAGGTATTGTATGTGTTTGTGTATTCCTCCCTAGAAACCTAGTTGAAAGCATCCACATAGGTATGCAAGTGTGTAATATTCCTTAGTGTGAGGAATAACATCATTTTAAAGGCATAGAAGATGACATGTTGATCTTGAAATCTCATGGTTGTTTTTAGAGACTAAATAATGTTAGAACTGGAATGTAATGAACAATGGGTTGGACCATAAATATAGTTAGGTTTTACATTATTTGACTATTAAGTTTTCAATTATAAAGGAAAATTTGTAACTTGCACTTGTTTGTGAATGTACCATTGTGATGTCGATATATTAATTTCAAGGGTCAAGGAGATTTCTTGCAATATATTAAATATTTATTATGAGGTGAAGTGGACGTGATTTGATCCATGTGAAAACAAGTGAATAAGAAAACATAGTTTCCCATATAATAATAAAACCTAAAATGAGAATATGATAGGATATTTGAAATTAACTATTGAGTGATATATTTGACTACCATTCAAATAAACGAACCAAATATGATAGAACCCTTCTTAAAATAAATTTTAAATAAAAGTGAGAAAAATTAGTGTTGGAATACCTCAAGTGGTACAAATGCCTTGTAAGACATGGAAATTTTATTTCTCTAATTTTATCTTGTGGTAAGGTTTAGAAACCCTCGAGGACTAATAAATGTAATTTATCGAGTAGCCTCTCTTTACGTTATTGGAAAAAGGGGATATGATGTACAATTATCAATGATTGTAAATATGGATTTAGATGGTTGTTGAATGCATAAAATTGTATAGCTTTTCATTAAAACCTCATTTTCCCTCTTAGATAAATGTGTCCCTTGGTATGTAGTAGTGGATTGCCATGTGTTTCTCATATGGGGTAGTTTATGCAACATCCATGAATGTTTTTGAAGTTAGGAGATTGTAAAGCCTCTCTTAAGGTTTTTGGTGAAGGAAACCTTAATTTTTTTTCACACAATGATTTAAATTGTTCTTTGGACTTGGAATTTGAGAAGCATAAAGTTTTTGGGATGTCTTGTTATATGCGTTTAATTATTTATGTCCTACGAGCAATGAAATAAGTATATAGGTGAAATGAATCAACTCCTTCTAGTCATGAATCCCTAAGTGTAAATTATGTATTATTCAAATTTTCATTATTCAAAAATATCAATAGTGAGACCAAAGTACATTGTAAGTGTAAATAGTACAAGAGTTAACAAGATTTTGGGTTGAGTAGAAGATCATGCTTGAATTCCTTATAAACTCAACTAGACACTTTCATGTTGTTAAAAATAAGTATGAATTTCCCTTGGTGAAATCAAATGATTGAGAACACAATATATATATATATATATATATATATATATATATATATATATAACTCGAGACAAAATTTCTTAATGTGGAAATGTTGAATGGATCCAATCAAGTTACTGAATTATATCAATTGTAACACAAAAAATAGGGTACTATGATGGAAGGGTGTTTATGTGAAGAGATCTATTTAACTCAAATCACCCCTTTAAACTTTAACATAGCTTCCTTAACCTCACGAAATTTTTTCCTTGTCTAGAAAAAGTAAAGTTTAAACATTGAATAAACGTCTCGAAAACAAGAACCTTAACACCTTGTTAGTTCCTTTTCGTAACAAGGATATAATTTAATGTCAATTAAACATATTTTTTAAAACAAACCTCTAACATAAGAATGAATATTAGGAGGCTCGTAGGTGTTTAAAATTAATTTCATTAACAAATGAGATGTGGATTGTTAATAGAAATTGAGAAAGGAATCAATCGTGCATTCTCTTTTAAAGGCTAATGCTGTACAAACATGAAGTATTTGAAGTTTTAGAAAAAGGAAAATTTTACACCCTTGCAAGATTAATTCACTGGAAACATATAAGGTTATATAATGGAATACTAAATGTAATAAATATGTAAACTTAAAAAAACAAAAAGGGACCATATTGTGGAGCATGCCTATTATGTGTGTCTTACCATAGTTTGAACATTGTCTTGGTTTACCCCATTTGAGTGAGACAGTGATGTGTATTCTAAGTTATCAAATTGTCTATCTGGGTCCATGTTTTTGTAAGTGTCTTATGTGATGTTGAATTTTTATATTTCATCTCATATGGTGTCTTTTCGTGAGCATTTAAAATCAAAAATAAATTCTTCTGGTATTTTATTGTTGTATTTGTGTGTCAAAATTATGGGTGCTACATATCGTCTCAGAGTGGAGGTTCATGTTGTCAAACTTTTGGGATGGATTGGAGTTTTTATTATCTTACTGTTATCACCGAATCACAGCACCCCTAGATGTTGATCAGATTTCTAGTTTGATCACTCTAAGCATCCAGTGTGATTGGATAACATGGGTACTATCTCCAAGTTGTGGGACTTGCTACTTGAGATAGACCTCCAGAGAAAGCTGGTTCTTGCTCCTAAACTACCTGCCACAATCTACTCTAATGCAGGATAAGCTAACTGTTCTAATCTAAATTTCCAAGGGACCAGGGAGAGAGAATACATAAAATGAAAGCCTACACTAAAGCGGTGATACACCAGAAAAGGAGGGTGTGAGAGTAATCTCCAAATGTGTGAAATACAGAGGCAAAGTGCACACTAGAAGAGGTGATGACAGTTCACCATAATCTAGCAAAATGCATTCACAACAATATTCCAAGCATACACAATGATAATGAATCCCTGCAAGAACATAATAAATAGACACAATATTCTTGTAGAAAGATTAAAGGGGCAAGAAGAATGCAAGAAAACACAGCAGGGGAAGATACATCCACAAACTGGTATTTTATTGCTTCATGATATGCACAGTTCAATCTATTACAAGATAAGGGCCTGGATCACCATGCAAGGAGTCCACTACAAGGGCCTGCAACACACTGGCTTCACAAAGAAATTTTGGCAGAGCTTTGCTACCCAAAAACTCTCCCTTTACAATGAGCCCAACACTCCAATTTATAGAAAAAATGAGAAGGAGAAGAGAAGGGAAAATGGAAATCCCGAAATCTGTCCTTCAACCACCTGTAAGAGGCATTAAATTGAGTGAAATGATTGTATATTACTTGCAAAAGGCTCCCCATACTGTCCCATGTGCTGCAGCAGAGAAAGAAGGATGACCATGCCTCTTAATTGCACTCCCAGCTACCAAATAAAACACTGTTCTGAACCCGGCCACGTTTTCTTAAAAATATCAATCAATTTCTAATCAAATCCGGAATTTCTTGATTTCTGTGCATCGGGCTCGGAACCACGATTCCAACGGTACCAATTTTGTGCGATTTCGTTGAGAAATGCAAAAGTTATGGCCTTCTGAGTGCGGGCAGCTATTTTGGGTCTGGCAGGCGTTTTCTGTCATTTGACGGGAATGAGCATTAACTGACTGGAGCCGAATATGTTTCTTTTATTTAAATATATCTACCCTCATTAAAAATAAGAATTTTGTGGCGTAGAGGACGTCGTGCTCATTCCAGAAAGTCCAATTTTATGAAAATCGGAGCTCGGAGTCAAAAGTTATGGCCGTTTGAAGTTTCCGGGTCAAACGTTGACTTTTCTTCTCTCCTTCGGCCGCTTCGGCTTTTCGCCCGCTTCTGCGTCCTTCTGTTCCCTTTCGCGTTCGGCCTTTTTCGAGTTCGCGTACTTTTGTCCCGGATGTCCCAGACTGTTTGGGACCTTGACTCATTCCGGTTGAAACGGGCTTCCGTTTTTGTCCCGCACTCCGGTGACACGTTTCGGCCCTTGATTGTTTCGGCCGGTTCGCTATCCAGTTCGCGTACCCTTTGTCCCACTTTGATGTCCCAGACTGCTGAAGTTGCCTTGACTTTTCAGCCGATTCGGCCGGTTCGCGTACTTTTGTCCCGCGCTGTCCCAGACTGTTTCGGGCTGCCTTGATCATTTCGGCCGATTCGGCCGGTTCGCGTCTTTTTTCCCGCACTTGTCCCAAACTGTTTCGGGCTTCCTTGACTCATTTCGGCCGATTCGGCCGCGCGTACTTTTGTCCCGTGCGTCCCAGACTGTTTCGGGCTGCCTTGACTCATTTCGGCCGGTTCGGCCGGTTCGCGTACTTTTGTCCCAACTGTCCCAAGGACCGCCTGGACTAGGACTTAGCCATTTTTCGTGATTTTTTCTGGCCCGAGCTTGTTTTTGCAATTTTTTACATTTTCTCAGAACTTGCTCTCTTCTTCTTGGACAGGGGAGTTAGAAAAAATATGAGGGGACCCTAGAAACATGACTTTTTGCCCTGGACTCAATATAATTGCTTGGGACTTGAGAATTTGATGCATGTTATCAAAATTACCTTGAGGGGTGAATTTTGGATAACAATTTTGGCGACTCAGCGGGGTCATCTGCCTGCCAGATGAAGAACGGCCAGCTGCTTGTAGCAATCCATTGGGCATGGAGTCTGTTTGATAACCTCTCAGCTGATCTGAAATTTGAAAACCTGTGTCCTTGAGCCATTGAAACATTCGTTGAGCTGGTTTTCCTGTGGCTGCAAATTCTTTTCCAGGAGCTTGATGAACTGCAAACATGCACATACTAGAAGCAATAGGACATGTGCACAAGCACTTAGGGAAATAAAAACTACTCTAACAGCAGTACAATGTGCATAAGCACTTAGAGGAATGGAAATTCTAAATTAATATTTACAAGGGTGAAAATCTATCTTTCTAGTAGCAACGTTTGAGATAGATCCCATTGACCGGGATCTGCAATTCTTCACCATCCAACTTAGCCAGTCGGAAAGCATTGCTACCTTTGCATTCGATGATCATGTATGGGCCACTCCAGATGGCATCAAACTTGGAGTGCTTTCCTGGTTTTGCACGATCAGCATCCCACTTCAGTACCAAATCTCCAGTTTGCAATATCCTGGCCTTAGCTTTCTTGTCAAAACTCTTTTTGACCAATGCTTTATCCTTTTCTATGGTCTGCATTGCGTGCTCTCTTGTCTCTTCTAATTCCATCAGCTCTGCATACCTGATTTCCATAGGTTCAAACTCAGCTAGTTCCAACTGTTTCATGAGTTCCAATGCTGGCAACTCAAGTGATATGGGTAGAACTGCTTCTTTCCCGTACACAAGCTTGTATGGAGAGCTTCCTGTAGATCTCTTGGGTGTGATCCTATCAGCCCATAGGGCTGATTTGAGCTTTGAGTGCCAAGTTCTTTGATTTTCATCAAGAGTCCTTCTGATGATTCTTAGTAGATTCTTGTTTGTAGACTCGGCTTGGCCATTACCTTGAGGGTAATAGTTCGATGAAGTGCTGAGATACACACAATTCTTGACAGCCCATTCAGTGATCTTTGTGCCAAGGAATGCCAATGCATTGTCTGATATGATAGTGGCAGGGGCACCAAACCTCGTGACTATCCCTTCATAGAAATCTAAGATATTAGATTCATTTGCCTCCTTGAGTGCCACTGCTTCAGTCCACTTGGTGAAATAGTCTGTTGCTGTTAGTATCCACTTGTGGCCCTGACTTGAATTGGGATTGATAACCCCAATGAAGTCCAATCCCCATTGCATGAATGGCTGATTTACTGAAATTGGATGAAGGGGCAGCGCTGCTAACCTTTCTTTCCCTGTGAAGAATGCACATTTCTTGCATTTCTTGACCCATGAGTAGCAATCATTGAACACAGTAGGCCAATAGTAACCAGCTTTCATGATTTTGAGAGCTGTCACTCGCGGAGCAAAGTGGCCTCCTGCTTCCCCATCATGGAACTCGTGTAAGATCTTCTCAACTTGACCTGTTCCAATGCATCTTAATAGAACACCATTGATGTCCTTTTTAAACAAAACTCCATCAACAAGCACATATGGAATGGCTTGTAATCTGAAGTATCTCCTCTTTGCTTTGCTCACTTCTAGAGGGCACAAGCCTGTTTGGAGGTAATGCACCAAGTCTTGAGTCCAACATGGGACGGGTGCATCATCAGCTGGTTGTTCTTGATCATTCTGTAGTAGCAAGACAACATCCTCTTCACTTTTTGACTCGTCTGGTTGTTTGGAAGCGAGCTGCTCACACAAGCCTTTGCCACGAACTAGCTTGGTCACTTTGATTTCAATATCATATTCCATCACCCGAGTGATCCAACCTGCTCTCTTCTCATTTAAATCCTTGTTTAGGAGGAAGTCCTTGACACCAGCATGAGACACCAGCAGTTGAATCTTATTGTTTGAGACCAAATGTCTGAACTTCTTCAAGCTCCTGATGACAGCAAGGACATGCTTTTCGATGAAAGAATACTTTATTTCGTAATCTTCCAAGGTTTGACTGAAGAATGCTATGGGCTGTTCTGAACCTTCTCTATTCAGCTGTGTCAAGATAGCTGAGATTGTATCTGATCCTCCAAATGCATACAACATGAAGTCCTTTGAGAAATCTGGGTTGATAAGAGTTGGAGCTTGTGATATTGCATGCTTGATGTTTTCAAAACTCTCTTTGCCTTCTGCTGTCCATTTGAATGCCAGACTCTTCTTCAACATCATAGTTAGAGGCTTCACAAGAGTGGCAAAATTAGGCACAAATCTGCGGACAAAGTTTATCCTTCCTAAGAAGCTTTGGAGAGATTTCTTGTGGTGTGGCAATGGAAGCGTTCGGATGGCTTCAACCCTTTCAGGATCAATTGTTAGCCCTTCCCTAGAGACAATGTGGCCCAACAGTTTGCCTTCGTGTGCCAAGAATACACATTTCTTTGGATTCAACGACACTCCGAACCTTCTACACCTCTGAAACACTTGTCTGAGGTGAAAGAGATGGTCTGCTGCATTCTTTGAGAAGACAGTGATATCATCTAGGTATACCAGCACTATCTTGTTGATCAAGCCTTTGAATGCCATATCCATAGCTCGCTGAAATGTTGCTCCGGCATTTGACAGTCCAAATGGCATCTTCTTGTAAGCATATGTGCCCCATTTTGTAGTGAAGGCCGTTTTGAATTGATCTTCTTCTTTCACCATTATCTGATTATAGCCTGAATATCCATCTAGCAATGAAAACCTTTCTGAACCAGCTACAACCTGCAATATTTGTTCCATTGATGGAAGCGGATAATGATCTTTGAGTGATGCTCTATTTAGATCGCGAAAGTCCACACACAATCTTATTTCTCCGTTTCTCTTTCTTACCGGCACCAAGTTTGCAACCCAACTTGAGTGTTTGATGGGGAAGATGATACTGGCCTCAATGAGCTTGCCTAACTCTTTTCTCATGAGAGGCTCGATATGAGGATTTACTGGCCTTTGCTTTTGCCTGACAGGCTTGGATTCCGGATCCAACTCAATAGTATGTTGTGCCAAATTTGGGTTGAAACCTCTTAAATCTTTGTAAGTCCAAGCAAAGACATCTGGGAACTCTTGACAAAGCTGAACAAAATCAGATTTCTCTTGTGGAGTACTTACTTTGCCAATTTGCAATGTCTTGCCTTCTTCCACTAAAATAGGTTCTGAATCTTCACCTTTTACTTGAATGTTCGCTTTCTCCTTCCGGAACTGATCATTCGGGTTGAAGATTGACTCCAAGGTTATGAGGCCTTTTGGTAATTTGTTAGTTCTCAGCTGCACCACTTGGTCACCATACTGCTGCTCCAGCTTGTCTTGATTTCTGGCGGAGAACTCAGCTTCTTCTTGTAGGAAATTAACAATTTGCTGATCATTCTCGAAGACTTGCCAACTTGTGTTGTTATCTGGAACAGCTGGTCTCACAACCACTTTGATATGAGGCTGAGTTTTCTCACTTTTGATACTTTCTACAACATCAAACGCAGCCCCAATTGCTGCCAGTCTGTCAGCGGCTTCATTCTTTTTTCTTGGGATGGAAATGATGCTAAAAGCTTCAAAATCTTCAATAAGATCCCATACCCGATTTTTGTAGTTCTTCAACAGATCATTTTTGGCAGCATTTTTTCCTTTGACTTGGTTTACGATCAGCTCACTATCACCAAATACTTGTAAATTCCTGATGCCTTTCTTCTTTGCCCAGTGCAGTCCATGAATTAAGGCTTCATACTCAGCTGTGTTGTTTGAACAGGAAAACTGGAAACGGAAGGCTGAGTAATACCTTATACCTTGCGGTGAAATGAGCATAGCTCCTCCTCCTGCACCTTGTCTACTCCTTGACCCATCAAAGAACAATTGCCATACTTCATTCTTGTCTTTATGATCTGGCTTGGTGATGCTGGGGAGAGGTTGATTCTCTTCATGTAAACAATAAACTCCTAGCTCAGATTCTTCTATTTCTTGATAAGGATCAAAAGCATGCACCTTGCTTGCCCATTCATCAAGAGTCAAATCTGGGATGCTTCCAACCTTGGTGTCAGCTTCATCAGTGCTTGGATAATCTTCTTGATCAAACGCTGAACAGTTGGTATTGATTTGGCTTGGAGTGTAAGGCTCAATATGAAAGTTTGCAATAGGTTCAGACCTGATTGTGGCTTTGGTTCCATATCTTGTTCTGAACAACATGTGTGACCAATCCGCCGAAAGATAGCCTCCAATTTTAGCAGTGAAGTCTCTTGACAAGCACAATGCAAAGAGTGGTGGCAGGTCTATGACTGACACATCTTGTAACACTATTACATTGGGACATGCGTGCAGTGTGAGGCTCAAACCTTTGATTACTCCAACCGTTGTCACTGCTGTCCCATCTAATTGCACTACACCCTTGGAGATGACTTTCATATTGGAGTCCTAGCTGATCAGCTATTTTTTGGCATGACTGAGCTGCTTGCTCCCGAATCGATCATGCAATTATGCACCAACTTATCTCCTATGATCAATGAAACATAAAATGGAGGGGGCTTCAACATTTTACCTTGCTGTCCTCCATGATTTCCCTCAGGCTGGGCAGCATTTGTGAGTACCTTCTCTTGCATTTGGACCTGTTGATTTGAAGTTGACCAGTCCTTCATGGCAGCTTGTAGCAAATCTCTCTGTCCTGGGATAGATAGTGATTCCCACATGGATATGTTTACATTTGTCTTCTTCATCTGATCAATGATACTGAATGGAGATGAAGTATCCCTCTGCTTTCCCTTGGCCTGCACGTTCATTCCTTGCAAATGAGCGGCAGCAGCTGGCATCTGAGTTGGTTTAGGAGCTGGTATGGATGCTCCTTGCATGTTTGGATCTACAGTTTGTTTGCCAGCGGCTTGTGGAGTGGTAGAAGGTTGTGGATTACTCGAAGCCAATGGCTGTTCTTCACCCAAATTTCTCCTCTTTGACCTTGTGTTGGCTGCAACACTTTGAGAGGGTATTTGATTCATACCACAGAAATCTTCAGCCTGCCAATTGACAAGAGTAGTTTCGTTCGGAGATGTTCCTTGCTGAGGTGCTTCCTTGTTGCTGGTCTTCTTCGTGGCTGGACTCTTGCGACCCACCAATGGTTTGCACCATTAGAGCCTGATTTAATGCACCGTTAAAGCACATTGATTGGTTATGTGGCTGACTGCACGGGAAACACCAATCATATTCTTGGGCCATGTTATTTTGGACTGGCACCAAAGCTCTGGATGCAGATGTAGCATTGGGATTATAGGGCTGAAATGGTCTATTAGCGGGAGGCCTTACTTGGCTTTGATTTTGATTTGCAGCCTGAGTTGGTGACCTATTTTGTTGGTATGGGGGCCTAGCCTGGTACTGCGCTTGAGGCTGATATGGTCTAGCACTTTGAGCTTGCTGTCTTTTGATAGTAACCAGCTCATTTCCCAAATTTTGCAATTGTTTCATGACCTCTTGGAGTTCATTTGAAGCACTAGAGGATGAAGTAGAAGTCTCATTTGAACTTTGATTTCTAGGGGTGGGAATAGGAGCCAGAGTGGGTGCTTGACTAGTGCTTGGATTTTCTAAGTTTGGATACAAGGGCATGGGAGGCCTAGGAGCCAGCTTACCAGCTTGAATAAGACAGTTTTCAGCTCTAATGGCAATGCTATAAGCAGCAGGTAAGGTTGTGCCTCCCATAGATTGAATTAACATAGAAATATCAGAATTCAAAGCTTTAAGGTAATATAGAAAAGCACCTTCTGCTGTTGGCCTGACTGCCACTGGAATCCTATCCCAAGACCTTTGAAATCTGAAGTTGAAGTCAGTCAGCTGCTCATTGGGGGCTCTCTTGATAGTTGTCAATTGTTCTAGTAGAGACAAATTGTCTCCCTTCTCTCCAAACTGCTCATGGAGAACTATGCATAACTGATTCCAATTTGTGATAGAACCAGCTTCAAGGCTCCTGAACCATTGCAATGCCTTCCCTTTGAACGATGATGCCAGCAATTTGACAGCCACATCCATTTCGTTTATCTCATGGATTGCACAGACGTTAGCAATGTCTTTGACATGATCACCAGGAGTGGTATGATTTTCTCCAGTGAAAAATGGAATGTTCTTCAATGCTGCAATTGGAACTGGATTCTGTGCATTGAGGGCAAGTGGGCTGCTGCCAGTGAAATTGACAAAGGGATTTAGTGGTTGCGCCATTCTGATTGGCCTGAGAACCCTTGTTGATGCGAGAAAAGGTCTACCAGGTGGAGGTGTAGACAAAGTTCTATTAGGTGGAGACGCAGATCTTTGAGCTCTTCTTCCCCTTCTTTCTCTACCTGGAGATAGATGCAGATAAACAAACAATCCTTCCTCCCTAGTTCTTGATCTGGTCTGTATTCTTCTCATAAATTTTCCAGGCTTGGACTGCAGAAACCAGCGGATTATGCCTCTTTTGGAGTCGTCAGATGTGTGATTTTAAAGCTCCTTCAAAGCTGGAACTTACAACAAGTGCACATCAATCTTGTTGCAATGAAAGTGAAGACCTCTAAGGTCCCACCGGGCGTGCCAGAACTGTTATCACCGAATCACAGCACCCCTGGATGTTGATCAGATTTCTAGTTTGATCACTCTAAGCATCCAGTGTGATTGGATAACATGGGTACTATCTCCAAGTTGTGGGACTTGCTACTTGAGATAGACCTCCAGAGAAAGCTGGTTCTTGCTCCTAAACTACCTGCCACAATCTACTCTAATGCAGGATAAGCTAACTGTTCTAATCTAAATTTCCAAGGGACCAGGGAGAGAGAATACATAAAATGAAAGCCTACACTAAAGCGGTGATACACCAGAAAAGGAGGGTGTGAGAGTAATCTCCAAATGTGTGAAATACAGAGGCAAAGTGCACACTAGAAGAGGTGATGACAGTTCTCCATAATCTAGCAAAATGCATTCACAACAATATTCCAAGCATACACAATGATAATGAATCCCTGCAAGAACATAATAAATAGACACAATATTCTTATAGAAAGATTAAAGGGGCAAGAAGAATGCAAGAAAACACAGCAGGGGAAGATACATCCACAAACTGGTATTTTATTGCTTCATGATATGCACAGTTCAATCTATTACAAGATAAGGGCCTGGATCACCATGCAAGGAGTCCACTACAAGGGCCTGCAACACACTGGCTTCACAAAGCAATTTTGGCAGAGCTTTGCTACCCAAAAACTCTCTTTTTACAATGAGCCCAACACTCCAATTTATAGAAAAAATGAGAAGGAGAAGAGAAGGGAAAATGGAAATCCCGAAATCTGTCCTTCAACCACCTGTAAGAGGCATTAAATTGAGTGAAATGATTGTATATTACTTGCAAAAGGCTCCCCATACTGACCCATGTGCTGCAGCAGAGAAAGAATGATGACCATGCCTCTTAATTGCACTCCCAGCTACCAAATGAAACACTGTTCTGAACCCGGCCACGTTTTCTTAAAAAACTCAATCAATTTCTAATCAAATATGGAATTTCTTGATTTCTGTGCATCAGGCTCGGAACCACGATTCCAACGGTACCAATTTTGTGCGATTTCGTTGAGAAATGCAAAAGTTATGGCCTTCTGAGTGCGGGCAGCTATTTTGGGCCTGGCAGGCGTTTTCTGTCATTTGACGGGAATGAGCATTAACTGACTGGAGCCGAATATGTTTCCTTTTATTTAAATATATCTACCCTCATTAAAAATAAGAAATCCAGTTTTTGTGATGTAGAGGGCGTCATGCTCGTTCCAGAAAGTCCAATTTTATCAAAATCAGGAGCCTCAAAAAGTTATGGCCGTTTGAAGTTTCCACGGGTCAAACGTTGACTTTTCTTCTTCTGCCTTCGGCCGCTTCGGCTTTTCGCGTCCCGCGCGTCCCTTTGTCCCAAATGTCCCAGTGCTGCATGAACAAATTCTTCCTGGACCAACCGAAATGGCCGGTTCCATGTACTTTTTTCTGCCGGTGACACGTGGCAGACTGATTGGGCTGCCTTCGACTCCTTCGGCTAGTCTCGTCCGGTTCGCATCCTTTTGTCCCACGCGTCCCGACTGTGCTGAAAGTTCACTCATTTCAGACGGCCGGTTCGCGTACTTTTGTCCATAGCGCCCTAGATATGTTTGGGCTGCATTTGACTTTTCGGACCGTACCTTTTGACGCCCCAAACTGTTTCGGGCTGCCTTGACTCATTTCGCCCAGTTTGGCCGGTTCGCGTACTTTTGTCCCGCGCGTCCCAGACTGTTTCGGGCTGCCTTGACTCATTTCACCCGTTCGGCCGGTTCGCGTACTTTTGTCCCGAACTGTCCCAAGGACCGCCTGGACTAGGACTTAGCCATTTTTCGTGATTTTTCCTGGCCCGAGCTTGTTTTTGCAATTTTTTACATTTTCTCAGAACTTTCTCTCTTCTTCTTGGACAGGGGAGTTAGAAAAAATATGAGGGGACCCTAGAAACATGACTTTTTGCCGGACTCAATATAATTGCTTGGGACTAAAGAATTTGATAGCATGTTAGAAAAATCACCTTGTAAGAAGGTGAATTTTGGAGAACACTGAGGAAGAAAAGAAGAGAAGAAAGGAAAGAGATGAAAGTGATATATGTTGTGATGCTTAAGAGAAGTTGTAATTGCGATATTTTGAGATGAACGTGGGATGCAGGTCTCTTAGAGAAAATCTGATATCCCCGAAGATGCTTCTGGTGATGAGAGTGGATGGACTCTCATGTGAGCATGGAATCAATGAGGAATTCAAAGAGTGATGTGCCACGTAGGTGAAAACTTTGTGAAACACAAGGTTATCGTAAGAGATTGCCCTAGGAGTGATGAGGACAGTTCAAGGCAATTATGAGACTTACACAGAAGAAGGGTAATAGATGATAAGTTGACTTGAAAAAGATTAAGAAGAGAGAACCATTAGAATGAGGAGGTTGGGTATCATGGTGGGTAAAAGCTCACATATGTTGTGATGAATTGTGTGCATCACCATGTTGTATTGTAATTAACTATATATTGTAATGTTAATCATTGTATTCATCATAAGTATAATTTTTGTATTATGTGATGTTTTATGTCGTGAATTAGGGGTATATGAAGATTATATGACCACTATTGTACAGTGCTTGCACTTTGGTGTAATCTGTGGAAATGTGATGTATTGTAACTTGATAAAGTAATGATTGTGCTATACCCTGTATATATACCATGTGTAAGATGCCATGGTTAATGTGTGTGAATCACCATTGTGTTAATGATGCAGTTATGTGTTACGTTATGAACCTTACACTAGATGAACCTAAGGGAAGCAACTATTAAGAGTGTATATGTGGAGAGAGGAGGTGTGGACCAAGTTTTAATAATATTAAGTTGAGTATGAGTGAGGAAGTGGAGTCTTATATAGACTTAAAACCCACTTCTATCTATTTAGTATACTTCAAGCTTGCTCAATATATTGTGGATGCGCACCACTTTAGGCACAAATTATGCAAACTAGCGTCCCCTGATATTTCCTATTGGGTTTTCCATCAAACAATCCTATGTGATTTTGACTCTGTTGAGCCTTGTGGGATTATGGAGGGATGATTCACGTAGAGATGATGGCAGTTACATTATTTTATACACTCATTTATGGTTATATGTATATTTTTTACGAGTTGAGGCTCGATATCCGAGTGCCAATAACTCAATGAGTACCCATTTGGTGGAAATATGAGGCCACATAGCGATTTTAATGTTCTATTTCTCAATACATATTTTATTCGTAAATTGATCATTATCTCTTTTCTTGTAAGAACTAGTATTTTTTCTTTATTGACGTGTTCTTATATTTTGGGCATTTTATTTGGTTTCTACACTAACATGTGGATGTTTTCACTAACTATAGCTATTTAGCCATTTGTTTTTCTTAGTTATATACTTTCTTTTCATGTTTAAAAGTTTTACATCCTAGACCAAGGCTTAGGAGTTTTTCCACTTGGCATTTGAAATGGATTGTTATGTTGGTTCTAATATTGTAATGTGTGGGAATAGGGTCATGGGATTCACCATGGAGTTGTAGAACCTATGGACCCACCTCATTGTATCATGGTACACCTCCAGGGACTTGTAGGTAACTAGCGGGTTTTTTAGCCATGAGTTATTATGTCACTTGGATTAAGGGTGGCGAGGCTCTATGTGCCTAGAGCCATAGGGTGACCCGGCCTCACATTTCAATAAAGGACAAAGGAGATGGGGCTCTAAGGTTGAGTGACTCTAAATATTCTTAAAGGTGATACACATCCATTAAGGTAGCCACCTACTACAGTCATGATGTACTCAATGGTTGAGCCAACCGCTATTTATAACTGGGGCTCTCATGGTCCAAGTCACACCGATAGTTACCTACTTCAGGAGTCTATAGCAAGAGTAAAATCTGATATGGGGAAATCAAGTGATGGGGCTCAATGGTTGAGTGACCCGACTATGGGGAACATTCATAGTGACGGGGCTCTATGGCTAAGTGACCTGGATTGGGTTTGGTAACTATGATGTGGCTTGAGGTCTCTTCAGGAGGTAGTGCCGATTAATAGGTAGTACATGTGATGGAACCTTCATGGAACTTGAAATGGACTCCTTGTCATGGTATTTTACCCATGTGTTAGGAGTTTTGATGTGGTTAAGTTGATTTCATATGGTACTCTGGTGAGTCTGTGTGAGGAACTAGGGTTATGATATCAAAGCACATTTTTAGGCTCACTCAAAGGATCCAAAAATGTACTATCGAGCTCCATGATCTTGGAATGTGTATAAGTCCATTTTCATAGGGGTCTGTATCAGGATTATATAGATCGACCAAGTTGAATATGTATCAATGTGACCATGTCCACTTATATGATCACAGTATGTATGTTAGCGAAGCCTTTCCTATGAGTCATAATTGCACCCCCAAATTCTTCATTATGTGGACTACTTGTTGTCTTTCCATTGTGGAATTAGAGGTCTTGTGAAATGATACAGTTGTGAAGGTATGCTAGCAATATTTCTCATGGGTCGTTTGTGTTGTGTTAAGTTTTTGAGTGACATCTTGATGCCAATTACAATTGGGCACCCACAAACATAAGACAATTGAAATTCTAAACATGGAATATTAAGAGCAATAGATTAATAAATATTGTAAAGGAAAAGAATGATTGAGTATTAAAGTAAAAGATAACTAACTACCAAGTTTCAAAAAATAATAAAATGTTAAGAAGTTGTTAAAATTTCTTGGCTTCCTTATGGTTGTGTTATAGTAACAAAGATCTTATCCCTAGATAAAACTTGTCGTCATTATTATTTTCCTTAATTGTTTATCCCCTTTTTCCATCCTTGGTTTTATGTCACATCAAGGATAATGCTCTTATAAGGGGAGGGAGATGTAGAGCACAACCCAAAATAACAAAAATAAAAGAAAAAAAAAATTAGGATTTCATGTGGCAGGAGTGTGAATAGATGTGTAAGGAGTTTTGGATGGGGGATTTTAGGTTAACAAAATATGGGGTGCCATTTTCATCAAATTATGGAAAGTGACACATCTTACACGCATTTTGAGACCTATATTTTTCCTTATGTTTGAATATAAGAACTTTATTTTGGATCCAAGGCGTTAACCAATCTGAAACCCATGTTAACATTGTAAATTTAGTAGTAATTGGATAGTTACAGTGATGTCACAGGTCAAATATCTACTCTGTACATTATAATAAAATAAATTAAACATTATAGGGAACCATGCTAAATAGATTTCCACCCATGGCCGTCATGTTATTTCCTCTTTTTACCTTATACAATTTGATTGGTCTGAATCTATATCTATTTTTGTAATGGATTTAATGTCTCTGTGAAGAAATGTCTGTCTTCCTCTATTTTGTTTGTTGAGGGTAAAAGAAATGAAAAATATTGAGGATCATGAGGTGTGTAACATCAGGGTGTATTGATTATACTTCGTCCACGCACCTCTGCTCTGTGAATTATAACCTTTGTAGAGTCATTTCTAGGGTAGATGTCTACTACTTAATTCCTGTTCTTTATCTTTTAATTCAAGTAGTTATATCAAACTAGACATTTTTAATTCCATTTCTTGTTGTTCCATGTTTGTATTCACAAGATTTGTCTCTTCAACTCCTCCTCTACAAGAAAACATGTTCTTTGCATGCATTAAAAGGATTCGTCATTTAGAAAATGTGAATATTGTTTTGGTTTTGTCTCTAAAAGGCATTCATAATTGAGGAAGTTTTTAAAATGCTTAAAAATTCTTTATTTGCTTGAGATTTTTTGGAAGCTATGGTGGAAAAAATGGTAGAGGACACCAATTCTATGGAAGAATGGATAAAACAAGAGAAACAGTCAGTTCCATTCTTTGTCCCTAAAGTAGAGTAAGTTAAATCGTTTCGAAGAAGATGGGATGAAAAAAACAAAAAACCTTCGCCAAAATAGAAAAAATTCCTTCTAATCTTTCAAACTTAGAAAGCCATCCTTGTTTCTATACAATCTCACTTTGCAAGGAATAGTTCTAGTACATGGTGGTTAGCCTACAACAAACCTTAAGATTAAGGAATGAATGCATGAATGATAAATATGGAGGAACATTACCAATGTAAAGTTAGGAAGCATGAACAAGGGCGTGTAAATTGTTCCGAAATGCCTAAATCTGATGCGGTCTCATCAAATGCGGGGATCATGGTATTAGCATAAAGGGTATGGATCAATATTCCTATTGCTTCAAATTAAAAATTTCATCATTTATTTTTTTAACACTGGATTTAAATATGTTGTATATTAAAACAAAAATGTAACTTAGAATGAAGGATATGGATTTTACCTTTCCCCAAATTATTTTCCTGTAAAATTTTAAGGAAAAAAATAAATTAGGCCTTAGAACCATCCGCATGGAGCACCATGCTGAACTATTAATGGGAACCAAAACCTCAAATAAAATCCATGTTGAACCAAGACACCATGTAATTTCTTAACCAGGATAACTAACTCGATTAGATTCCATAACGAGGTGGGATTCAATACCCTTTTAATAGTTCATTCACTTTTGGTGACATTCCCACTTTATGAAATAGTGATCATTTTTGGATTACAAATGTCGTATTGATTTGGTGTAACTAGAAATCACCTTCACGTACCTCTAGTACGCTTATGCAAGAATTGAACTTAAATCTTAGTTTCACAAAAATAATTTCCTAATTTAGAGTTTCAAGTGGATGTTGGAGCCCACCAGTTGTCGTATAAGAGAAGTGATTGATGTGGTTATGACAATTGGTCCTGAATTCACCTTAATAAAATGAGACCTATACAACATATTTGAATTCCATCAATTCCAACGAGTTATTTTTGTATATGGGAGTAGGTAGGAATCGATGAAATTTATGTTTGAACTTCAAATGAGTGGTTTTTAAAACTATACTGTAAACACTTTAGTTGTTTTTGTCAACTTTCACACACTCACAACTTAAGATAGAAAATATTATTCATAATCCCATTGCTCTTGTAAATTACTCATGAACCCTTTCTTATAGCATATTAGTGTGTGTAGATAATTTTTTAATCAATTATTTTGTATAAATGCATTTTACAATTTAAAGTGTTTTATCTCTTCTCCCTCTCGCTCTTAAAATAAACATGAAATTGTGGTTGGTCTTAGAGACACGAATGAATTAAAAATTTAGATGACTTTGAAATAAAATGAAAATGGGTATGAATTGAGAAATGGTCAAAATATTGAGAATAGAACAGGAAATGTTTTACAATTTCTCTCTCTCCTTTACTCCCTCTCTTGAAAATATAAATGTAAATGAATATGTGAGGAAATTATTTGGCCTATCTCTCCTTATCTCTACCTCTCTTTGTAATTTAATTGAAATTACTTGAAATGATGAATGACACAACGTTGGTTGCAGGTACTTGAATAAAAGGAGCAGTAAAAATGACATTTGTGTCTTTTATTAACATGTTATTTGAAGGCAATGTAATTTTATACAATATTTCAATGAAATTTTTATGAATATAATGTATTTTTTTCATTGTTTCCATGATGAAAAAGATAGTTTTGCGTATTGGGGAAATGTACTACTTCGTATGTAGTTGTAATTTTTCCTATTTAATGAATGTTATTATTAGTTGTAATTATATATTAAATTGTTAAGTAAATGGAAGTGATTATATTATGTAATTTGGAAAAATATGTCAAATATTTCTTGTTTTAGTTTCAAAAAAAATATAGGAGGATGAAACTAGAACCTTGTTGTTTAAAATGTTTATTATTTCCGAAACGTTTTGATATGATTATGCTAGTAACATTGTTAGCAAGTAATTAAAATGACATGGTTTTACCTATCTACTAGTGTTGTAATGACCTAGGAAACAACTTTAACTTCCAATTAAAAAATCAAATTACATAGTGTGTGTTTTCATATTGAGCCTGTTGGTGCTCAAATTAGTTTCACCCTGTTTGTCATTAAAATCCCTCAATTTGTGGCCTCTGTCATGTTTTTTATCTCATCGTGTTGGTGCTTGAAGACTCTATCCTCCATTTGATTTCCATGATTAGTCCCTTCCTTGGTCAAGGATCACTTAAAGATCAAGAATTTGATTTTCATTTCTCTATCCATGTGAAGGTGTCTATAAATTGGGCGTAAAACTTAGGTTGTTCCTTTCCTTTTGTTTTCTGTAGTCGTGTGTTTTTCTTCCTATCAATTTTTGTCCCAAATACCTAAATAAACGTGAATGGATGTAGATCAAAGGATCATGTTTGAACCATATAACATTTCCAATTTCTCTGTCCTTGAAGAAAATTTCATCTCCGGGCTCAAACGGTGGTTTCCCTGCATTTTTACGGTTTGACGGGGGTTTTTTTCCCATCAAATTTTCATATCTTCATCAGTGGAAATGTGGCCCTTTTTGGTTGGATGTGGCTCAGCAGGCACTCTAAAAAATTTGTGGATCGTTTCAACCTAAAACTTGTCCATGTGGAGGAACGAGACTCGTTTGAAGACTCACCTTTTTGTTTGGCCTTGGAGTTACACCGGGGGGAAAAATGGAGGATTCAACTGATTTTCCCAAACTTAGACTAATTTTTCATGTAGCTAGGATAGTTTTTGTGGGCCGTGGACACGTGGTGGGCTGGCGCTCATTTGAAGATCTACCATAGGGTCCCACCTTAACAATTCCGACAGAGGGATAGGTGGAGGCTTCCGCTGGCTGCGTTATGTACTTATACTTTTAAAAGAAATTTTCTAAGGCCTGGGACATGTGGTGAGCCAACGCTCATTCAGGGTCTCTGCTCTTGGGGACCATCTCGAAGTTGCACCATAAAGACATGTCGAGGTTTTCACCTTGCCTTCCTTTACTTAGGCTTTTCAAGCAACTTCCTAAGGGGCCTAAGACATGTGGAGGGACCGTGCATGTTTGGGGACTAGCCCTTGAGTTTTATTTTGAAGAAGCGCTAGGAGGAAACTTGGAGGCTTCCGATCAATCTACCTTTTGATTGGGATTCTTAACGATTAAAGGAGACTGTCTAAGACCTCAGACACAGGGTGTCTTCCACTGAACCTTCAAATTTTTAATAGAATCTGCTGGACTGAGACATGTGTTGAGCCCGCACTTGTTTGGGGTCTCTACTTTGGGGGACCATCTCAAAATGCACCATTGAGATGTGTGGTAGTTTGAAAATTCAAAAGGTGGGGAGGCGAGCCATTGGAGGTAACTTGGAGTTTTTACCTCTTATTATCAAAAAGATTAAATTCATCACAATGATTTGTAATCCTGACAGAGAATAGTCAAAATTTAAATTGAAATGTCAACAACAGAGGTGTGGACTTTCAGGGGAAATTTGGAAATTTTCCCTTTTATGAAAAAGGGGTTAAAGTGTAAAAATAAGCGCGGTTCTACAGGGACCCATATCAAAAGCTAACTTGGTGGAAGGGTGGGGCTGCGGGAAAAATTTGGAGTTTTTTCCTTTTTTCCAAAAATGAGGTAAAATAGTAGAATCAAGTGGCAATTTTGCTGGGAACCACACTAGGACACGTGTCAAGCCCTTTTTTCAAAGGCGGAGGGGCGGAGCTAAATGAGAAATTGTGCATTTTTTTCCAAAAGTTGTAAAAGGTAACAAGGAACCCCCAGGCCCATATTAACTCATATCTCCCATGTGGACGGTCGAAATTCAAAATGGAAACCGACAACAACTATGCATCTATATCTGATTCTCTGCCATTTTTTCTCCAAAGCTCCTGGGGATGAGAATTTTTATGATTTTTTATCATTTCTTAATGTCTCCTACATGTCAAACGAAGAGGAGAATTAATTTAATATCTTGATTTTGTGGGGAATATTTGTAAACGTCTTTTACCATTAAGATGTGATCTGACTATTAGATTCAATCTTATTTTCCAATCTTTCCTTCCTTGGCATGCAAAAAACTAGATTCGACAGATTAGAGGAGGAAGTAGTTGGCGCATGAGATTAAGAGTGATTTACCAGATGAAAGAATTGAATGATGGAAATATTTGAAGAGATTTTCCCTCTGAGCACCTAACAACATTTTTGCAAAATCTGATTCTAGGAATCCCGATCAAAATCGTAACAAGCAATGGTGCTTTGAATGTTTTTTATTTTGGGGAGAAAACTATGTTGTAGAAAAATTGTTATAAATTGCATGAATTTGTCATGTAAATGATTGGAGTGTTAGAGGTTGGGATTTAATTCCTAAAAGAAAATTTTGATAGAGCCCATCTTTTTCAGAAACCATCTGAAGAACCTATTTATTTCTTTTGTGTTAAATTTTATCATGTCAAGGTGGTTGCAAGTGTACAACCATTGATAAACTCTGAGATTTTTCTAGAAAATTTCCCCTGCTGACGAATTTAATCAAATTTGAGTTAATTTGTGTTGATTTTGAGAAAAATTGTGTCTTCTTCAATTCTGAATTTATACAAATAGTTTTTCTTGTTCCCATTGCAATCTTACATTGAAATCTTTGTGAATCACACAAGATCTTATCCTTGTGATAGTTTTGTGGAATTTGCAATTTCATTTATCATAAGAGCTTTCATTTCATAATGAAATAAAAAAATTTAAAATCACTTTACTTCAAGCATGATGATAAGATTGTTTGTTATCCTTTGAGGGTATCTTAGGTGTGATAAAACAAAAGGTTGATAATGTTCAAGTAAGTATTTCAATTTGAGCCTTCTTTTTGGATTCTTAAATTTTGTTTGAAAACGTGCTGATGTGGGCCTCCATTGAAGCACACCTTCTGGTTAAAGGAACATTTGAGCTATTATGAAGCATTGTGTTGATCAAGCCTTCCATTTTTTGTAAAATCTCTCAAAGATTTGATGAATCAAATTCCACTCTGCCTCACCTCTCACCAAAATTCATTTAAAAACAACCAATCCTACACATACTAACCCTTTTTTTCCTATGTGTGTACAAATGCATAATTTCTATTAGCAAAACATGCAGAAGAAATAAGGTTTTCATTTTCTTTAGTAGCCTGAACCTTGCTTAGAAAATATCTCCATTATCTAGGGTGACAACTCGTGAGAGTTAGAATTTTATTTTATTGATCATGTTTTCTTCAAGGTCTTCTTAATAACTTTGCAAAGAAGGACATCTCCATATCCTCCAAAAAAAATAGGCTACAAAAGGGTCCTCTCACCCTGATTGAAAGGCACAACCATGAATTAGTGAGGATAGATCAAATCCTCTTGAGGGTGCTATCCATTTCTCCACATCTAAGTGACAAAGAGAAAGCTGCATTTCTTCCCTGGCTACAAAACAACACACAACATGATCTACTTGTCTCTAAGCTTCCTGTCAAACTTGTGATGATTCTCAACTTCCGAGGGAGAATAAATTTGGGTATAAACACCATTTTTGGCACCGTTGTCGGGGAAATTGTGATTATAGTTCATATTCAGACCCTGGTAAACACTTCTTACATTCTCTAAATGCTAGTACATTGTTTCAACATCATCATGTATTCAGGACTATAAGAAGTGTTCAAAGTTACAAGTGTTGGGTGCAATATTTGTAGTTTGTATAATTATTGCACTAAGTTTCATTGATAAATCTAGGTAAAGGAAGGTCAGATCATTCCATTTATAGTTTCTAATGTTGACAGACATTTTCTAGATCATATTTTTTAGTGTATTTGCACAACTAAGGTGGAAATCCTTAGTGGCGACTCCATGTTGATCTTATTTTTTGATAAATGCTAGTGTCTTAACCTCTTTCAAGTGAGAGTTTTTACTAATCTTTGTAAAACTGGAAGGAAGAAGATCTATCTTCACTAAGGATCCTTTTAGGACATTATTTATAGAGATAGGAAAAACAAATTCAGACGGAATGGATATTTTTTGGAGATCATTAGTCAAGAAAATATATCTCCATTGATGAAAGTGATTAGCCTATCATTGAAGATTTCCATTGAAGTACTTCTTAATCAGGTATTCTTTTCTGGAATTAAATTCTCTATCTGGAGAGCGGCCTTCATTTGATTTTGAAAAGTTTTCTTCTCATTCTGCCCCTGTATTTTCCAAGGTTGATAGGGTTTTCCAGGAAATAAATCCTTTAGGGGATATCTATTTTGGAAGTTATACTCATGTGTTTCAAAGACCCCTTGTTCCTTATAATTTTGATTCTCCCCCAAGGTCACCTCCTCAAAACAACATGGCCCATCCCGCACCTAGACCTCCTTTTTTTGTAAATACATTTGGTCCTATAAATTTTAGAGGGATGGTTGGTTATCCAAATGCAGTTCCCCAAGATGTAAGAAATAGAATACCAAATTTCTAAGGAAATTATTCTATAACTAGTGATCAACACTTAAATATTTTTATCAACATGATGGAATAATTTGAGATTTAAATTGAAGATGTATTTATAAATTTATTTATCCATACTTTGGAAGAAGATGCAAAGGAATGGTATAAATATTTGCCAGATAATTCCATTCATTCTTGGATATAAATGAATAATGCATATAGACTGCAGTATGGTGACAAAATGGACCCTAGGTTTCTTTTTTCAGAATTTGAAAATATTAAAAATAATCCTAATGAATCAGTGCATGATTTCAACACTAGAATTAATAACACATTGAGGAGATTTCCTGTAATTTTAAGGCCATGTAATGAATCTTGTCTTATAAAGTATTCAAATACATTTGATAAGAAAGCTGATTACTATTTAAGGGACAAAAACCCTACCAATTTGAGGCAGTTCTTCATCATGGCTCTACAAATTGAAAACAACATTAAATAAATTGGAAAACCTCCTAAGAGGGAGGGTGTGAAACTAGTTAACCAAGAAAAACCTCAAGCAAGTAAGGCTACTGATTTGGAGGAAGTTGTGAAAAATTTGGTAGGGGCTGTGAAATAATTATCATACAAATTAGCTCTGGAAAAGAAAGGAATTGGGTAGAGTTCACAAGGTTGACACAAGCAACAAGGGCAAGATAGATTTGCAAATCATCCTAGAAATGAGTAGAGATATAATGACAAAGGTAAACGACCCATGGGATCTGTAAATAGACATTCCTAGGCTAGGGAAAACATAATGGTGCCTAATCCTTTGGCTTCCCATGTTGCTGTTGTTGAAGAAATAGATGTAATTGATTGGTGTGACAGATGTTTTATGCCCCATGCTCCATGTGAAGTAGATCAGAAAGTAGAATAGGAAGTTGATGATGATAACACTGATGATGATGCATGCATGACAGAGTGCTCTATAAGCTCACAACAAGGAGAAAAATCAACTGAGGTAATAAGTGCTAGAACTACTTCTTATTTTTCGGATTGCATTCACCGGGTACCTCTTCTTCCACCGTCTCATACTTTAGAAATAAATACTGTACAATATTTTTAATTTCCCAATAATGAATTTGAATATTTAAGAGCTTTAATGATAAAGAAATATGATGATGAATCCCATGTAAGGAGGATAGGAAGTTATTGATGAAAATTGTTGTTGCTCAAGAAAAGGATTATAATACTATGAGTAGAGTTGTCAAAGGAGCATGGCTTCAAGCCAAACCTAAAACTCCATTGCTTACTAGTATTCCTAAAGAAGTTCCTAAGAAAGATACACCTTCCAAAGGCCTTGCTGTCCCAAAAAAGATTCATACTTCTCCTCATGCCCAAATTGTCAAAAATCTTGTGCCATCTGATGAGTTTTTCAATCTCCCTTCCAATGTTTCCTTGCCAAAGTGTGTTCCATATGACATCACCCAAGTTTTGAGTAAAATCAAAGTTAGTGTTCCAATTTTTGAGCTGCTTAGGATTGTTGAGCACAAGAAGAGGGCATTTGAGTATTTGAGATTGAAAGAAGAGAAGAGTACTCCTGGTATAAATGTAAACATTATGGAGACTCCTCCAATCATTGAAGAGATAGAAACACCACAAGTATTGGAAGAACTAGGTGAACCACCTGAGATTTATTTGGGAACATCCTTGGTAGAATATCAACTAAATGTAGATCCATTCTTCACCACTATGATCATTAAGGAGAGATTGCTACACAACTGTATGTTTGATTCGGGAGCATCATGCAATGTTATACCTCTGGAAGTCATGAATGAACTAGATATCAAAGTAACAACAACATATGGGAAGTGCACTACAATGGATTCTAGAGAGGTTCTAGTGGTGGTATGTGTGAAAGGTTTGGTGGTACAACTTGCAACTTATTCGGGTAGGAACTTGAAACTTGATGTTGTTATAGTTGATTGCCTAGCCAAGTGGGGTATGTTGTTGTCTAGAAAATTGGTTGCAAATATTGGTGGGAGTGTTTCCACCATCCCAATTGAAGGAAGCCTTGTCAATTTGTATGGAGAAAATAAGATGTTGTACCTCATTGAAGATCCAAACAATGCATCTTATGAAGTGTTGTACACAAGTGTTAATGATGATAACTTTATTGGATTTTTTGACGAGAAAGAGAAAAAAATGGATCAATGTAAGAGTAATGAATAAGTAGGCTCTCCATGGACTTTATTGTTTGATGGAGCTTGCTCTAAATTTAGAAATGGTGCTGGTGTATTTCTGATTTCTTCAAGCTTGGAAGAGTTTGATTTTTCTTTCAAACTTAAATTTGAGTATACTAACAACATTGCTGAGTATGAAGCATTGTTGTTAGGTTTGATAATGTCTTGGAAATACTATGTTAAAGACATCATTGTTAAGGGAGATTCAGAACTAATTGTCAAACAAATCAGAAAACTGTATGCTACTAAAAATAAGAGAATGAAACAGTACAAGCATACAGTCTAGGACTTGATTGAGATGTTTGAATCATTTAATATTATTCATCATGATAGGAAGTTAAATTTTATGGTAGAAAATATTGTAGTATTGGGATCTCGGTTTGATAATTGTGCAATGTCCCCATATTTTGAATATGATGTTGAAGTGTTAACAAGCCCACATGTCCTTGACAACATTAAACATTGAAATTTTTTTGATGATGATGCTCAGGTCAAAAGATTTTTGTAGAAAAAAGGGGAGTTTTCTTGATCACTGTACTTATTGGGAGCCAATGATGTGTGTAGTAGAGGGTAAAGAGAATTTTTTTGGCAAAGACATCATCCAACTGAAAAATAATACCATTCCTAGAGGACTGGTTGCTCTTGAATCAAACTTTGATAATGTTGATTGCATCATTAATAGACATATAGAAGCCTCAAGGGATGTTGAGGAGAATGACCTTGATACAAAGGAGAAACCAAGAAATATCTGGTTGGGAAGAAATCTGAACAAGGAGGAAAAACATTCCTATGTCCAATTGTTGAAGAAATATCAGGACTTCCTATCTTGGTCTTATTCTGAACTAAAAGCATACAGAGAGGATTTGTTTCAATATGAAATTCCTTTGGAATCTAATGAAAAACCATTCAGAAAAAAGCACAGGCCAATTAATCCACTCCTCTCCGTGAAGATGCAAGATGAATTAAAAAATCTAAGGGATGGAGGGATCATTCAGCCAACAAGGTATTCTTCTCGGGTTGTAAACTTAGTTCCCGTTAGAAAAAAGAATGGTGATATCAGGATCTGTGTGGATTTTAGAAATCCAAATAGAGCATTAATGAAGGATATTTATTCTTTACCAAACATGGAAAACATGCTGCAATTAGTGATTGGTTCTGAGCTGCTTTGTACATTGGATGGTTTCTCTGGTATAATCAAGTTGTTGTAAAGGAATCAGAAAGAATTAAGACTTCCTTTACGACTCCTTGGGGAACTTATGTCTATGTTAGAATGCCCTTTGGTTTGATGAATGCTGGAGCAACCTTTCAAAGATAAATGGATATTACTTTTTCTAGTTACATTAATGATTTTATTGTTGTTTACCAAGATAATGTGACTGTGTTTTCCAAAAAGAGAAGTGATCACTTACAACAGTTGGATAAAATGTTGTTAAGATGCAGAGAGTATGGAATTTCACACAATCCAAAGAAGTGCCATTTCGGAGTGCAAAAGGCCAAGTTGCTTGGTCACATTATATCAAAGGATGGTGTTATGATTGATCCCGAGAGGGTAGAGGTCATCAACAAGGTCTCGATCCCCAAAACCAAGAAGGGAATTCAGTCCTTCTTTGGGAAAATAAAATTTATCAGAAGATTCATATAAAAATTTGCTGAGTTGACCATTCCAATTACTTGCATGCTAAAGAAGGACCAAGTTATCAAATGGAGAGAGGCTACCATTCAGGATTTCAATGGGATCAAAGAAGCATTAAAGCATGCCCCTGTTTTAGCAAGCTCCGGATTATAAGAAGCCTTTTCAAATGTTTTATTTTTCTTTAGAGAACACTATTGCATCTGTCTTGTTGCAAAAGGATTATGAAGGGGTTGTGAGGCCAATTGCCTTTTTCAGTAAGGCATTGCACGGGGCTGAGTTGAAGTACACCAGTATGGAGAAGCAAGAATTTTCCTTAGTAAAATCAACAAATGTTTTCAGACCTTACATTTTGAGCTCTAAAGTTATCACTTATGTTCCCCACACCATGGTGAAAGATGTCTTATCAGAGAGGGAGGTCTCAAGGAAAAGATGAAGATGGGTGAAGAAGTTGCAAGATTATGACATGGATATCCAAACCATGAAATTAGTAAGAGGTTTGGGTTTAGCTAAGCTTATGGCTGAGAGAAACTTGCAAACTATTGAGGTAAATGAAGTAGAAGAAGGAAGGGTGGATGTCGTTGAAAATTTGATGAGTTCTAAATGGTACAAAGATATAATTTTTTATCTTAGACATCTATACTGCCCTGAGTATTTGAGTAAAAATCAGAAAAGAGCTCTTAATTTGGATTCCCAGAAATATGTCATTACTGATTTTGGGTTAGCTTGGAAGAACCCTGAGGGAGTTATCTTAAGGTGCATCACTGAAGATGAATCCCCCAAGATAATTTATGATCTCCATGGAGATTTTTGTGGGGGGAATTTTTCTAGAAGAGTCACAACACACAAGATCTTGAGGGCTGGTCATTGGTGGAAAATAATTTTCAAAGATACAACTTTGTTGGTTAGAAGATGTGAGAGTTATTAACATTTTTCTGGAAGACTGAAAGCTTTAGGCTCCCTTCCTTTGTAGTTTGTATCAATTGAAGCCCCGTTCAAGAAATGGGGAATTCATTTCATTAGTGAGATTTTAGACCCTTTAAGTACTAGCCATAAGTGGATTCTTGTAGCCACTGATTACTTCACTAAGTGGGTGGATGCAATCCCCACCAAGAGAGCAACACATTAAATTGTCATGGACTTGATGTTGAACCATATCATCTGTAGCTTTGGAGTGCCAGTTAAAATTATTGCTCACAATGCCATGAGCTTCAAAGCTAAACCTTTGGTGGAAATGTGTAAAGAATATGGGATCAATTTGACATATGCCTCCAACTATAATCCCCAATGTAATGGAAAAGTAGATTCCAGCAATAAAAATCTATCAAAGATCATTAGGAGAACCTTGGATCTTAAAAAAAGGAAATGGGGTGAGTAGTTGAAATTTTCTATTTGGGCTGATAGAATTACTGTTAAAAGAGCTACCGGAAAAATTCCATTTGAATTGGTGTATGGAACTCAAGCTCTGTTACCCCTACATATACAATTTTCCTCATACCAGTTCATTCAACAACTGGAAGATCAAGAAGTTAGTCCATATGATGCTCACATTAACCATATTGTTAACATAGATGAAGAAAGAAGGGAATCCCATCAGTGGCATGTGAAGTTCAGAGAAAAGTTGAAGAAGCTATTTGACAAAAAGGTGACACCCAGAGATTTCAGCATTAGGGATCTTGTGCTGTTATGGGATAAAAGGAATGAAGATAAGGGCAAGCATGGTAAATTTTATGCATTATGGATGAACCCTTAATCCATTGACATTTGAATTGGTGAATATACCTTCTATTAGTACCCAAATTTGTTCTCCTTTTAAAGCCAAGCAGCAACACAGATTCAACATGGAGCTTAGAGGCAGATAGATCATAAATGTATGTCATTTTATAGCTAAGGAGAAATTCAGCTGTCCCTTTGTTACTTGGATTTGTGGAGAGATGGATAGCACCTCAAATGGATATGATCTTATCCTAACTATTTTAGGTTGTTTCTTTCAACCAAGGTAAGAGAGCCTATTGTGTAACCTCTTTCATTTGAAATGAGATACATGTACCTTTCTTTTACATAAATTTTATAGAGAAGGCCTTGGGGAAAATATGTTCAAGACACCAGATCTGACTCTCACGATTTGTCACTTCCAGATCATGGAGATATCTTCAAAAGAAGGAAAAGGTTACTAAAGACATTTGAGACCCTGATCTGTTCTGCATAATTTAGTAAAAGGATTTTGGTCTTGTGTGGGTATATAGAGTAAAAATAAGGGTAGTATGGGTAGGATTGGTTGTTTTAAATAGATTTTTTGGTGGGAGGGGAGACAAGATGGACTTGAATCACCAGATCCTTGAGTGTTTATGTAAAATGGAAAGATTTAATAAAACAAAATGCCACAAAAAGTTAAATTATTTCCTCAACTAGAATATGTGCTTCAATGGAGGCCTAGATCAACACTCTTTCACACAACCTATGGGATTATCTCACAAAGGCTTGAGTTAGAGGACCCAATAAAACACCAAGATTTAAAGAAAGTCATGTCTGAGGTACACCTAGAGGGTTATAAAGAATATCTATCAACAAAATGAATGAGAAGTGATTTTAAACCATTTATCCCACTCCCAGATGAAGACTCTTCTAAGAAATGAAATTACAGATGCCACTAAACTATCACAAAGACTAAGACCTATGTGATTGGACTATATTTTGGTACAAGATTGCAATATAAAGAAGAAAAGATACCCGTATGCATTTAGAGATGAAATAAATACACTTTACTCAAGATTAGCACAAAATAACTCAAAGTTTGATCAAATTTATAAGCAAGGGAAAGTTTGCAGAACAATCTCAAAGCTTTTCAATGGTTGTACACTTGTAACCACCTTGACACAATAAAATTTAACTCAAAGAGAGATATACAGGATTCTCTAGATGACTTCTCAAAATGGATGGGCTTTGTCAAGCTTTTTCTACTGGAGAAAATCAGTCCTGATCTTTTCCAAAATATCTCAAACATTTACACAATGAATTCATGCCATTTATAGCATTTCCAATAGAGTCCATTCCTCCCAAAATACAAGAAATTTAAATGCACCAGTGCTTTCCATGATTCTTTCGTGATTCACAGAATCAGACCTACAAAAGTTTCCAGGTGCTCGAGGGAAAATATCTTCGATTTCTTCCTGCATTCAACTCCTTTCTTGGGAAAAACACGCGTCTAGCCATTTGCCAACAACTTCCACCCCATATCAATCAAATCTAACCCCTTGCGAGCTCAGGAGAAGAAAAATAGAAAACTAGATCGGGCTTGAGAGTCAAGCCATTTTAATGGTTAAAGGCATCTCTAGATCTCCCCCATCAAACTTTAGATATCAAAATTAACTCGCTCCTCTATTTGGCATGAAGAAAATAGAAATAATTGATGAAGACTTGCACTCCCAAGAGTTTTACAAAAAAAATGTGAAGGAAATCAGATTTAGATGGTCACTAGCCGTTGATCTATGATTTTGAATGTGGGACGTCCACGTGGAAGATCCAAAAATGATCTCGGGGGCTTCCTTTGACGTTTTTTGACTGTTTTGAAAAAATGGAAAAAATTCCCATTTATTCCTCGCCTCCACTTTTGAAAATGGGCCTGACACATGTCCTAAGGTGGGCCCCAAAAGAAACACAGAGAAATTATTCCATTTGAATCTCTTTTGGAATAAGGAAAATTTTCCAAGTTTTCCTTATAGCTCCGTCCTTGAGAAATACTTTTGACAAGTGTCCTAACGTGGGTCCCATCAGAACTACACTTCCATTTTTAATTTTAAATCCTTCTCAAAAGGAAATTTTTTCAATTTTCCTCCATGGGTCCGCACCTCCACCGTTGATTGAGGTAGAACATTGATTATTTCCCATTGGGATTGCGGGCCGTTTTTGCTATTTTAACCTTTATGAAGTAAAGAGGTGAAAAGTTGGAATTGCCTCTAATGGTCTGCCTCCCCATCCTCTATGAATTTCCATATTGCCACTTGTCACCATAGCGCACCTTGAGGGAGTTCCAAAAATTTGATACCTTGAATGAGTGTGGGCTTGCCACGTGTCCTACTCTGGTAGAATTTGTTTTAAGGATTGAAGCTCAGTGGAAGGTGCCACTTGTCAAGCTTTGAGGCAGTCTCCTTTTAGCTGTTGAAAAATATAAGTAAAATGCAAAGTGAGAGGAGTGCCCCACATTTCCTCCTAGCACTTCTCTTAGATGGTGCCCAAAGGCTGGTCCCTGAACATGCACGGTTCCTCCATGTGTCTGCATGGCGCAACTTCAAGGTGGCGCCCAAAGTAGAGACCCTAGATGAGTGCAAGCTCACCACATGTCCTGTTCTACCAAACTACCCCAACTGCATAGAAATTTGTATAAGTCTGGGACAAGAAGCAGAAGCTTCCACATGTTCTCCCAGTGCTACTTCAAAGCCAAACCAAAAAGTTGACGCTCACACTAGTGTTGTTCCTCCATGTTGACAGATTTTAAAGTTGAGGATTTTTATAGGATTTCTGAAGTATTAAGCTGATCCTTATGCAACGAAGAGGTTCCATGTTTCCCTGTCGATTGATTGATGTAAATTTTACTGAGAGAAAAGCCCGTCAAATTGTAAAACATAGAGAAACGCCCATGTGAGCCAGAAAATGAGGTTTTCTTTAAGGAAAGATAATTTAAACTATTGCAAGGCTCAAACATGATCCTTAGGGACACATCAACTCATTTCTCCTTGAGTACCTAGGGCAAAGACAACAAGAACAAAAAATTTTGACTGTGGAGAATGGGGAAAATGAGAAAACACGAGTTTTGAAGGAACAAAGCACGAGAGACTCAAAATACAAAGCTTTTCCAGAGGAAACAAGGAACCATGAAATAAATATGGACCCACACATGATCTTCGACCCAGGAGCAGACTAAAAATGGAAATAAGACCGAGAAAGCACCATATAGGGAAGGAGAAAATGACAGAGGTTATGAATGAATAATTTTTCAAAGGCAAAAATGGGGTGAGACCATTTTGAGCACAAACATTGGATTCGACTCGGGGATGGGCACTCCCTACGAGTGCCACAACAACAAAGTTAGACCAAGTGCCAAAATATTTATCGGGAAATGGAGTTATCTTGTAGAGTAGAGAAATGAATCCATCTCCAAAAAAACTCAAATAAGCCAATAAAAATAGGTCACCAGGGACCACGATGAGCCAAAACACAAAACTGGAAACAAACAATCGACTATACATTGTACAAGAGGTGTTTACCTTGATTCATAGGAATCAATCCAAGAAATGCTTTAGATGTCTGCCATTAACGGGAAGTTCGAGCAATTCACCATCTAGATCCTTCAAGAATATGGCGTTTTCACCAATTCTGATGTCAATGGAGTAAGAGACCATCCATAATGAGTCAAACTTACCATGATTTCCCTTATCCTCATTCCTGTTATCCCATAAGAGCACAAGATCTCCAATATTAAATGCTCTATGAGTGACCTTTTTATCAAATAGTTTCTTCAGCTTTTCTCTAAACTTTATATGCCTTTGGTTGGATTCCCTCCTCTCTTCATCAAGCTCAACAATCTGGTTGATGCGGGCATCATGAGGACTCACTTCTTGATCTTCCAGTTTTTGAATGAGATGATATGAAGATAATTGCATATGTAGGGGTAGCAGGGCCTGAGTCCCATATACCAACTCAAATGGATTCTTTCTAGTGGCTATTTTGACAGTGATCCTATTAGCCTAGATAACAAACTTCAGCTGTTCACCGCATTTTCTCTTGTTTAACTCCTAGGTTCTTCTGATAATATTTAACAAATTGTTATTGTTGGACTCAGCTTCTCCATTTCCTTAGGGATTATAATTAGAGGCATATGTAAAATTGATCCCATATCCTTTACACATTTCCACCAGAGGTCTAGCCCTGAAACTCATGACATTATCAGCTATGATTTTGAATGGCATTCCAAACCTATAAATAATATTGTTTAGCACAAAATCCATGATAACTTGGTGTGTAGCCTTCTTGGTGCAGATTTCTTCCACACACTTGGTAAATTAATCAGTGGCTAAAAGAATCCACTTATGGTCAACACTTGAAGGTTCTAAAATCTCACCAATGAATTCCATTCCCCATTTCTTAAATGGGGCTTCAATTGATACAGAATGCAAAGGTAGGGATCCTGAATCCTTCAACCTTCCAGATAAATGCTGACAACTCTCACATATTCTAACCAACATGGTTGTATCCATGAAAAAAGTTGGCCACAAATAACCAGCCCTTAGGATCTTATGCGTTGTGACTCTTGTAGAAAAATTCCCCCCACAAACTCCTCCATGGAGATCAACAATTCTTTTGGGGGCTTCATTTTCAGTGATGCATCTTAAGAGGACTCCCTTTGGGTTCTTCCATGCCAACTCAAAATCAGTAATGACATATTACTGGGAATCCAACTTAATAGCTCTCTTCTGGTTCTTATTCAAATGCTCTAAGAAGTTTAAGTGTCTGAGATATAACATCACATCCTTGTACCACTCAGAACTCATCAATCTTTCAAAAACAACTGCCCTTTCTTCCTCAATCTCATTTACATCAATGGTCTGCAATTTTCTCTCAGCCATTTGGTTAGCTAACCCCAAACCTCTCACCAACTTTGTGGTTTGGATTTCCATGTGATACTCTTGTAATTTGTCCACCCATCTACATCTTTTACTTGAGACTTCCATCTCTGACAGGATGTCCGTTACCATGGTATGGGGAACATAAGCAACAACGTTTGAACTTAAAATATAAGGCTTGAAAACCTTTATTGCTTTGACCAAGGAAAATGCCTACTTTTATATGATGGTGTGTTTCAGTCTTCTCCTTGTAAAGCCTTACTGAAAAAGGAAATGGGCCTCTCATCCCCTTCATCATTCTTTTGTAGCAAGACAAAAGCAATAGTGTTTTCTAAAGCGAAAGAAAACAACTGGAAAGGTTTCTTGTAATCTAGGGCTGCTGAAACAGGGGCATGCTTCAATGCCTCTTTGATTCCATTGAAATCTTGGATGACAACGTCTTCCCATTTTCTGATCTGATCCTTCTTTAACATGGAAGTAATTGGGATAGTCAACTCAACAAAGTTTGATATAAACCTTCTAATGAAGGTTATCTTCCCAAAAAAGGACTGAATTCCCTTTTCGGTTCTTGGAATTGGGACTTTACTAATGGCCTCCACTCTTTCTGGATCAATCATCAATTCTTCCTGTGACACAATGTGACCGAGAAATTTTTCCTTCTGCACTCCAAAATGGAATTTCTTTGGATTGAGTGAGATGCCATATTCCCTACATATGATCATCATCTTCTCTAAGTGCAACAAATGGTCTCTTCTCCTTGAAAACACTATTACATCATCTTGGTAAACAACAATAAAGTCTTTGATGTAACAAAAAAAAGTAACATCCATTGCTCTATGAAAAGTGGCTCCAACATTCATTAGACCAAAGGGCATCCTACCATATACATAAATTCCCCATGGAGTAGTGAAAGCTTTCTTGATCATTTTTTATTCTTTCACCATGACTTGATTATAACTAGAGAAGCCATCTAAAGTAGAAAGAAACACAGAACTAGTCACCAACTACATCATGTGCTCCATGTTAGGTAAAGGATAATTTTCCTTCATTGAGGCCTTGTTTAGATTCCATGAAGTCCACACATAACCTGATGTCACCATTCTTCTTTCTTACTGGCACTAGGTTGGCAACCCAAGAAGAATACCTTATGGGCTGGATAATTCCTCCATCCCTTAGCTTCTTCAGCTTCTCTTGTATTTTGAGAGATAACAGAGGATTAATTGGCCTTTGCTTCTACCTGAAGGGTTTTTCACTAGGCTTCAAGGGAATCTCATGCTGGAACAGGTATTCTCTGTATGCTTTGAGCTCAGAATAGGTCAAAGCCATGTAATCTTGGTATTTCTTTAACAACTGGATGTATGAATGCTTTTCATCTTTGCTGAGACTGCTGCCCAACCAAATCTTCCTTGGTTTCTTCTTCGTGCCAAGGTCATGCTCCTCAACATCCCTCAAGGCTATGCCATATGCCTATTAATAATGTAGTCAACATTATCAAAATTTGATTCAAGAGCAACCAACCCTCTAGGAATGGTGTTGGTCTTTAGCTGGATGATGCCTTTTCCAAATAAGGTTTCCTTCCCCTCTGTTGTATAGACCATTTGGCTCCCAATCAATGTTTTGATCAGCAAACTCTCCATCATTTTGCTAGGAACCTTCTGACCTGAGCCTCATCATCAAAAACCTGCCAATGTTTTATATTGTCAGGGACAGAGGGTCTTGTCACTACCTCCACCTCATATTCACAATAAGGGGATGTTGCAGAACTGTGAAACCGAGACCCCAACACTGCAAGCTTGTCTTGCCAAGTCATTGAACCTCTTATCATGATGCACAATGTTGAAGGAGTCAAACATCTCAATGAATTCCCAAACTGCATGCTTGTACTGTTTCATTCATTGATTCTTTGTGGCATACAATTTTTCTGACTTGCTTGACAACTAACTCTGAGTCTCCTTTGACAATGATTTCCCTGACACCATACTTCCAAGAAATTCTTAAACCTAACAACAATGTCTCATACTCAACAATGTTGTTAGTACACTCAAAGTTAAGCTTAAAGGAAAAAACAAACCTTTCCTGGCTTGGAGAAATTAGGACAACACCGACACCATTTCCAAATTTGGAGCAAGCTCCATCAAACAATAGAGTCCAAGGAGAGCCTGCTTGCTCAAGACACTTACACTCCTCAATCTTGTGCTCTTTTCCCTCAGCAAATCCCACAAAGTTGTCAGCATCAACATTTGTATATAATAATTCATAGGACACATTATTGGGATCCTCAATAAGGTGCAACATTTTCTTCTCCCCATATAACCTAAAAAGGCTGCCCTCAACTGGGATGGTGGCATAAGACATGTCCATTTGGACACTACCACCAACACTTGCATCCCATTTTCTTGACAATAACATACCCCACTTGGCTGGGCAATCAACTATGACAACATCAAGCTTTAAATTTTTACCTGGGTAGGCTGTAAGCTGCACCACCAAACCCTTCACACATCCCACTACTGGCACCTCTCTGGAGTCCATGGCAGTGCACTTCCCATATGCTGTTGTTACTTTGATATTCAGCTCATTCATGACCTCCAAGGGCATGACATTGCATGATGCCCCTGAATCAAACATGCAGTTATGGAGCAACCTATCCTTGATGATCAGAGTAGTGAAAAATGGATCCACATTCAGCTGAGAGTCTACCAAGGATGTCCCTAAATAAACCTCAGGTGGTTCAGCTAGCTCTTTTGATGCTGATGGTGTCTCAGATTCTTCAACAACCATGGAGGATTCTCCATAATGTTCACATTTCTTCCTAGGGATGTCTTCTCTTCATTCAATCCCAAGTATTCAAATGCTCTTCTCTTGTGCTTAGGGATCCTAAGCAACTCAACAATTGGGACAAAGACTTTGATTTGATTTAAAACTTGGGCAATGTCATATGGGAAATTCTTGGGCAAGGTAACATTGGAAGAAAGGCTAATACACTCATTGGGTGGCACATGATTTTTAATAGCTTGAGCATGAGGAGGGGTGTGATTTTTTCCTTGAACTGTAGGGATTTTAGCAGATGGATCTTTCCTAGGAGCCTCTTTAGGAATGTTAGAAAGTAAGGGAGCTTTTGGCTTGGCCTAAGGCCCTACCCCTTTGACAACCTTACTTCTTGTGTTATATTCCTTCTCTTGAGCCACAACAACATTCATTAATAATTTCTTGTCCTCCTCATATGGGATTCCTCCATCATACTTTTTTATCATTAAAGCCCTTAAATATTCAAAGTCATTATTGGGAAATTCAAAAGCTTGTACATTATCTACTTCTAAAGTATGAGAGGGAGGGAGAATATGTACTCTATGAATGCAGTCCCAAAATGTGGCAGCAGTTCTGGCACTTATCACCTCAGTTGAGGTTTCCCTTTGTTGTGAGTTAGTGGAGCATCCCATCATGCAAACATCATCATCACTCTTATCATCAGCTACATTTTCTTCTTGTCTGATCTTCTTCACAAGGAGCATGGGGCATGAAACATCTGTCACACCAATCAATGACTTCTGTCTCTTCCACCATGACAACTCTGGAAGCCAAAGGATCAGGTACCATTCTACTTTCTCTACCTTGAGGCTACCTATTCCCAAATCCAACAGATCCTTTGCCTCTGTCATCAATTCTTTGATGATTTGAAATTATATCTTGGCCTTGTTGCTTGTGTTGTCCTTGGGAACTCTGCCCAACTCCTTTCTGAGCTCAGGATAGCTTATGCAGGAGATCTCCTTGACAAACCCTGCCAAAGTTTTCACAACCTCTTCCAAATCAGAAGCCTTGCTTGTCTGAGGCTTTTCTGGGTTAACCAGCTTCATCCCTTCCCTCTTAGGAGGTTTTCCTATTGCCTTGATATTATTCTCTATTTGTAGGGCCATAGTGAATGCTTTCCTCAAGTTGGTAGGGTTCTTGTCCCTCAAGTAGTAAGTAGCCTTTTTATCAAATGCATCAGTGTATTTGATCAAACATGACTCATCACATGGCCTTATCCTAACAGGAAATCTCCTCAAGGTCTTATTGAACCTTGTATTAAAGTCATGTACTGACTCATTGGGATTCTTCTTGATGTTTTCAAACTCTGATAGAAGAAACCTAGGGTTAGTCCTATCACCATATTACAATCTGAATCCATTGTTCATCTCATCCCAAGAATCAATAGAATTATCTTGAAATGATTTATACCAGTCCCTAGCATCCTCCTCTAGAGTGTGAACAAACAATTTGATGTATACATCTTCATGCTCAATCTCAAAATCTTCCATCATATTGAGGAAGAGCTTTAGATGTTGGTCACCAATGATAGCATTATTTCCTTGGAACTTTGGAAGTCTGTTCCTTACATCTTGAAGGCACTACATTTGGATAACCAACCATTCCCACAAAATTTATACGTCCAAAGGTGTTTACAACAAATGGAGGTCTGGGTTGAGCCATATTGATTCAAGGAGGTGATCCTGGAGGGGTGAAAAACTGATTGGGGGTAGAAGGTTCTTGGAACACAGGAGTATAATTTTCAAAATGGATACCCCCCAAAGGCCTTACTTCTTGGAAATCCCTATCTACTTTAGAAAAGACAGGTGTGGAATGTGAAGCAAATCTTTCAAAATCAAATGAAGGCCCTTCTCCAGCTGGAGAATTCAGTCTCCACAAAGAGGCTACCTGATTCAGAGTCACTTGAATGGTAGTATTCAACGATAGGCCATTCACTTTCATCAATGGAGATCCCTCTTCTTGTCTTCTGATTCTCCCATAACTCTCTGGGATTTTCTTCCTTCTGACTTTGCTTTTCCTAACTTAGGAAACAATTTCCTAGTAGGATCCCTAGCAAAGAAATATCTTCTTCCTTCCATCTTTGCAAATATTAGTAACAAATATTACTTGAAAGAGGTTTAAGACACTGGTCCTTATCAGAATCAAATCAACATGGAGTCTCCACTAAGGATTTTCACCTTAGTTGTGAAAATGCACTCAAAATGTTCTGTCAAGTGTTTATCAGCACTATAAACTAGAAATGAAAAAATATGACCTTTCTTTACCAAACTTTATTAATAAATACCATTGCAAAAAATTTGGAAACTGGAGAAGTTGTATATCAGCACTTGTGAGATTTGAAACCTCTTACAAACTAGAACACAGGAAGATTTTTAAAATTGATTTCTAGCACTTTAGAGCATATAAATGAAATGTTTTACCAGGGTAAATGAGTATGAACTGTATCACAATGTCCCTTACAACGATGCCACTAGTGTTGGTGTTGTTGAAGTGATAAATATATGTGGATGGACTGTAAATCAATAACTCAATGAAACTCCAGATTAAAAACTCCCCGGAAATGATGCCATTAGTATTGGTACCCAATTTTTTATCCTTTTCAAGCCAAGAAGCAACACAGATTCAACAGGGAGCTTAGAGGCAGATAAATCATAAATGTATGTCATTTTATAGCTAGGGAGAAATCTAGTTGTCCCTTTGTTACTTGGATTTGTGGAGAGATGGATAACACTTCAAAAGGATATGATCCTATCCTAACTATTTTAGGTTGTGCCTTTCAACCAAGGTAAGAGAACCTATTATGTAACCTTTGTCATTTGAAAGGAGATACAAGTACCTTTATTTTTCGTAAATTTTATAGAGAAGGCCTTGGGGAAAATATGATCAATACACCAGATCTGACTCTCACTTGTTTTCACTTCCAGATCATGGAGATATCTTCATAAAAAGTCAAAGGTTACTAAATACATTTGAGACCCTGATCTGTTCTGCATACTTTAGTAAAAGGATTTTGGTCTTGTGTCAGTATACAAAGCTAAAACATGGTTAGTATGGGTAGGATTGGTTGTTTTAAAGAGATTTTTTGGTGGGAGGGGAGACAAGATGGACTTGAATCACCAGATCCTTGAGCGTTTATGTAAAATGGAAATATTCAATCAACAAAATGCCACAAAAAGTTAAATTGTTTCCTCAACTAGAATATGTGCTTCAATGGAGGCCCGAATCAACATTCTTTCACACAACCCGTGGGATTATTTCATGAAGGCTCGAGTCAGAGGACCTAATAAAGCACTAAGATTTAAACCAAGTCACACCTGAGGTACACCCAGAGGCTTACAGAGAATCTTTATCAACAAAATGAATGAAAATTGATTTTAAACCATCTATCCCACTCCCAGATGAAGGCTTTTCTGAGAAATGAAATTAAAAATGCCACTAAAATATCACAAGGACTGAGACCTGTGAGATTGGACTATATTTTTGTAGAATATTGCAATAGAAATAAGAAAAACTAGCTGTATGCATTCAGAGATGAAATAAATAAACTTTACTCAAGATTAACATAGAATAACTCAAAGTTTGATCAAATTTATCAACAAGGTAAAGTTTCTAGAACAATCTCAAAAAATTTCAATGGCTATACACTTGTAACCATCTTGACACAATCAAATTTGACACAAAGAGAGATATAGTGGATTATCTAGATGGCTTCTCAAAATGGATGGGCTTTGTCAATATTTTTCTGCTAGAGAAAATTAGTCTTGATCTTTTCCAAAAAATCCCAACCATTTTCACTATGAATTTGTCCCCTTTATAGAATTTACAATAGAGACCCTCTCTCCCAAAAGACTAAAAATTTAAATGCACCAGTGCTTGCCATGATTCTTTCATGATTCGTAGAATCAGATTTACAAAAGTCTCCAGGTGCTCAAGGGAAAATATCTTCGATTTCTTCCCGCATTCAACTCCTTTCTCAGGAAAAACACGCCTCTATCTATTCACCAACAAATTTCACCCCATATCAATCAGAAAACCACTTTTGCGTGCTTAGGTGAAGAAAAATGGAAAACCAGATCTGGATTGAGAGTCAAACCATTTTAATGGTGAAAGTCATCTCTAGATCTCCCCCACCAAACTCTAGATAATGAAATTAACTCGTTCCTTTGTTTGGCATGTAGAAAATAGAAAGAAATCATGAATACTCGCACTCGTAGGAGTTATATAGAAAAAATGGGGGGAAAATCAGATTTAGACACTCAACAGCTATTGATATTTGATTTTGAATGTGGGCCATCCATGTGGAAGATCCAAAAATGGGCTCGGGGGCTTCCTTTGACCTTTTTTGACCCTTTAAAAAAAAGGAAAAATTTCCCATATTGCTTCGTGCCTCCACTTCTGAAAATGGGCTTGACACATCTCTTGAGATGGGCCCTAAAAGAAATGCAAAGAATTTCTGCCATTTGACTCTCTTTTGGAAAAAGGAAAATTTTCCAAGTTTTCCCCGTAGCTCTGCCCTTGGCAAATACTTTTGAAACATGTCCCAACGTGGGTCTTAGTGGAACTATGCTTCCCCTTTTAATTTTAACTCCTTTTTCTCGAAAGGAAAATTTTCCAGTTTTCCTCCGTGGGTCCGCACCTCCGCCGTTGATCAGGGAAAAACATTGACTATTTCCCATCGGGCTTGCGGGCCATTTTTTCTATTTTAACCTTTATGAAGAAAAGAGGAAAAAAGTTTGAATTACCTCCAATGGTCCGCCTCCCCGCCCCGTACGAATTTTCAAATTGCCACGTGTTGCCATGGCGCACCTTGAGGTGGTCCCAAAAATTTGATACCTTGAATGAGTGTGGGCTCAGCACGTGTCCTACTCCGGAAAAATTTGTTTGAAGGCTTGAAGCTCAATGGAAGGTACCACTTATCAAGCTCTGAGGCAGTCTCCTTTTGGTCATTTAAATGTCTAAGTAAAATGTAAAGTGAGCAGAGTGCCCCATGTGTCCTGATGGAACTTCTCTTAGATGGCACTCAAGGGCCGGTCCTTGAACATGCACGGTTCCTCCACATGTCTCCATGGTGCAACCTCAAGGTGACGCCTAAAGTAGAGACCCTGAATGAGCGCAAGCTCGCCATGTGTCCTGCTCCGCAAAACTACCCCAACTGCATAGAAATTTATCTAAGTCTGGGCCAAGAAGTGGAAGCTTCCTCATGTCCTCCTAGCACTACTTCAAAGCCAAACCAAAAAATTGATTCTCAAATGAGCATCGTTCCTCCATGTTGAAACATTTTAAAGTTGAGGATTTTTATAGGATTTATGAAGTATTAAGTTGATCTGCATCCAACCAAGAGGTGCCACATTTTCCTGTCGAATGAATGGTGCAAATTTGACTAGGAGAAATTCCTGTCAAACCGTAAAACAGAGAGAAACACCCACTCTAACCAAAAAATGAGGTTTTCTTTAATAACACAGTATTTAGATTGTTGCAAGGATCAATCACGATCCTTAAGGACACATAAACTCATTTCTCCTCGAGTACCTAGGGAAAAGACAATAAGAATAAAAAATTCTGACTGTGGAGAATGGAGAAAATGGGAAAACATGAGTTTTGATGGAACAGAGCATGGGAGACTCAAAATACAGAGCTTTTGTAGAGGAAAAAAGGAAACATGAAACAAATATGGACCTACACATGATCTTAAACCTAGGAGTAGACTAAAAATTGAATTAAGATCGACCAAGCAACATACGGGGAAGGAGAAAATGATAGAGGCCGTGAATGAATAATTTTTCAAAGGCACAGATGGGGCGAGACAATTTTGAGCACCAACACTTTCTTCTTGAAATACTTAGATGGGGAATTACTTGAATTTCTTGTTAATGGAAGGAATTTGAAACATTTCCTTGATTGATTCCATATAATCAAGGTGAGAATCATTTGTATAGTGTATAGTTCATTGGTTGCGTTATATCTTTTATGTTTTTGCTCGTTCTCGTCCTTGGTGACCTAGTTTTGCTGGTTTCTCAATTCATTTCTAGGAGATGGTTCTGGTTTTCTTCTCTGTAAGCTGACTTATTTACCCAATAGATGTTTTTGGAACTTGGTCTAATATTTGGTTCTTCTGGCATTCACAGGGACTTCCCATCCCCGAGTCAGAGCCAATGTTGGTGCTCAAATTAGTCTCACCCCAGTTGTCATTAAAATCCCTTAGTTTGCAGCCTCTGTCACATTTTTATCTTTCCATGTTGGTGTTTGAAGAATTTTTCCTCTATTTTATTTCCATGATCATTGCCTTCCTTGGTCGAGGATCACTTAAAGATCTAGTTTTTTTTTCATTTCTCTTTCCATCTGAAGGTGTCTGTAAATTGGGCATAAAACTCGGGTTATTCCTTTCCTTTCGTTTTTCTACAGTCATGTGTTGTTGTCGCTGTCACTTTTTGTCCCAAATACGTTAAGAAACGTGAATGGATATAGCTTGGAGGATCATTTTTGAACCTTATAACATTTCCAAAATCTCTATCCTTGAAGAAAATTCCATCTCTGGGCTCAAACGGTGGTTTCTTTGCATTTTTACGGTTTGACATGTGTGTTTTTCCCATCAAATTTACATCTATGCATTAGTGGAAACGTGGCCATTTTTGGTTATATGCAGCTCGGCGGGGCACTCTAAAAAATATGTGGATCGTTTCAACCCAAAACATGTCCACGTGGAGGAACAATGCTCACTTGAAGACTCACCTTTTGGTTTGGCCTTGGAGTTGTGCCCGTGGGGCACGTGGAGGATTCCGCTACTTTTCCCAGACTTAGAAATGTTTTTCATGTATCTGGTATAGTTTTGGTAGGACATGGACACGTGGTGGGATGGCGCTCATGTGAAGACTTGCCTCAGGGTCCCACCTTAACAATTACGACAGAGGGACAGGTGGAGGTTTCCATGGGCTCCACTTTGTAATTAAACTTTTAAAATACATTTTCTAAGGCCTAGAACACGTGGTGATCTGATTCTCATTCAGGGTCTCTCCTCTTAGGGACCATCTTGAATTTGCACCATAAAGAGATGTGGAGGTTTCCGCTAGTCCTTCCTTTACATAGGATTTTCAATAAACTTCCTAAGGGGCCTAAGACACATGGAGGGACCACGCATGTTTGGGGACCGGTCCTTGAGTTTTATTTTTAAGAAGCGTCAGGAGGAAACTTGGAGGCTTCCGCTCACTCTGCCTTTTGTTTGGAATTTTCAATAACTGAAGGAGACTATCTCAGACCTCAGACACATGACACCTTCCGCTAAACCTTTAACTTTCTAACATAATCTTCCGAACTGAGACACGTGTTGAGCCCACGCTCGTTTAGGGTCTCTACTTTGGGGGACCATCTCAAAATATGCCATTGAGATGTGTGGTAGTTTGAAAAGTCAAAAGGTGGGGAGGCAGGCCATTAGAGGAAACTTGGATTTTTTTCCTCTTATTGTCAAAAAAATTAAAGTCATCAAAATGACCTACAAGCCTGATAGAGAATAGTCAATATTTTGTTTGAAAAGTTAATGGTGGAGGTGCAAACTTTCGGGGGAAATTTAGAAAATTTTCCTTTTATGAAAAAGGGGTTAAAGTGTAAAAAGGAAGCGCAGTTCCATTGGGAACTAAATCAAAAGCTAAAGGTGGAAGGGTGGGGTAGTGGGGAAAATTTCAAAAAAAATTCTTTTTTCCAAAAATGAGGTAAAATAGCAAAATCAAGTTGTGGTTCCACTGGGACCCACATTAGGACACATGTCAAGTTCATTTTTCAAAGGCGGAGGGGCAGAGAAAAATGAATTTTTTTGCATTTTTTTCCCAAAAGTTGTAAAAGGTAACAAGGAACCACCAAGCCCATCTTAACTCGAATCTCCCATGTGGACGATCCAAATTGAAAATGGAAATCGACGGAAACTGAGCATTTGTATCTGATTTTCCACCATTTTTTCTCCAAATGTTGGGGATGTGAATTTTTATGGTTTTTTTTATCATTTCTTGATGTCTCCTACATGCCAAATGAAGAGGAGAATTAATTTGATATCTTGATTTGATGGGGAAGATCTGAAAATGTCTTTTACCATTAAGGTGTGATCTGACTATCGAATTCGATCTGATTTTCCAATCTTTCCTTCCTTGGCACATAAAAAATCAAATTCACCAGATTAGAGGAGGAATTAGTTGGCACGTGAGATGAAGAGTGATTTCCCAGATGAAAGAATTTAATGCTAGAAATATTTGAAGAGATTTTCCCTTTGAGCACAAGACAATGTTTTAAAAAAAAATTATTCTGGGAATCACGATTAAAATCGTAACAAGAAATGGTGCTTTGAATGTTTTTTGTTTTGGGGGGAAAACTCTGTTGTAGAAAAAATGTTATAAATTGCATGAATTTGTCATGCAAATGGTTAGAGTGTTATAGGTCAGAGTTAAATCCTAAAAGAAAAGTTTGACAGAGCCCATATTTATGAGAAACCATCTAAAGAACCTGTTTATTTATTTTGTTTTAAACTTGATCATGTTAAGGTGGTTGCAAGTTTATAGCCATTGAAAAGCTCTGAGATTGTTCTAAAAAATTTCCCCTACTGATGAATTTAATCAAATTTGTGTTGATTTTGAGCAAAATTGTGTTTGCATCATTTTTGAATGTATGCAAATAGTTTTTCTTATTCCCATTGCAATCTTACATTGAAATCTTTGTGAATCACGGAAGATCTTATCCTTGTGATAGTTTGGTGGCATTTGAAATTTCATTTATTAGAAGAGATTTCATTTGATAGTAAAATAAACAAATTTAAAATCACTTTACTCTTAGCATGATGATAAGATTGTTTGTTAGCCTTTGAGGGTATGTTAAGCATGATAAAACAAAGGTTGATCATGTTTAATTATGTTTTTCAATTTGAGCCTTCATTTTGGATTCTTAAAATTTGTGTGAAAACGTGCTGATCTGGGCCTCCATTGAAGCACACCTTCTAGTTAAAGGAACATTTGAGCTATTCTGAAGCATTTTGTTGATAAAGCCTTCTATTTTTTGTAAAAATGTCAAATATATAGTGAATCAAAGTCCACTCTACCTCACCTCCCACCAAAATTCATTTAAGAATAACCAATCCTACTCATAATACCAGTGTTTTTCATATGTGTGTACAAATGCATAATATTTTTTAGCAAAACATGCAAAAGAAATTAGGACTTCATTGTCTTTAGTATCCTAAATTTTTCTTAGAAAATATATCCATTACCTAGGGTGACAACGCGTGAGGGTTAGATTTTTGTTCTATTGATCATGTTTTCTTCAAGGTCTTCTTAATAACTTTGTAAAGAAGGGCATATTCCTCTCCTCGACAAACAACAGGCTACGAAAGGGTCCTCTCATCTTGATTGAAAGGCACAACCATAAAGTAGTGAGGATAGATCAAATACTCTTGAGGGTGTTATCCATTTCTCCACATTTGAGTGAAAAAAAGCAAGTTTTATTTATTCCCCAACTACAAAACAACACACAACATGATTTTCTTATATCTAAGCTTCCTGTCAAACCTGTGATGTTTCTCATATTCTGAGGGAGAATCAATTTGGGTACCAACAGAGTGAATAATGACCCAACAAACATATATCTCAAAATATTTACCTCTTTTGAATGTAATGAACCTCTCTAGTAAGCTCCAAGTTATGCTAGCTCCAAACATATTTCGTAGTCTTAAAGAAATAGAGTTATTGTATGTGTTTGTGTATTCCTCCCTAGAAACCTAGTTGAGATCATTCACATAGTTATGGAAGTGTGTAAGATTCCTTAGTGTGAGGAATAACATCATTTTAATGGAATACAAGATGACATATTGAGCTTGAAATCTCATGGTTTTTTTAGAGACTAAAAAATGTTAGAAGTGGAATGTAATGAATAATGGGTGGGACCATAAAGATAGTTAGGTTGTGCATTATCTAACTATTAAGTTTTTAATCAAAAAGGAAAATGTGTAACTTTCCCTTGTTTGGGAATGTACTCTTGTGATGTCAATTTAATTATTTCAAGGGTCATGGATATTTATTTAAACATATTAAATATTTATTATGAGGTGAAGTGGAAATGATTTGATCCACATGAAGACAAGTGAATAAGAAAACATAGTTTCCCATTTAATTATCAAACCTAAAATGTGAATATGATAGGATATTTGAAATTAACTATCAAGTGATATATTTTATTGATAGTTACATAAACGAGCCAAATCTAATAGAAATATTTATAATATAAATGTTAAACAAAAGTGAGAAAATTTATTCTTGGAATACCTCAAGTGGCATGAATTCCTTACAAGATAAGGAAATTTGATCTTTGTAATTTTATCTTGTGGTAAGGTATAGAAACCCTCGAGCTCTAATAATTGCAATTTATTGAGTGACCTCTCTTGATGTTATCGGACAAATGGGATATGATGTACAATCATCAATGATTCTAAATATTGCTTTAGATGGTTTTTGAATGCGTAAAATTTTATAGGTTTTTCATTTGAACCTATTTTGTACCTTTTCGATAATTGTGTCCCTTAGTATGTAGTAGTGGATTACCATGTGTTTCTCATATGGGTAGTTTATCCATCATACCTGAATTCTTTTGAACTTTGGAGATTTGAAATCCTATCTTAAGGTTTTTGGTGAAGGAAACACTAATGCTTATTCACACAACGATTTAAATTTTTCCTTGGAAGGCATTTGAGAAGCATATAGTTGTTGGGTTGTCTTATTATAGGCATTTAATTCTTAATGGTCTAAGAGTAATGAAATAAGTAGATAGGTGCAATGTCACAACTCCTTATAGTCATGAGTCCCTAAGTGTAAATTGCGTATCATTTGAAATATAATTGTTCAAAAATATCAATGGTGAAAGAAAAGTATGTCATAAGTGTAAAGAGTAAAACAATTAAAGAGATTTTAGGTTAGTAATAACCTCATGCTTGAAGTCCATATAAACTCAACTATACACTTTCATGTTGTTAAAAATAAATATGAATTTCACTTGGTGAGATCATACTTTCGATAAAACAAAATATATATAACTCTAGATAAAATTTAATGATGTGGAAATGTTGAATGGATCCAAACAAGTTATTGAACTATATCAACTATAACAAGAAAAATAGAGTACTATGATGGAAGGGTGTTTATTCGAAGAGATATCTTGAATCTAAATCACCCTTTTAAACTTTAACATACCTTCCTTGACCTCATGATAGTTTTCCCTTGTCTAGAAAAAGTAAATTTTAAACATCGATTATATGTCTTGAAAAGAAGAACCTTAACACCTTGTTACTTCCTTTTTGTAACAAGGATAAAATTTAATGTCAATTAAACATATTTTGTGAAACAAACCTCTTACGTAAGAACGAATATTACGAGGCTCGTAGGTGTTTAAAATAAATTTCATTAACAAATGAGTTTTACATAGTTAATGGAAATTGAGAAAGTAATCAACCGTGCATTCTGTTCTAAAGGCTAATGCTATACAAAAATAAATTAATTGAAGTTGTACAAAAAGGAAAATTTTACACCCTTACTAGTTTAATTCACTAGAAACCTATGAGGCTATATAATGGAAAAATAAATGTAATAAATATGTAAACCATAAAAAAGGGTCCATAATGTGGAGTATTCCTATCCTATGTGGCTTACCGTAGTTGGGTCATTTTCTCGGTTTACGCCATTTGAGTTAAAAATTGATGTGTACCCTATGTTATCAACTTGTCTTTGTGGGTCCATTATTTTGTAAGTGTCTTATGTGATGTATATTTTTTCTATATGAGCCCACATGGTGTCATGTTGTGATATTTTAAAGTAAAAATAATTATTCTGGTATTTTTACTGTTATATTTGTGTGTCAAAATTATGGGCACTACACTAAAGGACAAAATAAACTCTCCTAAGGTTGACTTAACCCCTCTTTCAACCACGTTCATCGCAAAATAACTCAACCTTGCTATTATCCCACATGTAAAGGGATGTCAAGATTCTTTTATCCACTAGGCTATTAATTGTTCAAAAATATCAATAATGAGAGAAAATTACGTCATAAGTGTAAAAATTACAAGAGTTAACAAAATTTTGGGTTTGGAATAATGTCACGCTTTAAGTCCTTATAAACTCAACTAGCCACTTTCATGTTGTTAAAAATAAATATGAATTTCCCTTGTTTAATCAAACTTTTGAGTAAACAATATATATATATATATATATATATATATATATATATAACTCCAAATAAAATTTCTTGATGTGGAAATATTGAATGTATCTAAACAAGTTATTTTACTATATCAACTGTAACAGGAAAAATAAGGTACTATGATGGAAGGGTGTTTATGTGAAGAGATATCTTGAATCTAAATCACCCTTTTAAACTTTAACATATCTTCCTTGACCTCATGATAATTTTCTCTTATTTAGTAAAAGTAAAGATCAAACATCAAATATATGTCTCGAAAATCAAAACATTAACACCTTTTTAGTTCCTTTTTGTAACGAGGATAAAATTTAACGTCAATTAAACATATTTTTTGGAAAAAAACCTCTAATTTAAGAATGAATATTAGGAGTCTTGTATGTGTTTAAAATGAATTTTATTAACAAATGAGCTATGGATAGTTAATGTAAATTGAGAAAGTAATCATCCATGCATTCTCTTTTAAAGGCTAATGCTATACAAAATAAAGTATTTGAAGTTTAAGAAAAAGGAAAATTTTACACCCTTGCAATTTTAATTCACTGGAAACCTATAAGGTTATATGATGGCAAACTAAATGTAATAAATATGTAAACCATAAAAAAAGAGAAATATTTTGGAGTGTTCCTATCGTGTGTGCGTTACCGTAGTTTAGTAATTTTCTTGGTTTACGTAATTTTAGTTAGACATTGTTGTGTACCTTATGTTATCAAGTTGTCTATGTGGGTCCAATATTTTTTAAGTGTCTTATATGATGTTTATTTTTTCTATTTGAGCCCATATGGTGTCCTGTCATGAGCAGTTAAAGTCAAAAAAATATTCTTGTATTTTTACTATTGTATTTGTGTCTCAAAATTGTGGGTGCTATACTAAAGGATAAATTAAACTCTCCTAAGGTTGAATCAACCCCTCTTTCAACCATGTTCATACCCAACTAACTTAACCTTTCTATTATCCCACATGTAAAGGTATGTCAAGATTATTTTATTCAATGGGCTATTAACTTTTCAGAAGGATCAAAAGTGAGAGAAAAGTAAATCGTAAGTGTAAATAGTAAAAGATTTAACGAGATTTTCGGTTATGAATAATGTCATGATTGAAGTCCTTATAAACTCAACTAGACAACTTCATGTGTCTAAAATTAAATATTAATTTCCCTTGGTTAGATTAAACTTTTGAGAAAACAAAATTTATATATAACTCTTGATAAAATTTCTTGATGTGGAAATGTTGAATGGATCCAAATAAGCTATTTTACTATATCAACTGTAGCAACAAAACTAGGGTACTACGATGGAAGGTTGTTTATGCGATGATATATCTTGAATTTAAATCACCCTTTTCAACTTTAACATATATTCCTTGACCTCATGATATCTTTCCCTTGTCTAGCAAAGTTAAAGTTTAAACCTTGAATATACGTCTTGAAAAGCAAAAAATTAACACCATATTAGTTCATCTTCATAACGAGGATAAATTTTAACGTAAATTAAACATATATTGTGAAATAATCATCTAACGCAAGAATGAATATTAGGAGGCTCGTAACTATTTAAAATTAATTTCATTAAAAAATGAGTTATGGATAGTTAATGGAAATTGAGAAAGTAATAAATCCTGCATTATATTGTAAAGGCTAATGATATACAAAAATAAAGTATTTTAAGTTTTAGAAAAAGGAAAATTGTACACCCTTGCAATTTTAATTCACTGGAAACCTATAAGGTTATATAATGGAAAACTTAATGTAATAAATATGTAAACCATAAAAAAAGGGTGCATTATTTTGGAGAATGCCTATCATGTGTGACTTACCGTAGTTGGGTCATTTTCTTGGTTTACGCCATTTGAGTAAGACATTGATGTGTACCATATGTTATCAAGTTGTCTATGTGGGTCCATGCTTTTGTAAGTGTCTTATGTGATGTTGAATGTTTCTATTTGAGCCCATATGGTGTTGTGCCATGAGCATTTAAAGTCAAAAAAAAAATTCTAGTATTTTTACTGTTGTATTTGTGTGTCAAAATTGTGGGTGCTATACTAAAGGACAAAATAAACTCTCCTAAGGTTGACTCAACCCCTCTTTCAACCATGGTCATCCCCAAGTAACTCAACCTTTCTATTATCTCACATGTAAAGGGATGTCAAGCTTCATTTATCCACTTGGATATATAAGGAGCCCTCTTCTTACCTTTCTACTTACACCTAAATGAGCATAGAGCATAGACTATAGCCATGTTATCATAGTAGAGAATTATTCCATTAGAGGAGCTCATTATCTTCATTTCTTGCATTCATTCATCCAAGTTTTAATTCATATGGAGATATGTAAAATGGTCTTGTAGGCATGGATTGCCAAGACTCCATTCTTGAAATCTTACGATTCAAACATAGAATCAACCTTTTGATTGCTAAGGATCTAAATAGGTTCATTTCATTTGATTAACATTCAATAGAGATGGAGATTAATGCCTTCAAATGTTTATTCATGTTCTAATGAAAATATGTTTGTATATTAGTCTTGTTTAAGCTCTAAGCATGATGGTCCGTAAATTTTCGTGTATCTTTGTTTTAGGACTACTAGGTGTTATTTCTAATTCTCTTTGCATTGATAGTTAATTATTGCACACATTTTGCATGATCGGTGGGACAGATCCTTACTCCCTTAGAATTTTATTTCATATTTTTTTGTTAGTTCAATTTTTGGATAACCCTTGATATGCACATATGTGAAATAATGTTGAATTTCTTATGATTTTTTCTAACTTTGCATGTGTTGAATCTTTCTTAGAGATCTAATTTAGATGGGTTCTTTTCAATTTTGAGCTAACATGCAAAACATTTGAGATTTTTGAGATTGATTACATCAGGGTATCGTGTGTTTCACCTCACTTCCAGGTAGAGGTATAAATAGAAATGACAGAGGCGTGTATGTGTCCTGATGCTAGCGTACATGTCCAAAATAGTATGTAGGCACCCAAAGGCTAGCGTACATGACTAAAGTCAAGCATATACATCCTGTTGTTAGTTGTAACTTGTTGGATTTTGGGTTAGACTTGCATATATTTCCAAATGCTAGTGTATGCATCATTATGCCAGCGTACATGATATTTGGTTCTCTGTTTTTTTCTAGATTTCTATTTTCTTCCGTACATGTCTAAACTTCAGTGTAGCTATCCAAACCTGAGAGTACCCATTTGTTAGTGCTTCTGTTTGACCCTTTCCGACTCAGTGAGAATACACATCTAAATTCAAGTGTACACAACTCTCTGGATGCATACCCATTTAGCCCATTGTAAAATTCCAGAGAGGTGCGTAATTATCGTGAAGCAGGCATACAAACCTGAATGCTACCGTAGATATCACAATTTTGATTTGAAATTTCCTTTAAAGATTGTAAAAGCATGTTTTTGGGATTTATTGACTCCTTGTACGTTTAAATTTAAGATTTAACTTTATTTTGTAGGGATTATTTACATGTTTTTGCTAACTTGATTTGATTTGTTTAAAGGGTTAAATAAACATTGCATTCTTAATCACCAGATTAGAGTTGTGTATGTTCTTCCCTCAAACATTTTAAGTGATTTTGGGAATCAGAAACAATTTCTATATCTCTTTTTGTTTTGAAAAACACTTGTTGGTATAGGAAAGAATGCCAAATTTGGATAAAATGTACAAACTTTGTGTTCGAATCAAGTATTTTCTTTATTTTTGGCTAAAATGTGACTAATTGTTTGGATTTTTATCTTACGTCCTAGGATAATCTTAAGAATAAAAAATGGTGTTTATTCTCTTTATAAGTATGGAAAATTACTAAATCTGTTATACAGGACCTAAAACATTTTTAAAAGAATGAATGATTGAAAGAAAAAAAAACTACTAATATAGTTTTCGTGTAGGTTTCCAAATGGATCTCAGGAAAACTAGATTAAGAATAGAAGATAAAAAATACACCACAATCACAAGACTATATTTACAGGTTTGGATAAGGGTACGCCCCTTCTGCTTAACTAGGAAATAACCCCTTTGGCATAAGCCTTAAGCTAAAACAATGGGGGTGGTCGTAGGAACCCAAAAGTAGTCCATACAAGAGGGAACCTTATGGACAAAACAGGAAGTTATCCACATGACATACTTGACTAGTTTTACCATTTTTGATATTTAGCATCAAAGTTATTTGTATCGCAACCCGAGTGAGAGTACATAATGGAAAAATTTATTTCCCACCATGCTTAAAGGGGGTAAAGTAAATCTGAGATAACTGAAGACTAGTCAGTGTGACTTTATTGGTAAATTGAGCTCACATTTAGATAACTTGTGACACCTAGTTAAGTGAACAACCTATGAAGCTATATTTGACAAGGAGCCAACTTTTACTATATCAAAATGAGTTTGAGTTGAAATCCATCCCAGAGGCAAAACATTTTTTGAGTTCTAACCTTATTTTTTGAACAAGGGCAGAGTCAATCAAATCTTGAACGATGCGTCATTCATCATGAGGATTGTAAAGAATTAATTTTGCTAACAGTTTACTTGCCCTAGGGTGAGGAGAAAAAATCTTCAACACCAATTGATATACTTCCTTCACTTTCTTTTGAAACTTTGTTTATCAGAAGAAGAGTGACTACCCTTGTGTTGTTAATTGATTGTATTTTTCACTTTTGTGTCTGTTTACACTCATCCATGTTTGTGGTTGAGTTGTTAAACACCTAAAGTGTGTGGAAAAATTTTCATATCAGTGGTATCCTTTATGATCTTGATACCGAAGTCAAGATTGTCAATCGTAGAAAGGTTTTATTCATCACCTTTATTCTCCTTTGAACTATTATATTGTTTATATCGTGTCGCTACAATTTTGGTACTTACGTCTTGTTTCTTGTAAACTTGGCCAAATTATCTATATTTTGATGTTATGGTATACACATTATAATAATTCCTTTTTATACTTTAGCTTTAGTTTTATTTCTATTACTACCTTGATTTTGAAAAGTGTCGAGTGTTACCATTTACGCGCATTATATCAATATCATTTTGATATTAGTACCTTAATTTTCCACAAATTTTGGTTAACATATCTAAGTGGTATTGTTGTTTCTCTCACAATTGTAACTTCTACTTTTTTAGATATAGGTCTTGATTGGTTTTGGGATTGTTTTTAGTATAATTTTTTTACGGATCGTATTAATTTTTTTTTATTATTTACGCCTTGTTCATTGATTTGAACTCGACATAAGTGGTGAAATTTTTTAAATCATATTAAAACACCAACTACCATTTGAAAATAAACTTAGGAAGTAAATAATTTAATTAATTGGTTTGGAACTAAACAATGTGTGATTGTATCTTGTTGGTTACTTTTGACTTATTCATTTAGAACAATCACTCTAACAAATTGATCCTTTGACATTCATTGTTCTTAAAATTATTAACATTCTTTGACATTTGTTGACTTCCACTTAGGTTTTATCAATACCTTTGGAACAAATTCAAAACACCTTAGTGAAGTTTTCATACATCATGGTCCCCAAAAAATGACTTGGAGCTAAAAGACAAGAAATTGAAACAAAACAAGCATGTGAAACATAAAATAGACAAGGTTAGAATCCATTTATTAGCCATAACTTAAGACCTCTTTTCTCTACAGAAAAATAAATAGAAGAAATGGAAGATCATAGTGGCGATGATGTAGGATCACCACATGTAGAGTTTTATTTTGACCCTTCCTTATTAGATGAATTAATTTTCATAAACAAAGATCAGGTGCTAGCAAGAGCAGTGGAATTAGGATCTTTGATGCGTATAGAACATGAAACGATTCCACCCTCAAATGAAGCCAATGAGGAAGAACCGCCCCTTATCAATATGGACAACATCTTAGGTGAACATGCTTCCACATCAAATATGAGAAATTATAATGTGGGGGTTACAAGATTCCATTCACTAAAATACCATGTAGAGTTAGAATGGAACATGAAAAAGTGGAACAACCCCCACACAACGAAGATGAAGAAGAACATCATGAGCAAGGAGTTTCCAAAAATTCAAAACCTTAGTCGAAAATTGTCCTTACTAACATCTCATGTATAAAAATAAACAAATAACAATGTACATACAGAGAAACCTAAGGTAAAAAATAGTTAAATTCACATAGAAAAACAAGAAGGTGAAGCATCAAAGAACAATAGTGTGTATATGCCAACTTCTCCCACAAAGGACCAAATTATTTCACAATATCTACAATCCATGAATGCAAAACTTGTAAGCCTTCAAGAAAATAGTGGAGGACATAGTAAGAAATATCAATATGAAGAACTATTCCTTCATCCATTTAACAAAACGATGTTTCTTCAAACTTTTCCCAAGAAATTTGACATGCCAAATTTTGACAAGTATAGAGGGAAAGGTGACCTGCGTGATCATGTGAAGTATTTATTCATGGCATACAAAGAAGTGGCCTATAGGGAAAACTAACTCATACAGATCTTTCCAAAAATCCTAAGAGGCCAAGCCTTAGAATGGTTTACTTGCCTACGTCGTGGATCCATTTTCACATGGCCTGATCTAGAAGAAAGTTTTGTATGACACTTCTCGTAAAACATGGAAAGTGACATAAATATAGTAGACTTGTGTAACAATAAATAACATCCAAATGAAACATTAGAAAGATTCTAACAAATGTCACGAGGGTTAGCTAACCACTTCCCTTTCTCATTTTCCAAAAAGAAACTTGTGAGCATGTTTTTGCCTAATATAAACATGGACATCACTTCTCATTTACAAATGTATTGTGTCTAGAACTTTTAAGAAATTACTGAAAAGGACATATAAATAGAAAATGCCCTCATTACAAAATAAAAAATCAAATCATCTTCCAAAGATAATAAAAATGCCAAACCAATGGAAAATCCAAATATCTTCAACAAAAAAAGAACGTAGTTAGAGACAGAATCATGGATTCTGAATGAGTACAAATTGTTCAAGTTGGTCAACCTTTTAAATTGAAAAAAGGACCCATTAAACCACCACCTAAACATAGCACGTTCACTCATCTTAATGAGTCTTTGTATGTTATATTAAAACAATTGGATGTAGTCCACATGGTGACTTATCCTACAATGCAACCCTATGATGAAAATGCTCCTAAACCTTCATGGTAGAAAGAGCACAAATATTGTGATTTTCATCATGTACAGTGACACAAGATAGAAAAGTGCCTAAGAATTTGTCATTAAACCCAAGATCTTATTGATAATGGGGATATAAAATTTGATGCACCAAAGAAAACTTGAATGCCAAATGAAAATATGGGGATATTTAAGGAGCCATTCCATAACACATGGTAAGAAAATTGAGAAGAAGCTGAATCAGGGAGAGTCATCCCAAAACTACAAAGTTATAAACTATTATTATACCAAAAGTGAAAACAATCATTACAACTCACTCATTGGATGTGCTTTCTATTTTGATGAGCATGTGAATAAAATTAGGATCAAGGGAAGAGATTGTGATGTGGTAACAAGGAGTGCTCATCTCAAGATACTACAACCTCCTCTGTCTACCTGTCAGGATGATCATTATAACATCTTAGAACAACTTAAGAAGACATATGCCAAGATTTCAATCTTGGATCTTCTTAAAATATCAAATGTACATAAGGACATCCTATACAAAACTCTGCAGGGGTCAATAGTGCCAATGGAAGTAGAAGCTTCACATTTACAAGATGTAGTGGAAAATATTGCACTGAATAAACACATCTCATTTCAATTATAATGAAATCCACAGCAAAGTCCACACATATAATCTTCCACTTTATATCAAGGTATTTGTTACCCGCGGGAAGATAAAATGGGTGCTTGTGGACAACGGGTCGAGATTGAATATATGCACATTGAAATTGATCAAACAGCTAGGACAAAGAGAGGAATATCTAGAGTCGCATATCATCACCATAACCACTTACGACAATGCGGAGTGGGAGTCAGCTGGAATAATCACACTACCAATGAAAGTAGAAACAACTTGTCACAATACCAAGTTTTACATATTAGACTTGAAACTGCCATATAATATGGTTCTTGGCCACACATGGATACATTTCATGTAGGCCATACCATCAACATTTCATTATTCCATAGAGTTAAAATATGAGAGACACACTGTTACAATACAAGGATATCTAGAACCCTTCACTCACTACAGATATCTCAATAGCTTTACACATAAGGGTACATATGCATGTCCTTCCACTGATATAGTTGTTCGTCTCACATCAAAAGATATTGAATCAAGGGTGGATTCAAAATCTCTAAGCAATTGTGCTTGAGAAGCTTCTACATCTACTTCTCCATTTGATTCATGGGAGATACAAATTATGGAATATGGTTTAAGAGAATATGATGTGTAATAGACTCTTCTATTTTTAGACCTATCCTTGTCACTTAAAACAAGAGGCCATCCCAAATATCCCTTCAAATGGCCTAGAGATAAATGAGCTATTAGGAAATTCTTACTTGATGGATCACTTGCAGAATAGAAATTGTTGGATGCATGTACAACTTGGGTCCCTGAGGTCACACAAGCTACCTGTTATAAAATCCCTGGATATGAGAAGTCTAGGAGAATGATGTTTTCTATGGGTTACAATGGCCTAGGATGTGGAAAGTATAAGAAAGGACCAATGGAACCAGTCCCACTTCCATACTAAAAAGTAGAGAATAAAAATATTGGTATTTATCCATATGGGGCAAGACCCTAGTGATCAAGACACTACTTTCTCTGAATGCGTATATATATCTGCTTATTCAGATTGTGACATAGATTCCCACTGTAGCCAATATGAGGATATTTCCTCCACAAAAATTTTTCATGGATACCACAGTCCCTACCTTAACCCTTATCCTCTAATCCTAAAGTTGACCTTCTGTACCATACCCTTGTCGATTGGGACCAACATGCCCTATGTCATGTGTCATTGGATATATTTAAGAATGATGAAGCCATTGCATAATTTACAGGCATACAAGATATAATTCCTATTGGAAATCATAAGAAATGTTTCTACATTAACTTATATACCTTCACATATCTTCGGTGAGGAAGATGAGCTTCATGGTCAACAAATTTTTTTAAAAAATCGAGGGCAAAAGTTCCAAAGAGAAGCCTCGGAAAAAACAAAAGTCCAAGTCACACAGTTAAAACCTATTTGAGGAATTAGATGACCAATGAGTACAAAAATAAATGGATGAAAGAAGTGACCAAGTTGAGGGTGAAAATCTAGTAGAGACACCCTTGGAAGAAGATCTCAACCTTCCTCCCGATCCTTCGCGTATGGAGGATATGTAAAAAATGCTGGTAGAATAGACCATTGAAGTGAACATTGGAATGTTAGAAGATCCTAAGATAGTCAAACTAGGATTTTCACTCTTAGCACAAGAGAATAAAACATTCACCATTCTTCTAAGAGAATTTGTTGATATATTTGCATGGTCTTATAAATATTTGTCAGGATTGGATCAAACTTTGGTAGTGCATAACCTAGTTGTATACGCAGATGCAGATCCCATTAACGAGAAGCTAAGATAAATGCATCCACAGGTGGCTCTTCTTATTAAGTAGGAGTTAGAAATATTTCTAGAAGCTGGGTTTATTAGACCCATAGACTACTCGAAGTGGATATCAAACATAGTTCGAGTACAAAATAAACCTATTGGAATAAAAATTTGCACAAAATTTCAAGACATCAACAAGGCATGTCCAAAAGATTATTTTTGTTTTCCCAAAATATACATGATTGTTGAATCAACTGTGGGATATGAAATTATATATATTATTGATGTCGTTTATGGCTACAACTAAATCAAGAGAGAGGAGGAAGATCAGCACAAGAAATCCTTCACAACCCCTCAGGGAACAGTCTGCTATCAGGTAATGCCCTTTGGCCTCAAAAAATTCGGTGAAAATTATCAAAGGTCCATGACAAGGTGATGTTCTATGCTATGCTACATCTCAGTCATGGAGGACTATGTTTATCCTCAACAAACACAGATGGAAATTGTGCAAGATATGGTTACATTTCAAAATGTCCTTCATATTTTAGGACGTACTTCATTCGACAACTGCAGGGGTTCATCTAAAGCGTAGCTCGACTCAATCATATGAAATGTGTGCCAACCATTGAGGAGGATTATAAGGGAAGATTGCTTAGGATGAATATGGTGCACTGGAGGGACTATGCTTGAATGAGTTTGGAACCAGACTAAGGTGACTGCCATTACTTGAAAATGTGGTCTTCCTGAGAGTATCAAATAGTTGCACATGCCTGGGACAAACATACAAGCCATTCACCACTTCATTTCGCAGCTTGTTGACAAATTTCATTCATTCACCGATCTACCTAAAAATGATGTTGATCTCATTTTGAGACTCAGAGAATCATAGAATACCTTCACCTATCTTGAATAATATTTGGACAATCCGCCTATCCTCATGCCTCCAACTCACAGGTCAGCCACTTTTGCTATATATATCTACAACCCAATTTTGAATTGGCGCTTTTCTCACACCAATGATGACCTAATCCAAATTCTCAAGCCTCCGTGTACTATTGTCAGAAATAACCTAGGGGGATTTGAGGATGATCTTAACTATCCTTAATGGCCGAAGAAATCTTGTTTGGGTTATTTTTACTTTCCATAAACTCACCATTATCTCTTGAATAACAAAGGGCCCAGCTTATTCCCAAGGTTGATGCCTCATTGTACCTGTTGGGGCTCAAAACTCTTCCCTTATGGGGACCACTGTACTCATTGATAATACTACTTAGCATGTGCATGGTGTTCGAGCAAGGGAAAAAAACAAGTTCAAGGCTCAATGTAGGCCCAATCGAGTCCCCTCCTCCTTACTCTCCCTCGTGAACTCTGGTCCTCTGACCAAACTCATCATTGATGTAATTGCAAGCAACTCCTCCATGTGGGACCACTTCAATGGTTGGTTAGTTTTCCATGGTTCAAGGCCAGCCATGGTGTGATCAGCTCCTGAAGCAATGTCTTCAACTTAGGAGACCCCACACTACAAGCTTTCCGTGGCTTTCCTTGCACAAGATAGAAAAATATGAGTGAAGCATTCCAACTTGGTTTTGACATTAAAATCTAATCTCCTTGAAGTTCTATCTCCGAAGAAAACCAATTGATTACGATGAGGACAAGTGATTGAGCCCGCAAGTGTAAGGTTTGTGGGAGTCACTATAACCAAAAGGGGATTCAAAGGAGTACTTTCATTGGAGTATTCTGAATATCAACTGGTTCCCTTTTATGTATCGACATCAGTAGATGTGTAATGAAATTACTTAGATAGATTTGAATATCAACAATTCAATAGAACACCAACGGACATGCCAAAATAGAGATAAAATATCACAGTATGTAAGTAGAATGACCCAACCATGCTTGGAGGGGGCAATCTCCAAACCATACAATAAGACTGAAGTGTTCAATATGATGATATCTCATGAGTTACCTAACCTCCTATTTATACCCGATATGTTAAAGTAAATCATTATTGACCTACTAAGCATGTTATACCCTCCTATGAGTAAATTGATTTATGATATTGGTGTCCCCAGATTTCACCCTAAAATTTGAGACTACCCCATGTTAAAATTTTTTGTTCTTTTAAAATAATGGGTCGTTTTATGTTTTTATTGCCAGAAAGTGTCTGTAATGTGTCAGGATAATCCCAGGGAGCCATATTAGCCATTTTCGCTAAATACCCAGATACCCAAACTCGTTATATTCTGTCGTTGGGGTTTGCCTGCGGGAAATTTGTATTTAATTATTTTGAATCCCGTTTGAGGCAAATTGTGCTCCGGTTTAACCCTGTTGTGATCGTACATGTCAACTTTCCCATATACCAGTAGGGTTTTAACCAAGAATGAATCCTGGGCTTTATTTGTGACTTCTGGCAATGTTTTGTGTTTTTGGTGTTTTCCCGTTTCGTTTTCTGTGAAATTTCTTTGGATCAATTCCTTTACCGGTTTCGCTTGATTCTTTGCCTGGAGTATCTGGAGATCACCTATGCATGTTGTGCTAGAAGGAATTCGCCATCGGAGGTCTGGTTCTCTCAGAAAAGACGATGTCGTGCAAAAAAAAGTTTCTTCTGGGCTGGCCGCATTTTTGGAAAACAGAGGGTTTGAAGTGAATCATGAGATTTTTGGAAGCATCAGGCAGGTGGGATTTTTGTACCTGCCTAGCAGGGTACTTTTTCCCATGGAAGCAACGTACACTTAAGTCACAATGGGAAAATCAGAGGCAGCAGGCAGGCGGGAATTTCTTACTTGCCTTGCAGGGTAAAAATTCCCATTGTGAAATAAAAGAAAAATCACTTAAGGCATTGATGGGATTTTATTACCTGCCTTGCAGGGTAAATAATCCCATTATGAAAGTCAAACAACTTAAGTGAATCATGAGATTTTTAGAGCTGCCTTGCAGGGTAAATAATCCCATTGTCAATTGACTTTTAAAAATAGAAATTGCTCATGCCAAAAAGTGCAACCCCTTTAGGGAAAGAAGGGCAGCTTTAAATGCATTAAATTAATTAATTTCTTCTCCAATTTTGGCGCCCAGGCTTGTGGAAAAGTCAACAAAGGGAAAGTGGATAAAGGAAGTCAGAATTAGAAGTTCTAAAATTAAATAAATATTATTTATTTAATGCAGCTCCATGTCAAAAAGTGCGCCCCATTTGGGAGAGGAATAATATTTGAAGTATTAATTGATTTAATCAATTCCTATTTTCAGTGGTTGAGGTCAAAGCATACTGTGAGGCTTAAGTTAATTGGAAGTAGAGGGCTAAAATTAAATAAATTTAATTTATTTAATGGCAGCCATGAACATGCACAAAATAGGCACCTCATTTGAAGAGGAAAACTTATTAATTAATTAATTGCTAGGAATAGGAGAGACATTAATTAATTAAAGAATTATGAGGGTTATATAAGCAAAGGCTGCCATAAGGATGAATTAATTAATTCAACAGCAAAGAAGTGCAGCCCAGACAAAAAGTGCGCCCCATTTGAAGAGGAATTTTGCTTAGAAGAAGGTGTAATTAATGCTGGAAGCTTCCAAATTTTGCGCCTAGGTTTGAAGGAGCTTGCTTTGTGTCTGAATAATTGTCTGCATAAGTGATACAGGTGCTCAAATGAAGTTGGTAAAATTCATGCTTGCTTTGCATGCAAATAAAACATCAAATTTTGGGGCAGCAGGGTTGATATATGCAGATTTTTATGATTAAAATCCACTGTTCATATTCCGGGTGCCATCTTTGTCTGAATTAATTGCAGGAATTCATTACAGGTTCTTTTATAAGAGAAAGAGAGCTTAAATCAATGTCCAATACATTGAACATATCCTCCGAATCTGAAGAATTATCCAGATCTGCACCGATTGTGAAGAATTCCGGCCGAATAAAGAGGAAAAAAATTGTTCAGACAAAGATAGATACAACCATGACAAAGAGAGATGAAAAAGAAAGCTTAGTGGAATCATGCATTACTTCTAGATTTGCTCACATAGGAGACACTGATCCAGATCCAGATCTCATAATTGCAAAAGCTTCTGGCAAAAAATTCATCCTCTTGTTTCGAATGCAGCCTGTGAAGAATTTAGTGCATGGAGAATTCCTTCCAGGACCTTGTGCATGTTCTTCCAATCTTCCAGTTGAAGCCTTCATTGAAGTTGCATTCACCCGAAGTGCTTTCCAGAATTTTTAATTGCTCATATGCAATTAAAAACAAAGAGTTATTTACTGCAAACATTGCACTAATGCATGTATCGGAGAAGAACTGCAAAAACTTCAAGGATAAGAGGGAAGACATGTCAAAGACAATACCCGCATGCAAATCACAGTCACTTGCTTCCAGATCCAGGCGCTTCTATTACCAGCCGCTTCCAGATCCAGCCGCTTCCAGCCGCTTCCAGATCCAGTTTGGTGAGAATCAAAGGCAAAAGAATCAGCTGCATGCAGAATATGAAAAAGGACAACACTGCAGCTTTCCTCTTTCTTCTTCTTTTTCTTCTTTCCTCCGACAAAGTAATTGAGCGATCAATTAAATTTTAAAACTTAAGTGATTGGTTTAAAAGCCATTACTTGAAGAAGTCAACTACTTGGAGATAGGTGGCAAACGTGCAAAATAGAAGGTTTTATCTTCAGTTGCAAATCATGCATGTCATTCAAAGAGGAATTCCAGGAGGGAGATTGCCAGTTGTTTCCTTTCCGACTTCCACATGTGCCAGTTCAACTAAAAGCTTCGTATTTGTAATTTACCCTTTACATGTTATAAGTAGAGGAAGAACCTATGGGTTAAAGCATCAGAATTTGTAAGCAGCATTCTTGTGTTCCAGACTTTGTGCTGAAACCCCTGATAGCCACTTGAAGCAAAGGAATATAAAGGAGCAGATTTCCGGAGAACTTTGTGTCACGGTGCATTGTGTTTCTAGTTTTTAATCTCAGATCTACTTATAATCTTTGTGTTATTTTAAATCTAGATCTGAAGTTGCCTTTGCTTATAATTCTGTGTGTTGATATCTATTGGTTTCTTCTATGTGCATGCAATAAACTCTGCTATTTATTGATTGGGTTGCACATCTTCCCTATTTCTTCCCTGTGTTTTATTATTTCCTTCTATAAATATTTCCTTTCTTAAACAGTTGCTTACTTGCTGCCAGATCTATACAGCTATGGTTCATGAGTTGAATAGTTAAAGCAAAGCCCCCATATAGATACTAGCATATTTTTATCGAAAAGTTTGACATGGGAGCCTCATCGGTAAATGAGGGAGAGTTTATCTCATGACTGCCTAGGTTTTCAGCTATGTAGAAAATCTAGCCAGCACATCATGTCTACGATTGGAATTCGTTATGTTTTCTAGATGTAACACAGTCATTCTAAGTGATCGAGGATGTACATGAAGGAGTGTGCGGTGCCCATACAAAATGGAATGGTATTAACAAAGATGTTGTTAATGGTAGGCTACTACTGACCTACTATGGAGACATATTGCTGTAATAATATAAAGAAATGTGTTTTATGCCAAAATTATGGAAATTTCATCCATACACCATCACAACCATTACAACTAATTACAACACTATGGTCATTTTATAAATGGTGATAGGATTTAATATGAAATATTACCTCAACGTCATCTGACAGTCATACCCACATCATCACAGCCACATAATATTTCACTAAGTAGGTGGAGGCTGTTCCATTTTCCTATGTTACAGGTGCTCAGATATCAAGGTTCATCATGAATGACCTTATTTTCCAGTATGATATTCCTTCTTCCATTGTTACTGATAATGGAAAATAATTCAAGACAAATACAATGAAATATCTTTTCCATCCTTGACCTTGTACTCAGTTTGAGGTTGGAGATTTGGTCATGAAAGAGAATAATTTCGACACGAGGGAAGAAAGAGAGAAGAAAGGAACATTCGAACCTCAGTGGTTGGGACCTTATGTCATTGTGAAAAAATATGGAACATGAGCATACAAACTTGCTCATCCTAATGGAGATGAGCTCTATGATCCCATGAATTCCATGTACCTCAAGAATTTCTATGCTTGAACATGGCCGTTAAATTAAGATTTTTTTTTTTTTAAAAGGATCAAAAATAGAAAAAAAGAGAAAACACAAAAGAGAAAATAGGTCATCCAAATGTGAAAAACCACGTAATTTTGGCACTTTGGATAAATCCCTTGGTAACAACCCATTTTCGCCACCTTGGGAGGATTCGTTGTTTCACATGAATCTTACATTTAACGGGGAACTTTTACTTAGCTTAGGGATAGTTCCACACCTACCTCCGAGATTCCGTGTGAACCCATCCTATCAACCGTCTTGATCTAGTTTATTCTCCTCTTGTTTTTATGTGAAAGGATTGCCTTTACATATATTCCAGGTCTAACGCTGTGTCACCTTAACACTTTTTCCTTCTTGTATATAACATGCGGCACCTTCCCTTGTATATTACCATCTAATGCTGGGGGCATCCCTTTTTTCTTAGTTTCCTGCATATAGCTTGGAAATAACTTAAAAAAAAATCCAAAAATATAAAAAAATGTTCAAAATCTCCAAAATCATTTACAAAAATTGTAAATTCCCAAAAAAATAGAAAAACACAAAACACAAAAATAATAGAAAATTATTTCTCAAAAAAATACAAAAAACGCATAGAAAAGAGTGACACAAAATCATAGCTTTAGTTTATTTTCTTTGTTCATTTGCTCTTGTTTCTTATTTTGTTTGTTGATTTGTGTACATTCTGCTTATATAGTTTTCACTTAATTATACATTTGTATAGTTTTTTTCTTTGACATACTACTTGAGATTGATCTTATCTTGCTTAGATTAGATTCATTCTTACTTGTACATATGAAGTGTGTTTTTTCATACTTGTAAAGTATTGCATATAGTTATGCTAGTTCATATTGTTAGCATGTATATTTGGTAGATTTGTTAACATTTGCTTGTGATTGCTTGTTGTATGTACATAGTTTTGTTATCACATCATTATATCTCCATCTATATCATCCAATCTAACATCATTTATACATCATACATCAATAAAAATGCTAAGTTTACATCATACATGTACACTAAGCTAATTATCACATACATTATTATCAAATGGGGATAAGAGGGATCCAAAATATCAAAATCTATCCCCCCCAAACCAATATCATCATGTGAAATAAATCAAGACAACATCACATATGCAATAACAAATGATAACATCTACGAATATATCATGAATCAATAACCATGTGCTACAATCTATAATCATCATCATCATCATACGTATCAATGTAAAATGTCCAAATATACGTGTATGTCTAAAAATATACATGATCTGGATAGAAATATTTCCATCATGGGTGTAAATCAAAATGATCCTTCATCAAGAGGCATGAAAAAAATAATACATGAACATCGATCAAACATAAGCCTTCATGATAGGCCTACATCAAGATGCATCATAAAAACAACATGATAAGAAAGGAAGAGTCATCCATGACTCACCCCCTCTCCTAGGATACTTGGCCTATGATGTTGAGGTGGCATCAACTGATACAGATAAAAGGGCCTTGACCCTATACCCTTCTACAAAAATGGGTATTGTACTGACCAAACAGATCTAGATATCCTATGGGATCTAGTCCCCAACCTACTAACATCAAGCTTCTCAAAAGGTGTAATCCTCTGGCCCTCTATAGCACTCTTCCACTATCCTATAATTTGGGCTACATCAACATGTGCTTGTATTAATAAATCCACCTATCTATCACTCTCTATAGTAATACTAAGAACTTGATCTTGTGCCTGATCCTTCTCGGTGGTAGCAACCTGTATTTTATCTTGTGCCTGTTGTAGTACACTCATAGCCTGTGACATCTAGGCTAGCATCTATTGTATTTTTTGGAACCATGTGGACCCATCTCCTCCCTAGACGATGTGTGCCCTGGCATGATCATGCTCAGTTGTGAGCATCTGTACCTCGGCCTTGGCATGATCCTTCTCCGTGGTAACCTAGAGCTTGAAAACTAAAACTTGTTGTAGTTGTAACTGAAGTTTAACTATCTGCCACCATCTCCGCCCACCTCTCTAATCTCCTCCACTATCTTATCCCCACCACCTCTATCCCTCGGTGGGCTAGGGTAGTGGCCCATGATGTGGAACTCCTCCTGCAATAGGACCTTGTGGTGCTCTATGTACTGGAACATGCTATAATGAGATATCTAACCTTGCAGCTAGGCCCATTTGGGGCATCTCAACTTGTTGTACTCTGAACCGTGCCCTCCGTACCTACTGCTGTAAAGGTAGAGGACCCTGTACCTCACCGTCCACCTGTCATTGTCCACAATTATCCTCCTCCTCCTCATATGCATTATCATCATCCTCATTCTCATCCTGTGGAGGTGGCCTAACTCTAGCTACCCACAATGCCTACAATATAGTAAGGCAGTGTCGTAACTGTACGCCGGAAAAGTGACAAGCGAGCGTGAGAATCTACAAGTGACTCTTCCGCGTACCCGACCTCTCGAGGTCGTGCCGAGACAGCCGGTGGGGTAGAATATGCAGACAAACTAGTTAGGCATTCTAATGTCTTCGACATGCACTAGTGGAATTTGCGAATCTAAGGCAAAGAAGGCCCTTCTAACTTGAACTGGTGTGATAGATCGATCAGCAAGGATGAATGCTCGAAGGCTCCAATCAATATCGAGCTCTGGCGTGATTCGATCTATGGGTTGCGGAATACGTGGAAAATGACCTGGGATAGTTTCGTGTATGTCTCCTGATAAGGTCATATGGTGGATGATGAATATAATTGACTCTACGGACGATTTTCTTGGCCTAGTCCAGAATTCCCTAGCTTCGTTAGCTGTTGATATCTAGTAAGGACAGTTGTTCGATGATGATAGGTGGAAGTGGAGTAGACCTGAATACCAAGGTGCGTAGGCTAGTGTCTATATCTAATTGACTCTGTGGACTCGTTGGGCTGTGGGATCTGTGGATCACAACCATAGATTCTTGGTTGTTGCGGTCCTGTTATGGTCATACGCGAGATCAAGTCCTAATCCCTAGTATCCAGTAATCGTACGATTTTTCAGCTTCTATGTTTAGAACCAACAGTTGTGCAATCTTCTCAGAATACCTCACAGGCGTTCTCGCAACTTGGATTCTTAAGTTGGTATCTATATCTACGAGGGTGTCTCCAGCGTCTGGCTGTGGAACTAAAGGATCACACCCGAATGTTTGTTCTCTTTCGAGCCCTTCTACAGTCATATGGATGTTTTCTAGGGTAATCTGTAGTTTGGCTGACTTGACCAAAACGCATGTGCTTGGTCGTCTTCTATGTTTAATCCTCTTAACTGAGAACTGATCAGTTGTAAATCTGTGGTTGTTCGGAATACTTGTATCCTGAGATTTTGGTCTATGTCAACTATCGCTGTGACGAGGTTTGGTTGAGGCACGATTGGCTCAAATATATATTCCCTGGGCTCTTGAGGTCCCGTGATTGTCATACGAAACAAAATGCAAAACTAACTGTAATGAAATGAAATCCTAACTACGTGAAATAAATCTAACATGCATATAACTTTTATTCTTTCTAAGAAATATTTTAACAATTTTAAGGAAAGCAAACTATTTTAAGCGTATCTAGAAATAATAACTAAACAATAATTTAAAACAGACAAGATAACCGAGTGTGGTTATTTGCCTGTGCGATTTGTAGAATTATTCTAAATAAATAAAATAGCTTGTCTAATCTACCTGCAAGATTCTCGATCCTACCTCAGAAGTGAGGAGTGAATCATAGTTTCTCAGAAACTATCAATCCCCACAGCTTCCCTGGCAATATCGAGAATAGAATTTACTGAAATAAAGCGATTAACTACTCTATTTGATATGATTCTGACTAGAACTTTGAAATTTAAAACCTGGATTCCGCAGAACAGTGGCGAATCCGATGGTGTGTGTGTGATCTCGTCCCCTCAGTATGATCTCTCGTTCTTTCGTGTTCACGTGGATCCAGAAAAGCGTGTAATGCTAGCACCGATAGGAGTAGATTTTGGGACAAGGACAGCTCAGAATGCAGACCGAGAATGCGAGTAGGAGAGGGATAGCGCAAGAGTACAGAGCTTGGCTTATGCGATTCCTAGCGGGATTTTACTGCGAGTCATGCAACATGAAGCGACCAGAACCTGTAACTATCCTATACGAAGAGAAAAACCTGCAACTTTAATGGCTTCCTAAGCTATTCTGTTCCAATGGTTTGGATAAAACAACAACACTGCTTGCACAAGTTGGATATGTGGCTTACCAACAGCTGAATAAAGCTAACCAGGCATATAATGAATTGAACTAAGAACTCTAAGACACGATGAAAGAAAATCTACAGCAAAGAGAAATTCAGAGGCAAGCTTCTAACTGGATTGGATGAAATAACAGCACTGCCTGCACAAGATGGGTCTGTGGCTTACCAACAGCTGAGCAATTTAACACAAAGATGCAAGTGAATTCAAGCTATGGCTTCTAAACAAGCTAACCAACTAAAACACTAAAATGAGGGAATGGGAGAGCAAAGATCAAACTTCAAAATCCAGCCAAGCTTCAAACCAAAAACTCCAGACCAAATGGTTCACCCCCATTTGCATGTGCACAAACCATGCATTTATAGGAATTCAAACACTCAAAAACCAAAACCAAATTGAACTCCTAAACAATAAACAAAGGAAAAACACTATTCCAGGGGACCAAAAACATAAATGCATGCTCAAGTCGGCAAGAGAAAAGCTGGTGAATCATGATATTTCACGCGGGTCGCGTCAAAAGAGCGTTCTGGAAAATGCGCACAGGACCGCCGCTCTGAGCAGGGCGGCGGTTACAGGACCGCCGCCCTGTTCAGGGCGGCGGTCACGAGACCGCCGCCCTGCAGGGCGGCGGTTTCGTCACTGAAGGTCAAGAGGCCAAGGAAAGAGGGAAAAAGGGGAAAACAAAGGGCGCGGGGGCTAAGCGGGGCATGCGGGATGTTAACACATACTCCGAGGGCTTTTCCGGATCCCGAACACCTTGCGAGGAGACCTGTATCATCATTGGGGCACTTGTTACACTGTTCTGGCAGTACAGTACCCTACAATTTTGGGTACGTACATATTGCCCCCTCGGAGAAGCGTTTTAGCCATGAAGAGGCATAAAACGGTGGGTCCGAGTATGGCAGTCCCGAAATGGGGAGTTAGAAGCTATACCTTACTCGTCCGTGTGTTGAAATGACGCCATCGAAATTCCCACTACCTGCAAAATGAAAAGAGAACTCAAGTGCAGATAGATGCAATAACTTGGAAGATAAACGCTAAAATAATAGGGAAGGAGAACGTACCATTCGTGCGGGGATAGAAACTTACCTCCATCAGCGCTCCAAACCTGCGAAAAAGTCATTTTAAAACGAAACAGAACGATATATATATGAAAGTGGGCCCATTTTCCTATTCATTTGCGTGAGTTGATTTGATTGGTTTTGAGCTCTGGGACCCACGGTGACGGTTTCTCACGCGAGTAGAGTCGAAATGTTCGCAGCGAGATCGTGATCATGCCTCCACGTGCGGAACGCCGACCTCAGCGATCACAGGTTGGTTTTCTTCAATTTTGTGTTTTTCCCCCTTTAAATTTGAAATGTTAAATTCTTCATGATGGGGGGGTTATTTTTGAAAATGTTAGGTTCAAAAGGTCCACCTAGGGGGGGCGCCTACTGGGTAGGCTCCATTTTTAGTTTAAATGGTCTATTTTTGCTCATTTTGGGCTTTTTGGGGTTAACAACCCGCGCGGGTTTTCGGACCGCGACCGCCGCCCTGGCCAGGGCGGCGGTTACATGATCGCCGCCCTATTCAGGGCGGCGGTTACACGACCGCCGCCCTTAAGGCGGCGGTTACAAAACCGCCCCCCTGCTCAGGGCGGCGGTTTTGACACAGAATGCAAAAGAACTTAATTTTCGAGATTGCACTTGTATTTTCTTGCATTTCTATATGTTTTTATGACCTTCTTGGTATTGTTCAGATATTAACTTGCTCTGTTTTGTGTGTTTTGGTTGTATGCAGGCGAGAGCAGAGTATATCAGATGGAGCCGAGAGAGAGAGAGTGTGATTGGCTTTCCGGGGTATTGGATGCCCTTTCTCAGGATGAGGAGGATACATTACAGAGGGCCGGCATATTGCGTATATCGCATGCGTGCCCCATGTCACACCGTCTAGTCACATTCTTTGTGACTTGTTCTCATATTGGGATGCAGATCGGAACACTTTCCGATTGCCAGGGGTCCGTGGTGAGTGGACCATTACTTTGGAGGATGTCTACCGTATCCTGGGGGTCCCGATCATCGGGAGGAGACTCACACTGGAGACGGAAGGGTCCCGAGCACAGATTGCACAGTGGGCAGGCTACATGGGGGATGCAGCCATCTCCACGGGGTCGAAGAAGGGAGTGAGAGTTCGATCCATTCCTTCTTTGCCCATCCCCATATTTCGACAGGCTATCATGGGGATCCTTGCCTCGAGGCTGATCGGGGACAAGGGAGGGGATACTTTACTATACTGCTGGGCCCCCATCATTGCACAGATAGAGGGGCATGGCCGGATATACGCCTGGGGCGCAGATATTCTGGGGACCACCTACCATGACTTATACAGGGTGGTCCGTTTGCAGGGACAGTCATTGAGCCACCCGACTCTAGTCATGAGTTGGGTGTATGAGCATTTTATTCCTTATGGCAGAGGCATGGAGGTGGCAGATCCAGGGGCTGTGAGGGCAGCTAGATGGTCAGATATGTCGGTGCTTAGAGCACCTCACCAGCCAGTTGCCTCCCTTACCACAACAGATATGGAGGCGACACCGTACCGGCTTATGGCTGGCATATGGGGCAAGGAGACCCTTACATTGATCTCCTGCTCCACCACAGGGCAGCTTATCGACCGCGTGGGATGGGTGGAGGTACACCCTTTTGGCAGAGTTCCTCAGCAGTTCGGCCTTCCATATGCGGGCATGCTTCCCCCAGCGGCACCAGTTTATAGATCAGTCCGCGAGGCCAGAGGGGGGCCTAGAGGCCGTGGTTGGACAGCGATCACTCCTGGCACTCCTATTGCAGCCAGGAGGGTAGTTCGGGCTAGAGGGAGAGCCGGTGCGCCTCGGGCACCTTTGCTTCAGATTGCTGCAGGTCCTGCTCATAGCAGCGATGACCCTATAGATATCGACTCCGATTCTGAGGAGCTTACAGAGGGAGGGTCGGAGGAGCAGACTGATGGTAGCGATCCTGAGTGGCATGACACTCAGGATATTTTGCAGGCGGAGAGGGCCGAGCAGAGCGCAGAGAGAGACACTCTAGTCTCAGAGGAGCCACTCTCTCAGGGCCATGGTGGAGAGGACGAGTCGGTTGTGGGGTGACATGTTGCCCCTGCTACAGGAGCAGCTCCACAGTCGGCAGCGGCATCCGCAGCGGGTGCCGGCCCCAGCGATCCATCTTGGAGGCCCGGTGATCCGAGTAAGTTATCCTCTCTTCCTTTCAATGTTTGTTTAATTTAAGATTTGCTTTAATTGCTATCTCTCCTTGTGTTTGTATCTTGTATATTTTTAGCCTCTTGCCTAGTTTCTAATTCATTTTTCTCCTTTGTTTGCAGAGACTGTCGACGAGTGGCGGGATCTGATCCACAGGGTATGCACTGATTCCCTGATGATCCCTATGGATAGGACCCGTGCGGAGCTATCTGTAGATGCCGGGGAGCCCTCAGCAGCCGGTAGGCATACCGACTTCTTCGCTCCCGTTTGGCACGTGGCTAGGATGGTGTCGACTCTCCGTACAGAGTTGGCAGGCTATAGGACAGCCGAGCGTCTTATGAGGAGCCATTCTCGTGGCGAGACCGCGGCTGCTCCTCGAGACCCTGAGCCCTCCGTGCATTCAGAGCGCCGGCGTAGCCGGAGTCCTAGGCGAGGGCGCGCACCCTCGGAGGGGTCACGTAGGGGTTGAGAGGCGACTTGGCCCTATATGTTTTGTACTATAGATTCTTTTGTATATCACGGGCTCTTTGAGCATTTTGACCATGCCTAGAGCATGATGGCATTGTATATAAACATTGGTTATTTATATATATGCATTCATTTTTGGATCAAAACTTGTCACTCGTGTTTTCCCTTTCTGTTTCCAGCTTCCTCGTGTATACTACGATGTATGTTTTATATGCTTTCTAGAATGTATGCAATGGAAAACAGATGATGCAAATGTTTGCTTTCTTTTTGTGTTTCATGATGCTGATACATGATATTGTAGATATACTGTGATCTTAAATCTTAGTTTCTGTGAGCAATTTGGATACCTCATGTTTGTTTTGGCAAAGTGATGAAAATAACCAGTATGATGAACAGATTAACTTGCCCCACTCCTAACTCCACGCAACTAGTAAGATGCGAGGGCTCATCACCAAGAGCCAAGAAGGGCGCAAGTTATGAAATATGGTGAAATGATAGTGATGAAAGATAGACGAAGCTTTGGTGGAACCAAATTGAAAACTACAAGCTTACTCTACCTGAATGACTTCATAGTTTTGGATGCAACTTGCTTTGCGGTTTATCCAGACTTAGACCCGTAGATGGCCACATAGTAGACAAAATCTGGTTTTTTTAGGATTTTTAACTCTTTTTGGAATTTTGAATATCTGATTCATTCGTTTTTGACTCAAAGTTTGAATAGTTTGTTTATGACCTTTTAACGTTTACTTTGTCAAGAGGACCCCCTACACTTTGCCCCATGCTACTAGTAAGAAGCGTGGGTTTATCACCGTGGGCAAGGCATAGGCGAGTAAGGGCATTTCCATCCTTTCCCAACCCTACGTCACTAGTAAGAGACGCAAGCTCATCACCGAAGGTTGGTGGGGCAAGGAAATGTGTAAAAATAAAATTTTCTGTTTAATCACTTTTTGACTTGTCTTTTTGAGTAAAATGTCAGTATATGCTTATTTCCAAAGAGATGTGTATATGGGATAGATGTGACACCATGAAGCTTCTAGAACAGACCATAGGCAAGACACCTATCCTAAGAAGAAATCAAAGCGAGAACAAACTTGTAGATCTTGGTATGGTTACCGTTAAGACTTCGTCATGTCTGATTTTGTTTGATAAAAGATTCCAAGATGATTTGATGATACACGAAGATGGAGAGGTATGATTAAAGAACTTTATGCCAGAAACATCACGAGTTTGTAGTAAATTGCTTTGAGAATAGATTTCTTGATCACAATTTATGTAAGAACAAGTGGACAAAATGATCCTAATTTATATGAAAATGCAATGTAGATAGTTATATAGGTAGCGTTAGCTGCTTATGCGTAGAAACGCTTGAGGTGCAAGGAATTGACTGTTTCGCCAAACTCCTCACCTTCTAACGTACATAAGAGATAAGCACCATTTCCGTAGTCCTTCATGACTCGGTATGGGCCCAACCATTTGGGCCGGAATTTCCTTCCTTCGCCGGTCTTCTTGTCGATCTGGCTGTCTAGTCTTAGAACTAGATCACCTTCGTATATATCGCGTTCATAGACCTTCTTGTTATACTGCCGGCACATTCGGTCAGCATAAGCTCTATGCCACTGTTCAGCATCTAACCTAGTTTCATCTAGGCTTTCTAGTTGGGAAAGACGTGCTTCTCTGTAAGCGTCTTCATCCAGAATCCCTTGTAGTGAAATGCGGAGACTGGGTATTTCGACCTCAAGCGGGAGAACTGCTTCTGCCCCAAATACTAGCGAGAAAGGAGTTTCTCCCGTTGGTGTTCTTATTGAGGTTCGGTGGGCCCACAAGGCCGGATATAACTTCAAATGCCAATCTCGCTTGTTTTCTTTCACCGTTTTAAGGAGAATGGCTTTCAGTGTTTTGTTTGTTGCTTCAGCCTGTCCGTTGGCTTGGGGATAATACAAGGAAGCCGTATGATGGCTTATTTTAAATTTACCGCATAGTTCGCGAACTTCTTCATTTTTGAAAGAAGTTCCATTATCGGAGATAATGATTTGTGGGATACCGTACCTGCAAATGATTTGATTCAAAATGAACTTAGCGATCACCGAACCAGGTACGGTAGTAAGAGGCATGGCCTCCACCCATTTGGTAAAATATTCAGTGGCCGTGATTATAAAATTATGGCCGTCTGTGGATGAGGGAGAGAATTTCCCTATTAAGTCTAGGCCCCATGTAGAAAAGGGCCATGGAGTAGCGATTGGTTGCAGAGCTTGTGCTGGCATGTGGATCTCATGAGAGAATTCTTGGCACTTATGACACCTGCGTGTGAACTCTATCGCGTCATGTTCTAGAGTGGGCCAGAAATAGCCCATTCGATGTATTTTTCGAGCGGTGGCATGGCCACCGAAGTGGCCTCCACATATACCACTGTGGGATTCATGGAGAATCCTCTTGGACTCTTCTGTGTCAACACACCTTAGGAGCATTCCATCGAATGCTTTTCGATAGAGCACCTGCTCTATAATGACGTATTTAGCTACGATTATGCGTAACCGCCTTCTTTGTTGCGGTGTAACTACCTCCGGGTACGTATGGTCCATGATATAATTAATGATATCAGTGTACCAAGGACACTCAGAGATAGCAGGTCGAGTTTCGATGTAGTATACGCATTCATCTGGAAAGTCTAAATCTACTAAATCACCTCCGTCTAATGGGTTGTCAGCTAACCAATCCGCGATGATTTGTCCTTTAACCGACTTCTGATTTACAAATGTTAATTCGAACTCTCCCATTAAGGTTATGAAACGTCCAGCCTTTTTAGACAAGGACCCTTGTGTGAGAAAAGTCCGTAAATGGTCCGTCTTTACCATGACCTTCGTTTCTTGATTCAGCATGTAATGTCTTAGGCGTTTAGTAGCAAAGACTATGGCAAGGCATTCTCGTTCTGCCTGTGTATAGCGTGTTTCATAGTCGAGCAATGTTCGGCTAATGAAATAAATCGCACGTTCTCTCTTGTTATCATCTTCTTGGGCCAACATACAGGCCAGCGAGACATTGGTAGCTCGCGAATATAGGATTAACGGGTGATCTAGCTTAGGTGGCATTAGCGTAGGTGGTGATAACAGAAAACGCTTAACTGCATCAAAAGCTTCATTGCAATCTTCAGTCCAATCAATGCTATAGTCCTTCTTGAGTAAATTGTTGATTGGATGAACGGCGAAGCTTAGGTCCGGGATAAATCTCCGGATTGCACCCAGCTTTCCGAGAAATGATCTGATTCCAGATTCACTCGAAGGTGGGACCATTTCGAGGACAGCCCGAATTTTGGTTGGATCAACATCGATCCCTCGTGACGATATGATGTAACCTAGGAGCTTTCCTCCTGTTACACCAAAGACGCATTTCTCTGGATTTAGCGTGACTCCGTATTCTATTAGACGTGAAAGAATGACGCGGAGTACTTCGGGATGGTCACAATGTTTCTTGGCCTTAGCCAATAAGTCATCTACGTAAGATTCCACGATTTTATGAATTAGATCGTGAAATATGTATGTCATGGCCCGCTGGTATGTAGCACCGGCGTTCTTGAGACCGAATGGCATAACAGCGTAGCAATAGGTTCCCCAAGGAGTTATAAACGTGGTTTTAGCTTGATCTTGCTCGGATATTCTGATTTGATTGTATCCCAAGAATCCATCCATGAGAGACAAGAGTTCAAAACCAGCTGTTGCATCAACGCTAACATCTATGGATGGTAATGGGAAGTCGTCCTTAGGGCACAGCTTTGTTGATATCTCAAAAATCTATGCAGATGCATATCTTTCCATTCTTCTTGAGAACGGGAACGATGTTGGATACCCATTGGGAGTAGTCAACTGGCTTGATGAATCCTACCTGAAGGAGTTTTATTACCTCCTCTTTTACCATGAGAGCTACTTTGGGCTTCATGGGTCTTGATTTTTGTTTAATTGGCTTTGCATCTGATCTAGTGACGAGGTTGTGCACCGCAATGTGGGGTGCGACTCCTGTCATCTCCTTGTAATTAAATGCAAACGCCTTCTGATGTTCTTTGAGAACCTGAGTATGTATTTCCACTTCTTCTGGGGTTAACGAAGAACCTAGTTTCAATATTCTTGGTTCATCTTCTGTCCCAATGTTGACATCGATTGTTTCTTCGATTAAAGAGGTGTTACCCTCTTCGAACTCAGGTGGTGCTGGAGGGTAAATCTAAATCATCCCCATTTTCTATTGCGTATATGCTAGGTTCCCTTTGTGATGGAAGATCCGTTACGGGATTTCCGAAGTAGGAGGACGAATGTGGAATCAGGGATAAATCTAGCATGTGATAGGAGAGATGTAATGCTGCATAGGCATTTAAATAATCCAAAGTAGCCGCATCATTTCCAACATGGTCTAGGACGGTAGATTCACTTCCGCTTAAAAGAGGATTTGTCATTGTTTTTATTAATGGTTCATCACGAATGGATACTGTGAAGTGAGTGTCTTCTAGCTCATTGCTTGGAGTAAAACATGATGCTGAGGTTGCTATTGAATCGGCGAGAAGATTTTTCTCTCGCGGGATTGCTTCAATGGATATGAAGTTAAACGCTTGCTTAAATCTAATACAGTGTTTTTGTAGAGTTGTAAATGTTCGGCTTTAGTTTCATATATTTCAGAAACTTGGTTTGTCACTAATTGCGAGTCTCCCAAGACTCTGACATTATCAATACCAATTCTTTTGGCTAAGGTGAGGCCAAGGAGAAGGGCTTCGTACTCAGCGCCGTTGTTTGTGCATTCAAAGTTTAACTTAAAAGCGAATGGGAGGACTTTCTCCTCGGGTGAAGTAAGAATTATACCTGCCCCCCGCTCCATAATGACATTTAGCTCCATCGAAATGGAGAGTCCAATACTTAGCCGGGAGTATAGATGTTGGGGCATCTGTTGCGTTTGCGCACTCTACTTCTACCATACAGAGATCCTCTGCTGGCAAGGAACCAACACCTAGGGAAAATCCCATGCCTACTGAATCGAATGGTAAGAACATTGGTGAATCTTGTTCTATCAACTCAACGATTTTTGCAGTAGTCCCTAATGATACTGTTTCTTTAGTTTTACCTTTAGGGGTTGGAATTGTTTTGGCTATGCTGGTAGTTTCAAGATCCGTCGTAGGTATCAACTTTTCCTCTGGCTTTGGGTCAGAGGGTTTATTAAGTTGGTTTGTTGGAAGTTCAAATTCTGAGTGCACCCCTGGTCTTTTCTTTAAATCAGCTAGGTGCAAATCGAAAGGTTTTGGATCACCTTTGGCTACAAATACCTTTCCCAGATGCAAGAATCTTACTTCTTGAAATAGCGTGGAAGGGATTGCCTTCATTCGATGTATCCAAGGTCGGCCGAGGATCATATTATAGTTAGTTTCTCGATCTATAATATAAAACTCAGTCAAGATGGTTTTGGGCCCTAAGGTGACCGGCAGTATTATAGTTCCTATCGAAGTGGCTTTAAGGCTATCATAGCCTCTCAAGGTATTTCGTGTAGTGGAACAGTTTGTTTCTCCATATCCAAGTTTTTGGAGGAAAGAGAAAGGGACTATGTTAACTGCGGCCCCATCGTCAACCATTGCCCGTTTTACATAGTTATTATAAACCCACACTTGTAAGTGTAAGGCTGGGTCACCTCGGCGTGCGATCTCAGCATCTGTGGGCATTTTACTTATTTCAAATATGAATTCGACATCCTTGTCTGGCTGCCCCGGAGGGTGGATATCAAAATCTACGTGATTTACTTGTGTTTCAGGAGGTGGAGTGATGTTAATTAGATGGCCTAGACCTAATGCTTCTAAAAGAGCAGCTCTGTGAGGGGGAGAGTTCTTTAGTAAGTCCAAAAATGAAATGTGTGAGAAGGTCTTTGTTAGGTCACTAATTAAATCATACGCACCGATGGGTTTTTCAACTATTTGCTGACTCTTATCTGTCTCTGGCAGATGACTTGGGCTCGGTTGAGAGAAGTACTCTCGTGTTCTTGTTATAGCTTCGATAGGTAGTTCAGCGTCTAATTCTACCAAACTAACTATCTTGGGTCTTGGTTGAGCTCCCAACTGTGGCGCAACTGACGGATTTAATGAAGTCAAGCTTCATGATCATTGTTTCCCATCATTGCACCTTTGTTTGTTCCGGTTGGATTCAGCCTATTGCCATCATGATTTGGGAGTGGATCATTAAAGATCTTGAGGGGAGCATTCTAAGGGGAAACTGCCCCTGCGAGCGTATTTGGTTGTGATGAGACGGGATCTGCCAAAAACAAGTCTGTGAAGAACTGTCTTTGTTCTTCTGGCAAGCGTTGCATAAATTTATTGTAGTCACGGCACGTTCTAGTGTCGTGACCCCGAATTTTATGGAAACCACAATAAGAATTGGGGTTGTAATTCCCGCTTTGTTGGTTTGGTGTGTATTGTGGCCTAAAATTTCGATCAAACTGTTGCCTATTTGGACTAAAGTTTTGGAATTGTTGTTTCTGGTTTTGACTTTGGTTTTGATAACCAAATGAGTTTTGGCTTGGCCCTTGCATGGGATTTTTCCATTGTTGTTGTTGTTGTTGTTGTGGATGGTTAAAATCCACTGTATTGACCGTCGGGGTAAAGTTGTTGTTTCGCTGGTTGTTTGTTTGTGACGGAGTATTAACAACATTTACCCTCTTGGGTTGGTCGGTTACCCCATCCGTTGTTACCCCACGATTTTTGTTAAGGATTTTGGGTCCTTGATTGACATTTGTGGTAGTTGTAGTGTTTTGAGTGGAGGTGATTAACCTCCCGTTTGTTCCGTAAGTCTTACGACCACTATCTATCGCTGCTTGATCAATTCGCAGAGCGCTCTCAAGTACTTCATCATAAGTCCTTAGTGGGAACTTCTGGACTTCTTCCTTCACTTCTCTGCTGAGAGAATGAAGGAATAAATCGCATAGTTCCATCTGATCCATGTTTGGAGCACTTGCTGAAGAATAAAGAACTGTACGCCACCTCTGGATGAAATGGGCGACAGATTCATTGTGTTCTTGTTTGATATGCAAGAATTCCCTGATTCCTGTTCTCAATAGTTTGTTCATGTCAAAGGCTTTGATGAACTCTGACACGAGTTGTTTAAATGAATGTATGGAAGCTTCAGGTATTCTATAATACCAATCAAGAGCGATGCCTTCCAAGGTTTTGGGAAATATTTTAGCAACAACCCCATCCCAAGGGAGTAATTCTCGTATGGCTGTAGCGTAAGATTTGATATGCGCGTTTGGATCTCCCTCACCCTTGAACTTGGGCAAATCAGGGAGAGGTCTTGGAAGCATGACGCTTCGTATGGTGAAATCTAAGGGTTCCTTTAGATATTCTGAATAAGTCCCTATCGCATAGCTTTCGACCATTGATGGTGGTTGCTGAGGGAGTGGTGGTGGGATAGGTTGTTGATACGGTGCAGCGTATGTGTTGGCAGGGGCATAGGGAGGTCCCTGCGTTTGAGAAAACATGCCGGGAGAGGAGAACATATCTCCTTGTGGGGATTTAGAGTACATGTTTAAATAGGACGGGGTATTGTCAAGGAATGGATTGTTTGACACTAGACCTGGAGGAATAGTGTTAGAGATGGTGGGCCTTGTTGGCGTTTGTTGAGGAAATTGAGGAGGCATGCCTAACGTGCCTACTCCTGTGAGGAGATCTACTTGGCCAGAGTGGTATGGAGGATTGGAACTTCCTGTTTGTATGAACGGAGAATTTTGATTTGCTTGAGCAAGTTCTAACCCTCTCACTCTTTCTACTAACGTTGAAATGACTTCATTTGGTGAAGTCACGGTACTTTTCCTGAGCGGCGTTTGTTGTATACCCTGGTGTTGTATAGGCATGTGATATCCTGTCATGAACTGATTGCTATCTTGCCAAGTTTCTCCAAGAATATTTCCTATAGAGGTATTTTCTTGAAAAGAGATCTCGGGTTGTATTTGTAAACCTCCTATAGGTGGGTACATACCCCGGGAGCGTTGTTCACTCCTAGGATAAGGTATTGATTGTCCATCGTCTAAGACCAGGTATGGATCTGATTGCCTACTAATTTGTGGTCTGAGTAGCATTTGAGGAGATGAACCAGATTCTCCGGTAAACGTCATATTGTTTGAACCTGAAGGCTCTGTTTGTTGGGTTCGAGGGGGTTGATCTAACTCCTCAGTTTGAAAAGATGAACTATATCTGATTCTTGGGGTTTGTGTTGACAACTGATTAGTTGAATAGTTGTCGCCCCATACTGAGAGCGAGGGTGATGATTGCCTATTCTGTTGGGCGTAGTATGCCTCAAGACCCAAGAGGGGTCTGCCATATGCATCGAATCCTGACATATTCGGGGGGTATATGAATACCCGCAGAATAATGGGAAAGAGCGAAGGTGATTTGAGAGAAGATGAAACTTCTCAAAGAGAAGGTGAAACAGTTGTTTGTTTCACGTCAGGTTCACCAATTTTGTACGCCGGAAAAGTGACAAGCGAGCGTGAGAATCTACAAGTAACTCTTCCGCGTACCCGACCTCTCGAGGTCGTGCCGAGACAGCTGGTGGGGGTAGAATATGCAGACAAACTAGTTAGGTAGTCTAATGTCTTCGACACGCACTAGTGGAATTTGCGAATCTAAGGCAAAGAAGGCCCTTCTAACTTGGACTGGTGTGATAGATCGATCAGCAAGGATGACTGCTCGAAGGCTCCAATCAATATCGAGCTCTGGCGTGATTCGATCTATGGGTTGTGGAATACGTGGAAAATGACCTGGGATTGTTTCGTGTATATCTCCTGATAAGGTCATATAGTGGATGATGAATATAATTGACTCTACGGACGATTTTCTGGCCTAGTCCAGAATTCCCTAGCTTTGTTAGCTGCGATATCTAGTAAGGACAGTTGTTCGATGATGATAGGTGGAAGTGGAGTGGACCTGAATACCAAGGTGCGTAGGCTAGTGTCTATATCGGATTGACCTGTGGACTCGTTGGGCTGTGGGATCTATGGATCACAACCATATATTCTTGGTTGTTGCGGTCCTGTTATGGTCATACGCGAGATCAAGTTCTAATCCCTAGTATACAGTAATCGTATGCTTTCTCAGCTTCTATGTTTAGAACCAACAGTTGTGCGATCTTCTCAGAATACCTCACAGGCGTTCTTGCAACCTGGATTCTTAAGCTGGTATCTATATCTACGAGGGTGTCTCCAGCATCTGGTTGTGGAACTAAAGGATCACACCCGAATGTTTGTTCTCTTTCGAGTCCTTCTACAGTCATGTGGATGTTTTCTAGGGTAATCTGCAGTTTGGCTGACTTGACCAAAACGCATGTGCTTGGTCATCTTCTATGTTTAATCCTCTTAACTGAGAACTGATCAGTTGTAAATCTGTGGTTGTTTGGAATACTTGTATCCTGAGATTTTGGTCTATGTCGACTATCGCTGTGATGAGGTTTGGTTGAGGCACGATTGGCTCAAATATATATTCTCTGGGCTCTTGAGGTCCCGTGATTGTCATATGAAACAAAATGCAAATTTAACTGTAACGAAGCAAATTCTAACTACGTGAAATAAATTTAACATATATAACTTTTATTCTTCTAAGAAATATTTTAACAATTTTAAGGAAAGAAAACTATTTTAAGCGTATTTAGAAATAATAACTAAACAATAATTTAAAACAAACAAGATAACCGAGTGTGGTTATTTGCCTGTGCGATTTGTAGAATTATTCTAAATAAATAAAATAGCTTGTCTAATCTACCTGCAAGATTCTCGATCCTACCTCAGAAGTGAGGAGTGAATCATAGTTTCTCAGAAACTATCAATCCCCACAGCTTCCCTGGCAATATCGAGAATATAATTTACTGAAATAAAGCGATTAACTACTCTATTTGATATGATTCTGACTAGAACTTTGAAATTTAAAACCTAGATTCCGCAGAAAAGTGGCGAATCCGATGATGTGTGTGTGATCTCGTCCCCTAAGTATGATCTTCTCGTTCTTTCGTGTTCACGTGGATCCAGAAAAGCGTGTAATGCTAGCACCGATAGGAGTAGATTTTGGGACAAGGACAGCTCAGAATGCAGACCGAGAATGTGAGTAGGAGAGGGATAGCGCAAGAGTACAGAGCTTGGCTTATGCGATTCCTAGCGGGATTTTACTACAAGTCATGCAACATGAAGCGACCAGAACCTGTAACTATCCTATACGAAGAGAAAAACCTGCAACTTTAATGGCTTCTTAAGCTATTCCATTCCAATGGTTTGGATAAAACAACAACACTGTTTGCACAAGTTGGATATGTGGCTTACCAACAGCTGAATAAAGCTAACCAGGCATATAATGAATTGGACTAAGAACTCTAAGATACGATGAGAGCAAACCTACAGCAAAGAGAAATTCAAAGGCAAGCTTCTAACTGGATTGAATGAAATGACAGCACTGCCTGCACAAGATGGGTCTGTGGCTTACCAACAGTTGAGCAATTTAACACAAAGATGTAAGTGAATTCAAGGTATGGCTTCTAAACAAGCTAACCAACTAAAACACTAAAATGAGGGAATGGGAGAAAAGATCAAACTTCAAAAACCAGCCAAGCTTCAGACCAAAAACTCCAGACCAAATTCTTCACCCCCATTTGCATGTGCACAAACCATGCATTTATAGGAATTCAAACACTCAAAAACCAAAACCAAATTGAACTCCTAAACAATAAACAAAGGAAAAACACTATTCCAGGGGACCAAAAACATAAATGCATGCTCAAGTCGGCAAGGAAACACGCGAGTCGCGTCAAAGAATGTTTTGGAAAACGCGCACAGGACCACCGCTCTGAGCAGGGAGGCGGTTACAGGACCGCCGCCCTGATCAGGGCGGCGGTTTCATCACTGAAGGTCAAGAGGCCAAGGAAAGAGGGAAAAGAGGGGAAAAAAAAGGGCGCGGGGGCTAAGCGGGGCATGCGGGATGTTAACGCATACTCCGAGGGCTTTTCCGGATCCCGAACACCTTGCGAGGAGACCTGTATCATCATCGGGGCACTTGTTACACTGTTCTGGCAGTACAATACCCTACAATTTTGGGTACGTACAGTAACACTATCAGATACCAAGGATTATACTAAATAGTGGCCCCTGACATCTTTGATATGCCTCAATGGGAGCCTCTTCTATGGCACCATCTAATAAAAACTAGCCTAAACCTTCGGTGTCTAAATCTTCAGCCTCGTGTAAAATCTCTCAGTGTCCCTGCAGGCATACAACAAATCTAGGTTGGGTATATCCTAAAGGTCTCTGAACTATCAAACAAAACTATCCACGTCATAATATTCCATGATATAACCCTTGCTGCCTATCAAAAAGTGCTTTACCATTACTATACTAAGCTCATCATCATCCTTAACCCACTGATACTATCCATAGGGCCTCCACACTATCATGTGTTATGTAATCTCATCAAACTCCAGCCTATATTTGTAATTATCACCTACGTGACATAAAATGTTGCCACTTGTAATGACCCATCCCATAACAGAAGGATAATCTATATATCGAGCTCGTAAATCACCTATAGTGCGAGCTATAACTATGTGGTCCCATGCCCAGATCTGTAACAAAAGTGTTAGACCCACTGTCTTCTGACCATGTTGTGTAATAAGAGGTAGGTCCCAATATAAGTCTGCCAACATGCACTGGCCCCATCATTATCTCTTGCCTCATAATAAACCTGTTATATCTATAATGAGGCAAAGTGAAAAAGTAGTACCTATCTTTTCATGGATAATAATGCCACTAACAAGCACCATCAAGTAGACACTAATGTGATGAAAACATGGATCTATGATTCAACAGTTTAAATAAATCATCGTCCCTCGGTGAGGCATGTCCAATCGACCAAATAAATTAACAAGACAATCTGTAATATCTTGATCATCAGTAATATACTTTACTAACTAGCCAAGTAGAGGAACACAAAATATATACTAGACATGCTCGAGTGTAATTTTCATCTCCGGAGTTAGAAGAACTGGATCTAAGAGTACCATATCTTAGGCAACGCTATAATAATACCATGATCCAAAGTGATCATAGGCATCTGCGCCATATGAGATATTCCTCTCATATATAAAATAATTTCCAACATTTGTCTGTGGAATTGTTGGAAGAAAACCTCTATGGTAGTGATTCGGTTGTGTCATTCCCTCATCTTAAGTAATCATAATCAAAACTGTGAAATGAAATACACATGTCACAACTTTTTTCTATCTAATTATTTCTATTCTCTTTAAACTAACTTTTCATCTAAGTCTTCCTCTAGTCATTTACTAATAATTCTTCTGAAATTTTGCAAAGTTACGATTTTCTGTTCTATGGTGCATAAGCACCCCTTTGGGCATGTCTGCACCTCTTTTGGTGCATACACATGTATTTATATATGAATCCTTCATGGTGCGTACGCATATTTTTGCATGTGTTTGTGTGTACCCTAGAATTCCCACTAACCATGTCGCATACGCGGCCCTTTAGCCGCATATGCGCCTATCTCCTTATGTACGCCTAGGCATACCCATTTTCTTCCTATGGGCATATAGGTCCCCTATTGGATGCATATGTGAATGGGTACATGATCATGGCATTTATGCCTATCTGTACATGTTTTCTAACGCATGTACATGCCCCTTTGTTTTAATATGCACTCTAGGGTACTTGTAAACATCCTACACTAACTCCTAACAACAATAAATACAATAATAAATGATAATAATGACGAAGAAAGGTTAGGGAACTAATGAATGGTCCATCTTCATCATTTTAGACATACTCCTAGATAGTATTGGTGTGTCTGTGGTGAATCTGAACTATGGCTATCTCACTCGCTGCTCGTGGTAAATCATGGTAATATTTTCGATAAGAATTGGTAACAAATGAGATAAATGGTTTACCCCACCCTCGTGTGGGGTATATCTAATGGTTTTAACTCATTGCGATGCCCTCAGAGTGTATTTTTTACCTTTTTTATTTTTCTAACAATTCTCCTATCTGTTGTGATGATTTGTGTTATTAAATAATCATTTTAACTAATCTTTGCCGTGTTGGGGAATTATTTTGCTACCCAATATCCATTTATTCTCCTTGAAGAAATTTTATCACTTTCAGGAGATCTCCTAATTTCTTATTTCTTCTATAAAAATAAAAAATTCACAAACATTACAAATATCAAAATATTCCAAAAAAACAAAAATTGGAAAAACCCTAAAAATTTAGTATTTCTCAAAAATCCTAAAAATTGTAAAAATTCAAAAATTTACAAAAACTGGTCACATGCCCATAGCGGATGAAACTCGTATCTTACACATGGTATGCATTTCATATCTTATTTTTATTTCCATGTGTACATATATTTAACAACTCACACATCATCATATTTTTAACCATCTACAAAGCTAGCCTTCTTGTTTTCTTGGTACTCTGGGGAACATATCTTTGCCTGATACTATTTCATTGCGTACACCATTTCCTCATTGGACCCTACATCCTTCATCATCTCTCCCCACATATATTATTTCCCAGGGCATCATTTTTAACCCTTGTCATCAATCACAAACATTTGGGGATATTCAACTTGATAACAAAACACTTGTTCAACCATCTTGACCATTGTTAGTTTGAGTATGTGCGTCTATACTTGTTTCCCTATTAAATGAGCTTGTGTCCTTCTCATATTGCATTAATTTATGTATGTTGTATTGAGTTGGTGTTTTTAGGAATGGATCATTATTCGTAGTACGTATTTTCATGCCATTATACTTTTTTTTATGCTTACATTTTAATAAGGACCGATGACGTAGATCCTCGGAAAAATGATGATAAGAAAGTTATATAAAAGAAAGTTCTACACTGGATGGAAGGCTAGTTTTTCCCCTAACCATATTCCTCTCTTTCTTCTTAATCATTCTCTTATCAACCTTATTCTTCTACTTCACCAAGGGAATCCTACTCCTACTCATTTTTTTGTTCATTTTTATCATCTTTTTTATCATTGAATCTTTCATCACCCCATCGACACTCGAGGGGGCATCTCTCACTTCTACAAATTTTTCTTCTACCCCTTCCAAAAAAATAATGTCTACTATCATTGAAGTGGTGTCACTTAAGCCTCCCCAAAGAGGGTAAAATGTAGACACCTATAATTTATCTCCAACATTTTAAATCCTTAAATTGCACTAATTATCCCCTTTTCCGCAAATTGATGGCATATCGTCAATATAGCACATTTTCTTTTCTATCATCGTTAATTAACTACATTATGCTAATTAACTAGCCCTTCTATCCAACCAAGATGACAATTAATGAACTTCCTTTAATTAAACCCCTTTTTACCTAAATTAATTAATTATTCTTAATTAATTAAGTTTCCTCTTCTATTAGATCAATAAATCGTCATTTATTTGATTAAATCCTTATCATCCCCTAAATCATACTGATTATTCTCCTAAAAATATTCTATAAGCTTAATCACTTATTAATTAATTAGTTTTGTTAATTAATAAATCACCTCAAACCCCACGAGTCACTAAAAGACAAACTAAATGCTCCTAAGGTTGACTCAACCCCTCTTTCAACCATGGTCATCCCAAACTAACTCAACCTTTTTATTATCCCACATGTAAATGGATGTCAACCTTCTCTTATCCACTTGGCTATATGAGGAGTCCTCATCTTACTGTTCTACTTACACATAAATGAGCATTGAGCATAGACAATAGCCATTTTATCATTTTACAAAATTCTTCCATTAGAGGATATAGCTATCTTTATTTTTTGGAGTCATCCATCCAAGTTTGAAGTCATATGGAGATATGTCTAATGGTCTTGTAGCCATTGATTGACAAGACTCCATTCTTGAAACCTTGGGAGTCAAACATACAATCAACCTTTGATTTCTAAGGATCTAAATAGGTTCATTTCATTTGATTAACATTCAATAGAGATATAGAATAATGGATTAACATGTTAGTTTAAATGTTTCTTCCTATTCTAATTTAAATATGTTGGTAGATTAGTCTTGTTTAAGCTCTAAGCATGATGGTGCATACATTTTAGTTTATCTTTGTTTTATGACTACTAGGTGTTAGTTCTAATTCTCTTTGAGTTTCTAACTAATTCCAATGTCGACAATTACTCTATGCAAAGTAAGTCCCTAGGAATTATACATAGTTAATCCCCAGTCCATTTTTATTGGAAATTATATTTCATTTCCTCTCAAAATCAGGGTATTTGGAAGATGTAACGGGTTGGAGGGATCCCAATATGGGTTGTTGTATCTATCAAATTTGACAACAATAGCTAAGGGTAATGCTAGTGGTAGCATTGATGTGATCTATATAATGTAAGTGATTGTTCTTGTAGCACCATTTATGAGGCCCGCATCAACCCATAAATTATCAATAAGAATGTTTTTTTTGTTTGCATAGCAAAAATTTTTGTTCCAATTGATCATCAACAGAATCTCATATTGTATCTCACCTGTTACTTTTAAAAATGGATTGGGTGATTGGAACGTTCAATGCTTTCAATATTTGAATGTTGTCAGAGTTCATGAGATATTTTTTGCAAACAAATGCGGTGTATCCTTAAAATTTTTGAGCTCCTAATAAGTTAGGTGTGAGTCAGTATGAGACATTAGGAGTTCTAAGTCCTCAATAAGACGAGTTCAATTTCATATGTGGAATACTAAATTCTAGAATAAAACTTCATTATTATTTGTTCCATATTGCCGGAATATTTTTTTGTAATTTAATGGAACAACGGAATCGCTTCCAAAGGATAGCTCCATATGAATTACTTTCATAAAAAGAACTTTCCAAAACTAGTGGTAATTAGTTGATGTCACTAAGAAGGATGACATATTTGTTCCCAAATTCAGTTGTTTATGAATGTGGTAAAGCCTCACGTAGCATGTAGTTAATTTTTCTTAGCAACTTTGGGCCGATAAAACTCATTTCAGGAATAAGAATATATTCTAAATTTTTTAGCGACCCTTGAAAAAATGATAATGAATGGCCTTCAAGGAGTATTAGTTCTTTTTTTGGATTATGGATGTAGATATGTTGAATGTTGAAACACCAGTAAGGGAAAGCAAACATAGAGGTAAGGGAGATGTGGTTGATGTTGCTGTGAATGAATTCCAAATTTTATTTATTAGTATTGATTTTCTTGTGCCAACTATTTCTTGAATTATCAATGTTAGTGGAGGTAGAATGGATTTTTTTTCTGAAAGGTGTAGTATAATATCAAGATCTAGTTATTATTTTGAAGATAAAAGAAGTGTGGAAGATGGTAGTGTGGCCTACGTGTTGGTATTAGTTGTGTCTAAATTTTCTCTCTCGATGAATGATGAACTAGTTATCTACAAATCAGGTGGAACATCATGCATGTTCCAATTATTCTATATGTCAAATTCTTATTTCCCCAACATTTCAATATTTTAAAGACTTGTGTTGTTTCCCAGAGAAATTTGTGTCAAAACCTGTCATTCATTTAGTGCTTCATGTTGAATAATGTGTTCGACCTTAGAGTCAGAAATAACATATGTATCATGTCATGTGTTTGCGATAGTACGTAAAACATGCCATGGTTTTTAGTTGTGCTTGAAAAAGTCCTAAGTGCCATTGATGTCATGTGGGGTTGAGCCAAATTTGGAGACAATATTCCTAAAAAAACTATATAAAAGTATTTCTGACCACTAGAAAAGGTCTTAGGATGTTGAATCCTCAACTGGGATATCCAAAAATAATGGATGGACCCAAAAAATTGCTTAGGTCAATCGTAGTTTCTATATTTCAACTTTACGATTCTTGTTATATCTCCAATATTGAGAAACCTATATAAGAGGTAGGTGTTTCATGCTTGTAGGATAAACTCTATATGCATCCAAGAAACTGGTTGTTTCTTGTACTTCAGTGTCACTTTCAACGACACGTCTCAAAAATTTCTTGCTAACATTTAATGAAAAAATGAATTGTTGGACATAACAAGTGGCATTTTTTGGATCATGTGGCATGTTTCTTGTGTGCTTATTTCATGTTCAACAATGATTTTTGTGAGAATTTTTTGAATCACAATATGTGATGGAGAATCCACGTCAGCATCTCTTGAAAATCTTGATAGCATTTGGTGATAGGTTTTTGAACATTGCTCTAGTTTTGAAGCAAATTTTGCAATATATTTAAGAACTGAATGGCGGGAAATTACTAGTTGGAAATTTAAATTTTATCTCCATATGGATATCATAGTTTGGTTGTAGATGTTCAATCTATCATCATTTCTCAAAGGGAGGTATTTAATTTCCCATCACTTTTAAAGAGAAAGGATGAAGTAGGTTGCGTAACCTAGGGAGAATTGTACTTGCACTATAGTTGTAAATGATTTCTACACAGACATGTTTTCTCTGAACATTTAGTGTTGCACTAAACATGATTAATAAATTATTTAAGCTTTACAAGTGGGGAGGATGATAGAATTTTTATTGTATCTATCAAGAAAATATCATCTAGTTGTGACTTGCAAATAAAATTTAACCAGTTATAAGTTGGGCAAGGGTTCTAGGAAGACATGAACTTATCAAAGTATTACTTTTTTTCCTTAATAGTTGTATCAGTCTATTCCATTGCATAAATTTTAGGGGAATTATCAAGTAACAATAAACCATGGACAAGTGCAGAGCCTCCATGTTTCCGTTCATACCTGCAAGACGAGGGTACATAAATATTATATATGTAGTTTGGAAAAAAACTTACATAAAAGTAGATTATATTACCTATACCAAAATTCTACTGATCCAAGTTCCTTCTACAATATTTACTCACAAAATGTTGTGAATCTGTGATGGAGGTATTTTGATACTCGATGACGGCTACACAAAATGTAAGGGTTATCCAACGTTGTGTGGATCGATGATTCATAGGGAATGCACTAGGCATAATATAGTAGATATCTGACCATTTTGTGTCTCCAACACTTAGACTGAAGACTAAATTTGGTGTCCCTAATTGTTCTACCATATTTAAAATATTGTGTCTTTTTTTTCCCAAAAATGATTGTGTCCGTCGAACGCTCGAACCAAACTGCATTAAAGTGTATCAGTTGTTTTATTTGGGCCATTCAAATACTTGTCTTCACAAATATTCAATTGTTGGAGGGATTCCAGATTTGATGTTTTGTTTCATAAAAAATGGTGTTATAGACTGACTCCTATGTTGCATTATGAGGTTTAGAAGGAACTAGCGAAATTATGGGTGGGGACCAAAACACCCATCATGGTAGCACATTAAATGTAACGTGTATTCATGCATTGGAACTTATTTTATGTGAGGTAGTTGTCACATTTATTTTTCTACTGGAAACAAAGTTGGGAAAGCCATTGATAAAATGCCCTCTTTATTATATTCATTTATTGGCGAGATCCCAAGCTCTGGCCATGACATGGTAAATGGATTGTTACCAATGTGGGTGAGAAAAAAATGTTATATTTCCTCTTCTTTTATTCTTGTATTGTGAGGTGTTTGCATGAAATATGATGAGTGTTCATACATTTCATCAGAGTGAATTGAAACACTAATACCATGAGTTGTAGAAGAAGTTTGTATTTGGAGTAGTTCCACTATGGCTTTGTTGATTGAAGAGGAAACATTTGATGAATTATATGGTAGAGAGGAAAGGGTGTCTGATTAAATAAAATAAAATTTTTAAATAGTTAATCTATTAAGTAGAACATTAAATGAATGTCTAATCTAAATAGGTAAAATGACCCAAAAAACTAACAAGATTAAATATAAAACCCTAATATGTAAATAAGGGTTGGAAAGAGCTGAGTTGGTTTGATGAACTTGTTAGAATGTAACGCAATTTTGACTTGAGATATAAGAGGAGGAAACATCTATTCCAAGTTCTAGTAAGATGCAAATCTAGGCAATTTGATTGGATTGGGGTGTCTGGGAGTAGATCAGGGCACATATGGGTGCCCCAGTCTGATTTTTGGGCACCTTGATCTATGCAAGAGGTATAGAAACAAGATTTACAAGTTCAGATTATGATATGAAGCCCTCAATTCCTATCACATGTAATTCGCTACACTGTACTAGATGCCATTGGAAATTAGTGATGAAGAATAGACCTACAAAACTGCAAGACAAACATCAAGCCCTAAAAAATTCAAATGATGGGGTCAGACTGTCCTCAGTGGCTACAGTGGTGGACTTGTTGACTGAGTGATGCACTACATTATAGACCCAAATGTAGTTTTGAGTGATTGTGTGTGAATCATGCCCTAGGTGCTCTTGTTCTACTTGTAATTTATAAAGTAATGAGCAATAACTAAGTTTACAAATGTAATAAAATGATTGATGGAATAGAATAAATTTTCATCCTATGATGTGTGATGCAAATGAACCAACCTTGTCCTTTTTATAGAGCTAGATGGATGAAAATGAGATGTATATGCCTTTGATTAATGCAACTCTAGGTGGATGATAGTAGTGACTAGTGTTTGGTTGCTCATTATGGTCTCATAACTTTATATTTATATGGTTATCTTATTATTATTTCATAATAAACCCTGAAAAGGCCATCCACCAAAAATATAGAATGCTGAAATGGCTATCAAGTTCCTAAAATATTTAAGTTAAGTGGGAAAAGGATCAAGGCACCTCGACTCAGACTAAGGCACTAGTTGGAGTCCCAGTACTTGCCTGGGTGCCCCAGTCATGTACATAACAACGTGGGATGATAAAAATAGACTAGAAAAGTAGGTGCTAAAGGTGGGGAATGATGACAGAAAGTAAATTAAAATGGCCAAAATTTGGGGGTTAATTAGTACTTTCTTCACTCAAAAACCATATGATGAGTAACATAATACCGGGACTAAATAATGTCCGAAGTATGTGATTTAGTATCTACAACGTCATTGTAAATTATGACATATTTGTAACAGGGATCATGGCATATTTTATATTGTATGGATGCTAAAACATGACATCTACTAACATAGAAATCATACTGTGTTAAATTATCTCCTTCCCTTTTATGAGTACTATGTCTAATTCTCCAAGACCATGTGGTAGGTATTTTTCTATTGACATAATTTATTGTTGGAAACTTATGGTGTGTCTTGAGTATTTTTATTATCCACCATGTACTTGGGTGACTTGCAAGAATGAATTGACTCATGCGATAAACATCTCCTTGATTTGGGTTAAAGACACAATAATGGTAGGATTATTTTTATGGTCCATGTTGTTCCATTAAGACAAGTGGTGGATTTTTTTTTCAGATTTGCATATGTTACAGGAAGGAAAGCCTTAAAAAATACTCATTTTAACAATAGGGTAATTTCTCAAATAGATTGAGCAAGTTCGGATGTTTTCCAACAAATCTATTCTTTTGTAAAACCATATTTGGGATTCAATATTCTATGATGAGGGTGGGAATATGGGAAAACTATGTGTATTGAAAGGTGTGGGTGTGTTCTGTTTTAGTGGATAGTGGATTGCACGGTGGAAAGAATTCAGGATTGGAGGAACTGGTTGTACATGTATAAGGAACCTAAGTAAGTTTTGTACTTGAGACAGTTTCATGTGGTGTTCCAAATAAATGGCAAGACGTTGCAGTAGTAAGAAAAGATGAGTTCATACAGAAGGAATTGGTATGGTTGTGAAAAATAGTTTCCATGGAATTTACTTGCAGAATGTTGGTTTGCAGTCCTTCACTAGTTGAATATGATGGAAAGATTGGAATTTCAAGGAATGGTAGGTTTTTGGTCATTGTAAGTTGATAAATATTAGATATTTTTGTTGTTTTATGCTCTTTCTTACGATGTTGCACCTTAGCAGTTATCTGAACTTTATTTTTTGCGTAGTTCTCTCTTCATCGGGCTCATTTTATAGGATTCAACATGATTGAGAAGTCACAGACTTATGGAGTACCACATGTTAAGAAAAAATCCACGCAAGCCAGTAAGGAATGATGCATTATTTAATAACATACTAATGAAGAAATAGTAAAAATCGATTAAAAAAATACAATTGAAATGAATGTGGAGTTCTAATGGAAAATTCTTGTAAGAGGTAAAATTTTGAAGAGAAAAAACCTCATATGTTGTTGTACGTTCACATAGTCTACAATTATGTAAATTTGTATGTAAAAAAAGTGCAAGTAATATTCATTTATTTTCTTCATAGTATTCTCGATATGCATAGTGGTAGGAGGCAATAGTATGTCAACGTAAAAGAAAATACAACAGTTTTCTCATGGAATACTTTGGCAACCTCATTGAAACATATTATTTGGATTTCCCCTCCCTGATCAATAAAATAAAACCCAAACATGAAACTATCTCCCTTTCAATTTTGATATTCACTAAGGGTTTTTTTGCTAGGACATGGCCCTCTATAGACCACATGCGCGTAGATGTATTCATTCCACTTATTTGAGTTGGTGTACTTTAAAAATATTTATTAACCTATTTTGCACTTGCATCTATTTGTGGCAACTAATTATTTTTGAGAGAATTCATTGGTAGTTAGGTTGGAGCATCAATTAGCATATGTGTCACCAATATCCATTTCAATGATAAGAACATTTCTACAAGGGAAAAAATAATTGGGAAAAAAAATAAAATTGAGTAACGGATGGAAACAACAAATGGAAAAATAATATAATTACAATAAGGGAATTATATACATGTGTAATTGTGCAAGTAATGAAGCTTAAAACTCATTTTTTTATCATTCTAACATGGGATTTGTGTAAGCACACAATGGAGCCTTCTTGTATGTATTTTTTGGCTACACAGCTTGCAAATTTAGAGGGTAGAAGTGTTGTCTAAAAATTTAGTTCATCTGAAAGGTCAACATGATGTTGGGCACACGTGTTGCGAATAGAGCGTAGGGAGGACAAGTACATTATCTAAAATGTATGGTCAACATTGGAAACAACCTCAATTAATTAAGAAATTCATTTTTATGTCAAATTTATTTCCATGGCAAGTAAATTATGTTCAAGAAAATGGCAGATCTGCAAAAAAATGGTGGAAAATGTAAATTGTAGCACAACCAAACATGAAATGAAGGATGCTTTCACATAGCACTATTTACCATGTATATGGCGTAAGTAAATTTACATGCATTTGTAAACAATGAAAAATTATAAATTTTGTTTCCGTACTCATTTATGTTTTTTAAAAAGTGCAAACATGAAGTCTAACCCTTAAAACAATTCAATATACAAAAAAGTGATATAATGTACAAAGCTTTAGATAAAAACAACTATAAATTGCATAGTATCTTTTTGAAATTCCATAACTATAGGTATTTGTATGCAAATATAATGGAAAAGACACTAGAAATTCATTGCTATTGGTTTACATAAAGAAGGGAACAATAATAAGTAGGAAAATTTTAACATGTATGTTGAAAAGTTAGATTTTGTGTGCCATATGTACTACCACAGTATATACATGCATTTATTTGAATTCAGTTACAAATTATTATGTTAAAGATATAAACTGGAAAATAATAATAAAAATATGTACACTTGAATTAACAAAACCATAGGTGTTTTTATGGAGATATAATGATAAAGAAATTAGAAATGCATAGTTGTTTGGTTTACAAATAACTGAACATGGATTTTAAATTTTTTGATTTTCTTTCTCATATACACTACCATAATAAATACATTAAATCATTTCAAACGAGTTATAGATTGTATGAAAAAAATATTATAAACAAACTAGTACAAGCTATTTTTTTAATCAAATTTCTTGTTGTTTACTTGTGTTATTTTTTGCATGTTTTTTGTATTTTTGTCCAGTTGTAGATGTCTCAATTTGTATTCCCATTTTTCTCAATTTTTTAGGAGGTTCATATTTCAATGCATCTTTATGTGAATCATAACTAAAGAAGATGCCTTCTGAATGTGTTAAAATTTCTCGTAATTTGGAGAGAAAACCTAGGGATGTTGGGAACAGGTGGAGGCAATCTCATACCATCTCAACTATTACTGTTTTAGGTGGTTTTAGTTTCCTGTAATGAAAAACATTTAAAACACATTGAAGATGTTTAAAATATTCATCCCTTTTCAAGTGAGGTGTAGTTATTGTCAAGCCCAATGTAGGGAGGGGAATATTCTTTGTAGTCTACATCATAGTAAACTGGAGAGGGAAACAAAGCATGTTAGTCCATGAAGATATTATTATTTATGATGGGAAGCTTTAAAATCCTTTTCGCTCATCAATTTAATGCCCAAATTGGGGCATTTGAAATTTCCTCATTGAGGAATGATCTCCTCAACACATAACGAATCATGTCATTAACGAAGGAACATGCTCCTAGATGTCGCTTTGGAAAAATATTGGAGCCAACTATAAATATAAATGAAACAGTCAAAAGAAATAAAATTAAACAACTCTACAACTATTTTTTACTTCATAACATGTAATAAACATAACAAATGAATAAATACTTTAGTAAACATTGAAAACCACCTAGAGTTCCTTTAGAGACAACACTCTCTTCTTTACTTCAAGAGAAAGAGAATCAAAAATATCAAATTGCCACCCATCTAGGTGTTATGGCTTATCCTATTGAAAATTTAAAGAAGAAATTAAAGAGTTTTCATAAAAAATAAAAAGTGAAATTAAGTGCTTGTAATCTTCACACATACTCTTTTATCAATCCTTAAGTTTCAAAAAATATCCTACAACTAATAAGAAATTTTAACATCCACAAGGCTAGCTTCACTTTTATTCAAGTACTAACTGTTATCACCGAATCACAGCACCCCTGTGTTTATACAAGTGCATATACTTGAACTCACGGTGTGATTGGATAACATGGGTACTATCTCCAAGTTGTGGGACTTTCTACTTGAGATAGACCTCCAGAGAAAGCTAGTTCTTGCTCCTAAACTACCTGCCACAATCAACTCTAATGCAGGATAAGCTAACTGTTCTAATCTAAATTTCCAAGGGACCAGGGAGAGAGAATGCATAAAATGAAAGCATACACTAAAGCAGTGATACACCAGAAAAGGAGGGTGTGAGAGTAGTCTCCAAATGTGTGAAATACAGAGGCAAAGTGCACACTAGAAGAGGTGTTGACAGTTCACCATAATATAGCAAAATGCATTCACAACAATATTCCAAGCATACACAATGATAATGAATCCCTGCAAGAACATAATAAATAGACACAATATTTTTATAGCAAGATTAAAGGGGCAAGAAGAATGCAAGAAAACACAGCAGGGGAAGATACATCCACAAACTGGTATTTTATTGCTTCATGATATGCACAGTTCAATCTATTACAAGATAAGGGCCTGGATAACCATGCAAGGAGTCCACTACAAGGGCCTGCAACACACTGGCTTCACAAAGCAATTTTGGCAGAGCTTTGCTACCCAAAAAATCTCTTCTTTACAATGAGCCCAACACTCCAATTTATAGAAAAAATGAAAAGGAGAAGAGAAGGAAAAATGGAAATCCCGAAATATGTCCTTCAACCACCTGTAAGAGGCATTAAATTGAGTGAAATGATTTTATATTACTTGCAAAAGGTTCCCCATACTGTCCCATGTGCTGCAGCAGAGAAAGAATGATGACCATGCCTCTTAATTGCACTCCCAGCTACCAAATAAAACACTGTTCTGAACCTGGCCACGTTTTGTTAAAAAAATCAATCAATCTCTCATCAGATTCAGAATTTATTGATTTCTGTGCGTCAAGCTTAGAGCCATGATTCCAATGGTACCAACTTTGTGCGATTTCGTTGAGAAATGCAAAAGTTATGGCCTTTTGAGTGCGGGTAACTATTTTGGTTTTGGCAGGCGTTTTCTGTCATTTGACGGGAATGAGCATTGACTGACTGGAGCCGAATATGTTTCTTTTATTTAAATATACCTACCCTCATTAAAAATAAGACGTCTTTCTCGTTCCAGAAAGTCCAATTTTATCAAAATTGGAGCTCGGAGTCAAAAGTTATGGTCGTTTGAAGTTCCACGGGTCAAACGTTGACTTTTCTTCTTTGCCTTCGGCCGCTTCGGCTTTTCGCGTCCCATGCATCCCTTTTTCCCACATGTCCCTATGCTGCGTGGGACAAATTCTTCCAAACCACCCGAAATGGGCTTCCATGTCCCTTTTCTTCCGGTGACACGTGGCGTGATCTGATTGGCTTTCGGCTCCTTCGGCTATCCGTATCCCGCACGTCCCTTTGTCCCACTTGTCCCAGTGCTGAAGTTCCCTGTTTCGGCCGAACCGGCCGGTTTGCGTCCTCCGCGCACTCTTGTCCCGCTTGTCCCGGACTTTCTAGGACAAATTTTCCCGATTCGCCCGGTTCCACTGGTTCGTGTACTTTTGTCCCAACTGTTCCGGGACAAAAGTTCTCATTTCGGTTGATCCGGCCGGTTCGCGTACTTCGCGTACCTTTGGCCCAACTGTTCCAGACTGCCTGTTTCAACAGTTAGTCAATTTTTTCCACTTTTCAGCCAGTTCGGATTTCCGCGTCCCGCACGTCCCGACGTCCCACTTGTCCCAAATGCTGCGTAGACCGCCTGGCGGCCTTTCCGCCAGTTCGCACCCCAACGTCCCAACTGTCCCTACTGCCTGGACTTGGGACTTAGCCGATTTTCATGATTTTTTTCTGGCCTCCAAGATTATTTTCTGCAACTTTCTTGCATTTTTTCAGAACTTGCTCTCTTCTTCTTGGACAGGGGAGTTAGAAAAAATCTGAGGGGACCCTAGAAACATGACTTTTTGCCCTGACTCAATATAATTGCTTGGGACTAAGGAATTTGATGCATGTTATCAAAATTACCTTGAGGGGTGAATTTTGGATAACACTAACAAAATTAAAAAAATTGTTACAAATTTCATTATATTCCCCAACCGTTTTCATTATTGACTTCAGATGATAAATACAGTAATAAAATACTAAGTCATCAAAATTCACGAATAGAAGAATATGATCATAAAAGATCAATAGCACCATGAATGTCTTAAATAATTGGTAATAATTAATGAAATTATAATAGTATTTCACAAAAAAAATGATCCAACACTTAGGCTTAAACTAATCCAATACAAATCAAATAAAGGCTCATCAATCAAATAAATGGATCCTAAAAGTGTGTTTCTGGTTATTGCACATATCATGATCATACATAATTTTCAGTAGGCTTGCGTTGACATTCAAATAATATTGGAAATGGACCATATAGAAGATACTTGAAAATAATAATTTATCGTGGGAAGTTCCATTGTAGTTAGCCAACCATTTTAGCCTTGCTCCATTGTGAGGATTCCTTAAGATATCTTATGTTGATCTCTTTCTGCCCTTTTAATGATATGGAATATTATTTAGAATATATTTATTCATATAGAGAATTAAAAAATATATAATTATCAATTTTCTGAAATGAAGAATATGATGAAACAAATAAAATTTATATGAATAGAAATATAAATAAATGTGCCAGATATAGTGTGAAGCTAACAATGCCATGAATAAATACAAAAAATCAAACATGTAGATCCACTGGATGACATTAGGAACCACCAATAATTCCCATAACAATATCACTATAAATATAATCACCAGTCTCTTATCACCATTTCTTTGGGTACATTCATGTCATTAAAAACTTTTCAAAGTTACCTCTAGGTAGGTGTAGATATAACAAAAACACTTCTCTGCAGACCAATTCAGTTTTCTTTCTTATGGTTTTTGGATATCGGCAATTAACTGATGCATGTAATAGGAAGAAAACAATGGTTTTTAATTTTTTCTATGGAAATTAATTATGATTACTAATTAACTATCTACAAATTGGGTGCTTATAATAGACAACATGCAATTTTCATTGTTTTGTGAAAGAAAGTCATTATAATGGCCTCATTCATTTTGTACAAAATTAGTAAACCATATGATTATAAAATTCCTTATAATGACTTAATTCATTGTCTACAAAAATATAACATCAGACACTTGGACAAGAATTTTAAGAGGAATTCATTATAATGACCTAGTGTATAGATCGAGAAAACTATAAGATTGTACCATATAAACATAGGTTTTTCATGACTTTAAAAAAAATCATTTGTGTGTGTACAAGATAAAAAAATTATATAACACGAAATGTTTGCATAACTTACTGTAGAAATTCATTGATGACCTGATTCATTGTCTATAGATACAAAACACTATATGCTTGTATAGGTACCAATATCCTATGTTGTTCTATATTCCAATGAAAAAAAAGGAAGATAAACATCATCTTATAAGAAAAAATGGTTTTTGAGGCATGAAACTTAGGGATCCTATCATAATAGATAAATCCCATGTCATCAATTTTAGCAGGAGATTAAAACTGAAAAAAAACATCACCTAGCTTACATATTTTCAAGAGCTCTAATAATATTGAATATTATATATGAATATTTAGTTTGGATGCCATAGATCTAATATTTAATCATGCTTAGGTATAATTATGGTTCATCTACCCAAACTGTAATGTACCATACCATATTTGACTCTATTGTCACCAACTATCATATACTGGGTGTTGTTTGTGAGAATGTCCAATACGTAGACATCATAAGAGATGATTCAGTGGTATACAATACTTCATATGGTGTGCCTATAGCCCTCCTTCCTTGCTAAAAATATATTGTAGCTATTGTCAAATGATCTGCTACTTTATAGATCTTACTTCAATCCCTAATCATTGTTATTGTTGACTTCACATAATTAATATAATAATAAACTATTAAGTCATCAAAATTCATGAAAATAAGAATATGATCACAATACATCAATAGTGACATGAATGTATTAAAAAATTGATAATGATATATGAAAATATAATAAAATTTCAAAGAAAAAATGATCCAAAACTTAGGCCTAAACAAATCCAACTACAAATCAAACAAAGGCTCACCAGTCAAATAATCAGATCGTGAGAGTATGTTTCTAGTTACTATAAATATCATGATCATACGGTATTTTCATCAGGCTTGTATTGATGTTCAAATAATATTGTAAATGGATCATATACAGGATACTTAAAAATAATAATTTATCACGGGAAGTGTCATTGTAGTTAGCCAAGTGTTTCAGCCTTACTACGTTGTGAGGATTCTTTAAGTTATCTTCTATTGAACTCTTTGTGTCATTATAAGGATATGCTATATTATTCAGAATATATTTATTCATATAGATAGAGAAAAACTAAACAATTATCGATTATCCTGAATTAAAGATATCAAGAATAAGATATGATTTAGAAACAAATATAGGTTATATAAATATAAATATAAACATATGTGCCAGGTATAATGTAAAGCTAACAATTCCATGAATAAATAAAACAATTTCAAATAGGTAGATCCATCGGATGATATTAGCAAACCACCAATAATTCTCATCACAATATCGCTATAACTATAATCACCATTTATTTGGGGACATTCTTTTCACTAAAGTTTTTTCAAGGTTTCCTCTAGACAGGTGTAGATATAACCAAAACATTTCTTTGTGGTCCATGTCGGTATCCAAATTGATTCTGCCTTGGAAGCAAAGCAACATCATAGATTTAACAAGAAGTATAGAGATAGATAAATCATCATGTATGTTGTTTTGTAGCCGGGGAGGTGATTCAATTGGCTCTTTGTCACTCAGATGTTGGAGAAATGGCTAACACCATATCAAAGGATTTGATCTATCCTCACTACTTTAGGTTGTGCTTTTCAACTAGGGTGAGAGGACCAGTTTTCTAACCTCTCTTGGTGAAGGAGAATGAAGATATCCTTCTCTGCACAAATTTGAAAGGAAACCTTGACAAAATATGAGAATCCTGATTGCTTCTACATATTTTGGTAGTAGAATTCATTCATTTGTGGACATAGAGGGCAAACAGGGATAGTTCAGGTAGGATTCATTGTTTTTGAATAATTTTTGGTGGGAGATTAAGCAGGATAAACTTGATTTTTCTAGATCTTTGAGAACCTTCAAAACAATTGGAAAACTAAATGACAGAATTATTTAGAATAGCTAAAATATTCCTTCAAACAGAAGGTGTGCATCAATGGAGGCCCAGATTTGCATCGTTTCACACAATATCCAACAATTTAACACGAAGGCTCGAGCTAAAGACTCAATTAAAAATTAAAGATCCCTGGTTCCTCATGCCTAAGATACACTCAAAGGCTTCAAAAAAAATTTGTCAACAAAATAACAGTAAAGTGATTTTAAATTGTTTATCTCATTATAGGATGAAGGATATTCTCATAATGAAATTGCAAATGCCACTAAAATATCACATGGATGAGATCTTGTGTGATTCGGAGGGATTTTAGCACAAGATTTCAATAAGAACAAGATATACTATTTACAGACATTCTGAAATAAAGAAGACACAAATTTTGCCAAGATTAACACAGACTAATTTGAAGTTCATTAGATTCATCAGCAAGGGAATGTTTCTTAAAGAAACCTCAGAACTTTTCAATGGCTGTACACTTACAACCAACTTGACATGATCGAATCTAAAACATAAGAGATTAACAGGTTTCTTAGATGGTATCTCAGGATGATGGGATTTCTCAAATATTCTCATAAGAATTCAACCCCCAACCATTTGCATGACTAACGAATGATTTTTCTAACACTTAATTTACATCCAAGCTTTCCCCCCAAGAAAAGAATATTCGAGGAACCTTTATTTGTTACATGTTTGATGATGATTTCAAGAAAATGACATTTAACAGGTTTGCAACAAAATGTTACACGTCGTTCAAAAAGGTGAATCATTGAAAATATCTCCATTATTGTTTTAATTGGGGCACCCAGTCATCTCCTCTAGTAAATTTTTTTTCATCCTTTGCACCTGCAATCTCCATCATTTCATTCTTTTCCCATTCTTTCCTTTGGAATTTTTCTCTACATCTAGCTTCTTTGGTAATTTGCATTTTTGCAAGTTACCGAGAAATTCCAACTTCCAAATATCAACCTTTAGATTCCTTAGCCTCACAAATTAATCTCTAAATCCATTCAATTACACTTTGCAGACAAAAAAGACAAGGAATTTCATCAAAGAACGATTAAAAACAATGCGTATTCACATCTCTAGGAGTCTTGGAGAAAAATGATGATAAAATCATAAGCAATGCACAACAACCGTTGATTCTACCCTTTCTCAACTTTAGATTAGAGTTGTCTACATGGAAAAATCTGATTTGAAGCGGGCCTGGGGTTGCCTTTTGTATTTTATGACTTTTGGAGAAAATGTGCAATTTTTACATTTGTCCCTGCCCCTCTACCTTTGAAATATGGGCTTGACATGTGGCTTAATCTAGGCCTTTGATGGATCCGTGGCTCATTTCTACAATTTAACCCATTTCTAACAAAAAGGAAAAATTTCTAATTTTCCTCCATTGACTCACTTCCCACATTCATCTTTTGATGTGGGCCCCAACAGAGTTGCGCTTCATTTTTATACTTTACTCCTTTTCACAAAAAGGAAAAAATATTCAAAAACTTCTAACGACCCACCTCCCCACTTTGAATTTTCAATGCTAAGGTAAAAACATTCAAAACATCTTGGCGATCTGCCCCTCCACTTCTATCTTGGAAATATTCCACATGTCCTTCTTCGAGGTCAAAGTAAGACTTTTTCCCTGTGGGGTTGCGGATCAATTTCTAACTTTTCTCCTTTGTACAAAAGGGAAAAAAATTTCAAAACATTCCATCAACCCACCTCTCCACCTTTGTCTTGAAAAATGGCCACGTGTCCACCTTTAGGGTGAAAGTAAGACTTTTTCGCTGCCGCTTCATATTTGTTGAATAACCAATTAGATGCTATCAGGGCCATGGGGCCAATTTGGTATTTTTTACAAATGAGACAAAAGTGGAAAATTTCACCAAAAATACCCACCGACCGGCATCCAATTAAAAATGAACACGTATACACCTTTGGGGAAAAAAAGAGAAATTTTCTTCGCCTTTATAAATTTGACCGACCAATCAGAACTCAATAGGGCCATAGGGCCAAATTGATCTTTTTACAAACATAGCAAAAAGTTACAAGTTATAAAATAGACCCGACGTGCCTCATCCAATCAAAAGAGACAAGGTAGCTGAAGATGCTGAGATATAATTTGATAGGGAGACATGCCCGTCGAATAGTAAGATGAAGGGGAACTTCACTATTTGTGCTCAGAATTGAATATTTCTTTAAGGACGAAGAAATTGGAAATGATACAAGGCCCAAATGTGATCCACGACCATGGAGAAGGATTTTCAACAACATACAAATGAAGAAAAACCTTTCACACATCCATTCAGTGAAATAGAAAATACAATAGAGCCCACAAATTGAGAATTTTTAGAGAAAATAGGGTGAGATAAATTGAGCACCAACATCGAATCTGACTAGGGGATGGGCTCTCCAAGCGATTGCCATAAGAACAAATATCAGACCAAGTGTCAAAAATAAACCATTGGACAACGAAGTCATGAGCCAACCCTCCAAGAACAAACTGAGAAACCAAAAAAAATGGCCACCAAGGATCAAGACGAACCAAAATAGAAAAATACGAAGGCAGAACGAAACCAAAAGACTATACACTGTATAATAGTGTGCACCCTGATTCAAAGAAAAGAATCAAGGAAAATTCTCAAGTGCGTGCCATTCTGGATATGACCATGCGACGTAGTTCAGATACGTATTTAACAACTGATCATATGATTGTTTCTCTTTTCCATCCAAGTTGCTATCTGATCACATTTTTTTAGGCTTATCATTTGTGCCTATGTCAAGATTTTTAACAACTCTCAAGGATGCATCAAATATCAGAGTCCCAAGAAAATCAACCTTATGAGGATATCTGCATTGATCATTTTCATACTCCTTGAAAACAACATAGCTCACAGAGTTATCAACATCAGTGTCTATGTGAAATACTTCATAAGAAGCATTATTGGGGTCCTCAATGAGATATAACATTTTATTTTCACCAGGTAACTTCACCAGGCTTCCCTCAATTGGTATGGTGGAATAAGACATCCATTTACACATTTCCACCCACACTAGCTGCCCACATTATGCATAAAAAAATTCCCCATTTAGCAGGGCAATCAACAATAATAACATCTAGTTTTAAGTTCTTTCCTAGCTAGGCTGAAAGTTGCACTATCAAACCCTTGACACATCTAACCACTGAAACTTCTCTGGAATCCATGGTAGTGCACTTCCGTTAAGCTGTTGTCACTTTGAGATCTAACTCATTCATGACCTCAAGAGGCATTACATTACATGAGGCTCCTGAATCAAACATACACTTATGTAACAGCTTATCCTTAATAATCAGAGTAGTGAAAAATCGATCCACCTTCAGCTGAGACTCAACTAAGGATGTTCCCAAATACACTTCAGGTGGCTCACCTAGTTCTTCCAGTACTTGGGGTTTTTCCAACTCTGCAATAGTAAGAGGAACCTCTACACTGTTTACATTTTTACCCTGGGTGACCTTTTCTTCTTTAAATCTCAAATATTTGAATGCTTTGTTTCTATGCTCAGGGATTCTAAGAAATTCAACAATAGGAACATAAATGTTGATCTTACTCAAGATTTGGGCTATTTCACAAGGAACATATATTGGTAATGCAGTGTTAGGAGGAAGTTTTACAAATTCATCTGATGGAATAGGATTTCTCCCACAGTCTGTGGACGGGAAGGAACACAAGTTTTATTTAAGGTGAAAAAGAATTTTCCAGATACATATTTTTTAGGGTTTTCCTTAGGGATACTAGTAAGCACTAAAATTTTTGGTTTGGCCTGAGGCCCTACCCCGTTGACAACTTTGCTTCTTGCATTATATTCCTTTTTGTGTTCAAGTACTGCATTCATTAACAATTTTTTGTCCTCTTTTGAAGGAGTTCCTCCATCATACTTCTTAATCATTAATTCCCTTAAGTACTCAAAATACTTATTAGGCAACTCAAAATCTTGTACCAGATCAATCTAAAAAGTATGAGTTGGAGGAAGAGGTAATACCCGGTGAATGCAATCCTAGAAATATTTAACAGTTCTGGCACTCATCAGCTTAATTGAGGTTTCTCCTTGCTATGAAATTATAGAGTAATCCATTGTACATACATCATCATCTGTCTCATCTTCATCAATTTCTTTCGCAACTACTTTTTCAACATCACATGGGGAATGTGGCAAGAAACAACTATCACACCACTCAATCTCATGAGCTTCTTCAACATTAGTATCTCTGACAGCTAAAGGATCAGGCACCAATCTATTTTCCTGGGGTTGGGACTGTCTATTTCTTGATCCCACAAGACCTTTACCCATGTCATCTGATCTATGATCACCTCTAGGATGATTGGTAAATATCTTTGGACCTTGTGGCTTGTGTTGACCTTGGGAACTTTTTTCCAATCCCTTTCTTTGCTCTAGCCATTTTATAGGACATTTCCTTAAGATCTCAATCCAAATTTTGTACAACCTCCTCCAGATACATAGACTTACTTGAGTGAGGCTTCTCTAGATTGATCAGCTTGATACCTTCCCTCTTAAGAGGCTTACCAACTACCTTGATATTATTTTAAATCTGCAAAGCCATCATGAAGACTTGCCTCAAAGTTGTTGGATTCTTGTCCCTTAAATAATAGGCATGCTTTTTGTCAAGAGCATCAGATTATTTTATTAAACAAGAAACATATCTTTTCCTTAGGATTATAGGTAGCCTATTCAGGGTCTTATTGAACCGAGTATTGAAGTCATGAATAGATTCATTAGGATTCTTATTAATATTTTAAAATTCTGATAAAAGAAACCTAAGGTCTATTTTATCTCCATACTATAATCTAACAACATTCTTCATTTCTGTTTATGAATCGATGGAGTTATCTAGCAAATATTTATTCCAGTCCTGTGCGTCCTCCTCTAGAGTATGAATAAACAATTTTATGTACACATCCTGAAATACAATCTCAATTCTTCCATCATATTGACAAAAATATTTAGGTGCTAATCACCAATAATAGCATTACTTCCTTAAAATTTAGGCAATCTATTTCTAACATCTTGTGCCACTGCATTTGGATATTCAGCCATACCTCTAAAATATATAAGACCAAAAGTGTTCACAACAAATGGAGCTCTGGGTGGGCCCTGGGCCATATTTTTTTGGGGAGGTGATCTTATAGGAGAAACAAAATGATGAGGAGTAAGGGGTCTGTGGGGCACAAGAACGCAATTCTCAGAATGTGTGCTCTCTAAAAAATTTGTTTCTTGGAAGATCCTATCATCTTTGGAAAACATAGGTACAGAATGAGATGCAAAATTTTCAAATATAAATGAAGGAACCTCTTCGAATGGAGAATTCATATCTAAAAAAATACTACCTGATTCAGAAGAAATTGAGGAAGTATGGCAATCTTTAATGACAGGATGATTAGTTTCCACAATTGATAACTCTTTTCTTGATTTCTGATCTCTAATAACATTCCATATTTTTCTTCCTTCAAAATTTGTCTCTCCCAATTCTGGAAACAACCTTCTAGTAGGGTATTTAATGAAGAAATATCTTCCTTTCAAATTTTCAAATATTATTGATAAATTTCAATTGACAGAGGTTAAGACACTGGCATTTATCAAAAACTAATTCAACATGGAGTCGCCACTAAGGATTTTAACCTTAGTTGTGCGAATGCACTAAAATTGGTTTTTCAAATGTCTGTCAACACTAAATTCATGCAAAGCTTCATATATCTGACCTTCCTTTACCAATATTTAACATTGATGATGTAAAATTAGTGCAAAAACCAACAGAAACTGGAAATATTGCACGCAGAACTTGTAAATTGCACAAATCTTGTAGATATCAACAAAGGATGATGTTTAAACAATGTATTTGCACTTAGATCATGTAAGAAACATTACCAGGGTGGAATATAAGAATTCCTTTGAAGATTTCTGGCAACGGCACTAAAAGTGTTGTTGTCGTACAAATAAGTCCCGGAGTTAAAATAATCCTTGGTAATGCTAATAGTTCCCCGAGAACGATGCCAAAAGTGTTGTTTCCACACAAATAAGTTTGAGGTTCAAATAATCCCTAGAAATGGTGCCAAAATTGTTGTTTTTTCAACAAATAAGCCTCAGTGTTCAAATCCTTGACAACTCTAATAGTTCCTTGGCAACACTAATAGTTCCCTAACAACGGAACCAAAATTTTTAGTATCCAAATTGATTCTCTCTTGGAAGCTGAGAAGCATCATAGATTTAACAAGAATCCTAGAGATATATAAATCATCTTGTATGTCATTTTGGAGCTAGGGAGGCGATTCAACTAGCTCTTTGTCACTTAGATGTTGGAGAAATGGATAGCACCTTCAAAATAATTTGATATATCGTCACTACTTTAGGTCGTGCCTTTAAACCAGGGTAAGAGAATCCATTTTGTAACCTTTTTTGGTGAAGGACAATGAAGATATCCTTCTTTTCATAAATTTGAAAGGAAACCTTGAGAAAATATGATCATTCTTTTCATAAATTTGAAAGGAAACCTTGAGAAAATATGATCAATGCACCACAATTTCACTCTCACGAGTTGTCACTTCTAAATAATGGTGATATTTTCTAAACAGGGTTAAGGTTACGAAAGACATTATAGAATCCTAATTGCTTCTGCATATTTTGGCAGTAGAATTTATTCATTTGTGGACATACAAAGCAAATAGGGGTAGTTTTTGTAGGATTAATTTTTTTTGAATAATTTTTGTGGGAGATTAAACATGATAACCTTGATTTTTCCAGAACTTTGGGAACCTTCATAATAATTGGAAAACGAAATGAAAGAATGCTTCAGAATAGATAAAATATTCCTTCAACTAGAATGTGTTCATTAATGGAGGCTAAAATTTGCATTATTTCACACAATCTCCAAGAATTTAAAATTAATGCTCGAGCTAAAGACTCAATTAAACATTAAAGACCCCTGGTTCCTCACACCTAAGATATACTCATAGTATTACAGATAGTATTTATCAACAAAATGACTGTAAAGTGATTTTAAATTGTTTATCTCATTACACGATGAAGGCTCTTCTTGTAATGAAATTGTGAAGTCCACTAAACTATCATAGGGACGAGATCCTGTGTGATTCAGGGGGATTTTAACACAAGATTGCAATAGAAAAAAGCAATAGTATTTACAAACATTCTGACATAAAACAGACATAAATTTTCCCAAGATTAACACAGATTAATTCGAAGTTGATTAGAGTCATTAGCAAGGGAAGGTTTCTTGCACAATCTCAGAGCTTGTCAATGGTTGTACACTTGCAGCCAACTCGACATGATCAAATGTAAAACATAAGATATTAACAGGTTTCTCATATGGTCTCCCAAGAAGATGGGATTTCTCAAATATTCTCATAAGAATTCAACCCCCGACCATTTGCATGACTAAAGCATGCTTTTTATAACACTCAATTTACATCCAAGATTCCCCCCCAAGAAATGAATATTCGAGGGACCTTTTTTTGTTACATGTTTGATGATGATTTCTAGAAAATGACGTTTAACAAGGTTACAACAAAAAGTTGCCAGTTTTTCAAAAAGGTGAATCATTGCAAATATATCCATCATTGTTTTCATTGAGGAACCCAGTCATCTCCTCTGGAAACACATTTTTCATCCTTTGCACCTGCAAGCTCCATCATTTCATCCTTTTCCCATTCTTTCCTCTGCAACTTTGTTCTACATCCAGCTTCTCTGGTAATTTACGTTTTTACAAGTGCTTGAGTAATTCTAACTTCAAAATATTAACCTTTACATTCATTGGACTCACAAATTAATCTCTAAATCTATTCAATTCCACTTTGCAGACAAAAATGACAAGGAATTTCATCAAACAATGATGAAAAAAAAGCGTATTCGCATCTCTAGGAGTCTTGAATTAAAATGGCAACAAAATCAGATGCAATGCACAACAACTATTGATTCTATCATTTCTCAACTTTAGATTAGAGTCGTCCATGTGGAAGAATCCATTTTGAAGTGGGCCTCGTGTTGCCTTTTGTGTTTTATGGCATTTTGAGAAAATGTGTAATTTTAACATTTTTCCCCGCCCCTCCACCTTTGAATTATGAGCTCGAAATGTGGTTTAATCTGGGCCTTTGATGGAGTCACGTCTCATTTCTAAAATTTTACCCCTTTTTAACATAAAGGAAAATTTTCCAATTTTCCTCTGTCAATCCACTTCCCACTTTTATCTTTTTATGTGGCCCCCATTGGAATCGTGCTTCATTTTTATACTTATCCCCTTTTCACAAATAGGCTAAAATATTCAAAAACCTCCAGCAACCTACCTCCCCACTTTGAATTTTCAATGCTGAGGCATAGAACTTCAAAATGCCCTAGGTATTTTCCCCTCCGTTTATATCTTAGAAATATGCGAGATGTCCTTCTTTTGGGTCAAAGTAAGAATTTTTCCCCACAGGGTTGTGGATCAATTTATAACTTTCTCCTTTTTACAAAATGGAAAAAACTTCAAAATGTTCCACTGACCCACCTCTCCACCTTTGTCTTGAAAAATAGCCACGTGTCCACCTTCAGGGTCAAAGTAATAATTTTTCCCTACCGCTTCATATTTGTTAAATAACGTATTAGATGCTATCGGGGCCATGGGGCCAATTTGGCATGTTTTACAAATGAGACAAAAGTGGAAAATTTCACCAAAAAGACTCACTGACCTATATCCAATTAAAAATGAACACATATACACCTTCAAGAAAAAAAAGAGAAATTTTCTCCGCCTTTATAAATTTGATCGGCCAATCAAAACTCAACGGGGTCGCGGGGTCAAATTGATCTTTTTACAAACATAGCTAATAGTGACAAGTTATAAAATAGACCCGACATGCCTCATCTAATCAAAAGATACCACGTAGCTGAAGATGTTGTGATATAATTTTATAGGGAAATATGCCAGTCGAATAGTAAGATGCAGGGGAACTTCACCATTTTGGCCTAGATTTGAATCTTTCTTTAAGGAAGAAGAAATTGGAAGTGATACAAGGCCCAAATGTGATCCACAACCATGGATAAGGATATTCAACAACATACAAATGAAGAAACACCTTTCATGCATCCATTTAGGGAAATATAAAATACGACAGAGCTCACAGATTGAAATTTTAGAGCAAACAGGGTGAGATCAAATTGAGCACCAACAAACCAATTCAGTTTTGTTTGTTGTGGTTTTTGGATATCAACAATTAATTTATTCATGTAATAGGAAAAAAATAATGTCTTTTAATGCTTTCTATAAGAATTCATTATGATTACTAATTCACTGTCTACAAATTAGGTGCTTATAATAGACAACACAAGCTTTTCATTATTTTGCTAAAGAAAGTAATTATAATGACCTAATTCATTGTGTATAAAACTAGTAAACCATACGCTTATAAAATTCATTATAATGAATTAATTTACTATCTACAAAATTATAAAATCATACACTTTGACCAAAATTTCTAGAGGTAGTCATTATAATGACCTAATTTACAGTCTACAGATCTAGAAAACAATAACCTTGTACCATGGAAAATGGGGAATTTTCATGAATCTTTAACAAATTAATTTCGGGGTGTAGAAGATAAACAAACTATACAACATAAAAAGTTCACATAGCTTACTGTAGGAATTCATTTATGACCTGACTCATTATCTATATATCCATAAAGCAATATGCATGTATAGATACTAATATCCTATTTTGTTTCTTATATTCCGATGACAAAAAATGAAGAAAATCATCTTACAAATAAAATGGTTTTTGAGGCATGAAACTTTTGTATCCTGATATAATAGATAAAACCCATGTCATCAATTTCAACAAGAGATTAAAACTAAAAAAATTCACTTGACTTACATATTTTCAAGAGCTCTAATCATATTGAAAATTATATAGCAATATTTATTTAGGATGTCATATATCTGTTGGTTTTTCATGCTTAGGCATAATTATGATTCATCTTCCCAAACCGTAACCCACCATGTTCATCTGAAACTATTTTAATCAACTATCATATATTGGGTGTTTGGTTGTGAGAATACCCAATAAGTAGACATCACAAGGGATGATTTACTGGTATACCATACTTCATATGGTGTGCCTATTTGTCTCCATCCTTGCTAAGAAAATTGTAACTACAACCTACTGATATGCCACTTTATAGATGTCAATTAAATACCCACCTATTGTCATTCTTGACTTAACATAAAATACAATAATGAACTATTAAGTGATCAAAATTCATGAATAGTAGAATATGATCACAATAGATCAATAATTCCATGAATGACTTGAACAATTGATAATGATTGATGAAAATATAATACCATGTCATAGAAGAAATGATCCAATAGTTAGGCCTAAACTAATCCAATTACCAATCAAATAAAGTATCACCAATCAAATAATTGGATCCTAAAAATGTGGTTCTGGTTACTTTTCATATCATGATCATACAAAATTTTCTGTAGGATGCGTTTATGTTCAAATAATATTGGAAATGGATCATATGTAGGATACTGAAAAATAACAATTTATCAGGGGAAGTGTCATTGTAGTTATCCAATTGTTTCAGCCTTGCTACATTGTGACGATTCTTTAAGTTATCTTTTGTTGAAATCTTTGTGCCCTTTTAAAAATATTACATATTATTCACGATAAATTTCTTCATATAGACAAAGGACAATAAAATAGTTTGTTTTGGTTACAGATCTTCATGTTTGTATTGAGAAATAATAGACAACACATGTTGATTTTAACAAAATGGGTTTCAAAACATGATAAATATTATTTTCCTTTTTTCTTTTCATGGAAATAATAAAAAAGCTAACATGTTTTCTGACTACAAGAATATAACAGTTTTAATATTCATCGTGTAGATTAATAAAAAGTAAATTAATTTTTACCTAGAACTATGAGATCCATCATATAGAATCCTTCAATTAGAGATTAAAAGCATGTAGAAATATGTAAAGAAGAACCTTTCAATGTTATGGATGAATTAAAGGATATATACACTAGCCATAGTGATTCTACAACAATTATGGAAAAAATCTACCCCGTGAAAACACATACCCACTCAAATGATGTTGTGTAATGAAATTTCAATTGTAATAGATTGTTGTAATTGCAATTATTGAGAAATAAATCATGTATATTTAAAGATTTAAAGGCAGGTAAACAAACAGTATAACAGATTCACTAACGTTTCTGATGTTTTATCCCTGGTAAAAATATTAAAAAAAACTTTGATTTGCTAATTTTCCTCCAAATTTAACCCAATATTGTTGGGCTGGAGACATTTTCTAAGTGTTAAGAAGGCACGTGAGTTGGGCACAAAGGTTTGAGAAAGTGTCAATAAGAGTGGATATGTCCAGGAGGAAAATTTTAGGACTTAGCCAGTTTTGCGTTGAACAGGTTAAAAATAGGAAAAAAAAGATGGAGTGTGGAGCACACAATCGATTAAAGAAGGAGATTACATGGATAAGAAAACTCATTTTTGGAACAAAGAGGAAGAGAAAATATCATGCATTATTTGTGCTACTAATAATATTAAGATAGAGTTTAATTATATACTAATCTATTATTAGCCTTCTTGTAAAAGCACGCAGTTGGTGCATGGATATTTGAGCATGTAAGCTATTTCTAGAGATGTGTGGGTAGTCAAGGAAAAGTATCCACTTCTATATATGGTAGTTTATTTTCTTTATTTGTGATATCTGAGTTATAACAGAGTTATGTTGCCCTAATTTTTTTAGTGTGCATGCTTCCATGAGAATACTATGAGTATTTATTCAGCTTTTATTACTTAATGAATTAATGCAATGGAGTATTGTGGATGGATTATGGTAATTGATGTATCTAATCATGTTGTTTGTATGGTAATTGTGATATTAATACTTATGTGATTTGTATGTTTCGTTATTACAAGTTTTTCCAATTTGAGCTCATAGATCTGATCTATATGATGGAATATATGCTTTGATAATGGTTTATATGAACATGAATTCTAACATCTTGAAAAACTACTTATAAAATACTAACCTGGTAGATTTCACGCATTTCTAGTGAGCATTCAGATCTCTCTAAATGAAGAGCTAGTGCACCTAGGAAATTGAGTGGTAAAATAAGGCTACATTTTGGTTTTATTTCCAGGACCTCTCCTAAATCTGCCTGTCATGATATAGCATGATGATTGCATATCAATGAACTCTTGAAGGTATTTCAAGGTTGGTTGACAACAGACAAGATTAGTTTGTGCTAAGATATGGCTCTGGACCTTATTTCAATAAACACTGATAGGTTGATGATACTCTGTATCATGATTTTTATGAGACATTAGTTTACTTCTTTCCAATAGAACTGTAAGAATGGTTGTACACATACACATAAAATAAGGGTTGGAGTTACAAACTAAGGGTTTGGACGCAAAGGATTGCCATACTTTGTTTGATTCTCATGAACCTTAGATGCATGTTGTAGATCACTGGTGGGTTGGTTATGTGCGTATTTATATGATAGAATATGTTGTTTCTATGTATTTTTCCATAGGTTGCTGAGTTTAATTTATTGTGTGAGTCCAGAGGATCTTACATATGCGTTATCCCTTTAGCACTAAATATCTTGATGGTGGTATTATGTTTGGAGATGTTACATATGGCTAGATAAACCCAACACTGTACATAGGGGAAGGAAAAGGGTTCATTTAAAGACCCCCACTCCAAAAAAAATTATAGAATGGGTAGTGAAACTCAGAAATGAACTTTCAAAATGAAGGTGAATCTTCAAAAAAATATTTCACAGAAAAGGCAAATCAATTTTTTATGTTCGAGACAGTTTCGTTGGATTAGATGGTTGTTGGTCGGCCTATTAAACCCATGTCGTATAAAAGGTTATATGACTACTAGGTTGAATGGCTGATAGGTTGGACATCTGATAGGTTAGATGGGTGTTATGTTGGACAACTATTAGGTTGTACATCTGTTAGTGTTAGGTTTGACTATTAGATAACTAGAAAGTAACTGGTTGGATGACTAGTAGGTTATGTGTCTCCTTTTTTTCAAGAAATGACTGTGAATCCATTTTACATCTCTGATATGCTAAAGAACACAATAGCATCTCATTCCCTCTACATGCTAAGACTGTTATCACCGAATCACTGCACCCCTGGATGTTGATCTGATTTCTAGTTTGATCATACTAGCATCTAGTGTGATTGGTTAACATGGGTACTATCTCCAAGTTATGGGACTTGCTACTTGAGATAGACCTCCAGAGAAAGCTTGTTCTTGCTCCTAAACTACCTGCCACAATCTACTCTAATGCAGGGGAAACTAACTATACTAATCTAAATTTCCAAGGGACCAGAGAGAGAGAATGCATAAAATGAAAGCCTACACTAAAGCGGTGATACACCAGAAAATGAGGGTGTGAGAGTAGTCTCCAAATGTGTGAAATACAGAAGCAAAGTGCACATTAGAAGAGGTGATGACAGTTCTCCATAATCTAGCAAAATGCATTCATAACAATATTCCAAGCATACACAATGATAATGGATCCTTGCAAGAACATAATAATAGACACAATATTCTTGTAGAAATATTAAAGGGGCAAGAAGAATGCATGAAAGCACAGCAGGGGAAGATACATCCACAAACTGATATTTTATTGCTTCATGATATGCACAGTTCAATCTATTACAAGATAAGGGCCTAGATCACCATGCAAGGAGTCCAATACAAGGGCCTGCAACACATTGGCTTCACAAATCAATTTTGACAGAGCTTTGCTATCTGAAAAACTATCGCTTTACAATGAGCCCAACACTCCAATTTATAGAAAAATGAGAAGGGAAAGAGAAGGGAAAATGGAAATCCCGAAATCTGTCCTTCAACCACCTGTAAGAGGTATTAAATGGAATGGAATGATTTTATATTACTTGCAAAAGGCTCCCCATACTGCCCCATGTGCTGCAGCAGAGAAAGAATGATGACCATGCCTCTTAATTGCACTCCCAACTACCAAATAAAACACTATTATGAACCCAGCCACGTTTTATGAAAAATATCCATTGGTATCTAGCCAAATCCTGAATTTCTTGATTGCCATGCGTCGGTCTCGGAGCCACAATTCCAACGGTAACAATTTTGTGCGATTTCGTTGAGAAATGTGAAAGTTATGGCCTTCTGAGTGCGGGCAGCTATTTTTGGCCTGGCAGGCGTTTTCTGTCATTTGACGGGAATGAGCATTAACTGACTGGAGCCAAATATATTTATCTTATTTAAATATATCTACCCTCATGTTAAAATCAGAGTTCGGAGTCAAAATTTATGGCCGTTTGAAGTTTCCGGACCAAACGTTGACTTTTCTTCTTTGCCTTCGGCCACTTCGGATTTTCACGTCCCACGCGTCCCTTTGGCCCGGATGTCCCAGTACAAAAGTCCTCTGTTTCGGCCGATTCGGCCGGTTCGCGTACTTCACGTACCTTCGGCCCAACTGTTCCGGGCTGCCTTAAGTCTTTTCGGCTGACCCATGTCCTCCGCGTACTAACTGCCCAGATGTCCCAGACCGCCTGTTTCAACAGTTAGTCAATTTTTCCATTTTTCAGCCAGTTCGGATTTCTGCGTCCCACGCGTCCCTTTGTCCCAACTGTCCCAAATGTTACACAGACTGCCTGGTGGCCTTTTGGCCGGTTCGCGCCCAGATGTCCCTCATGTCCCAACTGTTGCGAGGACTAGGACTTAGCCATGTTTAATGTTTTTTCCTGGCCCGAGCTTGTTTTCTACAAATTTTTTACCTTTCCTTAGAACTTGCTCTCTTCTACTTGGACAGGGGAGTTAGAAAAAATCTGAGGGGACCCTAGAAACATGACCTTTTGCCCTGAATCAATATAATTTCCTGGGACTTGAGAATTTAATGCATGTTATCAAAATTTACCCTGGGGGGTGAATTTTGGATAACAAATCCCATGGCAATGTCTGGAATAGACATTGGAGAAGAAGATTCCTCTATTGGTGTATCATGAGAATTCGATTAAACTTATTCTAGTTCTATGTCATCAAGGGAAGGAATGTTTTCGTCAACTTATAAAGGATCATCGATGTTGAGTTGAGGAGCTCAATTACTTTAGATTAGCATGCTTTATTAAAAATTCTAGGAAAACACTATAACTGACATCAATTATCGAGGGACCAACATCAGTCAAACAAGGAGGAACCGACATTGATTAGGGCTAACTGGCGTCAGTTACCTATGTGTGGGTGTTTTATTTAACTAACAAGAAATAGATCTAAATTTAGAATTAAATAATATGTATTGACTGTAATTGCATGGCTAAGTTCACTAATTCTATATATGCCTATATAAACATGAAATCTATGGTTTATAAGTAAGGTATTGTAAGAATTGATGATTAGTGTGAGAGAGAGAGAGAGAATTCTTGGAGAAGAAGGAAAAGCTTGAGAGAAATAAATTACTTTACATCTGAGAGGTGTGGAGGATTGGAAATATTCATTATATATCTTCTAAAATCTTTGGATAATAGATTGTCTTGTTTCTTGGTTGATGTATTCCACACTGGGTGAACCACGTTAAATCTGGTGTTGATTTATATCTCTTGTTTTGTATATTTCTTCTAGTAGAATATCTACTTTTATTACATGTATGCTTAGATATGATATATTATCTGGACAACCTTATGCTACCCCTAGCAACTGGTATCAGATCTTTGTTTGAGGGTTTTGTTTAGTGACAAATTAACTCACAGAGGGTTTTCTGATTGACTAGGAGCTACAAAAAGAATAGAAGAAAACAAGTACAAGGTAGAGAAGTTTGATGACCGAAATTATCAATTATGGAAGATGTAGATTAAGGATTATCTGTATCAAAGAGATATTTACTTACTGTTGGATGAAAATGCTAGACCTACAAAGATGATTGATGAAGAGTGGAATATTCTTGACATAAAGGCTTTGGGATCTATAATATTGAGCCTTACAGCATGGGTGGCTTCTAATATTACATAAGAGACATCTATAGTAGAGTTAATGAAATCTCTTGCTAAATTATATGAAAAACCTAGTGCTTCAAATAAATTTTATTATATGAAGAAACAATTTATATCTAAGATGTATGAAGGTGGATCTTCATCTAGTCATTTGAATGATTTCCGGTCTATTGTAAATTAGTAAAAATTGGTTGATATTCTATTTGATGATAAATTAAAAGAACTTTTACTCTTATGTTCTTTTCCTAATAGTTGTGATAACTAGTTAATGATTGTTAGTAACACAACATCTGCTAATAATATTTTGAAGTTTCATGATGTGGTTAGTATAATCTTGAATGAATACATTTATAGGAAAAGTACAAAGGAATCATATGTGAATGCTTTGAATGTAGAAAGAAGAGCCAGGGAAAAGGAGAGATCCAAGAGTAAGAATGATGGGAAATAAAAGTCAATTGATGACAAATCCAAATCCATAGGTAAGGGAATTACCTATTGGAAATGTGGAAAGAAAGGACATGAAAAGAAAGATTGATGGTCAAAGGATAAAGAAAACCAACAGCCAGAAAAAAGTAAAGAGTCAAATAAGATGGAAAATATTGCAAAAAAGGTAATGCAAGATGCTCTTATTATTTCCTTGGATATTAGAATAGAATCATGGATTTTAGATTCAAGAGCTTCTTTCCATGCAACCCCTAATAAGCGTTATTTTAGAAATTATGTGTAGGGAAATTTTGGGCATGTTTATTTGGGTGAGAATGAACCTTGAAGTATTACTGGTAAAAGGGAATTTCATCTAAAAATGCATAATGGAAATACATTGGTAATGAAATATGTGAGGCATGTGCCAAGCCTCAAGAGGAATTTTATTTTTGTAGGGCAACTAGGTGAAACTGGTTGCATGGTTACATTCACAACAAACTCTTGGAAAGTCACCAAAGGTGATTTTGTTGTGGAGAGAGGTAAGAAGGTAGGAATGCTATATTTTTCTAGCTGTGTTATTGATTCATTTTCTTTGTTATCTACTTCAGACTCATATCCATACATGTGCAATGATCGGTTGGGCCATATGAGTCAAAAAGGAATGTAGATCTTAAAGGCTAAGGTTAAGTTATCAGATTTGAAAGATTTATATTTTGATTTTTGTGAGCATTCTATCTTTGTAAATAAAAATAGAATGATATTTTTCAAAATTGGGGCAACTAAGAAGGAGCATAAATTAGATCTTGTACACTCAGATGTCTAGGGACCAACTCAGGTAGGTTCTCATGGAGGATCCTATTATTATGTCACTTTCATTGATGATGCTTCAATAAAGGTATGGGCTTATTGTATTAAATGTAAATATGATGTTTTATAGGATTTTAAAAGATGGAAATCCCTTATTGAGAATGAATCAAATTTAAAATTACAGTGCCTTAGATCTAACAATGGTGGTGAATACTATAGTAAGTTTTTTAATGATTATTGTTCAGTAAATGAAATACGTAGAGAAAGGACAATTAAAATAACATCACAAGAGAATGGTGTTGCACAAAGAATGAATATGAAAATCATGGAACGTGATACAAGTATGAGGATACATTCTTGTTTATCATTGTAGTTTTGGATAGAAGCAGTTGATACAATGGTTTATTTGATTAACCGTGGGCCTTTAAGTTCACTAGATGGAGGAATACTAGAGGAAGCTTGGACCAAAAAATAGGTAGATCTTTCTTTTCTTAAATTTTTTGGCTCAGTAGATTTTATGCATGTTGATAAGGAAAATAAGAAAAAGTTGGATGCGATATCCAAAAGATGCACTTTCATTGGTTATGGATCTGGTGATTTCGGATTCTATTTTTGGGATTTAAAGAATTCTAAAATTATTAGGAGTCGTGACATTGAATGGAATGAAAAGAGAATGTATAGGGATTAAATTTTGGTACCCAAGGACTAACTGGTTTAGAAGTTTTTGAATGAAAATGAACTCTCAGATTTAAAAATCATACTAACAAGGTTATACAGTAACCAGTGTCAGTTGGCCCTTGACTGCCATTGGTCAATAGAATCATTACCAGTTACAAGAGAGCCAAACCGTCATTGGTTAGCAAAACCAGTGTCGATTACAGGTGACCAACATCAGACACTATATGAATTGGAAACAAATGTCTAGGAGGTACAGAATGAGCCTCTGGTACCCCAAAATTCTGCGAGAAGGTCACAAAGGGTAAGTAAACCTCCAAAAATATTTATACCTTCTCTATATTATTTATTATTGATTGATAATGGTGAACCAGAAAGTTTGAAGAAGCGATGTAAGATAAGAGCCACATGCACTAAGAGCATGACATGGATGAAGAGATGGACTCCTTAGAACACAAACAAACTTGGGATTTGGTAAAGTTGTCAGCATGAAAGAGGACATTGCAAAACAAGTGGGTTTACAAGATGAAATAAGAAGAGGGTGGACATAAAAGGTACAAGGCAAGGCTTGTAGTAAAGATATTTGCACAAAAAGAGGTATTGACTTTGGTGAAATATTTTTTGTTGTTGTAAAGATGAATTATATTCATACTGTATAGATTATAGTTGCAGTAGATGATTTGTATTTAGAGAAACTAGATGTGAAGATGAATTTCCTTCATAGTGATTTGGATGAAGAGATTTATATGCAGCAGTCGCTTGGGTATGAAGTAGGGGGTAAGGAGAAATTAGTGTGTAGGTTGAAAAAGAGTGCATATGGGCTCAAGCAAACACCAAGGAAATGGTACATAAGGTTTGATGGTTTCATGCATGAGTATGGTTACTTGAGATTTTAATCTGACCATTGTTTTTATTTCAAGAAAATTAAAAATGGGAGTTCTATTATTTTGTTGTTATATATGTAGATGATATTCTTATTACAGGATCTATTATGCAGGACATTGGTGAGCTTAAGGGAAATCTATCTCACACATTTTCTATGAAGGATTTACGATATGAAAAAAGAATCCTTGGCATATAAATACACAGATGCAAAAAGGATTTAGGAGGCTTATATAAATAAGGTGTTGGAAAGGTTTAACATGTAAGTTTCAAAACCTATAAGTACACATATGGCTGGACACTTCAAATTGATAAAATATCAATGTCCTTCATCACATGAGGAGGTCAAATACATGACACTAATTTCATATGCTTCAACATTTGGGTGTCTCATGTATGCTATGGTGTGTACCAGACCAGAAATTATATGGGAAGTGGGAGTTTTGAGTAGATTTATGTATAATCTAGGTAAAGAACATTGGAAAGTAGTGTAATGGATACTTAGGTATGGACATCTAGAATGTAGTTATGCTATGGAGGTCTGGATATTTCTTTATGTGGATATGTATATACAGATATGGATTGATATCTGGCTGGTATAAGGAGCACTACTAGATATATTTTCAGAGTGGGTGGGACGATAGTTAGCTGGGTTTCAAGACTGCAGAAGGTTTTGGATTTGTATACTAGAGAGGAAGAGTATGTTGTATTTATAGATGATAGCAAAGTGATTATATGGATGATAAGGTTCATGGAAGAGTTGGGAAAGGAGCAAGATCATTGCAAAAAATTTAGTGACAATTAGAGTGTAATTTATTTGGCAAATAACTCAACATTTCATTCAAGAACGAAACACATTTAGTTGAGGTATCACTTCATAAGGTAGGTGTTAGAGGATGGGCAGTTGAAACTTGAGAAGATTCATACAAGTGAAAACCATACAGATATGCTAACGAAGGCATTACCAAAAAGAGAAGTTGGAGCTAAACTCGACATCTGTTAGTCTTCAAGTTTGAGACTTGAAGAGGAAGGAAACAAAGTGAAGGAAAGGATCCAAGAATGATGCTATACAGGTATAGTGAAGTAATTTATCTCCATGTGGGAGATTGTTTAGTTTTGGATCTCAATTACTTCAGATTAGCATTCTTTATCAAAAATTACAGGAAAAAATAGTAACTGACATCAGTTATGGAGAGAGCGACATCGGTCACCTTTGACCGACATTGGTCAAGAAAGGAGGAACCAACCTCGGTTAGGGATAATCGGCGTCAGTTACCTTTGTGTCAGTGTTTTTTTTAACTCACGGGAATTAGATCTAAATTTAGAATTAAAGTAGATCTATTGATTGTAATTACATGGCTAAGTTCCCTATGTTTGTATATTCCTATATAAGCATAAAATCTAGGGTTTAGAAGTAAGGTATTGTAAGAATTGATTATTATTATGAGAGAGAATTATTGGAGAAGAAGGAAAAAATTGAGAGAAATAAATTAAAATACATCTAAGAGGTGTGGAAGATTGTAAATATTCTTTGTATATGTTCTGAAAGCTTTGAATAATAGATTTTCTTGTTTCTTTGTGGATTTAGCCCATACTGGGTGAACCACATTAAATCTGGTGTTGATTTATATCTCTTGTTTTGTATATTTCTTCTGGTATAATATCAAATTTTATTGCATGTATGATTAGATCTGACATATTATTTGTGCAACCTTGTGCTAACCCAAACAATCAATATCTTTAAATTAATTAATTTGTGAATGTATTTATGAAATCTTTGCCTATAATTTTATAAAATTGTTACATATATATTATTAATTTTATATATTACTCAAACCTCTAAGTAAACATAAAATAAGAGTGCAAAGAGTTTTAAAAACAATATGAAAAACATAATTATCAAATTTTTTAAGACAAAGTTAATAACCTGTAAATAGAACATACCAATATTTTCATCTAATGCAGAGACAACCTTCATTTTTGTGAGTTTCCAAAATAGCCAAGAATAGTCTTTGAACCATTTTTTAAACTCGTGGAATTTATAACCTTCTCACCATGATTTCCATAATCTATTAATATATCACTAAATTTAAAACAAGGACTGTTTAGGTTGATTTAAGGAAGGAAAAAAATGTATAGGACAACACTGCTTAGAATTGGACGAATTTCAGTAGGATGGATCTCTTTTGTAGTTTTATGCCTAAATGGTTTGACAACTCTAAGGATGGACGGTTTTGATGTTGGATGAATATGAGGTTGGATGAATCTAGGGTGGGACGAATCTGAGGTTAGACGGATCTGAGGTTAGATGGCTCTAGAGTTAGACAAGTATGAGGTAAGATGAATCTAGGGTTGGATGAATCTGAGGTTGGAAAAATCTAGGGTTGGATGGCTCTAAGATTAGATGACTCATAGGTTGGAAGGCTCTATGGTTAGATGATGATGTTGTTAGATGACACTAAGGTGGGACGATGCTAAGGTTAGATGGTAATGCGGTTGGATGACTATGATTTTAGATGACTATGAGGTTTGATGGAAGAGAGTTGGATGGATGTTTGTTGGATGCTAGATAGTCAGATAGGTTATAGTTGAGGTTGGATGAGAAATGTTTGATTGTAGGCTACGTACCCTTTGGTGAATATGTACATGAAATGATTTGAAATGTTAGCGAATTACATGCATAAGTTCATATATATGTTTAAATACTAGTAGAAATATGTACCGTGAAAAGAACCTATCAGCTAAATGTTTTAGTGAATAAGTTGGCTACTACTTGCTACAATTCACTATTTCCAATTTTTAAAAATCCGGATTGTCAAGAGTTTACGAAAAATTAGCCACTAAATATTTCCTTGAGAAAGAGAATGTGTAGTGAAAGATGGCATACGTAGCGACAGAAAGACAAAGAGAGGAAAGGTAGCTCAAGTACAATGAAGATTGAGAGAGGTAATTGATGAAGCAACACGACATTGAGGAATCTTTGTAGTTGAGGAGGAATATGGCTTGTGAAGGATTGGAAGCTCACGTGGAAGGTGTGGAGCGAGAGCATACTGTTCTCCAAATATTAGGCAAGAATGAATGAGAATTCCCCTCAAATTCTTATGAGAGTTCATTAGAGGAGGAAATATTTACGACTGTGGGTGCACAACTGATCCCACCTAGTGACCTAGCCTCTTCACTTGGTGTTTCAGTTCAAGAAGTAATTATTTAGGATCAAGGGAGTATAGTTAATTCATTGAATATGAGTAGGTAACATTTCCTTTGAATATAGAAGTACAACATACAACACATATACCTATTCCAGCATAGACATCATCTTTATTTGGGGCTCGGATTAGGAAAATTTATTCTGGCGTGTCATTTGGATAGAGTGTGGGCATGCATAATATTGGTAACACGTTTGGAAGCACTACAACTTCATAGATTATGGAAGTTAAATTTAATAGCATTGTTCTTACTCGAGTTAGTACATCCACCTACCTGGATCATGCCACAAAAGGTTCAGGTGAATCTATAGGATTAGGGGGATCAAGATTAATTGGATCAAGTGGTTCTGGTGGTGGACAAAATTGAGGTGTGAATTAAAATTATGAATCTAGTAGATAAGGTCCACACCATCATCAACCACAATAGGTGTATTATGAGATGTCTCTCCACTTTCCATAATATATAGTTATTGAAGATGCTATAGAGCATGTGCACAAGTGCAAGATTCTATGGTGTGCTGAGGGAATTACTACTTTAGATAGAAAAGTAAGTAATTTTTCTACTACTTTACAAGGGCACGCATATAATTGGTATAGAAAGTATGAATCACATCAGAATATAGTGGATTATAATTCTTTGTGCTCTGCATTATTTTTTGAGTTACATATTCCTTATTTTGAATAGAAAAGTATCCACGAGATTAAAGACATTAAGGAGGGATTATCAGAGAGCATGTGGGAGTATTTCATGTGACTTAAAAATTTCCTATCAAATTTGTCTTATAATATACATCCAAGTCAACATGCATAATGTTTTGTTGGTAGATTTTTTACTCCTTTTCGAATGGAGTTATCTCATAAGAATTTTGTAGATCTGTGTGAAAATTTGCAACAAACTATGTATATTGAGGAATTTGGGAGTATGGACACTAGAGTCAGTCCATTCTTGGTGGAACAATTTGCAGCTAAGGTGAATCATGTTGAAACGATATCTACTAATTCAGCACATGAGACATGTAATGGAATATTGTATACAGATTGCGAGGTTAAAGGACACATGAAGGATATCCCCCCTCGCAAGTCAGTGTGCGTAATGTTTTTGGATTGTGACATTTGTCATTTTCACCATGATGCAAGTAGATGTCCCCTCTTATAGCATGTGATCCAAAAGGATATGTCTATGTATTGTAATATTTTCAAGACTAATACCCATGATACCTCAGAATTTAGGTTAATTGATCATATTCATAAAGCAATTGAAACTAGCATGCACTAGAATAGTGTGTCTAGTGGATCTAAGAACCAAAAACGATAACATAATGAAGGGTGTAACATTAGAGATAACAAAAACAAATGTTTTTTTGAAGGTTATAGAGGCCAAGGTCATGGTAGCTGGAGAGGAGTATTCCCTAGAGGAAGCTATTATACTTGTGGACCTCCTGATCACTAACAACACGAGTTCCCTTAGAGTGTGATTTGGTCATGGTTTGGAAAATAATCTACGTTTGAAGAATGTCCTGATCTATATGATCACATGAACAAGCAACACGAGAAAGATAAAGGGTGCGGGGATGATAAAGGTGTAGTGCGCATTTGAAGATCATTAGATTCCTAAGGTAATAACTTCCCCTGGGTTAAATGTTTTAGTTATAAAATTTGATGAGGATATGCTTGCATGAGATATTATGAAGTATAATTGACCAATATTGAAGAAATAGGTAATCAGTGTAAATTATCTTAATCTTTCACATTAAAAATAGGTTTACCAGGAGACCATAGATCATGTGTTATCATAGATCTGTAGGGAGAAATTCTGAACCTGAAGGAGTAGTTATGAGAGATGGAAACAGAAATTAAAGTTGAACTTCTGTAGAAGGATATGGATGATTCATAAAAATTCTGCCAAATGTTGCGCAAGGATAATATAATTCCACTATTAGGAGAATTGTTGAGAGAGAAGGTATTGTGTGCTGGTGTAGACTATGAGAGGAAGATACTTCATGAAAATATGCCCCCACATAACCATGAGTATGATAAGGAAATTAAACTTAATGAATTCATAAATGGATGGCATTTGAGAAACATTCTGATAGATAAAGGTTCAAAAGTTAATGTACTCACATTGGATGCTTGGAATCAGACGGGAAGACCACCATTGCATCCTTCTTCCAATGTATTTTACATGGAAAAAATGACCAGGGATAGTTCTATTGGAGTACTGAAGGATATAACTATTACAATTAAGGGAGCCAAGTTTACTGGGGACCTTGCAGTCTTAGATCTTGATAAGGAAGATAGCTTCCCAATGTTACTTGGGCACACCTGGTGTTATGCTAATAATGCAGATTTGTGCTTTAACAAGGGGTACATTAGCTTTGAGAATAATGAAGAGTGTGTCATTATAATTTGAGAGATACAAAGGATGCTCTGTATATTGAGCCTTTACGTGAAGAGGAATTGAACATGACAATTCACGCACAATCAGTGATCCTGAAGTAACTGGGCCATCTTAGGAAGGAGTGATACAATGGTATTATGCTCCATCAGGTAGTGATACTACACATATTGCTTGTGAAAACTGGGTGCTCGTAATGTATGAAGTATTTGGGTGAGAGATAAAGAACATAGTTACTCACACGATCAAGCCATGCATGGTTAGGTGCTTGAGTTATAGTCAGGTACCTAGAAACATAGGTGAAGGGAATCCTAATGTTTTTCTGAATGCCATAGAATACCTATGGACAAATCAAGAAGAGAGAAGAATATGTTGGTATATACTATATGTGGGATAACAACACATTGGTGGAGTACACACAGAGGAAACTTATTAGAATTTTGATAAGTGAGAATCACCTTTTCTACTAGGTTCTTAAGGAGAAATGTACATTCAAAAATATTTTAATTTCATGGGAAGTCCCCTTCTTCACACCATGTCTGACAATGTGAGAGACTTTTGATGGAGGGGCTGGATACCTTTCCACCATCACTCTGGATATATAATTTCTACACCACCCTAGGAAGTTATGCATGCACATGGTATGTCCATGCATAATTGAGAAGAGAAAAAAAATTATTATAGGTGATGACCTCAAGTATGATTCATAATTTAGATTACTTTTCTAGTAAGCCTCTAGTCAATGAAGCACTGTAGATTATGAAGCACCTTACTCTAGGAGATAGTAAAAAGGATGAAGAAATCTTGATAGATATGTTTAACGAGATGGATTTATAGGAACACCTTGACCTTGAATAAAATGAAGAAGAAGAAATGATCCTCTCCTGTGAAGAAAAGGAAAATGGTAAACTGGTATACATGATAAATGATGAGGATGATGTGGAGAATAACATGGATACTAACCACATTGAAGGTATGCGAGAGGTGATGGATACAAAATATATGAAGGCACATGCATATCACAATCCTATGAAAATAAATAAGGTCAACATTGGATTAAATGTAGAGCCTAAATAAGCCATTATCGGTTATTACTAGTCAGAGAAGGAAGTTTCTAAGATCATTGAACTCCTGCATGAATTTAAGGACTTATTCTTAAGAGGATATCATGAGTTAAATGGAGTACACCCTTATTTAGGTGAGATTAAAATAAAAATTAAAGAAGGCATGCACCCAATTATGAAAATGCCATATAGGATGAATCCTAATATACACGTCAAGATGAAGGAAGAAATTGATAAATTTCTCAAGACTAGTATCATTTAGCCTATTTAAGAATCTGAATGGGATAGTCCTATAGTCATTAGTATCAAAAATCATGGGAGGATAAACACATGTGTAGACTACATAGAGTGAAATTCTTCATGTGTTATTGATCCTTTTCCCACCCATTCATAGAAGATATCCTGGAAGGAGTTATAGGGCATGATTTCTACTCCTTTTTAGATTGGTTCTATGGATATCATCAGGTGCACATAGCAAAGGAAGATAAGGAAAAGAAAAATTTCACCACTGAGTGGGGAAGTTTTGCATACATAGTGATTCTCTTCAGACTGAGAAATGTGCCAGTTTTGTTCTCATGCATCTTTGTGTAGGCATTCCAATATTTCATTCATAAGTTTTTACAGGTGTATTTAGATGACTAGAGTGTCTATGGCTTGGTCAAAGATCATTTAGAGAATATAAGTCTCATATTTGAGAGGTGTAGGAAACTGAGCATATCTCTAAATATTAACTAGTGCATATTTACAACCATTTTTTACACTTTACTTAGCTATATTATTTGTAAAGAAGGGTTATCGATAGGTCCAACAAAGATAGAAATGATCTTAGGTTTGGAAGAACCTAATAATCAAAGTGAACTGCATGGATTCTTGGTACATACTGGTTATTATAGGAAATTCATTAAATGCTATGCAAGGATGTTCACACCCTTTGACGAGGTGTTAAAAACTAAAGGAAAATATCATTGGAATGACACATAACAACATGTGTTTGAAACACTGAAGGATAAGATGACTAGTGAACCCATTTTATGCTTTCCCTCTTTGGATAAGCCCTTTTATGTTCACACTGATGCTTTAGGTATGGAAATTTGTGCAGTATTGGCACAACCAGGATAAGGAATTGTAGACTACCCCATTTGACTTGTAAGCAGGAAGTTGACACCTGTAGAACATAATTCTATAAATACTGAGCGCGATGATTTTTCAATGATCTACGCACTGCAAAAGTTTAGAAAATACTTGTTTGAAACACCATTTATCTTATTTATATATCATGTGGCACTTAAATATTTTTTCAAAAATTTTATGTTGCAAGGGCACATTTGCAGGTGGATACTAATATTTTTGGAATTTCAGTTCACAGTTGTCAAACCATAGAAAAACAATTCATAACCTCACCATTTTTCAAGAATCATTTCTAGAGAGGACATGCAAGGTATTGAGGATATAATGTAAAATACACAGTTGTTCATATTAAACCACACATCCGCAGATATAGAATATATTGGAGTGTTCTTATGCACTGGTCAAGTGTCTAAGGGAAGAAAGACATTAGAGAAGAAGAAAATCACAATATGCGCAGTGCCCTTTTAGTTGATAGGTGGAAATTTGTACAATTTAGGTCATGATCAAGTTTTACACCATTGTGTTATTGAGCATGATCGTGAGGCTATTATGAAAGAATATCATGGTGGAATTGTAGGACATCATTACGCTCAAGATGCCACCATGAAAAAGATTCTGATGGCTATCCTATGGTGGGAAACACTGTATAAATATATCAAAGAATATGTCAAGGCATGTGATCATTGTCAACACCATGGAAATAATAGAACAAGAGATGAAATTCCTTTGAGGCCTATTACAAGTGCGAAATATTTTGAGAAATGGGAAATTAATTTTTTAGGTCTTATTTCCCCACCTTGCATGTAGTAAAAACATGCACTATATTATAACTTGTACAAACAATCTGACAAGGTGGGCATAAGCAATACCTACTAAGAATTTGCACGAAAGATACAAGAAAAATATTTTTATGGGAGAACATTATCAATAGGTATGTATGTCCTTTAAGTTTAACAACTAATAGGGGCACTCATTTCTTAAATGATACAATAAGGATTTTATTGGTAGATTTTATGGTGGCACAACATAGGATAACTCCTATCACCCATAGACCAATGGTATTTTTTAATCTTTCATCAAGATTCTAGGAAAAACATTGAAAAAAATATGTGATGTTGGAAGGAAAAAATGTGATGATAAAGTCTTTGTTGTACTCTAGGCATATAGGAAAACTTATAAAAGGTCGAATAAGGTAACATCCTTTCATTTGGTGTTTAACATAGATGTTATATTACCTATGGAATTCATGTTACCATCCATGTGTACTGCATGTGCAGGAGGACTAGATGATGAACAAGATGTCTAAGAGAGCATGTATAAATTGATGGAATTGGGATGAACGACATGTTATTGGCTAATGGAGCTAGAAAATAGAAAAGGTGAGACAAAGGGCTTGGCATGATACGCATGTCAGGTACAAAACATTTGAAGTGGGAAATATGGTTCCTTCTATATGATTCAAAGTTTACGCACAACCCAGGGAAATTGAAATTTCATTGGTTGGGACCCTTTGTTGTAAAAAATGATATTGGTATCATGATTTTTTCAGTTGCATGCATTGGATGGCACTTTATTTCCTAGTTACTTTAATGGGAGTACCTTGAATCCCTAAAATAAATAAGGCTTCTTGGTGTTTGTAATAAGGTAGTATTGCCACTTAGAGTAGATTTACCTTAAATACATTTTCCTTTATTGTGTTTCCTTTCATTGTTGATATGCTTTGTCAATTTAGTTAAGTGTTTTGTTTTAATAAGTGCACTTACACACTAAAATATTACTGCTATCTTTTGATTTAATACATAGAGGATTGCGCGTACTTTTAGTGAGGGGTGGAGGAGGTACAAGTGTTATATATGTAGATATATGGGTTGAAAATTGAACGTCTCCTAAAAGATTGGTACACATAAAAGAAAGATGTTACAGGTGTTTGGATTGAAGGTATTTGTAAGGAAATTTTCTAATATTTAAGACCATGCGTAGAAGGATGATCACACAATATAACACCGACAACATATGAAAATACTTAGTATGAGGCATAGTGGTTAAGCTACTTTTGCACATGGTTAATGTTGAGTATGGTGGTAGGTAAGGAACAATTAATGTGATTTTTTTTTGCAAAATTTATAAAAAGGGTGATTGTGATTTCATTTCTAACGTTGTTGTTGGAAACTTATACACTAAAGGGGTGGAATTAGTGTCTTAATTAACTTTTCAAATATTCCTACTTCACAAAAATGATTAAGAAAAGAATATACAATCACACACAATAAAATGAAAGAGAGACTTAACACAATGTTTTATGTAGGAAACCTTGTATGCGAGAAAACCCATTGAAATCAGAGAACTAGCATTGGATAATTTTTCCTCTAAGTTACAATGATTTCAAGTTGAACTTCAACAAAAATTTTGAAGCAAACACCCCAATATAATTCAATCAGCAATAACTTACCTTCTACAAGCTGCAAATTGTAAGAAAGAAACAACTCTCTAGAATTTAAGCAACTACAACTGATATTTTATAAGACACTACTTACAAAGAGGTTATTATCCTATGTATACTAAGATGTTACTGACAATTTTTATGTGTTTTGGCCACTCTTGATTTACTATCTTACCCAACTGATACCCATTCCTGACCACCATTAAAAACCACATGACATATATGATCTTCCACTATTCCTTTTCCATCAATTCCATGTAACATAAGTGACAACAACCACCAATAAAATAGTGTGCAAAAATCTCCCCCTTTTTCAATGATGGAAACAATCTGAAAGTTTGGTCGCAAATTGATATGTTAACATTTTGATACCATGAATTCAAGTTTTTTGCACACTCTCTCCCCCTTTGACATCTATGAAAAAGGTGCATAAACACAAAAATATGATTATCTTGAAAGATAAACAAAACAAATCATGGTCATACCATAACATACTCCCCCAAGAAAGCATCTGCTATTTTTTCTGATTAGATTCACATATCTGTATGACTTTCTTTATTAAATAGGTGTAAAGCTCCCCCTAAACCTATTTTCTTGTTATGTAACCAATTCACTTCACCATGACCACCACCAATTATTAATTATACAATTCTATAGCTCATCATAATCCTTAAGAGGATTTTATTTCTACCTTACACTGAGGTTGTACAATCCCACTCTATCTTCTTATGCTAAGAAATGAATTAAACCTCTTTTTCTTGTACCATATGCATGAGAAAACATAACAACTCTTTCCTAAGCTGAATTCTCATTTTTTATAGTCCTTAGCTTCATGAACTGTTTCTTCATTTAATCATTTCCAAATCCTATAAACTGAAACAGAGGATTGTCTTCATGTTTTTCATTTTTTTCTCTTACCAGTAGTTCTTGATTTCATATGCATACCTTTCTTGAATGAAAATTATTTTCATTCTCACTTAAGAGACACACATATATCACTAATTTATGACTCATATGCACGGTTTTGAAGTGTTGTACAGTCTCAACACGTCATAATCATCATCTCTTGATTTTTTTCCTTCTATCCTCTTAAGACCATATGATCTTGCACCATGAATGGATGTAGAAGCTTAGAAATATTCATAAGGTATAGAAAAATCAATTAGTTCTTCTCTAAAATTCCTAATATGCATGCATAAAATTAGATTCCCCACTCTCCATACTTCTCCTTTGTATCACTCTTTCAGTTCTTTAGCTCACAAGCTCTAACTAGGTCTTTCTCAAAAGAATGTTATGTATAATTCTTATTGTAGATGGCTTCAAGATTTAATGAGTAATATGTCTGAGTACCCATTAGGGAATTTTAAATTCCTTCAAAGCTTCATTCATGGAATTGTTATTTTTCATATACCTCCTTTGTAAATATGTCCTCTAGACTAGGCCTGTGATTGTGCAAAATTATTATATCAGTTCACTATTAATTTGTAGTTCAAAAATTCACCAATGAAATACTAAATTTATTTTTCAACCCCTTGAAGGATTCTCCCAACAAAACTTGTACCGAATTTTTTTTACACTTCAATAGTCATGACTTAAACTCAAACATAACTTATTATATCTCAAGATGACTCTACAATAATCCAATTAAACATATTTAGCTCACTCACACTTGTAAGAACCTTGCAAGTCCTTTTAACCTCACTATCTCATGAAGAAAATTTAAGATAGCCCATTATAGTCCATAATTTCATCAACTTTGGAACCTTTAAAATGATGATACCTTTAGATTATCAACTTTTATGCTCACTTCTCTATCTCATATCCTTTTCATTGTGATCATGCCTTCTAGGACACCTATTTCTTCGATTGTGAAATATGGAACCACTTCTTTTCCCTGTACGTTAACATTTCACAGTCTTTAAGGTACTTTGAGCATATTTTGAAGATCAATATCATCTCTAGAATATGTTGATCTATTAGGGATTCCTTCAACATTTCAAGGTTTTAATAGTGTCATGGACCATCACTTCTACAATTATATATTTTTCATTTGAAGACATACCTCTGTGAAATACACAAGCAAAGTATCCAACAAACAACCTTTGAGATATTCTTAATTAGATGAAGATCTGTCATTTAACTAAAATGCTATATATAGACTAGAAGCTAATGATTTTAGAGTCTTCAAGTACCCAATCGCCATTTATTTTACATCTTGACTTATACCTATACAATTTGTACTCTTTGAATAGATTAAAACTTGTTTTCACTCAGTTGGCCAACACATGAAGATTTCATATAATACTTTGCATACACAAGGACCTTAAATAATATTTTTATTAGGTAATATATAAATTTATTTGGTTTCTCATCAAGAGACTATTTCAAAACACCTCAAGTAAACAATATACTCAAGAGTCAAACAAAGCAATAGAATACCTTGACTCCAGAAAAATTTGTAACAGGGAAGGTTTTTAATCATCACCTAATAATGATGGATACTTACCTTAAAACCACACTAAAGCTTATTTCATATGGATTTTTCCTTCTATAATCCTAGAGAAGGCACTCCTTTCATGTTGGACCACCTTAGAATAATAGGAAGTCATCACACGAGTTTGACGACTTACGCTTTCCTCCTTTTTCTCTTATTTCCTTGTTATTCTTCTTGGATCCACTTCTTGGTGACATGAAACCTTCATCTCCTATATTCTCACCTACTGATTGAATGCCTGATAAGAGCACTTTTTCCAACACTACTTGAGGGTATAAATCCCTTATTCTTTGCATTTGAATGGTCTTCCTTCTCCTTTCCTTTTTCATCAACCACTATAGTCATTGCTAGTACTTTCGTCTTCTATGATTGTTTTTAAATTTGTGCGTATGTTAAACATTTTCCATCGTCATATTATTTTTATTCTTTACTTTCTCAACTTCTAGATGTACTTCCTTGATCTTGTATATCCATTTCAGATTTTTCTTTTTAGAAACCACTTTAGGTATAGTTATTTTTTATCTCATTTTCTAGGACTGGTCTTCTTAACTTCTCTTTTGAAATCATGCCAATTTTTGTTGTATCTAACAGACTTATGACAATGTCTTGTAAAATGAACTTGTTTATGATAGTTGAAACATACAAAGTAGTTCCTTCTCCTTGAGTCCTTATTCTTTCCAATACTGAATGATTAGTTCGTTTTGGCCAATTTTGGTCAATCATCATGTAGGGGTACTAAAAACCATTTTGTTTCTTGGAATTAGTTAGTTTTGTGGAGGATTGAAAGCAAGATGGTAGTTGTGTGTGTTGTTGTAAGGTGCAATGCCTCACATATGCTGTCATTCCAAGTGTTGTCTTCAACAAAGACATGTAGAAGCCTTTAAAGACAAGTGCGTGACCTTGATGAAGGTAGGAAAAAATATATATTTGAGAGAATTGGACCGTGAAACATGAAGCACAATTGGTGTTTTCATGGTAGAAATTCCATTTTTTAGGTACAGTTGCATTAAATTCTTGTTATTTCTTTATGATTGAATGAGATTAATTATGTTTTGAGTTGTTTAATTAATTCGACAATTATTACTTATAGTAATCAAATACAAAAGGAAATAGACAACTCAATTAAATAATTTAATTTCATTTATTCATATAGATAATAATGTTTCCCACACAAGCTGTGGGTTGTAACTTATATGTACAAACATAAGATATACATATACATGAAACTATAAACAAGTGAAAAGAGAGGAGACCCATCATTTCTTGTATAGGTTGGTTTCTCTGTGCCCCCTTTCTTTAGCTGCATCATTTGCATGCTCATTTCACGTTCCATTACCTATTGACAATATGAAAAACATATGGTTAGGAGATCTATATATTTCTCTCTAGTCATAGAATCACGTAGTACATATCACTATCATTCAGGAGTATCAAGCTGCCATTTTCAGAACCATATCAAGAAATAAAAATCACCGATGGATGAAAAGAGAAGCTACTGGCCCATTTTTCTAACTAGTTTTCTAAAGGGTACATGTACAAGGAACAAATAAGAAACATGATCAAATAAATAATTACATTCCATGTCTTTAGTACAAGTGTTGGAATCCACAAAATAAATTATAGCTACATTTTGGATAACCTTTGGAGATTGCAGTAGATAAATACAAGTACATATTTAAAGTATAAAGGGATTCTAAGAAGGGGAGTTTATAATAATGCAACCTAGGACAGCCAATCAATAGAATAATATGTTCAATTAGAATCTAGAAAGTATGGTTTCTAATAACAACATTCCATGAACCATTCAGAATATACATGCACTCATTTTGTAAAACTTAGAAGGATGCAACTTAATAAAGAAGTTTTGAATATTCAAAAATTTCAAATACCATACTATTCAAGCTATATATCAATAAGACTAACTACTTCCAAGAACACAAGATTGTTTAAAACACAAAATTGGTAGGATGCTTTCTAGATTTTCAAGATCTTCAACAAAACTACTTGACAGAAGAAAATGACATATTTAAATTACTGCATGATATATTTTACACATATTCAACTTGTGTTCCAAAAATTTATACAAATTTTGGGACTTAAAGTAAGGGGAAATTCCTTATTTAAAGTGTTCAAGTTGTTTGTTCCTTGAATGTTGTAGGTTGAAAGATATTTTTTTCTAATTAATAAGAAAGTACTATACTTGCATTTCTTATATAAGTTTTCCTGAAATGCGTTACACCATGAAAGAACAAATGATCAAGTTAGTGTCACCATGTATTTGGAGTATTACTTTATATTGCATTCATACAACTTGTAAAAGACAAATTTTCTTCACTTAAAATTGTCGCCAAGTGTTACACAAAGGATATATAAAAGCTAATAATATTATAATAATATAATCATAAACATAAAATATTCTCATTATGTAGGTATAAGAAAAGGTAAATTTCATAAAATTTAGGGGTTCAACATCTTGCAAAGACCATGAAACTCCAACATTTATCATTTCTAGCAATGGGAATTTTCAATTTTCAGAAGGAATTTTGTATAGATATCAATAAAATTTTAGTTACAAGCATCATTCTATGTTTCTGTTCAATGGATTTCCTATCTCCCATCATGGTAAAGAGTACATAAGAAATGTAGTTTTCAAGAATATGAGTTCTTAATCATAAAAAGTACAAAAGTTTACAAAGGTACTTTCAATTGAGAGATCATTCATCATTATAAAAAAAAGCTCTTTAAAGACAGGACAAGTTATTGTATGATCCCTGCCCCACGTGTGATAACAACCAATGACAAGAGGAAAATTCCTCTAAAATGCATAGTAACATGATGAAAAAAATATAAATATAACAAATCAAAACTCAGATTAAATTCAACCCTTAAGCGAAACAAATCATCCAAAACAGACAAAAAATACCATCCATACAAATGGAGTGGAAAAGATGTTACCACAAGCATGTTTTTTTCATGACCAAAATGGCATCAAAGTATCAACATGCGGAACGAAATCATGGAGATAAATAACATAATAAAAAAATTACATTTTTCAGATGTAGATGGAGTAATGAGTACATCGGTCGTAGAGCCAAGAAAAAATGAGAAAGAGGTAGATCCATATGAAGACAAAACAAGATATTAAAAGAATTAAAATAAGACTCACTAAAAGAAGAGTTTTAGAAACCCTAAGTTGATTTGTAGAATGGAGAGTTAAAGCTATAGCTAAAAGCACACATTTTTTAGTAGAAATAGAAGCCTTAGAACTAAAGGGCAAATCTCAAACTAGACATAATAATGCCCAATATACTAAACAAAAACTTAGTAATACGCAGCCAAAGATGTAATGGTATTAGAAAAAATAATAAACAAATAGCTGAGCAATATTCAACAACAACAGAAGAAAGCACTAGGAACTAGTTACGGTTTGCTAAATTTTATAACATAACTCAATGACCTTGAATGTACAACTCAATTTATAGAGTATGCAGAGCAATTCCTTTACGAGCCTATTGACAATTTTTGCACTAGTGAAAAAATGAGCAACTCGAAACTTTGTTACAATGGATAGCATTGGTGAAGGATACCTAAGCTAGGGCAGTTTCTTTTAGAGAATATTGTTACTGTTGAGTTAATTAATGATTACATGAAATATGCTCTTATGTTTGTTGTTGCAAAATATAACATATCACATATTCTACAATTTCATGACTATCTTCAGCAAATGAACACAAAGCTCCGAAGGACATTTGTTGTTGTCTTGATGAAGAAATACAATTTCAAAATAGATGAATCACTAAGTTTTGGAATAGTAAACATAAATGCATGTTGCGGAAATTAGAGTTCATTACTGGATGTGGACAGGTATTCTTTAGTTTTCTTTCCTTCATGATTAAGATACTCAATTATATTACTGAGTTGGTTCAGTTCAATCATACAATCCATATCAGAAAGCAGAAATGGAGAAAGAAATACACAATTCATTTTCATAACTCAATGTTTTATTCATAAAGAATTTTAAAATGTTCCCACACAAGCCATGGGATGTAATTGAAAAGAAAATTACAACTACTGAAATAAGAGGTACACATGCTAATGAACAATAAAATAGAGGAGTATGAGTGAACCTATCATTACCTTGAGGTTTTTCCTTTGGTTGATACATCCTCATTTTAAACTTTGTTCCCTATTCATCTTTATTGCTGAGAGAAATGTACATGGAAAGAAGGAAAAGAGGAAGATCATCATTTAAGATCTCAAGGTTAATCCATATTCCTATACTTCCCTAATTCATGCATACATGATTTTCTCACTCAAAAAAAAGGAGAAAGAAGAAAAGAAAACCATGGACATAAGAGAGGCCAAAAAGCATAACTATTTTCTAACTGTTGTCTCAAGTGTGCAGGTATGGATTACATAATCAATAATTAATAAAGAAGTCTAAATACCCCATGCCAAAGGAGTGATACCCAAATTTGGGTTATAATATTTTAAGCCATAAGTTTTGAAAAATACATGTGCATATACAGATTTTGGAAAAAAATAATTCTTTCAGGCAGGATAGTTAAAGGTTTCATATATAGTTTTGTTGCAATACAACTCAAAGGAATGAATAAATTTGTAGATCTAAGGAATAAAAATGTAGATCCTGTCTTTGATCAAGAAATAACCATTAATGGGTAATAAAATCAGAGTAAGGACCAATAACTCACTGGTTAAAATTGAAGTAGATTAAACCCTCATCGAATTTAGATCCAAAAGGAGAACCAAAAATGATTTTCAAACTCAGAGGTCGATGTTGTTCTAGAAATCACATTAAAAATGCAAAGGAAAAGCGAGTATCAATGTTTCAAAGATGAAATAGGAGAGACAAAATTAAAAGGATGAGCTCAATACTAATCAAAATGAGAAATATGTAGTCAGGAGATTACAAAAAAAACACAAAGCTGCTACCACCTTGTTCAAAATAACGATGATTTAGAAAGGAATGAGCTCACAAACCTCAACAATGGCAGCCATAGAATCTTTGCAGAGCTTCACAGGACAATTTTTTTTTTGAAGAAAATATGAAAATCAAAGCAACACAAATGGTCAAATCGACCAAATATTGTAGTAGAAGCCAAACCCATAACTCAAAGTGATCAAAATGGTGGTTGTTAAATAACAGATATTTCTAAAGTTGAGCGCAATAGAACTATAGATGCATATAAACTGAGCTTGAAATATCATCTCCTCCATCCAGGGACATTTTTTGTAAAGTTCCTTTAGCTCGGATAGAGCTCGAAATGAAAATAGGAAACACTTAGGGTTTCAAATGTTTTATTCATCATATTAACAACTATGAATCAAAAGTAAATAGATCAATGCTCAGATTTGATCACCAAAAATTGATGCAAACCTTAGCATGACACACTAAAATTGTAGGTCTTTTTCAGGAACTTGACATATTTTCATCATTTTGTAAAAGTGTCAAATTAACCCGCAGGCCCGACGAAATCTAATGGGATGCGGAGGTGAGAGCCGTTTCTGTTTTGAGGGATTTTGGCAAAGGTAAAAAGTCAAATGTTGAGCCCACAATAAAAAAATTCAAGGCAAAGCGTCAGATCCTTTTGAGAATTTGAGCTTTATTTCCAAAAGGGTGTAAAGTCATAAAATGGCCCACGGTCCCACTCATGTCAATGGAACAAGTCAAATGTTGAGCACGCATCAAAAAATGTCAAGGCAGAGTGTCAGAGCCTTTTGATATTTTGAGCTTTATTTCTAAAAGGGCGTAAAGTTGTAAAATGGTCTACGTGCCTCCGCTCATGCTAAAGGAAAAATTCAAATGTTGAGACTCGCATTAAAAGAGTCAAAGCAAAGAAGAAGACGGATCGTTAGAACATTTTATTGCTTTTGAAACTTTGAAGACTTTTTGAAAAGGGAACAAAGTTTAAAAATGCCCACGTGACTCCACGTTGAAGCATCGAAATTCAATCATATTAAAGTCAGTCAAAAGTCGGACCACCAGGTACATTTTAGAATTTGAGCCCCTTTTTCAAAGGGGTAAAAAGTGATAAAAGTGCACCTGCGACCCCGTCGGTAAGGACAAAACAAAGCCACGTATTCAATATGTCAAAAGCGGATTGTCAGGTCAATTTGAGATTTTGAGCCCTTTTTGAAAAAGGGAGAAAAGTGATAAAATTGCCTGCGAACTCTGCCCACGCCATCAAAATCCCAAATTAGAAGCGGAAGGGTGGGATCGAATGTTTAAAAATGTGTAATCTCTATCAGAAATGGAAAAAGAAAGTTTTCTAGCGCCCGTTTGCAGTTCAAATCTGTCCTACATGAACAACTCTTTTTTGAAAATAATGAAAGACAAAGATCTTTACAAAAACCTTCAGTCAGGAGCTTGAATAGTCAACAATGGCGGCCAGGGGAAAATTTAGTAGAAAATTTACTAGCTCGAATGTAGCTCAACAATGTCAAATAAAAAAAATGAATAAAGTTTTGCAATACTTTTACACCTTAATTCAAGTCCTAAGCTCACCAGAACCAACCATGGTTAGAACGTGCTAATATTATCACTACAAATGGATAAGGTCACATACCTTTAGCAAAAGGACATATCAGCAAGAAGACAAAATATGCATGCACAAGGAAGAAGACTTGCTCATCAAGCAAAACCTATTTTTAGTAAATTATCACTCATGCTTCTCTAAAAAATAGAACAGTCGGCTAGTAGTTGACTGATTTGTAACCAATGGACGTATCAATGCCTCTTTGTATTTGCATGTTCTTTTTTTATTCCTTTATTTATTAATAGATGAAGGATAAAAAATAGGATGCGTGGGTGAGTACCATTCTAGCCTATTTTTAGGAAGGATGGGACATAATTTTACTATATATTGTGTGCTTTGGAAAAGCACAAAAGGATGACCTCTTTTGATACAAGAGTGTTGAAGTAATTTTCAGCCAGTTTTTGCCTCAATGAATGTGAAGTATTTTCTTCCTTTCCAATTATTTGCAGTCTTATGTATGTTCCATTAATCTTGTGAATGTATGTTACTTGAATGAATCATCTTACCCTATTGCAAATTCATTTATTTCTATGATATTAATGTGCATGTTTAACTTAGTAGTATTGTTGTGATAGTTTCCCTCAATACACCAAAGTGTTTGCCCTTAATATTCTGGAGAAAGTTGTCTGGGTTATGCATCAAAAATCCTTTCCATATCAATTTTCCATATACTCAGTCAAAGACCTCATAAAAAGTTGGTGTATCACCCTAGTTTCAATCCTTTTACAGTCTTCTTTTTACCCTTAAATCCCATAAAAATCAGTTTAGGATACATTAATAAGGAACTGATCCTTGATACCCGGAGACTCTTCTCAAAATAGGTATACCCACAGACCTGATGTTCTTTCCATTGTATCTACGAAAGAGAGAGATCTTTTTTGCAAGCTTAGAACACCTACAACCATCTCTCTATAGGGTGCACTTTTGAAGAGATAACAATAAGGAAGTGTTTATGCATGCCTGGGTGGGACAATTAATGAGGGACCTTGCATAGTAAGTTTTCAAATATCTATAGAAGATCAACATTGCCTTGGTATTTACATTACTTTGGATAACTAGTTACCCTTGGACATCCCATGCTGGAATATTCTAACTATACTATGATTTTAAATGTTTACTAAATTGGAGACACCGTAGAGCTGAATTTAAGACTTGTATTGGACTAATTATTCTCATTAGATTTTAATGCAGTGATTACATATTTTGTTATAACATCGGTGAGATTATATTTATCCTAAATATAATGTTATCTTTGAAACATTTGAATTGTGGCAATTGTAGTTTCGAGAAGCCTATATGTGGGCACATTTATCTTAAAAAAATCATTCCATAATTTTTGATAACCCTAAACCTAGGTTATTCTTGGGTCTCTATGCATGCGTTTTTAGCGGGTGTTATAGTTTGAAGAAGAAATTCTTGGAGGAGCTGTGTTTTTTTCAAGCACCTAGGAAAACTGATGACGCTAAAATTACTAATGGAAACCCATTAGAAATCCCAGTTTACCATAACTTCCCTGCTGTTGCCATGATCTGTTTCAGTCCATTTGTTCACTAGTGAAACCACCTGTTTCAACGATACGAATGCACATTAAGGATCTTACAACACTTATGTGAAGTTCATAATGATCTTTTTATGGAACATTTTTGGGCTTTAAGTATTCCACCTACCTGAGGTCTAAAAATTAGGAGTTAATTTATAACTTGCAGTTTTTTCCTAGTTTAGGGCATTAGTAAGCATATTAGTCTCTATTGACAGGTTCTGCACTTATGTGCAAAAATGGCTGCAACAGTTCCAAGATACTTCAGTTCATTTATGGATAGCATTGGCGAAAGTATACCTACTATCTAGGGGAGTTTTATTTCAGAGAATTTATGTCTAGTTTCAACATGTTGTTTTAATCAATGAACTTGGGATGGAATTTACAGCTAGTGTGATGCTGTCAAAAAATATAACATGCATTCACATACTCTACAATTTCATGACTATCTTCAACAAAGATATTTCAAAGCCCTGAGGGATTCAATCTGTGTTGTCCTGATGTAAGGAATCCAATTGTAGAATAGCTTATGAAATTGCTATAAAAGATTTGGAACATCAAAACATTAGTCGAAGATTGTAAAGATTAGCACCAAGAGCCTTCATTACTAGATGTTATTGGGTATTCTTTAACACTTGTCCTTCACGACCTAAGACCATTGAATGGATATTACTTAGTTGTTTAGTTCCATCATACAATCCATATCAGAAAGCAAAAATTTGCAGACTTTTGAAATACAAGCTGAACTCAATTTTAGAATTCAATGTCTTCATTACATAACGAATTTCAAATTTCCCCACACAAGCTCATGCGATGTAACTGAAATCAGTAAAATACAATTATTCAAATAAGACAGCCTTACGAGCAGAATCAAATTTAAAGGGAAAATTATCCGCAAAGGCCAGTATCAGTCTAAACCATCATACTGCCATCTAACAGTTTAGTCCAAGTTAATATGGCTATTGATGAATGGTGTCATCCTTGTAGATCATTTCTCTCATTCATCTATCAATCACTTGAATGTACTGTACCTGAACATAAGCCATATTAGACAACCTTAGATCTGAAACATTATTCATGCCTCAGATGGAGGCTTAGGGTTAATCCATATTCCTACATTTTCCTAAAGCTCACCTAAATCAGAACCATGGTTAGTTTTAGTGCTAATGATTATCACTCCAAATGGACTACTAGGGCTCAAGATAACTTTAGCATAAAGTAAAACAAAATCTTGGCATGTTCTACCTAGGAAGAAGACTTGCTTAATCAAGCAACAACCTATTTTTAGCCCAAATTATCAGCTCAAAGTGCTTTTCTTTAAAATAGAACAGTCGATAGTAGTTCACTGATTTGTAACCAATGGATGTTAATGCCTCTTTGTATTTGCATGTTCTTTTTTTATTCCTTTATTTATTAACATATGAAGGATAAAAATAGGATGCATGGGTGAGTACAATTCTAGCCTATTTTTAGGAAGGATGGGATATAATTTTGCTATATATGGTGTGCTTTGGCAAATCACAAAAGGATGACTTCTAGATACAAGAGTGTTGAAGTAATTTTCAGCCATTTTTACCCTATGAATGTGAAGTATTTTCTTCCTTTCCAATTATTTGCAGTCTTATGTATGTTCCATTAATCTTATGAATGTATGTTACTTGAATGATCATCTTACTCTGATGCAAATTCAGTTTTTTCTATGATATTAATGTGCATGTTTAACTTAGTAGTATTGTTGTGATACTTTCCCTCAATATAACAAAGTGTTTGCCCTTATCAATGTTTCAAAGATGAAATAGGAGAGACAAATTAAAAGGATGAGCTCAATACTAATCAAAATGAGAAATATGTAGTCAGGAGATTACAAAAAAAACACAAAGCTGCTACCACCTTGTTCAAAATAACGATGATATAGAAAGGAATGAGCTCACAAACCTCAACAATGGCAGCCATAGAATCTTTGCAGAGCTTCACAGGACAATTTTTTTTTGAAGAAAATATGAAATCAAAGCAACACAAATGGTCAAATCGACCAAATATTGTAGTAGAAGCCAACCCATAACTCAAAGTGATCAAAATGGTGGTTGTTAAATAACAGATATTTCTAAAGTTGAGCGCAATAGAACTATAGATGCATATAAACTGAGCTTGAAATATCATCTCCTCCATCCAGGGACATTTTTTGTAAAGTTCCTTTAGCTCGGATAGAGCTCGAAATGAAAATAGGAAACACTTAGGGTTTCAAATGTTTTATTCATCATATTAACAACTATGAATCAAAAGTAAATAGATCAATGCTCAGATTTGATCACCAAAAATTGATGCAAACCTTAGCATGACACACTAAAATTGTAGGTCTTTTTCAGGAACTTGACATATTTTCATCATTTTGTAAAGTGTCAAATTAACCCGCAGGCCCGACGAAATCTAATGGGATGCGGAGGTGAGAGCCGTTTCTGTTTTGAGGGATTTTGGCAAAGGTAAAAAGTCAAATGTTGAGCCCACAATAAAAAAATTCAAGGCAAAGCGTCAGATCCTTTTGAGAATTTGAGCTTTATTTCCAAAAGGGTGTAAAGTCATAAAATGGCCCACGGTCCCACTCATGTCAATGGAACAAGTCAAATGTTGAGCACGCATCAAAAAATGTCAAGGCAGAGTGTCAGAGCCTTTTGATATTTTGAGCTTTATTTCCAAAAGGGTGTAAAGTCATAAAATGGACCGTGGCTCCGCTCATGCCAAGGGAAAAATTCAAATGTTGAGCCCGCCTAAAAATAGTCAAAGAAAAGGAGCGGATTGTTAGAACATTTTTTGCTTTTGAAACTTTTAAGATTTTTGAAAAGGGAGTAAATTTTAATAATTTCCCGTGACTCCACTGAAGCATAAAAACTCAATCATATTGAATTAAGTCAAAATCGGATCATCGGGTAAATTTGAAAATTTGAGCCCCTTTTTCAAAAAGGTAAAAAGTGATAAAGTCACCTATGACCCCGTCGAAGACCGAACAAGGCCACATTTTTAATAAGTCAATAGCGGAGTGTCGGGTCAATTCGAGATTTTGAGCCCTTTTTGAAAAAAGGAGAAAAGTGATAAAATTACCCGCGAATCCGCCCATGACATCAAAATCCCAAATTAGAAGCGTAAGGGTGGGATGAATGTTTAAAAATGCACAATCTCTATTAGAAATGGAAAAAGAAAGTTTTCTAGCGCCGTTTTAAATTCAAATATTTCCTACGTGGACAACTCTTTTTTGAAATGATGAAAGACATATTTCTTTATCAGTTAAACCATCATTGCCTTAAAGTTTATCCTTTGGTTTATGAATCTTCATCTTTATATTTTTCTCTCTTTATCTTCATCACTGGAAGTATTGTACCCGAAAAGAAGAAAAGAGGAAAATTATCAGTTAAGAGCTTAGGGTTAATCCATATTCCTACATTTTCCTAAGCTCACCAGATCCAACCATGGTTAGAACTTGCTAATATTATCACTACAAATGGATAAGGTCACATACCTTTAGCAAGAAAACAAAATCTTCATGCACAAGGAAGAAGACTTGCTCATCAAGCAAAACCTATTTTTAGTAAATTATCACTCATGCTTCTCTAAAAAATAGAACAGTCGGCTAGTAGTTGACTGATTTGTAATCAATGGATGTTAATGCCTCTTTGTATTTGCATGTTCTATTTTTATTCCTTTATTTATTAATAGATGAAGGATAAAAATAGGATGCATGGGTGAGTACAATTCTAGCCTATTTTTAGGAAGGATGGGACATAATTTTGCTATATATTGTGTGCTTTGGCAAAGCACAAAAGGATGAAATTCTTTGATACAAGAGTGTTGAAGTAATTTTCAGCCAGTTTTTGCCATATGAATGTGAATTATTTTCTTCCTTTCCAATTATTTGCAGTCTTATGTATGTTCCATTAATCTTGTGAATGTATGTTACTTGAATGAATCATCTTACTCTGATTGCAAATTCAGTTATTTCTATGATATTAATGTGCATGTTTAACTTAGTAGTATTGTTGTGATACTTTCCCTCAATATAGCAAAGTGTTTGCCCTTAATAATCTGGAGACAATTGTCTGGGTTATGCATAAAAAATCCTTTCCATATCAATTTTCCATATACTCAGTCAAAGACCTCATAGTAATTTGGTGTATTACCCCATTTTTAATCCTTTTACAGTCTTATTTTTACCCTTAAATCCCATAAAAATTAGTTTAGGATACATCAATAAGGAACTGACCTTGATACCAGAGACTCACCTCAAAATAGGTATACCCACAAACCTGAGGTGTTTCCATTGTATCTAAGAAAGAGAGAGATCCATTTTGCAAGATTAGAACACCCACAACTATCTCTCTACAGGGTGCACTTTTGAGAGATAACAGATTTTTGCATGCCTGGTGGGACAATGAATCAGATTTGCATGTAAGTTACAAATATCTACAGGAGATCTACAGAAGATTTACAATAGATAATAGTTACTTTTGGACATCAAGCTGCAACAATCTATTTTAAAGATTTAAATATCTATTTGGAGACTCCGTAGGGCTGATTTCAGACCAGTATTGGATCATGTTTCATGCCTAAAGTGACTACAAGATCATCGGTGAGAGGAATTCCTCCTGAGTTTGTTTCTTTACATTTGAATTCTACAAGAAGGAGAAGACTTGGTGATACTTTATCTTATAATAGGCCTGGTTTTGATAACCCTCCTCCTAATATTCCTTCACTATGTATCAATTTCTATATTTAGATCCCATTCTTTCAAATGGCTATTCAACCACCTAGGAATTTTGTGACCTTTACTAATGGAAACCCATTAGTAATCCCAGTTTACCATGACATCCCTAATGTTGCCATGAAAAGTTTGCCATCATTCACTAGTGAAAAACATGTTACACCTACAAAGCACATTAAGGATGTTACAACCTTATGTGCAGTTCATAATATCACTCATGAATATGTGGCTTTAAGTATTTTAGCTACATCCATTAAAGGAAAATCCTTGCAGTGGTATAGAAATCTAGAGATTGGAAGCATAAGAGCTTGGGATGATTTATGTGAAAAATTGCTGAAACAGTTCCAAGATAATTTAGTTCATTTATCCCTAATAGAAAAGATATCTACTATTAAAAGATTTCCTCATGAATTTATGTCTAGTTTCAACATTTGTTTTTCTAGAACTTGGGAAAGAATCCCAGCAAGTGTTATGCCTCAAGATGACCATGCATTCCTTTATTATTTAAGATCTTTAAACATTGATATTTCAACTATGATTCAATCTATGGGATGTAATACTCTTCCAGATGCTTATGAAATTGCTATAAAAGATGAAAAAAACCTTATTCAAGATGGAAAATTAGCACCAAGGCCTTCAATGGATTTTTGGGAAGATTTAACACTTGTCCCACAACCTATCACCATTGTGGAGATTGCTATTTCAGCCCCATCAAATGATATGATAAAATTTTTGCAGACTTTTGGAAACAAGCTGAATTCAATTGACAATAAAGTTTCATTACCTAGAAGTCCTTATCAAGCTCCTTATCAACAAAATCAGAAAATACAACAAATTAGACAGCCTTACGAGCAGAATCAAATTTATAGGCAACCTTATCCGCAAAGGCCATTTGATCTAAAGGATCCTACTCCATCTAACACTTTAGTCCAAGTTAATATGGCTATTGAAGAGTGGTGTCAGCCTTGTAATCAACCTCATTCATCTATAAATTACCCAAATGATTTCCTGAACATAAGCCATATTACACAACCTTAATCTGAAACATTATTCATGCCTCAGATGGAGGCTAGGAAGCAAGAAAGTCATGTTCAGAAAGCACCTAAACAGAACCTAGTTAGTTTTAGTGAAAATGATTTCATTCCAGTTACTACTAGGGCTCAAGAAAAGGATACATAAAGTAAAAAAAAAAATTGGCCTGTTCTACCTACTATCACTGATAAAACAACAACTATAAGCCCAAAATCAGCTAAAAGTGCATTTGTTTCTCAAAAAACAACAAGTATTACAGCTGGTAAAGAGTAGGAAAAATAGTTACAACCTGATCCAAGAAGATAATTTATACCTCAGATATAAAAATTAGCTGAACTAGAATCAGGTTTTTCTAAAGCCTATTCTAAAACAGTAGAATCTGTCTATAAAACTGTTGCTTCTTTTAACATTGTTGATATAATGAAAAAACATAATGTTAACATCTTAAGTGGGATGCTCTAAGTATTCCAGGATAACATGATTTAATTTCTCATTAACAAGATAAGTTGCAGATTTCTTCTAAAACAATAGAGAAGGAAGTCCAGAAAGCAGACATGATCCTTCGAACAATGGAACAAGACTTCATCAAAGAATTGAAATGGATGCTTCAGAAAGTCTTAAATTCTCATGACATCAAGAAACCACCACCATTTGATTCATCACCGATTATTGGAGAACATATTGTTCATAACTGTATGGTGGACAGTAGTGCAAGTAGCACAGTTATGCCAAAAGCAATTGCAGAAAAATTGGGTCTGTAGTATGAACCTACAGAAAAGAATGTCCTATAGTTGGATGGAACTGTAACTAATATAGTTGGTTTCATTAGAGATCTAGAGCTAACATTCCGTGCTTGCCTAAATTTTTCCATTCCATAAGATATTACTATTGTGGATTTACCTCTTTACTTTGTTATATGCTTATCTAGAGATTTCATAGCAAAGATAGGAGGCTATCTCTCTCCAGATTGGTCTTTCTTATTTTTCACTACTCGCTATGGGACTAAGGTTACTATCAATTCAAAACCATTGGCCATATTTCACATTGATCCTCACAATTATAATGCAGTAGCTAATTATGTGACCTGGGACCAGTCTGATTTTGATAGTATAGGTCATGTTTCACCACTAGATGGTGCTTCTAACTTGTTTATGGATGAAATGACTCACGAAGAACATGCTTATGATCTTGTCAAAGAAGTTGAAGAACATCTACTTTGTGTGCATTTCTTGCATGAAAAAAATACACCAATTCCCTTGCTGTCCAAAATAGAAAATGCAACAGAAGGCATTTAGAAGCTTCATTTCGATGGAGCTAAAAACAATAAAGGAAAAAGAGCAGGTTTGATGCTCACTTCCCCAACAAATAAAAGCTATTTCTCAACTTTGAGTCTCCAATTTTCATGTACTTGCAATGTAGCTTAATACGAAGCATTAATTCATGGCTTACTTTGGGCCAGAAAGAGAGGTATTAGCATGTTACAGATTTTTGGTGATTCTGAGTTGGTTGTCAATCAAGTAAGAAATTTCAATGTTTGTAAAAATCCATCAATGAAGTCTTACAGACATAGATTTTCAGACTTAATGGAAGATTCGGAAGCTATTAACATCCAATCCGTTCTTAGAACAGAAAATAAGCATACAGATAGACTTGCAGCAATTGGTGTCAGTTTTGAAGTGCTAGAGAAAATTGAAAATAGAAAAATTCAACCTCCTATAAAGCTTATTGTCAGGCCTTCGATACCTTATAATGATTTGAATTGGCACATTTTTTAATGTGAGGATAAAATCTATAGGTTTTTGTAGTAAGAAGCTTAGTTTTCTATAGTAAATCAAGATAAATTACAATACTTATATGGTGACCAGATTGCTTAGTTTAAGACAAGTAAACTACCTTGAGGTCTTGTCACATTGGAAGACATCTTCAACACTGGAGATTAGTTACGGAAGGTTAAGACTAATATGTCAACACATGTTGATAACAAAGAAAACTCAGTTGATGAAGGGAAATAAATTTTCTCGAAAAGGTATGTTCTTTAGGTGAAAAACATTATTTTATTAACCTTTGCAAGGAATTCAAAGATGTTTTTGCTTGGAAATACCAAGGCCTGAAAGGGTTTGATCCTAGTTTAGCACAACATACTATTGAATTGCAGCCAAATTCCAAGCCAGTTAGGCAAAAATAGAGACCTGTAAATCCCAAAATAGAGCCTCTGATGAGGAAAGAGTTATCTAAGTTGATTGAATTAGGTATTATCTTTCCATTTAAGCATTCAAATCAGGTAGCCAATCTTGTTCCTGTTAGGAAGAAAAATGGAGAAATCAAATTATGTCTGGATTTTAGAGATCTTAATAAAGGTTCATTAAAAGATCACTACCCACTTCCAGATATGGATGAGATTTTGACAACAATTTCTGGTTCAGATAGACTATCTCCTCTAGATGGTTATAGTGGATACAATCAGATTTTAGTTTAAGAAGAAGATAGGTACAAAATAACTTTTACCACCAAGTGGGGTACTTATGCTTACAAAAGAATGCCTTTTGGCCTTTCAAATGCTGGTGCAATGTTTCAACATACAATGGACATGGCTTTTCATAGTTTTTTAAATAAATGCATCCTTTTTTATTTAGATGATGTTACTCTATCCTCAAAAAATTCTAAAGAACATCTAATACACCTAAGGAAGAATTTTCAGTTATGTAGACAATTTTCGATATCATTGAATCCACTAAATTCTATCTTTTCAGTACATCAACACAAATTACTTGGTCATATTATTTCTAAGAAAGGTTTGATAATTGATCCTTTCAGAATTGAATCCATATCACAGCTATCATTGCCTCATCATAAGAAGGCATTTCAGAGTTTTATTGGAAATTTCAACTTTGTTAGAAAATTTGTTTCATATTTTGCAGCATTGGTTAAATCATTAACAACTATGCTAAAGAAAGAGAATATTTTCTCTTAGACTAGCGAAGGGAGAGAAGGGTTTTAAGAAATCAAAGCAACCATCTCTCAAGCTCCTACACTTGCAAATACAAATTTAGATAAATATTTTACAATGTATGCACTTGCAGGAGATGAAACAATCTCAACCATATTAACTCATGTTAATGATGAAAATATAGAACAACCAATTTCTTTCTTTGGACAAAGCTTGCATGATTACGAAAAAAGGTACACATTTCTTGAAAAATAAGTACTTTCAGTAGTTAGAGGGCTAAATAATTTCAAGTACATGCTTTCAAAAAATAAAATTCATGTTCTTGTTCCTTATCCAACTATGAACAATTTCTTGTTAAATAAAGAATTGAATGAGAAAGGAGCAGGCTGGATAACAAAAGTTATGGACTATGATGTTGATATCTGGGTTGCAAAGATAGTTCAAGGAAAAGGCTTATGTGAGAACCTAATTACTGATATGTAAAAACAACATGAACCAGAATAAAAAGATCAAAAACAACATGGTAAATTTAAGTATCAACAATCAAATGTCATGGTTCAGCTAGAAACCAGCAACTAGAACTTTCTCAAGAGGTCGAAGAATCAAGATGGATGACTGATTTAATTAACTCTTTATAACATGGTATTTATCTGGAGGTTATGGAAAAAAAATGAAGGTATTTCAGATTAAAAATTGTACCCTATGTTTTCATTGATAGTGTATTATTCAAAAGGGATATAAATGGAATCTTACTACGATGTGTTGACTATGAAAAAATTCAATAATTATTATCAAAATTTCACGAAGGACCTACAGGAGGTCATTTCTCAGCACATACCACACCCTTAAAATTTTTGAAATCTAGTTACTATCGGCCCAACATATTCAAGGACTATTTTGAATGGATCAGAAAGTGTAAGAAATGTGATTTCTTTGTTGGAAAAGAACGTTTTTCTTTACTGCCATTACAACCTATTTAAGTTGATCATCCTTTTATGTAATGGGGTCTTGATTTTATTATCATGATAAACCTCCCTTCGTCACAATGACACAAGTGGATTTTGACTACTACAGAACATTTTACATACTAGAATGAAGAAATATCCTTGAAATATGCTAATAAAACTTCGATATTATCCTTTTATGAAGGTATAATTTACAGATTTGGTGTTCCAACAACTATCATATAAGATAATGCTTTAGTATTTCTTGCTGCAAAGTTAACAGATTGGGGTGTTAATCATGGAATTTATTTAAGTTCTTCATCTAACTATTACCCACAAGGTAATGAGTTCGCTGAAAGTACCAACAAAAAACTTTTAAGGATCATAAGAATAAAAATCAAAGATAACCAAAGAGCTTGGCATCTAATGTTGATTTCAACACTTTTGGCTGATAAATTGACTCCTAAAATATCAGTTGGCAATTGACCATACAAGCTTGTTTACAGAAGAGAATCAAGAATTCCTATTTTAGTTGAGTTACATGCATAAGATTTATTGTATCAAACGGAGATTCTCGAGAATGAACCATTGCATGTTTGTTATGCAAAATTAATGAAGTTACATGAACTAAGAGATCAAGATCATTTAAACATGGAAAAGAATCAGAAATAGATAAAGAAGACTTTTGATAAGAAAGAAAAATTCAGAATATTTAATGAAGGAGATATTGTGTTAAAATGGGATGCTAATCATGCAAATCCTGGAAGACACATGAATTCAGATACAATCTTGAGTGTTCCTTACATGATTTCAAATTACAAAAAACACAACACTTTTTAGTTGTCGAGGCTGAATGGAGAGGAACTTCCCATTCCTGTGAATTGTATGTTTCTCAAAAAAAATTATTGAAAATCGTACAATGTCTGTTTAGAGTAGGATTTCCCTTCAATAAGTGTAGTCCCTGCACATTGCAATGTTTTTCAATTCAATAAGTGCATTCATGCACGTGATCTGGTTTACTAGGTCCTTTCCCAATTTTAGTTCATTTTGGAAGGGTTGGACATTCAGGAAGGTATATTTTGGAAACATGCTTTAGACTCCATGCCCAATGGACAAGAGCAAGGCACTGGTTTACAAGCTAGCGGGTAGCTTTCCTTGCAATATTTCAAGAAATGTTGACACTTTTTACACTAGTGTAAAATTGGGTAACTCGAAACTTCATTACAATGGATAGAATTGGTGAAGTATACCTAAGCCAGGGGAGTTTCTTCTAGAGAATATTGTTACTGTTGAATTAATTAATGATTACATGAAATCTACAGCTATGTGTGTTGTTGCAAAATATAATAGATCACATAGCCTACAATTTCATGACTATCTTCAAAAAAAGAACACAAATCCCTGAAGGACATTTGTGTTGCTTGATGAAGACATCCAATTGCAGAATAGATGAAATGCTCAGTTTTAAAACAACAAACATAAATGTATATTGCAAAAAATAGAGTTATTTACTGGATGTTTCACATATTATTTAATGTTTTTTCCTTCCCGATTAAGATACTCAATTATATTACTGAGTTGTTTAGTTCATCATATATACCATATCAGAAAGAAGACATGTAGAAATAAATACAAAACTCATTTTCAGAATTCAATTTTTTACTCATAAGGAATTTCAAAATGTTCCCACACAAGCCGTGGGATGTAACTGGAAAGTAAAGTAAAGCTACTAAAATAAGAGGTACACATGCATGAAAAATAAAATGGAGGAGTATGAGTGAACCCATCATTTCTTTGAGGTTTGTGCTTTGGTTGAGGCATCCTCATTTTCATCTTTGTTCCCTCTTCATATTTAATGTTGAGAGCACTGTACCGGGAAAGAATAAAAGAGGAAGATTATCAGTTAAGAGCTCAGGGTTAATCCATATTCCTCTACTTCCCTAATTCATGCATATGGATATCTTAGCAACACGAGATATAAATTACTTGAAGATCAAAACTGCATACATGATTTTTTCAGTCAGGAAGAAGGAGAAAGATGAAAATAAAAGCATGGACATAAGAGACGCCAAAAATCCCAAATATTTTCTAACTATTGTCTCAAGTAAGAAGGTACGAATTATAGAATCAATATGTAATAAATAAGTCTGAATACCCATGCTAAAGGAGTGATACCCAAATCTGGGTTGTAATACTTCAAGCTACAATTTTGGAAAAGACATGTGCATATACAGATTTTTGGAAAAATAATTCATTCAGGAAGGAAAGTTAAAGGTTCATATATAGATTTTTTGCACTACAGATGAAAGGAATGAATAAAGTTGCAGATCTAAGGAAGAAAACGTAGATCCTGGTTCTTATCGAGAAAGACCCATTAATAGTTACTAAAATCAGAGTAAGGATCAAGAACTCACTAGTTAAAACTGAAGAAAAGTAAATCTTCATCGAATTTAGAGCTAAACGGATAACATGGAACGAGTTTCAACTCAGAGTAAAATGTTATTCCAGAAATCACATCAAAAATGCAAAGGAAAAGTGAGTATCAATGTTTCAAAGATGAAATAGTAGAGACAAATTAAAAGGGCAAGCTCAATACTGATTGAAATGAGCAATATACAGTCAGGAGATTGTAAAACAAAACATGAAGCCGCTACCATCTTGTTCAAAATAATGATGATATAAAAATGACTAAGCTCAAAAACCTCAACAATGGTGGCCATAGAATCTTCACAGAGCTTCAGAAGACATGAATCTTTTTAAGAAAATATGAACTCAAAGCAACACAACTGGCCAAATCGACCAAATCTTGTAGTAGAATCCAACCTATAACTCAAAGTGATCAAAATGGTGGCTATTAAATAACAAATATTTCTAAAGTCAAGCTCAAAATAACTATAGATGCATATAAACTGAGGTCAAAAGATCATCTCCAATGGCTACCGTCCAGGAATTTTTTTTTATGGAGTTCCTTTAGCTCAGATAGAACTCGAGAATGAAAATATTAACGAATTAGGGTTTTGAGTTGTTTATTCATTAGATCAACAACTAGGAATCAAAAGTAAAAAGATCAATGCTCAGAATTGATCACCAAAATTGATGCAAACCCCAACTTGACACATTAAACTGGCAGGTCTTTTTTGCAAACATAGCTTCTTTTCATCATTTTGTAAAAGTGTCAAATTGACTTGCAGGCCTGACGAAATCTAATTGGATGTGGATATGTGGGCCATTTTGTGTTTTGAGGAATTTTAGCTAAGGTAAAAAGTGAAATGTTGAGCCTATAACAAAAAATGTCAAGGCGGAGTGTCGGAGCCTTTTGAGATTTTGAGCTTTATTTCCAAAAGGGTGTAAAGTCATAAAATGGCCCGTGGTCCCGCTCATGCCAAGCGAAAAGGTCAAATCTTGAGCCCACATCAAAATAATTCAAAGCGGAGGAGCGGAACATCGGAACGTTTTTAGCCTTTGAAACTTTTAAACTTTTCGGAAAGGGAGTCAAGTTTAAAAATTTCCTGTGACTCCGCTAAAGTGTCAAAAGTCAATCATATTGAATTAAGTTAAAAGCGGATCGTCAGATCAATTTGAAAATTTGAGCCCCTTTTTCAAAAAGGAAAAAAGTGATAAAGTCACCCACAACCCTTTTGAAGATCGAACAAGGCCATGTTTTCAATAAGTCAAAGTGGAGTGTCGGGTCAAATTGAGATTTTGAGTGCTTTTCGAAAAAGGGAGAAAAGTGATAAAATTTCCTGCAACTCCACCCATCCCATCAAAATCCCAATTTAGAAGCGGAAGTGTGCGCCGAATGTATAAAAATGCACAATATCTATCAGAAACGGAAAAAGAAAGGTTTCCAGGCCTGTTTTCAATTCAAATCTATCCTACGTGGACAACCTTTTTTTGAAATGATAAAAGACAGTTCTTACATAAACCTTCAGTCAAGCTTGAACAATCAACAATGGTGGCTAGGGTAAAATTTAGCAAAACTTTGCTAGCTCGAATGGAACTCAACAATACAAATACCAAAAAAATATTAAGTTTGCAATAATCTTGCACCTTAATTTGAGTCCCAAGTTCACCATATTTAACCATGGTTAAAAATTTCTAATATTATCAATACAAATGGATAAGGTCACATACCTTTAGCAAAAGGACAGATCAGCAAGAAGATAGAATCTACATCCACAAGGAAGAGTACTTGCTCATCAAGCAAAACTTATTATAAGAAAATTATCACTCATGCTTTTCTTAAGAATAAAATAGACGACTGCAGTTGACTGAGTTGTAACCAATGGATGTAAATGCCTCTTTGTATTTTCATGTTCTATTTTTATTCCTTTATTTATTAAAAGATGAAGGATAAAAATAGGATGCATGGGTGAGTACAATTCTAGCCTATTTTTAGGAATGTTGGAAATAATTTTGTTATATATTGTGTGCTTTGGCAAAGCACAAGGGGAGGAATTTTTAGATACAGGAGAGCTGAAGAATTTTTTTGCCACTTTTTCCCTCTGAATATGAAGTATTTCCTGTCTTTCCAATTATTTGCAGTCTTGTGTATGTTCCATTAATCTTGTGAATGTAAGTTCCCTAATCAATCATCTTACCCTATTACAAATTCAGTCATTTTTGTGATATTAATGTGCATGTTTAACTTAGCAGTATTGTTGTGATACTTTCCCTCAATACACCAAAGTGTTTGCCCTTAATATTCTGTAGAAAATTGTTGGCTTGTGCATTAAAAATCCTTTCCATATCAATTGTGTATATACTCATTCAAGGACCTCATACAAATTTGGTGTATCACCTCAATTTTAATCCTTTTAGATTCTTCTTTTTACCCTTAAATCCACATAAAATTAGTTTAGGATACATCAATAAGAAACTGGCCTTGATACCAGAGACTCACCTCAAAATAGATATACCCATAGACCTGGGGTATTTCCATTGTATTTACAAAAGAGAGAGATCCATTTTGTAAGCTTAGAACACCTGCAACCATCCATCTACAGGGTGCACTTTCGAGAGACAACAGTTTTTGGAAAACTCGGTGGAACAACGAATCAGATCTGCATGCAAGTTACAACGTTTCAACATGTAATGGACATGGCTTTTCATATTTTGTTAAATAAATGCATCCTTGTTTATTTAGATGATGTTACTGTATCCTCAAAAAATTCTAAAGAACATCTAATACACCTACGGAAGACTTTTCAATTATGCAGATAATTTGGGATATCTTTGAATCCACTAAGTTCTATCTTTTCAGTACATCAAGGCAAATTAATTGGTCATATTGTTTCTAAGAAAGGTTTAGTAATTGTTCCTTTTAGAATCAAAGCCATATCATAGCTATCATTACCTCATCATAAGAAGGAATTACAGATTTTTCTTGGAAAAATCAACTTTGTTAGAATATTTGTTACATATTTTGCAGCATTAGTTAAACCATTGACATCTATGCTAAACAAAGAGAATAGTTTCTCTTGGACCAATGAAGGGAGAGTAGGGTTTGAAGGAATCAAAGAATCCATTTCTTAATCTCCCACCCTTACAAATCCAAATTTTGATAAACATTTTACAATGTATGCACTTGCAGGAGCTGAAACAATCTCAGTCATATTAACTCAGGTTAATGATGAAAATATAGAACAACTAATTACATTTTATGGACAGAGCTGGCATGATTACGAAACAAGGTAAACATTTCTTGAAAAAAAAGTATTTTCAGTAGTCAGAGGGATAAATAATTTTAAGTACATACTTTCAAACACTTAAATTCATGTTATTTTGTCTCATCCAAGTGTCAAATATTTCTTGTTAAATAAAGAATTGAATGAGAAAAGAGTAGGCTGGATAACGAAAGTTATGTAATATGATGTTGATATCAGGGTTGTGAAGATAGTTCGAGGAAAAGGATTATGTGAACACCTAATAGCTTATATGGAAAAACAACATCCAAAAGATCCAAAACAACATGTTGAAGTTAAGCATCAACAATCAGATGTCATGGTTCAGCCAGAAAACTAGCAGCCAAAACTTGCTCAAGAGGTCCAAGAATCAAGATGGATGAGTAATTTAGTTATCTATTTACAACATGGTATTTATCCGAAGGGTATCAACAAAAATAAATGATGGTATTTCAGATTACAAGTTGTACCCTATGATTTTATGGATGGTGTATTATTCAAAAGGGATATAAATGGAATCTTGCTATGATGTGTTGACTATGACAAAATTCAGCAATTATTATTAGAATTTCACAAAAGGACCTATAGGATGTCATTTCTCAGCACGTACCACAACCTTAAAAGTTATGAAATATGGTTACTATTGGCAGAACATATTCAAGGACTATTTTGAATGGATCAGAAAGTGTAAGAAATGTGTTTTCTTTCTTGGAAAAAAATGTTTAGTTTTTCTTCCCTTAAAGCCTATTTAACTTGATCAACTTTTTATGCAATGGGGTCATGATTTTATTGGCATGATAAACACACCTTCATCACAACGACACAAGTGGATTTTAACTGCTACAGATTACTTTACATGCTGGAATGAAGCAATAGCATTGAAAGATGCTAATGAAACTTTTATACTATCCTTTTATGAAGGTATAATTTGTATATTTTGTGTTCCAGCAAGTATCATATCAGATAATGCTTTAGCATTTCTCACTGCAAAGGTAACAGATTGGGGTGTTAATCATGGAATTTATCTAAGTTTTTCATCTAACTATTATTCAAAAGGTAATGGGTTAGCTGAAAGTACCAAGAAGAATCTTTTAAAGATCATAAGAAGAACACTCAAATATAAGTAGAGAGCTTGGCATCTAATGTTTAATTCAACAATTTGGGCTGATAGAGTGACTCCTAAAAGATCAGTTGGTCATTCACCATACAAGTTTTTTTAAGGAAGAGAATCAACAATGCCTATTTCAGTCGAGTTAGACACATAAGATTTTTTGTATCAAATAGAGATGCTTGAGAATGAACCATTGCAAGTTCATTATGCAGAATTAATGGAGTTACAAGAGCTAAGAGATCAAGCTCATTTAAACATGGAAATAAGTTAGAAACAGATAAAGAAGACTTTTGATAAGAAAGAAAAATTCAAAATCTTTATTGAAGGAGATATTGTGTTAAAGTGGTATGCTGATCGTGTAAATCCAGGAAGACACAAGAAGTTTGAAATAATCTGGAGTGGTCCTTACATGAATTCAGCTTGTAAAGAACACAATGTTTTTCAGGTCTCGAGGTTGAATGGAGAGGACTTCCCATTCCTGTGAATGGTATGTTTCTCAAACATTGTTATTGAAAATCATACAATTTCTATTTAAAGTAGGATTTGCCTTCAATAAGTGTAGTCCCTACATATTGCAATGTTTTTAAATTCAATAAGTGCATTGGTGCAAATGATCTGGTTTACCAGATACTTTCCCAGTTTTAGTTCATTTCAGAAGGGTTGCACCTTCAGAAAGGAATATTTTGGTTACATGCTTTAGATTCCATGTCCAATGGAAAAGAGAAAGGCACTGGTTTACAAGCTAGTAGGCAGCTTTCCCCACAAAATCGCAAGAAATGTTGAAAAATGTAGCACTAGTGCAAAAATGGGCAACTCAAAACTTCATTACGATGGATAGCATTGGTGAACTATACCTAAGATAGGGGAGTTTCTTATAGAGGATATTTTTACTATTGAATTAATTAATGATTACATGAAATCTACAGCTATATGTGCTGTTATAAAACATAAGAGATCACATAGTCTACAATTTCATGACTATCTTCAGTAAAAGAACACAAAGCCCTGAATGACATTTGTTTTGCTTGATGAATACATCCAATTGTAGAATAGATGAAATGCTAAGTTTTGGAACAACAAACATAAATGCATATTACTGAAATCTGAGTTATTTACTGAATGTTACAGGTATTCTTTAATGTTATTTCCTTCATGATGAATACACTCAATTATATTACTGATTTTTTTAATTCATCATACAATCCATATCAGATAGAAGAAATACAGAAAGAAATACACAAATCATTTTTAGAATTCAATTTTTTATTCATAAGGAATTTCAAAATGTTCCCACACAAGTCGTGGGATGTAACTGGAAAGTAAATTACAACTACTAAAATAAGAGGTACACGTGCATGAAAAATAAAATAGAAGAGTATGCATGAACCCATCATTGCGTTAAGGTTTGTTCTTTGGTTGATGCATCCTCATTTTTAACTTGTTCCCTCTTCATCTTCATTGCTGATAACACTGTACCTAGAAAGTATAAAAGAGGAATATTATTAATTAAGATCTCAGGGTGAATCCATATTTCTATACTTCCCTAATTTGTGCTTATGGATCTCTTAGCAATAGGAGATATAAATTACTTGAATGTCAAAATTGCATACATGATTTTCTCACTCAAAAAGAAGGAGAAAGAAAAAAAGAAAACCATGGACATAAGAGAGACAAAAAACCATAAATATTTTCTAACTGTTGTCTCAAGTGTACAGGTACGTATTACAAAATCAAGAAGCTAAAAGAAGTCTTAATACCGATGCCAAAGGAGTGATACCCAAATCTTGGTTGTAATATTTCAAGCCACAATTTTGAAAAAGACATGTGCATATACAGCTTTTGGAAAAAAATAATTCATTTAGGTAGGACAATTAAAGGTTCATATACAATTTTGTTTGCAATATAGCTTAAAGGAACGAATAAAGTTACAGATCTAAGGAAGAAAATGCAGATCATAGCTTTGATTGAGAAACACCCATTAATTGGGTACTAAAATAAGATTAAGGATCAAGAATTCACTAGTTAAAATTGAAGCAAAGTAAACCCTCAACGAATTCAGAGAAAACATGAGAACCTAGAATGAGTTTCAACTCAAAGTTTGATGTTGTTCCAGAAATCACATTAAAAAAGTAAAGGAAAAGAGAGTATCAACGTTTCAAAGATGAAATTACAGAGACAAATTAAAAAGGCGAGCTCAATAATGATCGAAATGAGAAATATACAGTAAGGAGATTTTAAAAAAACATGAACTCGCTTACATATTGTTCAAAATAATGATGATACAGAACGGCCTAACCTCACAAACCTCAACAATGGTGGCCATAGAATCTTTGCAGAGGTTCACAGGACACAAATCTTTAGAAGAAAAATCAAACTCAAAGTAACACAACTGGTCAAATCGACCAAATCTTGCAGTAGAAGTTAACCCAGAACTCAAAGTGATCAAAATGGTGGCCGTTAGATAACAGAGATTTCTAAATATGAGCTCAACAGAACTATAGATGCATATAAACTGAGCTTGAAAGATCATCTGGAATGGATTTCGTCCATGGCTAATTTTTTTTGCAGAGTTCCTGTAGCTCAGATAGAGCTCGAGAATGAAAATATGAAAGATTTAGGGTTTTGAGTGTTTTATTCATCAGATCAACAACCAGAACAAAAATTACAGAGATCAATGCTTAGAATTGATCACCAAAATTGATGCAAACCCCAACTTGACACATTAAAATGGTAGGTCTTTTTGGCAAATTTAGCATCATTTCATAATTTTGTAAAAGTGTCAAATTGACCCGTATGCCCGATGAAATCTAATTGAATGCGGAGGTGTGGGTCCTTTTGTGTTTTGAGGCATTTTGGGAAAAGGAAAAATTCAAATGTTAAGCCCACACAAAAAATTCAATGTGAAGCATCAGAGCCTTTTGACATTTTGAGCTTTATTTCCAAAAGTGCATAAAGTCATAAAATGGCCCGTGGCATCGTTCATGCCAAGGGAAAAATTCAAATGTTGAGAACACATCAAAAAATTTCAAGGCGGAGCATTGGAGCCTTTTGAGATTTTAATTTTAATTTCCAAAAGGGTGTCAAGTCGTAAAATGGCCCGCAACCCCGCTCATGCCAAGGGAAAAAGTCAAATGTTGAGACTGCCTCAAAAAAGACAAAGTGGAGGAGAGGATCGTTGGAATGTTTTTTTCCTTTGAAACTTTTAAGCTTTTTGAAAAAGGAGTAAAGTTAAAAAATTTCCCGTGACGCCACTGAAGCATCAAAATTCAATCATATTGAATTAAGTCAAAAGTAAATCATCAGGTTAATTTGAAAATTTGAGCCCCTTTTTCAAAAAGGAAAAAAGTGATAAAGTCACCCACGACCCCGCTGAAGACCAAACAAGGCCACGTTGTCAATAAGTCAAAAGCAGAGCATCGGACTAATTATAGATTTTGAGCCCTTTTTGAAAAAGAGAAATGTGATAAAATTGCCCGCGACTCCGACCACACCATCAAAATCCCAAATTAGAAGCGGAAGGGTGGGCTGAATGTTTAAAAATACACAATCTCTATTAGAAATAGAGAAAGAAATTTTTCCAGGCCCGTTTTCAGTTCAAATCTATCCTACGTGGACAACTCTTTTTCGAAATGATGAAAGACAAAGTTCTTTACAGAAACCTTCAGTCAAGCTTGAATAGTCAACAATGATGGATATGGAAAAATTTAATAGAACTTCGCTAGCTCGAATGAAGCTCAATAATTCAAATACAAAAAAATGATTAAGTTTGCAATACTCTTTCACCTTAATTCGAGTCGTGAGTTCACTAGATTCAACCATGGTTAAAAAGTGCTAATATTATCACTACAAATGGATAAGGTCACATACCTTCAGCAAAAGGATAGATCAGCAAGAAGATAGAATCTGCATGCACAAGGAAGAGTACTTGCTCATCAAGAAAAACTTATTTTTAGCAAATTATCACTCTTTCTTTTATCAAAAATAAAACATACGACTGCAGTTGACTGAGTTGTAACTAATGGTTGTAAATGCTTCTTAGTATTTGCATGTTCTGTTTTTATTCCTTTATTTATTAATAGATGAAGGATTAAAATAGGATGCATAGATGAGTATAATTCTAGCCTATTTTTAAGAAGGGTGGGAAATAATTTTACTATATATTGTGTGCTTTGGCAAAGCACAAGGGGAGGAATTTTTAGATACAGGAGTGCTGAAACAATTTTTTTTCAATTTTTTACTCTGAATGTGAAGTATTTCCTACCCTTCCAATTATTTTCAGTCTTATGTATGTTACATTAATCTTGTGAATGTAAGTTCCCTGATCGATCATCTCACCTAGTTACAAATTTAGTAATTTATGTGATATTAATGTGCATGTTTAACTTAGCAGTATTGTTGTGATACTTTCTCTCAATACACCAAAGTGTTTGCCCCCCTAATATTCTACATAAAAATGTTGGATTTTGCATCAAAAATCCTTTCCATATCAATTGTGCATATAATCAGTCAAAGACCTCATACAAATTTTGTGTGTAAACCTAGTTTTAATCCTTTTACAATATTTTTTTTACCCTTAAATCCCATAAAATCAATTTAGGACACATCAATAAGGAACTGTCCTTGATACCAGAGACTCACCTCAAAATAGGTATACCCATAAACCTGAGGTGTTTCCATTATATCTACGAAAGAGAGATATCCATTTTGCAAGCTTAGAAAACTTGCAGCCATTGCTCTACAGGGACTTTCGAGAGATAACAAAACCCTCGAGCCATGTACGAAAGATATAATATAGTGGTAACCCAGAGCTCGGGAACCTATTATAATGGCAACATAAAGTTAAAATACAAACAAACAACTTGGGGTTATGATAAAGGTAGCCACGAGTTGGAATAAGACTCAGTAAAACAAAACCGGAAAGTTTTTGAGCCAGAGAAAGCTATTGGAGTCCATCATAAGAGTTCGAAATGCCAAAATGTGCCCATAAATAGAGATTCAAACCCCAAATTTGACAAGGCTTCCAAGTTAACTTTTTTTTATAAAATTTCCAAACCAAAACACTCAAATAATAGAAAATACCAAACTCCAAAAGATTTATGAATGGTAGCCACAATTTTTGCAAATTTTAGTATGGCAAAACATCCAAAGGCTTCCAGGTGGATCCACGATGCAACATTCAAAGTGAAACTAGAGTTTTTTTTCCCTAAGTAGATGTGTGAGTTCGAAGGGTGATAGCTGGGGTCAATTTAATTGTTCGTCAACTTACTCCCCTTTTTAAAACCTTATGTTATATGCCATGCTCAAGTTTAACTTACGCCCCTTTTTCAAACCATATTTTAATCATGCATGTACGATAGAAAGTTATGCATTTGAAGGCTATTTTTGAAGGGTGAGTGTGAGTGATTTCTCTATATATTGTCCATGAATTTCATAACCATGGGGGGGCTTATTATTTCAGACTTATACGATAATTTTATACTTGGAGACCTTGATGAATATAGAAGATTGATTTATTCCTCCATACTCAGAGTATTTTTATAGTGTGTCACAGTAGATTCGAAGTGTACAATAGAGAATATCACTAATTCCGTTTCTATATTATAATTTTGTACCACGTGTAGTATCCTGTTAAGATATTTTGTAATCACATAAGTGTATTTAGTTACCTTTCTGAATGTATAATTAATTATACAGGGTATGAATTGAATACTTTTAGTTGTTGTATCTTTATCAAGTGTTTGGTACAGGATAAGTCTCACACAGAAATTTTGGTGCATCACCTTTATATTTTTTTAATTTTACATTGATTTTAACCCTTAACTCATTCAAATATAGATTTTCAGTTATTCATCAAAGGGAGCCAACCCTTTCTCGAGGTTTCCGTCATTCTGAGACGCCCACAACTTAGAGGGAATATGATTTTACTAGCCAAAGCCAGAAGTTAGATTTTCATCAACTAGAAGTTGTAATTTTGACGAAAAACACTTTTTTGTCATTATTGATGGGACATAAAATTCAGATTTTTCATAGTTTTTCCAGGTTTGATTTATTCTTGGTAAATTTTCATCCTTTTAGAGGTAATTTTATAAACATATACGATTATTTATATGGTCCAAATAACTTAATTTTATTTCTATTAGACCTAATTTCACATTTTATCCAATCCTTTATAAGGTCATGTAATCAAGAAATCAATTCCTCAGTGAGATTTCCTCCTACAAGAGATGAACAATACATATCCACTTCACTTTTATCAATATCCATAACAAAAACAGTACCAAAACCCTTATTACAACCCATATTCCCATGATCCAAATTTTGATGATCATTATGGCTACCCTTATAGCCATTATTTCGCTCCATAACAAGGATATTTTCCATATTATGCAAGATATGAGTAGTATGCAGATTTCGGGGGTAATTGCCAACCGAAGGATGATTTTGAATGGGATGTTCAAAAAATAGAGTTGATATGATAGGATGTCAATGATAATGTACAAATTTTATAAGCTAAACATGTAGGTGTAGAACATCCTTGTCAATGGGGAGGTCCTCTATCTAGTTGGTTTAGCCCACAATAGAATTTTGAGGTAATATGAGTCTCTCTTCCCCAATAAGATGAATATATTACATATTTTAAAGCATTAGAGGATGATAGGCATTAGTTTGAGGAAACTTGTCCATGGGTAGTTTCCACTTACCTTCCCCAACAGAATCTAGTCCATATTCCTTGTCGACAAATTCAACCTAACTATCACCTTCCAAGTCTTCAATATGTTGCAATTTCTGCCCCCTCTACTTCCAAATAATATTTTGAACCCCATTCCTTTGTCCAAAAATTACAAAATGAGGGTGAGAACAAGCCCACCACTCCTTCATCCTTAACCCTGATTCAAGAAGGTGATGATAAAAAATCATCCAGGAGGGGCATCCGATTGGAGAAACAACAGGTAGGAATTTATGGAAAATTTGTAGATTTTGGCTACAAAGTTTGATTTCAACAAGATTCCATGGTTGTAAAAAGAGTGCAAGAAATAGGTGTGAATCCCAAAGCAACAAAAATATTAAAATCAAGAAATAAAGGTTGGACTAGATTTGCATCTTTTTCTTAAGATGAAAGGTACACATAATGTTTTAAGTAAGCATGCACATGATTCAGAGCTTCAATCCAACAATTTTGAGGTCTCATCATCTTCTAGTTTATAAAATGATCCAATTGAAGTTTTTGATTTACCTGTTGTCAATTTAAATATGGTTGATTTCGAGAAGGAATATCTGCTAACAATGTATGAAAGGTTGTCCATAATTGGTCATGAAACCAATGTGAAATAATGTAATTATAAGATCCAATTTGTAGAAAGATCAACAGATCTAGAGATGATTCATGATAAACAACTAGAGGATTTCTACCTCTTTACCTCCTATCCAGAAGAGGACGATGATAAAGATGATAAAGATGAGACAGATGAAAAAGAACTCAGCTTATAGAAACCTAATTTCAGCAGGACAACAAAGAGGATGATGATGCCAATGATAAGCAAGAGGATGATTCCGAAATTTCGAACGTCGTGTTTCCATAGAAAGGAGAACAAAGAGTTAATGTCATTATAGAACAAGTTAATGAGGTCACGATACAACAAGTCACAGCTACATTTGAGCATGTAGAAGGTCATCAAGAGATTAAAGAATACTTGGGCATCAATCAGAGGCTAAATTCATAAAGGAATATCAAGATCATATAGAAGAATTATATGTTTCAAAGGTACTTACATATCCAATTGAGGACAAAGCAAGATCTTGCAGTGCCAAAATCAACTTAGATAAGGTGGAAGATTTAGGTTCAGATTGGGAGGAGTTAAATCACAGCTTTTCACCTAGAGACTGTGATGAATATTGACAGCAATATATGTAGCTTCTAGATGAGTTAGAAGGAATTGCAGGTGAAGAAAATAAGGTTGATGCCTCCCAAGTTGTCATAAAACATTAATACATCCAAATTGTATTATCAGTGGAGTGGGTGTTCGTTAGGGATATGTTTATATAAGAGAAAGCAAACTGTAGCATTTCTATGAAACCGATAAGCTTGGGTTATCATCCAATAAGAAGTTTTCTTCCCTTTTTGCATCCTTGTGGAGAAGAAATCATAAACTTCCATTTTTACCTAGGAGAACAAGCAAAGTGGAGGTTAGTTACTATGTAATTATTTTACTTTCAATAAATGGCTACCAAGTTAATGGTCTGGCCTCATAGGTATTGTTTACTTCTTTCAAGTTCTTTGTGCACATGTTACAAAATTTTTCTTCTTTCAATAATGGTGCAATCTTCGATGGAATGCCTTGTAGAGGTTAAGTTTTTTCCCTTGTGTAGTTTTGCATAGTTTTATGTCTTTTTTTTGTATATTTCGGAGGGATTATCAATTTTATCAACATCATCTAGCCTTTGACATGGATGTTCAGGCTATGGTAAAATTTTTCACTTAGCATTAATTTTTGAAAAATCCATTTCAAGGGGTTTTCACATGTTAGCAGGAAACCCAATAAAAAAATTCACCAAGATGTTGACCATTTGTTTTCAATTATTGGGTAGGGGTACTAAAAAAAAAATGTTCCTGGGAAGTAGTCATTTACGGGGAGGATTGAAAGAAAATTGGCACCTATGTGTGTTGTAGCAAGGTGTAACACCTCACATATGCTACCATTCTAAGTGTCACCTTCGGTAAATACATGTAGAAGCCTCAAAATACTAATACATGAACTTGATGAAGGCGGGAACAACAGCAGATCTCAGATATTGGACCGTGAAATAACAAGCACAATTTCTGTGTGTATAGTAGAAAGTATATTTTTCAGGTACATGTGCATTAAATTCTTGTTATTTATTTATGTTTGAATGATATTAATTATGTGTTCAGTCATTTAGTTCATTCCTCAATTGTAACTAATAGTAATCAAATGGAAAAGGAAATAGACAAATCAATTAAAGAATTTAATTTCATTTATTCGTAAAGAAATAATTTCTCCCACACAAGAGGTGGGATGTAACTTATATGTAAAAAAAAGAAGTGATACATATACATGAAACTATAAACAAGTGAAAAGAGAGGAGACCCATCATTTCTTGAATAGGGTGCTTTCTTCGTGCCCCTTGCTTCAGCTGCATCATCTCCATACTCCTTTCAGGTTGGAGTACCTATACGAAAAACATATTGTTAGAGCTATGGGTATTTCTCTCTAGTTATAGATTCACTTAGTACATGTCAGTATCATTCAAGAGTATCAAGCTACATTTTTTAGAAGCACATCAAGAATGAAAAAGCATTGATTGATGAAAAGACAAGTTTCTGGCCCATTTTTCTAACTATTTTTATAAAGTGTGCAAGTACATGGAATAAATAAGAAACACAATCATATCAAAAATTACATTTCATGTCTTTAGTACAACTGTTGGCATCCACAAAATATATTGCAGCTACATTTTTTTAATAAGACTTGGAGACTACAGTAGATAAATACAAGTGCCGATTTAAAGTATAAAGGGATTCTAAGAAGGGGAGTTTCTAATAATGCAACTAGGACAGACCATCAAACAAGAATATTTTCAATTTGAATCCAAAAAGTATTGTTTGTAATGGAAACATTCTATGAACCAGTCAGATATAGTTGCAGTCATTTTGTAAAACTTAGGAGGATACAACTGAATAAAGAAGTTTTGAAGATCAGAAAAGTTCAAATATCATACTATTCAGGCTTACATAAATAAGAATAACTTCTTCACATCACAAATATTATTAAAAATCATAATTAGAAGCATGTTTTCTAGGTTTTCAATCTTCAACAAAACATATTTACAGAAGTAAACTAAAACTTTACATTGTTGGATGCTATAGTTTACACATATCCACCTTGTGTTCCCAAAATAAATGCAAATTTAAAGACTCAGAGCAAGGGGAAATCCAAAGTTAAAGTACTCATGTTGTTGTTACTTGATTGAAAGGTACTTTTTCTAATTAATAAGAAAAATACTAGCCTTGTATTGGTTATACAATTTTCATGAAATGCATTGCACCATGAAAGATCAAATAATCAAGTTAGTTTCATCATGGTTTTGGATTAGTACTGTATATTGCAGCCATACAACTTGAAAAAGATAGTTTTTCTTCACGAACAATGCCTCCAAGTATTACACAAAGGAGAGATAAAAGCTCATAAGTTAATAATAAGATAATCATAAACATGAGATCTTCACTTTATGTAGGTACAAGAAAAGGAAAATTTCATAATTTTGAGAGTTTCAAAAACTTGCAAAGACCATGAAACTTCAATAGTTATTATTTCCAGCAATGGGAATTTTTAATTTTCAAAAGATAATTTGCATAGAATTCAATAAAATTTCAGCTACAAGTAACATTTTGAATTTTTTTCAATGGAGTTCCCATCGCCCATTGTGGTAAAGAGTACAAAATCAATGTAGTTTCCAAGAATTAGAGTCCTTAGTCATACAAATTACAAGTTTACAAAGGGACTTTCAATTAAGAGATCATTCATCATTGTAAAAAAAAGCTCTTCGAATAAAGGATGACTTTTTGTATGAGCCCTACTCCACATGTGATAACAAGCAATGAAAAGCGTAAAATACCTATCAAATACATAGTAACATGATGAATAAACAACAAGCTAACAAATCAAACTCAGATGAAAATCGACCTTCAAGAAAAACAAATCAACCATAACAAACACAATATAGGTACCATAAAAACGGAGTGGCAAAGATGTTACCACGAGCACATTTTTTATCACCCAAATGGAATGAAATGATAAGAATATGGAAAGAAAATCATGAATATAAATAGAAAAATAACCAGCTTAGATTCTTTAGAAGCAGATATAATAATGAGTACATAACTTGCAGAGCCAAGAAAACAAGAGAAAAAGGAAGAGCCATATGAAGCAAGATCCAAAACTAAAAAAAATCGAACAAGAATCACCAAAAGTAGAGTTTTAAAAGCCTCAAGTCGAGCCATAGAATGGCGAGTTAAAGATACAACTAAAAGAGCAATTTTTTTCAACAGAAATAAAATTCCCAAAAAAAAGGGAAAAGCTTGATCCAGATAAAATAAGGCCCAATATAGTGAACACGAACTCATTAAAATGAAGCCAAAGATGCTAGGGTATTGGAAATAATAATACACAAACAAGCAAGCAATATTCAACAACACGAAAAGAAAGCACTTAGAACTGGGTTAGGTATTTCTAAATTTTAAAACTTACCTCACTAGTCAGGAATATATAGCTCAATTTAAAGAGTGTATAGAGAAAGTCCTTCATGAACGCTCAAGCCATGTACGATGGATAAAATATAGTACCAACCAAGAGCTCATGAACCTTTTATAATGGCGGCACAAAGTTAAAATACAACCTAAGATTAAAAAAGTGGGAAAATCATAGCCATAAAATAGATTTATAGCAGGGAAATAGAGCATGGGATTATAATAATGACAACCATGAGTTGGAATAAGACTGAGAAAAACAAAACTAGAAATATTTTGAGCCATAGAAAGATGTTGGCAGTCAGATTAAGAGATCAAAATGGAATAATGTGCCCATAAACAGAGATTCGAACCCTACCTTTCAAACGGAAGACAAGTTAAGGTTTCTACAAAATTTCCAAACCAGAACACTCGAATCAGAGAAAATACCGATCTCCAAAAGATTTAGCAATGATGTCCATAGGTTTTGCAAATGTTCATGTGGCAAAACATCCAGAGGATTCCAAGTGGATCCATGATGTGAAATTCGAAGTGAGATTGTTTTAGGGTTTTTTTCCCTAATTACTTGTGTGATTTTGAAGGACTCTAACTAGGGTCAATTTAACTTTGGGTCAAATAACCCCCGCTTTTCAAACCTTACATTACATGTCATGATTTCGTTTAACTTCATGTGATTTTTTATTCATTTTCCATAGAATAAAAGTTATTTTATCATATGTAAGGAACTAATAATCAATTCCAAAGTGAGAGTAAACCAGCCACATGACACATGCACATAGAGACGAAAGTGCGCAGTTAAACATGCATATTGGCCAAAGATGAATGACGGAAAAAATATCCTTTGGAGAAGAGACAATATAACTTTAGCCTTGCTATCACTTACCTTAATTTATGTAAAGAAATATCATACACTAGGAAGATTGAGTGCAAAAAGCAGTCAACAGGTAGTTTGACCAAAGGAGAACAAATATAACAAGCTATTATTAGCCTTGATTTATTGTATTATGATTATTTTAATCATGCATGTATGGGAGATAATTATGCCTTTGAAGGCTATTTTTGGATAAGTGTGAGTGATTTTATATATATTATCCATGACTTTCACAAGCATTGGGGGGATTATTATTGCAGAATTATGCTACAAGTTTGTACTTGGAGACCTTGATGAATATAAAAGATTGATTTATTCCTTCATACTCATAGTATTTTTACAGTGTGTCACATTAGATTAGAAGTGTGCAATGCTGAATATCACTAATTCCTTTTGCATATTATAATTTGATAGCACTTGCAGGATCTTGTTCAACTGTTTTCTAATCACATAAGTGTATTTAGGTACCTTTGTGAATGTAGAATTAATTAGACAAGGTATGAAGTAAATATTTTTAGTTCTTGCATATTTTATTAAATGTTTGGTATAGGATAAGTCTTACACAAAAAAATTTGTGCATCACCTTTATATGTTTTCAGTTTTACATTCATTTTAACCCATAACTCAGTCAAATACATATTTTCAGTGATTCATGGAAGGGAGCCAACCCTTTCTGGAGGTTTCCCTCATTATGAGAATCCCACAACTCAGAGGGAATCCCATTGTACCAACAAAATTCAGAAATTAGATTGTCATCCATAAGAAGTGTAATTTGGACTGATAACAGTTACTCTAAGCATTGTCTTGTTACATGCTCTTTTTCTTGGCAATTGAAACACACTATACATTCCTGTCATATTCAGTTTTACAATTTCTCCATGGGTATTGTCCATCAAAAATATTTATGCAATTCTTATCTCTATGTCCAAAACCATAGTATGAATAACTATAATCCATTAAAATTTCGTTCATATTTGAAAGCATTAGGTTGTCTAATAGGTTTAGGCATTTTTTAATTTTTCCACTTATTTGTCTTCATGTTTGAATATCCACTTAAAACCAATAGTGTTATCTTCACTCTTCTTTGTAGTCTACTTAATGAAACCTAGTCCAGTTTTGTTATTTGCTACCTTCTATTTGTCCAACATTTCATTTAGAGCTTCTAAGATTTTTTGTAACTTGTTGTACATATTTAGTCTCTCTAGTTCTTCCTCTATTTCAGATCACAAATAAATAAGCTCTTCTTTATATCTCACGTAGTGTCTTCTTTTTCATGTAAATATTTTTTCACTATTTTAACCTAAAGATTTTAGTTCTATACTAATTGTGAGATGTATTTTCTCTTTCTTTTCAAGAGATCTTGAAACCAGCTCCAATTGTGCCTCATGATATTTGACTCCCTCTTCATCTTTCTGATGTTTCCTCTCCTAAAGAATTTTGATATTCTCTTCACACTATTTGAACTTGGTCTTCAATTTCTTGTTCTTTTTCCTTTGATATTTCAATTCATCCATAGAATTTATAAACTCTGCTTCAAGATTAACCTCTTCTTCCTCTTCATCTAGGATTTAATCCCCACTTTAATATTTTTCTCTTGAAATTTTTCTAGGAATTACTTTAATAACCATTCTTGTGATTTAGGAAGGACCTATTCGAAGCTGTTAGACATGAATCTAGAAAACCAGACTCTAATACCAATTATTTGGAAACTTATACACTAAGTGGGGGGGGTGAATTAGTGTCTTATTTAAATGGTAAGATATTCCTACTTCACAAAAAACTTATTAATAAAATAATATACAATCACACACAAGAAAATGAAAGAGAGACAAAACTTCATTTTTTATGTGGAAATCCCAGAATGGGAGAAAAACCACTGAAATCAAAGAACTATGTTTGGAAAAATTATCCTATGAGTTACAATGATTTCAAGTTGAGTTGCAACTCAACTTTTGAGGTAACAACTCGAAGATAATTTAGTTAGCAACAATTGAACCTCTGCAAGCTACAACTTACAAGGAATAAAAAAATCTTTAGAATTCAGCCAACAACAATTCATCTTTTATAAGCCACTACTTACAAGGAGGATGTAACCCCCTGTATGCTAAGTTGCTAATTAGAATTTTTATGAGTTTTGGTCACTCTTGATTTAATCTCTTACACAGTTGATAGTGACCTCTATATTACCTCTTCTCTCCTTTTCAAATGTTCTCCTTATTTTCCTTTCTTTCAATCTATTGTATGCACTCTGATTGTGAATTTAAATATGTTATCTAACCTTTTTACTTCATGTGTAATTTCATCAACATTTCAATTATCTATCCACTTGTTAGCATACCAATTGATGCATTCACATGTTTTTCTTGAAGTGATAGTTTAAGAATGCGTTTGATCTTCAAAAGTTGATCAATTACGTAAACTCTAAGAAATCATTGTTATACTCTTATTCAAGCAGGTATTTCTTATCCTTATCTCACTGTTATACTTTTGATTTCATTATTGTACTCTTCTTGTACTGTTGAACTATTAGAATTGATTTCATTGTTATATTGTTATTCAGATTTCACTATTATATAGTCTTTTGTATCACTGATTTCAAGCTTCTATGTATTTGTATTTAATTTCTTTGTGTTCACTATTGAAAACTAGAATTCAATCACAACATTCTTGCTCCAATACTGTATCCTACTTTAACTAACCCGATGTCTTAAAATCCTTGTCAAAACTTCTTTCTTTTTGGTTTAAGATTTCTAAAATCATTTCTTTTTGTACTGAGCATCATACCTTCACCTTTCTATATTGTAGTTCAGTTTTCTTACTTTTATTTCAAATCATTATATTTTTATTTCACCAACTCAATCATTGTTCACACAATATTTCTCTTGAATAACACACTCTCTGTTTTGTATTTTTTTTTCACACCTATGCTCTTATCATCATCATCATCTAAAAAAAACATTGTCAAAACTTCTATCTCACTATTTTTTCTTTATATATATTTACTTCTTGTTTAATAACATCATACGTTCAGACACCATAGTATTATAAATGCAATCACTATTCTATTCACTAAGAAATTTTGATGGTGCACATTACCTCTTCAAATTATTTGTTGTATCACACTTAGATAATTGGAATCACCTTACAGATTATCATTAAAAAATAATTTTTTATACTCTATATCTCAACAACATATTTATTTCAAACTTCACACATCTACTTGAGCTTCCTAATTTTCATAACTCCTTGAGAAACCAGCAGGATTTTCAAAAATTATGAAAAAGAAAAGAGAGTCTCTCTACATTCCAATTCGATCTTGGAGGACTCGACATGAAATTGTACCTAAGATTGAATTTTCAAATTATAATATGTATCATTTCAAATCTAATTTCATAGCTTCTTCATCATTTGTAAGGTTAATTTCACACATGTGAAGTAACTTGACAAAAATTAACAAAATACACAATTACAGTCTGGGAAAGATCTATTTGTGTCGTCAACTTGAGGGTTTCAAACATTGAATCTCCCTTCATTTTTTGAGGAACAAAATACCTTTTTCAATATGCTTAATAACATTCAACCACTAACAAAAATTTCAATTATGTCTTCATATTTTCCTTCTGCACAGTTTGACACTATCACAGACACCAGTGACAGAGAAATTTGTGCACTTACATGAAACAAATTTGTTCAAAACAAATAGAATGATCTTATTCACTCATAAAAAACCCTTTGGAAGTTGAATCAATACGAGAATGATCTCTTTTTCGAAGAATATTTGTGAAAATTGATGAAATTATGATTTGACTGTCAAACATGATTGTAAATGAAAAATGGTAAAAAATATCCTTTAAGCCTCCATGCAATTGCTTGATTTTTTTTTCAAATGATTCATAATAGGTACATAGATATTTCCACAAAAAACTTCAAATTGTGGTTCGATGATTTTTGAGTTTTGATCAAAAATTGGTTTAAAAATCTAGGGGTAGGGTTTGAATCGATGAGTATTCCTGAGAACACAAAATATTCGATTGATCTCTCTAAAATTGATGAAACAAAAATATTAAGAAATTTGCGTCTTTATGAGGACCCTTTTTGATCAATTTAAGCCTTGAATCTCCTTCAAATTCTCCAAGAAACCAAAATTTATAGGTACAAACAATGGAATGACATGACAATGTATTAGGTTTGGAGAAAAAATCATTCAAGAAGGTTTTTGAATATGAATTTAAAATGATATGGGGATAAAAGATGAATCAAAAATATCAAAATTAGCGCACAATTAGGCATATATAGGTAGAGAAAAAATTTCACTATTTTATTCATTTGCAACACAGAGGAAAATTGGTCTTCTTCTTCAATATTTTCAAGCCCAATACCTCTTCAAACACTTTTTCACCAATTTTAAATTTAAAGAACCAAGATTTCCTATTTACAACATGATGTTTAAGAATATTTTGATGTTGTTTTCTATGAGATATGAGGCTTTTTAAAGAACCACAAGTGAACAAAACTCTACAAAGATATTGTATATAATCTTTACAAAATAGCTCTTAAAAGTGCCCTTTGGAAATAGCCATACAACGCCATTGCACTTGAAAGATATCAACATACAATTTGATAGTGTAAAAGACAATACCATTCCATAAACCCTGATAAATTCATTCAACAGCATTTTTCTAAAGAATTTGAAGATTGGAGGATTAAGACCATGAATGTCCAGACCTAACTCTACATTATACAATCATGCTTGTATAAAATATTTCACCTTGAAATAAATGAGATCATAAATTTGAATTGTATGAATTCTCTTATTTCTTTAACAGATGTATCTATCATGAACCAAGGATTTAGAGTTGAAAAACTCAAATTTGGCCACTCATCTCAAGAATATGCCTTGAAGAGAGAATGATTACAAGCAGAAGAAATATCATAACGTTCTTAATACTTATCAAAACCACCTAATAATTTTTACACTATTTCAAGATTCGAATAATATACAAAAATTAACTCTACTATTTATACAAAGGATGCACTCTTTTTTTCTTAAGTGTTAAGAAGCTAGACACATTATTATGCAATTTATAAAAAACATGTTTTAGAAAAACTATCATAAATTTCTCATACGTTCTCAGAAGTTAACGAAAGTTTTCCTTGAGCACAAAAAATAACCCATCTACATGATCCAAAATCCCATTTTCCATAAATATTTCTATAATCGTCTATTCCATCTCATTTTCCTTAGATTGCAATGTTAATTCTAAAAGCAAATTTTTGTACACTTTTGATTTATTACTCTAGGAGCTAAACTAAGCCTTCTTTTTGCTCAAACATACTATAGGAATTATTCCTAGGATATAACCATGCCATGACCTGTAAAAAATTCTCACACCTAACCAGGCACTAGAAACAAGGATAAATGGGCTAGGATTCAACTATGAATTCCACCAAATGACCTGATACACCCTGTGAGACCTCTTGATCATGCTTGCAACATCATTTCTGACCTGTAGACCATATGACACTAGAAAAATCAACCTATACTCTACCTTTAGAGAAAAACCACCTGTCATTTTGAGTTTGTAGCACCTTGAAACCAACATGAATCACGCCTAAAGATTCCTTAAATCAATATGAACAACTGAGCACCATTGAACACCACTTAACCTATATGATATTCCACTCTTCCTTTTTCAGAAATTCCATGTGACATCTTTGACAACCACCATTGCAATACGGCTCAACACTTACATACTTTGAATTTTCAAGCTGTGGAGAGTGATTTGAATAATTATTTGAGTACGAAGTGCGAGAGGGATCATACAAAAGTAGTGAAACATTTGGAAATTTGGAAATATCCCATATAGATCTCCATTTGAAGGTTTTTTAAGAAAATAGAAGGAATGCATAAGGAAGGTTCGCAGAGCTAGGGCACAAAAATTTAAATTTATAGATCTCAAACAAGTGAAAGGAACCATTTTTCAATTGCAATGTCACCTAAGAGTGAACCTGTAGTAGCTACTCAGGGAAAGAAGAAAAATAAAATAGAATTTAAAGTTGATGACATGTCTACGACTAGATTTTCAGAGATGCAATACCCTAAAGGTGTAATCATGGGATTAGATTAGGAATCATACATTAGATGAAGCAAGGTGAGTGACTATAATCAATTTTCTAATAAAAACATGGATGCAATGGACAAGGTATTGGTAACAAATATATATTTGGAAAGAGAGGATGATAAACGCATATAATACGATGAGGGGTAGAAGTTGTTGCAAAATTTTGGAGTTTTACAGTTGTATCGATTTTTATTCTTTGGCAAGCAAAAAAAATTACACCAATGGTTAGTGTTAAGAGTCCACGAGGACTTATTTTATTTCACAAGAAATAAAGTTTGCCTCACTGCACCGTTGATTAGAAAGTATATAGGTTTGAATATTTTAGGCACTAAAATTGGCAATGACATTAATGATGACGAGGGCATGGAAACAAATTTTTTTACATTGTCATATGAAAAAAGAGGGCGCGCTATGGATATTGACAATTTGAAATATCACCCTATGATCCAGGTTCCTTGGCACCTCCTCACCAAGTTAAAAAAAAAGGAGCAATGGAGAAAGGTAACTAAGAAGTGGCTCTATATCACCAAGAAAATGTCTGAGGGAGTTGTGTATAAATTGTCTTCTTTCATTTCTAAAACTATAATCGAAGAAGCGCACCAAGGAGATAAGATAATTTTTTGTGATATTAGTTTGTCTTTTTTTGGAGATTGGAGTGCGCTATGGGCTAAAGGATAAGATTTGGTAGTTCCCCGAAGGGAAGAAATCAATTATAGAGATATTTCAAAAGTATAGATGTGATGGAACCTTGAGTGGTCCATATAAACAAATATTGGTTCTCTCGTATAGGCGCATGCACGAGGGCTTCAAGCATGAATGGATAATTCCAAATGACCTATTTACTTTTTTGGAGGAGGCACAATTTGCACTTTTCCAGCATCTTTACATATGAAAATTTGGTATGAAGGATGAGAAGTTGAGCCCTTGGTGTAATCTCCCCTCTACCCTCATCATGTGCTACTTTCAAGACTCTATGAGCAAATTATCTAACACAAAAATATTAAGATTTGATATAGACAAGGTTAATTGTGATTATCATACAATACAGAAGACATGTTTATCTGGATAAGTCTGATTACATTGAAAACATGATATCTAAAAACATTAAAATCATCTCTATGAGTGTAGTGATTGGGAAGCTTAACGCGGTTAAGGTATATATCTACCTTAAACCTAAATTTATTGATGAGAAGTATATTGAGAACAATCAGAAGGTCCCTTAATTTCCCAAAGGGAAGCACAATGTTTCTACCTTGTAGGATGATGAGCCCAAACCTCCTCAGAGAGATGAGAAATATCTACAGAAAGAGGAGATGAAGGAAGATAGTGGTGGATTGGACCATGACTCGTGGAGACAGTGAAATGTAAATTAGAGGATGTCGTGTGAGATATCCCCTCCCAAGGAGGAAGAAGAAGGGATAGATCATGCAAGAATATATGAGATACACAAAGATTAGGGTAGCATTGAAGATAAAGGATTTACAAGGATTTTGAGGAGAAAAAGGACAAGGGGTGCTAGCCTATTACCCTCATTTCCACTGAGGATATCAGAGAGGACATATCTTGTAAAGCCAAGCCTGTAAAAGAAGGTAAAGGGAAGGTGCAAATATTTTACAAGGAGATAGAGCAAGGAGGAGTATTTTGAAAAGGTTGTGCATAATATTTTGGACATACCAGTCTTTTATGTAGAGGGGGAAAAGGATATTAGACATGAATAAACTCATTAGGAAGAAAGAGACTGCACAATTGAAGAAGAGGAGAGAGATAAAATTATTGGTGAACCATTAGTTGAGCCCATTGGATAACATGAGGGCCCGATAGGTGAAGGAATAATTCATGATTGAAAAATACATGTACCTAAGGGAAGGAGGTCTAGCAGGAATAAGGAAGAAGATATATATAATAGGCCAGAGTTGGGGTATGTAAATGACCCCTCAAAAATAATTCATGCCACATTTCAAAGAACACTTGATCCTACGAAGCTTTATGGTTAGGAATTGATGGACATGCAAGATGCCAATATCCACACAAGGAAACAATTATATTGGAAATAATTTTATGTGAAGGTGGAAACATGCTTCTAAAGTAAAATGAAGAATGGGGTTAAAACCATGCACATAACTCTGAAGCCAAAAAAAATCAATGATGAAGAGGCAAGCAATGCATTGAGAAATATGGAAATAGAAGTGGCACATAAGAATCTAGATAAAATTTCCATGCTCAGGTCATTTCTAAAAGACAACAAGAATCTGAAGGAACAAGTTGAGAAATTGACCAAAGCACACAAGGAGGACAAGGAGCAGAAGCAACAAATTCTTCATTTTGTTACAGAACTTAGGGGAAAATTTTTGGAAACATATCCAAAGTTTGATGAGAAGACATATCAAACATACATGTAATCCTCACACTCTATACAATAATTTTTCTAACTTCTAGTTAAGAAAAATTCAACTACACAAGAAGAGATAAAGGAAGATGTTAAGGCCAGGAAAGAAAGGAAAAAGAAATTAATTACACACAGGTGTCTAGAATATGATGCCATATTCTAAAAATTGAAGGAATAATTACAAAAAGTAATGTTGGTGCTAAAGATGTGTGAGGATCATGGATAGATTCTTAGGAAAAGAACAGTATAAAAGGATAATGATGTACTTATAGCCAAGAAGGAAGAAAATTTGAGCAGAGAGGAAATATTGTCTGTAGAAGCAAAGAAGCACGACACACTTGTAGAAGCCATGGATTCCCATAAAGAGAAGATAAAGGACTTAGCGATGCTAGTCGAATGGAGAATGGGTTATATGGATGACACGATTTCATGGCTAGCTAAATTAATAAGAGAGTTGAAGCATAAGGGTGAAGATATAACCCTGGAGGAAATGGAGAAAGTATTGGGTGATGTTCACACATAGGAAATGAAGGGGGTAGGTGAGTGGAATGTGTTGGATGATGAAATTAAAAAATATTATCTTGAACTCTTTTTTACAATAGAGGTGTAAGATTAGTAAACATCCTTCTATTTTCTTTTCATTGATCATTATTTCATAGCATTATTTTTTCTTTTTATTCTTTACATAGTTAAGTGGAGAAACCCCAATTCCAAGGGTTGTAATATTATTAGTGTGGGGTGATGTTAGGCTGGAGAAATTTTGTAAGTATTAAGAAAGCACAAAATTTGGGTGCATAGGCATGCTGAAGTGTTAGTTAGGATGTGCGCGCCAAAGAGGACAAGTTGGGGACTTAGTTTTTTTTGTATGATATAAATAGGAAAAGAAGGTTGGAGTGCGGAGTATGCAATGGATTAAAGTAGGAGATTGGATGGATTAGAAAATTCTATTTTGGGAATAAAGTGGAAGAGAAAAGATAATGGATAGTTTTTTCTAATAATAAGATTAAGATACAATTTAATTATAACTTAATCTATTATTAGCCTTCTTCTAAAATCATGCAGATCTTGGCACATGGCAATTTTGAGCATGTAATCTATTTTTGGAGATGTGTAATTCCCCACCCCTATATATGGTAGTTTATTTGCATTGTTTTGGAGATCTGATTTGTAACAGAGTTATGCTACCCCGATTTGTTAGCGCGCATGACTCCATGACAATACTATGAGTATGTATTCATCTTCTATTATTTAATGAATTAATGTAATGGAGCATTGTGGAATAATTATGGTGATTGATGTATCTAATCGTGGGGTTTATATGGTGAATTTGGTATTAATACTTATGTGATCTGTATGTTTCCTTATTACACATGTTTCCAATTTTATCTCATTGAATTGATCTATAAGATGGAATATATACTTTGATAATGTTTTTATTTGAACATGCATGGTAACATATTGACAAGATTCTCTAAAAGAGGTACCTTGTATGATTCTTCTGATTCAGGTGAGCATTCAGGTGTCTCTAAATGAAGCGCCAACACGCCTAGGAAATCAAGTGGGAAAAATATAGATATTTAAGCTATTAGATTTCCTATAACCGATAGATATATACCCTTATTTCAACATGCAATTGATAAAAAGGTAAAATATAAAAACAACAAAAAACAACCGAAAAATCAAAAACGTCAAAACACCTGTCGAATTTAAGATTATGGAAAAAACGTAAAAATTCTCATCAAATTCAGGCTAGTGGCATAAATGACCATAGGCTCTTTACAAAAGGGGAATGCCTTTTGGTGTAACTAGCGGAGTGTAGAATTGAATTGTAAATATTTTCTTTTAAAATAATTAATAAATATAATAGTTTAAATGCCCTTTACGATCTTTGTTATAAATATAAACTAACTAGTTTATCTTTAGTATTACAATAAAGTCAATAAATTAAAATGTAATATTATATCGAGCACCAATGAAACTTTATTTTATTGTTCAAGTAGGTGGCACTCAATGGACTAATTTATTTTTTCCTATTAGCCTTTATATAACACTAAATTTGTAAAATCTAGCTACATGTGCCCATGTATGAAATGGATGGGTGAGCATTTATATTTTCCATGGGTTATAACTACCCACCAACTATCATAGTCTTAACCTTAATTTAAAATTCTTTAAACCAAATCTCCGGTACCATGTGACGTTGGTTTTTTTATTTCAAATTTGTGTTGGTTGTTATGTTGTTTTTCAATAAAGTGCAGATGTTGCATAGTTTCTTGTTTAGGACCTTCTAAATTGAAAAGCGTCGTGGGGAACAGAAAGCACTGAAAGCAGCACATGGTACTTGCAAATGATGGCACATGCAAGGATGATTAATATTATTGCTATATCAATTATAACAAATACATAAAGCCCAATATATAGGCACTGCGAATAGATGCGAGGGGAAAGAGAAATGGTTAGGGAGACAGTTACACGATTATGGAGAAACCGTATGTGATCACGTGGACACCAATGCTATTAACTCATGATAACTAATTAAGCTAACATTCCTCCCCTTAATACATTGCTCTTACAAATGTACCCCCTAAACAAATCAAACTTCACCTTGCCGAGAGGGCTTGGTGAGAATATCAGCAACCTGAAAATCAGTAGGGCAGTATTGGAGCTGAATTTGGTGGTTCAAGACCTATTCACGAATGTAGTGACATTCAACCTCAATATGCTTTGTTTGTTTATGGAAAATAAGATTCTTCACAAGCTTCAAGACACCTTGATTGTCGCAGTGAATGATGGGAGGTTTCTCTTAAGGAATCCCTATATCTACAAGAATGTGACGTAACCAAATTTTTTCACACACAGCTCCTCGTGCGGCATGGCATTCAGCCTCAGTGGATGAGAGAGAAACAACAATTTACTTCTTGCTAATCCACGAGATAGGTCTAAATCTGAGATGAAAAACATATCCTGAAGTGGATTTCCTATCATCAACAGATCCTGCATAGTCCGAGTCTGTATATCCCTGTAAGAAGAACTGAGTGTTCTTCTGATACTCCAGACCAAATTCAACTGTACCTTGGACATATCTCAAGACATGCTTTGCTGCTATCCAATGAAATTTCTTCGGTTCCTACATAAATCTTGCGAGATAGCTCGCTACAAAGAAAAGATTTGGTCTGGTATAAGTCAAGTAAATGAGACTCCCCACAAGCTGTCTGTAGTGAGTACCATCTACCTGCGGTGGAATCGTGGAATCTAGATAATTGCAAACCTTTTTCCATATGTGTGGACATTGATTTACAATTTGACATTCCATATTTTTCCAGGAGTGTCTTGGCATATTTCATCTAGGAGACGAAGATATGATTCTTCTTCTGCCATATTTCTAAGCCAAGACAATAGTGAAGTAGCCCCAAATTAGTCATGTTGAAGGATTTCTTCAGATCATTATTTACATCATCTATAAGATTGTCAGAACTTCCTGTGATCACAAGATCATCTACGTACAAAACCAGAATGAAAATCTCTATTACTACCTTCTTGATATATAAATTTGTATCTGAGGGGCTATGAGTGAATCCATGCTGCAATAGGTGATCATCAATTTTTATATACCATGCCCTAGGTGCTTGTTTGAGTTCATAAAGAGACTTTATCAGACGACATACCTTGTGTGGTTGATGCTTGTCTACAAACCCTTCAGGTTGGGCCATGTACACTTCTTCTTTTAGATCACTGTTTAGAAAAGCACTCTTGACATCCATCTGTTGAAGTTTCCATCCATCCTTTTGTGCTACCAGTGCACATAAAACTTTGATGGTTTTGATCTTCGCAGTGGGTGTAAAGGTCTTGTCATAGTCAATTCCTTCTTACTGAGCATAACCCTTTGCAATAAGTCGTGCTTTGTGTTTTTCGATTGAACCATCTGCCTTATATTTTGTTTTGAAAATCCATTTGCAGCCAATGGATTTCTTACCTGGAGGTAGATCGACAAGTTCCCACGTCCGATTCTGAATTAGGGAATCATATTCAACATCCATAGCCTATTTCCACTGTGGTTGGTCTAATGCCTCATGAACAGTGTCAGGTTTGGTGCTCTCAACAACTGAACTCATGAGTGCAAAATTTACCTCATTTCTAGCTTGAGTTCGTGTTCTAACTCCCATAGAAGTACCAGGAAGTGAGTTCAGATGTGCATCCCTAATAGTATTCTAGACCCATTTCAAACGTTGGTGCTGCTGATGTGAAGATCTATTTTCCAGTGTGCCAAGGTCAATGAACAAGTTTCCACTTAGCTCTTCTTCTCTCTGAGAAGAATCATCTTGCTCATCATCTAGATGTGTGAGCAATCTATGTGACGAAGTCGGTACTGGATCTCCATTGTGTGGCAGGGAGTCAAAGGACGACTTATCACATACCACATCTCGACTCTCGTAGATATTCTTCATCTCGGGATCCATGAGACGATACGACTTTCAGGTAGTACTATACCCCAAGAAAAGACATGGCAGTGTCTTTGGATCGATCTTCTTCCTTCTCTTATCTGGAACATGCATATATGCAGTACAACCAAAAAACTCTCAAATGATGAATAGAAGGTTTACGACCAGTCCATACCTCTTCCGGTGTCTTGTTCTGCAAGATATTCATGGGTGCCCGGTTGAGTAGATACACTGTTGTCTGTACTGCTTCTGCCCAAAACTGATCCTCCAACTTGGCGGTCAATAGCATATAATGAGCCATCTCCATGACAGTCCTGTTGTGGCACTTGGAAATCCCGTTCTATTGGGGTGTGTAGGGTGCAGTCAAATGTTGCTGAATGCCATGCTGCTTCAGGTATGCTAAGAACTTATTTGACACAAATTCCCCCCCTCGATCTAAGTGGAGGAGAAGAAGAGGCTTCCCAGACTGCCTGGTGGCTTGCTGGTAGAAGGTTTGGAAATTTGCAAGTGCCTCACTCTTCTTCCGAAGGAAATATACCCACATTTTCCGTGAGTAATCATCAATGATGAGCAGAAAGTACGCAAAACCTTGGAAGCTAGCTGGCAGGGGTCCGCACAGATTGGTGTGAACGACCTGAAGATGCTCTGTAGAATGATAAGAGCTCTATTTGAATGGACCTCTATGTTGTTTACCCCGCAAGACATCCCGAGCAAACAGGTAAGGAATGGGAGAGTGGAGGAAGCCCTCTTACCATTTCCTTTGCATTGAGCTGATGTAGAGCCCCAGCAGAAAGATGACCATATCCAAAGTGCCAAAGTGCAGTGGAATCCACCGTTGATGCAGAGAGAGCAATGCTAGATGAAGTGACCGCATCCAGTGAAAATAGACGGCCCTTCAGAAATGCTTGAGCAATGACTGACTCTCCCTGGGAAATGATGCAGGACTTGACCCCTTTCTCAACAAAGAATTCAACCTGCATTCGATGGTTAAGAAGTTGACTTACAGACAAAAGATTTGAAGTCAAACCTGGAACATATAGCACATTTGTGAGTGTACATATTCATGTTCCAAGAGGAATGATGACATCACCAATCCCTCCTGCAATATACTCTTGATTGTCTGTAATGGTGCTCTGATCTCCAGTGGGCCGGTCACTCAGAGTATGGAACAACTTCTTGTTTCCAGTCATGTGTTTGTCTGGCACATGAATCAATCAACCAGACATCTTCTGACGGCTGCGAAGTCTGTGAGACTAGAAAAATGTCAGAATGAGTCATATCTGGTACCTCTTCATCGGAGGTGGTATCCTGCTGAGCAGCAATGTGGCCCTTCTGCCTCTGATTATGAGCATGCCATCGGGATTTCTTGGAATATCCTCAGCCAGAAGTGCTCTCTTCGCCAGAGTTTCCATACTTGCAACCATTGTAATAACAGTTCGCAGTCGTGTGTGTATCCGTGGAGCAAATTTGGCACCATCGATCCGCCTTGTGATTATGCTGCTTTTGGGGTGGCCGCTGTGGTGGCCACTGTGAAGATGGCTGCTAAGGATGCTACTTTTGATTTTAGGGGGCTGATTGCCCTTTCCGAGGCTTATGTTTTTGCCTCGTGATGAGAGCCTTGTCTTCGAAGGCTTCGTGTACATTTTGTATGGCTTCTTCCTGCTGGAGATAATTCACCAAGGTGGAAAAACTCACCTCCTATTGAGTGATGATCAACGTGGTGATCAGTGTCTGAAATCAGGAAGGAAGAGCTCGCAAGGTGAGTAGGACTAGCAACTTTTCGTCCACTGGTTCACCGAGTGCAGAGAGTTATGCACGTAACTCAATTACACACCACAAGAAGGCTTCTACTGATTCGCCATCATGCATACTCATCGTATGAAGCTTTGTCTGAAGATGTAACTTTGTCGTCAGATTCTTAGCTTTGTAGATGGTACACAATGCTGCTCCATGCCTGAGAAGAAGCGGTTGCTTCCCGAATGTATGGCTGCACCTCATCAGAAAGACTCAGGGTGATGAGCATTAGTGATTTCACATCAGCCTTTTCATATTTTTCCAACATATCAACGTCTGTGGGAGGGGCGTCTTTGCCAGAAACTATCCCCCCAAAGATCTTCGAATTGAAGAATCATCCGCATTTTGGTTTTCCATGCGGTGAAATTTGTCCCTTTCAAGAGTTGGGCATCGGATAGCAATATTTTTGGTGCAGACATTTTCAAAAACTTAAAAATGTATTTTATTTATTTATTTATTTTCAAAAAATGGCTACAATGCTTACTGAAGGAATCTGTCCCAAAGATGGGATCTATGGGCTTGTGTAGTGAGATGCCGACGCTCCTGTGGGCGTTCTATTTCGCGTTCATCATCTGCATCATAACCATGTTCAAGTTCTGCATGAATCCCGCCGTGCTTGACATCGAACGTCGAACCAAAAATATTCCAATAGTCCTCGGTGCACAATCTCGTCAAAGAGAATGTTCCCAGTGTTGTGTAGCTCGTTGACCAAGGCAAAGAACAGCCCAGTGGTGTCTTCGTTGTCACTCAATGCCCAAATATTTGGTGCATTGCTTGCAGTGCTTTGTGCATCAGAAATTTGTGACATACGCGCACACACTGCTTCGAAGTTTGTAGGATTTCTCCACTTGCACAGTTTAATGGAGCAAAGAAGAACAAAACAGTCACTGAGGGCTCCTTGAGGGATCCTACCAAGCATAGTTTTTCTCTTCTTCACTAATATCTCAAAGGAAGAGGACAGATAGGGACAGAGAGATAGCATAGCCATGCAAGACAGCACAGCCACACACTCTTCTCCTTCCACGCACACTGTCATGTTCTTGTGGTCTTCCAACACACTGGGTTTATCAAGAAAACAGGCTGACTGAGTCTCCACGCACAGTGCAGCAATAAGATGCTCCAGCCAAGACAACAAACGAACAGCCAAGATAGCAAATGAACAGATCGCTCTTGGTCTTCTATGTAGCACAAGAGGGAAGGGCGGTTTCAGCAGGCCATTTCCTTGGTTGTCTGCTCCTCCAACTATTCCTCCACGCACAGCAATTCACACGAGGCTCCTCCAACGCCAAATGAAATGCCACAAATTGTTTTCCAACCTTCCATGCAGAAATAGAACGGTTTCAGGCTCTCCAGAACGTTCCAAGCTTCACACAGGCCGTTTCGCTGCTCCTTCATGCATAGAAAATCTTCCTTGGTTGTTTCTTCACGCAAGCAAGCAGAGAATTCTTCACGCACGTAGGCAGAGATAGATCAACGCTGCTCTGATACCAATGAAGGTGCTGCAATGATCATTTATATATTGTTATATCAAAATAATACATAGAGCAAGCCTTTATATAGGCTGCGACAGAGGGAGGATGGAACAGTTACATAACTGTTCACTAACAAATACTAACAATAATGTATTAATTAAGCTAACAATTTCCAGTCAAGTAATAATTCCTTGATTTACCTCACTCCTCTCCACATAAATTTTAATTCAACAAATTAAATTAATTGTAACTTGACCCCATAGGTCAATTTAAATGGTTTACAAGGGTGTGTATTCTCATGAAACACCACAACCATTACTTTAATTGATTATAAAAATCAAATTAACCATAAACCTAACATTTATATTAAATAAATTAAAATATTATATATTCTAATTTGTTTAATTATATACTATAGTTAATATATAACTGGAAAACTTAGTATTAATGTTCTAGCAATTTTGTGTAATTGTTATAAAGCTATTTGGGAATTTTTCAATTCTTAAACAGTTTAAAATATGACAATGGAATGATTATTTAAACAAAGGGCCACAAACAAGGACATAAAAAATGGCCTCACATCATATACGGCTAACATCTTGTAGAGAACAATTTTAATGTACAATAGTTGTTTGTACATACAACCAGAACAAGAAAGGATCTAGCTAGAAAGTAATTTCAACAAAACAACCAAGAACACAAGATCTCCAAAAAATATATTATTTTTATTTGTCTCTCTCACAAACAACCCAAAATAATGTTTCAAAGAGGAGTGCAGAATGCAAATAAATAGGTAGCCAAAAGAGAGAGGATTATTCTATACAGGATTATAAAATATAAGGTTTCTAAAAGGTATGACTACCCATATTGTGAGTAATGCACAAAATGAAAAAGAAATGTGCACACCCTATTATTTATTAGATCTTAATTATTTATCCTCCCACCCTCTCTTAAATGAAGAATTAGGAAGGTGGGAACACAAAAAATGGGTCTCAGCTATTAGGCCATATTAGGTACCCATGTACATAACAATGAGAAGGAAGGATGACTTCATGGTGAATCCCCCCCCAAGGACAACTTCCTTCACCCCAAGAAAATATCACAAATGAAGATAACGAGGAGTTACTAAAGGTTTAGTGAAGATGCTAGCAACCTGGTTAGTAGTAGGAAAAAACTCTAGTGAAAGGACGCCATCTTAGATCAACTATCAAATGAAGTGCATGTGTATCTCAATATGTTTCATACACTAATGATCGAATGTATTGCGATAAATAGTATTAGAATTCTGGTTATCACACCAAAGAGTAGTAGGAACAAATTGTGGAAGACTGAACTCATTAACCAGTTGTCGAAGCCAAATATCCTGTTCACTAACTCAAACTCCACCTCAATACTCAGTCTTAGTAAAAGATAATACAATACCATTTTTATTCTTACATCCCCAACCAACTCAAATAGAACCAAAATGATAAAAAAATCAAGAAGTAGATTTTTGAGTGTGAACATCACCGTCCTAATCTATGTCGGTATATCCAATGAGTTGTGAAGAACTCTATGGAGTGTATTGTATTCCATAGTGCAAAGTTTCCCAAAGATAGTGTAAACTACTCTTAGTTTCTTTCCAATGAATCTCATGAGGCTCATGTGCAAATTGAGAAAAAAGGTTAACAAAAAATGTGATGTAAGGGAGAGCGTGTGCCATGTAGAGAAAAATTCCTACAAGTGGCCAGTATAGTGTGGGATTGACTAGAGGAGTCTTACAATTAGCAGATAAAACAACACCTAACTGAAATGGATTAGGAGTAGGCTTAAAATTTTCCATATGAAACCAATGATATAGATCATGAGCATACTTATGTTTTCCAATAGAGATTCCTTTAGAATTCTAATGAACCTACAAAGAAAGGAAATAATTCAAAATTCCCATATCATTCGTGCCAAAATGCTCCATCAATTTGTGTTGAATGTCATGAATGAGGGAATATAAACTTCTAGTGACAATGAGATCATCAACATAAATTACTAGTATTAGAATAGTATCCCCATTCCTTTGAATGTAGACATTACAGTTTGAGTGACACCAAATAAATCCCGAAGAGAGAAAAAAAGAATCCATCTTTTCATACCAAGATCATGGAGCTTGCTTGATACCATAGAGGGAATGATGGAGTGTAAAAATGATAGAAGGATCCTCCAAAAAACTTGTGGGTTGATCTATATATAACTCCTCATGATGATCACCATGCAAGAACACACTCTTTACATCCATATGGTATATGTGCCAATGATTAGCTGTAACAAGAGAGAGCACAAATTGAATATAATCCATCTTAGCTATAGGGGAAAAAGTCTTAGAGTAATCAATACCATCAACTTATGAAAAACCCTTTGAAACAAAGTGAGACTTATACCGATCAACAGAACCATCTGTTGCATACTTGGTCTTATAAACCCATTTTCATCACACAATTTTTCTTCGTATAGGAAGGGGAACTAAATCCCAAGTTTGATTCTTCATAAGTGAAGAATACTCCCCATGTGCATAGCTTTTTCCCACTCTGGTTTGGCAATAAAATTAGAAAATTGAGTTAGATCATATGAAATAACATGGCTAACAAGAGTCGTACTAGAAATCTATAAGCGAGTTTGATGAGGAACTGAAGGATCACAAACCATAGGACCTACATAATTCAAAGTGGATTGTGTGCATTTGGGAAAATCCTGAGAAGAATTTTGTGGTGGAGGATGAGGTTGTACATGTAGATCAATTGGGTCCTCATCAAAATCATTTGGAAACATACTAGAAAAAGGAGAAGTATGAGCAACAAGAGATGGAGTGCTAGGAGATGAATTTTCCATAGAAGGATCACTCTCATAAAAATGAACATCCCACTGAAATAAAACATCATTAGTGATAGGGTCATGAAGGTGATAATCCTTAATAGTCTAACAATATCCATCATATATAAGTACTTGGATTTTCCTCTCCATAGACTTGTGTTTTTCATCACGAACAAATGCCCAAGCCTTACTCCTAAATATATAAAAATATAATGCATCTAGTTTCCCTCCAAACCAAACCTGCATAGGAGTATTGCTTTATAAGTCCTTATGTATGGTACAGTTTCTAAATATGATTTACACAATTGATTACCGTGGCCCAATAATGAGGATCCATTTCCTTAGAAATAATAACGTAATTAGCCATCTCCTTCAATGTTCTATTCTTCTACTCAACCACACTATTATGTTGAGGAGTATAGGGTACTATAAACTGATGCACAATCCCATGCAAAGTGCAGAAATTATTGAATATGTTTCTCACATATTCCCCCCATTATTGGTGTGTATCATATCGATTGGAAGAGGTGATTGCTTATCTAGAAAATCCTTAAAGGCTTTAAAATTATCAAGAACATCACTTTTCATCTTAAGAAAGTAGACCCAAGTGCGTCAAGAAAAGTCATTAATAAAATTGAGTACATATTTGGCCCTAGAAAATGAGCAAGTCGAAAAGGTGAGAAGATCACTATGTACGAAGTCAATAAGATACCTTGTGTGAGATGCTTTTCCCTTTGGAAAAGGATCTGTATGTTTTTTTCCAAGAATACATCTCGAACATACTCTATATGTGCACGAAATATTCAGAATACCGATAACCAACTTCTGTGTACTCATCTATTGTAAGTATTTGTAGTTCATGTGGCAAAACCTCTCATGCCAAAATTTATTGACTAGATCATCATGGGACAGTAATGAAGCACATGTAGAAGGCTCAAATCCTTCAAAATAATAAAAATGGGCATTATGATCTACAACACCTGTACCAACTATATCTTGAGGATCTTGTATTTCTTTGACTACAACTTTATGTGGAGTAAATTCCATAGTTTTTCAAGTGCGTCGATTACAAATTTGATACATAGAACAAGAATTGAATTAATTTTAGGAACAAGGAGTACATTATTAATACAACTATCTTGTATCTGAACATTTCCTTTCCCCAAAACATCAACTCCAAAAGAGTTACCAACTTCATTATGGGAAGTGTGGGAATCATAAACTAAAGATAGAAGATATTTAGAATGTGTGAGGTGATGAGAAGTGCATAAATCAATGATTCAATTATTATGAGATGCAGATATACCTCGAGTAGAAAGAATTTTCCATTTTCCTAATGAAGAAGAAGAGGGTGTAACAAAAATATTATTTAGTTTAATTACTTTGTCCAAGGCTTTCATCTTATTGAAACATTTATTCTTTGAATGATTTGTGCCACCACAAAAGGTGCAATGTCCATGGGTACTTGTTTTGTTTGGATTTTCCTTTAGGATTTGGATTGTACAATGACTTAGTCGACTTGGAAGCTAGATTTTTCTCAAAATATTGAGAAAGAGGAGGTCTATTTACTGATTTAGTTGAGGGCAAGGTATTTATTTTAGACTTGGGGTTACCTTTGGAAGAGCTAGCAACAAGAGCGTGAGAGCTTACTAGGAAGGGAATCCCGAGACATTAATTTGGTTTTCTCCCTAGTAAGGTGATCACAAAAGAGCTCAAAATTAGGCCATTTGAATTGGTCACCAAGGGCATCCATAGCCGAATAAAAGGTAGAGGAAAAGACACTAAAAGGACCCTTGAAATTAAAAAGGATAAGAAATATAACTTCTTTATTATATTTAATTTTACCTCCTTCTTGTAATTCTGAGAGAATAGACTTAAAATTAGACCAAAAAAAAAAATTATAGTGAAAAAATTAGATGGAAAAAGGGAAGATAATTTTGCATCTAACTGCAACAATTTGAATTCATTTACCTTACCAAAGAGTTCGAAAAACTTGTCCCATGCTTCCTTAGGTGTGCTAAGGCCAGAAAGGTGGAAAATCAAGATGTCAGAAACATTCAACCCAATCAAACCAAGAGTCATGTCCTTCTTGCAATCGATCGAGTAGCGATCATTTTCAGAAGTGAAGGTTATACCATTATCTATCACCAAGCGCCACAAGCCTTTCGACTGCAACAATTGTTGGATCTTTTGTTTCTAGAAATTATAATTGGAAGTATTAAGTGGCTCAAACAAACATGGCTCCATAGGAGAAAATGATTACATGAATGGGCCAGGACGTCAGGTACCACCGAAAATGCATCACAAGGCACGATAAGAGGACCCTCCTAAAAAAGTCAAAAAATCAACCCCTCATATTGCAATAAAATTTCAACCAATAAAATGGGAATGAAAAATAAGTCACTTTTGTAAATAACAGAACTCAGATCTGAGCTACCATGAAAAATATATTAATACATAAATTTCCCGTTAAAAAGGCTTAAATTAATTAAAAAAAACTCAATGATTCAAATAATTGTTAAGACAAAGGAAAAATTAGTTGTGTGACCACTCGTTAGAATTGGGAGTAAACAGGGATTTCAAATACGGTCTTGGTTTACAAACAACTCAAAAAAATTATTAATTGGCCAAAAAAAAACATTAACTTCCCCCAAAGGCAATTATTAATACCAAACTATAAAAATTTTAATTTTGTATTGAAAAAAAAATCTATAGTTTAAGCTTAAACATGTTTTAGTTAGCCAACGAATTGGCTGGTATGTGCAAGCAAAATTAATTACAAAAAGGATTAGAAATTTATTGCCCTAAAAAATGGTTGCTTGTCGTGATTTATTTTAAATGCTGCATGGGCATTTTTAACATATATAAGGCATTTTTTAACATATTACAACAAAAAAAACTATGATTAGGTTAAAAACGCCCTCTCCATGCTTTTTTTTTTACCCTCCCATGTTGTTTTGTTGGGAAAATGAACAAAAAATATGGTTACTAATAGCAAAAATGCCCTAAGCCTTGGGTTTCATTTTAGCAGAAATTTCAGATCATACCAAAAGAATGGCACCCAGATCTGTAAATGAACACTTTACCAATGCAAAAAAACAAGCAAATACACAATATTAAATCATAGTTTTGCCAGACCAAAGGCACAATTAAATATCAATGCTAATAGGTTGTGATCAAAAGAAAACACAACCATGTAAGATCAAAATTAAGTACAAATCCAAACCTCACAAATAAACTAACCATATCATTTTATCCAAAAAAATGTAGAGTATGCCAAATATTGTGGATAAGCGTGAAGAAAACTTCTAGACACTCAATTCTCTAGTACCATGTACATAGAATAGCTGGAAAACAATTTCAACAAAATAGGAAAGACCATAAGATTTGTAGAAAAGAGATTATTTTTATTTGTCTCTCTCACAAAAAACCCAGAATAATGATTCAAATAGGAGTGTACAATGCCAATAAATAGGCAGCCAAAGGTGAGAGGATCATTCTAAAGATGACTCTAGAAAATAAGGTTTTAAGAAGGTATGACTACCCATATTGTGAGTAATGCAAAAAATGAAAAAGAAATGTGCATACCCTATCATTTAATAGAGCTTAATTATTTATCCTAACATTTCTTATAAAGGTAATTATAGATGTGAGTAAATTGGTCATTCAATATTGTCTATGCTACATGTAATATCTAAGATGATAAGAGCACCAATTATGTCAATATCAAAAGATGTCTTGTGTAATTTCTCGATAGTAAAAGTGGCACAATCATTAGTGATATATAAGGTGATTAACGAGGGAGCCCGTGTCATAATATTAGCATGTCGATTACCCTTGCAATGGATATTAGCAACAGTGTATAAACTAAATTTTGATGATTAGAACTTAACAAAATTGTTATAAGAAACGAGACATTCTTATTTTTTGTTATATAAATATTACACCTGGTGAATGATGAGTTGTAAATCACCAAACATTTAGATATGTTATATTTTCAATGTTCTATATATAAAATTTTCTGGTATGAGTGCTCCATATGACACGATGTTATTAGTGCATGAGAAGCCTGACTGGTAAGCAAAGGGTATAGTTTTTCCTTGGGGTGACAAAAACAATACCAAATCTCCCCCCCTTGGAACACTGGGATACATCAAAATACATAGTCAAAATCTATATATCAATGTTAGATAAGTAGTGAATTCATCATGAAACTTTCCATTAATGAGTGAGGGTTTAAATATTGTTGATTTAGCAAGTTGGTCTAGTATTACATGTCATTTGATTGATTTATGGGATATGAAATTAAGATAAAATTTAGTTAATAACATCACCCATCATTATAGGTATTTAAAAGGGTGGGTTTTTGTGAGATAAAAAACAACACAAAGGATCTACCTCATTAAATATATGTACCTTAGTGTTAATCATGTAGTGGTGTAAATTGGCGGTGACAAAGATTAGTGTAAGGAAAAAATTCTCGATTGGAGTATAATTGGCATCATAAGGAAACAAAGTGTAGCTAATAGAATAGATATATTTCTTTAAAAATTTATCATCATAGTGGGAAATTAAAGCACTAAGAGCATGATCTATTGGAGAAAGATACAACAATAGTGCTCTAATTAGTATAGGTGGTGTGAGAATTGGTGGGATCACTAAATAAATTTTAATATCATCAAACATTTTTTTACATTCATTATCCTAGTCAAAAGTAGTATATTTCTTTAACAATCATGTTAACGGTTGTGTTTTTTCATCCAAATGTGCTACAAAATGGAAAATAGCTTGGAGTTTCCCTTGAAGAGATGGTAATTGCTTTAGGATTCATGGGGGAGGAATGTCAACAATGGCTTGGATTTTCTTAGGATGAATCTCAATACTAAAATGGGAGATAATATACCTAATGATATTTCTAAAAGTGACACCAAAAACACATTTGTGTGTGTTTAATTCAACATTGTATTATTGCATAAAATCAAATATTAAATGCAGATCATGTGCGTTATTTTTTCGATTGGTAGATTTATTAATTCGATCATGAACATAATCCTCAATAATATTATGAATGTATTCATGAATGATATACATTATTTACGATTGGTATGTGTAATATTCATTATTTAAGACAAAAGGAATATCAGTGTAATAAACGATGCCCTAATGGGTAGTAAATGAAGCCTTTTTTTGATACTCACAATTTAGTTTTATTTCATTGTACCCGGTGAAACCATCCATGAATGAAATAATTTTATATCTAATAGTAGAGTCAATCATCAAATCAATGTGTGGAAGAGGAAAAGTATCTTTTGGACAAGCCTTATTGAGTTCTTGGAAATTAGTACAACAATAGATTCCTCCATTGGGTATAGCCATATGTACCATTTTAGACACCCACTAAGGATAATCTATAGTGCAAATAAAATTGGCATCAAGCAACTGAATTTATTTCTTTATGAAAAGGGATGCGTAATTATTCATTTTATGAATATTTATTGGACAAGTTTAACATCATCATGCGAAAAAATATTATTCATAGTGACAAATGTGTCAATCTTGGGAATGTAATTATAACTCTAGGAAAAAAAATTAGCAAAATCTTGGAGGATTTTTTTTATCAAATTATTCTTTTTATCATTAATTGTAGTACATAGAAGCATCAAACTAAGGTCACTAGTACCAACATTGAAAGATGTAGTTTCCTCATTAATTATTTTCAATCAATCTTCAATATAAGGTATTTTGGGATAGTTTTAGGAGAATAAAGTAATGTATCTAAAGAAATGACTTCTGTGAAATACACATGATATCTCAATGTGTGACAAAACCTATTCTTATGAAAGAAGGGAGGGAGATCCTCATATGCACCTAGGTACTCAAGAATATATTCATCATTACAAAATTCATTTAATTAGGGGATGTTAGAAGAAACACTAACATCAATAATATCATGTCAAACTTATTACAAATTAGATGTTGAATGCATATTAAATACCTCTTGTGAATGATTTTGTGATGAGGGAATAAATATTGGTGCCATAGCAGGTTTTATCAAAGGAATTAAAGAGTAACCAATTACTTATTTATTTTATTGTGACTTAAGTGTAATAGGTTGGGAAATACCTTGTGCATAATGTGTAATCCCTTGACTAGTAAACCCATCTTGCAACAAAAATTGATATCTTATTCCATAATCTTGGTAAGAAGGTTGTCGAGGTCATACCCAAGGGTATGAGGCTTCTTGAAGAGGTACATCAACGTAATATTTAAGAGGATCTAAATCATATTTAATGGTGTATAAAATTCCTTGATGAGAATATTTGAGATACTCATGGAGATTAGAAGGTACTGCATGCATGGCATGAATCCATGGGTTTCCTAGTAAAAAATTATAACTAAGTATTATTAGGAATGACATGGAAAACATTAGGAAAAGTGCATAAAACCCATGTGATATTTAATGTTATTTCATATAATGGATGATAAGGTATGTTATGAGAGCCAAATTCATACAATAGTAGAGGAAGCAAAATATTCTTGATATGAATGCCTAAAATATGTAAGAAATAAATATTACAAATATTAATTTGTGAATAATTATCAATGAGAACCCACTTAAATATTTTTCTTATTGATGTGTACTTGAATATATAAAATTATTCCATTATCAATGTCATCTTGAGGTTGTAGGTATTGAGAGTCAAAAGAAAAATTCCTTCTTGAAAGTTAATACATTTCAGAATACGTGAGAGCACATAAAAAATATTAGCATTATGGTTTATTTGAATATATTGGAGAGATTTTTCAAAATATGATTGATAGGTAGGATCATGATTAAGATAGGAAGGAAGGGCAATGTTGGGATCATTGGCAACACTATCAATCAGATGATCAGAAAGTAAAACAGTAAATAAGCTAGGGTTAGACATATGATGTTAGATTAGAAAAGGATATATTGGCAAAATTATTTCACTATTTTTGGGGAGGGAATATAACACATTATAATTTAATAATATTTTAATTAAAATATGTTAAAAAGGATGAATAATGTTATAGGTGGATATTTTGATTTAATTAACATCTCACATTAATTCCACAAATTAGAATAATGTTGTTCAACATGAAAATTGAACTAAAAATGCCAAAACGAAAGGGAAATAATACACTTAGGTGATATTATCTATATTTGGAAGAGTATGAGTGGTCTGATTTATAGAAAAGGAAGATCTGGAGCTATAAATGCTTCATTAATGAAACTATAACCTAAAACTAAGCCTAGTCAAACCTTTACACTTTGGTTTATAGTTTCCCATATGGTCATGAGCCTTTTGTATGGCCTTGGACATGTTTGGAATCTAGGTCTAAAATTTTATAAATGTTTCACCTTCCTGAAAATGTGTGTCATTGTCTATCGGTCTTCTATATTCACCTTCAAAATATATCTTTAAACTCTTGTTAAAACCCTAAAACCATTGTAGTGCAACGAGTTATTACAACAAAAAGTTAGTTTAGTTGTGGATACCCCTATGCACCACCAAGATCATGATTCCCTGAACAAGGATCATTCCACCCATCAGTCTCCTATAATGTGATATCTAGTATAGTGTAACAAAAAGAATTTACAATTGTTCTTTGACAATACTTCGTTTCAGTTTCACACTTGATCAAATACTTGTGAAGGGTCACTTTTATTTCTTATAGGATGAAGATGGAGAATATTATACCTAGGATAATACTTCTGAGTAGTAGAGGGTGCTTTCCTAATTAATTTTCTTGATTTATTTCACATTTAGGGATTTCAGGTGCCTTTTATGTTATCCTTTGCCCAAGGATTTCATAAAGCTATATTTTCCTAAATGAAGTATCATTTACTTAAATATTCTTGCAAATTTTATCATGTCATGAAAGGAAAAACAAACAGTTATATGTTTTCGTAATAATGTGATAGAATTGAAATAATTAGTTCAAAACATGTTAGTCCAAAACCGTACAATATGGTCAATATGTAATTCTATATTCCTTTTGAAATAAAAGTTTTTGGATAGGAGGAAGAAAAATATATTTTTACTTCATGGGCCTAAGTATAGATGTTTTTAGATGTATTTTATGTAGTTAAACCATAGATACTATAAACAAATAGGTGTTAAACGATAAGCATGTGCATGAGGTGCTATTAGGGTGTCCTAAGCAAGAGTGAAGAGATTACCATTTTCCATGAAAGTTTGAAATGTAGAGATTAAGAATTTTAAAGGATAGATTTCCAAATTTGAGTTTTGAGAATGAGAAAAGTTCCAACATTTTTAAAATTTAGGCGTTAATATTTTTCAAGAAAATAGTTCCTATTGTAGACACAAAATCAAGTACTCAGGTACATTTTTATGTCCTAATCACATACTACTATTCATATGATTAGTAAGCAAGAAAAATAGCAATTAAGAGTTATCTTTTGACTTTTCTCTATGTTTCTTACTATCAATTTGTCCTCCACTCTGTAGCACAGTCAGTACTTCACTGATCATCTTTTAGGACTGTAGACATCAGCACATAGGTTCCCTCGTCCTTATGAGTACCCCCGACATCTTTCTAATTTACTCACACTTTTTGGGAATATTTAATCTTTTGGGCATCTTATTTTTCTTATGGTTCGGCCTTCAAGTTGTTAATTAAAAAATTAAACCAATTGAATCATATAAAATACAAAACTATGTGACTATAATAATGGACCAAACACTAAGATTCTATTATCATCACCTAAAGTTACATCCAAAAGAATTCTAATACCATCAAAGGAATCCATATAACACTTACTCAAGGGAAAAGTCACTGGGTTTTCACAATTTTACCATCCCTGCATCTATTTACATTAGTACATCTAGATATCATGTGCTATCACGAAAACTTGTGCAAGGGCCTCCTAGTGAAAAATTATGTGACACACTAACAATAACTGCATGGAACCTGAAATATAGTGCAAAACATGTTTGTGAGATCACGAAATTGGGTGACCACTGAGGTCAGTCTGACTCCTAATTTTACATATTATCTGTTTGGTATTTGATTTAGTTTAAGGGTTTTGTAGGTCTTTATCTCGTTACAGGTTTCAGGTGTATTCAACGATCATCTAATGACATATAGGTGACCAAAATCGAAGGTTAGTTATACTTGTGTAACACAAAAACAATAAGTTTTTGAGCTCCTGCATGGTCACAGGTGCCCATCAAAGCTATCTTGGGCCTAGGTACCCAATCGCTAGTACAAGATGATCTAGTTGTTACAAGAAGTTTTGAGCACAATTGTGACAGTCTACCATTTTTATTTCTCAGTCTCTGTAGTCTGAATTTTCCTGACATTTTACATAAATCAATTAAGTCCTTGATGTGAATCCAGCTGCAAGAGGTTGAAATACCTCCAAAAACACACATAAAAAGATTTGCAAATAAAACCAGGAGTTTCAAAATAGCTTACTTCTCATTCTGGAATTCACACTGATCTATTACATCATTATAATTCTCCTTTTATTTCAAGACTACTCTAAAACCCTAAAATGCCAAAAAACCCTAAAATGCAAAACAACTCAGATTGACCCAAAAATTTGCATGCCAAATATGCATTTGTAAATTAGGGCTCACACGAAATTTTGACTTATTTTGACAAGCAAAACAAAAGTTATTAAAGTTCTAAGACCTAGTCAAAAGCGGAAAAAAACATTCGGAGCCAATTTTAGGCCACTAGATGACGGAATCCGAACCCGAAAACATGCCAAAATGAGCACAAATTTGCAAAAAAAGTTGACCCTAGCATAGTATTAATGTATATCTACCACCCTATAAAATTTCAGGACGATCCAACAGTCGGATATAAAGTTATGGCCTCTGCAAGTTATGCTCCCGCATCAGTCCTTCACTCTATTTATTGCACATAGGGTTTGAATTTTATTAGCTTATTTGCTTGTGTCAAAATCTATAATTATCATTTATTTATGTTATGTTACTCTTGAATTATATTTTTACAAGTTTTATATTTTTGTTAAATATTTAAAAAAAAAATGCTACTCCTTACATTGATCTTCTAGGAAACATCAATTATATCTACACTTCTCACACACTTGGGGCCATCAAGTTGACTTCTCTCCCCCCTCCTATCATCGTAATATTTCTACCACTTATGTTGTTATGCTCTGTGCTACATATTTCATTTTTTCAAGCATCATTACACATCTTGATATACTTTGTATCGTCATTAACCTATGACAGACTATATTCTCATGATTCATACTCAAATGTTGAGGGTATAAATCTTAAATGAGCATTGCACACTACGCATTTCACGCTACGTACTTCATGATACAAATTTATAGAATTATATTTTCACACATCATACTATCCTCATCTACACTCTACACTTTATGATTCATTAATCAGATCTTCCTAGCACACAAGTTCAAAACATTTCCTGATGACAAAGTCTTGTTTTATGGTTCATTCTTTACTGATGAGGGGTGTTTTATCAATGAACCTCATTTGATATACATTTTTACACATCTTCTTAGGGGTAATGCAACTTCTATCACATTCACATTGCATATCATTCCACTCATTCACAACATATTACATATCTTGGTTGCAATTATTTATGTTTTCTTATACTCGCATGTTACACTTTACTTACTATTTTAGAGAGATATCTAGTATGCCATTATATTTTCTATAAAAAAATGCACGTTCACTTGTTAATTGGTTATTAATTAATACTTTCTACGTATCTTTATAGGTAACATGGCTTATTGACACTGTAACTATTACACAACCCACCGAGGCTATTGGGGGCATCTAATTTCTTTCACACTATATGTGTTATTGTTTCATTTTATACTACTTCCTATTCTTACTAGCACACTACTTGTGTCATGGATTCTATATGATTTAACATACTCTTTATCTTTATAACATGTTATCGGATGCTTCATGTTTAGCATTTTTCTTATAGGAGCTATTTTCCACCATGGTTGTTTGATACTTTGCTTGTTACTATTTTTCATTATTTACCATTGTATGTTATTGTTTTTGGGCTATGCACTTTTTCTTATATCCATACTATATGTGTTTTTTTTCCTTCTGACCTGATTATCTTATCACATTGTGAGTGATGTCCCATATATGAAACCCACTATTCATGGTCTCTCTTGTATGCACATTTGATTGTTTCACTAATTTTCTATTACATGCTTGCCACTTTTCTACTAAAACTATTAATCTAGCCACATTATTTGCATATTATTTGGTTTCTACTATGCACATTCCCTCCCCTTGTGGGGTATATAGTTTCATATCAACTTCAAGTCCTCTCTTTTAGGATGCATTCTACTACAAAACATCGCATGCTCCCCAAAAGAGGGGGGAACATACATTGGGTGAATTAGTCATCGCATTCAGCAACTTAGAACTTTAGTAAAGGTGTAGAAAGTACAAGAATAGAATAGAGTTACAGTCATAGAATGGCCCAGATTCTAACTTAGGTCCTTAATTTAGAACAGACACCCGCACCCAGATATAGAAACTGGATCCTGGGAATTCCTAACCTTTCCTATGTGCCTATGACAAGGGGAAAGTTACAGTTACTTTCTCATAATATAATTTTTTTCGTAATTCACAAATCAGCTTTTAGAGTGCAAGCACAATCCTCTAGCAGTCAGAATACATTCTGTCTCCTTGTTTCTACATGGATTAAACTAGAATAATATAAAACTAAACTGGGATAACACCAGATACAGTAATGTATAAATTTGGGAAGCAATCATAGAAGGATAGTAACACTAAATTTATCTCCCCAACATTCTTTTTTCGTGGCTTGAGATCTCCCTAAAAACTCACACTTGGCATGAGATCACCCAAAAAACTTGTTCTTGGCATGAGATCACCAAAGAAAATTTCTTTTGGTGTGAGATCACATGAAAAATAAATCTTCTACAGCATATCGGGACATTCTCTATCCCTTTTCACTCTTGATGGATTAGGTACACTTTTCCCATGTTACACATTTTTAATAATTTGTTACATACTTTTACGTGCTTTTATAGATTTTTCATAACACATGAATTTTACTACTATTTCACTCTTTTTTTGTAGGTTTTTCCTTAATAAAAGACAAGAAGTATCCCTACATCAAGTATAAAAAAAGGTACAACATATTAAAATATGATATGCTACACTCGTAAGGTCACTTCCTCTTTCTTATCTACCATTATTCATTTTTATCACTTCACACTTTCATGTGTCTCCTAAACACAGTTTTACCATGGATTTACAAGGAAAAAATGTACACACATTATAGATTAATTTATATTATAGAGTATTTACTAAACAAAATAAAGTGGGGGTAAATGTAGAGACAAAATCATGCACTTGGGTACAGTTCTAGGTCCTAATCACATACTACTATTCGTATTATTCCCAAGTCATAAAACTAGCAATTGACATCTATCTTTGGACTTTTATCTATGTTTCTTATTTTCTATTTGGACTTTTACAATCTATAACCCAATCATTACTTCATTGCTTCATCTTTCAGGACTCTAGACACTAACATCTTGCCCAGATGTCAGTGCCTAGGCACCCTCATCTTTAAAGGTTCCCCCGACCTCTTTCTACTTTAATCACTCTTTTTACATATCTTTTATCTTTTGGGAATCTTATTTTATTATGGGTCGGCCTTACAATTTTCAATTGTAAAATTCATTCAAGGGAATCATATAAATAAAAATTCATGTAACCAAAATAAAGAACCAAGAGCTAATCATCTATTATCATCACCTAAGGTTGCATCCAAAGGAATTATAAGAGCATCAAAGACATCTATCTATAACTCACTCTAGGGATAATGGTATATATTTTATTTATGCACGCATAGGAGGATAATTTCATTTTTTTGTTCACATATCTATTTAAATTGGTACATCTAGATATCATCATTTTTTTGTTCACACGCAAACAATCTCTAAAGATATGCTTTAATCTTTGGAGGAAATCCATAAATTCTTCCACAGGTGCTGTTTTAGTTTATTTGGCGTGGCATATGATATCTACTCCAAATGATAGCAAGATTTTGTTTAGGAACTTCAAGTGGAGTTGTCTAAATTTAAAAACAGCGCACGCGGGAAGTACAATAGCTGTTGATATTCGGTTGCCAAGCTCCGCGAAAACCGAAGATAACTACAAGGTGAAAGCTGACAGGATAACGGTTTTCACGCGCGACTTCACGCAGACTCAGATCGGCAATCCTACAGCCGTTCGTGGGAGGACCAACGACTACAGTTCCCATTTTTATGCGACCCGCAACGGTGAGAAACGAACCACTCTCAACGCCCAAAGGTATCTTGAAAATTGTTGTAACCAGCACATCCTTGTGAAGATGGGAGGGCCTCCCTGCCAGATTGAGCCGTGTGCAGACCCTGACTGGAAAGATAACACTGAGCTCTGGAACATTCTTAGTATTGGCGGATTCACCAACTTTGTGGAGAGAGTGCAAGGGCATGATCAAAGCATCTCTGTTCGCTTTGCTAAGGAATGGAATGAGAGGATGGTCGACTATGGAGGGCAGAAGATTCTTATTAATGACGAACTCATAGCCGAAGCGACTGGCCTCAGCTTGGAAGGATACCGCTTCTTCAACAAGAGGGTTATCAAAGAGGCTGAAGAGAGAAGATTTGTGGAGGAGGAGGAGAAGCTTATATTCAACACCGCGGGTCTGCTTGTTAATTCAATTCCGTCTCCATATGATGAAGTCACCCGCATGATGATTCGCTACATATCCTTGGAAGGCAGGTTTGTTACTGTCCCTGCCAAGCACCTTTCACTTTCGTAGGAGTAGGTTGGTTTGCTTCCCCCACTATCTGTTAAACTCTCTTGAGCGCTCCATTTTGGAGTTCCAGAAGCATACCCGGGCGGTTCCCCTTCACCAAGGGCTTATTCTGCTTATTCACAAGCACTGCCTTATTAAATTCCCCGGTCTCCCTTCCTCTCCCGGCCTGGCTTTGTTGGGCTCCGTTGCTGCCAGTCCTGTCTCCCCTGCTGTCCCTGCTGCTGCCCCCGCCTCCGGTGCTGATGCCCCCATGCAGGCTGCTCATGCTTCTCCTTCTTTTCCTCCTACTGCTGCCCCTGCCACCCACACTGGCTCTACTTCTAAACGTGTCACCAGGGCTTCTAGGAGACTCAACCTTGAGTCTACTGCTGAGGGGGATGAACCTTTGGATGACATTGCTCGTGATCTGCTGAACATTAGTAGTGCCAGTCCCCAGGCGGCACCAACGGATAACCCTTCTAGAAGATTGGAGGCCTTAGAGGCTGAGCTTAAATTGCTGAAGGATGAGGTAAAAAATCTTGCTAAGCAAAAAGGCAAAAAAAGCATTGAGGGAGAAGGGAGCATTGGCAATAACCAGCTTGATGAAATATACAAAAAACTGACCTCCCTAGACTCCCGCCTTGGGAAAACGAAGACTAGGCATGAGTATAATATTGCAGCATTCAGGGCCATAGAGGAATTCATCGAAGGTCATGCAAGAAGTGTTTCGCATCTCAGCGGTGTCCCGATTACTCTTTGGGGCAATGAGAAAGAGAGTAAAAGAACCAGAGAGGAGCTCGATAAGACGGATGCTGCTCATATGACCACGCTGGGTATGTACCATGCTTGGAAAAAAGTAAAGATGAGTATTGATCAAGCGGCCAAGAAGTAGTCCAGTTTTACTACTGCTTCTTGGCTGTAGGCTTGCTGTTTTGTTGCCGTTGTTTTGCTGTTAAGTCTCGTTTGTGTTGCTGTTTCTAGGCTTCGGTGTTCTTTGCTGTAACTTTTGTGCTTTGATACAGCTTCTCTGCTCCTCTCTCTTATTCAGGCTTTTAGGCCTCCTTTTGTACACAAGGGTATAGTCCCTTTCAAAAAACTATTTACCAATATTAAAAAAAAAACTATCACATGAGCTTGCGCAAGGGATTCTAGGGAACAACTCTATTAAACATGCATAATAAATACATGGAGTCTGAAATGTAGTGTAATGCTTGGTTGTAAGCTCACTCATTTGGGTGATGGTTGATGTCAGTCTAAATTGTAATTTTACATCTTTTACTTTTGGCATTTGATTTAGTTGAGAATTTTGTAGGTATTTATCTCTTTGTAAGTTTCAGGTGCATTCACTGATCATCTAATGACATACAAACAACCGAAACTAAAGTTTAGGAACTCTTGTGTGACACAACCGAAACTAATTTCAAAGATCATGTGATGTCAAAGGAGCCCACCAAAGGTCTATGATGGATAGTTTCCCCCATACCTGTCCAAGCGCCCTAGTTCAGGATCCTTAGGAAGTTCAAAGATTTTTTGTACTCAATTATGATAGTCTTCCCTGCATGTTTCTCAGTCTCTCTAGTTGGCACTATCGCAACATTTTACATAAAAAAGATTAGTCCTTCACTCTCTTTCTTGCACCTATGATTTAAAATTTATTAGATTACTTTCTTGTGTCAAAATATACACTCATAAGTTATTTAGCTTGCATTACTTTGTAATTAGGGTTTTACAAATTCTATATATATTTTAAATAACCTATACCTCCCATGCTTTTATAGTGAGAGGTGTAATAATAGTTATTATGGCTACTACTATCCCACTCATCTCTGAAGTGACTTCATATTATGATAAAGCAATTTTTTTAGTCCCTCTTTCCTATGAATTAATAGGAGCTTGGTTAAATGGACCACTACTTGTCATCCCAAACTTTTATTTGTTAGATGGGTTCCCAAAATGTATAGATTATCCTCCACTTAGTTTTATGAAGAGTGAAACTTGAAGTAGCACAAAAGGTGATGCACCATCCCAAAAATTCCTTCTTTGTCTCATTATCTAATTCCTTGTCATTATTATATTTGATCCTTATAATATCAATAATACCAAGAGACCCAATAATATGAGCATGTGAATTGGGTTAGGAAAGGAGGCCATCAAAATTTAATTTTCATTCAATATTCTCAATATTTTTCTTTTCTCTAATGGTGCACTTATCATTTTCTTTTAGGAATTTTTATTCATGATGGTCATCATTACACTATTCCATTTCACTTGGGGCCTTTGTGGAACATGCAAAACCTAACTCATCTCCCTTTTGAACACATATATCATCATGATCCTTCTGCCAAGATATTTTGTAACAATATCACCTAAATGTTCAATCATCTAATAAATTTGGTTTGAACTTCATAATCAGTTAACACCCCACCTTACCTAAAACTTTCAATATTCTCATGTACGTAGCAGTTTTTATAGATACAGAAAATTTCTTAATCCCAAGATTTACAATAATGTTTTTTGATCTTAAGATGAAGATGTCTCAAACATGTTTTGTGTGGTTCAAAGATGAAGTTCAACACTACTTCCTCAAGTCAAGAACATATGGAATTTGTATACTCCAAGACATAACTAAGAAGTTCTCCACTCCACCAAACACCAATAACATGTGTCCACACAACATTTAACTCTATTAATATTCATTGTAACTATTTTAGTACCAGTATGATTGTATCCCACATTAAAAATTTAGTGCATAGTATATGTATCCGACCAATCATATAATTTTGTTGGGATTTCACTGAAGAAAATATCATACAAATCATCGTATATATGTATTTTTAGTCATTTCCACGGAGAACAATTCCTCTGATTGGAAAACCTTTATAAAAATTCCTCTTCAACCCGTTCCATCTAATTCCCAATGTTTTTTAAAGTAATTCAAATACATCCTTCTTCAATACTATGATGGAAACACAATATGATGGGTCTTGATAATGAAACCAAAATGGTCTCTCTATTTAATTCTAACTTAAATATGACAATAACATTCTCATAATCTCAAGATAACACAAGAAAAATTTTGTAAAGGCAATTTCCCCACACTGAAATACCACATGAGAGCACCCTTGTGTGCTCAACCATGGTGTAAGAGAAGATCAGTTCCCATCATTTTTGGTTTTATCAAATTGTCTAGACTAAATTATCTAGCTTGTTCAACATGCAAACATTAATAACACACTTATTCAAAACACACGTAGATACATAAGAATATAAAAGACTAACTACTATCCCTACATTAAAAATCAATGTGTACTATTCTTTGAACATATTTCTAAATCATTATGCTCTATAGTGGCATATAATTTTTCAAAAATAGTCACATCACATCAATTACTATAAGTTCCACAAACTCCTACATTGTTAATGTATTAAGGTGTATTTCTACTGATGGGAAATTTCTCTTCATCAACTTATCTAATAGATATATTGGCCTTTGACTACTATTTTACAATGACTTAACTTGTAGTCTCAAGTCTGTGTGCTTGTAAGGTAATGACAACCCTTATCGTCAACACTTGCAATACTACTTATAGTCAAACTTAATGTATTGGAAACTCCACTTCTGTAGTGAACTACTTGTTTACTTATTATTAAATTTTGGGCATGCGTTGTGTATTCACTTTTCGTTCATATAAATGCATGCGCACTAACCCAAAGTGTTCTAAATGATGCTAAGATATTTATTTGTAAAAAATACTTATGGTTCACCCACCATATTATTTAGGAGCACAACTTGTATATTTCTAAAAAATGTGGGCTCAACAAAGGAGAAGTAAAATCTAAAATTTTGCACATCATTGGGAGAATTTGAGCGAGGTTAAAACTTTCCAATAGAGAAAATTGGAGGCACATGTAAAAATTTAATCGCACAGCTAGTGTAGGTCAAGTTGTGTAGTTTAAGACATATTAGTCATCCATGGATATACATGCATACACCCTTGATTAAAAATGTTGTAGACCTAATCCTTTTTCACGAAATTCATAGCTCATTTGTTTTTTAGCCTATAATTATAAAATTTCTCGAATATATTGATCTATCAACACAATCACCTATTGACAAAATTCAAGTAGTGTATTTCATATTTGATGTTTTTATAATTTCTCATTGTAATTCCAATTAATTGTGAAAATTTATTGTTATTTATCATTTCATGAATTATGCATCTTTTTATGTGATTTAACACCTAAAAATCAAAACAATTAAAATATTAGACAATGTAGTATTATATAATTTGAGAATGAGTTATTATCCTACCCAACGAAGGTATATAGTCCCCAACAACACTAATAATGATTTTCACATACACCAATAAAAAATATTCTATGAGTGATTTCATTGCTTTTCCATAATATTTAATAGTAAAATTCAATAACTTAAATTACAAAAAAAAACTTCCCTCATTTTTATTTGTTGGGCCTTTATTCTTAATTGGGTTCAATTTTTTTAAATTGCATATATATTGGGATATAGTTTTCAGGAAAAAAAAATTCTTTTTTTCTCTTTGTCATTTTTTCTTATTTTCGAAGGAAACAATACTAATTTTTGCATTACGTAACTTCCTACAAACATCCCTCTATCATAGTTACTAGAATTCACTGTAGCAAGTCAGGTAGTTATGGCCCTGCATCTGCATCACCCAAAACTTATACAGTTTACCAATATTCTTTCTGATGAAATAATTAAAATGGAGAGAGAAGTATGTCATACTCTTGAGAAAATACAAGAGAGTAGAGCCAATCGGTTGTTCCTGTAGCAGTGGGAAAACAAGGAGGTAGTTTTAAATCATCGGATCGAGCAGACGAAAACAAGGCACATAAATATAAATAGCTAAATATATCATCTATTCGGTTTTTATGTTGTATGAATAGCATTAGTTTGAAGAATAGTAAAGGAAATATTACAAATATTTTCATATGATAATAATAATTTACTTTTTGATTTCAAATAACAAAGAACCGAAATTATGAAGTTTTTTATTTTATTCATTTTCAATTTTTGTGGAACTTCAAAGTACTACACGCAGAAATATGTGAACTAGAAAATTTAGAGGTTGATTTAGAGATGGATAAATTGTTTATAATTTGAAATATTTGTGTGCAACAGTTAATTTGCATTATAGATTTGATGGAAAGGAATCATGAAGCGAGACGACGAGGAGGCAATGGTGGTGGAAATGTTTTTGCGAGCCACTGACCTAGAACATTTGGATTTTAGGATGCTTCTAGTAAGGATTTATTATTGAAATTAAATCTCATATTAATAGATTAGTTGTGGTTTACGTTATTATTTTAAGGCTATTTTTACCATAATGCACTTTTTCAAAAAAGTTTTGTATTTTGGAAAAAATATAATATTTTTTTGTCTTTATGCTTAAATTAATGCATTTTAACTAATCTTTTGGGATTTTTTTTTCAGAATTAATTGTGTTTGGTAATCTTGAGCCCTACAATTTTTTGAGAGCCCTTTTTTCCTTGTCTTCTATCTACCCATTCGGAACAAGCATTACTTTATTTTGTGGTCATTTTATTCGAGTTCGTTGAATTCTGAATCCCCGCCAAGATGCATCCCACATGGCATCTTTTCGCCCATCCTTATTGCATTTGGGGGAATCACATTTGAAGGTCCCAAAAAAAATTTGCATTTTATAATTTCTTTGGGTCTGTGTTGGAGTGAGGGAAAATCCCTAGTATACTAAACCACATTTTATATTGTCATCGGATTTGGGTGGCCAAGGTGATGATCCAATGGTCCTAAGAGGGGACACATGGTGGAATTATGCCACCCCTTTGTGGTGCACTCTAGTGGACATGAGAGTCCCAGAATGAGTTGCATTTTATATTGTTTCATGTCAATTTTATTATGTTCTAGATTATATGAGTAACACACACGACATTATATAAATTGTATTTCTGATCTATAACATAAGAGGTGGTAACCATCTTTTCAAGACACGGGGAGCTATATAATTGGCTCGAAAAAATAATATCGATGCAAAGCAAAAATAGCTGAGAGGAGAATATATATCCATAGCTTGATGAACATAATAGAGAGGGAAATATAAAAAATAAGAAGAAATATATGCAATAGAATAATACAGAGACAAATAGAATATAGAAGAGGTAAGAATATAAAGAGATCTGCAACTCAAAGAAGATAGAGAAGAATATAGAAAAATTAATATTGCAGATAGATGCATGTAACAACAAAAATCATTAGCAAATTTTTGTAAGAAAAAAAGACATAGAATAGAACACTAGAAGAGAAACAAAAAGAAAATAAAGTTTAGAGAGTCATACCTCTGAGTTTGTAAAAGCTTCTTAAATCAAATATAATAGTTATATTTTTGAATGATTTTATTTTTTGGATATGTCTTTCCTTGTGTTCGTTGTAGTTGGAAAAAACTATTTTGAACAAATTGGTATCTGAGCTAAGAGGTTGTAAGAGAAAATATAAAAAAATCGATATCACGTGGGTTTGAGATATTAGTTTCTGGGTTGAGTTGTAATGGATTCTAGTAGCAACAACTTGTGGTAAATCCCAATTTTTTATGTGAATAACTATGACATATGGTGTATTAAAATGAATACATTATTGTGCTCTCAAGATCTATGGGAAGTAATTTAAGGAGGATATGTAGAGGTAGCAAACCAAGCTACTTTTAATGCACTCAGACAAGATCAGAAGAATGCTTTTAAAGAAAATAGAAGAATGGATGCAAAGGATTTAAGATATATTTTGAATGTCTTCACTGATTCAGTTTTCTCAAAAATAGAAGCACCAACAAACTCTAAGAAAGCATGTGATAAATTGTAGAATGCTTTTCAAGAAAGTGAAAAGGAGGTAGTTAGAATATAGATGTTAAGGAGCTATTTCGAGACCCTTCTCATGAAAGAATCAAAATCAGTAAATGATTTTTTCACCAAAAAAATGACCATAGTCAGTGAGATGAGGATTAATGAAGATGTTTTTGAAGACCATAGGATCATACAGAAGGTATTGAGGAGCATTCAAACTAGATTTGAACCATTTATGGTAGTAATAGAGGAGTTCAAAGAATTGATACAAATGAAAGTTGATGACCTGATGTGTTCTTTGTGAACTCATGAACAAAGGATGAGTAAATCAGCCAGATCCTCCCATTAACAATTATTTAAGACAAAAACAAGTGTTAGATGAAAAGGGAGAAGAGCATACAACATAGGAAAAGGAATATTTAGTAACAAACAAGAAGGTGGAAGAGATAATAGTCATCGAGAGCCACAAACAAGAGGAAGATGTAGAGGAAGGAGCAATAACCCTTCCAAAGGTGGTTCTTTGTAAATGTATGAAAAATGAAATGTACAATGCTACTATTGCAAAAAATTATGGACATTATGCAAGTGAATGCAAAATAAAGAATATGATTTGATAAATCATAATCATAATGAAATCTTATCTAATGCAGAACAAGTTGAACCTGAAAAATAATCAAAAGAATGGAATTTTCTTTCTGATTTGCAATGTAGCTAAGCAAGAAAGAAACAAATATTGTATTTGAATAGTGTATGCAGCAATAAAATGTGTGGAAAAAATAATGTTTAATCTCATAGATAAATAAATCATATTTTTAGTGAAGATGGGAACTAATGACAAGGTTCCTATGATGGGTAAATACATTGTATCCATTCTTGCCAAACAAGGAGACAAGAAGAAGATTCATAATGTTTTCTATGTCCTAAGATTGAACTATAATATTCTCTTAATCAGGCGGCTTATCCAAAATGGATATAGGGTGATGTTTGAAAATGGAGAATGCAATATATATGATAAAGGTGTTAGAAGTGTTAAGTTATGGAGCCTATTTTCATGTATGGAAATGTTGAATACTGTACACTAATAGTACTGTAAAGTGTTCATGTATCCTCACCGAGGTTCGGGGCCGGATCGGGCCCCGAATGGGGGTCTGGGGGCGGAAGCCCCCAAGAAATGTTTTTTTTGGACTTGAAAAACACACCTGACATATAGGGGAAACGTGCTCTTCTCATATGGGTGAGATTTTTGACCCATAGGGTTTTGGCTTGGTTTTTTTCCATGGTTTTGATACCCACGATATTGTAAAAACTACTTAAGTAGTTGCCTACTTATATGGTTTTATGCATATGGTAGGGTATGAGTGTTCATTGCAGATGTGTGTGAATTCGGGTGTGAATTCTGTAGATTTTGTTGAGCAGAGCTCCAAATACATCTGTGTATTGTATTAAGAGAGCGGCGACTTGTAATAACTATCTGAGCAAGTGATTCTTGTTGGACGTAGCCCAAATTGGGTGAACCACGTTAAATTATATCTCCTTTTTGTTGTGTTATTTTATTCTACACTTTTATTTCAGATCTATAATATTTTCTGTAAGGGATTATTCCGCATATTATATCACTTAAACCCTAACAAGAAGTATGTTGATTTTCAAAGTGGATATGACACAAAATAAAATGTTTCCGTTAAGGATGCAGAATGTAGAAGTAACAACATTCAAAACAATAGTTATTGACCAATCTACCCTTTGGCATCTCAGGTATGGACATCTGAGTTATGGTTGATTAAGTTTCCTTTATAAAATAAAAATGGTTAAAAGCGCTACCCTCTTATTGAATATCCATACAAAGTATGTGAACATTGCATATTAGGGAGGCAACATAGAAAAGTTTTTTTTCCTCAGGTAAATCATGGAGAGAAATCTCACCTCTTGAGCTAATACATTCATATTTATTTGGTCCCATGATGAAACCCTCCTTATCCAAGAAATAATATTTTGTTAATTTTTATACGTGACTTTAGTAGAAGGACATGGATTTGATTCTTGAAAAATAAATCAGAAAACATTTGAAGTATTAAATAGTTCAAGGCAATGGTTGAAAAAACAGAGTGGCCATTATATAAAAGACATTAACAATTGATAGAGGGGAAGATTATATATCAAAATGAGTTTCTAAAATTTTGTAAGGAGCACAGGATCAACAAATAGGATACAACAAGCTATACACCTCGGCAAAATTGTGTTTCCAAGAGAGAGAATAAAACCATTCAAGAAATGGTAAGAAGCATACCCAAAGCTTGAGGATTTTCCTAATGAATAATAGGTTGAATCAGTTGGAAGAACAGTATATTTGTTGAATAGATTGCCCCACAAATAGTGTGAGGAAAATGATACCTCAATAAGCATGAAGTGGAAGAAATCCAAGTGTTAAACACTTGATATTTTTTTGGTGTGTAGCATATGCACATGTGCCATAAAAAATAAGATCAAAGTGGGATAGTACAAAAGAGAAGTGCATTATTATTTGATTATAGTGAGAAATTACAGATTTTATAATCAAGTTACAAAAGGATCTTATAATCATCTAAGATGTTATCAATTAATTGAAGAAGCGTCTTCAGGAAATGCACAAGAATTGGAGAATCCACAAGTAAAAGAAAATGCACATATTAATAATGTGATAGAATGGAAATAATTAGTTCAAAACATGTTAGTCCAAAAACCGTACAATATGGTCAATATGTAATTCTATATTCCTTTTGAAATAAAATTTTTTGGGATAGGAGGAAGAAAAATATATTTTTACTTCATGGGCCATAAGCATAGATGTTTTTAGATGTATTTTTATGTAGTTAAACCTTAGATACTATAAACAAATAGGTGTTTAAACGATAAGCATGTGCATGAGGTGCTATTAGGGTTGTCCCTAAGCAAGAGTGAAGAGATTACCATTTTCCATGAAAGTTTGAAATGTAGAGATTAAGAATTTTAAAGGATAGATTTCCAAATTTGAGTTTCAAGAATGAGAAAAGTTCCAATTTTTTTAAAATTTAGGCGTTAATATTTTTCAGGAAAATAGTTCCTATTGTAGACACAAAATCGAGTACTCGGGTACATTTTTATGTCCTAATCACATACTACTATTCATATGATTAGTAAGCAAGAAAAATAGCAATTAAGAGTTATCTTTTGACTTTTCTCTATGTTTCTTACTATCAATTTGTCCTCCACTCTGTAGCACAGTCAGTACTTCACTGATCATCTTTCAGGACTGTAGACATCAGCACATAGGTGCCCTCGTCCTTATGAGTACCCCCGACATCTTTCTAATTTACTCACACTTTTTGGGAATATTTAATCTTTTGGGCATCTTATTTTTCTTATGGTTCAGCCTTCAAGTTGTTAATTAAAAAATTAAACCAATTGAATCATATAAATACAAAACTATGTGACTGTAATAATGGACGAAAAACTAAGATTCTATTATCATACCTAAAGTTACATCCAAAAGAATTCTAATACCATCAAAGGCATCCATATAACACTTACTCAAGGGAAAAGTCACTTGGTTTTCACAATTTTACCATCCCTGCATCTATTTACAGTAGTACATCTAGATATCATGTGCTATCAGGAAAACTTGTGCAAGGGCCTCCTAGTGAAAAATTATGTGACACACTAACAAGAACTACATGGAACCTGAAATATAGTGAAAAACATGTTTGTGATCTCACGAAATTGGGTGACCACCGAGGTCAGTCTGACTCCTAATTTTACATATTATCTGTTTGGTATTTGATGTAGTTTAAGGGTTTTTTAGGTCTTTATCTCTTTGCAGGTTTCAGGTGTATTCAACGATCATCTAATGACATACAGGTGACAAAAAGTGAAGGTTAGTTATACTTTTGTAACACAAAAACAATAAGTTTTTGAGCTCCTGCATGGTCACAGGTGCCCATCAAAGCTATCTTGGGCCTAGGTACCCAATCGCTAGTACAAGATGATCTAGTTGTTACAAGACATTTTGAGCACAATTGTGACAGTCTACCATTTTTATTTCTCAGTCTCTGTAGTCTGAATTTTCCTGACATTTTAAACAAATCAGTTAAGTGCTTAAATTTATTTATTGCACATAGGGTTTGAATTTTATTAGCTTATTTTCTTGTGTCAAAATCTATAATTATCATTTATTTATGTTATGTTACTCTTAAATTAGATTTTTACAAGTTTTATATTTTTGTTAAATATTTTTTAAAAAAATGCTACTCCTTACATTGATCTTCTAAGAAACATCAACTATATCTACACTTCTCAGACACTTGAGGCCATCAAGTTGACTTCTCTCCCCTCTCCTAGCATCGTAAGATTTCTACCAGTTATGTTGTTATGCTCTGTGCTACATATTTCATTTTTTCAAGCATCATTACACATCTTGATATACTTTTTATCATCATTAACCTATGACAGACTATATTCTCATGATTCATACTCAAATGTTGAGGGTATAAATCTTAAATGAGAATTGCACACTACACATTTCACGCTACGTACTTCATGATACACATTTCTAGAATTATATTTTCACACATCATACTATCCTCATCTACACTCTACACTTTATGATTCATTAATCAGATCTTCCTAGCACACAAGTTCAAAACATTTCCTGATGACAAAGTCTAGTTTTATGGTTCATTCTTTACTGATGAGGGGTGTTTTATCAATGAACCTCATTTGATATACATTTTTACACATCTGCTTAGGGGTAATGCAACTTCTATCACATTCACATTGCATATCATTCCACTCATTCACAACATGTATTACATATCTTGGTTGCAATTATTTATGTTTTCTTATACTCGCATGTTACACTTTACTTACTATTTTAGAGAGATATCTAGTATGCCATTATATTTTCTATAAAAAAATGCATGTTCACTTGTTAATTAGTTATTAATTAATACTTTCTACATATCTTTATAGGTAACATGGCTTATTGACACTGTAACTTTTACACAACCCACCGAGGCTATTGGGGGCATCTAATTTCTTTCACACTATATGTGTTATTGTTTCATTTTATACTACTTCCTATTCTTACTAGCACACTACTTATGTCATGGATTCTATATGATTTAACATACTCTTTATCTTTATAACATGTTATCGGATGCTTCACGTTTAGCATTTTTCTTATAGGAGCTATTTTCCACCATGGTTGTTTGATACTTTGCTTGTTACTATTTTTCATTATTTACCATTGTATGTTATTGTTTTTGGGCTATGCACAATTTCTTATATCCATACTATATGTGGTTTTTTGCTTCTGACTTGATTATATTATCACATTGTGAGTGATGTCCCATATATGAAACCCACTATTCATGGTCTCTCTTTTATGCACATTTGATTGTTTCACTAATTTTCTATTACATGCTTTCCACTTTTCTACTAAAACTATGAATCTAGCCACATTATTTTCATATTATTTGGTTTCTACTATGCACATTCCCTCCCCTTGTGGGTATATAGTTTCAGATCAGCTTCAAGTCCTCTCTTTTGGGATGCATTCTACTAAAAAACATCGCATGCACCCCAAATGAGGGGGGACATACATTGGGTGAATTAGTCGTCGTATTCAACAACTTAGAACTTTAGTAAAGGTGTAGAAAGTACAAGAATAGAATAGAGTTACAGTCATAGAATGGCCCAGATTCTAACTTAGGTCCTTAATTTAGAACAGACACCAGCACCCAGATATAGAAACTGGATCCTGGGAATTCCTAACCTTTCCTATGTGCCTATGACAAGGGGAAAGTTACAGTTACTTTCTCATAATATAAAAATTTTCGTAATTCACAAATCAGCTTTTAGAGTACAAGCACAATCCTCTAGCAGTCAGAATACATTTTGTCTCCTTGTTTCTACATGGATTAAACTAGAATAATATAAAACTAAACTGGAATAACACCAGATAAAGTAATGTATAAATTTGGGAAGCAATCATAGAAGGATAGTAACACTAAATTTATCTCCCCAACATTCTTTTTTCGTGGCTTGAGATCTCCCTAAAAACTCACACTTGGCATGAGATCACCCAAAAAACTTGTTCTTGGCATGAGATCACCAAAGAAAATTTCTTTTGGTGTGAGATCACATGAAAAATAAATCTTCTACAGCATATCGGGACATTCTCTATCCCTTTTCACTCTTGATGGATTAGGTACACTTTTTCCTTTTTACACATTTTTAATAATTTGTTACATACTTTTACGTGCTTTTATAGATTTTTCATAACACATGAATTTTACTACTATTTCACTCTTTTTTTGTAGGTTTTTCCTTAATAAAAGACAAGAAGTATCCCTACATCAAGTATAAAAAAAGGTACAACATATTAAAATATGATATGCTACACTCGTAAGGTCACTTCCTCTTTCTTATCTACCATTATTCATTTTTATCACTTCACACTTTCATGTGTCTCCTAAACACAGTTTTACCATGGATCTACAAGGAAAAAATGTACACACATTATCGATTAATTTATATTATAGAGTATTTACTAAACAAAATAAAGTGGGGGTAAATGTAGAGACAAAATCATGCACTTGGGTATAGTTCTAGGTCCTAATCACATACTACTATTCGTATTATTCCCAAGTCATAAAACTAGCAATTGACATCTATCTTTGGACTTTTATCTATGTTTCTTATTTTCTATTTGGACTTTTACAATCTATAACCCAATCATTACTTCATTGCTTCATCTTTCAGGACTCTAGACACTAACATCTTGCCAAGATGTCAGTGCCTAGGCACCCTCATCTTTAAAGGTTCCCCCGACCTCTTTCTACTTTAATCACTCTTTTTACATATCTTTTATCTTTTGGGCATCTTATTTTATTATGGGTCAGCCTTCCAATTTTCAATTGTGAAATTCATTCAAGGGAATCATATAAATAAAAATTTATGTAACCAAAATAAAGAACAAAGAGCTAATCATCTATTATCATCACCTAAGGTTGCATCCAAAGGAATTATAAGAGCATCAAAGACATATGTCTATAACTCACTCTAGGGATAATGGTATATATTTTATTTATGCATGCATAGGAGGATAATTTCATTTTTTTATTCACATATCTATTTAAATTGGTACATCTAGATATCACCCACTATCACGTGAGCTTACGCAAGGGATTCTAGGGAAAAACTCTATTACACATGCATAATAAATACATGGAGTCTGAAATGTAGTGTAATGCTTGGTTGTAAGCTCACTCATTTGGGTGACTGTTGATGTCAGTCTAAATTGTCATTTTACATCTTTTACTTTTGGCATTTGATTTAGTCTGAGAATTTTGTAGGTATTTATCTCTTTGTAAGTTTTAGGTGCATTCACTGATCATCTAATGACATCCAAACAACCGAAACTAAAGTTTAGAAACTCTTGTGTGACACAATAGAAACTAATTTCCAAGATCATGTGATGTCAAAGGAGCCCACGAAAGGTTTATGATGGCTAGTTTCCCCCATACCTGTCCAAGCGCCCTAGTTCAGGATCCTTAGGAAGTTCAAATATTTTTTGTGCTCAATTATGATAGTCTTCCCTTCATGTTTCTCAATCTCTCTAGTTGGCACTATCCCACCATTTGACATCAAACAATTTAGTCCTTCAATCTCTTTCTTACACCTATGATTTAAAATTTATTAGATTACTTTCTTGTGTCAAAATATATACTTATAAGTTATTTATCTTGCATTACTTTGTAATTAGGGTTTTACAAATTCTATATATATTTTAAATAACCTATACCTCCCATGCTTTTATAGTGAGAGGTGTAATAATAGTTATTATGGCTACTACTATCCCACTCATCTCTGAAGTGACTTCCTATTATGATAAAGCAATTTTTTTAGTCCCTCTTTCCTATGAACTAATAGGAACTTGGTTAAATGGACCACTACTTGTCATCCCAAGATTTTATTTGTTAGATGGGTTCCCAAAATGTATAGATTATCCTACACTTAGTTTTATGAAGAGTGAAAATTGAAGTAGCACAAAAGGTGATGCACCATCCCAAAAATTCCTTCTTTGTCTCATTATCTAATTCCTTGTCATTATTATATTTTATCCTTATAATATCATTAATACCAAGAGACCCAATCATATGAGAATGTGAATTGGGTTAGGAAAGGAGGCCATCAAAATTTAATTTTCATTCAATATTCTCAATATTTTTCTTTTCTCTAATGGTGCACTTATCATTTTCTTTTAGGAATTTTTATTCATGATGGTCATCATTACACTATTCCCATTCACTTGGTGCCTTTGTGGAACATGCAAAACCTAACTCATCTCCCTTTTGAACACATATATCATCATGATCCTTCTGCCAAGATTTTTTGTAAGAATATCACCTAAATGTTCAATCATCTAATAAATTTGGTTTGAACTTCATAATTAGTTAACACCCCACCTTACCTAAAACTTTCAATATTCTCATGTACGTAGTAGTTTTTATAGATACAGAAAATTTCTTAATCCCAAGATTTACAATAATGTTTTTTGATCTTAAGATGAAGATGTCTCAAACATGTTTTGTGTGGTTCAAATATGAAGTTCAACACTACTTCCTCAAGTCAAGAACATATGGAATTTGTATACTCCAAGACATAACTACGAAGTTCTCCACTCCACCAAACATCAATAACATGTGTCCACACAACATTTAACTCTATTAATATTCATTGTAACTCTTTAGTACCAGTATGATTGTATCCCACATTAAAAATTTAGTGCATAGTATATGTATCCGACCAATCATATAATTTTCTTAGGATTTCACTGAAGAAAATATCATACAAATCATCATATATATGTATTTTTAGTCATTTCCATGGAGAACAATTCCTCTGATTGGAAAACCTTTATAAAAATTCCTCTTCAACCCGTTCCATCTAATTCACAATGTTTTTTAAAGTAATTCAAAACATCCTTCTTCAATACTATGATGGAAACACAATATGATGGGTCTTGATAATGAACCCAAAATGTCTCTCTATTTAATTCTAACTTAAATATGACAATAACATTCTCATAATCTCAAGATAACACAAGAAAAAAATTGTAAAGGCAATTTCCCCACACTGAAATACCACATGAGAGCACCCTTGTGTGCTCAACCATGGTGTAAGAGAAGATCAGTTCCCATCATTTTTGGTTTTATCAAATTGTCTAGACTAAATTATCTAGCTTGTTCAACATGCAAACATTAATAAAACACTTATTCAAAACACACGTAGATACATAAGAAGATAAAAGACTAACTACTATCCCTACATTAAAAATCAATGTGTACTATTATTTGAACATATTTCTAAATCATTATGCTCTATAGTGGCATATAATTTTTCAAAAATAGTCACATCACATCAATTACTATAAGTTCCACAAACTCCTACATTATTAATGTATTAAGGTGTATTTATACTGATGGGAAATTTCTCTTCATCAACTTATCTAATAGATATATTGGCCTTTGACTACTATTTTACAATGACTTAACTTGTAGTCTCAAGTCTGTGTGCTTGTAAGGTAATGACAACCCTTATCGTCAACACTTGCAATACTACTTAAAGTCAAACTTAATGTATTGGAAACTCCACTTCTGTAGTGAACTACTTGTTTACTTATTATTAAATTTTGGGCATGCGTTGTGTATTAACTTTTCGTTCATATAAATGCATGCGCACTAACCCAAAGTGTTCTAAATGATGCTAAGATATTTATTTGTAAAAAATCCTTATGGTTCACCCAACATATTATTTAGGAGCACAACTTTTATATTTCTAAAAAAATGTGGGCTCAACAAAGGAGATTGCTCCGCGACTGTTCCGCGGCTACCATGGTTTCTACGCGGGCTTCATCTAAAAAAAGGGTTCGAGGAGGCACGAGCATTGCCAGAGGTTCGCCCCTCTCAGTTCGAAATGAGGTCCCTATTAATGGCGGCGAGAAACCAGTGGTATCTGTGGGAGGCAGATGCAAAAATGTAGAGGAAAATAAAGCACCAATCTCATGGATTGGTATGGCTTGCAATACTAACCAAGACCCCCATATCAAAACAGGGGTGTTCACTCATGGGACAGGTAAAGATGGTTCAGTCAAAGATTCATTATCTCCTTTAAAACTCAATACTGGTAACTGCAGGTTGCAAGAGACTAAGAGTGGATCTGGTGATGGAGGAAGAGGTACAGGGGTAAGCCAGAACCAGGACAATCTAAACAGCAACAATAGGTCCGGATTTTATGCTTCAGTGGTCTCCAAACAGAAGGAGAATGTCAGAAATGAGCTCTTAAAACCCTCCCAGGAGGTCCCGACGCTGAAAATCGAAGAGGATTTACTTCTAAAGGTTCTTAAGGAGGAGGAAAATCTCTCCCATCTGGGGCTCATATGCAGATTTCACAAATTTTGGCCTAAGCTTTCTCAGCTTCATGACTGGATAGCCCAGAGATGGAGAGAAAAAATACAAGGTAAGATTGAGCTTTATCCTTGTGCTAAAGCTTACTTCATTGCTGTCTTTGAAACCCCTGAAGATAGGGATTTAATTTTTAGTCAACATTGGGTTTGGGGGGAACATGGGCTTATGTCCAAACCATGGTATCCATCTTTCGACCCATTAAAGGAGTCTTTTGAAACCTACCCGATTTGGGTTCGTCTACCAGGACTCCCATTGCAGCTTTGGAACAGATCTTGTCTCATTGCTATAGGGGATACTTTAGGCTCATGTGTAGCAGTTGATGATAAGACCTCCATTCAAACCCATACTACTTATGCTCGAATCCTGGTTGATCTCGATACCTCCAAATGTTTACCAGCAGAAATCAATCTTCAGATTGGAGCCAGGCTCTGGGTGCAGAGGATAGACTATGAGAGACTTGCCTTCAGATGTAGGCGTTGCTTCCAAACTGGTCAATGTTACAGATGACTGTGAACACTCCAAACGTAAGACCAAAACAGCCTGGTGGAGGGATTCTCTACCTGAACATCTTACAATCGACTCAAATCCAGCTAAGGATTCGAGTGCCCCCCTGCAAGCTAACTCACCCATCATGGTTGATTCACAGACCAATACAGAGAAGCCTCCAGATTATTCTTTACAGGCTGCTGATTCAGTGATTAAAGATATTCCGACCTCCCATTTGGGTCACTCCCCCATCAAACCTATTGCAGTTTTTCCGACTGTAGTGGATGTGGGAAATCAGGAATGGACAGTGGTGGATCGGAAAAAGAAGGGTAATGCCAAATCTAAATCCCCCACCATATCGGACAAGATTTGATTCTTGTCTTTTTGGGCGCTATCATTGCTACATTTTGGCTTATGGCCTGCTACGCAGTTGCTAGGCAGCTGTGTTGTTGTTTTGTTGCTGTTTTGTTGCAGCTGGTTTGCTTTTGTTGGTTCCTTCCTTGTCAGTTTTTGTTGGGCTCTTTTGTGATGATCGACTGGTTGTTTTCTCCGTTAGTGGTCGGCCGGAGTACATTGTTATCATTTTTGTGGCCGGACCACTGCGTGTTTGCTGTTTGATCACTGTCCAGCAGGTGTTTATTTGCTGTTGTGTTGCTGTTGTTTGTTTCTTTGCAGACTGCGTTCTGCACTTGGTCCTTATTATTATATCAGGATGTTGATCCTTTTTTTCGAGCTTTATTTTCCTATTCTGGCTTCTGAGCCTTGCTGTACAAGGGTATAGTCCCTTTCAAAAAACCTATTTGCCAATAATAAAAAAAAAACAAAGGAGAAGTAAAATCTAAAATTTTGCACATCATTGGGAGAATTTGAGCGAGGTTACTTTCCAATAAAGAAAATTGAGGGCACATATAAAAATTTAATCGCACAGCTAGTGTAGGTCAAGTTGTGTAGTTTAAGACATATTAGTCATCCATGGATATACATGCATACACCCTTGATTAAAAATGTTGTAGACCTAATCCTTTTTCACGAAATTCATAGCTCATTTGTTTTTTAGCCTATAATTATAAAATTTCTTGAATATATTGATCTATCAACACAATCACCTATTGACAAAATTCAAGTAGTGTATTTCATATTTGATGTTTTTATAATTTCTCATTGTAATTCCAATTAATTGTGAAAATTTATTGTTATTTATCATTTCATGAATTATGCATCTTTTTATGTGATTTAACTCCCTAAAAATCAAAACAATTAAAATATTAGACAATGTAGTATTATATAATTTGAGAATGAGTTATTATCCTACCCAACGAAGGTATATAGTCCCCAACAACACTAATAATGATTTTCACATACACCAATAAAAAATATTCTATGAGTGATTTCATTGCTTTCCCATAATATTTAATAGTAAAATTCAATAAATTAAATTACAAAAAAAACTTCCCTCATTTTCGTTTGTTGGGCCCTTTATTCTTAATTGGGCATAATAAGTTCAATTTTTTTTAAATTGCATTATATTGGGATATAGTTTCAGGAATTTTTTTTTCTTTTTTAACTTTGTCATTTTTTTCTTATTTTCGAAGGAAACAATACTAATTTTTGCATTCGTAACTTCCTACAAACATCCCTAGTTACTACAATTCACTGTAGCAAGTCAGGTAAGTTATGGCCCTACATCTGCATCACCCAAAACTTATACAGTTTACCAATATTCTTTCTGATGAAATAATTAAAATGGAGAGAGAAGTGTGTCATACTCTTGAGAAAATACAAGAGAGTAGAGCCAATCGGTTGTTCCTGTAGCAGTGGGAAAACAAGGAGGTAGTTTTAAATCATCGGATCGAGCAGACGAAAACAAGGCACATAAATATAAATAGCTAAATATATCATCTATTCGGTTTTTATTTTGTATGAATAGCATTAGTTTGAAGAATAGTAAAGGAAATATTACAAATATTTTCATATGATAATAATAATTTACTTTTTGATTTCAAATAACAAAGAACCGAAATTATGGAAGTTTTTTATTTTATTCATTTTCAATTTTTGTGGAACTTCAAAGTACTACACGCAGAAATATGTGAACTAGAAAATTTAGAGGTTGATTTAGAGATGGATAAATTGTTTATAATTTGAAATATTTGTCTGCAACAGTTAATTTGCATTATAGATTTGATGGAAAGGAATCATGAAGCGAGACGAGGAGGTAATGGTGGTGGAAATGTTTTTGCGAGCCACTGACCTAGACAATTTA